>OZ026584.1:17203644-19603644 GCA_964020215.1 Aurelia sp. 3 sensu Dawson et al. (2005)
TATGAAGGGCTTGGTCAGAGTTTTAGCATGGGTGGTGTAGAGCTGTAGAAAATATTTCTCTTTCTGGGAAGATGGCAAATGGGGAAAATTTTTCTGCAAAGTCATTTATGTTATGCAAAATATTTTTTGTTGCTGGTGGTCACAATTTGCTGAAAAGGTTTAAAGGCTATTCTTACCTAAGTACAGGGTGTATCAAACAAAGGCTTCTGGTTGAAAAAATTCATCATTTATAGGAAGAATCTTAAAACTTCTTAAGAATTCTTGCCATGTTGATGTTCCCAAGGCCTATAACGTTGCATTCTTCGTAAGGATTATTATCAATAGTATAAAAAGGTCAATAAGCTTTCTCTGTTCCAAAAAGATTGCTAAAAGACAAATCATTTCCCTTGTTTGGGAAAACTTTTACTGAAAACTTTTCTTCCAAGGCTAAAGATTTTCTGGGAACCTAGTTCCCAGGTTACGATACTTTTTTGCAGCTCTGGGGTAGTGAGACAACGAAGTTGTGCTTCATTGCTGCTATTGCTGCTTCATTATTTGCTACTACAGAGTGGCTAGCATTTCAAATCTCCTCCACAGAAACGCATAATTTTCCTCCACAGACGCGAATAAACTGAAACATAACTGGGGTGTCTAACAACCCATGGTTTTAGACAAAACAGATAATATAAATTAGATATTCAGCCAATCGTGGAAAAAACTGAACGTGTCGTTAATGTTCAAGTAATGATTCACTTTGGTAAAGAATTTTTCAGTGCCTCTAAGTCTTGATTGTTTCAGAGTTTTCAGATGTGCCAAGGTCGAAAAGAAATTTTTGATGCGCTTGGTGTCAGTCGGTGAATAATTGAGCGTTTTTCTTAAAAGAAGAAGTCGGGGTTGGTACAATTACTCATTGTTTAAAAGATAACACTGTTGTGAATAGTGTGTAGTACTTTTTCCCGACATTTTCTCTCTTTTCTCTGCGAAATTGCGTATTTCAATCTGCGAAATGAGCGAAATAACGTCATGGTCCACGACATCACTTGGCTTCGACCTGAACGAGGCTGCCAAATGTGTTTACGCTGTCATCAAGTTGGCGCAGCAATCATCTTAACGCTATCATCAAGTTTTGCGGCACTTGAAGACTCTTCAGAGAGTATTTTGGACTTTAAATTCCATTATCACAGTTGCTTTAGCGCTGTCGGTGGCTATGATGGACGCATACTAATCACAGTGTGTCTATTTTCCCTAGCGGGACATGCCTGTCTGTATACAAATAAAGGCAGCGCTGATTGAGCTCAACAGATGGTTTCTTCATCCCAGAATCATTTTAGATAGCATCATTTTGTATCTCGAAGATTTAAGATTGAATGAAAGGATGTATCAAATGCTTTGATTTCATAAAAACGCAAAGCAAAGTAAGCAATGCTGTCAAAACTCAACCTGTGTTGAAGTGAACGGGGGTTGAAATCTGCCA
Source organism: Aurelia sp. 3 sensu Dawson et al. (2005) (assembly GCA_964020215.1). Classification (NCBI taxonomy): domain Eukaryota; kingdom Metazoa; phylum Cnidaria; class Scyphozoa; order Semaeostomeae; family Ulmaridae; genus Aurelia; species Aurelia sp. 3 sensu Dawson et al. (2005). Next base: position 17,205,098 of record OZ026584.1, read on the forward strand.
TGTAAAAAACCTCTTAGACTAAATGTTTATTCTTACAAAACTGATCTTTGTTACAAAATGCACTTACCATTCATTGCATCTACCAGAGTTGAAATGAATTTCTGTCTCTCATCTTCATTCGTTGCATGAACAAGATGATGATTATGATGGACAACATGAACTTCTCTCATCGAGTCCTTATCCTCCCCGTCATCCATATCCACTGGCTTCCCGGCAACGTAATGCGTGCGCATGTGGAAAGCTTTATCAGTTTCATGGCCCATATCAAGAGGCTCACTCGTAACTTCAACGGGATGTGAATGTATCGGTGTCAGCTTATCGAATGCTTCTTTTAAAGTGATATCCGGGTCATTGTGGACCAATGAATTCGCAGCAGCTAGATTTGATGTTACGATTGATGGATTTGGGTTCGTTATGACGAGCTGTGGCGCATGATTGATGTGTACACTGTGGATCTGTGTATTTGTATGTAAGGGGTCTTGTGACGGCAAAGTGATATGTTGAACACCAGCGATTTGTTCGTCAATAACAGCTTTGTTTAGGCCAGCATGTGTGGCAGTTTCATGTGACAATGCGGAGATCTGAACGGTCGTAGGATGAGCTGGATGTGCATTATGCAACAAATCCATATGGTGTATGTTTGGATCTGATGTGGTGACCTCATTAATATCATGATGCGCGTTATGCAATAAGGCCAGCTCTGGATGCAGTTTCGTCAAAAGAGTATCGGTTTCATACGAATATGACGTCGGTGTTGGGTGATTAGCAGTGATTACTTTGCTCTCATGGCTCATTAATTCATGCAGCGGTGGTCTCTTTAGTACTGGACCTTGCCCATTTATAACCTGGTCCCACTGACTAGGAGGTACATAATGTCCTTTTTGATCCGCCAAGCTCGCACTGTGAACATGAACCGTTTCAGGGACAGGCACATTGTGAAAGTGAACCGGCTCAGGGACGGAGCCACCGTCAAAATGAACTGGCTCAGGGACGGACCCGCCGTCGAAGTGTACAGGTTCAGGGAAGAGATTTGATATAGTTTGCCTTGAAGCAGCGTTCGCTTCCTGTATAGGTTGTGGGTGCAGCCTAGCGTAATTTGCAAGCTTTAATTGCTGCGCATATTGGTTCCTCTTCAACGCAAATTGTCGTCGAGCGTTTGCCTGTCGAGCTTGCCAATACATTAAATTTGGGTTTGATATCATTACTTTCTTCGTCGGGCTACCAAGGAACCATTGATTAGTTAAAGGTTTGAAAAATGACTGATCTTCATGGACAGGCGACGGAACTGGAGGACCAAGCATCTGCTGCTGGTTGTAATTAGGACCAAACATAAACCTACCCATTGGGACTTGCGGTACAACTGGAAGCATTGCCTTGGGATTTGCCTTTGCAAAATTACCAGGCTTTACTTTGAATATTGCTGGCTTTTTCGGCGTTTGGATAACTTTAGGCTTCTGAACAACTTTAGGATTCAAATTTGCTAATTTCGCTTTTAAGTTTGCTTGCTGTGGCTTAATGTTTGCTTTATTGTTAAGTTTGTTCAGTTGCACCTTTGCATTGTTCTGCAAGTTTGGCTTGTTTGCTTTCATGTTTGGTTTCACTGGCTTTACGTTAGGTTTGTTTTGCTTCAAGCCAGGTTTTAGACCAGCGGGTTTGGGCACTTTCTTCTTTCCTTGAGCCGCAGCTGCTTTGGCCCTCGCCTTAGCACCCGCTGTTTTATCATCAACAACCGGTGGCTTCTTAGCTTTAGCTTGCTTTGCGGCTTTCGCTGCAGCAGCCGCCGCGGCTGGACCTGATAAAACAACTAGGCCTCCACCTGGTTGTTGTGGGAACGGGTCTTTGTTCTGCTTAATGGCGTCCACCAAATCCTTGAATTCTGGAATCTCCTCCCCAGTAGTTTTGTTCTTGATAAAAGTTCCAACTTGGCCCTTTGGTTTTGGTGAAGGGGAAGCTACTTTGGTCTTTCCTGGAGCATTCACTTTCGCTTTTGCTGCAGGTTTCTCAGCTAATTTGATGTTAAAGGTACAACTTAAAGTATCTCTTTTAGGAGAGTCTTTTACCATGACAAGGTTCATCCCCTTTTTTGGTTCATGGCACAGAAATGTATTATCATGTACAAATAGGCGGAATGTCTCACCAACTGGGTCTTTTGATTCTAAGAAGGTTGCATCTTTCTCTGTAGAGAAATGAGCAAAACTATATTAGTTATACGAAACTTTCACATATTGGCTTTCATGTGAAAGTACCATTTGAACAGTGTAGTGGTTTGAATTGGGCATTCTCATAGTACAGAGCGCTGTTATACCAGAATTACACTGGCAATTCAAACATGCTTAAACCAAACCAGGTTATCAAACGTTGCGTTCTAATTAGTCAATTTGACCGTCTGAAATTTAGACCCCGTTTACACGGGATCGGATCCAAATGGGATCGGTCCAGAGGATCTTCGTACATAAACTTATAAATTGAAATTTAGCATCAAATGGACTTAAACTTTGCGGTTTTGTCAGGAAACACATTTGGTAAGTAATCAATGACCACGTAACTAAAGAATATTGACCAGAGAGCTTGCTGAATACAGAATTGTTGGTTTAAAATGACTCCCAAATATGTTTATTTTTCTTGGCTATCACAAATCCAATTCATAACCATCTGTTTCACCTATGAACATCAGAAAACCGGACAAGATCTGTTTCTTCAATCGATTTCTCTTATTTAACATACTGGAGCAAACAAATCCTCTGGTTTTGAGGCAGCCAATGATTCTGACTTTCTTGCTTCATAAATAAGCAACTACTTTTCAGATTTGTTCAAACTTGGTGCAAAACTCTAAATTGAAATCTCATCTAATCAAAATTTAAAAAAATGGAAAATGGGATATATGGCTGCTCCGCAGCAACCACTAAAACATCGGACACATTTTTTTTGGGACACCCTTTATATGCGGATTTTTACTGTATATAATCTTGAGTTCATGAAAATGATAGGCGTTGATTCAATATTAGGGAGTTTACGAAACCACGACGGCACGGCAACTGTAACGCAATGTTGCTTTTGTTTCAGAACTTCAGATTCAACAGATTCCCTGTTTTCTGTTCGAATTTGCTTCCCTTGAGAGTCTGTGAAGTTGTCATTTTCAATTTCACAACTTCGAACTCTATTTCTGGCGTTCTGTACTGCAGATCTACGCCTCCGAAGTAAAACGCAGTCTGTTTGAATGTTTGTCTTTAAAGAGCAAAATATGGTTTTCAGGGATTTCTGAGTTATAGGAGGCCTCATTTTGCCTTTTGGATGATATACTAAAGGTAGCGTACGGAAACAAATACTTCCTTTGCAGAATATCAGACGACGTTCCGACTCACGTCACCGTCCTGGTTTCGTAAACACTCTATTGAGTATGTAAAAACACGGCACTCTGTACTTACTGATATATCTGCTTTTCAAATTATCCAATCGCAATTTGAAATTCTTTTGACGTAAAAAGAAACCAGGCAGTCTCACGGATTCAAATGAAACTGATTTATCACCACCAAGGAGACCTGGCCTATGTATTTTGAACAAGTCACCATCTTTCTTCAGAAAGGCCAAAACCCTTGTCGCAAATACTTGATTTCTTCCCTTGTCTTTGGGACTCCTTTTCACATTTGGGTTATCAACTGCAACGAGCCTACCAATAACAATTTGATCGTCTGAAAAGGAATAAGCATAGGTTTGATGTACCGTAGAACTCAGAATCTGTCACCCAAGCTGCGTGCTGGTAATTTTTCAGAGATGTAAAGTGGCAGCTTCGCGGTTGTTATTAGCCTGTGTGCAGACTGTCGCAGAAAAGAAATAATAGGGAGAGGAAGGTAGCGTCTGTGCAACTGATCAACTTTTCTTGTTCGCTGATATCAGCATTTCACTTTAACTACAAGTCTAATCTCGTCTGCAGAAGGCCCTTCATACGTAAGTGTAATGCTTTGCCAACCAACCGGGGGAGGGTATTTGACTAGGGAAGTAACGGGGGTATGCAAAAAGCGTTTCTACACACTGTACCCTGTCGCATAAGAAATGCCTCAAAAGTATACCCTGTCGCACAACAATCTTGCCAAAAGTGTACATGATCAATTGTACTGAGAAACCTCTAAAAATTTTCCCTTCTTTACATGCACTGTCGCAAATTTCTTACTAATTATGATATTCTGTCGCATAATCTTTACCACGAAGAGACACCTTGTTGCGCGGCACATCCTGTCACGTCAAGTATGGAAGTGCCCCCCCCCACCGGGGTGCAACGTTTCCTGATTCCAGGTATACAACGTTGTTTGCTTCGAAGAAGTTACTTTGAAAGCTACCAAAGGCGATGGAATTTCCCCCAATCAATCACATCTGGTCCACTGATTCCTGGGAACCTTTTAACAAGAAATGTGGATCAGTTGAACAAGGACAGAATTTTTGATACAATAGCAATGGTTCCTTTAACTGAGACCTCAATTCAAAGCGATTAGCAACTGCAGACAAAGGAAATTCTCTCAACCGATAAATCAAAACAAACACAGCCGCAAAAGTTGCCCCGAAACCAGAAGGGCCAACTATCGCCTTGTGCGAGTGAAAGGTGGGCATAACGAAAGACGAAGGGTAAATCTAAAGTTTTGTTTCACGGATTTTGTTTATTTGATTCAGAAGACAAGCAGAAAACATTATAACTCTCGGGTATTTGGGCTCAAATTAATCTGCAAGCCCTTGTAATGATGCGGTATTGGTGGGGCTCAACCGGTTATTGAGCCCTCTCTCCACATGACTTTTCTTGTTGCAAAATCAGTGGATTTCTTGCTGCAACACAATATAGAGGGCAAGCAACGGAACCATAAATGACAATCACTACCGCTGCTCAATATGAAATAAATTTGCATTAATCAATGGGCGAAAAGTTAGTTTTAGCAATCCCTTATCAGTGAAATCAAAAGATCAAATAACATGACTGAGAACGCGACCTCACCTTTTGCAGCAGCGAACTCCACAACATATGCACAAGAAACCAATAACACAATTTTCCACCATGTATCCATAATTTCACGATCTTCTCCTCCAAATAGCCATATATAAAAACAAATATAAATTCATCAAAATAATTGCAAATCAGCAAACATAAAATCAAAGCTCATGAATTAACTTAATAGAATTGCTAGTCCCTTGGCCCAGATGCGCGGTTGTTTGAATGGTGAATTGGCAACTACAGGTGGCTCGTTTGATTGTGTAGTCAGTTACCTTAGCTGGCTGTCTAAACAAAACTGAATAGCTATACGAAAACCAGTCTAGGGGCTTAATAACTTTAAAGTACTCAAAGATACCGCTGTTTTAGCTTGACAACCTAACGCAATGATTGTGGATCGAAAGTCTGATATCCTTGTGTTAGTTTCAGAGTAAATGTTGGGTCGATCAGGTATGCTCTGAATTTGATTGAAGGTACCAAAATAACGACGCAAAAACAGATTTGTGTGCTGAAGAACGCCACAAGGGCGAATTTTGTAAAACAAAAGATTTGGGTTTCTAAACGGACAATGCGAATTGCTTTTCCGAAGAATAGATTTCACACCTCTGGGTGGACTTGACAAAAAAGTTAGAATAAACAGATAACGCAAAACATTATGGATTGCTGAAGGTGTGAAATCTATTCCTAAGGCTGCAAAATTGCATTGTCTTTAACAGACCTGAATCTTTTGTTTTGAAAACTTTGTCCTAGTCGATAAACGCAAAAGGTCAAGTCTATCAGGCAAGTTAAGACTATCAGTGCGAAGGATTTCATAAGGATCAGTAGAGTCTGAAGCTTTGGCCGCAGTTCATAGTTTGTATTCCAACCAATTAGGGAACGGCCTAACTCAAAACAGGCTTTCAAGTTTAAACTCTTTTCAGTACGCAGATTATCATTTCGGATAGGCCAGGTAGCGCAAATCCTGCAAGCGAAGTCGTAAATGGGCTTAAATAATTTGGGGACTGAGAGAAGAGGCATGCAGTTTTGTCGACAAGGAAGTGGCCTTAAATTAAGCTTCTTAAAATGACGGAATAGCAGCACGAAATCCGATTGACCCACAGAAAAGGGATTTTCAGAGATGGTAATCGATTCAACTTTGAAACGGAATAGCTCCAGCGAGCAATTCGAATCTTCTTGTGCGCGCAGATATCTCCGCCTGGCGAAATCCAGCCTACAACTTAGTTTATGAAACCAGTCAGCACAGCACGTTAAAATTTCGTCCATATTTCTAATAAGTTTTAGATACCTATTAAGTTACAAGTCTATCAATAAGCAAGACCGTTTCTAATAAGACAAAAAGATAATTGATAAAGTAAACATAGAGGGTTTTTGTTTGACCTTTTGATCTCAACTTAACACAGTGCATTAAAGATGTCTGCTCTTTTAATCAACACTACTCAAAACTTGAATGCAAACAGGTCAATCATGCAACTGGTACTATTTACCACAAAGCTAGACTTATTACACAAGTTTTAATTAGAATCTCGAGGTATCTATTGAATACCCCTTTTCGCTATTCTGCAAAAGAGTCTGGATCGAGCAGTATTCTATAAATCCTTGTGCAAAAGATTTGACTGCCTTGCGTTACAGCTTCTATTAAAGGACATATGTCACGTTAGCAATTGGTTAATACAACAAAGAAGTGTGGAGTGGAATTCCATTTTTTTGTGACCTTTCATTGCTGTTTGACGAATTTCCATTGCAATGAAAATTCAGCCTCGATCCTGTGCTTTGTAATAAACAACAGAGAGAATTGTATCGTGTGAACCAATCAGGTTCATGACATATGTGCTTTAAGCCTATGATCGTAACAGTCGGCGACGCGTCGCTGAGGCAGGCTCGGGGACACATCAGGGACAGTTGCGTTAGATGGAAACATTTTCTGAGTGATGTCTCCGACGTCGCCGATCAGACGGGGACAGTACGGGGACGCATCGAAGGAGCTGAGATGAGTTTAAAGCCTGGTTTCCATATGGTTGTAACAGTAATCTTTTCCATATGTCGCTGACTGAAAGGGGACACGTCGCCGAATGTGTCGCAGTAGGTCGCCGACTGTTACGATCATGTGGAAACCAGACTTTATCACTGTGCTTATTCGAAAATTCTACAAAACAAATATATAAAGAAATCGTTCCATTCAAATTCTATTGCAGAATAGCTAAAGGGTTCATTCGCTTCTGCTCAAAATGTGGCTTACAACATTGAACAAAAACTTTGATTTCTATTCTTCAGTTAGAATCAGATTATGTTAATGCACATCGAGTGAGTAAAAAAAACTTGGATATTTGGTAAATCGTTTAAATTAACTGAATGCATCAATGTCAATAATTCTCATTTTGGTCCTCGATCTTCTTAAACAAAGAAATTTAACTTTTTCATTCATATAAAATAATTTACAACAATGCTTACGTTCTACTATACCTATCCAAAGCTACTAGACAACATCACAGGGACAATTCCAAGGGGAGCAAAAAAACAACGACTACCCCAAGGCCAAAAACATAAAGACACACAACATTCAGCTAAAACTACAGGATACATTACTAGATTCTGTCTCACATTAGATGTCGGATCGGGGTTGGGATGAAAGGTGTAGAAAGCCACGAGCAGAAACTAGTCCTTGATTTTTGATGAATAAAACGATCTGACATCTAATATGAAACAGAATTTACAAAGGCAGAAACAAGGAAATTTAGGTAAAGGTACCTGGTGGTTGCTTTGCTTAGAAATAATCGACCTTGTAGTTAAACTATGACACCATGCAAACAACAATTTGCAGATGAAAAAGTATGCATCCAACAAAGTTCAGTTGTTAGTATAAACGGGCGGAAACCTGATCTTGATCTCGTTTCTCAACCCGGCAAGGATACCCTAGGTTACGTTCAAACGATGCTGGCACATTTGGATAACGGTAAAAATATCACTGTATCAAAATTTTAGCTGGTATTTGCACGATACTGGCAAAAAGTAGAAACGATACAAAATTCAACAGCGCCAATTTCATTGCATGCGTTTAGACAAGAGACTGGATTTTGATGACAAAGATATTCATCTGGGCCATCCAAAGGAGTCAATCAACTTCGTTTGAAATGCGGCAAAAAAAACTTCTGCTTCAACCGTTCTGTGCCAGTTAAGAGCTCTGCTTTGAAATTATGCAGCTTTCAAAATATGCCGAAAAAAAGGTACCGTTTTTGTGTGAAGGGGAGGCTTATGCGCAACAATGTCATGTCATTTTCAAATTGTGCCGGTATCGTGCGAACACAGAGTCTTATACAAACTTTGGCATAGCTTTCTTTGATGCTGAGCCCTACTATGTCGAATGTGGAGTCACGTCAACACAGGATTTTCTATCTGCTGTCACGTTGATCCCTTTGCTCCCGCAGGTCCCTCATTTCTCTCATGTCTAAATTATCAACCTGTTGCTGCATTGCAAGAAAATCAAAGTTTTGTCCAGACTGCATATATTCAGCAATGGCATCTAATATGTCCAATAAGAGTTCTTTATTTAAGCGTCTGAAATCCTGTAGTCGGGCAACCTGTTACGAAAAATTCACAATTTACGATTTGAAGATGTTGTTACGTAGCATAGGTTCCAAATTTTAAAAGGTTCTTAAAACAACGAGAACACACAGAGCTTTCAAAGCACATTTGGAGCCTAAAAGATCAAAACCAAGAATATGATGTCAATTGGTGAATCACGAATCATGCCGCTCCCTTTTCAAGCGAAATGAAGCGATGCAACCTCTGTCTAACGGAAAAACTATGTATCATAAGAGCAAAAGAGGCAGATATAATCATTTCAGAATAATGACGTTTGATTATGAGTCGTAGTTAGGAGCGTCCCGCAGCCTTTCAATAGCGATAACCACGGCTATGTAATCAGTCTACCCTGAAGTATAAAAAACATTAACCTTTGGAAAATGCTGTACAATAATACTCAATGCATGTCTTTCCATATCCATAGCACCAATGCTGTGTGCTGCTTCAAGTATCTAACAGAGGATAAAACGTCCACAGTTATAGGTGGTAGCGAGGTGGTAGCGAAGGCCTGCTCGCCTTTGGTCCAGAAAGTCGTCGATTGGAATGTAGTCAATGACTTGCAACCGAGATTCAATTCTATTTCAGAAAGTGACAATTGTATTGAATTTGAATGTCAATGACATGTAAAACATGGACCAGAAACAAACGTAGAATTCTTGTTCTCTTCCCTATTCTGGGCATGGGTGGTTAGACACTGCAGTAGTGCTTCACTGCCATTTTGTTCATTTGCGGAGAATGAAATTATTTGCGACTACGGAGGAGCTAGCGCAAGAGACGGAGGACGAACGAAACGAAGTAACTTCGATACCTCCTCCGCAAAAACATACAAAGTTTCCTCCGGAGCAGCATATACACTGAAACACAACTGTGGTGTCCAACTACCCATGTTCTGGGTCTAAAAGAGAGTGACTTTACGAAATAAAAAATGTCCACATCTAAGTTAGCCTTTTACTGAATAAAAAACATATCAGTTTGAATATCGGCCACATACTTTTTATTCCACAAAATGCCAAACGTTTCAAACATTTTTTAAACTCATCTGATATGTTTAAACTCTCCACTTTGATTATAAAAAGCAATGGTATAATTGCAATCTCTTAATGCTGCAATGGTGATATTTTGAGAAAAGCATAAATGCATAACATTCATTCCTGTAAGATGTAAAGTATGCATACCTGAATGACATTCTTGACGGAGACATTCATCTCTAGATTTTGTTTGCAGTAGGCCTACGAAAAATAAAACATGACTGATAAAACAGCATATGCATGCGAAGAACACTTGTAAATATATATGCAAAAAATTTTCACCAAGGTAAGGGTCATTTGCAGGCAAGCTAGACTTGTGAACTGGAGTTCCTTCTTTCCCTATGATCGTTGACTTGATTACACCATGGATTACACCAAAACTACAAATAGACCTTTTAGCTATTCAAAAAAAGAGCCTGGATCGAGCGTTATTTTTAAACATTTTTATAGACGAGGCTCGATCGAGTGGCTTTAGAGCTTCTATCACTGTTGTGCACATTCGAAAATTCTACAATATGTAGCAAAGTAAACGTTCGATTGAAATTCTTTTTCAGAATAGCTAAAAGGTCTATTGCATAATCGTTTCGGGAAGATAACAACTGGAAAGAAATCTGAATGACTGTTGAGGGGTAACGCCGTAATTCCCAAAATAATCTCCATGTTAATTGACGAATGACTTTACGAGCTGACAGAGGTATGAAAGTGGATGCTGAAGTTTTGAAGAAAAGGGAAATGAAGTTGACAGCAAGCTGCAAGAATTCTGGGAAGATAGGAGAAGACAAAGAGTTACTCGAACCTGCAATCTGCTGTTAGTGAATCCGTAGTAAAATGGCGCTGAAAACAAGTACAGCGAATCTTCAGGCGGCATTGTCACGTCACCAAAATAAATGTATCGTAGTAATGAATCAAACGATTGAGGAGAGGGCACCATTTCTCCAATCGATACCTATAAAAGATCAGCAAGCATACGCGAGTCACAAATATGTTGTACAGTGGAAACCTGCATCAAAGAATGTCGGTTTTACTTGGGCAGCCTGAATAGGTTCTTAATTAAATGGCTGTTATTCTAAATTCCAGCCTGCAAGGTTCTTTAAAGCTTCTTATAAACAATTCACGCCTTGAACACATTAATACTGTTTTTCAGCACCAGAATTCTGAGGAGTTTTTGGATTCTCAAGAATTCTTTTTTCTTTTTTTTATTCATATAAAAATTTTACAACATATCTTACATTCTACAAAACTTCCCTAATTACACTACAGGGACGACACCATGGGGAGCGAAAGTCAATGACTACCCCATGGCCAATAAATAAAGACGAGCAAGTTAATCTACCTACAACACAACAAAATACGAACGATTCTGTTCTACATTAGGTGACAGGTTGCGATAATTTTAAAATGTCACGAGCGTAAGTCGTGGGTTGTTTGTAGTGGAAAGACCTGACACTTAATGTGAAACGGAATTTACAAAGAATTCTTGAGAGTCTTGAGAAAATTTTAGGTTAGATTTCTTGGCAGATTGAAAGAAGTCTATTTTCACTACTAGGTATGTCAAATGGAACAAAAGTTGGTTTCTCATCAGTAACGTTCATTACTTACATTAACTCTGTTGTTTTCAGGATTGAAAGAACGAAACATTGCTTCGAAATAACTACAAGGGAAAGAAAGACGAAACAGAGTATTGAAGAACCGAGACTAAGATTTTTATGAATCGCTTCTATTTTTCAATATTTCAATCATTAATTTTCAAAATCAAGATCACTGAGTTTCTCTCCGCATAAGGCAAGGGCTCGAATATTTAACTTCTACCAAGAAATCCATGGCAATTATGGTACAGATCTGATGAATTTCAAAACTTTCCTACGTGTTTCCAGTGCCAAAAGAATATTGTCTAAGAACTTTGCTACGCTGCTAATTGTTGTTTCAGACAATTCTCTTCCATGTTCCAAATAGACACGAATCAGTGCTCATTCTCTGGTAACAGTAAACGACGAATAACTACCGGGTGTCCCAAAAAAAGTATACAGATTTGGTCGACCCTAGCGACTAGAATATAGCGTGAATCAATCCGGAATGATTTTCAAAACATACCTCGATAGCTAACTTGAACATAGATACCTCGTTTGTTGATATCGGTGCGTTGAGAGTGACGATATTAATCTTCAAAGGACAAGTTTGCCTCCACCTCGAAACCAGAGCTTTAGCGTTTGGTCCTAAGCAAATCCTTGAAGCGCAGTGAATAAAATCAACAAAATTTGAAGACGACACAACAGATGTGTTTTCCAAAATACAGCTTATGTCAGACCTATCGTCAAGGGAGCTTCGAAATCAGCTTCATTCATCTCAATATCGACAATTGATTTTACTCTTACTATTACATCGGCGAAAAAACTCCTTTGAGCATCAACACACTCGTGCAACTGTCGAATCATTCCTTGAAGAGAATTTGTTATCAGATCTCTCAGGAGTCATAACTGGAAGGTCTAGAGATCTTTTGGGGACCAAAAGATGTCTCCTATCTTGTTGATGACCCACCTGGGAAAGCAGCTTCGAAGATACGTCATGATCAACCTGGTCTCGAGAGATCTGATAACAAATTCTTTTCAAGGAATGATTCAACGATGTCAAAAGAGCGTTGAGCTCAAGGGAGTACTTTCACAGATGAATAGCATGTGTGATTTCGGAGCTCCCTTGACGATAGGTCTGCCGTCTTCAAACTTTGTTGATTTTATTCACTGCGCTTCAAGAATTTGCTTAGGCCCAAATGCCAAAGCTCTGGTTTCGAGGTGGAAGCAAATTTATCCTTTGAAGATTAATATCTTCACTCTCAACGCACCGATATAAAAAAATAAGGTATCTATGTTCAAGTTAGCTATCGAGGTATGTTTTGAAAATCATTTCGGATTGATTCAGGCTAATATTCTTATTGCTAGGGTCGACGAAATCCGTATAACTTTTTTTGGGACACCCGGTATAACTTCTCTTGTGAAATGTACGTTAATTATAAGAGGCCAAATCACGTGCCTGCAAATATACCTGCATTTATTTACAATGACTGAATTCAGGAATATGAATTAGATGAACACTACATAATCACTATTGCTTACCTGCTTCTGGCTGCAAGGATGGGCTGAAAAAGATTAAATTCACATAATTCTAACTTTCAGAAAATTGTAAAGCGTGATGGAAATAGATGCGAAATGGGAAATGAAAAAGAATGAAAACAAAGATAGTGGAAGGTTTGGTTAAAACGTTCAAAATTCATCTCTTTTAAAGATGGCGAGGAAAAGTTTGATCAAGTCAACTGTATCAATGTTTAGAATTCTCGTCTAGAATTCATACCATTTGAAAATATCTTTTATCCCGAAATGATGCATCAGCCTTTTTGGTATGTAAAATAATGAATTGAGGACTGAAATTTTAATGAAGAACCAATTCAAGTTTCAGGGAAATTATGCTAGGTGTATGTCTTTAAAAATTCTTGATACAGACTACAGATTACCATAAACTTTCGTTCACTTTCAGCTTTAGAAGAACCAAATAAAATTGTGAGAATAAGCTAGGGGGGATCTTAAATGAAGAGACACGTGTTATCATTTCCATCAAATTTCGTTCAATCTAAAATTTAGAAGAACCAAACCAAATTGTGTAAATCATCCTAGGAGGATCTTAAATGAAGAGAAACGTATTATCATTTCCTCTCGAAAAGTTGAAACAGAAACTGCAAGTCATTATTGCACCACGTTCAAAAACACTCCTAGCAAAAAATCTTTTACTGGCAGACAGACTGAAAATTTCTGCATCTAAGATGGTCTTTCTTCTATGTGATTGCACGTTCCACGGGGTGAGTGGCCAAGAGGCTTATACAGTTTTCGTTAGGTAACTGAAGTTAAGCTCGGTCGAGTAAGGTCAAACTTCGGATGGGTGACCTCAGAGGCCTCACCTCATAACTCACCTCGTCGTCTTTCAAAAGGGACGTTAAACCAGGGGTTCCATGCTTGGATGCGGCAAGCACAGTGGGCCTAGATTAGCTTTCGGTATCAAGAAATCCTGATAAGCCTACTCAAAACAAATTGAAACCAAAAAGAAACTAACAGAAGAAATGAAAGTGATTGGCTTGCTACCAGGAAGGAAGAATCTTTTTCTAGCCCTGAACGCGATGAAGGCTTAGACCGGCAACTGAGTTGAAACACAACCAATTTTGAACCAAAGATAATGGATTATCTTTGGTTGAATTCAATGTTGAAATTTCTCATGTAAAGGGCTTCCATATAAACAACATGGCATACAACTGATGCAATATGCTATTAGCCTTTTTAACTTCAAACAATGATACTTGTACTCACTTTGTGAGCTCGAATAGGGTTTCCATCCAGCATCAATTCTACATCTTGAAATTCAGATGCAACATCACCACTCAACAGAGTCATCATGTCTTCAGTGAGTGTCGACACTGGTTATAAATACAAAAGTAAATAAGACGAAAAATTACCTTGATATGTTCTACAAATATCAAGAAAATATTTCTGTATGCTAATTCCTTCCTATTCAATCAAAGTTACGATAGAGGATAAACTCCTTCGGAGTAAAATGGCATCTTTCAAAATTTCAGAATGCTGGGAAGCTTGGGCAAAAGCACTAGACAATCAGTTACGCTCTTGTGAGAGCTACACTCCTGTCCTTGTGCGAAACGGACCCATTACATTTTGTTCTGAAGTAACTTTTGCTTACCTTTGGTGATCGGAGGGTTTTGAGGTTCTGGCAAGGGATATTGCTGTTAAAAGATAAATTTCGTAGCTTAAATTTGAGAACAGATCAATGTATCGACAATCAAGTCAAATAAATCTGTATGCGATTCATGTTTTCAACTCTTTAATAAAACTGAGATGCTTTCGTTCAAGCAACAAACTGCGCTATTCTAAGGAAGAATGTCTCTATAAAAAATTACTTCCTCCGGCTCCCTGGAAGGAAGATTTTAACAATACTTCCAAAACTTTTTCCAATATTCGCAATCTTGAAGCTTTAGCTAAGGTTTTTTCGAGGTCTATACTCTATCTAGCAGCCGAACGGCTCATGTAAGTTAAGAGAGTGGCCGAGGTGAGCGGGGTGAGTGGCCGAGTGGCTTAAACAGTTTTAGTCAGGTAACTGAAGTTAAGCTCGGACGAGTGAGGTCAAACTCCGGATGGCTGACCTCGGAGGCCTGACCTCAAAACTCACCTCGCCGTCCTTCGGGACATTAAATTGGGGCCCCATGCCTGGAGGCGGCATGTAAAGTGGACCTAAATTAGCTTCTCAGTGGCTAGAAATCCTGACAAGCTCACTCAAAACAAAATGAAAAAAAGAGACTCACCAGTTGTAGTTGCCTTCTCCGAATGATCTCAACCATTAATGACTTCGATAAAGCCTCAAACTCAGTACTCATTATAATCACATTGAAATGAACTTCTCGGACTATGAATCTCACGCAGTATTCCTAAAATTCAATGAAATACAATTTTTTTTTTGAAAATGTTACGCCGTTACTTCGTTACGCCAAGAAACCTTGTTGACAAAATTGTGGTCTTAAGTTTTTGGCCACGACTGTATATATAGAGGATTTGATGACTAACCTTGATGAATTCGAGTCCCAGCTCTTCTGCACATTCCAACGCAACAAGGACATTTTCAGTTGTGATTGATGCTTCAATGTAATGAGTACAAAGTCGTTCCAAGCGACCCAGTTGGAACTGCGAAGGGAATTTCAATTTTACTGAAATTTTTAAAGGCATTAAATACTTCAAA
Organism: Aurelia sp. 3 sensu Dawson et al. (2005); assembly: GCA_964020215.1. Classification (NCBI taxonomy): domain Eukaryota; kingdom Metazoa; phylum Cnidaria; class Scyphozoa; order Semaeostomeae; family Ulmaridae; genus Aurelia; species Aurelia sp. 3 sensu Dawson et al. (2005). The sequence goes on from OZ026584.1 coordinate 17,220,458, forward strand.
CGGCTTGGAGTAAACACAATTTATTTAACAAATTGAAGATCAGCAGCTAAAAATTTGTTACCGTTATTATCAAGTGATTCAAGTGATACATGAACAAAGAACTTCCTTGGCATCAGATTTTGTAACAAAATGGTAAAAGTTGCTTTAATTGACGCCTAAATTCAAAGCGATTAGCGACTGAAGACAAAGGAAATTCTCTCCACCAGTAAATCAAAACAAACACGGCCGCAGAAGATTGCCCGAAATTAAGAAGGCAAACTCTCGCCTTGTGCAAGCGATAGGTGGTTTCTAAGAGAAGTTATGTGCTTATAACGAGAGAAGGGTAAATCTAACGATATTCAGGAGCTGTGTGGTAACTGGTTCATTTAAACCTTAAATACCCGAGAATCATAATGCCTTCTACTCGGCTTCTGAATGAAATCAACAAAATCCATGAAACACAGCTTTAGATCTGCCGTTCTTCTTTCGTTATAAGCACAAAACTTCTCTTAAAAAGGAACTGTCTCTTGCACAAGGCAAGAGTTTGCCCTATTGGTTTCGGGGCAACTTCTGCGGCTGTGTTTGTTTTGATTTAATAGTTGAGAGAAATTCCTTTTTCCGCAGTCGCTAATTGCTTTGAATTGAGGTGTCAATCAAAGCAACTGTTGCTATTGTATTACAAAATCTGTCCTTCTGGAATCAGTTAAATTCGTCAATTGACAGAAAACAAATACTTTAAAGGAAAGCAATCTCGACAAAGTAATGTCTTCAATAGAACACTACTGTAAAATATCTTCCGTAATACAGTAAAAACCCGCGTATAAGAACCTACAATTTTGCAATTCAGCCTGATTAGGTTCTTATGTATTGAGTATTTAGTACGAAATAAGGCTGTTCAGGTTCTTAAATTGGTTCTTATTTCATTCAGGGCTTCCAGGTATTTCTTTTGTTCAGATTGAAACTTCAGGCCCATTATTTACTATCAGTTCAGAGTTCATGAGGCCTTATACAAAACATCAGTTCATGGAAGAATGAGAAACTTTATAGAACACAATGAAAGCTTTTGAAGCATCTTTAGAGCTCTTTGCAATTTGCACATATGGCAGAGTCAGTCTATATGTATAGGCTCAATGGCAAAGCAACTAGAGTTTTGATTTAGTTTGATGATCTCCACAAATAAGAACCTATTTTAAATTTCAGGCTAAATGGGTTCTTATATATTGGGGGTCTAATTTCAGAATTTTCAGCCTGTAGGTTCTTAAGCCCGCCGCACACGGCGAGGAAAATGCTCAGCAAAGTGGCATGAATGTCATTTTGCTCAGCAAAATTCTCGCCGTGTGCGGATGATTTTTGCTGAGAAAATATTCATTTGTGCAGCTGAGGAAAATATCTATCGTGTTTGATAATTTCTGCCATTCGTGCCAAAATTCTCACCGTCTGCGGTATCACTGAGAATTTTGCTCACTGCCTTGGCTGATCACGTGTTCATGTTGCCATGGCATCGACCAAAGGTCACAGGATTAGATCATGGACACGTGATCAGCCAAGGCAGTGAGCAAAATTCTCAGTGATACCGCAGACGGTGAGAACTTTGGCACGAATGGCAGAAATTATCAAACACGATAGATATTTTCCTCAGCTGCACAAATGAATATTTTCTCAGCAAAAATCATCCGCACACGGCGAGAATTTTGCTGAGCAAAATGACATTCATGCCACTTTGCTGAGCATTTTCCTCGCCGTGTGCGGCGGGCTTTAATCACTAGATTCTTATACGCGGGTTTTTACTGTAACAACATTTTTTACCTTTAAAGCGAGACTGTAAACATCCATCATAAGTCTCATGACCTCCGTTGCAGTCCCATGCTCATCTGGAGAAAAAAGAAAAGGATCGGAATTCTTTATCGCGAATCAATTTTGAAAGACCCTTCAATTAAAATTAGAAGTTTGATAACCATATCTGACATCAGAAATAAATTTCAAACACTGAAGAATAATGTGCAGTCTTCAAGTTTTTCTCGAGGCTAGTGTGGTATTTCCTTATAATAGATTCTGAGCATCTTTACAGCAAGAAAAGTGTTTTGAGCTTGAAAAAAGTGTTTTCAATAAATGTCTCTAATTAAATGTCACAAGAGATTTAAAATAACGCAAAACTACTCATGCAAAATACTTTATTTGTGTCTATTTGCGGGATATTTTCAATCAAGTGGCATCTTAATTGATATACACTTTGGTTTCACTTACAAATTTCTGACAATGTCAAAAGGATTCCAAAACTTTGTGACTAGGTGAAAAGATGTTAACATACAGGATCTATCTGTCTTGCTGAAGCAGTTTTTTTTATTTTGTTTAATTTGCTTTCATTATCTCAAATTGCCGCAAAAAACCTACCATCTTTTTTAAATCGTTATGAATATGACCTGTGAAACTTCTTACGAAAATAAAAACTTGTTACATGGCTGAAGGTTTTCAGTCTTCTAAGTATTCATAAAGAAATACTAAACCAGCTTATTTATAAAATCTTATGATACACGGAAGAAACATTCTTGATGAGAATTAACTTAAAATCTCAGGAAAAGGGTGATTTGACCAAAGGTCCATTCAGCGTATCGTTATTTTTTAGCATTTAATCAAACGTCGAACAATTTTTTTGAGACACCATGTACATATACATAAAACAATCTTGATGAGAAGCATATTTACCTTTTATCAGTGGATAAATCTGGTCAGTGTATATGAACCACAGAATGACCTTGAACGAATGGATGTCGATGTTCCCTATTTCAACATGATATGGTGTTATATCATTTGATAATGAATTGCTTGCACCCTGAAAACAAATTAACAGCTTACAGCAAGTTTGAAAATGTTTGCATTGCCTGATTCAGTAGCTGAAAGGGAATGTGTAACGGTAAATAGACTGGTCTAAAAAAAGAGAAAAGAATACACTCAGACACAGTATTGTTTCCGTGGATATTCCTTGTTCACAGAGCCCGTGCTACGTAAGAGGTGCGAAAGCAGGAGTCTTTTGTTGTAAGATATATCGCATTTTTTAGTCTAAATCCTGTTCCACGCACAATTTCTAGTGTAGAAGCAAATTTTCACTTTCATATGTGTCTTCATTATGCTGATATGAATAATCTAAATACACCACTTCGATTAACAGCCTCGTTTTGGAAATTATTCAAAATTTGTTCATATGAAATTTCGGAGGCCAAATTCGGATTTAGAACCCAAACTTTAGTGTAACCACAGGTTTTCATGTTGCTAGCAGTCGTGGTGTTAATTTTATGGCGACTTAAAGTTTGGAAATCTGTAAAGGATTTGACCGTGAAAATGACTCGGGGTGTAAAGTTTCACCCCGAACGATTTTTCACGGTCAAATCTCTTATAAATTTTTTAACTTTACTTTGTCATAAAATCAACATCACAAATGCCAGTAGTGTAAAAACATGTAACTAGACTAATGTTTGGGTGCTAAATCCGAATCTGGGCTCGAAATTTTCATAAGAACAATAGGAAGGAATTTTGACAAATTTCCAAAACGAGGCTGCTTAATCGAAGTGGTGTATTCATAAGGGGTTTGACAGCAAAATCAAAATCCGATTTCACGGTCAAAGGTCTTAGGAATTCAAATTCTTTAAATCACCATAATTTCTAATGAAAACAGATAAGAAAGTGAAAATATGCTTCTATATTAAAGAGTGTACGCAGAACAAGATTTTAGACTAAAAAATGCAAAATCTGTACTGACAAAAAACTTCCGCTTTCGCGCATGTTACCTTAAAAAGGTGGATTGGTTATTTTCAGATTTTTCTGCTCTCTTCAAATGCATGCTTTAACCTTGCACAAACCTTTTAAAAAATAGTTTTCTCCTTATTTGAAATGATTAGGTTAACTTACAACCTTCGAGTTGAGATAGAAGAAGAGATGGGGCATACAACTGCATACAGACCTGTTCATCATCAGCAGCTTTCTTCAGATTTATGAGTTTCTGTCTCAAGTATGGAGAACGGGCAGATATAATTGCAGCATGTGCTCCGACTGAATTCTAAAATGGGATGATAAAAGTGTAAGAAAATTTTACTGATTGCAAAATTAGAAAAATATAGCACTGGACTCGAATCTTTGAAAAAGTATTGTACGATTTGTAAAAAAATGAGTTGTGTGGTGAAAAATTTCAAAAATAGCCTTACAAAATGGACCTATCATAATAAATCAAAAAATGCCACAAAAACACTGTAATTTGCAGAAAGACAACTGAGGGAGCGGTCCTTCTTAATCCTGGGTACCGGGGTGGAGGATTTCTGGCAGGGGTATGAAACTTTTTTTCCATTATTTTGTGGGGGTAGGAAAATTTTAAGAGAAATTCATATGGGGCACAAAGCTATTTGCTTGAAAAAAGTTTGGATGAAGTCATCGATCGAAGGTTGAAAGAAAAGTTAAGAAACATCAGGAAATGATGAATCACTTGACCAGTCCATATGAACATCGCCTGTGATAAGTTGGTAGCTGTCCATATATCTATACTTTATGCACAAATAATTCTGGATGGGGTACTAAACTATTTTGCCGAAAGATGATGGTGTACGAAAATCTTTTTCTATGTTCAAAATGGGGTATGAAATCTTCTCTGATTGTGCGAAATTATCCTTTGCCCTGGTACCAAGGACTAAAAATGACTGCTCCCTTAATTCCCGCAAAAGAACAACAACCAAAAAAACTGTTGAAACCTGCAAAAGAAAAGTGAATTTATCTTAACATCTGACAGGAACGAAATACGTTAGTAACTCATCACAACTTCTGAATAACCAAAAACGCGTTTCGTCCCACTAGTCAATTAGGTTCACGAGAAAACATATCAATGATATAAACAGGCCACTTCATTACCAAACAAACAAAAGAAATTTGAAAATCACACTGTACACGCTGTACCATTTGTTAATGGATCTTGGAAAGGTAAACAAAAGCAGCGGTAAGCAGAGCTGAGGCTGTTTGACACATGGCCGATCAGGCACCCACCTGACACGGATCTCTTCAACTAATAGAGAGGGAATCGGTCCTGCATATTGCTTCAATTACCAAATGGCAAGGAGCCTTACCTTTCCATCAAAGACAAACTGCGTATCACAAAACTGCCCGCTATCTAGCATACGGCCAAAGTCGTCATGAAGAGTGCATCTCGGGTAATTTGAAAATGTGAATTGGTAAAGTTCACCACTTCGAATGTTATTATCCACAGTTCCACCAAATATGTACATTTTATTGCCAATGACGTCAGCATCATGAAATAATCTTCCACTTGGCAGCTATGAAGAAGACATAAGCAAAAGATGTAGTTTTGAGTAGTAATATAAAGTGAAACAAAGAAATATGAGTTAAGAAATGAAAAGCACTTCTTCTTGAATTGAAGAGCAGTAGATTGAATTGAATTGAAGAGCAGTAGATGTCATACAAAATTTTAAGCATTTTGAAGCGAGAACTCTTTTAATTTTGAAAGAACAGTCCCAGTTTAATTTGGAACACTGCAAACAGACGTTGAAAACGGAGTTTGATATTTTCAACTAAAATCATCTAAAAATTATAGATGCGTCTGTTTCAATGACATCCAGAACAATAAGAAATTCCTGTTTTCATCCTGGGAGATTTGAAATGAAGTGTTAAGCCAGATAAGACTATAAGCTGCATTCTTTTCACGGGAGAATGACATAGTTGGCAGCACTGCTATAGGATTGCTAACTTACAAACTATTTGAAAAATTAATGTGTTGAACTTTTCAGGAAGATAAAATGACATAAACACATCGTTAAGTTGAAGGTGATCATTGGCTATTGGATCGATGGTCGAAGGTCCATTATAGGGAGCTATATGCTTCATTAACCGCAAAAGAATAAACAGTAGTTGTGCTTCATTGACGCGTTATTTTTCAGGGGAGGATGAAATTATTTGCTACAACGGAGGAGTTAGTGTAAGAGACGGACCTCCTCTGTAGAAGCATATAAATTTTCCTCCGCAGCAGCAAATACACTGAAACATAACTGCGGTGTCTAACTACCCATGATTAGACAAGCAATGCGTTTTGAACTTTGACTAAGGAATGGATAGTCTAATTAAGCTATATTGTCACTGCCAAAGAAACATGAAGAAAAAAATCAGTCTTTCGGCTGTCGAGCAGAACTGGATTGATTCAAATCACTCCCATATTGAAACACGGTGGACAGAATGAAATGTGAGGTAGGTAGGTATACATATTTAACGTGGCTAGCCTGCGAAAGTCTGAGAGACTTATTTCCAGCAAGGGCCACGGATTTTTTACCATCAGTCCGCCTTAGCTACCCGCCGCAGCTACCAGATTCCCTCACATGGCTCTGGTCGACCCGGGCTAGAGTTACGGACAGCGACCAAACTGTCCAGGGCGGGATTTGAGCCTACGGCGCGGCCGTTCTGACCGTTGGCTTATGAGTCAGACACCTTAACCACTCGGTCACGCGCTCTCCTATTGTAATTATTTTTTTTGAAGTTTATGTAATTTTTCAAATGGAGGTGTTGCTCGTGATTGAACGAAATCTTGAAATTTTCTTGACAAATTTGAACTATATATAAAGTTCAGTCTGTTCAAACAAGATGACAGAAATGAAAGACTTTCTTGAAAGAAAAATTAATCTGTAGCGAAACGAACCTGACTGTCAGCTGACGGTTGATTAATATCCCATGTCTGAGTTTCCAAATCATACCTTGAAGCAAAGAGAACTTAGTGAAATGAGGTGTTAGGTCTTCAACTTATTTCAAACATATGTTCTTTGATTCATTACTATCATTATCATTATTTTCATTGCTACTTATTTATTTAAAGTTAACATCTCTGACTGAATAGCTAAAAGCTAATTAAAGCCAACTAAACTAAAAAGCAAAGAACAATTTACAGTTATAGTTTGGTAATCTTGTTTTGGTGACCATTCTCTTTAAGACACATGCAATAACTTAACAATAATGCTAGAACTAAACATCATTACCTCAAATATTTCGCTGCCGATCGGCAGCCTCATCAGTGAGTTAATTTACAGTTAAAAACCTAGATAATCATAAAGGAAAAGTAAACTTATCTAAACCCTCATCATAAAATTCATGTTTAAGGATTTACGTGAACGCTAGATACATTCAACAACTTCTGTCTCATTTTTGTGACAAAATGGTGAAGTTCAAAGATTTCTCAATGAAGAGGCTTAAACGTTAAAACTTAAGGCTGTAAGCCACAGTAACCTACTGAAAAGTGGCCAATTCGTAGATAAAAAGAAACTGATTTTTTCACTTACCAAAATAAATCACTTGGCAAAGTATTATCCGCAGCACCACCAAATACATAAAGGTGGCGATCATGTGCAACCATCGTGTGGCCATATCTTCTTGAAGGTGGCTGCGGAGTTCCCTTTAGCAGATGCTCCGTTGCAATCCTTGTCCATCTAAAATATGAAAGAAATGTACAAGTTGAACAGGAACTTCTATGGAAAAACTACGACAGAATCACAATTTACGTCCTTTCATTTTAAAAGAGGTGCAAAATCTCAGTGAATATCAAATCTATGGACTAAAATGGTGAAGATTACATTAATACAATGATATCCAAGACTTTAAACTAGATCCTTAGGTTTCCCTTGGACCCAACAATCGTTTTATCGTCTCAAGACACACATACTTCACATCAAGTGCATAGAAGCAGGGACGTAGGAAGCATCTCAAACTTGGGGTGGGGGAAGGACACTTTGAGGGCACTTTTTCCCCAAGTCAAAAGGGGCATTTTTTTAAAAATAAAAAGGGCACTTCTTTGTTTATTGCAAAATCTTGGGGGCACGTGCTCCCAGTGCCCCCCCGGTTCCCACGTCTATGCATAGAAGCTAAAAATGGTACTGAAGTACTTTCAATTTACAAAGATGGATATTTTCATTGGTTTGTTGTGACATCATCATCACGATACTGCAAGACGCCTTAATAATCCAGAGAAAACATTTACCACTAAACAAGTATCGTGTGACTCTTGGAAGGTGCAAATAAATCGAAAATAACTCAAGTTTGAAGTGAGATGCAATCGAATTGCAAGGAGAGGATTCAGCTGATTTCCTACCGTTGCCAAGGCTGTCAGAATCGGCCGCGCTCTCCTTAGTCCCTTTCTCCAAATTACGAAAAGGTCCATTGAATCAGGAGCATAAACTACGAAAAAAACTTACTTTCTGTCTGCGAAATTGAATTGGAATAAGTCATTCGTTATCTTTGCACCACTTTGTCCCGAGAAGACATACATACAATCCTTTGCAACAGTGATTGGAAAGTTGCAACATGTTGGTGGCTTCTTGCCTTGCTGTTGCACCTGGTGAGGAAGTAATTTCTTTAGATATGCATCAATAATTTGAGATAATGCAAGCAAACACGTTTCTGGACAAGCAAGATAGGTCTTATGTTCAAAGAATTATCAAGCTCATTTCGAAAGGTAGCTTTTCCACATATAAGCGTAGAATTTGCACAAAAAGAATCGTTATCTTCAAGTTTAGACTTCCACTTACTAATTAATATACCAATATTCATTGGTCCTCCTTACAGCAGAGTTTTCTACTGGAGATAACACTAGATTTATGACGATGAGTCCTTTGTATACCTGCAGTAAACCTCGCTCAACAGGGACTCATAATGAAACACTGAAAAAGCTGGCCATATATTCTACAGTTATTAATGGAATTATGATGGAATCACGGCCTTGAATTTCAATCCCGTGAGAGTGTTTTCGATTTTTCAATCTAATTGAAAAACACATTCAAACCGTAACAACAGTAATTCACAAATCTCACAATCTGATTGGTGCTCTAGGAATCGCGGAGTTTGGGCCTAAATAGGGCCAGGTTTTTCAGAGTAATATTATGAGTCTCTGTTGACAGAAGCGCAATCATCAATTCAAAAAGCACAGGGAAACAAGAGACTTATCATCATAAGTCTAAGATAACACAAGCCCATGTTGTTTATTGGCTCTGTTGTTGTCTCTGTTACGATTTGCTCCCATGATAGGATCTTTGGCCTGAAATTCTAGTCTATCAAAATAATATTCCAAAACTCTAACATAAACCAAATTGAAGAAGAAAAAAATTCGCATTGCTCTTTGAAGCTCTGCTAGGTAATTCTGTAGCAGGAAAATCGTTGTAATCCTGGGAATATCTGAAGTCTGACAATACATTAGTATTAGTTGCGACATAAGCATCGACTTTTAAAGAACTGCAATGTGCTTTTCATTTTGAATGAAGTTAGCTTACCTCATGCCAGTTTGGTGAAGGATCTGATAAACAAATACTCCACATATCATTAAGCCTAAAACGAAATACGGAATTAGTGAAGCATAGCATACTTTCAAAATAAGAACAAATCGTAAAGCCAATTGGACAAGCCGCAAAAAAATGAAAAAGGACTTTGAAGGGGGGGGGGGCAAAAAGGACTGCGAAGAGGACCATTTCCCTTGCTTTTCGAGCGTCTAGAGGGTGTCATGTCATAAGAATTTCTACAAAATTGCAGAAGAAACGTTTGATCATGTCTTTTCAGGTTTCCGTTTTATGTCTCTGTTTTCGAAGAAGCAACCATTTGGCTTTGTGTTGAAGTCCCCAAAAAACCCTCAGTCAGCTTGCCTTTAGAGCTGCCATTAGAAGCAAAACAAAGGGGTAATTGGCAACAGTAGCATCAACGTAACATGAATCATACTAGTATGAGCGGGGGCTGGGTGGGTGGTAGCGATTACTAGGAATCAATGTAACAAGTCTACAGTAGCATAGCCAAGAAGTCTATTGTGATGCATAAAGGACAGTGATTACATACCTTGCATTTCCATCATATCCAGCAAATATCCACATATTATTTTTGTAGACAACGGCTCCATGGGCTGACCTGGCTACTGGAATCCTACAGTAAAAATAAATCATTTATTTGTGATTGAAACCTGAACATGATTGCCGAATACATAGCAAGCCTATAGTCTAAGCCTAATGCTGCACCTTTCTTTGTCACGAGCTTCTTTTGTAAACTAACGTGTAGAACTTTTGAAAATGTCTCATATATGGATCGACTCCAGTTTTCACAAGGATCCTATTATATCAAGCAAGAAGAGGCAAGGGGCCATTGACTTTCGATTTTCGTATTTTTAACGGCATTTGGCCGTTATGGGAGGAGTGGGTCTTACCCTTCGACCGTTAAGGGGACGAGAAATCGTACGGACATCTCAGTAAAGAAAGTTTTTGGAAAGCGTGGATAAAAACGTCACAAATAATGTATAGAGTGTAGAGAAGAACGGCTTTAGTGTGCCTACCAATATGGCGTATCTTCGGTTGAAGTCCAGCGAGTTTCACAAGAAATCTAGTTGCTGCTCCCAAGTCTTACTAAGGCCGAAAGTTTAGGCCGATCAGAGGCACTTTTGGTAGAAGACCGTTAATGGGGAGGGGAAGGGAGGGGGGTGGAAGTTCCGATCTTAACAGCCAAATGCCGTTCACAATAGGAAAATCGGAAGTTGATAGCCGTTAAAATGACATGAATTTCCAACCTTCCATGAAGTTGCCACTCCAGCCATTGTCCAGTATTGAATCGATATTCAAACAGATCATTTTTATTTCTCAAATTGGAATTTGAATAAATGTCACCTAAAAGAAGTAAAATATATCTCAAAAAGAACAATAGACCATTTTCACAACGACGTCAATTCTTTTGAAATTCTTCCATGAACATAGCTTGCCTCGATATCATGTCGATCTAAATCTCAAAAGCGTAAATTGCTCTCAGCAACGCATGAAGTAGTTCTGTCAGTGTATTTACAACATACTGCTTGAGAGAATTTCTTTTGTCTGCATGCGCTAATCGCTTTGAATTGAGGTGTGAACCAAAGCAACTGATGCTATTGTATTACAAAATCTGCCCTTGTTGGGTAATGATGAATACTAGAAAATCATGCATCTTTAGATAGCCCAGTGAGGGATCATTTGAATTTATTGGTTGCATTTTAGCAGACTCGATCACAGTGAATTCTTTCTGCAGTTAAATTTAGGATGTTTCAATTTTGGAAATCAGTTATTTAGCATGCTGAATAGACCTCTAAGCTATACTTCAAAGGAGTCTGGATCACACAATGTTTTTATACATTGCTATACAAAAGGTTCGATTGAGTGGCGTCAGAGTTTTGATCACCGTGTTCACGTTCGAAGATTCAACAAAATGTATCAAATGATCGTTCGATTCAGATTCTCTGCAGAATGGCTAAAAGGTCAATTTGGCTCTTAAGTGAGGAACACCTCAATAATAGCGAAAGAGCACTCTTTTGGGATGTCTAATCAAATTATTTGGCACTTCATGTTGTCGGCATGAATCGGCAAATGCTTTGTCATCAAAGCACTAGTGGTAGGTTGTGAGAAAGTTTCTCCACAACTCACCACTATGCTGCCTGCAGAATAAATCACTGGAGATGTTCAGCTTGAAATGCATTATTTATCTCAAGCATTCAATAACACACTAAACCATTTTAATCTTCTGAACTAAAAAGATGGAGCTATCAATATCAGTGGTTCTAAGATTGATCCTTGTGGTACAGCCATCAATTGATACCCAGTCCATATGTCACTCTATCTATCATTCATTGCACATAAATGGCTTTCCAGATAGGTTTTCCAAAATTCAATGAAAATGATTGGCTATTTTAATAAACCTTTTAAGAATACAAGAGCCAAGATTCAAAAACACAATCAATATCTATTGAAAGATTTCAATATAAGTCTAAACCAAACAAAATTCAATATTTAGGTCACCTGACCTTGTCCCTATTCTAAATGTAATCTGCCCAGATAGGTTTGATCTTTTGACCACTTTTGAAATCAAATAGATTGGGCTTACTGTAGATGAGATTGAAAATAAAAACTATGTCTGGGTCATTTGTATACCTGTAAAAAGGAATGTACTTTCAGACAGCAACAAAACTCATACCTGGATGAATTTAGGAGGTTTAAAAGACATTAATCCTTAAGAAAAGTTCTTCTCAGTGATTGTGCTTGTTTTAGTTTCTAACTGGCTACAATTTCAGTCCTACATTAAGTGATTTCTAAAAGTTCTCCACATGAAAACAGCCTCCATCCAGTACAAGCATTGCACAAATTAACATGGTTGAGAAAAATCTACTGTCTCTCACATGGCCAAAGAGTTCTTTTGGATGGAAAGAATTTTTGTCATGTTGATGTGTGCAAGGGCTGCATTTTACACTAGAAACCTTGTTGATGCAGGCCCTGAAAAGTGCTTGACCAAGCGCAAGCACCTCCATACTCACCTCAAAAGTTCTGCTGTTTTGATTATTTGAGAGCATTGCTGATCAAAAGGTTTTTCTTTCAATGATCTATAATTACAATTTTTGAAAGTATCTGACATAAAAATTTAATGCAGATCTCCCTTTTATCTCTGCAAAGAGCAATAAACTGTCTTGTTTTCTCTTCATCAAAACTGTAAAATTTCATGCGCTTCACAAACTGCATTTCTGCTGGTACTGGCTCTACAGCAGCATTGTTGTCATTCAGTTCTGGGGGAACGGGCAATGTGATTGGCCTTGAAGTTAAAATTAAAAATGAAAATTGGTGGGTTATAAAAGTTTGGTGCAAACTTTGCAGGAGGCATTCCAAGGCTATTCAGTCTCATCCAGCATGCAAAAGTCCAGCTCCATCATCATTTGATGAGAGGGATTGAAACTGTTTCATGTTATCTTGAAGAATATGGTAGAGGATTTGCTGTCTGCAAATTGTTTTATTCTTTAATTCAAGAATTCAAGAAAGAACTGATAAATCAAGAATGACATTCTCAAAATGGCCAAAAATACGACAGAAAGTAGAAATAAATCTATAAAGTACATATGGAATGGGATTTTGAGTTTGACAGTACTTCACAGCGTATACTGTATGCCTTCAACAAAATTTACTGTATATCTAATAATATCTTATTGAAGCAGAGCTGGCCATATCCCAAGAATGAAGTGTATAGCAAAAAAGAAAAATGCTTTTTCAGCAGGGTGTACACTTTCTTCTAGCTGCAGCCAAATAAATTTGCAATTTCTTACTCAATTAAAGAAATTTTTAAGAACTCTTTGGCAAAAATTAGTGAGAATTTCTTAAGGCTGTACTGTAAATGAAAGACATACCAGTATATCCTCCAAAAACGAACATGCTGTTTGCATAAACAACAGCTGAGTGATGATATCTTGGTGCTGGTGGAGATCCTGTTGTGACTACTCTGCCCCATGAGCAATCTTTAACATCAAATCTCAGCAAATCATTTAGCATTCTTTTGCTATAAGAGAAAGCACATTAATTAAAAGAATGCCTGTAGAGTAAAACAGTGATTGAATACTGTATGTTTGCTTTATACACCGTTATCTCCAGGATGCAGAATAGCTTCAAATGTACTGTATGTATATGTATGTATATTAAATTTTGCCATTTGGACCCCATTTACACAATGCCAGTAGAATTTTATGCTAGATCCATAGACAATAACAACTGGCATCAATGATCAATCAAGACAGATAAAACAACAGTAATAATAAGGGCAATAGGGATGATCAGAAATATTAGCCTCATGACAAAAGCGGCATAAAATTCTACCTGCAAAGTGCATTTACATGTTGCTGGCAGAATTTTAAAAAGCAAAATTACAAACTGTGCCATTTACTGACCGACACTAAATTCTGCCAGCATAGACAGGAGGCCAAAATGGTACTTTTTTATGCTGTTTTCAAATTCTACTGGCATCTTGTAAACAGGATATTAAATCACGGTTGAAAATGATCATTTAACCTAAGAAAAGAAAAGGTCTAATTGCAATATTTACAAGTGTAAAACAGTTTATGGGCAAAAAGTTTAAGGCTACTGTACTTCTACTGTATTAACATTTGAAAATCAGTAACAGAAAGCAAAATAGAATTTTCTATGATTTTGCATGGCTTGATGCTTACCCATTATCACCTCCAAACACATAAAGGGCATCTCCCCACGCAACAAGTGTATGTTTACTTCTCCTGAAAAGAAAATGTTATACAGTATGACTGATTACTATGAAGAAATAAATGTGCAACTTGCAATTGACTCTTTCATTGCATGAATCATTTTGTTCTTTCATCCACGTTGATTCATTTCTGAGATCCTCTCTTATCTAAGATCAGAGTATTAGCTTTGGAAAACATTCAGTGAGAAAGAAGAAACAAGTAGGGAAAAGGAGGAAGGAGAAACATTTCCTTCTTCTTTCTGTTCTCTTTGATTTTCTCGTTTTTTCAAATCTCAGATTTTTCCAAAAATACTAAAAATACTCTGATCCATGGTCATCCTTTCTGTGTCAATTTGAGGAGAAATTAATGGGCTCTTAAAAAGAGATTTTCTCTCTAGCCATTCCAGGCATCACACCATCAGATCCCCACTGCATCAGTCCCTTCCTGTTCATCTTTCCTGTTTCCGTAGAGCTAAGATGGTATACTGTAGTTGTATGTTAGTTTAAGTCTGCATTCACACGATGCCGGCACATTTTGAAACAGGTGAAAAATTTGATGGATAGACCTCCGGATAGAGTTCACACGAAAACGGCACATGTTTTGCCAGCAGATTTTGAAAATGGTAGGTTTTGAAAACGGAACTCTAACCGACACATTTTGGAAACGGCTTGTGTAAACACCTGAAAATGATGAAAACAGAACATTTTTAGACACTTTTAGAATGGGACTGATTGACTTTTAGGGTGTAGGTAAGCTTCTTTGGCATCAAAGTGTTGCAAAAAGTTTTTGCTGTCTAAGTTCCTAACGTTTTCAAATTGTTCCAGTATCGTGTGAACACTAGCTCAAATTTTGAAGCTGTCACATTTTTCACCGTTTTCAAAAAGTGCCGGCATCATGTGAACGCAGTCTAACGTTGCATGCCTTATTTGTTGGCCACAGGGTAGTCATTGTTGTTTGCTCCCCTTGGTATCATACCTATGCATAGAGGGAGACAAAATTTAGGGGGGACTGCCCTATAAAAAATCCATTGTTTACAAAACTTTTGCTCAACGTAAGGTTGATTTTCTGCCCAATGATGGCCAATGCTCGCAAATTTTTCCATTTTAAGGTGGCTGCAGCCCCCTAGCACCCTGTTTTGTAAGTCTATGTACATTGTAGTGTACCGGGTGTCCCAAAAAAAACGCAACAGATTTGATCAATCTTAGCGATAAAGAGGTTCACTAAATTCATTTTAAGTATGCTTTATGACAATCCCCAATAGTTCAAAAGAACATTGATACCTTGGTTGTGAAGCTTAGTAGCTTGGTCATCGAGAATTCTATGTCGAAAGTCCAAATTTGTTTTCAGCCCTAAACCAGAGCTTTGCAAGAAAATGGCCTAAGGTAGCCACTCAGCAGGGGAATCACCCAAATCAAAGTGAGTCTAACATAGTAGTGGACCGTAATATTTTCCAAACGGACTGAAAATCTTTTGTTTACGTGAGAAAATGTCGCTTTGAATTTGAATAGAATTTTACGCATGATAAACTTTTTATTGTGTAAAATCTTGTGCACTCGAAAATTCTACTGAGTGGAAACCAGCCTTCAGGGTTAACTTGTTTCACAAAATAAATTGTAGCGTGCCTTTTTCAATTAGATCAAGCAACTGTTCTTTTAAAAAACCTATTGCCAAGAGACACAATGGACAATACCATGCTTTTAACGATGTTTCGATAGACTGATTGGTCCCAGAGGAATTAATAAATTTCTGAAAACCGTTTCGTGCCCATGAGAGAGGGAGGCAGAGTTACCTCAAGAATGGATACATTGTAAAGAAAGATCTTGGCATGCCATTGTCTATCCCTTATGCTTTTTATTATCATTGTGATTGTGATGTTGCTAACAACCACTTCGTGAAGTTTCCTAATTTCGCATTCTGTTCAATATGAGCACGAGCGAGACTGTTGTTTTCTTTTTCTACTTGGAGTAGAGTGGACAATGATCCCTAAATATTGTTTCCATATCTGTAGAAAAAGATTTTTGTGCAAACAAAAATGCAGTCTAGGTTAGGCAGGTTTTGGAGATTCTGCTTTGGGCGATTCCCCTTCTGAGTGGCCACCTTAGGCCGTTTTCTTGCAAAGCTCTGGTTTAGGGCTGATAACAAATTTGGACTTTCGGCATAGAATTCTTGACAACCAAGCTACTAAGCTTCACAGCCAAGGCATCAATGTTCTTTTGAACTATAGAGGATTGTCATAAAGCATACTTCAAATGAATTTAGTGAACCTCTTCATCGCTAAGACTGATCAAATCTGTTGCGTTTTTTTTGGGACACCCGGTAGCATAGTACCAGATTGGAATTTTGGAAACTGTAAGTGGGGGATTTTCAAGCAGGATAAAAAATGGTGCAGATAGTATTCCGATTTGAGTTGAAAATGTGAAATCCAGCATAGCAGAAACTGTCATACAATACAAGTAAATATGCAGTCCTTTTAGTACAAAGATTGCAAATGCACTCCAGATTGGAAAGTTTGACATGCTTGGGGGATTAATCTACATACTTTTATGTTATCCATGCAGCCATCCGCACATTTGCAAAATTTGTACTAACAGGACTGCATATTTACTTGTATTGTATGTAAAAGTTGTACACTGATATGCGCATTTTCAATTCGAATTGGAATACTATCTGCGCCATTTTCATCCCTCCTTAAAAATCCCCTGCACAGTTTTCAAACTTTCCAATCTGGCAAATGCATTGATGGCTGCGTGGATGACATGAAAGTGCAGGTAGAATATTGTTTGCATTTGTTAGCTTCTGCAGCAATTGCAGATTTTCAATGAAGGTTTAAATTCCCACCTGGACCCAACAAATTCATCGCATTCAGGAAGTTTCACCCAATGGTGAACAGTCTCTGATGGACCAAAATCAAGGGTAAGACTTTCAAATGATTCTAGATATGGATTTTCATCAAATTCGGGAGTTGGCCTGTTGATTTTTGCCATCCTGTTTGTGTTTTCTTGTTGGCGGTTCTCTGTCTGTGATTTTATTTCGTTCTTCTCAGTCTGCTACATTCTTCAGCCATTGTTCTTTTATTTCTCCATCAAATATGAACCTCAGCAGCTAACTGGCGTCCAATAAAAATCTACATTCTTCCTGCAAAACTTGAATTTTTCAATCGCAATATTTTGCTTGCTTGTTCTTTTCTGGAAATGTCTAACACAACAACAACAACATACAACAACACCAAAAAAAGCATTCTACCTCGTTTTCGATTCTTTTCAATTCTTGAGATTCTTGAGATTAGATTTGCACATTTTTACCTCCGTCAAATAGCCCATTCTGGAATAATTTTCATTGTATTTAAGGGGGTCACAGTCATTCAATGTGGTTGCCAGATATACTTAAACTTCGCGCAACTTTTTCGCTCTTAAATTTTTTGCGCACAATTGATGTTTTTTCATAAGAAATTTAGTAATTAAATTTACGTCGTGCAGCCACTGGATTTTTTTGCAAATTTTTGCTGGACAAACAAGGATAACCACTTATCAAAAGTCGAGAAGCTTTCTCCCAAAAAAGGCTTGGATCGAGTAACAATTGGTGTGATTTTTCGCAAAAGAGTTGCTAAAATTCTCAAGAATGAAAAGCATGCTATAAAAACTGCGCATCACTCATTCCTTCATTAGAATGTAAAAGAGGTATCAACCGCAAATATTCTTTAGAACGCATTACTCAATAAAATTGAAAAGACCGAAGAAAGGCTTCATGTAAAAGAAAAACAAAGGCGCTGATCTCCAAGCAAAGAAAGCCAAAGAATACAGAACAACGTTGCGATAAAAGATAATCTATCTGTAAAGCGTCTTTTGTATTTTCTTCCAGAAGTCGAGTGACTGTTCTCAAATAAAACCTCATTGTTGAGTGAGATCAATTTTCAAAACAACCACAAACTCTAAAGAGAAAGTGTTGCTTCACTTCATCGAGTTCCAAGCTTAATTTGGTTATACATATTGGCGATCCAAATATATCCAAGCGATTCCAGTTCTGGAAAAGATCGACGACAGATCTGCAAAGTTAATTACCACCGGAATAATCTGCATGATAGACGCATAAAATCATTAGCCAAAGATAAATTGACGACTTTTGAATTGTGGTAAGGTTCGTTTTCTGTCATTATTGGGCTTCAAATGACGGTCCTGGGAATGCTACAAAAACATTCGGTATTTGCAAGGAATTGTAATTGTTTGAAGCAATAAGGAAAAGAAATCCAAGTCGTGTGGTCATAAATGTGATTGAATTTTGGTGAAGCAGGTGTTTATGACAAACCTGCTTCGATGGAACGGAGAAATGTTTAGGCCTATGTTGCCTACCTACGTCATGTGTAGTCAATGTTGTTTTTTTGTCTGGTCGCGGCCCTTTGCCGACGACTGATTTTTGTATGCCTTGAATATTTCACAAGTGATTATTTGTGTGCAGTGCCGACAGATCTTTTTGCAGCACAGACACATTGTGAAGATTTTTCGAAATTTACTTTCGGAAAAGAAATTTACTTTCGAATTCCCTATCCTTTTCAACAAAGTTGAAATTCTGGGCTCATGTCGTAAACAAAGTCAGCAGAACAGGGATAGTCTAACATCAACGTAGCCAGTTTCCCGGAGTTGAATTTTGACCAATCAATCACTGATCATTGATTTAGATAATCAGTTAATCAGTCAATCAATCAGTGAATCAATCAGTAAATCAGTGCTGCAATCAGTGAATCAATAAATCGAGATTCAATCAATCAATATAGCTTCAACCAGTAGGAAAAAAGATTCCATGCTTAATGTTTGTGGTGTATCTTGCTCCCCATGATGATGCCAGCCTGACCTGAGTGAGCTTACTCCACCAACTTCACAAAGAGATCACAAAAGATGTCCCACTCACAGAGCCTCAGGAGGAGAGCACTGCATCCCGGGGGGGTACATGACTTGTGGATGGACGGGGGTCTGCCGCCCGGTTTTCAGAAAGGTACCCTCTTCTAATTACCGAAACTTGCTGCCATACCCACTTTTATGATGAATTTTGGCGGAAAACCACCCATTTTTGACTATTTTTCGCCAATTTCTGGAAAACCCACCCATGTTTATGGAAAATCTGCCGAAAAAGGGACCCTTGTCTAGAGAATTTTGGGCCCAAAAACCCACCCATATGGGCGGCACCTACCCGTACCCTCAACATGTTATGTACCCCCCCCGGGCACTGCATATCCAAAGTTGAAAAGTAGGGAAGGTGGTCATTTTGAACCCTGGGCAGAACACTCAGTTCAATTTTTCATGTGGCTGGGATGCCAATGCCAGTGTGGAAAGTTCGTTTTTGCTACGCCAAAGGTTTACACCACACCAATTGTCTAAAGACAATAGACCTATTGTTCTTGTTCTTGAAGTTTCCCCACGCCAAAGATATTTGGCGTAACATGCATGTTTTCCAGCATGGTGCCAAAGTAATGCTTGCTAATTGAGGGGGAAGGGCTAATTTTAAAATTCATGTACCTGTCCTTTCTACAAATATGTAAATATATAGACCTGTCAGTTTTAATTGATGTGCATCATTGCTCAGTAGAGTTGACTAATAAGCATTTCTAACATATGTTAGCATGAACCTACAGCAAACCCCTCATCAGGAAGTTTCTTGTACAATCTCACCTCAAGTGGACCCATCAAATAGAAGACAGAGGCCAGTTACCAATAATCCACCAAAAGGGTTTCAGAATATAACCTAATCTTTGTCTTTTTTAAACATAATCCAAAAATTAGATCTCCAGATAATCTTATAACAGGATTGCAACTTATCCATCATCTATCATCATCAGTAATCCACCATCTAATTTCGCAAAGAAAGAAATTACATCATATGATTTCATAGTTTGTAATTTTAAGCTAATGAAGATGTTGGTACAATGATCTGTATTCCTGTCCCTAAAATCCAGAAACCATAGATGACTGATTTTTATATGAAAAGGATTTGACCCAGTACTAGAACTTTCTTAAAATTATCAGACTTTTGAGTTTTCAGAGTTTCTTAAGACTTTCTGAATGGTTCCATATCAGTCTTCGTGTTCACTGCTGTGCACAGAATTTACCATTATTGCAGAGGAGGAGAGGAAAAGCTTCTTCCTTTACTCCTCCGCAACAGTGGTAAAGTCTGTGCGCAGGCTAGTTCACTGCCTGTTCCTCCTGAACATTTCAAAGTCCTAAAAACAAGGTTTGTAAGCCTTCCAATGTTTAAACATTATGAAAGTACCTTCCGTAGTAGTGTGATGCAGAAAACAAGTGAAAGTAAGGTAGAAATATGTGGAGGATTTCCTTTATCAAAACATATAGTTTCTTGAGTTATATTTTCCTAGTACTGGAATTTGTTACTTCTTGGCAATCTGAAAGTTGGGTTTCTTTTTAGCAGTTTCATACAAAAAATACTGTATTCTGAAACAAAAGAACGGTCTCAATTCTTGAATCTCATATCTGCAGAACAATCCAACTCCCAAGAAATCCAAGTCAGAATTGTGATCTGGATGCTAGATTCAATACCAAGAAATTGAAAAATCCACAGATTATTGTGACGGGTAAAATGAACCGCAGTACAAAAAGGAAATATCAAAGTATGCTGGAGGCTGGTACCTCGTTACCCTGGTCAGTATCAGCAAAAAATGGACCAGAAAAACAGAAACGTGATTTAAGCTTAGAATTTGTCTATGTTACAGTACCTATCAGAAAATGTCGGAGAGAAGGTCCAGATGAGAACTTCCTACCAACGTGAAAATGGTTATCCTATCTCTTATGGCTAAAGAGAAACCCTTCAGTATATTGTTGAGACGAGAAACTAGCTTACAGTCAAATTCAAGTCGACGAGAAATATTACTGGAAACCGATTGACAGCATGAGAAATTTGTCTTCAGTCACTTGAACCATAGAAAATGTTGACCATTTGTGCCAGGAGGGGTGTGTCGTACAACGGGCAGTTACTTTTCGTTAGACAAAATGTGCACGGCGTTACCAGAGGCGTTGCCAGCCCAGAAAAATTGGCGTGGAAAACAGATAGAACTGATGACCAGCAGGTATGCCTGACGATTTGTATGTCGTTTTTGCTTAGAAATGAATATCGACCAGAGGAAAGTGGGGTGGACATTTCCACCCCATTCTACCCCGTGGCGTCACCCTTGCGCGTTACCGAAAAATGTCCTCTTGGAAAAGAGTTCGTTTATCAGAGGATGATTTTAACCAAGCCAAAGATTTGGTTTCCATCCCTTTTGAATGAAGAGCAGCAAGATAACAACGCTTACTGTTCATACTCTTAAATAAGCAAAACAGCAATTTTCAACAAAACACGCATGTTGGTAGCCGTTGCTCCCTGCCGAGGAACCCTGGGATAGTCGTGGTTTACAAAACATGCGATTGAAAATGATAGAATTTCATCGATAAATTTATCTAGAGAAGCACAACACCCGTATGTATTTGTGGTGTTTTAGTCAAATTAAAATCTATGTAGCAAAACAAATGCACAGTTTTTCAAAGGAATACTTGCTAGGATTGTTTACATAAAGTGCGTAACAAAAATTGTTAACTTCGTGAAAGGATAATAACGAGGGAGTTACTCTTAACAAAGTATCTGGTCGAAAAAAGGCCCTCCAAATATCGCACTTCCCGCACCTTCATTTATGGTAGTTACCCCCCCCCCCCCGGGTCGCTGCCTCTGCATCGATCAGATATGTCCTATACGATGCTAGGTATCTATAAATCCATTGATTTATTATGACTGGATTTCTGCGTTTATGCGACAGAGCTTTACGTAAAGGGAAACGGTTATCATATTTAGCAAGCTCATATCCAAGATGTAGATTGAATGCAAGTCCTTCAACTGAACGATCAATATATAGGATCATCCATTAAACCTTATAGCAGGTGCAATCTCCTTTCCATTTTATCAACTTGATTAATCGTCATCTCGAAACTTCCTTCATTTCGTCCATTCGTTTGTATATCTCTTGATATTTTTTGACCGACAGGCCTGAAAGTATGATAGAAATCTTCTCATGTGATGCAGGTTGATATCATAGGTGGAGAGTTTATCTATTAGGTTGGCTAGTTATTATCTCAAAACATTGATTGTATGTATGTCGTTGCAAATTTGCATGTGTATCTTTGATATTTCCATCGACAGGCCTGAAACTATGATGGAAATAGGTGGAGAGTTTTATCATAGGTGGAGAGTTTTATCTATTAGGTTGGCTAGTTATTATCTCAAAACATTGATTGTATGCAAGATTATGTCGTTGCAAATGTGCATGTGTATCTTTGATATTTCCATCGACAGGCCTGAAACCATGATGGAAATCTACTCGTGTGATGCAGGTTGATATTAAAGATAGAGCATTTGATCTATCGGCTTGATTAGCTATAGTCTCCAAACTTTACTCATATGCAAGATTATATCTTCATAGATTTGTTTTGCATGTCTTTTGATATTCCACCGAAAGGCCTGCAGGTTTAATGGCTATCTACTCTCGTGATTGTAGTTTCAACTAAAGATGGAGGATTTCGTCTATCAGCTTAATTAGTTATAATCTCAAAACACTGATCATATGCAAGATTATGCCGTTGTAAATTTGTTTTTGTATCTTTGAAATTTCCACCAAAAGGCCCTCTGGTTTAATGGCAATCTACTCTCATTATGGTATAGTTACTATCAAAGATGGGGGATTTTATTTCATTTTTTTATATCCACTAAAAATTACAATATGAATTTACAAGCTACACTACTCTACAAAATTACTATACGACTATACAATACTACTAGAAACGATACCCCGAGGAGCAAAGAGGCTATGACTACCCCGAGGCCAATTTAACATAGAGATAAAAATTTGTGTCTGTCTCAAATTACATGCCACCACGAGAAATGTCAGCGATCGAACAACTAAAATGATTGAGTGAGTAATTGACATCAGATATCGCGTGGTATCTAATTTGAGGCAGACATTATATGTACGAATAAAAGACAAATGACGAAAAAGCAAACAAACAAAACAAAACATTTTATTCATCAGCGTTAATCTCAAAACTTTGCTCTGTATGCAAGATTATGTCGTCCTTAAATTATTTGGATATCTCTTGATATTCCACCACCGAAAGACCTGCTGCAAGTTTAGTGGCAATCTACTCTCGTGATGGTGGTTACAAGTAATGATTCCACCGAAATACTTACACGTTTGATGGCAATCTACCCTCATGATGATTAAACTTACTATTAAAGATGGAGAATTTTATCTGTCAGCTTTATTAGTTGTAAATCTCAAAACATTGATCATATGAAAGATTTTGTCGTTGTAAATTTGTTTGCGTGTCTATTGGTATTCGAAAGCCTTGCACGTTTCATGGCTGTCTCCCTGTCTACTCTCGTGATGGTAGTTTAAAGTAAAGATCGAGAATTTTATCTATCTGCATAATTAGTTGTAAATCTCAAAACATTGATCTCATGCAAGATTATGTCATCCTCAATTTGTTTGTGTATCTTTGATATTTCCACCGACAGGCCTGCAAGTTTGATGGTGATCATTTCTTCGTATTGTTGGCTGCTATCAAAGATGGAGAATATACGGCCATGATAAGATCTGGTAAGGTTTTTATTGTCTTGTCTTCAATTATTTCTTTGTGTTTGTATCAAGATATGCCCATGGCTTTTCTCTTGCAAGCAAGGCAATGAGAACAGCGGCTTACCTTATTCATTTACAACAGGTTATGTTTAATTGCTTTGAATTGAAACAATCATTGTGTGTGTTCCTTACAGTGGGGTATATACAACACCCCCTAGTAACGACCCCGCCGGACATCAAAGGTACAGCGGGGAAATTATGAAACTATGTACTTTCAGCGGGGTTGAAAATACTGTGACGGGGAATAAAACCTTTGGTTATTATCTGTGATGGAACTTGTATAATTTTTGACGGGAAACAAACATTTCAACGGGGAAGCAACAGAAACGAAGCGGGGAGAGTGCTTTAAATTCAGACTTGGGGGGGGAAACACATTTTCCTGGTGGGTCATCCTTTTACCTTGGCGGGGCAGCGTTTCAGTGGGGTCGTTACTAGGGGGTGTTATAAGGGTACAGCCGTTGTATGAACTACTTTAGATGAGCATATACAGGGTGAGTAAGACCCAGTTTACACGAGAGAAAACTGGATCGAGCCAGAACGGAATCGATCCCAAGCTCGTACGGATCGGCATTTCGTTTACACGGATCGTTCGGTTCGGTATCATCAATCTGTTATCCGTGCTAGCTTTAGATCGCATGCGAGATCTATCCAGTTTGGGATTGATCTCGTCAGAGTCTCATGTAAACTGCTCGAGGTAATATCGAGGTAATAAACTTTATGATATTACCGTTTCTCTTTGTTGCTTTCTCTTCGACTGAAGCATGACCAGGGCCGCCGAGAGGGGGGAGGAGGGGCAATTTGTCTCAGGGCCTCACGGTCTAAGGGGCCTCATAATTGAAATTTTCATCATTTTGATTGCAGGAAATGCTCTGAAATGCATTTCAAGCCAGTCAACAGGGCATGATCAAAAAACATTACTGCTCGCTTCGCTGTTAGGGGGCCTCATTTCACAGTTTTGTCTCTCGGCATCCAAAAGCTCTCGGAGGCCCTGAGCATGACCAGTGCTAGGAATCAAATTCAGATGGCTCCTGAGCGTCTGAACAGTTAGTTCCTACACAGCGTTCATCCTCATTTCAAACTGCTCTTACCGAGTCTTACAATATGTAAGAGGAGGAAATTTGAAATGAGAATTAACGCTGTGTAGGAGCCAACACTTCAGACGCGCAGGAGCCATTTAAATTTGATATCTAGCGCAGGTTAGGCTTGGGCCAAAGGGAAAACAACGAAGAAAACTATGGTAATATCGACGTAACAACTTTAATTTCCATGCTACAAGCACGGTGCATTATTCTAAGAGGACGAGGTTGGCAGTGAGGATGAATGCTGTGTAGGAGCCAACTGTTCAGACGTGCAGGAGCCATCTGAAATTGATTCCTAGCACTGGTTTAGTGGGCGAGTGGCTTAAACAGTTTTCATCAGGTAACTGAAGAAGTTCAGCTCGGTCGAGACGGGTGACCTCGGAGACCTGACCTCACAACTCACCTCGTCATCCTTCGAAAGGGACGTTAAACTAGGGGTCCCATGCCTGGATGCGGCATGCATCGTGGGTCTAAATTAGCTTTCAGTAGCTAGAAATGCTGACAGGCCCACTCACAACAAATTGAAAAGTAAAAATGGTTAGGCTTCAGTCGAAGAGAAAGCAACAACGTGAAACAGTAATATGGAGGTGATAAACTTTAATTTCTTAGGTACAAACACGGTGAATTAATGCCCATGCTCTCGCGGTAAGGAACGAGAGAAGTACGTCAGTAATGAAATTTTAAATCCTAAATCCAGCATTAAATTTCTAAAACCAAGATTCCACCTTCTTTTACATATTAATCGTTTCGCACTGCGACTTCAATTCATGACATCATCAACAGATTCGCTGTCCAGTTAAAGAATAGGCTGAGCCACCAATGATATATAGAAGGGCACAGGTGCCTAATTCACAAGGGATTTCAAGAGAGGAAATTCAACTTTTCTTTTCAGCTATGCAAATTTCGTGTCAATAAATCTTTAATAAATCTTTAATTTGAAGGGGCTGGACAGGATTAGAAATTACCTGTAGAAAGATAAAGCTGTATTAATCAGGTAAAGAAATTAAAGGGTTTGTGCAAGGTTAAAAGTGTACCTTTGCAGAGAGCAGAGAAATGTAAATATATTCCATTCAAATCAAAGCTTTACGCCCTCAGTGATCAGAAAGGAGTAGCCAAGCAAACAATGCTAAGTTTGAGTGTTCACCTATACGCACTTATACATAGACACAATTATCCATAGACAAGCCCATCATTTACCATTCACAGTGATCACTTATTTTGACCACATATTTTGTAAGGTAAGCAATTTTTTCAAATTTTGATTTCAGCTCGAAATGAAATCAGAAATTTGATCAAAGATAAAATGAAGTTTAGGTAGCATCTGCTACTGGGTAAGGCATACAAGGGTGGACTTTTTATTGTAACAATGCAATGGCATCAATGGCTTTTAATTGGCACGCTTTTCAAAGTGACCTGTAAAATCGCAGAAAAAGGGTCTCAAGTAGGAGCCTTGGTAGTTAGACACCCCAGTTCTATCAGTTATGTTTCAGCATAAATGCTCCTGAGTAGGAAAGTTTATATTTTTCTACGGAGGAGGCTTTCTGTGATTAGGCTAGCTCCTCCTCCGTAGTTGAATAAATTTTTCGTCTGCAAATTTGACAAAGCTGCGGCAGTGAAGCACAACTGAAGTGTCTTATCACCCACAGCATCAGATCAAAATAAAGCAAGATTTGACCTGCATGGCTAACTGTCTCATTGTGCTTGCGAAAGGAATTGTCAAGAGATGTCACGAGTTTACAGGATGTCCCGAAAAATTATGCCTCGTCTCTGTGGCCACTGTGGAGGAGCTATAGAGTCAAATATCCCTGTGTTTACACAGCTGCATTGGCCAAGCTTCAACTTAGAGTTTAAGACCTCTTTAGAGTCAATCTGACAAGTAATTGCTGATTTATGGCAGAGAAAAGGCAAAATAAGTGGTTGCCTCATAAACAGCACTTCTGTTGTTCTCCAGCAATGACAAAACAAAGAGGTTTTCAAAGAAAGAGTTCTGGCGTCGCATTAAAAGTTTCACTGCATGTTTTAAAAGGTTGAAGGTCCTCTCTTGTAGATAGGCGGCACTATCAACCCTTTAAATAATGTACCAAAATCCTCAGTATGATACTAGAATCCTTTCTTTCAAAACTTACTTTATTTTGACCTTGCTAGAGAACAATGAATGTGCTGTTTTTGAAGCAAGTACTAATTTTGCCTTTCCTCTACTATGAATTAGTAACCACGTATCAGATTGACTCAAAAAGGTCTCAAACTCTAAGCTGAAGCCTGGCATACATCCATATGTGTAGAAACCGAGATGATTGAATCTACAGCTCCTCCGCAGAAGCCACACAGACGGGTCACATTTGTTGTGACACCCTGTACATCAATGGAAGAAGGATAAATCTAAGCATCTGGCTGGTGGAGTTTATTCATCCGATTTAGAAGCAGGCTAAAGTCTAAAATTAAATTTCACGAGATTTGCGATAACGAAATATTGCTTATATATAAATTTCCTGAATTGTTTCTCATCCCCTCTCTATCAAATCCTCCCCCCCCCCCTTATATAAAAAACTATAGGTTAAAAAAGATTTTCAGTTTATTTACCTAGACCAGTTTCCACGTTAATGTCGATACGATTTTGATCTAACCTTTGTCGAATTTGTTTAGTTAACTCGTAAAATTTCATATTGATTCCGCTAAATCTGGAGTAAAAGTCCTCGTCAGCGGAATTCGTGAGTAAGTCCCTCTCTCTAATAACTCTAATAAATCTAGTAAGTACCCCTCTGTTTAAATCACCCTCTCCAGAGTTTCCAATCATAAGTAAGCCCCTCGGGGGATGAATAGAGCTTTTGCGGTACAGTAAATAGCCGTGCAAAAGAACCTGCTGACTAAGAAGCTCGAGGGTGAGTTTTGACCAGTTAAACACCTTATACCCTACATAAGAACCATTTCAGTCTAGCAAATAAAGCAGGATCTTCTGCAAATGGTGAAGCAAGTTTGAAGCACTTTAGTAACGCCAGGTAAATTTGTTAGATAATCAAAACACATACACAGTGGTAGAGTATGAAAAGTCAGTCACTTTAAGCCAATTTCAAAACTGTAAAATGTAACTCTTTGGCCCATCCGGAAAATTAAATCATAATGATTTAAGAACTGATCTAATGGGAGTACAAAGACCAACATGCTGTGCGCGAAGTCAGCCACTTGCTCTGCACAGCTTCCAGAATAACTGATTGTATGAAATTCACAAAAAACAAAACCACCAAAACAAACGATGGGAAAAGCTGCTGGTCTTGTACTCCCTTTTAAGAATTTATCTAGGCTGTTTTCCCGTAATTCATCCTATGTATAAGGACAATTTCAGCCAGCTATAGGAAAGCAAAGTTTCTGTATGCGGGTTTTTACAGTATGGGAAAGACCTGCGTATAAGAACCCACAACTTTCCAAGGTAGGCTTACTAGGTTCTTATTGGGTCTTTAGTAGGAAATGAGACTGTTCTGGTTCTTAACCTGTGTCCTTATTTCAGTCAGGACTTCAAGGAATTTCCTTTATTCAGATTCAAACCTTAAGTCTACTATTTACTTTCAGCTCTCTGCACCTTAGCTCACGTAGTCTTATTCACAGCAGATTCTGAGGAAGTATCAGAAATTTTACATAAATCCAATGAAGAGCTTTTCAAAGCTTCTCATAAGGGCCCATAAGATCATGTGAAAGTTACTGATTCTTCCACAAACTCCTGTTGTGAATATAAGATCTCTTGAAAAGATACTGTTGATATACGGTATTTTATTTCCCGTAAAAAGCAAAAACAAAAACAAAATTAACAGAACTAAACTAATAACAAGAAGATTGTTCTAATGATCTCTAAAAATAATAACCTATTTCAAATTTCAGGCTGAATGGGTTCTTATATAATAGGGGTCCAATTTCAAATTTCAGCCAATAGGTTCTAATCACTAGGTTATCTTATACGCAGATTTTACTGTATTCGTTTTCAATGATGGTCTTTGAATATGTCCTGTTCCAGCCATTTCACCCAGTGGATATCAGGAGTTTTCATCAGCTCCTCGGGCAGTTAGATTACATTCGATAAGAAGATCAAAACATTAGGGACAAATTGAGAGCCTTACCGCGACAACTGATCCCGTTTAGTAACGAATTTCTGGCAGGCTACTTGTTATTTGGCATTAAAATCGGTGCTTTTGCTGTGGTGTGAAGAAGACTGAGTAATTGAGAACAAATTTAGGACGACGCCTGGCGTAAAACGGTCTTAGCTTTTGCAAACTAATTACGATGGCATCTAAGAGGAGACCACCATTTAAGGTGCTCTGACAAAACGTTTGAAAAGTAAGCAGCAAGTCTTACTTTCAAGCTGTAGATTTGCAAACCTACCTTAGGACTGATAATTCTCAGTAAATCTCTTTGAGTTTTTAAAAATCCCTTTCTCCGATAAAGTCTTGAAATCCTGTTGATATTGTTTTGTTCTTGTTGGGGCAATCTTGTGTTCCTATGCCAATTAGGGAAATTCATTTCCCTGATGCCGCAACGAAATTTTTTCCCTGGTAAACAACAACTCCTGTATTCAGTTGCTGACCATCAAAAATCGAGGGACATCTAATTTCCCGTAAATCTCTTAAATTTTCTATAGATATCTTTTTCCCTGATAAACTTTTGAAATCCTGTATAAATTCTTTTTTGTTTTCAATGAGCTGTCGCTTGCCTGTTGCAAATTAGAGGGTGATACACCCCTCAGCAGAAATTCATTGCTCAGATGCTAGCAACGATATTTTCTTTGGTAAACAGTAAGTCTTGCATTCAGTTGTTGATAAGACAAAGACGACATGCAAAGGACTTTGCTTATCAAATATATCTTTGAAGGATCAATTATTATTTCACGATATCTGAATGCTAACTGGTACCTTATACACCTTAAATTCAACGCTCGACGTATGATTACAAACTACGTTAACACGTCTATTCTCTGTGCAATCCCACAAAGCAGCGTGGGTCAAGCGTTTGGTTTTCAATGTTTTTCATGAATTTTAATGTTGACTCTCCTAATCCTCTGCCTTGCAGATTAATCGTTCTGTCAAGGTCAAATGATTTCCTGCAAGCTCAACGGCTATGACTCAGCCTACTCTCGAAGACTGTAGAGACTAAGGAAGGTTTTGTACAGCTACATAGATCTCTGGAAGGTAAACAGCTTTTTATTGAATTTTTAATTTGTTTTGCAAGCTGAATTTATCAGGCCCCGACTTGTGGAAAGTAGCTTCAAGATTTGTAGCAGATATTTGGACTTTTCAGCTGATGAAGAACCTAATTTTCAGTTACTCTAAAGACTAAGCCAGACTACGAGGAGTTTTGGAAGGTAAACAGGTTGTTATCGAATTTTTACAACTTATTTTGCAAGCAAAATTTATCTTGCACCGACTTGTGGGAAGCTCGATTTTTTTGCTGAAATTTGGACCTCTCAGCTGATGAATCGCTTAATACTATGTTATCTTAAAGAAAAGTCAAGGCTACAAGGAAGTTTTGAAAGTAGACAACTTTTTATTGAACTGCGAATTTATCTCTCAAGTTGAAATGATCTCGCCTTGATCTTGACTTGCGGAAAACAACTTCGAGTTGTATTCATAGAACTAGAGATTTTGACCTGCCTAAAGTGTAACATAAAGCCTGTTCAGCTCCTGTTTAAGGAAGTAGGATATCTGATCTGGATCAGATCGAACTTACTAGATCAATAAGGATGGATTGTAGCATTGTTTTCAAATCTTTAAAATGTTGGTTGTAAAATTCTATGATCTATTTCTTTGCACTGAACGGCCTCAAAGAAACTGAACTATTTTACAGTAAATCTGTCGTTGGACTTTTCTGAAATCTTCAATATCTTCAGAATTACAGCGTTCGTTTTTCTTCCTTTTTGAGAGTTCAAGAAAATTTTTGAAGAAAACTTAAAACTATCGTAATTTCTAAACCTCTTGACGAAAGATCAAGTAATTTTCAAGAAAACCATAATTTATGGATGCCTACAATATGGTATCATGCAAAACTCTTTCACTCTTCTGGTTTGTGATTTAGAAATTTGATGACGTCACATCATAAAATGAGCTGAATTATAAAATAGGCCTTTTATTTCGACAAATATTCAAGATTTCTGAAAAGTCCAACGGTAGAATCATAGAAAAGTGGCTAAAATTTCTTTCAAGTCATTCAGTTTAAAGAAATAGGTCATTGAATTTTTCACCCGCCTTTTTACACCGATTTAAAGATTTGGAAACTATGCTATGGATTGTAAGTCTCTGACGGGTACAGATTTAATTATATTTTTGGTTAAAGGTTCGTCATCTTGTTGATGCCATTTATTTACCACCAGGGATAGTACTGGGATCGTTCATTTTGCCAATGAATTGTGGACATAGCTACTTTGACACATTTCTGCAACAAATTCATAAGTTCCAAAAGAACGATGTATTCAAAGTGAAAATTTGTGTACGGTTACCAGCAGAGTCATATTAGAAGCAACTATCTTTTTCGTTAGAGCTTCGGCAAGGCTCAATTAATCTTCAAATATAAACAATAGCACCCTCTCCCTATTTCTTTTAACTTGATTTTTGTTGTTATAAACTTCAGTTAGAATGTAAGTGGCATTTCATGGTAAGGACTCAAGTGACTTTGTGTCATTCCTCGCTATGAATGTCACAGTACAATGTCATTGTAGTTTGTAGTTTTAATATTTTTTGTTTTTAACTGGTATATGCGTAGAAGAAAAAAACATTCATTAGAGCCCTGGAGAATAATGATGATTTTGATTAGGCTACATTTAGATTTAGAACCAATTGATTTTCTATCGTACTTCAACATGTTTTTGGAAATTGAACATCTTAGTTTTTGTTTAGAATTTTGAGGGGAGTTAGTTTCAACACTCAGCTGTTCAAAGGGTGAATATCGGATATCGAGATCAGAGCGCCACCTTAGCTTTCACACAAAACAAATGTTGTCTTGAAAGAAACTGGGTATGAATATTGTTTGGGGTGCCTCAGAACACTAGACTGATGCCTTTTCGTCCCTTGTTTCCCTGCGTTCCTTGGTCAAGAGGGACTAATAACATTACTCTTAAAAAGTGGGCCCACTTTAGGCCCGCGTAGGGTGGTTCCGTATTCACCAATCAAATCGCTAGAATTCAGTTTTCAACCAATCAGGGGCCGCTATTCAGAATGCTGTTGTTGTTGCTCTTAAAGAACGGTTGATGAAGCCTGGAGTTCTCGCAGCTTCGATGGATATATTTTGTTTCTACAGAGGAAGATTACTACCAGAAAGGTATGCATTTTGCGATTAGTAGGTCAACACAACATCATCCTTTGTACTAAAAGTTTCCTTTTCAATGTTCGAGCTCTTTAAACCAAATTTTGAAGCGATTTTGTTGAGTGTACGAGAACTCCCACCTGTTTAGGCCATTTTGCAAAAGGGGGCCCATTATGTAAGCGTATTTACATGAGTCCCTATTGACCAAGTGATATCAGCAAATCAAAGAACGCAGGGAAACAAGGGACGAAAAGGCATAAGTCTATCAGAACACTTGTTCATCGTTTGAATGCCGACTGTGGAGAACTTGTGATTTCACTTGCAGTTGTTTGAAACTATTGCATAGGCTTCAACTCTGATTTCGACTTCTTGTTTTATATTCTATTCTAACTAAAATACATAGAAAATTTGCCACAATACCACAGAGGCAATGCCACAGAGAGCAAAATGCTATTTCTACCCTGCGGTCAGTGAAGGTTTAAAGTTAAGAACCGAACATGGTGATTTGCAAATTAGATTATTTGTTGCAGCCTTCACTGCATTTTTTAAAAGGTAGAAAGTGCGCTCTTATGAATAGAAAACACTGTTAACCCTTTAAAAGATTTGGCTTAAAAGATTTGGCAAAAGTTTAATACAGTGCTAGAACCCTTTCTTTGAAAACTTACTTTATTTTGACATTGCTAGAGAACAACAGAAGTGCTATTTTTGAAGCAATTACTTATTTTGCCTTTTCCCTGCCATAAATCGGCAACCACTTCTCAGATTGACTCATACGAAGTCTCAAACTCATGTTGAAGCCTGACCTATGCAACTGTTTAAAAACTGAGATGACCGAATCTACAGCTCCTCCACAGCAGCCACACAAACGGAGCACAATTTTTTGGGACACCCTGTATCGTATTGATAACCTTGGCATGTGCAGTTTCACTGAGTAGCAAAAGATCTGAAAGGTGTGCAGGCGTTTTCGTTACTCTATTTATAATGCCTGCTCAATAAACCCATGTCGATCCCCTTCAAGATTAAACGATTTTTGCAAATGATTTTCCATGTTACCAAATAACGACCACAATCCCATGAAAATCCCTTTCTAAATCAAAGAACTTCCAAAGTGAGAATTCTTTAATCTCGTCAGTAACACCAGCTGCAGACTGATACAGTTTTCTGAAGTCAATTTTCTTAAATTGGAATTTCCTTGCCGCCGTTGTTATATCTTCTGCGTTGAATTTACTCAAGTATTGAAAGAAATCTACTGTCATTATGAAAAATAATTTACTGCCATCTCCTTGTATTTGCGTTGTTCTTAAAGCAGTCAATTGGCTGGCATGTTGAAATTTCGAGAAAGAAAAACAGAGTCTGCCACACCAAATTCTGGTTGAATTCATCAAATACCTATGCATAATTGATGAGTTACGTTCCGCAACAATATCTGTTGTCCACTCCTGGCAGTTTTGCTCACCACTAAACAGTTTTTACAGTTCATTTGTAATAAAATAGCTTCTGCAAACTGTTTTATTGATCGTTATTCAGAAGTTCTAAAATCCAGAAAAACAGTTGGAAACAGATAACAGATATATGCCAAGGCAGAGCGATTGCTTAACAAACGAGCATTAATCCCTTGATAAGGTTTGGAATACAGAAGGAGTGTCAGTTAGTCCCAACAGTATTTGTGAAAATCAAAATAGTAGAACTACCCAATGAGGTTAAAAGATACGTTGGGTGTTTTCACAGGGGGGTCCCTCCATAGAAAGGTCCCTCCATAGAACAAGTACCTGGGGAGGTGCCGCCTCCAGGGGTCTACTTTTTCGAACATCTAATCTGGCCAAGGCTATACTTCCTGGCAATCTTACTTGGGCAAGGGTATGCCATTTTGCAAATTTAGTCAAACAAAGATCAAATTTTGCTACTTCCTGTATAGAAACCCAAATTTTTGGTGATTCTAGTCTAGAGAAGGCTAGAAATTGGCAATTTTTGTGTAGGAAATGCCAGCTCATGGCACTTTTGATGTACCCCAATGACTGGTACCTAAATTTTTTAGAGCTACAAGCGTTCAAACGTGTACACCTCTTGTGACTTACCCAACAGAGTCTTTGCGATAGAAACCATAAGCCATTACTCTTTTCTGTAAACCTTTTCATTACCTAGCACAATATTAATGCCTCATGCTATTTCAAACTCTTATTCATATTTATTTTAATTCTCCTTCAGGAATATGGCTAGTACAATTCACGATGCGATTGGGGTAGCCTCCTCACATGACGATCAAAAGCATTTCAATCCGAATGCGAACCAATGGCTCCTTGTGATGAAATCGATCCAAACACTCGATGAAACTCTCACTGAAATCGACAGTAATCTGAAGACGCAATCTGCTAACATCCCGATGAAGATTAAGGAATTATTGACGAAGGATCATAAAAGCGTCGAGCAATCTTGGGAAGGATTACGAACAAATTGGACTTCTAAATGCAGGGAGATTAGCTCGCTTAAGAAAGCTGTTAATCGGGCCAGTGAAGAGAAAACTAGACTACGTGATGAGAATCAAGGATTAGAGAAATCGATTACCAGATTACAAGAGCAATTTAGTCAATCTGTGAACTCAAGTTTAACTGAGATTCAAACACTGACAGCGGTGAACTCAGATTTATCAGATCAGCTTCAGAAGATGGAAGAAATCAAAAATGAGTATAACGGTATAAAAGAGAATCTTGGGCGCAGAGTCAACCGATTAGGGATCAGATTGCAAGAGATTGTCAAAGAAGGCAAGATGAAGCATGATCTAGATTCAGTTCTGAAGGAAGAGTTAGAGCAGATTGACACGATCTTAGCTTGGAATAGATTTGACGAAAATCGGTCAAAGGATCTCATTGATAAAGCGGATAAGATCGGGAAATCGATTGAACGTACACGATTGGAGACTATGGAGACCCACTTGCAAGAGTTGGAAAAAGAGCTGACTGAGAAAAATGAACGGATTAAAGGTTTAGAGAAATCAAATGAAGACTTTCTTCAAGAAAGAAATGTTGTTGTTAGTGAGATAAAAGAAGAGGAGCGCAATTGGTTTGATTACATGAAACGATCGATAATGCCAGGAAAGTTATCACAAGAGGACTGCCTTGACGCATTCGAGGTGGCGTTCTTATCGAAAGGTATTAAATCAGCGAAACAGCTTGTAATGAGTGCCAGAGAAGGCATCGCAGAAGTGTATCGGCATACAGTGTCAAATGAAGATGCATTACATGAAGTACGGGACAGTGCCGATGAAGTTGTTTTGAAGCTGAAGTCTGCTCAAAGTAAACTTGAAAGTGCTGAAACTGAAAATGAGTATTTCAAGAGGAAGCTAGAACAAGAGGAAAATAAACTAAAGGTATCCCGAGATGAAGTTATCTCACTTCAAGGAAGAATCCATATGTTAGCCCAGGAAAAAGAGGCGCTCGAGTTTCAAATAGGGGACATAAAAGGGGGAAAGGAAGACTTCAAGGAATTTTGTTCCAACCTCAGCACTGAAAATGAGAAACTGTTTGGGGATATTTCTAGATTGCAAGCAGAAAGGGACTCAGTTCTTGAGCAACAGCAGGAGACTAGTAAAAAGCTGGCTAACTGCTTGAAGGATTGTAGGAGTTTGGAAGAGAAATGTGAGGTCGTAGAAAGGCAGCTTGTGAAATTAAAGCGAGATTATCAGGAACAAAGTCGGGAGCTTGAGCACTGTATGAAGGAGAATGAAGAGTTGAAAGTGTTGTTACACACAAAAGAGGACTCGTTTAGTGAGTGCAAGAATGAATTTAGGAACATCGATATTGTGAATAAAGATCTGGAGGATCAAGTGTTTCAGCTGACGAATGATAACCAGAAATTACAATTGGACATTGGGAAGATGAAGTCGAACAAAAAGCTCCTAGAAACGGAGCTAAAAGAGAAGAAGCTGACCATTGAGAAACTTGTCGAAGCTGAGCGGATATTGGAAGGGAAAGTGCGAGAGATGGCGAAATTCAGAAGGAGCGGGGAAAATGATTCTTCTCATTTGAAAACAGAGTTAGAAATCAGTGAAGAAATTCTTGAGAAATCATTAGATAAAGTTTCAGGGTTAGCAGAACTTGTAAGGCAGCTGTTCAAACAAATACGTGTGTTGTGTCTCGAGCTATGCAGTGACAAAGAGAAGACGGAATTTGTTGCTGAGTTGGATAATTTGATCAAGAATGAGGTCACCAATGACGGAGAGAGTTTGCTAGAAAATAGAGATACGATTTTGAATTTATTGATGGGGCTGCAGAAGTCAACAATTCAGAGAGTCAAGGGCATAGATAAGTATCTGCACGATATTCAAACTTTGATTATGAAGACGGGAGTCAAATCGGAATTTCCAGATGATGATCAATCGAGTGAAAGTAGCTTGCTTGAGAGATTAAGCAAAGCGAAGATGTGGCTGTCATGGGTGTTGAAGGATTATAAGAAATTATGTGAAACCCCAAGTCAAGTAAAGGAAAATGAAGGCATACGAAATTTGAAGGATGTCATCCTGAAATACGTCCTTGCATCAACGAAACAGTTGGAAGCCATGTTTGAAGGCGTTGCTGAGAAGGATTGTGTCATCATGCTACTTCCGAACTGCAAAGAGCAGGCTGAAAATAGCACTGAAGGATCCAATGAGGATTTACTGAGATATGTGCGGGAGACATTCAGAGCGAATCAAATGGCACTGGAAACAGCTATTGGGACATTAGAGCAGGTTAAACTAAGGGGAGAATCAGATATTGTATCTAAAGCTGAGCTGGAGGCGAATATCAATGAACCGGAGCATCGAGAACTGTGCCAAATTTTAAAACGCATGAATCAAGCCGTTGATTCATTAACAACAAGGGTACAAGGTTTGATCACGAATGCGGAGATGATTAGAAGTACATCGACAAGCAGTTTTGAAAACGGTGAGACCCAAAATGAAATCGAAGAGAATGGGGTTGTTAATTTGCAGATAAAGGCTTTGAAGACTTTAGTGAATAAAAGAGACATTGAGATTGATAGGCTGAGGGGCGATGTTCATTTCTTGAAAATGGAAAGAGAGCAGATACTATCTGAGTTACAAGAGAAGAATTTCGATTTAGGAAAACTTGGAGATGAGGTTGGTATACTATGCTGAGTGAGGTCTAGGGCAATCTTGTAACATTATTTATTAATTCATTCCCATTTCTTACGATGGAGACATATATAAATTGATTCATTTTAGACCAACAACGCTTCTTCGTCGTATCATAATTAACTACTACTAAATACATGTTTCGTTTGCATAAATGGACAATCATTTTGATATCTGGATAAGTCAAACCTCCCTTCGTTATGTGCAAATACGGTATTAAATAAGAAAATCCTAGAAAGATGCTGGTACTTTTGTAAGAAATAGCTTTTTGATTTGTGAACTCAGACTGAAATTTTTACCTTGAGTGACTCATGTATAATTTTTTGCATGCAGCATCATATGCAGATATTCCCCATACTTCATCTTTCCTGAACTAATTTAGGCATTTTAGGATCCAGCAAATGGTCTTCTCTTAAGATACACTGTTTGCTTCCATGAGAGGAGTTTTATTGGCGCAGGCAGGATGTCATGTATAGTTTTGCTTGGCCACAAAACTGCACCCTTTTGCGAAAATGAAAGACGACTAACTTGCTGCCGTACTTTTAGCCTGCATGCCGACCAAAATTGACTCTGTGCAGACTTCACATAAGTCTGCGTAATGACGCCTTATTCACAGTTTCTCTCTGAAATAATTGGCTTGTGTGCCCTCAGATTCTAATTGTGCCATAGCCAATGAAAATGCTTTGCCTCTCTCAAAAGCATTGTTCAGCAGAACGCATTGTTCCCAACGCGCCTCTTTATAACTGATTGTTCCTGCATCATCAAAAGCATTGTTCCTTTACCCGCAGACAAGTGCGGGAGTGGTTTTGTTGACTTTTCAGAACAGTAAAGAAAACATTACAAGGCATGCCTTTATTGACAAGGAAGCAATCTTCTGTTGCACGTGAAATGAGCTGCAGCTGAATGGTTTTTATCTGCCATAACATTAAGTTACAATGTATTGGACAGCAGCGCCTGGGATTCCAGGGGGGGGGGGGGGGTCACTTGCGTTTCCAAGGTACGAGGTTATACCATTCAAATCGTACAAATACCACCCATAAATCCGGAGAAGTTCCTGAAAAGTATACTCATAAATCCGGAAAATTTTCAAAAAATTATACCCATAAATCCGAAAATGCCAATTGAAAAAGGTACCCTTAAAATGGCACAACCCCGTACTATGGACAAGTCAAGTTACCCCCCCCCCCCCCGGGCCTGGGATCAAAGGAAAGTGTCCACTCCAAAGCATGGTCCAAGAAAGAGTAAAACAGTTTGTAAACTTCACAAGAAGAAGGCATTTGATAATTTCTATTTTGTTCTCTTAGATCAAAAGGATG
This sequence comes from Aurelia sp. 3 sensu Dawson et al. (2005), assembly GCA_964020215.1. Taxonomy (NCBI): domain Eukaryota; kingdom Metazoa; phylum Cnidaria; class Scyphozoa; order Semaeostomeae; family Ulmaridae; genus Aurelia; species Aurelia sp. 3 sensu Dawson et al. (2005). The sequence continues at coordinate 17,258,931 of OZ026584.1, forward strand.
GACACATCAAGCTCCGCCATGGAGGAACAGCTAACAAGGATGAGAGCAGAGTATGACAAAGCATCTAAAGAGCTTGTTGAACGAGAGCAAGAACTCGTCACTTTGAAGGAGAAGATGGATGCGCAGCAAGACAGAGAAGGCGATGCTGGTGAGCTCAGTAGCACTGAGAGTGCTAAGTCAGAAATCGAGAGAAAAGAAAATGAGCTGCGGAGGCTGAGATCAAGCCTTGAAGACATTCGAAACGTGCACTGTACGAATGAAGATCGAATCAAAACTCTTCAGAACAAGATTGAGGGAGTGACGAATTTCTTGTCGAAGCGCGAGAACACGATCCCTGAGGAGGAACAGATTACGTCACCCAGATCACACAAAGAACAGTTGTTGGTTGTTCGAGAAATCGAACTGAAAACATCCCAAGCACAGTTCTGTGACGCTGAAGATTTGAAGAAACAACGTGGAAGAAACTCAGGACATGTGAATCAAAATGAGGATGAAATTGTGAGGAAACTTCAAAGCAAAGAGAAAGAAAACGCGTACCTTCAGTCTGTTGTTAAGGAGATGAAAGCTGAGTTGATGTCTGTGCAGCAAAGTTTGTCACATGAGGAGCAATCGAGATCTGAATTCAATAACATGATGATGGGAAAAGATATGCAACGATCTTCGAATCGTGGTCCACCATCTGCCGGATTCGACGATCATAAGTTACGACGACGTAACATGGAGTATCAGAAGATACGGCGAAACTACAGAGGTGATTCAGACCAGCAGACAGTCAACAGTGACGAAATATCGTTAACATCGTTCAGCTCGCCAAAACATTTCGGATATCCACCGATGATGATGTCTCATGAACAGTTTGCACCTGACCAAGTCGGACGCTATCAAGGTGCCCATGACCCAGTAGCACATGACCAATTCATGCATGATCAATTTGCACCGGACTGTGAGATCTGTGCAATGGAAGCCATGTCAGGTGCATCAACGTATATCTGTTCTGATGATGAATGCGACTGTAATTATGCTTCATGTGAGCTTTCCGATACGTCGTATGCGTCTGAGGAAGAGTTCGAGCGAAGTCGTATGGTTTCACCAGGATTTAAAGGCAACTTCTCGAGAGAGGCGCGGAATGTATCGTTACAAGAGGCAACCGTCGCGATAAAGAATCAACACAGGCGAAACATAACCCATCGAAGCCCAAGCTCACCATCACCTGTACATAATTTGGCCAATTCTCCACGACATCGTGTCAAACGCCAGTCATTCGAATACGACAAACCAGTTGCGAAATACACAGTTACGAATTTGACAAGATCGAATTCAGCTCGAAATGCATCCCGTCCGGCTTCAGCATCATCCAGCAAGGATTATTTTAGTGATCGAAGATCCAGCTTTGAGAGAAGATCATTAGAGAGACGGCCGCGCTCTGACATGTCATCATTCTACGCAAAAGAACATCTAGCACCGAGTTATCAACACGACCCGCCACCGCCAAAATCACCATCTCATCATTCGTCTGACGAATGTTCCAGTTTGAGTTCTGGAAGTGGGCCTTGTTCCGGATCCGGTACTGATGGACATGACTGTAGAAAAAGACCGCATAACCGGTTACGAGGAAAACTGGTTTGAACTTTATGACAGCCCAGTCTTAGATTAGAACCTAGAATTCTTTCTATAGAAGTTGTCGTAACCAGGGGAAGTTTATGTATTTAAACTGCTACCAAGTACCGAATAATTGCCCCTCCCCGCTTATTAATTTTTGAAAAATTTCCCGATCCCCCAAGCTTTTATTCAATCCCCTTTTTATTAATTTTTGAAAAAACTGAAATGATGCAAGAATTATAATGCCTTCTGCTCGGCTTCTGAATTTTTAGATTAACCCTACTTTCTGAGTAGCACTTCCTGATTGGTTAAAATCTGAATTCTAGCAATTTGATTGGTGAATACGGAATCACTCTACGTGTGGGCCTAAAGTGGGCCCACTTTTTAGACGTAACATTATGAGTCCCTGTTGACCACGTGATATCAGCTAATCAAAAAATACATGGAAGCAAGTGACGAAGAGACATCAGTCTAATTTCGTGCTACTGTATGAAACATAATAAAAGTAACATATACTGAAAGGTCCCAAGAGTGTGATCATTTGACTTCAAATGGGTAAACAAAGCTACTGGTACGAATGCCACCAGAAAGCAGAACATATAGGACGGTCCACTGAGGTTTTCCTCTTCAGATATCAATCAATGAACCAGCCGACCAAATCAATATCAATATTTGGGGGTAGTATCTTCGGTTTTCTGTCCATCCTTGTTGCAATTTTGTCACGGTGGGGGTCTTGATGGGCGGATACATGGCAGGGGGAGGATTTCGGGGATGCGGGATCCACGGTATCAGTTAGAGAAATGTCTACAATTTCTTGATAGGGAAGACAAGGAAACTATTCTTCTAGGCGATACAAACTGCGATTTTCTGCCGATACATTCCAAAGGGGGAGTTTTAAACGACCTTCCAGCTCATTCTCAACGTCTGCAAGAAATATATAATCTTTTCGGCTTTCATCAATTAATTGAAAGCCCTTCTCGTGAGACACTGACCACAACTACTCTAATAGATCATATAGCTACGACAAACAAAAATAACATAGTAACTTCTGGCATACATAAATCTTGCCTTAGCGATCATTACTTGGTCTTTTGTGTAAGGAAATTTCGCGGCGCTTGCAAAAAACAACACAAAAATATTTCTACAAGGCAAATGAAGAACTTTGATCAAACTGAGTTTGTCAATGATCTTTTAGGGGTAGACTGGAGAGGCATTGTGCGGAATACAGATGACGTCAATGTCGTAGTTAGTAAATGGACAAACATTTTCTCGCTTATTCTTGAAAAACATGCCCCAACACGTAACAGGCGTGTCTCTGACAAATTCTGTCCATGGTTGAATAGTGATTTCAAACTTATGTGCAAGGCAAGGGACAAGCTTAAAAAACGAGCCATTCGTTCAAATTCCGAAATATTAATGCAGTCCTATAGACATATTCGTAACCAAGTGAATAAATTAAATGGGCAACTAAAACGTGAGTATTTCACTCAAAAAATTGCTTCCTGCGAGGGAGACCTCAAAGACACTTGGAAGACCATCAATAACGTTTTAAACAAGAAATCCAAAACTACCAACATTTTGTCCATAAACATCGACGGAAAGCAAATATCTACCATTGCTGACATAGCAGAATCGATGAATAACTTCTTCTGTACCATCGGAGAGACACTTAGTGACAAAATCCCCAAAGCAAAAAACCCTCTTCTTGAGAATGATTATGATGTAAATCCACGGAAAACCAAATTTAAATTCCACGTTATTGACACCTTCCAGTTATGTAAAGTTTTTGGCAAATTCAAAACCTCAAAGGGCTGTGGTACTGATGGCATTGCTAGCTATTTCCTGAAAATTGCTCTTCCGGTTATCTCAGAATCTCTTTGTGATATTTTCAATCTTTCAATTGCTACTGGTTGTTTTCCAGAGAGCTGGAAAATAGCCAGAGTAGCCCCAATTTTTAAAAGTGGTCAAACTAACGATCGATCTAACTACCGACCTATATCTGTCCTGCCTGTTTTAGCCAGGGTTTTTGAAAAGCTTATCTTTAACCAGCTGTACGTTTATTTGGACAAAAACAAACATCTATTTTCAAACCAATCTGGCTTCAGAGCCCTTCATTCTGTTGTCACTTGCCTTCTTAACAACACAGATGACTGGTATGTGAACATGTACAATGGCAGATACACCGCAAATATTTTTATTGATCTAAAGAAAGCATTTGACACTGTCGACCATGACATTTTACTTGCAAAGTTGAGAAAGTATGGTGTTGAAAATCTAGAACTTACTTGGTTTACGTCATATCTAACCTCTCGAAAGCAATTCTGCAAAGTTAATGGGATATGTTCTAAAACCGAAGATATTCGCTGCGGTGTGCCCCAGGGCTCTTGTCTAGGCCCTCTGTTGTTTCTGATTTATATCAATGATCTTCCATTCTCTCTGAACAAAGGTAGAGTGACCATGTACGCCGACGACACCAGTATCTCTTATTCTTCTTCGAGCTTAGCAGATATAAACCAAACTTTAAACAGTGAGCTAAACGAGTTGAAGCAATGGTTGCAAGGTAATAAACTTTCTTTGAATGTTCTAAAAACACAAGCTCTAATTGTAGGTTCGCAGCCCAAAATTAAGAAAATCAGTGATAAAACCGTTGATCATCCACAGTTTTTTATTGGTGACTCTCAAGTTGAAAATGTTGACCGAACAAAGTATCTGGGTGTGATGATCGATAGGAGCTTAAATTGGGATGAACACATTAACAATCTCCGTACCAAGGTTTCTCGTGCAATCGCATTTTTGAAATATTCCAGAAAATTTTTACCTCAAAACACGTTGAGTGAAATGTATCGGGGTATCGTTGAGCCCCATTTTCGGTTCTGCTGTTCAGTATGGGGGTGCTGTGGGGTGACTAAACTGCAAACGTTGCAAAAGTTGCAGAATCGAGCAGCTAGAATTGTGGTTAAAAGCAGTTTTGATGCGCCTGCTATGCCAATAATTCGCAGTTTGAATTGGCCAACTGTGGATGATATTATTAGGAGCGAAATAGCGACAACTATGTACAAATCGTTAAATGGCCTCGTCCCAGAGTACCTTTCCAACCTGTTTAGAAAAAATTCGACTCGATATGTTAGGAAACTGAGAAATACTGATACTGATCTTTCGCTTCCATTACGAAAAACAAACAATGGGCAGAGGGCTATTTCTTTTCGTGGACCTAAGCTTTGGAATCAACTTGAACGCGATGCCAAACAGGCACCTTCCCTTGCCACCTTTAAGAGAAGAATCAAAAACAAACTATGATGACCTTTCCTATTTCGTAGTATCTATCTTCCTATTTGTAAATGTTTTGCCACGGCCCCCTGAAAAGCAGTTCCCATGGACTGACGGGGCTACCGTGCCTAAATAAGTAAAAATGAAATGAAAAATGAATGAAATGAATGATGAAATGAAATGGTACCGACGGGATGTATTGATGGTCGTCATGGAGAATTCATTCAGCTACACAAATGGCAAGGCGGATTGACTGATATTTGATTTGATGCTTCATGCAAGCCTCAGCTTTTGAGGTTGATATCTTTGTCAACTTTTAACAATATTTTAAAGGATTTTAGTCCCGGGGGAGGGGGGGGGGGTAACTTGAGTTTCCAAGATACGGGGTTGTGCCATTCAAATCGTAAAAGTGCCACCCATAAATCCGGAGAAATTTCTCAAAGGTATACCCATAAATCTGGAGAATTTCCTGATCGGTACCCATAAATCCGGAAAATGCAAAAAATTGTTGAAAACCATACCCATAAATGCGGAAGCTATCATGAAAAAGGTACCCAAAAAAATGGAACACCCCCGTACCATGAACAAGTTAAGTTACCCCCCCCCCGGGATTTTAGTAAAGTCTACGTTATTGAAAACTGGTATTCCTCATCAGTTTTGTGCTAGTTTTTCGTTCCTTTTCGCGAAACAGATCAAATTTTTAGGGACACCTTGTCTGATTTAAATGCACCGTAGTGCTAGAATAAGACCATATTTATTTGCAATTTTTTATGCACTGCAGCGATTAAGAATCAACGGTAGATGTATAGAGTTTTAACAAGTAGTGTTAATTTTGGGGGTAGAAAAGAATTGTCTTGTGTTTTTAGGCTTCGTAGAATGCACATTAATTTAACAGTTTGGTTTTATACTGATTTTACTCGCACAGCGTTTTGTTTCTTGGATTTTGTTTGAATGTGACAAATTAATGCTTCTCGAATAGAGTGGACATGGTGAACAAAAGTTTCCGGTAAAGGTTCGGTTAATGTTCGGGAGAAAGTTTCAGTAAGGAATTTTCGAAATTTTGGCTTGTTAGGCGTGGAAAGTTTGTCTTACCGGTTACCGAAACTTCTTGATAGGTTCATCCTTCCGTGCTTCAAACTACTTTGTAGTTAAACGAGTGTTTATTGGTTTTCAATTTGTTTTGAGTGGGCTTGTCAGGATTTCTAACTACTGAAAGCGTATTTAGGCCCACTGTGCATGTCGCATTCGGGCATGGGACCTCTAGTCTAACGTCCCTTCCGAAGGACGACGAGGTGAGTTGTGAGGTCAGGCCTCCGAGGTCACCCATCCGGAGTTTGACCTCACTAGCTTAACTTCAGTCACCGGACGACGACTGTTTAAGTCACTCGGCCACTCACCCCGCGTTCAAGCACTTACAAAATATTGTAGAATGTGAGCGCAGCCTTGGAAAGGCAAATCGCTTCGTAGTGTCCGAGAGCTGGATATCTTGTTTTACAAAATTTACCCTTGCTCGCACGGTAGTGTTTGCTTCATGATATTTCAAAAAACGTACCAAGAAAATGTCGGCAAAACTGCGACAAAAATGTGGCTGCCGCTGCTGCTGCTATGGACAACCAAGCTGCGGGGAATTCTCATGTGACCTTCAAAGATCTGTGACTGCCCCTGGGAACCGGGCAACCATGTTGCGGGGCATTCTCAGGAGAGCTGCAAAGATCTGTGAATACCCCTGGGAAGCAGAACACGGAGTTCACTCACCAAGTTAAAGTTTTTTGGTTGATCAACAAGTCATCTGAACGGGAGTTATTGCAATATGTCAGGGGAATAAGAGCTCGCAAATCATGAAGGTTACCATGTTTTTCTACGTCTGAGTATAAATTGGGTAGGAAAGGGAAATTTGGCGAGAAGCAAAGACCGGCAAAGACCTTAACATGGAAAATCGACGACGAAGATGACGACGGCGATAACTCAGTAAAAATAAAAGACAAGAGCAAAGAGAACTAAGTGAACCTATGAAAACAGTGTGGTGAAGTTGCCGGAGAGGTGAGAACAAATTTGACTGTTTAATTGATTGATTCATTCATTGATATATTAGGTTGAGATGATCTATTTATAGCGTCGCATTATGCAAGTTTTGCATCTCAATCTTTGTTGTTCACATGTCAGCCTTTGCGCAGCAACACTGAGGTTGAGACATTTTGCCAAGCAACGTTTTGACAATGGTTTTGTTTGGCAAGGAGGTCTCAAATAGATTTCTACAGTCAAGGAAGGGGGAGGGGGATACGATAAGTCGAAGCATGCATTTCAGTTGCAAAAAAAACTCAAAATTTGAGTGCAAGTCTTTCCGGTTTCTTCTTTTGTGTTGAAGGAGAGGCAAATAGCAATGATAAAACTTGTTTATCTTATTACAACTTTTCACTGCGAAGTAGTGTAACTAGCACTGAGTAATTATTTCTCCGACATCTGTTACCAGTCCCAGTGGCGGCAGCATGGTGGACTGGGGGCTTGTCCCCAGATTCCAAAAGTCGGCAAAAAATTGTCAAAGAAAAATGACATACATTTAGTTTGGAATAGAGCTGAAAAACTTTAGACTGAAAAATTACGTCAAAATCCCCCCTTCCAGTTTTGGATTTTTCAGTGCTGGCGCCGCCACTTATCTCGACTCGCCCCAAGTCTATTTCGTCATCTGTAATAAGTCTGCCAGAAAATAGACTTGGGGCAAGTCTACCACTAACCAGTCCATTTGTTCCTGGTTGTCTTTAACGTTACCACGTTGACAGCAACATCAGTTTGAAGCAAAGTTTACTCGCCATCACATACCTAAGCCTTCAGCTACAGGCAGTCTCATACATTGCACGCTGGTTTCATCTTCAAGGCTTAGCAAGGCCTTGTTGGCTTCAAGCAGGCCTGATTGAATTCTCATACGTTAGCTGACGATTCCAATTGAAAATTGTGGTAAATCACCTTCTGTGTTTACGATATTCAAAGTAAATAAAATACGTGCAGCTTAACGTTCAAAAGTAAATTGCATTCAAGTGCCAGATCAATTCCAATCAATTCATTGAATTAATGTTCAATTGATTATGCACTGTTTGAATTCTTGCGCAAGCCTTTTGAGGATTTCTGGGGATTTCTGCCTACGCCAGTGAACTGAAAAGATTTTGCAAGGGGCATTCCAAAAATAGCACTGATTACGAGTTTGTGGGTGCATGTCGAAATGTTTGTATATTCCACAATGAGCGTTGGAAACTTTAGTAGAGGTGTAATTTCCGCTTTTTCCACAAACAAGTTAACTTCATCCACGTTATTGAACTAAATTTTCGGAAGCTATTGCTAACAAAAGGTTTTGGGCTATAGTGAGACCGAAAAGCAACCCCCATCACTAATATTCCTCAAATTAAACAAGAATGCAAAGTCTTCATTGAAGTATTTGCAAAAGTACCGAATCAAAATACCAAAGCAAAAACTTCTTGTTGGTTAGAACCTAGGCATGGCTAGGCATACAAGAAAGAAGTTGGCACATTTATGAGGCCAAAAGGCAGCCTGACACACTGGTATTTTCCTCACTGAAAAGAACTGCCTGGTTTCATGAAGTGCATGATAGATGAATTAGCCCCCTATCTACGAATAAGCCACAAAATTATGCTAGAAGCCTTAAAATACATAGACTATCTATCCATCTCATTACACCATAAAAAGAAACTTTTGGTGTCACCATGCCAAGTAAAATTAAAAGATCTCCTACAACAGTTTGCATAATTCTATACACTGCTGCAGTCTTTGAAACTTCTGTCAGCAGCAGTAAAAGTTACATTAAAAATAGTCTTCGAGGCCAAAAGGCATAAATTTGACTGAATGCGGCATTTTCAGCGGACAATATAGTGGGTTTTTGCACCTTTTTTTAGACCAGTGGCTATTTAGGCTATTTAGTTTTCGATCCTGACGGAGATTAATACACTACTTCAATCAAGCAGCCTCGTTTTGGACATTTGTCAAAATTTCTTCCCATTATTTATATAAAAATTTCGAGTCCAGATTCGGAATTAGCACCCAAACTCTAGTCTATTTACTCGTTTTAAAACTGCTGGCAACTTTAGCTAATGTTGTTTTTATGACAATGTAAAATTCAAAGATTTATAAGGGATTTGACCGTGAAATTTTACACCACGAGTCATTTTCACGGTCAAATCCCTTTGAGATTTTCAAACTTTACATCGCTATAAATGCAACACTACAACCGCTAGCAACATCTAAACTTGTGCTTAGACTAAAGTTACGGTGCAAAGTGCGAATGTGACCTTTAAAATTTCATACGAAAAAATTTTGAATAATTTCCAAAAACGAGGCCGTTAATTGAAGAAGTGTATTAGGGTCTACCTGAAAAAATAATTCAACGTTCTGTGCGTGTGTGTAAAATAAAAATTCAAGCATGTGATGCAATGTTTCTAGGCCTAAATGTGTTGGATCTACATTGGACTTCCCATACCTGGTCGTATCCACTGAGTTGATGAATTGATTTCGAAGGAAATTGATCAAATCATGGACAAAATCAGTGACAATCATTCCATCATTCATATACCGGTATTAGATTACATGATCAAGTATCAACGAAAGTTATTTAAAAAAGAACCTACAATTACGCATCCATTTTCTACAAATACAAAATTTCACTACCAGTCATCATTTTGCTTAGCAGCATTGGCCAAAGTGACCAAATTTAGTCCCCCCCCCCCCGGTGGGCGCAATGCAACAGCAGAAGGTACACCGCGCTCGTTCATACCATTTGATAGAATACCCTTTTCATCTGAATTTTCAGTTGGCGAAAAGTCCCCTTATCAAGACCCCTAACTTTCAACCCGGTATTCCTTATTCCATTATTATAGTTGAAAATTGCTACCAAAAACACACCAAGATTTAAAATGAGACAATTGACAAACAACTTCCATAAATGTCACCAAATGTCCCTCAAATCCCAGAAGATATCATCCATTTTTCGTCTTTTTATTCAGTATTGATGTAAAATGCATTACTAGCCAAATTTCTAGCATACCTTTGATTCCTGCGAGTTCCTGCAGGTGCCGAGTTTTCTCTCCTAGGTGCTGGCTGTTTACGCATAATCCCAAGCGAAGTCCAACTATACGATTTCATGTTATCAGGGTATAAACGATACTTTACTTGACCGTTGTTTTCAGCAGAATCACAAATCCTAGAATCGCTCAACATCTGCGTAATTCTGGGTGTTTCAAAGTCTGGGCTTGTGCTATTAGCAATGAATCGATTATGTTCAGCTTCCATGTCTGTCGGGCGATCGTTAATCGAGACACTTTTCTTCTTCGCTTGGCTGTCATTACTTGCCGTGCTCATTGCCCGATCTCTGTTTTTTGTTTTGCCGCCATGATGATCAGGACTGTTACTACTGTTCGAATCTTTGTCGAAATCTTTGTCGAATTGGTCATAATCATCAATATCAACAATTTCGAGGTCATGCTCTGCAAACGACAATTTCCTGACAGCACTTCGATTGAAAGCAAAACTCGGATTCTCTTCACCTAGCAGCGCGTTTTTGTTTGTCAGTAATAATGAGTCTTTGTTCTGCTGTAGCCTTACAGCATGCGACGACTGATGCAGCTCACTTTCTTCCTCAGAGTCCGATAACCTTTCATGTGAACGGTTTACAAAGCCATTAACGTGACCATTACGGCGCTCTTCTCGGTTGTTTCCGGGGTTGCTCCTTGATGTGGTTGACCCAGCCCTTTCCCGTAGTGATCTCTTATCTTCCTTCTTCGCCATCTTACCTCTGCTGTATCTAGTTGGGATGAATTTAGGAGGCGGTTCGGGTGGTTTACCAGCGATTGCAAGTCTTAACGAACATACCCATCGATACCTTTGAAGATTAGTCTCACATTTGAACTGATAAGTCAACTTTCCGATTCGTATATGAAACGGAAATCGATAGCAACTCTTTCGGGCGTACGCGACAGTCGTCCGAGAAGTCAGCTCCAACATTGTGCAGTTATTCTCCATGAAGGTGCCATTTTGTTGATCTTTTCTGTTGAAAATGAGAAATCTGTCACACAACACTGCGTAGTATTCCGTCCAGACCCGTGATGCTTCCTTTTTTAATATTATCTCTTTGTAGTAAATCTTGTCCGGGTTTGGAACTGAAGAAGGTATAGGTATCTCCATTGTGAAAATTGATGTGAAGACTTGGAAGCTAGTCCAGACGCTGTTTTGCTTTCAAATCATAAATTGCTGATTTTTATCCCTCTTTTACTAATTCATAAAAAGAGGATAAGAGTTTTATAATGAGCTTACACAATGACAAATATCATGGTTTAAACTTTAGTGGGTGTTTATAGCGTAATGAAGCTGAGAGTACTTTAACGGGTAGCTAGTCAGAGAACACCTAGAGCCGCCCCCACAATGCCATTAATTGCATGGATTTTTAACTAATGTAATTAGCAATTTTAATAATCAATGAGGCACAGTGCCATAGTTTTCACAGAGACATCTGTCTAGAATTAGGAACATTATCTTTAGCACTTAGGTGTAACACCAGTAGCGAAATTACGCTGTTCTTGTTCGTGATAAGCAAGCCACATATCCTCAAAACAACAAAGCAGTGAAACAGCATGAGGCTCATGTAACATTTGCTATCAAAACTTGTTGAAACCCAAATCTTGTGCCGTTTGTTTTTGCACTATCTAGAATGTCTTTTGCTGAATTTTTGCTCTTGTGATCACGACAGTTTTGCATACAAGCTTCCATACACGGCATTCAAACTGGAATATCTTCTGTACAACATTACAGCTTCAACAGATAAGACTGACCTTGTTTATTATTTGTACATCTAGAAGCGAATCTATTGCTATCTCTTTGTGCACTGCTCTGAATTTTGCTTTCTGAATCTTCGCGCTTTCGATCTCTAGAGTTTTGCCTGAAATATTTCCATATACGGTAATAGATATGCAGTATCTTCAATACAGGATTGCAGTCTTGTACAAAATGTACGAACCTTGTTTATGGTATGACTTTGAAGCGAATCTATTGCTATCTCTTTCTGCACTGCTCTGAATTTTGCTTTCTGAATCTTCGCGCTTTCGATCTCTAGAGTTTTGCCTGAAATATTTCCATATACGGTAATAGATATGCAGTATCTTCAATACAGGATTGCAGTCTTGTACAAAATGTACGAACCTTGTTTATGGTATGACTTTGAAGCGAATCTATTGCTATCTCTTTGTGCACTGCTCTGAATTTTGCTTTCTGAATCTTTGCGCTTTCGATCTCTAGAGTTTTGCCTGAAATATTTCCATGTACGGTAATAGATATGCAGTATCTTCAATACAGGATTGCAGTCTTGTACAAAATGTACGAACCTTGTTTATGGTATGACTTTGAAGCGAATCTATTGCTATCTCTTTCTGCACTGCTCTGAATTTTGCTTTCTGAATCTTTGCGCTTTCGATCTCTGGAGTTTTGCTTGAAATCTTTCCATATACGGTAGTAAATATGCAATATCTTCAATACAGGATTGCAGCCTTGCACACAATGTACGAACCCTGTTTACGGTATGATATTGAAGCAAATTGCTTGATATATAGTTTCTGCAATATTTAGAATATCTTTAGCTGAATCTTTGCGCTTTCGATCTCCAAAGCTTTGCTTGAAATCTTTCCATATACGGTAGTAAATATGCAATATCTTCAATGAAGCATTACAGCCTTACACAGATTGCACGCGTATTGTTTATTGTATGATTTTGATGCAAATTGCTGGGTCTTAGTTTCTGTTTTACTTAGGCATGTTTTTTGCAGTATATTTGCAATTGCAGTTCCGTGTATTCTGGAATAAAGAATCACTAGCCTACTTTCTCAAATTGAAGTTTCGTTCTGGCCAAAGAATTGCTAGCATTAAGTCTCAATGCCCGATGGAAATCGTTTGATTTTAGTCTCTCCATTGTTTGGAATATCTTAACAAAATGCATGTGTGCAGCCTCGCCAATTTCATTTGCGGTCCTTCCATGCACCTTGTAATAGTGTCAAATTTGCTACTTGATTCCAACCCAGTCCTTGCTGGTGAAATCGAAATTCTTCCCTTTTCTGCACTGGCTGTAGTTCTGTATAATTACATCTCAAAAACAAATATTACTGTTCTCAAAATAAGTGCAAACGGGCCATAGTTTGTCCTTCAGACTGTCAGAAGTCCAGGCATGAAGCTTTCCTCGATAACACCTTAGATACCTGCAGAAATTTTTTGCTGGTAGATGGTGTGTCCACGCTTGAATTGTCGATAAGACTTTGTAGCTCGATAAAGCCTCAAAAGCTCTTTACTTCAGATGTCTTGCGCAATTCTTCCTTGCGCAGTTATCTTCCTCGTGCAACTATCTTCCTTGTTTACAAAGTAATTCTTCCACGCAAATATTTAACTTCCTTTCAATCCATTAAAGTCATGAGTTTGCACAAACTTCCAGCACATCTCTTGTTCCAACTGTAAAACACCCCAGAGCAATCTAACAACAAAATATAGGCCAGTTCTATGCAACTTATTGACGAGCATCCTGAACGGAGCTTCCCGGAGACATGTCTGGTGCAATTATCTCTTCCTTGAAATGCAGATTAACGAGTTGCAGTTATTTCATTCAAGCGACAGTCTTGGAGGAAAAAATGTGCAGGACGCCCCTTGTTCTCAACATAAATTAAATGAAGGATAAACATAGGCCAATACCTTGGAGAAAGCTTGTGTGGTCTCCTTCACATGAAGCTTCTTCGAGCCATTTCTGTTGTGGACATTGTTGACGAAAACTGAATCTTCCGACGCAAACATTTACGCTTGTTATTCCATAGAAGCTACGAGTTTGCATAAACTTTGAACAATATAAGAATATAAGAAGCATAAAACAAGGCCTATCCTACAACTTCTTGTGAAGTCTTCTACAAAGCGAAGCTTCTTTCGTCAAGGCATTTACTTTCATGAATATTCAATCAAATAAATATCCAATTTCCGAAGCCTCGCTAAGACATAATAATGCGAGCATAAAGAACAGATAAACGGTTGTCAACATTTACAGCATGTGAGGCTCATTGACCGGTTAGGTGTATTGAAAAACATGATTCAAGCTCACAGAAATAGAATCAAATTTGTTTTAGCTCTCGTTATGCTAACGGGTGCTTGAATTGTTAATGCAACTTCGTGAATACATCATTTATAAAGTGACATTCAACGGAATTCATCCTATCAGAATTGTCATGGGAATTCCTGTATACTTAGCTTTCACACTGACTTTTAAAATGCCCGTTCTAATGTTGTTTTGAGTTTACATTTACTGAATTTTATGTGTTTGTAAAATTGTAGAGAATGTTATTGCATTCAAAAATACCGGGTCTTATCAGCATTTTGGAAGAAGATTTGAGCTGTATTGTCTTGGGAATATTTGTGTGCTGAGCTTTCAAACTGACTTTCAAAATTTCCGTTGGGATGTTGCTTTTGATTCTGCATTTGCGGAAATTGATGTGTTTGTTAACTTTTGGAGAATGTTAGTCAAAAATGCAGAGCCAAATTAGCAATAAGGAAGACGCTTTGATTATATTGTTTTGGGGATTTTTGTAGACTTAAATGAATTTCAAACTGAAAATTAAATGTCAGTCGCAACCTTGTTCTGGTCCTCTGGAACGCGCTACTGTTTGGATGATTGTAAACTTATAGATTAAGGTATCAAAACAAACTTGAGGGCTAAATCAGCATTTATGAAGAAGATTTGCCAGTGCCGTCATAGAAATCTTTGTAAACTTTCAAAACTGACTATTACATGTCGGTCAGAAAATATTTGATTGTCCTGAACTCGATACAGTCTGGGTGATTGTACTTATAGACCAAGTTATTAAAATTACTTTCAATATTGATCACATCAGCAATTAGGAAGAGGAAAAAGCTGTTTTTTTTTAAATCCAGAAGTTACCAAAGAGTTTCAATTTATTTTGCTTGGGGATGTTGGCATGTTAATTTTGATATAGTTCGGTATGAAACTGTGTCCAGTTTACGTATTCGACTCGTAAAATTGTGTTTTGAATCCGCACGATAATGCTATCAATAATGCTATCAATAATGCTATCATATATATCCTTTTTGAATAAGCCCCCCCTCTAATAGACCCCCTCTGAAGTGTCCAAAATTAAATAAGCCCCCCCCCGCGGGCGGGGGAGAGTTTTTACGGTATGTTAGCCGTTGACTGATAGATTAGCATTTCATTTTTGAATTTTGGCCATATACGTTTCATTCCACACCCCACCAAACGCGTAAACTTTTGTTTGACTTACTCGGTAGCTCGAGCTTCATCTGATAGAATGCTCTTCTACTGATAAAACAGAGCAGTTAATGAGAAATGAGATGTAAATGATAATCCTTGTACGCAATGATCAAAACAACGGAACAAAACTTGACATAAAGCAAACGTTTATCGGTTACTAGTAAATATACACTATTCTACAGTAAATTAGGGCGTTTAAAGGTAATGTGTCCATACAAATACGCCGCTTTGCTACTTTCATGTGAGATTTCATGTGATCACTTTGGGTAATGAACTGATGACGTGAGGAGACAGCCAGGTTTGATATAGGCAGACGAACGACTTACTTGCGGTTGCGCTTCTAAAGCTGAACAACAGCAGGCAGCTTCGTTTGAAATTTGACTTTTAGTTTGCAAGTGATCTGTTCACCTCTATCAATCACAGTGCGCTGCTTAAAGTGCTTCATCAGCATCTTGCCAGCATATCTTGCCAGAGTGTATACACGGCTGTACTTAATGGACACATTTCCTTTAAGGATAGATAAGCCAGCAATTTGGAACCTGAATGTTTACGATTACAAAAGCACGTCTTAACAAAAACGCTGATTTATCACGCGATCTTCAAACATCTAGTTGGTCGAATGGATGCAAATTTGTAAACTGCTTGAGATAAGAAAACTTTCTCAGTTTATATTCTAGATTTTTGCAAAAAGAGGTTTCGTTAGGATCTTTTAACAAACTGTAAGGTCATCAGATTCTCAGCAGCCGTACATTTATGGCACAAGTTCAAAGATAGCGACCGTTTCAGATTACTTTCAGATATCGCTCTTACTTCAAAACTGAAATTTAAGTTGGTAAAAAAAAATTACAAATCATTGCAAATGAATAAATTTTGCTATTAGCAACATAAACATAAAATTACCTCAAGAGTTGGTTTTAAAGCTTTATTATCGCTATTTCAAGCATGCCTGAATTATTGGCAGCCAATAATTCAGTTGCCAGCCTCGCATGCTATGTTCGGTCATGGGGATTAGAGCAGTTTCCTTTGAAAGCTCTTTGAAGATGAACAAGTTGTAACTTCCTATAGCAAGGAAAGAAAACGATCTGACGACCGTCTCTCATGGCGTTAGAAGAAATGGTGAGTGATGAGTGGCCGAGTTTTACGGGGTGAGTGGCCGAGTGGCGTAAACAGTTCTCGTCAGGTAACTGAAGTTAAGCTCGGTCGCGTGAGGTCAAACATTGGATGGATGACCTCAGAGGCCTGACCTCACAATTCATCTCGCCATCCTTCGGAAGGGACGTTAAACTAGGGGTCCCATGCCTGGATGCGGCATGCACATGGGCCTAAATTAGCTTTCAGTAGCTAGAATTTCTGACAAGCCTACTCAAAACAAATTTAAAAACAAAAAAAAAAACGACTGATAAAGCGAGGCTAGAAATGTAATTATAGCTATAGTAAAGCTTTAATGTTCACTTCGCGAAGCATCCCTAAAACATTGAAACTGATCAGTCTTTAAACTTAAATGCAACAACGAAGCTGATTGATTTGCAAAGTTATAATGCCGTTGAAGCTACATTTTAAAGTCGTTTTGCCAAACACAACATCTACGGTAAAATACCGGGCGAGTCAAAAAAAGTTTTGGCCGGCTATGGAATTAAAAGTATGTAACTGAAATTCAAAACTAAAATGTTAATTGATCAGTCAAAACGTAGCTTGATAAGAAAATTTTGTTCGGCTGAAAATCACACATCTTCAAGATCCAACGGTCAGAAAAATGCCTGTAAGGGGCTTGTATGAAATCAAGAATTCCCCGTTTCATTCTGCTCAATGATTTATGTAGCATTGAAGTTTACGTTGTCATTTTCAAAAACAAAACATCGATTTCAATAGCAAGTAAATCATAGACCAGAACGAAATGTGGAATCCTCATTTCCAAGAATGCCCTTTACCAGCATTTTCCTAATTTTTGGGTCTTATGATGAGTGATGTTGGTTTAGCCTTTGACTGATAGATTAACATTTCAGTTTTGAATACCTGCCTCATACTTTATATTTCACAACCCACCAAACGCATAAACTTTATTTTGACTCACCCAGTAATCTATTGAATGATTGTTCTTACCGTAAATTTTCTTGTTCTTACCGTTAATTTTCTTATTCATGTAGACAATTTTATAAAGCCTAAATGTCTTTGTAAAGTGTATGAAAACAAAAAATACTGCTTCACTAATAAAAACACAACAAATCTATCTAAAGATACAAATTGTTCCTGAAAGGTTCTTTCCTAAATTGGCTACACTACTCAATAGTAATGACTACCCTTAGCTATAAATATTAAATGGAACTAAACGGAACCCCCGTCGTCATAAACTTATAGTTTATTCACTCAAGCAATTGAATATTCTCTGATCAAGGTCTGACGCCAAATGGAAATGCCAGGAGAAGGGGTGTGAAAAATGCCTCCTATTTATACAGCTTTTGAAGAGATCTTTAAAAACCTGGCTATACAAAGCTCAGGTACCTAATCCTCAAAAAAGATCGCACAAATGCTGAGGTGATATTACATCAGATAAAAGAGAGGGCTGACAGGTCCAGCTCAGACATTTCATAAAAAGATTCCTTACATTTCTAGGACTCTAGAAAGAACGTTCCTTTGTAAACTGCTCAATTTCTCGATTATGAATCACAATTTCAGCCTTGGGTTGGTATTAGGGCTACATCAAAGAATGGACTGTCAAGAATGGAGATTCTCTTCTGTCTACCCAATACCAATTCACCTGAAATCTTTGTGCACATATGCTTGCTTTGCTTCAATTTCTTGCACAACAAACTGACCAATGGAAGCGTGGTTGTCCGTTTGTACATGAAAGAACTAGGAGCAACGTACTCGAGAGACAACCCGTTATGCTACGCTATGAAAACGAAGTCTATTCGCGGGGAAGCGCAAAGTGTAACAAATGCCATAGTTCTTCAACAAAATTGTGATTGTCTTATTTACAACGCAGCCGTTCAACGACTGTCTTTCGAGAAATGACATATCAAGGACAGCCATCGTAGCATCAACAGCTTTGTTATAGCAGTTCCGACGGGCAAACTGATTGACAGCATACTACTGAGAACCTGTAACTCACCTCTGAACTAAGTATGTTGTTGTGATTGACTTCTTCTCCATATTGCGACAACGTTCGTATCGGAAACTGCAACAATGAATTTCATTCGTTGACCAGCGGACACGTGATTAAACAGCTTTGCCAATGGATTTGAACATCGTAGGCACTGATAAACAAGACAAATACGTCAATAAAAATAACCTTATTTATTTCTTTAATAAGTACTGATAATTAGATGATCAAGTCTTTCTCGGCATACATATTAAGTGGATTTCCAATAATTAAATTCTATCGAATCTTACGCACAGATCCATCCTAATACACGGTTAACAGCTACAAAAATGTATCCTATACGACCAAGGAGAAGCATGGTTTATCGAGCTTGGACTTCAAAACAGAACAAGAAAAAGTCAAACACTGAAATAAATAAATGTTACGAACGCAGTCATTTCACAATAACACAACTTTTTAAAAGAAATCATCAAATTTTTGATTCACCGACTTTTACACTCATAATCTATTTTGAGAAGCACATTATCCTACAGCAGTCTAAAGTAATAATAACGTCATATAAGCCGAGAACAAAGACCTTCAAAAGGTTTCAAGCTCAAATATATAAACAACATTCTTTCCAAGCTATCTTCATTGAATTAGTGCAATAAATTCTGCGTTTCACTCTGAAACGATTTTTTCGAATGTCAACAAAGATGTTGGCTTCGAATTCATCCAACTTTAAAAACTGACTTTTTCTACAACGTAGGAATAAACTATTTAAACCTATCCAAACCTACTCCTCAAATTAGATCTGAGGTGAAACGGGCGATGGTGCAAAATTACTCATAAGTAACCATTCAATTGTTTTAATTCGCAGATATTTTCTCCAGAATAAAATTTGGAAGTTACCTTTGAATGCCTAATTTCTATGCCTCCTTTTCTTTCTCTTTCTTCGGGATCTGGGAGTTGGCTATGAACTTTCGATAAATCATACAACCAGACAAAACCTTCATCATCACCAGCTAGCAATAAATTTGCATCTAAGAGCAATAAAAAAGAGCACTTGATTTGGAGAATATCATTATCTATTTTTCTACCTGTATCTCAAGGCAGGGCACTGAGGAGCTGAACTTGTCGAACCAAAGTCCACGTCCTTCCTCTTGATTAGACTCGATTACATGTCGTATTTTCGCTTTGTGCCTGAACTCATAACGTTACAGCTACGACTCATTTGCTAACGATTGTAGAAAGGGATTAGCTCCGTACTGAAACCTTGTAGCTGTTCTACAAATGGTTCGATTAAGTGGCGTTAGACCTTCTATCATTATTGTGTACATCTGAACTGCATCAAGCTATCGTTCGCTTAGGATTCTTTTTAGAATTTAGCTTATGGGCCTAAATCACCTGCTACATTTTTCTCACAACCGCCGGGTCTAAAATGCCTCAAAAATTAGTTTTCTAGAACTGCTGAACCTTAAAACTAATTATCAGTACTTCGGTAAAGGAGCATTCTTGCCATAATGGCAAAAGCCGCCTTCTTCTAAGCCATATTCTGACCAGCAGACGCCGAGGCGTCAGCAACTCGTCGCCGATTGAAATTTTTGCAGTTTTTACAGCCCTAGGGAAATAAGCCCTCGGTGGAGCGACAACAACAACAACAATTCAACTCAATGATATTAGCGTAACTTGAGGGTCTTTATGGAGAGAGGCTACCTCTTGATGTGATCACACCTCATGAGTCATTTAGTTTGACTTGGTAGCAACTCGAACTACCAATCCTCATAGCGGTAGCCAAGGGTGCTATCACAGAGCCATACCCGCACGAATTTAGAGAATATAGCTATTATTTCAAGCACTAACGGGAGACCCAAAGTGGGGTACATAGTATATTTTGCTGACAGGATGTGCAATCTTTTCCGGGAATCGCTTTGGATTCCAAAGGCCACTTTAACGCCAGGTATAAAAATAAAGCAATTTTTCTAAATTGTTATTTCCTTTCTTTCTTATGAAATCTCTACGCTTTGGAGAATACTTTTTCGCCCATTTTCTCTAAAAATTAGTTCTTGGCGTGCACATCCCCATACAAATGAAAGTGAAGTAGCCCCCTCCCCCCAAACCCCGGCTAGAAACCATATAATCATATCGCCCAGAAAATCAAAAATAAGTTTGCATTTCTTGCTTCTGCTCTTTTGGAATGTAGCAGATGAAAATATTGACTAGATGTGACCAATGCCAGCTGAAAATATTAGCTTACCCAAATACTACGCTTGCTCACCTGGAATGAAATTGAATTTCAGGAAAGGTGTATCTGTAACCCTCCAAGGCAGTACATGAGAGATCATTACGTCGTTCTGAATAAAAAGGAGCGAAGGATTTTAAGACAGAGCTTGTGTTCCACAAAAAATTCATACGGCAACTGATTATTGCACGTCGTCTTCATTCCTACCAATTTTCTAGGTCCGCTGAATAGAGGAATCGCTAAATCAGTAATGCTAAGTGCATGTTAGGTCTAATCGAATGAAACTCCGGTCCAAGGGTCTAATGTCCGTTGGGCCATAGATATGGAACGGCCTCAGCCGAGCCAAAATAGGCAGCAAACATAAAACAACGGCATAGACCGGACTGCAAATGTAGTGCTTGTCAGCGCCTGTAGGTATATTCGATTTTAGTTAGCTAACATAGTATCAATGTATTGCGGCTTATATTGTTTCAGTCAATGAACTAAAGTTACGTTCCGTCGTGTGAGGTCACACTCCAGAAGGGTGACCTCTCGGAGCTGTGACCAAGAAACACACTTCGGAAGGGACGTTTAGTGGTCCCACGCTTGGATGAGGTCTCCATAGTGGGCCCAAACTAGCCTTAAATAGCTAGGAAAGCTTCCATTCCACTTAAAATAAAGTACTAGATGGATGGATGGATGGATGGATGGATGGATGGATGGATGGATGGATGGATGGATGGATGGATGGATGGATGGATGGATGGATGGATGGATGGATGGATGGATGGATGGAAGGAAGGAAGGAGAGTTAGCTAGAGTGTTGATCGAATGAAAATAACTTTTCTACAATAATGAAATGTTACCTGTGTGAATTCTGAAACTGAATACCATAGCTGAACTTGGCCTTCTTCGATTCTCTTTGTAGCTGTAATAGATAATAGTTACAATCATAATAAAGTCATGAAAAGCAATAATGAGGAATATGGAAGGGGAAGGTCACATTCAAATAAGAAAATCAACGCTCAAAAACAGAATGCCTAACGGGAGACCCAAAAAACGTCACGAACTAGATCATAACAAGTTCTCTGAAACCGAGAGCTACGAACAAATGATTTGCTGCATCGTTTAGTTGAAAAGCAAGGCTATATGCTGCAAGGTCATTTTAAGCTTTGATTACAGACAGAAAAACGGCATACGGCTCAAATATTTATAAGGGTGGGTGTAGTCAAACAAATTTTAAGCGTTTAGAAGGCGGTGGAATAAAAAGTATGCTGCCATGGGGATGTGCCGCCCGCAAGGGTATACTTTTTCAAACTTTCTAGTCTACCCAAGGGCATACCTTTTGCCAATTTAGTCCATTTAGTCTCGGCAAGGGCATACCTTTTGGCAATTTAGTCGATTTAGTCTGGGCAAGGGTATGCTTTTTGGCAATTTCGGTCAAAGAAATGTCAAACTTCGGTAATTCCTGTAAAGAAACCCAATTTTTTTCAAATTTTGGTCCAGAGAATGCAAACATTTGGCAAGTTTTGTCTAGAAAATGCCAATTCATGGCACTACTTTAGATGTAGAAATTAGTCTAGCCAAGGGTATCATTTTCACCAAAATTGGTCTAGCCAACGGTGCCATTTTGAAACTGTGGGCGGCACACCACTACCCAAAATTTAGCCGAGACCCCCCCCCCGCCGTGAAATCTACATACATGATCTGAGGCACAAAAGGTTATTGACAGTGTTATTGATCAATCTTACCTGTTAAACAAGGGCAGATTTTGTAATACAATAGCAGCAGTCGCTTTGGTTCACGCCTCAATTCAAAGCGATTAGCGAATGCAGGCAAAAGAAATTCTCTCAAGCAGAAATTGAAAACAAACGAAGCCGCAAAGTTGCCCTGAAACCAGTTCGGCAAACTCTCGTTTGGTGCGGGCGAAGGGAGGTTTTTAAGAGAAGGTATGCGCTTATAACAAAAGAAGAAGGGTAAATCTAAAGTTCTGTCTCGCGAATTTTGTTTGTTTGATTCAGAAACCGAGCAGAGGGCATTACAATTTTTGCATATTTATTGCTCAGATGAACACAGTCACTCCTCAGCTCCTGAATCAAATAAACAAAATCCGCGGGACAGAACTTTAGATTTATCCACCTTCTTTCATTATAAGCACATACCTTCTCTTAAAAACCTCCCATCGCCAGCACCAAACGAGAGTTCGCCGTACTGGTTTTAGGGCACTTTGCGGCTTCGTTTGTTTTCAATTTCTGCGTGAGGGAATTTCTTTTGTCTGCATTTGCTAATCGCTTTGAATTGAGGTGCGAACCAAAGCGACTGATGCTATTGTATTACAAAATCTGCCCTTGTTTACCTGTTACTACTCAAGTAAATCATTGTGGGGCTTTAGAATGTCAATTTCAAGGTAAAATGACAAGCAAGGCATTTACCTAAAATCGGGTATATGGAATTCGAAAATGCTGCGCATTCTTACAGGCCATTTTCTCTCTTTTTCCCTTTCGCAGCTCCAAGATAAGACCTGTTCACAGGCTAACTCATGATGACCTACCTACGATACTGTTTGAAATGCAGCTAACTGAATCAACAGGTAGCCTCCTCTCTCCAGGAAATATAAACTTGAACACAGCAGACCTGGATGGTAAGCGAATAAATGTTTAAATTCAGTTAAAAAACGACCGCAAAAGACTTTGTATACAAACACAATACAAAGCAAAAGTAAACACTAGCAAACATTAGCAACACATTAATGAATCCTGACAAACAGCCGTAAACATGCTCATCATCTAGCATGATGTTCATTGATGTTACTAATGTTACAAATGCAATGCGAAGCAAAAGTAAACACGAGCAAACACTGGCAAACATTAATGAATTCTGACAAGCAGCCGTAAACATGCTCATTATCTAGCCTGATGTTCATTGATTTGCCTAATGCTACTAACGCAACGCGAAGCAAATGTAAGCACGATCAAACATTAGCAAAACATTAAAAATAGCAGTAAACACCCTCATTACCTAGCTTGATGTTCATCAATATTATCAATGTTCCAAACATAGCATCCATCATCGCATGAGCCAACAAGAATTCTACCATGTGGAACAACTACGATCTGTCTGACAATGTTACTTGCTTTCAAAGTCAGCAGTTTTCTACAAAAGAATCGATACGGTGTATAAAAAAAACGTTTGTGTTCAAAGCAAACTGACATTTAGCCAAGAATCTCAATAAAACAGAATAATTGGATAACTGGAACTGGATGCAGAAGAACTGAATGTTTAAAACACAACAGTGTATTTTCAGTATCGTTCCTTCTTTTTCCCATTGTAGCTTGTTTTCCTTTCGTTAGCTAGTTCAGTTTGCCTGTATTTTGCAATGCTTTAATCTTTCGCTGCCATGCCTTGTAAAATAAGTAGTGCACTTTAGCATTTATGATGATGATGATGATGGGATCTAAAAATTGGTTCGATTATTTCTTACACAATTTTTCTGTATCAGTTGAATATAAATCAAGGTAAATTTTACGGTATGGTCCAAAGATTTGCTTCAGTAGCTGCTGCAAAAAATCATGCGAAATAAGATGCGGTTAAAATCTTCTAGCGCACCACAAAATCTCAAATTTTCTCGCAAGTACACATTTCACTTTGTATATTGTTTTTATTTACCTGACAGCCATCGCAGGCGAGCTTGGAATGTTGATATCCCACAAGATGATGGTTTTGTCTTCTGAGCCACCTATTAGTAATCCACAAAATTTACAATTATTTACCTTTTAGTACAGAAATATTGCTCTCGAAGCTTTCAAGTGATTTAATAGAATCTACACACTCCCCCTTCATTATCGGAGCATTTGAACTTCCAAAAGACAAGGAGTTTATTTTATGGGGTTTTAACGACTTAAAACAAGAAAATAGTAGAAAAATATGAAAACAGCAATTTTCTCAAAATAATAACATAATAGCAAAATCTTACTGAAAAGCCACGTGGGATGACGAGGATGAAACAACAATGCATCAATCGCCTTCTTGTGATGTGATACTTCCTGGTAACATATCAGTTGCTGTGGGTCAATTAATTTGATATCACCATGAAGGCCTAAGGTAAAAGTGAAATCCAAAGGCTTACTTCGCTGAATGAGTATGGGGCTTTTCAACGAAAGTCGAAGTCATTTTCAAATAAATTCGAAGCTTCGAATTCTTCTATTCAGAAGACAGCAACAAAACAGGACTAACACAGCATAGAGCTCAAATCTTTCAAATCTTAAAAAAGGTGGGTGCGAAATTGTGTCAAATTTTTCCATGAATTGAATGACTTCAAAGAAACTTTAGGTAATTTGCTGTAAATCTGCCGTGGCAATTCCTTAATATCTTGATTATTTTCAAAATGGCGGCATTTGGATTATTTTTGTAAAAATCCATCAAAAATTTTGAGAAAATTAAAATCATCGTAACCCTTAAATTACGTGAGGAAAATTGACACAATCTTCAAGAAAACCATAGTTTATGAAGGTCTACAACATGATTGCAAGCAGAAAATTGTAGCTCCTCTGGTTAGGGATTTAGAAATTTGATGACGTCACAACCTCGAAATCAATAAATGCCGCCATTTTAAAGCTAATCACGATATCAAAAAATTGCCACGGCAGATTTACAGCAAATTGTCCAAAGTTCCTTTCAAGCACTTTGATTCAAAGAAAAACGTAAAAGAATTTTACACCCGTCTTTCTAAAGATTTGAGCTCTATGCTGACTAACACTGAATCACAAAATTGAAGTGCCCAAGGCACAAAGATTTACATCAGTTGGTACAAAGCTTGTCGTTCTTACAGGTAGATTTTCAAGTTAGATCCTCTAATTACTCATCGCATAATCCTAATAACCTTGCTCATTACAGGCCAAATCAGGTTACTTTCAGTACTCACAGTCTCAAGTTCCTAGGACCACAGATTTGGAATTGCTTACCAAATGAGTTAAAATCGGCTGAAAGCCTTAATACTTTCAAAAGACTGATAGCACAATGGAATGGTCCCATGTGCAACTGCAATGCCTGTCGTTTTACTGTAAATAATGTACAAACCGTTTGAAAAAATATTTATTTGTTTTATTCTAATTAATGTATTCATCGATTTTGATTAGTTTTTGTGTATATATGTACATAGCAGACTAGATAAAAATCAATCGATGTAAAAAAAAAGATACAACAACAACAACAACAACAGCAACAACAACAACAACAACAACAAAGGTAGAAATGAACAACTTTTAAACGACAAGACAGATTTAGACTGAGTTCACACGATGCCGGCACATTTTGAAAACGGTGAAAAATTCGACGGATAGGCCTCCTGTTCACACGAAAACGGCACATTTTTTGCCGGCAGATTTTGAAAACGGTAGATTTTGAAAACGGAACTCTAATCGGCATATTTTGGAAATGGTATCGTGTAAACACTTGAAAATGATGAAAACTGAACATTTTTAGACGCATTTGGAACGAGACTGAACGATCCTTAGGGTTTAGGTACATTTCTTTGCATCAAAGTCTTGCAACGAGCTTTTTACCGGCAAATTTCGCGCAGTTTTGAAATTGTTCCGGCATCGTGTGAACGCTAGCTCAAATTTTGCTACCGTCACATTTTTCATCGTTTTCAAAATGTGCCGGCATCGTGTGAACGCTAGCTCAAATTTTGCTACCGTCACATTTTTCATCATTTCAAAATGTGCCGGCATCGTGTGAACGCAGTCTTAGTTCCTTGCATGCGTGTAAAGGGCATTTTGGAGAAAAGGCACTAGGGAATAAATACATGTCCACCTCTTAGAACAAATATCAAATCGTTCTACAAGAATCTGATTGTTTTCAGAGAAGTAAAACAGTTTGAAGATTAAGACTAGTTTAGAATTTCAAAATAATCTCTTGCTAATCTTCTCTGCTTTCATCATATCTTCACCTTCTTTTAATAATCTACTTCTTCCAGGTGATTTACTTCTTATCTTCTATGACCTTGATGCAAAATAAGGCATTCAAAATGCGAAAGTGTGTAACGTACCGGCAACTGCTAGCATACTGCATTTCTTGCTTTGCCCCGTTGTGTCATCTTTTTTATCAATGACAGTCCATGCAAGACAGTAAAATACCTTAAAAGATAAGATGTAGAGGACTTCATAACCAGTCATAAGAAAATTAATTCAAACATAATGCATCTACCCTGTTCCTCATTAAGACTGTGTTTGGTTGGTGTCAATTCTGAAACGGTAGACTCGGTAAACTCGGACTTTGCGTTTAATTGACTCCTAAATTCTCAAAATAGTACGTTTGGAAGGCCTTCTGAATCCTCTACTCCAAGAAGCAGGTCTGGCAAACATTGGAAAGATGCTTGCTTTCATTAGTGAACCGCTTGAAACGCATTTGGGGACATGAAACCTGCCGTCCTTAACTCAAGATTCATGTGTTTGAAGGGGAAATATATTTCAGTCTCTGCAAAGTTTTCTATTTTGAGGACATGGGACGTATAGAATTACCAGTTAAACGAACCCCAAAATATCTAACTTTGATCAGATGATTTCGAAAGTGATTCAAATAAATAGTGAAACTTCGTCGAATAATCAACCTTGTTGTGGGTTGTCAAAGAGTTAGATGTTTTCTGCTCCATGCCTGGATGCTGGACGTCGTGGATTAAAACCAAAATAATTCAAATTAAACTAAGGGGCCATCGACTTTCGATTTTCGTATTTTTTAACGGCATTTGGCCGTTAAGGTTGGAACCCCCTCCCCCCCTCCCCGTTAACGGCCTTCTACCAAATGGGCCTCCAATCGGCCTAAAATCTTTGGCCTAAGTAAGGCTTGGGGAGCAGGATGTCTTGTGGAACACGCAGGACTTCAACCGAAGATACGCCATAATCGGGAGGCATAGTAAAACTGTTCTATTCTACACTCTAAATGTGTTATTTTTAAAGATTTTATCTACGCTTTTCAAAAAATTCCCTTACGGAGATTTCCGTACGATTTTTTATTTTCTTAACGGCCTAAGGGTATGACCCCCTCCCCCCATAACGGCCAATTGCCGTTAAAAAATACGAAAGTCGAAAGTCGATGGCCCCTAATCGAAATTAAAAAATCAAGACAGAAACAATATGAACTAAAATGATCAAAACTAAAATAATCATAAATTCGAATGATTATGATAACTTTGATTCTAATGCATTAAGTGACACAGATTCCAGTGGAACATTCGTCATTTTTATCTCTATTTATTTACCTCGCATGCAAATGTAGCTCCATGACGCAGAGAAGCTAAACTCATCGAAAAAACGTCCTGGATCTTCCTCTCAATGTGTCTACACCTTTTTTTTCATATATATCCATATAAAATATTACTACAAAGGCTACATTCTACCATACATTAAATAACAATGCAACACTACAGGACGATGCCATGGGAGCAAAAATAAATGATAACACCACGGCCATAACATAAAGACATGGAACTAGACTAACAACTACAATACAGTTTGCTAATTACGCTACTTACAATTACTATACGCTACTACTACAATATCTAAGAGTCTAAAGACAAACAAACACAAAGACAAAAAATTAAAGTTGAAAACAATGGCTACAAAACAACGCTACGATTGGATGGCTTATGGATGGGTGAGGCATAAGACTTCAATCGAATCGACCAGTTTTATGGATAAAATTTAATGTAAGTTCAAGGATATGCCTATTCACTGAGTCAGGAAAATCTTTATTACCATACAATAACAGTTGTAACAAAAGTTCACTTGCAAGATCTACATATCCAAGTGGTCGTAGTAATGCAATGTCTACACTTCGTGATTCCAGGAGCCTGGAATTAAAGAGAGTTCGAGACTCTCTTCAACTTACGCAGCAGGTTCGACAGGGCAAGGAATCAAGCACGAAATTTCAGACTGGCAGTCAAGCGTGCTATGACTGCGCCATCACCACAATTTGCCATTATTATTTGCCTGCAGTAGTAGCAGTCTTCATTTCCTCTAACACACGATTCACACATCAGTTGCATGATATTATCACACAATTGAAAACTACAGAAATTGAATTATTCTGGGAGTCTTTGGAATGAATCAGTCTATCCTGACACAAAACTTACCTCTTGTGGCTGTTTATATTTCTTCATCACCAGGCCAGTATTACAATCAATGAAACAAACTGAATCACCACCACATGTTGCACAAATTCCTGTTGTTTGCCCTAAAAGGTTTGCATACTATATTGGTGGCTGGTATGGTAAGATGATTTTAATAAAATCACCTTGCTAATGAAAGGGAGGCCTATATGATTCTGTTAAACTATGTCTTTCCTGTTTTGAAAAAACAAGGTGCAATGTGCGCCAAAAATGACCTTGACAGCGGTGACAGCCAACTGCACAGAAAAAACAACTAAAGCAATTCTAATTTCCTTGCGTATACAACTGTCAAAATATCTCACTAAACTTAGAAATATTGCCAAGTTTTTTATTCTACAGTTTTGAGGCTGAAAGATCATTTTGAAAGTTAATTGATTCATAAGGCCAACACCAAAAGTAGATTGATACTGACCGCTCTTTTCCTTACATCTACGGCAATACTGAGCAGGACCTTAATGGAGATTAGGTTCCATATATTTTCAAAAGTAACATTCAGAACATAGAAACTAAAAAACACAGAGCTTTTCTAGACGTTAGGCAAAAAATTTACATATATTTGTAAATTTTTTGTTGTCAACATTTATATACATATATATGTTAATTTTGGCAACAAGGCCGAATCGAAGGTTTCGTAGCGAAAGCAAATCTGTGAATGAGGCCGCTGTAAATATCAGCTTTGAATTTGGAATTCAGTGAGAAGAGATGGCTAAGTTTATCTATTTACTTACGTGCCAAAAAACTGTGTTGAGAAATGGAATATTGAAAACATACCCGGGTTGTCAACGTCTGGTTCAAATTCACACATCCAAACTTTGGTGTCCCAATCTTTTGGATCATTATTTAGTGAATGAGTTTGGAGAAGATACGTCAACACATACTTCTTGTCGTCTTTTTCATCTTCCATCTACATAGATATAAACAAATAAGAAGGAATTGATATGCAACGAACATCGGAGGATTGCCTTTTACCTCGGTTGGGTTTGGAATAAAATCATTAAGGCTGAAACATCTTACATTACTGACTTCGAGATACCATGATATACCATAGCCTATTAACCAGACAGGGGTGGCGAGGTGAGTGGACAAATGGCTTATACAGTCTTCCTCAGGTGACTGAAGTTAAGCTCGGTCGAGTGAGGTCAAACTCCAGATGGGTGACCTCCGATGCCTGACCTCACAATTCACCTCGTCGTCCTTTAGAAGGGACGTTAAACTAGGGATCCCATGCCTGGATGCGGCATAAACATTGAGCCAAAATAAGCTTTCTGTAGCCAGAAGTTCTGACAAGCCCACTCGAAACAAATTGAAAACAAAACAAACCAGACGCAATCTCAAAGGAAGTAGTCGTCTGTTCGATACCGCCATAAGGCTTGTTCAAACCTCGTTTGAGAATTGCTCAGAATAAGTTGCTGACTATTTGTAAAGAAACCATTTGCCAAGGAAGCTCTTCCAATTTTTTCTGAAAGAGAATAGGCATTTAGAATACGACCCGTTCACTCTTTGTCCCGCCTTGCATACAGATCTAGTCTCTGACCCTATGATCTAATCATGCAATTAATTCAACTGTCTCCTTGCTGCCCTAAAAAAGTTGGCTCTTTGTTTCCACGATAGCATGTTGGGTAAGCTGTGAGATAATCATGTGCATACATTTTCCACAGAGCTCGGAAAACAGCACCGCTGAAAATGAGGCTCTTGAACACGATATGAGTCAATATTTAACAAACCATTATCTTCTGTGAAATCGAGTCTGGTTAATAAGCTAGATATACCAACTCGTACTAAATGCTTATCCCGCAGAAAATATTTTCAATTTCTTAACCTATCTCAAAAGGGATTATTTCAAGGAACACAGGCCACAAAACACATTTTTTGTAACTTTCTCGGGTGAACTACTGTACTTTGACAAATCCAATAAAAATGAAAGATGCTCACTGATAAATGCACGCAAAAATACTTGCCTCATAATTAATTGTGGCAAATTAATTCAATAAATGCAGTAAAATAAGGTAATGCATCTTCAATGAAACACATGTCCACCTTTTCAACATGGAGAATGAAATGAGAACTTGTTGGGGAGACAAGATCGCTTGTCCGAGGAAGCTAATGTGTTCCCCCGTGCAGTGGGTTAAAGCTCATGCGCCCGTCAGAGCTTCAGCTCCAAAGCGCTACTTCGTATGAGCTTTAACCCACTGCACAGGGGGCACATCAGATTCCTCGGACAAACATAGCTCGTCTCCCTGACAAAAACAGAGTACAAACCTCATCAATCTGAGATGCTGTTGTTTTCTTCCTCTTTTCATTCACTATATCATCATTGCTTTGATCTTTTCTGTCGTGTTTCCTCTTCCCAGGTTGATCATTCTGGCCATTTTCTGCACAAGGGAGATAATCACAATGAAGCTCCTTGAAATGAATGTGTTAGAGCTTCCTCATTAGAATTAAAGAACCAGCTTTGTGTGGAGGGAGACTTTTACCTTTGAATTTGTAGCTGATGGCAGTCATTTGTTGCATGCAGGAACTTTATATTTATTTATTTTTTTATATATATATTTCATTAAAATTTTACAATACGTATTACGGTCTACACTACTTACAAGAATTACTTTACAATGCTACTGGGACAAAAACTCCCGGGGAGCAAGAGGCTGTGTCTACCCCAAGGGAATTAACATAGATAAAAGAAAGAAAACTACTTAAACTTAAACAACGCTATTAAAAACAATACATACGGATAATAAGAACGATTTGACACTAAGTCTGCTGCATATTAGACGTCAGATCCAAGGGATGGTGAGGAAAAGTAATGGTGGAGAAAAACTTGTTTATATTAATTGAACATGTGCAAAAGATGGCAAGCAGGGATGAAGCCTTGCTGATACCTAGATTGATGACTCTTTAATATACTGTTTTTGCATAAACACAATATTAAAACGAAATCATACTGCCAATTCTTTGGGCCTGAAATCGACGAACTTTTGGAAGTAGATGGGGTCTTTGGAAATAACGTTATGGGAAATTTGCATCATCATTTTTTCATTATTATCGAATTCTTTGAAATTGGCTGTAGAAAATAGCTCTTCATATAAGAACCTGGACTTGTAAATCTCAATCTTGATCAACAAACCAACGGGAGGGGGAGAAGAGGAAGAAGAAAGTGGAAGGGAAAGGAGAAGGGCAGCGAAACTTGTGAACTACGCATCCAAAAACGAGACTGGTCAAGATCTCGACCGCTGGCATTCTTTCATGTTAGCGGGACGGGAGGTCTAATCAAAACTGAGCAGGTGAATGGCGAGCCTCGTTTTCGAAACGCGTAGCCCGCAAGTCTCACTCTCCTTCCCCTTTCCCTTCCCTTTGCTTCATCCTCTTCCCTTCCATTTGTTTATTGATCAAGAGCGAGGCTTGGAGCTAGACTTATGAAAATGAGTCTCTTGTT
Organism: Aurelia sp. 3 sensu Dawson et al. (2005); assembly: GCA_964020215.1. Taxonomy (NCBI): domain Eukaryota; kingdom Metazoa; phylum Cnidaria; class Scyphozoa; order Semaeostomeae; family Ulmaridae; genus Aurelia; species Aurelia sp. 3 sensu Dawson et al. (2005). The sequence goes on from OZ026584.1 coordinate 17,290,997, forward strand.
TCCCAGTGCTCTTTGACTTGATGATGGCACTTCGGTCAATAGAGACTCATAGTATTACTGTGAAAAACCTGGCCCTATTTAGGCCCAAACTGAGCAATTTCTTCAGTACCAATCAGATTAGGAGATTTGTGAATTACTATTGTTAACGTGTAAATATGATAGAATTTTCGATTCGATTGAAGAACTGAAAACACTCTCATGGGATAGAGATTCGAAGCCGTGATTCTCTCCTAATTCCATTGAGGATTGAAGAAAATAGGGCCAAGTTTTTTACTGTTTCATAATGAGTCCCTCTTGAGCAAGGTTTACAGCAGGGATACAAGGGACTCATCGTCATCAGTCTAGCTTGGAGCAAGTCCAATAAGAACCACAAGGAACTGTTTATAGGAGTCTATGGCACATATCATCATACATCTGCTTCGTCTGCGATTTTATTTCACGTCATCAATGGCATAAGGATCGTTGTTCAGTAACGCTTTTGCTCCGTGGAACAGTCATCTTATGTCTCATTCACACTGCAAGTTAAACCAGCTTAAATTAAGCCAGGTTTTCGAATAAGGCCTTCTGATTGGTGAAGCCAACAAATCCAGTCATTTGATTGGTTGCAATTTAAACTGGTTTGAAAGAAAGCTATGGTTTAATTGTGTCAGTGTGGATGCAGCATTAATGAATTAAACAATGGTTGAAAATAACATTACCAATAGCTGGCCTACCTTCCTTGCCATTTGGTAAATCCTTGTATGTTCTGACTATCTCTGGAAGCTCTTGTTTGATAAGGATTTCAAGCTGAAACACAATCATGTTAGCATTTTTTTCAGTCATTTTACATCAGGTGGACGGGAGGCAATACGAAAAATTCAGTATTGTGATGGGAAAGATTTTATCATAAGTATGGATTCACTTTGGCAAATTTCCCTTTCAACTGAAAACTTAAAATTTGTATATATACCTGGTGCTCCAAAATAAACTATGCATTTTTGACAAGCCATGATAAATCGTATTCTTGGCCGATTTCGAAGATTTATGGGTTAATCTTTAGCTAAGATCCTCAATTAGATTAGTATTTTTAGTATATTTTTAGTCTTCTTTTTATGGAGCCATAAGCGAGTTTCTTAAAATTTTCTATTTCGAAAACACTGAAAATGACCCAAAAACGTTGATCAAATTTCCTAAAGACTCAACATTGAGGATCTTAGCTAAAGATTAACTCATAAATCTTTAAAATCGGCCCAGTATACCATTTATCATGGCCTGTCACAATCGCATAGTTCATCTTGGCGCACCTAGGTATATACAGTGCTACAGAAGTATGACTTAATCCGAAATAAAATGGATGAAATTTCAAAGAAAAAATAGATGTAATGGAAGTGACAGACAGACAGACAGACAGACAGACAGACAGACAGACAGACAGACAGGCAGACAGACAGACAGACAGACAGACAGACAGACAGACAGACAGACAGACAGACGTTAAAAAGAACCCTTCTTCTTTCAATAGATCCTAGTGTCTTCTTGTAATAGACCCTTGGCCCTTTCCAAAGGCAGCTCAAAGCTACTTAGAACCACAGCTATGGGCCAATTAAAATAAACGTTGTTGTCACCAAATCTGGCATTGTTGCATGAGATCGTTAGCAGACTAAACATTGTCTCAAAATCAAAAAGATCTGTTCATCAGTGCATTCACCAATATGGACCCAGAGGCCATGCTTGAGACAAAAAATTGCAAATCAAATACTATCCTTGGAAACAAAAATTGTGGGTGTGCAATTATTAAGCCTTTCATTTCTCAAAAAAATAAATGATCAAGTCTGTACCTTATGGTCTCTGTACCCTTTAAGAACTTCTGGACCACAAGTTATCTTTTTCTGAAAAAAAAACATCAAATTGGTAGAACAGTATAGAGCAAATTAGTGAATTTATGACAGAATGATTTATTCAAATCACATCAACTGAGATTTCATATATCAAACCCCCCAGCATTTATGACTTTGTTGGACAACCTGGGCTAGAAAAAACGAAGTAGCATGGTAGTGGCACTACAGGAAAGTTAGCAAAAAGGCTCTAATTTCCTAAGAAGGTAAAAAAGGAAAAAGAAACAAAAGGGACAGAAAGGGAAAGAACTAAAGGAAGAGAAGGAAAGGAAAGAAAGAAGGATAGAATGGAACTGCATATTGGGAAACAAGAAAGTGTCCAAAAACAGGTGGAAGTGCTTAGCTTGCTATCAGAAAGAATGAATATGTCTTTAGCCCTGTGGACAATAACATTTATTGCAGAAACGAAAGAGAAACCTCAAATCATCATAAAGCCAGATTATAACCTGTCCTTTTTTCTTAATTTTCTTCTAATATTTGGTGTACTGCCAAGATGCCGAGTGAAATACATTAAAGCCAGAAATAATAATTGGAACCTCTCTTATGAAAAAGGATTTAATGCCATTTGAAATACACTCACAGAACAATGAAATACATGATAACTATTCAGAATTTCAACAAAACTGTTTTAATGCTTGAGGTATGCAGGAAGCAATGTAAGAAGTAGGAGAGAAATTAAGAAATTATTTACCCTTTCTAGTAAATAACCAAGAGAAATTAAGCATCTTACTGAATATATACATATACATACTTAAACCAAGAAAAACTCTGCAAAGGGTCTGACATGACTTCCAAAAACCCTGCCTTCCTTCATTGGTAAGAATACAAATTATTTCAATGTTTACAATTTTACCTTTGCCAAAACGAGAATCTTTGCTTGCATCTTCTTCATGACTGTCTCATCTTCTAAGTCAGCATTTGCATATATCTTCTTTACTTCTCCTGATTGTAGCAGCTCCCAGAGCTATCATCATTGCAAAAAAACATGAATTTAAATTTGAGAAAAGGTAAGAGATGAGATCAACCCTTGTTTAGCTCTTTGAGAACTCTAGATGCGTAATGTTCCATCTGCTCTACCATCATCCTGATTTCAAGTAAATCTACTTCAACATTTCCTTAAAGTCTTACATGAAGTGCATATACTGTAGTACTGTACTTTTAAAGAACAGTGTTTATAATTCTGTGCAGCATGCTTTCTGAATTGAAAATACGATCAACAGATCTGCTGCATGAAAAATAATGTACATCAGCCATTGCCATGCACGCTACCTTAAACACTGCTATTTCAAACAAATTTTCTGTTCTAATCATAAGTGTTTCTCATGAAATATTGCCAGTTACCTTGATCATTAAATTTCATAAAAAAATCAAGTTTTCCATTTTAGTTCAAGGCAGTAAATGCCATCTGCACCTTGCAATTACAGGATACATGACTAAATGCCATCTGTACCTTGCAATTACAGGATACATGACTAGCTGACAAATTAGCTGATTTGATTTTACAATGATTTACTGTAGATGATCTAAACATTTTGCTTTTGACTGAACCCAAAATCATTCCACAAAGGTAAAACAGGAGCTACATTGCTGACAAATTACCTTTCCAGCAAGCATTGCATCAAGTCTGCCAATTGCCTCTCGCATTAAGTCAACTTCCTATAAGGGAAATTGAGCCAAATATATACATTGTGACTTTAAAGATGGAGATTGTGTGGATGGTTAGGTTTAACTCTCCACTATTCATTGAGTATGGTGAAAAGAAATACACAGATCTACCTCTTCACTTTAGAGCCTCCTGTAGTGTGTCATATGCCATGTAAATTGAGTACTAAAAGGTGAGAAACTTTGCAGGAAGAAACTTGTGTTTTGCATAACTGGCCCAAATTCACAGAGCTTCACTCCACAAAGTTTCCATGTGAAATTTGTAAAATTTTATTCCGGCAAAATTTCCTAAGATGCAGAATCAAATATTCATGTTACTGCATATTTAGATTTCTCTTCTTTGGCAAGAGCACTTTCAAGCTATGCTACTACAAACATATTTATGGGAGACTTGAAAAGAGTCATTGAAGATTCAATGAATGTTTGAGACACAAAAAAGTTGAGAAGAAATCCAATTCCTGAAAACTCACTCCTGCAGAAAATCCTATTTTGGTTGATGCATTATCATTATCATGAGCTTTGGAATGGTGGATTGAATGTGTGGTACAGTATACAGTATTTACCTTTCCATCTAAAGTCTTGAGTTTTGATAAAACAGATACCAATTTATACCTCTCTGAGACCTACAGGCAGAATGAAGATATCAAAATTGAAATAATCAAAATATATCGGTTGGGATGTATTTCTAACACTTTTACCAATGTCAGGGATATCTCTTGGCATATAATCAAAGAGTTCTGTTGTGCTCAAAAGATAACGTTGCAATGAATGATACAGTATTTCCTGAATAACCAGTTTCAACCACATCTTTGGTCATGATATCATTCAAAGTCACGGCATATGCAGTAGCTCTTCGAGTCTTGCTGTAATGGATAATAATTTTGGCCTAAATGTCATCTGTCTATTTACTGTGCTTGTTTTAAACAAAAACAAAGGTTTACAAAGGCTGCTGATCAGTCATGGGTCTTTAATTCCATGACTTTCTTTTATCTTTCTGCTGCCACATAATCTGTATTGCTCAGTTTGGTTCTGAGCCGTTATCACTGATGAAGGCTTGTGACAAAACGTTTAAGACAATGCTTTTTCCTGAATCTTTATATGTTTCAAAATCAGCAGGTTGACATCTTTAAAAGCTTCTATTAAATTAGGCCAAAATCACAGCTTGACCCTTTACCTTCATGCAAAACTTCCAACTGATCGTCTTTTAATGTGCAACTCCAATGATATAAGATGGAACACAAGACATTGTGGGATACTATTCCAACCCCCAGGTTTTTGTACTAATTTCTTATGAGTTTATTGCAAAAAAAATTGATACCTGAATGTGATCATTGCCAGAAATGTCAAGGTACTCAAGGTTACTGAAGGAAACCAAGTCATCTGCTGACTGTAGCTTGTTTTGTGCAACATTCAGACTTTTCATTGATGCATATGATTTCAAAGGATCCAGTGGAAGGGCTGTCAGCTCATTGTTGCTGATTACCAGTTCTTCTAAATAGCAGAGCTTTTCAAAAAAGTCTTTTGAAAGCTTGCGAATGTTGCTGTCTTTCACACTGTTGGGAAATGATTACAAAAGGAAGTCAGAACATTTTGAACAGAAGCATGACATTGGTCAGAAGCAGAAATCCAGCTGCATTACTGTGTTATATTACCTTCTATCATTTCAAATCGACAGTACAGGCCTTGTGCACACTAACATGACAAGAATTCTTAAGAATTTCAAGAATTCCTTAAATCATGATTAGGATTCTTGAGCTATATGAAAGAGAGTAGATTTTGATGAAGAATAATGTAATGAAGAAATTTTGATGACGAATAATAGTAAACGTATAAGGTGATAGCCATGATGCATCTTATTGCTCTGTACCAAATAGTCAAGCCCTAAAGCTTTTTGTGTGAATGTTCAAACCATAAACCAATAACTTAGAGTGGTAACTTTTATGACTTATGCTATATAGCAAAATTTAAATTATAGGACTTCTTAGCACCAAGCTTGCACATAGAAAGCCCAGGCTAGAATTTTGTAATATATCCCTAACGAAGAACTGTTGCAAAAGCAATCACAGGCCTTTTAATCTTAACAAAAGGCTTGAATATTGCCTGCCACTTTGATAAATATGTTGAGGGCACAACAATAGTTTATTGTTTAAAAACAATGGCCAGGCATGCATCCTCTACGCGCACTTTGCAAAGTTATCAGTCTTGATTGTCTGCATCTGCATATTTCTCCATGCAACTGACAAAGAGACAACAGGTCTAATTGCAGATTGGAAAGTTTGACAAGTGCACAGGGGAGATGCCCCAGGCTATTGTTTAAAAATAATGATTCTACTGTCCTTGTTATACTTGAAACTGTGGGCAGAAGGTCTTTGGTGCACATGACATAGTATGGGCAAGGTCTTATTGGAAAAACTTGCCGTCAACAATTCTCTCAGTGAGAAACAATCTATCAAAAAATCAGCTTTGTTATTGACGGAGGGGTTTGCCACTGTCTCAGTTAGCGATAGTTTCTAGTTGGGACTTTATGCATTTGATCACTGTCCTTCCAAAATGCCAGGAATAGGCCGAATTGTCTTCAAAATTGACAGAAATTGACCCCTTTTAACCTATATAATGTGTGTCCTTCGTCAGTTGGTTTGTTGTGGCTGCTAGCAGCCCTCGCTATTTGCTAGCTACTACTGCATCAACGTGACAGGAACAGAGCATAAAGGCCTAACGCAAAATGGGATTTAATTTACTCTTGGCTCTGCAAAATTTTGGTGATGAGTTTGAGACAGGTATACTTTGGCTGAGACTTTGGCTCAGTAGGCCTAACGGGTGATCACACAAACAACATTTTGCTGCCCTCCCAATCTACTTATCATGATCAGCGATCTTCCAAAACTTTGGCGATCCATTGTGTCCCAAATGAACCACTCTTACCTTAGATTCTTCACATCTTCGAATTTTTCACAGCCCGACGCCTTCAGGGCAGCGTTTGCATCAAATTCTTCATTTTGTGGTGGAGCTTGTTCCTCCATTTTGAATGCAGCAAGTGTCCTGGCCCACTCTGCTGTTTGTCGTTTGTGCAGTTGATAATGAGAGATACCCCCTTTACTTTGTTTCTGCACATGCGCACGAATCAACCTCAATTAAAGGCAGCCAAAACAGCCAATCATGGTACTTTATTCTTGTCTGGAATAGATGCGCATGCGCAAATCTTATAAAACGGGGGTAAAGTTTTCATCAATTCAGAGTGAAAGTTTATCACAACAATTGAATAGTCCAAGGGCCTGTGCAGTCTATTCTTTGCACGTGGCACGTGGTCAATGCTCCTTCTCATCTCAAATTTGAAGAACTTTTTCCGCCGCAATTACAAAACTACTCAGTCTGGCACCCTTGTCTTTGAAGAGGACTAGATTTTCATATGTTCAGAGCAGCAGACCATAATTTGTTTATTTACTGTTCTTATGGTTCTCATTCTTTCCCTGATCGAGCCGCTATGCTATTAAAATCTCTTGCATCCAGATTTTTGTGGAAAGGTGTGTGTAACACTATGAGAATATTCAGCAGATTCCAACCTTGTAACATTTGAACACAATCAATTTCTCACTTACGAAAACGTCAAAGTTCTAAGAAAAACATCAGCGCAATTATCAGCTAAACTTCATTGATTCAATCAGTTAATCAAGGCGTGGACAGGGGTAGATATGACCACCTCAGTTTTCACAGAGATCGATTCATCAATTTTCCGATTTGGGGGTGGCGTAGAATCTCATTGACTTGCAACTTTTTTAAAACTGCTTTATCCTCTTGAATTCTGATTTCAAATATTGAATACCTTGTGAAAAAATCTTAAATTTTCAATTTTAAATTAAATCATTTCTATCCTAATGCAAAAACATATGAAGCAGTTTTTGATTCGATTTTCGTCGGTGAAGAAATGTTCTCTGGTACGAAAATGTTACTTGCGGTGGTCGCTTTTCCAAATATTTCGAAAAAGATCCAGTGAAAGTCTCTGTTGAAGTTTCCATTCGATGAAATAGATGTTTTAAAGGTTTAATCATGTTCTGTTAAATTGTTATATTTATAATATATTATATTATATATATGTATATATATTTATCTATTGTAAATAGGGTGTTTCGACCGTTAAATAAGAATATATGTGAAGTGGATATTTTAGAGCATCCGATATTCTGTGATGGATGCTCACATCAAGTAAATAAAAGTTCTGTTGCAACTGCAAGTCTCTAATGAAGTCTCACTTTGATTGAATAGATGTTTCAGACGTATTAAAGGTTCTGTTAAATTTTTAGATTTAATACATAATAGTCAATCATCATTTTCTTCAGTTTAACAAACAAGTGAAGTAGATGCTTTGAGCATCTTAGATGCTATGGTTAATTCTCACATCTAGTACAGAAACGTTTTGATTCAACTGCAAGGCTCTGTTGAAGTCTCACTTTGATCGAATAGATGTTTCACAATTTGTAAACGTTCGTTTGAATTTTCAGATTGATTGCAAAGTATTCAACCATCCTTTTCTTCAGTTTAACAAGCATGTGAAGTACATGTTTTTGAGCATCACAGATTCTGTGATGAATTCTCACTTCTTGTGAATAGTTTTGTTACGACTGAAACACTCTACTGAAGTCTCACTTGGATGGAATAGATGTTTGAAACGATTTAAACATACTATTGAAGTGTTTTTTATTATTTAGTTGTCAGTAATATTTTTCATCAGTTTAATGAGTCTGTGAAGTAGATGTTTCTGAGCATCACAGATTCTGTGATGAATTCTCACATCTAGTAAATAGTCGTTTTGTTGCGACTGAAACTTTCTGCTGAAGTCTCACTTGGATGGAATAGATGTTTGAAACGATTTAAACGTGCTGTTGAAGTGTCATATTTATTATTTAGTTGTCAGTTATCATTTTCATCAGTTTAATGCGTGTGTGAAGTAGAAGCATCACAGATTCTGTGATGAATTCTCACATCTAGTAAATAGTCGTTTTCTTGCGACTGAAACTTTCTGCTGAAGTCTCACTTGGATGGAATAGATGTTTGAAACGATTTAAACGTGCCATTGAAGTGTCACATTTATTATTTAGTTGTCAGTTATCTTTTTTATCAGTTTAATGCGTGTGTGAAGTAGATGTTTTTAAGCATCACAGATTCTGTGATGAATTCTCACATCTAGTGAATAGTCATTTTGTTGCGACTGAAACTCTCTACTGAATTCTCACTTGGATGAAATAGATGTTTGAAGCGATTTAAACGTGCTATTGAAGGGTCACATTTATTATTTATTTGTCAGTTATCTTTTTCATCAGTTTAATGTGTGTGTGAAGTAGATGTTTTTTAGCATCACAGATTCTGTGATGAATTCTCACATCTAGTAAATAGTCGTTTTGTTGAAACTAAAATTTTCTGCTGAAGTCTCACTTGGATGGAATAGACGTTTGAAACGATTTCAACGTCCTATTGAAGTGTCACATTTATTATTTAGTTGTCAGTTATCTTTTTCATCAGTTTAATGCGTGTGTGAAGTAGATGTTTTTAAGCATCACAGATTCTGTGATGAATTCTCACATCTAGTAAATAGTCGTTTTGTTGCGACTGAAACTTTCTGCTGAAGTCTCACTTGGATGAAATAGATGTTTGAAACGATTTAAACGTGCTTTTGAAGGGTCACAGTTATCAATTAATTGTCAGAAATAATTTTCATCAGTTTAATGCGTGTGTGAAGTAGATGTTTTAAGCATCACAGATTCTGTGATGAATTCTAACATCTAGTAAATAGTCGTTTTGTTGCGACTGAAACTTTCTGCTGAAGTCTCACTTGGATGAAATAGATGTTTGAAACGATTTAAACGTGCTATTGAAGGGTCACATTAATTATTTAATTGTCAGAAATATTTTTCATCAGTTTAATGCGTGTGTGAAGTAGATGTTTTAAGCATCACAGATTCTGTGATGAATTCTAACATCTAGTAAATAGTCGTTTTGTTGCGACTGAAACTTTCTGCTGAAGTCTCACTTGGATGGAATAGATGTTTGAAACGATTTAAACATGCTATTGAAGTGTTTTTTATTATTTAGTTGTCAGTAATATTTTTCATCAGTTTTATGAGTCCGTGAAGTAGATGTTTCTGAGCATCACAGATTCTGTGATGAATTCTCACATCTAGTAAATAGTCGTTTTGTTGCGACTGAAACTTTCTGCTGAAGTCTCACTTGGATGGAATAGATGTTTGAAACGATTTAAACGTGCTATTGAAGTGTCACATCTATTATTTAGTTGTCACAGCTTAATGCGTGTGTGAAGTAGATGTTTTTAAGCATCACAGATTCTGTGATGAATTCTCACATCTAGTAAATAGTCGTTTTTTTGCGAATGAAACTTTCTGCTGAAGTCTCACTTGGATAGAATAGCTGTTTGAAACGATTTAAACGTGCTATTGAAGTGTCACATTTATTATTTAGTTGTCAGTTATCTTTTTCATAAGTTTAATGCGTGTGTGAAGTAGATGTTTTTAAGCATCATAGATTCTTTGATGAATTCTCACATCTAGTAAATAGTCGTTTTGTTGCGACTGAGACTTTCTGCTGAAGTCTCACTTGGATGGAATAGATGTTTGAAACGATTTAAACGTGCTATTGACGTGTCACATTTATTATTTAGTTGTCAGTTATCTTTTTCATCAGTTTAATGCGTGTGTGAAGTAGATGTTTTTAAGCATCACAGATTCTGTGATGAATTCTCACATCTAGTAAATAGTCGTTTTGTTGCGACTGAAACTTTCTGCTGAAGTCTCACTTGGATGGAATAGATGTTTGAAACGATTTAAACGTGCTATTGAAGGGTCACATTTATTATTTAGTTGTCAGAAATCTTTTTTATCAGTTTAATGCGTTTGTGAAGTAGATGTTTTTAAGCATCACAGATTCTGTGATGAATTCTCACATCTAGTAAATAGTCGTTTTGTTGCGAATGAAACTTCCTGCTGAAGTCTCACTTGGATAGAATAGCTGTTTGAAACGATTTAAACGTGCTATTGAAGGGTCACATTTATTATTTAGTTGTCAGAAATCTTTTTCATCAGTTTAATGAGTGTGTGAAGTAGATGTTTTTAAGCATCAAAGATTCTGTGATGAATTCTCACATCTAGTAAGTAGTCGTTTTGTTGCGACTGAAACTTTCTGCTGAAGTCTCACTTGGATGGAATAGATGTTTGAAATGATTTAAGCGTGCTATTGAAGTGTCATATTTATTATTTAGTTGTCAGTTATCATTTTCATCAGTTTAATGCGTGTGTGAAGTAGATGTTTTTAAGCATCACAGATTCTGTGATGAATTCTCACATCTAGTGAATAGTCATTTTGTTGCGACTGAAACTCTCTACTGAATTCTCACTTGGATGAAATAGATGTTTGAAGCGATTTAAACGTGCTATTGAAGGGTCACATTTATTATTTATTTGTCAGTTATCTTTTTCATCAGTTGAATGTGTGTGTGATTTAGATGTTTTTTAGCATCACAGATTCTGTGATGAATTCTCACATCTAGTAAATAGTCGTTTTGTTGAAACTAAAACTTTCTGCTGAAGTCTCACTTGGATGGAATAGATGTTTGAAACGATTTAAACGTGCTATTGAAGGGTCACAATTATTATTTAGTTGTCAGAAATCTTTTTCATCAGTTTAATGCGTGTGTGAAGTAGATGTTTGTAAGCATCACAGATTCTGTGATGAATTCTCACATCTAGTAAATAGTCGTTTTGTTGAAACTGAAACTTTCTGCTGAAGTCTCACTTGGATGGAATAGATGTTTGAAACGATTTAAACTTGCTATTGAAGTGTCATATTTATTATTTAGTTGTCAGTTATCTTTTTCATCAGTGTAATGCGTGTGTGAAGTAGATGTTTTTAAGCATCACAGATTCTGTGATGAATTCTCACATCTAGTAAATAGTCTTTTTGTTGCGAATGAAACTTTCTGCTGAAGTCTCACTTGGATAGAATAGCTGTTTGAAACGATTTAAACGTGCTATTGAAGGGTCACATTTATTATTTAGTTGTCAGAAATCTTTTTCATCAGTTTAATGCGTGTGTGAAGTAGATGTTTTTAAGCATCACAGATTCTGTGATGAATTCTCACATCTAGTAAATAGTCGTTTTGTTGAAACTAAAACTTTCTGATGAAGTCTCACTTGGATGGAATAGATGTTTGAAACGATTTAAACGTGCTATTGAAGTGTCACATTTATTATTTAGTTGTCAGTTATCTTTTTCATCAGTTTAATGCGTGTGTGAAGTAGATGTTTTTAAGCATCACAGATTCTGTGATGAATTCTCACATCTAGTAAATAGTCGTTTTGTTCCGACTAAAACTTTCTGCTGAAGTCTCACTTGGATGGAATAGATGTTTGAAACGATTTAAACGTGCTATTGAAGTGTCATATTTATTATTTAGTTGTAAGTTATCATTTTCATCAGTGTAATGCGTGTGTGAAGTAGATGTTTTTAAGCATCACAGATTCTGTGATGAATTCTCACATCTAGTAAATAGTCGTTTTGTTGCGAATGAAACTTTCTGCTGAAGTCTCACTTGGATAGAATAGCTGTTTGAAACGATTTAAACGTGCTATTGAAGTGTCATATTTATTATTTAGTTGTAAGTTATCATTTTCATCAGTTTAATGCGTGTGTGAAGTAGATGTTTGTAAGCATCACAGATTCTGTGATGAATTCTCACATCTAGTAAATAGTCGTTTTGTTGAAACTGAAACTTTCTGCTGAAGTCTCACTTGGATGGAATAGATGTTTGAAACGATTTAAACTTGCTATTGAAGTGTCATATTTATTATTTAGTTGTCAGTTATCTTTTTCATCAGTGTAATGCGTGTGTGAAGTAGATGTTTTTAAGCATCACAGATTCTGTGATGAATTCTCACATCTAGTAAATAGTCGTTTTGTTGCGAATGAAACTTTCTGCTGAAGTCTCACTTGGATAGAATAGCTGTTTGAAACGATTTAAACGTGCTATTGAAGGGTCACATTTATTATTTAGTTGTCAGAAATCTTTTTCATCAGTTTAATGCGTGTGTGAAGTAGATGTTTTTAAGCATCACAGATTCTGTGATGAATTCTCACATCTAGTAAATAGTCGTTTTGTTGAAACTGAAACTTTCTGCTGAAGTCTCACTTGGATGGAATAGATGTTTGAAACGATTTAAACTTGCTATTGAAGTGTCATATTTATTATTTAGTTGTCAGTTATCTTTTTCATCAGTGTAATGCGTGTGTGAAGTAGATGTTTTTAAGCATCACAGATTCTGTGATGAATTCTCACATCTAGTAAATAGTCGTTTTGTTGCGAATGAAACTTTCTGCTGAAGTCTCACTTGGATGGAATAGATGTTTGAAACGATTTAAACTTGCTATTGAAGTGTCATATTTATTATTTAGTTGTCAGTTATCTTTTTCATCAGTGTAATGCGTGTGTGAAGTAGATGTTTTTAAGCATCACAGATTCTGTGATGAATTCTCACATCTAGTAAATAGTCGTTTTGTTGCGAATGAAACTTTCTGCTGAAGTCTCACTTGGATAGAATAGCTGTTTGAAACGATTTAAACGTGCTATTGAAGTGTCATATTTATTATTTAGTTGTAAGTTATCATTTTCATCAGTTTAATGCGTGTGTGAAGTAGATGTTTTTAAGCATCACAGATTCTGTGATGAATTCTCACATCTAGTAAATAGTCGTTTTGTTGCGACTGAAACTTTCTGCTGAATCTCACTTGGATGGAATAGATGTTTGAAACGATTTAAACGTGCTATTGAAGTGTCACATTTATTATTTAGTTGTCAGTTATCTTTTTCATCAGTTTAATGCGTGTGTGAAGTAGATGTTTTTAAGCATCACAGATTCTGTGATGAATTCTCACATCTAGTAAATAGTCGTTTTGTTGAAACTAAAACTTTCTGATGAAGTCTCACTTGGATGGAATAGCTGTTTGAAACGATTTAAACGTGCTATTGAAGTGTCACATTTATTATTTAGTTGTCAGTTATCTTTTTCATCAGTTTAATGCGTGTGTGAAGTAGATGTTTTTAAGCATCACAGATTCTGTGATGAATACTCACATCTAGTAAATAGTCGTTTTGTTGCGACTAAAACTTTCTGCTGAAGTCTCACTTGGATGGAATAGATGTTTGAAACGATTTAAACGTGCTATTGAAGTTTCATATTTATTATTTAGTTGTCAGTTATCATTTTCATCAGTTTAATGCGTGTGTGAAGTAGATGTTTTTAAGCATCACAGATTCTGTGATGAATTCTCACATCTAGTAAATAGTCGTTTTGTTGCGACTGAAACTTTCTGCTGAAGTCTCACTTGGATGGAATAGATGTTTGAAACGATTTAAACGTGCTATTGAAGTGTTATATTTATTATTTAGTTGTCAGTTATCATTTTCATCAGTTTAATGCGTGTGTGAAGTAGATGTTTTTGAGCATCACAGATTCTGTGATGAATTCTTACATCTAGTAAATAGTCGTTTTGTTGCGACTGAAACTTTCTGCTGAAGTCTCACTTAGATAGAATAGATGTTTGAAACGATATAAACGTGCTATTGAAGTGTGATATTTATTATTTAGTTCTCAGTTATCTTTTTCATCAGTTTAATGCGTTGTGAAGTAGATGTTTTTAAGCATCACAGATTCTGTGATGAATTCTCACATCTAGTGAATAGTCGTTTTGTTGCGACTGAAACTTTCTGCTGAAGTCTCACTTGGATGGAATAGATGTTTGCAAAGATTTAAACTTGCTATTGAAGGGTCACATTTATTATTTATTTGTCAGTTATCTTTTTCATCAGTTTAATGCGTGTGTGAAGTAGATGTTTTTAAGCATCACAGATTCTGTGATGAATTCTCACATCTAGTAAATAGTCGTTTTGTTGCGACTGAAACTTTCTGCTGAAGTCTCACTTGGATGGAATAGATGTTTGAAACGATTTAAACGTGCTTTTGAAGTGTCACATTTGTTATTTAGTTGTCAGTTATCTTTTTCATCAGTTTAATGACTGTGTGAAGTAGATATTTTTGATCATCGCAGATTCTGTGATGAATTCTCACATCTAGTAAATAGTCGTTTTGTTGCGACTGAAACTTTCTGCTGAAGTCTCACTTAGATAGAATAGATGTTTGAAACGATATAAACGTGCTATTGAAGTGTCATATTTATTATTTAGCTGTCAGTTATATTTTTCATCAGTGTAATGCGTGTGTGAAGTAGATGTTTTTAAGCATCACAGATTCTGTGATGAATTCTCACATCTAGTAAATAGTCGTTTTGTTGAAACTAAAACTTTCTGCTGAAGTCTCACTTGGATGGAATAGATGTTTGAAACGAATTAAACGTGCTATTGAAGTGTCATATTTATTATTTAGTTGTCAGTTATCTTTTTCATCAGTTTAATGCGTGTGTGAAGTAGATGTTTTTAAGCATCACAGATTCTTTGATGAATTCTCACATCTAGTAAATGGTCGTTTTGTTGCGACTGAAACTTTCTGCTGAAGTCTCACTTGGATAGAATAGCTGTTTGAAACGATTTAAACGTGCTATTGAAGGGTCACATTTATTATTTAGTTGTCAGTTATCTTTTTCATCAGTTTAATGCGTGTGTGAAGTAGATATTTTTAAGCATCACAGATTCTGTGATGAATTCTCACATCTAGTAAATAATCGTTCTGTTGAAACTGAAACTTTTTGCTGAAGTCTCACTTGGTTTGAATAGATGTTTGAAACGATTTAAACGTGCTATTGAAGTGTCATATTTATAATTTAGTTGTCAGTTATCTTTTTCATCAGTTTAATGCGTGTGTGAAGTAGATGTTTTTAAGCATCACAGATTCTGTGATGAATTCTCACATTTTGTAAATAATCGTTCTGTTGAAACTGAAACTTTCTGCTGAAGTCTCACTTGGATGGAATAGATGTTTGAAACGATTTAAACGTGCTATTGAAGTGTCATATTTATTATTTAGTTGTCAGTTATCATTTTCATCAGTTTAATGCGTGTGTGAAGTAGATGTTTTTAAGCATCACAGATTCTGTGATGAATTCTCACATTTAGTAAATAGTCGTTTTGTTGCGACTGAAACTTTCTGCTGAAGTCTCACTTTGATGGAATAGATGTTTGAAACGATTTAAACGTGCTATTCAAGTGTCACATTTATTATTTAGTTGTCAGTTATCTTTTTCATAAGTTTAATGCGTGTGTGAAGTAGATGTTTTTAAGCATCACAGATTCTGTGATGAATACTCACATCTAGTAAATAGTCGTTTTGTTGCGACTAAAACTTTCTGCTGAAGTCTCACTTGGATGGAATAGATGTTTGAAACGATTTAAACGTGCTATTGAAGTGTCACATTTATTATTTTGTTGTCAGTTATCTTTTTCATCAGTTTAATGCGTGTGTGAAGTAGATGTTTTTAAGCATCACAGATTCTGTGATGAATTCTCACATCTAGTAAATAGTCGTTTTGTTGCGACTGAAACTTTCTGCTGAAGTCTCACTTTGATGGAATAGATGTTTGAAACGATTTAAACGTGCTATTCAAGTGTCACATTTATTATTTAGTTGTCAGTTATCTTTTTCATCAGTTTAATGCGTGTGTGAAGTAGATGTTTTTAAGCATCACAGATTCTGTGATGAATTCTCACATCTAGTAAATAGTCGTTTTGTTGCGACTGAAACTTTCTGCTCTAGTCTCACTTGGATGGAATAGATGTTTGAAACGATTTAAACGTGCTATTGAAGGGTCACATTTATTATTTAGTTGTCAGTTATCTTTTTCATCAGTTTAATGCGTGTGTGAAGTAGATGTTTTTAAGCATCACAGATTCTGTGATGAATTCTCACATCTAGTAAATAGTCGTTTTGTTGCGACTAAAACTTTCTGCTGAAGTCTCACTTGGATGGAATAGATGTTTGAAAAGATTTAAACGTGCTTTTGAAGTGTCATATTTATTATTTAGTTGTCAGTTATCTTTTTCATAAGTTTAATGCGTGTGTGAAGTAGATGTTTTTAAGCATCACAGATTCTGTAATGAATTCTCACATCTAGTAAATGGTCGTTTTCTTGCCACTGAAACTTTCTGCTGAAGTCTCACTTGGATGGAATAGATGTTTGAAACGATTTAAACGTGCAATTGAAGTGTAATATTTATTATTTAGTTGTCAGTTATCTTTTTCATAAGTTTAATGCGTGTGTGAAGTAGATGTTTTTAAGCATCACAGATTCTGTGATGAATTCTCACATCTAGTAAATAGTCGTTTTGTTGCGACTGAAACTTTCTGCTGAAGTCTCACTTGGATGGAATAGATGTTTGAACCGATTTAAACGTGCTATTGAAGGGTCACATTTATTATTTAGTTGTCAGAAATCTTTTTTATCAGTTTAATGCGTGTGTGAAGTAGATGTTTTTAAGCATCACAGATTCTGTGATGAATTCTCACATCTAGTAAATAGTCGTTTTGTTGCGAATGAAACTTTCTGCTGAAGTCTCACTTGGATAGAATAGCTGTTTGAAACGATTTAAACGTGCTATTGAAGGGTCACATTTATTATTTAGTTGTCAGAAATCTTTTTCATCTGTTTAATGCGTGTGTGAAGTAGATGTTTTTAAGCATCAAAGATTCTGTGATGAATTCTCACATCTAGTAAGTAGTCGTTTTGTTGCGAATGAAACTTTCTGCTGAAGTCTCACTTGGATGGAATAGATGTTTGAAACGATTTAAACGTGCTATTGAAGTGTCATATTTATTATTTAGTTGTCCTTTATCATTTTCATCAGTTTAATGCGTGTGTGAAGTAGATGTTTTTAAGCATCACAGATTCTGTGATGAATTCTCACATCTAGTAAATAGTCGTTTTTTTGCGACTGAAACTTTCTGCTGAAGTCTCACTTGGATGGAATAGATGTTTGAAACGATTTAAACGTGCTATTGAAGTGTCATATTTATTATTTATTTGTCAGTTATCTTTTTCATCAGTTTAATGCGTGTGTGAAGTAGATGTTTTTAAGCATCACAGATTCTGTGATGAATTCTCACATCTAGTAAATAGTCGTTTTGTTGAAACTGAAACTTTCTGCTGAAGTCTCACTTGGATGGAATAGATGTTTGAAACGATTTAAACTTGCTATTGAAGTGTCATATTTATTATTTAGTTGTCAGTTATCTTTTTCATCAGTGTAATGCGTGTGTGAAGTAGATGTTTTTAAGCATCACAGATTCTGTGATGAATTCTCACATCTAGTAAATAGTCGTTTTGTTGCGAATGAAACTTTCTGCTGAAGTCTCACTTGGATAGAATAGCTGTTTGAAACGATTTAAACGTGCTATTGAAGGGTCACATTTATTATTTAGTTGTCAGAAATCTTCTTCATCAGTTTAATGCGTGTGTGAAGTAGATGTTTTTAAGCATCACAGATTCTGTGATGAATTCTCACATCTAGTAAATAGTCGTTTTGTTGAAACTGAAACTTTCTGCTGAAGTCTCACTTGGATGGAATAGATGTTTGAAACGATTTAAACTTGCTATTGAAGTGTCATATTTATTATTTAGTTGTCAGTTATCTTTTTCATCAGTTTAATGCGTGTGTGAAGTAGATGTTTTTAAGCATCACAGATTCTGTGATGAATTCTCACATCTAGTAAATAGTCGTTTTGTTGCGAATGAAACTTTCTGCTGAAGTCTCAATTGGATGGAATAGATGTTTGAAACGATTTAAACTTGCTATTGAAGTGTCATATTTATTATTTAGTTGTCAGTTATCTTTTTCATCAGTGTAATGCGTGTGTGAAGTAGATGTTTTTAAGCATCACAGATTCTGTGATGAATTCTCACATCTAGTAAATAGTCGTTTTGTTGCGAATGAAACTTTCTGCTGAAGTCTCACTTGGATAGAATAGCTGTTTGAAACGATTTAAACGTGCTATTGAAGTGTCATATTTATTATTTAGTTGTAAGTTATCATTTTCATCAGTTTAATGCGTGTGTGAAGTAGATGTTTTTAAGCATCACAGATTCTGTGATGAATTCTCACATCTAGTAAATAGTCGTTTTGTTGAAACTGAAACTTTCTGCTGAAGTCTCACTTGGATGGAATAGATGTTTGAAACGATTTAAACTTGCTATTGAAGTGTCATATTTATTATTTAGTTGTCAGTTATCTTTTTCATCAGTGTAATGCGTGTGTGAAGTAGATGTTTTTAAGCATCACAGATTCTGTGATGAATTCTCACATCTAGTAAATAGTCGTTTTGTTGCGACTGAGACTTTCTGCTGAAGTCTCAATTGGATGGAATAGATGTTTGAAACGATTTAAACTTGCTATTGAAGTGTCATATTTATTATTTAGTTGTCAGTTATCTTTTTCATCAGTGTAATGCGTGTGTGAAGTAGATGTTTTTAAGCATCACAGATTCTGTGATGAATTCTCACATCTAGTAAATAGTCGTTTTGTTGCGAATGAAACTTTCTGCTGAAGTCTCACTTGGATAGAATAGCTGTTTGAAACGATTTAAACGTGCTATTGAAGTGTCATATTTATTATTTAGTTGTAAGTTATCATTTTCATCAGTTTAATGCGTGTGTGAAGTAGATGTTTTTAAGCATCACAGATTCTGTGATGAATACTCACATCTAGTAAATAGTCGTTTTGTTGCGACTAAAACTTTCTGCTGAAGTCTCACTTGGATGGAATAGATGTTTGAAACGATTTAAACGTGCTATTGAAGTTTCATATTTATTATTTAGTTGTCAGTTATCATTTTCATCAGTTTAATGCGTGTGTGAAGTAGATGTTTTTAAGCATCACAGATTCTGTGATGAATTCTCACATCTAGTAAATAGTCGTTTTGTTGCGACTGAAACTTTCTGCTGAAGTCTCACTTGGATGGAATAGATGTTTGAAACGATTTAAACGTGCTATTGAAGTGTCATATTTATTATTTAGTTGTCAGTTATCATTTTCATCAGTTTAATGCGTGTGTGAAGTAGATGTTTTTGAGCATCACAGATTCTGTGATGAATTCTTACATCTAGTAAATAGTCGTTTTGTTGCGACTGAAACTTTCTGCTGAAGTCTCACTTAGATAGAATAGATGTTTGAAACGATATAAACGTGCTATTGAAGTGTGATATTTATTATTTAGTTCTCAGTTATCTTTTTCATCAGTTTAATGCGTGTGTGAAGTAGATGTTTTTAAGTATCACAGATTCTGTGATGAATTCTCACATCTAGTAAATAGTCGTTTTGTTGAAACTGAAACTTTCTGCTGAAGTCTCACTTGGATGGAATAGATGTTTGAAACGATTTAAACTTGCTATTGAAGTGTCATATTTATTATTTAGTTGTCAGTTATCTTTTTCATCAGTGTAATGCGTGTGTGAAGTAGATGTTTTTAAGCATCACAGATTCTGTGATGAATTCTCACATCTAGTAAATAGTCGTTTTGTTGCGAATGAAACTTTCTGCTGAAGTCTCACTTGGATGGAATAGATGTTTGAAACGATTTAAACTTGCTATTGAAGTGTCATATTTATTATTTAGTTGTCAGTTATCTTTTTCATCAGTGTAATGCGTGTGTGAAGTAGATGTTTTTAAGCATCACAGATTCTGTGATGAATTCTCACATCTAGTAAATAGTCGTTTTGTTGCGAATGAAACTTTCTGCTGAAGTCTCACTTGGATAGAATAGCTGTTTGAAACGATTTAAACGTGCTATTGAAGTGTCATATTTATTATTTAGTTGTAAGTTATCATTTTCATCAGTTTAATGCGTGTGTGAAGTAGATGTTTTTAAGCATCACAGATTCTGTGATGAATACTCACATCTAGTAAATAGTCGTTTTGTTGCGACTAAAACTTTCTGCTGAAGTCTCACTTGGATGGAATAGATGTTTGAAACGATTTAAACGTGCTATTGAAGTTTCATATTTATTATTTAGTTGTCAGTTATCATTTTCATCAGTTTAATGCGTGTGTGAAGTAGATGTTTTTAAGCATCACAGATTCTGTGATGAATTCTCACATCTAGTAAATAGTCGTTTTGTTGCGACTGAAACTTTCTGCTGAAGTCTCACTTGGATGGAATAGATGTTTGAAACGATTTAAACGTGCTATTGAAGTGTCATATTTATTATTTAGTTGTCAGTTATCATTTTCATCAGTTTAATGCGTGTGTGAAGTAGATGTTTTTGAGCATCACAGATTCTGTGATGAATTCTTACATCTAGTAAATAGTCGTTTTGTTGCGACTGAAACTTTCTGCTGAAGTCTCACTTAGATAGAATAGATGTTTGAAACGATATAAACGTGCTATTGAAGTGTGATATTTATTATTTAGTTCTCAGTTATCTTTTTCATCAGTTTAATGCGTTGTGAAGTAGATGTTTTTAAGCATCACAGATTCTGTGATGAATTCTCACATCTAGTGAATAGTCGTTTTGTTGCGACTGAAACTTTCTGCTGAAGTCTCACTTGGATGGAATAGATGTTTGCAAAGATTTAAACTTGCTATTGAAGGGTCACATTTATTATTTATTTGTCAGTTATCTTTTTCATCAGTTTAATGCGTGTGTGAAGTAGATGTTTTTAAGCATCACAGATTCTGTGATGAATTCTCACATCTAGTAAATAGTCGCTTCGTTGCGACTGAAACTTTCTGCTGAAGTCTCACTTGGATGGAATAGATGTTTGAAACGATTTAAACGTGCTTTTGAAGTGTCACATTTGTTATTTAGTTGTCAGTTATCTTTTTCATCAGTTTAATGACTGTGTGAAGTAGATATTTTTGATCATCGCAGATTCTGTGATGAATACTGACATCTAGTAAATAGTCGTTTTGTTGCGACTGAAACTTTCTGCTGAAGTCTCACTTAGATAGAATAGATGTTTGAAACGATATAAACGTGCTATTGAAGTGTCATATTTATTATTTAGCTGTCAGTTATCATTTTCATCAGTTTAATGCGTGTGTGAAGTAGATGTTTTTAAGCATCACAGATTCTGTGATGAATTCTCACATCTAGTAAATAGTCGTTTTGTTGCGAATGAAACTTTCTGCTGAAGTCTCACTTGGATAGAATAGCTGTTTGAAACGATTTAAACGTGCTATTGAAGGGTCACATTTATTATTTAGTTGTCAGAAATCTTTTTTATCAGTTTAATGCGTGTGTGAAGTAGATGTTTTTAAGCATCACCGATTCTGTGATGAATTCTCACATCTAGTAAATAGTCGTTTTGTTGAAACTAAAACTTTCTGCTGAAGTCTCACTTGGATGGAATAGATGTTTGAAACGATTTAAACGTGCTATTGAAGGGTCACATTTATTATTTAGTTGTCAGTTATCTTTTTCATCAGTTTAATGCGTGTGTGAAGTAGATGTTTTTAAGCATCACAGATTCTGTGATGAATTCTCACATCTAGTAAATAGTCGTTTTGTTGCGACTGAGACTTTCTGCTGAAGTCTCACTTGGATGGAATAGATGTTTGAAACGATTTAAACGTGCTATTTAAGTGTCATATTTATTATTTAGTTGTCAGTTATCTTTTTCATCAGTTTAATGCGTGTGTGAAGTAGATGTTTTTAAGCATCACAGATTCTGTGATGAATTCTCACATCTAGTAAATGGTCGTTTTGTTGCGACTGAAACTTTCTGCTGAAGTCTCACTTGGATGGAATAGATGTTTGAAACGATTTAAACGTGCTATTGAAGGGTCACATTTATTATTTAGTTGTCATTTATCTTTTTCATCAGTTTAATGCGTGTGTGAAGTAGATGTTTTTAAGCATCACAGATTCTGTGATGAATTCTCACATCTAGTAAATGGTCGTTTTGTTGCGACTGAAACTTTCTGCTGAAGTCTCACTTGGATAGAATAGCTGTTTGAAACGATTTAAACGTGCTATTGAAGGGTCACATTTATTATTTAGTTGTCATTTATCTTTTTCATCAGTTTAATGCGTGTGTGAAGTAGATGTTTTTAAGCATCACAGATTCTGTGATGAATTCTCACATCTAGTAAATAATCGTTCAGTTGAAACTGAAACTTTCTGCTGAAGTCTCACTTGGATGGAATAGATGTTTGAAACGATTTAAACGTGCTATTGAAGTGTCATATTTATAATTTAGTTGTCAGTTATCTTTTTCATCAGTTTAATGCGTGTGTGAAGTAGATGTTTTTAAGCATCACAGATTCTGTGATGAATTCTCACATCTAGTAAATAGTCGTTTTGTTGCGACTGAGACTTTCTGCTGAAGTCTCACTTGGATGGAATAGATGCTTGAAACGATTTAAACGTGCTATTGAAGTGTCATATTTATTATTTAGTTGTCAGTTATCATTTTCATCAGTTTAATGCGTGTGTGAAGTAGATGTTTTTAAGCATCATAGATTCTGTGATGAATTCTCACATCTAGTAAATAGTCGTTTTGTTGCGACTGATACTTTCTGCTGAAGTCTCACTTGGATGGAATAGATGTTTGAAACGATTTAAACGTGCTTTTGAAGTGTCATATTTATTATTTAGTTGTCAGTTATCTTTTTCATCAGTTTAACAACTGTGTGAAATAGATATTTTTGAGCATCACCGATTCTGTGATGAATTCTTAAATCAAGTGAATAGTCATTTTGTTGCGACTGAAACTCTCTACTGAAGTCTCACTTGGATGGAATAGATGTTTGCAACGATTTAAACGTGCTATTGAAGTGTCATATTTATTATTTAGTTGTCAGTTATCTTTTTCATCAGTTTAATGCGTGTGTGAAGTAGATGTTTTTGAGCATCACAGATTCTGTGATGAATTCTCACATCTAGTAAATAGTCGTTTTGTTGCGACTGAAACTTTCTGCTGAAGTCTTACTTAGATGGAATAGATGGGTGAAACGATTTAAACGTGCTATTGAAGTGTCATATTTATTATTTAGTTGTCAGTTATCTTTTTCATCAGTTTAACGACTGTGTGAAGTAGATATTTTTGAGCATCACCGATTCTGTGATGAATTCTCACATCTAGTAAGTAGTCGTTTTGTTGCCACTGAAACTTTCTGCTGAAGTCTTACTTGGATAGAATAGCTGTTTGAAACGATTTAAACGTGCTATTGAAGGGTCACATTTATTATTTAGTTGTCAGTTATCTTTTTCATCAGTTTAATGAGTGTGTGAAGTAGATGTTTTTAAGCATCACAGATTCTGTGATGAATTCTCACATCTAGTAAATAATCGTTCTGTTGAAACTGAAACTTTCTGCTGAAGTCTCACTTGGATGGAATAGATGTTTGAAACGATTTAAACGTGCTATTTAAGTGTCATATTTATTATTTAGTTGTCAGTTATCTTTTTCATCAGTTTAATGCGTGTGTGAAGTAGATGTTTTTAAGCATCACAGATTCTGTGATGAATTCTCACATCTAGTAAATGGTCGTTTTGTTGCGACTGAAACTTTCTGCTGAAGTCTCACTTGGATGGAATAGATGTTTGAAACGATTTAAACGTGCTATTGAAGGGTCACATTTATTATTTAGTTGTCATTTATCTTTTTCATCAGTTTAATGCGTGTGTGAAGTAGATGTTTTTAAGCATCACAGATTCTGTGATGAATTCTCACATCTTGTAAATAATCGTTCTGTTGAAACTGAAACTTTCTGCAGAAGACTCACTTGGATGGAATAGATGTTTGAAACGATTTAAACGTGCTATTTAAGTGTCATATTTATTATTTAGTTGTCAGTTATCTTTTTCATCAGTTTAATGCGTGTGTGAAGTAGATGTTTTTAAGCATCACAGATTCTGTGATGAATTCTCACATCTAGTAAATGGTCGTTTTGTTGCGACTGAAACTTTCTGCTGAAGTCTCACTTGGATAGAATAGCTGTTTGAAACGATTTAAACGTGCTATTGAAGGGTCACATTTATTATTTAGTTGTCATTTATCTTTTTCATCAGTTTAATGCGTGTGTGAAGTAGATGTTTTTAAGCATCACAGATTCTGTGATGAATTCTCACATCTAGTAAATAATCGTTCTGTTGAAACTGAAACTTTCTGCTGAAGTCTCACTTGGATGGAATAGATGTTTGAAACGATTTAAACGTGCTATTGAAGTGTCATATTTATTATTTAGTTGTCAGTTATCTTTTTCATCAGTTTAATGCGTGTGTGAAGTAGATGTTTTTAAGCATCACAGATTCTGTGATGAATTCTCACATCTAGTAAATGGTCGTTTTGTTGCGACTGAAACTTTCTGCTGAAGTCTCACTTGGATAGAATAGCTGTTTGAAACGATTTAAACGTGCTATTGAAGTGTCACATTTATTATTTAGTTGTCAGTTATCTTTTTCATCAGTTTAATGCGTGTGTGAAGTAGATGTTTTTAAGCATCACAGATTCTGTGATGAATTCTCACATCTAGTAAATAATCGTTCTGTTGAAACTGAAACTTTCTGCTGAAGTCTCACTTGGATGGAATAGATGTTTGAAACGATTTAAACGTGCTATTGAAGTGTCATATTTATAATTTAGTTGTCAGTTATCTTTTTCATCAGTTTAATGCGTGTGTGAAGTAGATGTTTTTAAGCATCACAGATTCTGTGATGAATTCTCACATCTTGTAAATAATCGTTCTGTTGAAACTGAAACTTTCTGCTGAAGTCTCACTTGGATGGAATAGATGTTTGAAACGATTTAAACGTGCTATTGAAGTGTCATATTTATTATTTAGTTGTCAGTTATCTTTTTCATCAGTTTAATGCGTGTGTGAAGTAGATGTTTTTAAGCATCACAGATTCTGTGATGAATTCTCACATCTAGTAAATAGTCGTTTTGTTGCGACTGAGACTTTCTGCTGAAGTCTCACTTGGATGGAATAGATGCTTGAAACGATTTAAACGTGCTATTGAAGTGTCATATTTATTATTTAGTTGTCAGTTATCATTTTCATCAGTTTAATGCGTGTGTGAAGTAGTTGTTTTTAAGCATCATAGATTCTGTGATGAATTCTCACATCTAGTAAATAGTCGTTTTGTTGCGACTGAGACTTTCTGCTGAAGTCTCACTTGGATGGAATAGATGTTTGAAACGATTTAAACGTGCTATTGAAGTGTCATATTTATTATTTAGTTGTCAGTTATCTTTTCCATCAGTTTAACGACTGTGTGAAGTAGATATTTTTGAGCATCACAGATTCTGTGATGAATTCTTAAATCAAGTGAATAGTCATTTTGTTGCGACTGAAACTCTCTACTGAAGTCTCACTTGGATGGAATAGATGTTTGCAACGATTTAAACGTGCTATTGAAGTGTCATATTTATTATTTAGTTGTCAGTTATCTTTTTCATCAGTTTAATGCGTGTGTGAAGTAGATGTTTTTGAGCATCACAGATTCTGTGATGAATTCTCACATCTAGTAAATAGTCGTTTTGTTGCCACTGAAACTTTCTGCTGAAGTCTTACTTGGATAGAATAGCTGTTTGAAACGATTTAAACGTGCTATTGATGGGTCACATTTATTATTTAGTTGTCAGTTATCTTTTTCATCAGTGTAATGCGTGTGTGAAGTAGATGTTTTTAAGCATCACAGATTCTGTGATGAATTCTCACATCTAGTAAATAATCGTTCTGTTGAAACTGAAACTTTCTGCTGAAGTCTCACTTGGATGGAATAGATGTTTGAAACGATTTAAACGTGCTATTGAAGTGTCATATTTATTATTTAGTTGTCAGTTATCTTTTTCATCAGTTTAATGCGTGTGTGAAGTAGATGTTTTTAAGCATCACAGATTCTGTGATGAATTCTCACATCTAGTAAATGGTCGTTTTGTTGCGACTGAAACTATCTGCTGAAGTCTCACTTGGATAGAATAGCTGTTTGAAACGATTTAAACGTGCTATTGAAGGGTCACATTTATTATTTAGTTGTCAGTTATCTTTTTCATCAGTTTAATGCGTGTGTGAAGTAGATGTTTTTAAGCATCACAGATTCTGTGATGAATTCTCACATCTTGTAAATAATCGTTCTTTTGAAACTGAAACTTTCTGCAGAAGTCTCACTTGGATGGAATAGATGTTTGAAAGGATTTAAACGTGCTTAAGTGTCATATTTATTATTTAGTTGTCAGTTATCTTTTTCATCAGTTTAATGCGTGTGTGAAGTAGATGTTTTTAAGCATCACAGATTCTGTGATGAATTCTCACATCTAGTAAATGGTCGTTTTGTTGCGACTGAAACTTTCTGCTGAAGTCTCACTTGGATAGAATAGCTGTTTGAAACGATTTAAACTTGCTATTGAAGGGTCACATTTATTATTTAGTTGTCATTTATCTTTTTCATCAGTTTAATGCGTGTGTGAAGTAGATGTTTTTAAGCATCACAGATTCTGTGATGAATTCTCGCATCTAGTAAATAATCGTTCTGTTGAAACTGAAACTTTCTGCTTAAGGCTCACTTGGATGGAATAGATGTTTGAAACGATTTAAACGTGCTATTGAAGGGTCACATTTCTTATTTAGTTGTCAGTCATCTTTTTCATCAGTTTAATTCGTGTGTGAAGTAGATGTTTTTAAGCATCACAGATTTTGTGATAAATTCTCACATCTAGTAAATAGTCGTTTTGTTGCGACTGAAACTTTCTGCTGAAGTCTCACTTGGATGGAATAGATGTTTGAAACGATTTAAACGTGCTATTGAAGTGTCACATTTATTATTTAGTTGTCAGTCATCTTTTTCATCAGTTTAATTCGTGTGTGATGTAGATGTTTTTAAGCATCACAGATTCTGTGATGAATTCTCACATCTAGTAAATAGTCGTTTTGTTGCGACTGAAACTTTCTGCTGAAGTCTCACTTGGATGGAATAGATGTTTGAAACGATTTAAACGTGCTATTGAAGTGTCACATTTATTATTTAGTTGTCAGTTATCTTTTTCATCAGTTTAATGCGTGTGTGAAGTAGATGTTTTTAAGCATCACAGATTCTGTGATGAATTCTCACATCTAGTAAATGGTCGTTTTGTTGCGACTGAAACTTTCTGCTGAAGTCTCACTTGGATAGAATAGCTGTTTGAAACGATTTAAACGTGCTATTGAAGTGCCATATTTATTATTTAGTTGTCAGTTATCTTTTTCATCAGTTTAATGCGTGTGTGAAGTAGATGTTTTTAAGCATCACAGATTCTGTGATGAATTCTCACATCTAGTAAATAGTCGTTTTGTTGCGATTGAAACTTTCTGCTGAAGTCTCTCTTGGATTTAATAGATGTTTGAAACGACCTAAACGTTCTATTGAACTGTCACATTTGTTATTTAGTTTTCATTAACCTTTTTCATTATTTTAACGAGTGTGTAAAGTAGATGTTTTTGAGCATCACAGATTCTGTCATGAATTCTCACATCTTGTCAATAAACTTTTTGATGCGACTGCAAGTCTCTGTTGAAGTCTCACTTTGATTTAATAGGTGTTTTATACGTTTTAAACGTTCTGCTGAATTTTCAGACTTACAGCATAATAGTCAATTTTCCTTTTCTTCAGTTTACCAAGCATGTGAAGTAGATGTTTTTGAGCATCCCAGATTCTGTGATGAATTCTCACATCAAGTGCATGAAGGTCTTGATGCGACTGCAATTCTTTGTTGAAGTCTCACTTTGAATGAATAGATGTTCTACACGTTTTAAACGTTCTGCTGAATTTTCAGACTTACAGCATAATAGTCAATTTTCCTTTTCTTCAGTTTACCAAGCATGTGAAGTAGATGTTTTTGAGCATCCCAGATTCTGTGATGAATTCTCACATCAAGTGCATGAAGGTCTTGATGCGACTGCAATTCTTTGTTGAAGTCTCACTTTGAATGAATAGATGTTCTACACGTTTTAAACGTTCTGCTGAATTTTCGGACTTACAGCATAATAGTCAATTTTCCTTTTTTTCAGTTTTCCAAGCATGTGAAGTAGATGTTTTTGAGCATCCCAGATTCCGTGATGAATTCTCACATCTAGTGTTTAAAAGTTTTGATGCGACTGAAAGGCTCCGTTAAAGTCTCATTTTTATTAAATAGATGTTTCACATGTTTCAAATGTTCTTTTGAATTTTCAGATTGATTGCAAAGTATTCAATCATCCTTTTCTTCAGTTTAACTAACATGTGAAGTACATGTTTTTGAGCATCCCAGATTCTGTGATGAATTCTCACATCTAGTGGATAAACGTTTTGATGCGACTGCAAGTCTCTGTTGAAGTCTCACTTTGATTTAATAGGTGTTTTAGACGTTTTAAACGTTCTGCTGAATTTTTTAGAATTATTGCATAGTAGTCTATCATCTTTTTCTTCAGTTTAACAAGCATGTAAAGTACATGTTTTTGAGCATCCCAGATTCTGTCATTAATTCTCACATCAACTGCATAAAGGTTTTGATGGAACTGCAAGTCTCTATTAAAGTCTCACATTGATTGAACAGATGTGTCACATGTTGTAAACGTTTGTTTGAATTTTCAGATTGATTGCAAAGTATTCAATCATCCTTTTCTTCAGTTTAACAAACATGTGAAGTAGATGTTTTTAGCATCCCAGATTCTGTGATGAATTCTCACATCAAGTGCATAAACGTTTTGATGCAACTGTAATTCTCTGTTGATGTCTCACTTTGATTGAATAGATGTTTCAGACATTCTATACGTTCTGTTGAATTTTCAGATATGTTGCATAATAGTCAATCATCGTTTTCTTCAGTTTAACAAACATGTAAAGTAGATGTTTTTGAGCATCCCAGATTCTCTCACATCTAGTGCATAAACATTTTGATAAGACTGCAAGTATCTGTTTAAGTCCCACTTTGTTTGATTAGATGCTGTATTCGTTTCCAACGTCGTTTTAAAATTTCGAAATTATTGTATAGCAGTTAATCATCCTTTTCTTTAGTTTAATAAACATGTGAAGTAGATGTCTTTGAGCATACTATATTCTGTGATGAATTATAACATTTAATGAGGAAAGTTTTTGCTGCGACTGCAAGTTTCTGTTAAAGTCCCCAGGTGGGGGAACTTCGATTGGCATGTGACGGGGGGGTCAGACACAGTATATTTTTGAAAAACCCAAAAATATACTAAATTTAGGAAATTTTAAACCCCAGAAATATACTCATAGCTTCATGGTACATGAACTAAAGGTTTTATTGCATTTTCGGCGAGTGACCTGCATATTTTGGTGAAAAAATCAGCCTAGCACTCATTTTGTAAAATTTTCTCATCAGCAACCCCAAAAATATACCGATTATGCTCCAAATCGCAGACCCAAAGGTATACTAGACAACGTTTTACAAAGCCAAAAATGTCTGACCCCCCCGTCACTTACTAATAGGGAGTCCCCCCCTAGGTTAAAGTCTCGCTTGGATTCAATCGATTCTAAGCTATTAAACGAGCGTATATAGTGTTCTGAGTTTGTCTTGAAGACTGCTTGTCCTATTCTTGTAGATTCTAGTTTCTTCCTTTGTTGGTTTCTCTTTCCTCTTTTGGAGAAGTTTCAATTGTGGCAAAGCATATTTTTTGATTGCATTGTGATTTGATTGCATTAGGAAATATTTGATATCATCCGCATTGTCATTAGCTTTCTAACGGGGGGGGGGAGGGGAGGGATTCTTTCTTCGTAAAGGTACCTGGTGATGTGCCGCCCACAAGGTTATACTTCCAGTCTTAGCCAAGGGTATACTTTTTGGCAATTTTAGTCGCCTTTAGTCTAGGCAAATTAGGGAAGCTGCACCTAAAATGCATTTAATTCTTGACCAAGATGAATTAGATGTCAAGTTTATTTTATTTGGGCCTGGTCATGAATTTCATCAAAACTCACAAATTTTCTAAATGACATTAACTTAGTCTCTGCTTCGATAATAAGCCTTTTCAGGTGCTCTGGCCTAGTCACTAATCCCCTTAGACGGTCATGAAGATCCTTAATCACGAGATCAAAATAAAGCAATTGTAAAATTTTCTAAATTGATGAATATTTAACTTGTTGTCGTTCGTTCTCAATGAAACCAAGGTTATTAGAAACTTCGCAGGTGAGGAAATTTCACAAGCTCTCTTCGAAGCACAAAAAGAGCAAAATTTGAAGCTGAGCAAGCACTGAAAATGTAAACAATTCTTTATTAAAATTCCATCAGTGTTCATCGCTCGTTTCTTTCAAATTTAAACCTGCCGCACGTAATAAACTCAGTTTAAACTAATCTTGGTTGAAATGAAAACATTCAACAAAATTGAATAGCTTGATTAGAAGTAGGAATTGATTATTAGATGAACGTTTAACCGTTCGATTTTGGAGGAGCCTTCAACTGGGTAGTAAATCAATTACATTCTCTCATTGTCTCTATGTTGACTAAGCTTGGAATCAAGTGGAACAGTGAGCACTGATAAACATTACTGATAAACTGAACAGTCTGCAGACGAAAAGATTGTATGCGGTTTAGTAAGTATGTGGAACTTTACAGCATTAACTCTGGGAGCTCAGTCTAAACTGCTCTTCTCAGATCGTGAATTTTCGATAGACTTCTTCTTACTTCTTAAGAACATACGACGACTGAAGTTTCTAGATCTAAATGCTGATGAACATCAATCTAAAGGCTATTGTTACGCGAATCAACTTTGCGAATCATTTATATCATGCAGCATAACCAGGATAACTAATTTGGTACGGTAATCAGGGTTAGAAAGAGATAACAGTTGAGATATAGGTTATTAGTAAGTTATCATTAAGAACTGGTTCGTTATGTTATTCTGTTATTAGATTGCATTGGAGATAATCTAGTTTTCGAGGCTCTTTATATTGACGACTTGATAACTGGTACCCTGTCTCAGTGGAATAATGTAGCGTATTTCTGTACCTAAAGGAGATAACTTGGTACAGTAATTAAGAGTAGATAGTGTTAAGACAACGATTGAGTGGTGGAATCACTCAAGCGCTGAAATGCGTCTATTTTTCAAAACTCTATTACATAGCTTGCGCGCAGACAAATGGTTCAAAGGAGGAAAGCGTCTGCGCAACTGCGAGGCAAAGGTTGCCCCTCTTTCTAGGTTTCTGGAATTTGACTTATGCAATGTCACAAAAGATCATATAATTATGCAACTGCAGGGAAGACACATCAGTCAACGACAATGGTCGACAAGGGAAATCAAGAGGAGGGTGATGAATCACTGCGAAGTCAAAGAGGCTGCCCAACTATGCCTTGATCTTCAGTAATCTGTCCTCTGTCTTTCATGCAATCGTTTGACGAAGAAACAACGCTTTGCAAGAAAAGTGCGGAAGCAAGGATACGACAATGCAAAGTTATGCCATTCGGGAGGATTGGGTCAATGATATTTAGCGACTTATTACAACGCCATCGGAATAGATTATGAGAGGGCTCGGCAAACTTTGGCTCGTAGCTGCGCAGACCCTTTCCTCCTTTGGACAATGGATCTGCTCAGAGGCTACTGTTTCATGGATGACTCGATAAGTGGAACAACACTTCAGTAAAGCAATATGACGTATTTCTGTACTTAAAGGAGATGATTTAGTACCGTATCTAAGATTGAATAGTGACATGACAACGAGTGAGTGAGGGAAGTTCACAAGCATTGAAGAGCATCTATATATTCCAGGCCAATGTTACATCGATGATTTGATGGCTGGAACCTGTCATAATTTCTTTTTTACAATAGATTGCTACACCCAAAGAAGACATTTTGTTCCGCAATAATTAAGATTGAATCAAAACAAAAGACAAAAGAAATTAATAAGGACAAAAGTTGAACGAAAATGTTAGCTGACATTTGAAGAGTATCTCTTTTTCGAGGCTTTGCTTCATTGATGATTTCTTAGCAGGAACCCAGTATCGATTTTGCAATACGAAGTAGGCCTATTTCCGTACCAAAAAGAGACCATTAAGATTTGATACCAATACGATAATGGTCGATCGAAGTTATTAGCTAGCACTGAAGATTAAATTTTTCTCGAGGCTCTGTTACACTGACGATTCCGCTGCAGGATAAACTGCTAATGTCTGCAGTTCTTGCTAATGGCTTCACTTCAAATTTCAGTTAGAGCAATTCATCATTCTCGCAATTAGTTTATACAGCATTCCTTTATTAAATCTCAACGAAATGTGAAGGAAGCAAACATCGAAAAGGCATTTTATACAGAACTTAACAGGTTTATCTTAGCAACGATGCCATTTACTGTTTTGTGCTCCAGATTTAACTGCAGATAAAATATCAATGAACCTGTTTTTTGTCTTATGTATATTTTGATACAAAATTGAATAAGGATATTTCTCCTGCAGAAAAAGGTGCATAAGCCTGAACAAGAAATGATATATGATGAATCCATTGCTGAGTTTGGTCATCAACAATGCTATGTAATCTATTGAACAAGAAAGAATTTCAAAAAATAGTGCACTCAGATAACGTTTTCCTTCCGTTTCATCCGAAACGAGCTTTACAAGATCCATTGAACTGATGAGCTCGGTTCCAGTCACTAATGATTGTTTGCATTTTTTTGAATGAACAATTCAGAAATAGATGAAATTTCTTAGCATCAGTTATCCAGAAGCAAACACTTAATGAAGGCATTTTACGTAGATGATTAAATTCTTCTTGCATGTTATTGAATACCGCTGTAACTTTACAGTTATTATTACCTTCAAGTCTGGCAAAGCTTTGAAGGACATGGGCAAATATCGAGGAAGCACAAGGTTGCCAATTGTTGAAACAAAGAACGATGCAAGTACAAATATTCTCAATTTGGCACAGTGTGTGGCACTTAGTTTTGAGACAGAGTTTTGGCACTTATTTCTTGCACTTAACCATATATACTAACTGTCAACTTCAAGACAAAGTCAGCTAAGATTGCAATTTGTCTTGCTTTATTGTCAAGCAAAAGTTTCTTGTCCGAATATTTGATTATGGGACTCACATTCAATTTAATTCAATTCAGTTGACGTGGGCAAATTCAATTCACTTGAAAATTTTCTTCTGCTTTCAAGTGCAGAGGTTACTTTAATGTTATTCTTATATCTGGGGAGGGTCTTGTAGCTTGCATGGATTGAACTGGGAACGGCCATCTAAGCTGACTTTGTCTTCCTAGCTAACATACAGGAAAAATATCAGCAACCAAAGCATATCATATCAAAAACGATGGCTGCTAAGTCATACTCCTTTTTCTTTAAGCTTTCTAACGTCTTTTTAGTGAGACAATTGAAACTTCCAAATTGTATCTAGCAGTCGAATTGCTGAAACAAAAGTTGGGTAATGCCAAAGGAAGAGATGCCGTCTAGGGTAAGATATAATCGCTTGAGTAAACACCTTTTCTTAATAGCAACAGAAATATGAAGTAGGAGTGAAAATTGATCACCCAAAATCCTTGTTTGGAAGAAAGTTTGATTATCTGCTAAAATTCTGCACATGATTTTATGCATACTAACATTATTCTACTTCGTTCACTCACCTTATTGACCTGAAAGCTTCATTTTATTTGTTGTTACGGGTTGATACGAAGTTGCGTTCCTCTGACTAAGCTGCAAGAAAATTTCAAAGGGTTGCACTCAACAACAACTGCATCTGGACAGGATCATGACGAAAAGTTATGGATTCGATTCATGACTCAGACTGCGTTCACACGATGCCGGCACATTTTGAAAACGGTGAAAAATGTGACGGATAGGCCTCCCGTTCACACGAAAACGGCACATTTTTTGCCGGCAGATTTTGAAAACGGAACTCTAACCAGCACATTTTGGAAACGATATTCTGTGAACACTTGTAAAAGATGAAAACAGAAAATTTTCGACTCTTTTGGAACGCCACTGATCGATTCTTAAGGTGTAGGTACATTTCTTTAGCATCTAAGTCTTGCAACGAGGTTTTTTACCGTCAAGTTTCTACCGTTTCAAATTGTACCGGCATCGTGTGCACGCTAGCTCAAATTTTCCTACCGTCACATTTTTCATCGTTTTCAAAATGTGCCGGCATCGTGTGAACGCAGTCTCAGCTGCTCCTTTTATCCCAGAGCTTGGAGCTGAAAACCCGAAATAACACAGACATAGTCATCAGCTGAATTTGCGCCCTAATACAGAGATACGTTGATGACTATGGACATATGTACCATGTATGTCATAAAGAATGAGTTGTCTTTACAAGCTTTTCTGTCATATATCTCTTCCAAACATTGATTACGATTATGTACAAAACTGAGGTCTTCAAATATAAAGAATTGTAGTTTTCAAGCAGATCATTCTTTGACAAACATAACCCCAAAAGCCCGTTAATTTGGTAATTTGGTGAACAAGCGATGAAATACATTGATGCTAGTTTTCGTTGACTCCGTGGCAAACAACGAAGATTAAAAACACTTAAGTTGTCAACTTGACCTCATAACAAATGAAGCACCACCAAACGTCAGTCAAAATGATCTCAAAGGAACAGAATCTCATCGATCACAAGGAGAGAATGTTTAGGCAGCACTACTTCGAAAACATGGCATGTTTCTCCCTGAACAAAAATAAAGTTCTATAACACCTTTCATACATCCCATTTGCCTGGTGAGAACCTAGATGGACAAAGACTGTCGTAAGTTGAGTGAGCGATGTACAACTAACCTTGTGGTTACTTTTTAACCATCACTTTATTTCAGATGCACTTTTCGTTTCATTATTAAATACATTTCGCTGATTGTCGTATGGATTTACATCATGTTTTTAAATAAGTTTTAAGCAGTGAATTTTAAGATTCTGTACATTTTTCATCGATTTCAAGGGAATAGATCTTGGGATATGTAATTCGATGACATATGAGTTCAACATCAAACATCGCTGGGTTTGTTCCATGAAAGATGTGTAAATTTCAACCCTGGAGCGATTCCTTCTTCTTCTAAGTATCTTTTTAGAGCATTATTCTAACTTTGCTGAATATCTATATGATTTATGCTGGCACAAAAAATTTGGTATAAAAGTGTTAAAAGTATACGCAACTACTTTTTCACGGACTGCTTTCCATCAAGAAGCCTAAATCAAGAAATTAGGAAGCAATTTCTTTGTTTAGCTCATTTACCGCCAAGTTCTAATTAAATGGCCTCCTGTGCGCGAAAACATTGTAAATACTGGGGGCACCTGCCTTATTTTAAAGCATATATTTACCTAATCTCATTTTCTCTATTCTGTGGTTGACGCGTCCACTCGCTGTCAGGGACTTTCTCGTTTTTCGTGCTCTTTACAAAACAAAACAACAGGGACGCCGTTTTGAAATATTTTGCACCTGAGGAGGAACCATTTGCGAGCTAAATGAGAGTATTATTCGAGATCTTTGTGAGTTCAAACAAGCGTAGAGCATGCAGGAAGTTCGAACTGCGTCCGTCGATATTCAGTTACTGGAATTAGACGTCGAAAACGAACCATTTGCTGTGACTAAGTCATACGAATCATCTTTTTATCAGAGAGTTACATTCAGAATGATGGACAAGGACAAAAGAAGGAGGCTGTCTTCATGCGCGGTGTACTTTGCTGTTCTGGTTTTTGGTGTGCTGATCGGGTTGATACCCTTCTTTTTGCAGTACTTTAAAGATAGCCAAGGTAAGAAAATCTCTATTTGTTGACAACTTCGGTCCGGAATTGGACGAGTCAGAAAATCGGGGGTTGTTGCCAATTTCTTTCGTGGAGATTGCTTTGCCAATTGTTGTGTTTCAAGTATGTTGGATAGGAGAACGGCTGACTTAGATATTAAGGTTTGTTTCCAAGGTCAAAATCAGTCTTTCCTGTCTGTTATTTCGATAGGCTTTAGGGACAGTGCAAAGTTTATTTCATAACATGGCCAGTGCAAAACGTAACGGGGCAGCTGCTTCTTTACCTTGTACAAAGCTTGGCCAATACTTTTCATAAAGCAAATATATTTTTTTGGTGCAGTAGCCTAACATTTTATAACCTCAACATAAAGTCTTAAACATAACATTGTTCAGTTTGGAGACAAAATTGTAAATAACGCAAGATAAGAAATGCTAGGAAAAATTTGTATAAAAATGATGTATGATTTCCTTTTCTGGTTTTTTGCAAGAGCGATTTATCAATGATATCTTCAAAGTCAGGTTTTCCGCTAACGCAGGCGCATAGGGACAAGAACTGATTTTGCTTTGAACTTTGACTATTTCATTAGTTTCAAGAATATTGGTCAGATACCTTTTAAGGACAGAGCGACGGGGTAGTTGGCTTTTTTGCAATAATTTCACACTGGGCGAGCAGATTTCCTTGCAAGAATCTTTCTTCTCCACCAGACATGTCATATGATATTTTTCGCACTCTCCCTTAGTGAATGATGCTTTGCGAGGTTCTTGAATATGTGCAGCACTTATGAACTGCAAAATGATGACAAACTTAGCGTTCCTCTAACAACAAACTTTAAATTGATAGCGGGGAACCTTGTAGACATAATTTGTCAACATTCTCCCCGGGGCTCACCAATTTGCAGCCGAGGTTTAACTTGTGAGCGATATTTTCACCCCGGAAATCACAGGAGTATAATGTACCAGGGCACTTAGAGACAGGGGTGTTGTTGCGATGTTACAAGGGATCTATTTCAAATGTTACATTTACTAGTTCAAGTTGTAGATTGTATATCTTGGCACTGACAGTAGATGAGATCAATCTCATACGGCACGTTGACTATCAATTTCACATCGCACATTGTCTCTCTGATCCTGGACATTCGATGGATTCTATCTGAAGTGATAAAGAGACCATCTATTTCATGTAGGAGGTTGCTGGGTGAGTCTCTTATCCAGGTGCGGGATATGAATTTTAAAATTCGCTTAGGCTACGCCTGAACAAAACTGAGACAATAAGAGACTCACCAAGCAAGAAACAGTCAGCCAGAATAGTAGACAAAATCAATAAGCAAGGGTGAACTTTGAACAAACGATCAGGTCTGTCATAAGACAACACGATTAACTATCCTGAAGAATAGATTTCACACCTTCTGCTCAGCAGACCATAAAGATTTGCTGTATTTTTATTTTGATTTGATTGAGTGTACTCAGAGGTGTGAGATCTTTTCTTCAAGACGATAAATAGATTTGTTTGCTCCTGATTCCTGAAGTCCTGAAGTCCGGAAGTCCTGATTCTCTTTTTTACAAAATTCACTCCTGCTTAACACATATCAAGCTTCTTTTAACTTTCTTGTTTCTAGCGGATCGAGAAGTACTGAGAGAATTTGTCAATCAAAACAAACAAGGAAACAACATTACTGAGTATTTGAAGGAAATTGCAAATCTAAAAGGCAGATTTGAGAAGTTATCAGGTAATTTTTCTTAGTTATCACTTATCATTGCCAGTTGTCATACAAAACTCTGAAGTCCTGTGAACTAGTCCCAGGGGGTACTCAGCACATGCACATACGGGGATGCAATTCCGATATTTTCGGGTCAGAATACTGCTAAAAGTGTAAAAGTTATATATTTTGGATCCAAATAAAGCTGAAACTATGTTCATGATACTTTTTGACACCAAACGTCGTGGAACTGACAGTTCTGGGTTCGCTAGAGGCGATCCTGACTTCTATTTGCATTGTCTCGAGATACTTAATGTTCATGAAGACACTGAAGATAGAGGTGAATGGAGACAGCAGGTTCATAGCATCACCAGGGGTCGAACGACCTGAAGGACAACTACAACAAGAACAATGCTCATGCTTGTGCACAGGTTTCTAAGTATAAGATGAGCTGATATTTCTGGGTTGCATGGAAATGTCTTGGACTGACTCTCCGTCTGTGTATGTGCTGACTGCGCCCCCCCCCCCTGGGGAGCTAGTACGTAAATAATGTATATAGAAGCAAGAGGCTCCGGTGTAAATGTCTCTGAGAGCAAAGACAGATCATATTACAATAGGATTCGCTAGCTTAGATTGATGCACCCAAGCAGAGAGAAAATAGTTATTGCAGACTGAAGAAGGGGATTTCATGCCTGGTTGTTCACGTCTTAAACAAAAACTAAGCAAGAAATACAAGCTGTTCTGAAGCCAGAGCAGCTGGCTCACTCGTTGTGCATAGTAGAAATAGTTTTCAAGAGCAAACACGAACACCCATGGCATGAACAAGTCCTCGAAAGAAGGATGTATGTAAATTTATCCCTACCAATGAAGGAAATTCTGCCTTTTCAATAGGAAATATCTTCCCTATAAGGATAAATATCCGCCTATATTTCCCTATCTTCCGGGAAATATCCTGTTATTTCCCGCGGTTCCCCGGGAAATATCCTGTTATTTCCCGGAAGCTCTTATGAGGCCCGCGACAAACATTTGGTTGGTAGGGATAAACACAATATTAACTCCGATACTGGGAAAACAGGTGAATATTCACCCCTTGGGAGAGTGTATTCATCCCTTGGGAAATAGAATGCAGGATATTTCCCGCGGGATGAATACACCCTCCCGCGGGATGAATATTCACCTGTATTTCCCGGTATCGGAGTTAATATTGTGTTCGTATGCCTCGAGCATTTTATTTGTTTTGTTCAAGAGCCAATTGGAATGTGATCCAATACTCGCATATTTCTTTAGGGTAATCAAAACACTTAAAGCTCAGCTTCTGAACTCAACGAATAAAACGCCCAAGACAGATGTTCAGATATATCCTCTTCTTTTTATATATGCTCACGTTGGCTCTTAAAAACCATTTCTGAAATGCACAACGAGTGAGGTAGCTTCTTTGGTCTCAGAATGACTTTCTGCGGCTTGCTGTGTTTTGTTTATTCCTTTTGACTAACCGGGCACGGAATTTCTTTCGTTTGAAATCGAGAATCGCTTTATCAATAAAAAGTAGCAAATCGTATTGCAACATCGTCTGTTCTTGTAGCCGCTGATACGAATCATGATTTCAAGCCTATTCCTAAGCGAGCACAACCAAATTATGTACTATCAAGTTCAAGTTTTCATTTTAGAATTCCAATAAATACAAATATCGTCGGAGTTTCGATCCTCCACTGCCCTATGCATTGATAGAAAGTTAATACAACGACAACTCATAATTTTTGCAGCTCTTAATCAGGACAAATCTCTGGGTAAATGATCAAAAAAATCTTCTTGCTGCGTGTTGTGCCATAATACATAGATAAACAGATAAATAACATGAAATATCAGCACTTTGATGCGAATTGAAAGAAGTGACGTTTCGAGGATGTCTCTGGGTAAATGCTATCTTTTGATTGGTGGATGAAAAGTTTAGGTGGCTGCCTTATCATTACAACAACAACTCATAATCTGTACAACCTCCTACCAGTCAGCCAATCAGAGAAATTAGCTTTGTAAATGTTGTCTTTCGACTTTTGGGCCAAAACGTTGGTGTGGCAGCCCTCCGCAGCGCCACTTACAGATAGACTATGAGATCTGCAATTTTGCAAGCAATTTGCTTTAGAATCTGAACAGAACCTTCAAAGTTGAAACTTTAGCGGTGTTCACATGTTTGTGTAATTTATTTTTTTATTCGATTATTTACAATAGCTAACAATATGTGCATTATTCAAATACATACAAGTTAACTAATTCAAATCGAACTTACAAAGAAATAACAATAAAAAAAAACAAATATTTTCTAAATACATAATGACTAAAGTGGTAGGTATGTATACAGGCACTACATTTGCATATGGGGCCATTCCATCCTTTTATCAAAGCCTTGAAACTTGAAATATTCTGCTGTCTTTATTTCATTTGGTAGGCGGTTCCAAATTTGTGGTCCAATGCACGACGGACTATTTGACCAAAATGTTGTTTGGTTGGGCCTAACGTAGGCTAAGTTAGTTGGATCTCTTAATGAATAATGTGAAGACCGTAATCTAAAAATACTCTGCATGAAAGATGGGTTTAATTGTCTTACTGTTTTGAAAATTTCAATGCAAAGGATTCTTTGGCGAGCAACGAGCAACGAGCATCGTGCATTTATTTGACTTCAAGAGCAAGTCGTCGTCATACGAACTCTGAGAATATTCTGAAATAAAATGATTTTCTGTGTAAACATATGTTATATCCTTATAGCAACTCGATCAGCACTGAGAGGATTAGAAGCAGAAGCTATGAAAAGCCAAAATCTGACAGATTTCTTCAAAAATCTTGAAGTTCTCATCAGGGATAGAATCTACAACTTAACAGGTATTTATAGCCAAAAGCAAAGTAATTCATTTGAGCAATTAAATCATTTCCAAATATATCATTGTGGTACTGAGCACATAGGGATAGAATCTACAACTTAACAGGTATTTATAGCCAAAAGCAAAGTAATTCATTTGAGCAATTAAATCATTTCCAAATATATCATTGTGGTACTGATCACATAGGTTAGTCAGAAGAAATCTAACGATGATGCTCGACTATTTTTTGGTTTGTGGGCCTGCATTCAGAGTGATGTAGAAAGGCACTGCTTGAAGTTTTGAAGTATTTTATGGGCATCGAAGGAAATAATTCTTCATCACTTGCTTCATGAACATTTCATATTTTGAATGGACATGGAATAAGGCCGACTTTCCATTGCTTATTGTCAAAACACTCAACTGAAAATTCATAGTAAAAACACGAAAGCAGTTTTTAACTGCCATAGGCCGATAATTTGGCTTTAGTAATGGATGGTGTAGATGAAAAGGGCAAAGAAAATGCCTACGCACGCTATTGTCCCTCTTGCTAAACAATTACCATGCACTAGCCAAAGTCATCAAAAATTTGGCTAACTTTAGACATGCATATGCAGTTCTTGAGTTAGCTTTTTATCTCCGTTAACTAACTTTAAGGATTTCATTTCACATTGGCTTGAAATCATGATTCAAATGAAAAGTACTGAAGCTATCTACACTAAAATTTTGAAGATTTGAGTCTCAATAACATTTATAGTTTCAAATTGTCTTCAGATCTATATTTGATACCTGATTACTAAATCGTAAGGCTCGGCTCCTGGTGCAAACTTTAAAGACCTTGTGCTCCACATGATCCTTTGTATGCGCAGAAAACAGCAACACATCACACACAATTACTGTAAACAACGCACTTTGACCAAAGAATATGGGGAAATAAATAGCTCTGCGAAGAAAAGCAGCCCTAATCATTCAATTACCTTTTGGAAGTTCTTTTGTTTCAGTTCAAAGCGATGACATCACAACTTTCAGTTTTGAAGGTTGAAACGACAATAAAGCCTTGCGATCTAGGCCATAATCTTTTTCATACAGCATGAAATTCAATGTCAGACCAGAAAGGATCATGGGGAGCACAGCATAGGGTTTTTAAGTATGTTCTATTGCACTTTTCTAGATTTGAAAATTTTAAAGAAGTATGAAATTATAAAGCGTAATGAGAATCGTAATCCTAAGGTAATGTCCCATGAAAATTTTCGCTTTTCAGCTGAGAGACATCCATCGGCCATGGCAATTACAGCGAAGGCATCAAAGACTATTTTGCATAAGAGAGGTAAGTGAACTCTAGACGCAAAGTCATGTAGGACCTTCCACTTTTGCTCATTGAATTGAATTGATATTTCTTGATTTCGCCGCAGTCCCGGTGGGTGCAATGTTAATGATAATACGACACCACGCTCATCCATGATGTCGCTGAGAAAGGGGTATATTTGAAGCAGAATCCTAGGACCTAGAATCTAGAAAAATGGACTATTTTTTCTCTTCAAAAAAAATCTCAAAACAGTTAAGTGCTACTGGGCTGGGAGACATTACAATATAGTCAATTTCACCTAGCCTACCCTGGGTACCTCAAAATTTAGATGAAAGGAAATTGGTAAGAGGAAAAGAGAGAAGGAAGAAAGGAGCAAGGAAGGAGCAACTTTCTTTCCTTCCTTGTTTTTTCTTTTCATTATTTTTTGGCTCTGGTACCCAGGGTACACCTAGCCCGACTTTGATATCCTTAGTTTTATGAGATTCTGCTGTTTTCCAGTAAAAGGCATACCAGTGAAGTAAATGTTTCTAAAGTGCAACAATCCCAAAGCTTTCTCGCAGAACTGGTATTTGTACGGTAGCCATCACTTTCAGGTTGAGTAATACTCCTTTAAAAGGGGATTACCTTCGGAAATTCTACGTGATAAGGGGTCTTTTCACCAACTGAAAATTCAGAGAAAAGGGTATTCGATCAAATGTTATGGACGAGCATGATGCACCTTTTACTGCTGCATTGCACCCACCTGGGCCGCAGTTGTAGCGGCATATGAGTTCATGCAAGTAGCGAAACTATCACATGTAATCAGTCTAGGTAAGCTCTTTGACTGGTTGGTGAGTGCCTCGTTTCTCTGTTGCTAGTGACTTAAGGAAGCATCTTTGATCAACAAACCTATTGACCTGTGTTTACATTAGGGAGGTAGTCAGCCAAGAAAACTCTAACCATCCACAAATAACAGTCTTCCAATGACTTTTTGGTAAAATGCTAGACTGACTATTTACGCCTCTTCACTTTCGCGCATTGAATTGAATTGATGCTGTTGTTGTTGCTTCCGTGGGGGACTTATTTCTAAGCTCTTCTGAAAACAGCAAAATATTTCCTCCAGGGACACAATCTGTGTTAGGATAGCACTAGTCTTGCCCCAAGTCTATTTTTTTCTTCATCAGTACCTATGGCCTCGCTTTCAATTTTTGTTCCATCGCATTTCCTTCCATGAAATTATTTCCTCCATAAGATAATGGTGAACAATCTCGTCCCCAGAGTGAGTTCGTTGCTCTACCTCTACTCTGGGATACAAGAAGCCGTTCGGCAATCTGATTGGCTGTTCGCCATTTGGGCCGTAACTCCGATTTTCGCTGGGTAAACGACCTCGGTATGTCAAAATTCAGCTTAAAACCATAATATTTACCTATTCCGACCATAATTTGCAACTTATTTCCGAAATTCGAAGAATAACGAGCCATTTCATTTTTGAAGCTGCGGTGAAAGTTTCCCAAGTTTGTAACTTAGGCCCATTTTCATTCCAAACAAACCGAGCTTACTTTCACATTAAACACACTTGCCGACCCCAGATTATTGTTTAAATACCTGCAAAAAGGTTCAAATAAGTTCCTCAAAGTGTTTGTTTTCAATTTATCCATTCATCTTGTGCAGAATTAGCGCCAGAGCAACGGCCATTTTCCGTCGATTAGCGTTGCCTAGCCAACGGTGAAATCCATAATGGCTTCCACATTTGGCCATTTTTTGGGCAAATGTGATCGAAGTGTACCAGGATGTTCATTCGGCTTCGTGATCAGCGTATGACGTAAGAACACCCTGGGAACGAGGTTGAATGATGAAGAAAAGAAATAGACTTGAGTAAGTCCAGGATAACGCTGAAAGAGTTTATCTTTGCTTGATACATTGTGGAGGCTTTCAGAAAGATTTGCTCTTATTTGCTCTCTCCTCTCAACAGCCTCAGTTCTTGGCAATGGAAAAATAGAGTTATCTTGTCAGGGCGAGCTGAGCATTACGAAGGTAACACTCAATGATGTCCCAGCCTTCACACAAGATATTGCAAAATTCAATAAATTCTGTAAGTCTAACACAAAGACAACCGAACAATTAAAAGAGTGCAGTGTTAGCATGAACCTGGTT
The DNA here is from genome assembly GCA_964020215.1 of Aurelia sp. 3 sensu Dawson et al. (2005). Lineage (NCBI taxonomy): Eukaryota > Metazoa > Cnidaria > Scyphozoa > Semaeostomeae > Ulmaridae > Aurelia > Aurelia sp. 3 sensu Dawson et al. (2005). The sequence continues at coordinate 17,335,155 of OZ026584.1, forward strand.
CTTGGTGTTAAGCTGCTTGAAAACGAGTTTACTGAATTGGAATATTCATGCGAAGAGAAATTACAACTTCAAGACCAAAAGTAGCTATGTCCAAAGCATAGCTTTGTGATTGAACGTAATGTAAGATAGGTGAGGTGGCAACAGATTTAAAAAAAATAAAGGCCTGTTTCCAAAAGTTCAACTTCAGGTCTTTTAAGCGAAGGATAGTGTATGAAACGTAATCCATCTTGTTAAGTACAATTTTGAAAAGTATTCTTCAACGTAAACAGTGGGGATCGAAACGTTTTCATCCATCTTTCCGATCGTTTGGTCGGGCATTTGGTGCACAAATTTTTCACTCTGCAGCACAGGTAGTAGAATGCTTTCACGTAGAAGACAACGATGCCCGTGAAATAAGACTACTGACCTACTGTAATGTTGTTTTGAACCAATTGTATCAAATTTTCTTCAACATTACCCAGCGTGGGGTACAGAATCATTCACCCACTAAGCATGTAAATTTAAAGTTTATCCTGGCACTATGCCCTATTATTTCGCTTCATTTTCAGTATGTAACGATGAATAACAGTAAAGGTCCCTGGAGTAACACTCAGACTCATGACATAAGATGTAATTTGGTGTGATAACGATATGTTTAATTTTTATTTCATTTTTCAAATCTATCGGTTGAATGCCACATTTGCCCAAGATGTTGAGTAGATCGCTTGTATAAAATATCTCAAATAGTTGTTTGTTGATATTGTGTTGTTGTAATTAGTTTATATTTACTTTAAATATAATTATGTAGAAACTTTGGCAAAAGGAACTAAACAGGTTCACATGCACTGGCTTCCAGTGTCTCTAGGTATTAGCATTTGCAATCGGCATTAATCTCATCATACCGGGTGAGTCAAAAAACGTTCACGCGTTTGGTGGGCTATGGAATAAAAAATATGCGGCCAAAATTCAAAAATGAAATGTTAATCTATCAGTCAAAGGCAGTGGCAGATTTAGAGGGGTGCAGTCGGGGGCAACTGCCCCCCCTTCATGATGAAAACTCGGCTTGGCGCCCCATTTTCGGCAAGAAGGGCGCCCCTTATCCTCGCCCAAATGCACTCTTTTTTTCGCGTTTCGTTCTGGATGTGGGAAACATGCAAATCAAGGCGTTATTCAATTGAAAAACCAAAGAATTTGCCCCAAAGAAAGGCCCAAAAATTTCTGCGCGCCTTCGGTGCGCTTACTCTTCACTATGTTTCTGGCGCCCACTCTGCAAATTGCCCCCCCCCCCCTTCAACTTCGGGCTGGATCCACCCCTGGTCAAAGGCTAACTTAGATAAAATTGTTTGTTTTGTAGAATCGCTTATCTTTAAGACCAAAAAAATTAGAGAAATGCTTCCAAGGAGTTTGTATGGGAATCGAGAATGCCACATTCCATTCTGGTCCATGATTTATTTGGCATTCAAATTCAAAATCAATGCAATTGTCAGTTTCATAAATGAATTTTAATTTCAATGTCAAGTGAATCATTGAGAATGGAATGTGGATCTTGGTTCCCATACAAACCCCTTTGGAGCATTTTCCTAATTTCTGGGTCTATAAGATGAGTGATATCACCAAGCAAAATTTTCATATTTAAGTTAGCCTTTGACTGATAGGTTAACTGTTTATTTTTTAATATCAGCCAGCTAAACTTTATGCCACAGCTCTCCAAACGCGTAAACTCTTTTTGACTCACCTGATACATAGGTCGTATATGAAAATATAGAAAGACAGACATAGTGATTCAAGTTTTTAAGTAAATTTATCCGATAAATGTCATATTCACTAAAAAATAACGTAATGAATTCTTACAGCCTTAGTAATGTTATACTATATGTGCATATTCTTTATACATATGACATATTCATTAGTCTACTTCTTATTTTGATCTTTGTAGCACTAACAAAATCATCAAGTCCACTAAGATTCGTTGATTTTGAATCCGTAGTATCATAGTAATTCATACTTCCTCTTTTTTGCTCTGCAACAACAGCAACACGTGATAGATCAAGTTCACTCTCATCAATGCCTATTCCTACGTCTTGTGTCTGGTTGTATCTCTCGAATAAGAATCTTTGAAGTTTAACAGGAGTGTAGATTTTACTATCGTTCAACAGTGACACATTCCTATTTAGCTTGATAACAATGGGCTGTTCCGGAGTTGATGTTCGAGGAGTGATGCTTTCCTGGTGTCCGGCATTCCTGCTATTCTCTCCAGACATCTGCAAATAGTCTGCAGTCCTGTTAGCCTGTGCGCACGCTGCATTTCTGTTTGCGTGTCTGTTATTCTCATTTTCTAGTTGTGTATAAGTTTCAATTCCTCCTTCGATGTATGAGCCCTCGAGCCATTCCGTAGGTTCTGTATCCTTGCGCTCCTCAAGTCCAATCCAGTTTTTCTTTTCATCACAAACTGCGGGCTGATCCTCCTCACTATTTGATTCGAATTGATCATCTACAGACACTCTTGACGGTGAAACGGATTCTGGGTCTTTTATGTTGGTAAGTGAATGGGGTCCTTGTGAGCCACGTGCATTCATTCTCTTGCGTTCCTTTTTGGGTGATTTGTCCTTTCTGGATACACGTCTTGTACACTGTTTTGCCAAATAGCGAAGTAGACGAATACTAGAAGGCAAGAAACAATAATAAATCTTGCAGACAAGTGAAAAGCATCCTGAGATTTTGAGAATGTTCCAATCTCTAAGGTACCGTAAACGTCATCTCTCTCCCACGCTTACCCAGGTGGTCAGAGTTATAAGTTCCTTACGCTTCTCTCTCCGGAAAAAGACGTTCATGGCATGCTGACAGATGGTCTGACAGACCTTGATGATGGATCATCCGGGAGCTTTTCGGTAGACGATATTCTTAAAAAATATGTTTCAGAAAGTAAAATACGAGTACACTAAGGGGCCGTCCAAAAATCCATTTCGTCACGGATAGCGGAATTTGGCCGCTAACTTCAGATACCCCCTCCCCCCCCTCCGCTTAACGGACATACAGAATTTAGTATTTACCTATCTCGCTAACTGTTTCATTGCGATCGTTAGAAACCTTCAACTGTTGACAAGGAGAACCTCTTCTTAGGCCGTTTCTCTCTGCTTTAAGTTATCTAGCGATGAAACTTTGTAAAATATGATTGAAAACATTGTTAGGTTCCATTCCGTCACGCTTAACGGATTAGTAATAAACCCCCTCCCCCCGTAATGGCCAAATTCCGCTATCCGTGACGAAATGGATTTTTGGACGGCCCCCAAATACGGCAATGAGGAAGTATTTAATGAGATGGGTTTGCTCAAATTTCTATGAGTTCCTTTAAGATTCACAGTACTTTGGCAATGGATCTTGATAATAATTCCTCATTGCTGCGTTGTCACCGCCATCTTTTGCATAATCCCTAATCCTCCCTTATTGTTGTCTCTCCTAGTGCTCAGGCAACAATCAAGAATGTATTGTTAAACTTACCAATAGGGGAAAGGAGCTAACAATTTTCTGCATATGTATGCCAGGCATGCCTTGATAACTGGGTTGAAGTAAAAGCAGACAAGTACGCCAATCACGTTGAGCAATGTGAGAGAAATTTGATTGTCCGTCGAACGAACATAACCTGAAAGAGATACAAATGAGAAGTACCGTAAAAGCTCTATTAAGCCCCTGGGGGGGGGGGGCTTATTTGATTTTGGACCTTGCAGAGGGGGGCTTAATAGAGAGGGGGCTTATTAGAGAGGGGGGCTTATTCACAAAATCAAGTGACAAGGATATATTTGGTAGCTTTTCAGTTCGTTTATCCCATATTTTGAGGAATCAACAAAGAATTTTTCTACTCAAATACATAAATTCAACACAGTTTTTATCCCAAATCATATCAAAAGTAACATGCAAGGTTGTGTCGCTAAGTAAATGGAAATATTTGGTAAATTCTAGACCTTTGCATAGGTGGGGGGGGGCTTAATGGAGAGGGGGGGCTTATTTCAAATTTTGACTCGGTGGGGGAGGGGCTTATTAGAGAGGGGGGCTTAATAGAGCTTTACGGTACATAGGCTGCAAATTTTCAGCACCGGTGGCAAGAATCGTTTAACAATACTTGCACGATTCAGTAATACCTACAAATGTACTAAGAGTTAATCATGCCTTGAATCTTCTCTTGAATCTTCTCTTGAATCTTCCATCACCTACGCAAACTCTCATTTGCATGTTAGGCCATACATTGTGTTGTGTTGTTGCAGTTGTATTGAACATACATAACAACACAAAACAACACAACACAATGTATGGCCTATCATGCAGATGTGAGTCTGTGTAACTGACAGAGGATTCAAGAGAAATTCAACAAAGTTAATTTGCAGACATTTGTAAGTATTAATGAATCGTGCAAGTATTGTTGATCGATTCTCCGCCACCTGTGTTTTAAGTTGGTTTCAAAGGGTGTGGTTGTAAAACTGTATGACCTATCTCTTTGAAGTGAATGGCATAAGCGAAACCTTAGCATAGATTCCAAGTCTTTACATCTACGAAAAAAGGCGGATGTAAATTCAATGACCTATTTCTTTAAACTGAATGACTTGAAAGAAAATTTAGCAATTGTTCTATGACTCTATCGTTGGAATTTTCAGAAATCTTGAATATTTGTCGAAATTACAGCCTATTTTATATTTCAGTAATTCTGAAATATTGAAGATTTTTAGAAAAGTCCAACAGCAGATTTACTGTAAAATAGTTCAAGTTTCTTCTGTTTGATTCAATGAAATAGGCCATAGAATTTTGCACCCAGCTTTTTAAAGATTTTAAACCTATGCTCGAAACCTTAGCTTATCTCTTATGATTCTGCCGGTGGATTTTTTAAGAAATCTTAGATGTTTTCCAAATTTTCATCGCCTTTAATATTTCAACGTATTTGTTGAGGATGCAACATCTACAAATTTCTAAATCTTACACCAGAAGAGTGGCTGAAATTTTCTGGATGGTACGTGTGATTCTGCAATTTTTTTGTGATATTGCAACATTGAATAGAGCGAAAACAAACAAAACTGAAAATCTGGGGATGTCTCAACTATTTTGCATAAGTGATGGTAGCCATGTACCTTTGGCAGAAGCCCCAAAGAAATTTTACGAGATTTCTGATCACAGTATCAGAAATGTCTTTAATCTTCAGTTTCATTTCAGGAATCTTGACTGAAGGGATAAATGAAAATTATATGTTACGACGATGGTTTGCTTACCAGAGAAGATTTCAAAACCAACAATCGACCCAAGCAACCCAAGTCTCTCCTTGATCCAAGAAACTGCAAATTGAAAATCACTTTGTTCCTCTTGATCTTGTTGGCCTTCTTTCGCTTTGTCCCTGATGTCAATCATTCTCAGCCTATTTTCTGGTCCAAAATTAATTCCAAGCTGCTTATCCAATTCTTCAATCTCCTTCGTAAAAAGATCTCCATAGCTAGCATTCTCGGTCACTTCAGTCGAGACAGGTTCAACGGGCGACTCGTCAGTAGCCTCTGCTATTTGCTCCAATTCTTCTACACCATTACCTACATTGGAAATCAAAGCAGAATTGTTAGAATTTAAGTGACATACACATTGTTGTTGGCAAACGAAGCAAGGGATATTCATTACCATTATTGCCAGAATTTTCCATTTCCATTCTTAAATAATATATTCATAAGATGTCAGGGCTGTACAACATACCCCGCTAGCTTGCTGAATAGTTACCTACCTGGTGTCATGATCGGAGATTCCCTTTGAATAACACCAGCATCAATTTTCTTGTTTACGTGACTCCTCCAAGCAAACGGGATTGATAAAACCAAAGTCCCAACACTGAAGAACAGCCGGAACTGATCAATAACAAACATATTCAATAAACATAAACAAAACCTCGGTAACAAATAAAGAAAATGACAAAGCTAAGATGCCTAAGACAAAACTACAAACCAACCAGCCAGCAAACAACTACAAACCAACAAACGATCGTTTGCATTCGAAGGAGATAGAAATTCGCTCAAATCGAATGCAATATTCTACGGATTCGATCGATCGATCTTTGGAAGCAGATTCGAATACAAATTTCCGAAATTTTATCAACCGAACACCGAACCAGATCGAACTTCTCTTTCGGAATTTTTGGAATAAAAGAATTTTGACTGTTAGACACACTACTTTTGTCCTTGTTTTTGCTCCATATTTCACTAAAATGATGCCTCGTATATTCATTCTGCTTCCACTCAGCCGTAGCGGTATTACTGTAGCAGTTCTATAGCAATTAAATTCGATGGAACAAAACTTTGACTCATGTCATCAATCTAGCATGCTCCTAATGAATAATTTCTTGTCCTAAATATTTTATCATCAAAATCAGATTTTGAATCCTGAGGCAAATGAAGCTGTTCGTAGTCAACCTTGTCTTGTCTGCTAGATGTTCTGGCTCACTCCTTGAACTTCGAAAAGTTGCCGTAATTTTCTCCATCAAAGCAAGAAAACATCTATATCACTTGCTTGTTAAGATAAACAACTGATAGGACGAGGAGATCTCAGTAGTTACTTATGGACGTTTTGGTTTTTAGCCGTTTAATTTTTGGGGGACATTTTGCCGCCTATTTAGCTAGACTGAGCTGCTTTAAACGCAAAGTCCGTGTCCCTAAAAAGTGAAATCTCTATGCTTGTCAACATGCTTGTCAATATAGAAGCTACCAAGTCAATTGAAGACATTCTGAGCTTAAAACGTAGGCCTTTTATCTCTCCTTCTGCATCCTATAAAAACATAAAAATTCCACAGATGAATCCCGAGAACAGACGATTTGCAAAGATGGTGGCAAGGAACTTTTCACTAAGATGTAATGCGTTCTTTAGTAGTTAGAGATCTGTTAGAGATTCGTTAGAGATTCGTTAGAGATTCGTTAGAGATTCGTCAGAGATTCGTTAGAGACTCGTTAGAGATTCGTTAGAGATTCGTTAAAGATTCGTTAGAGATTCATCAGAGATTCGCTAGAGATTCGTTAGAGAGTCATCAGAGATTCGTTAGAGATTCGTTAGAGATTCGTTAGAGATTCGTTGAAGATTCGTTAGAGATTCATCAGAGATTCGTTAGAAATTCGTTAGAGATTCATCAGAGATTCGTTAGAGATTCGTTAGAGATTTGTTAGAGATTCGTCCTTCTGAATCATTTGAGATTCGTAATTGGAACGCAATGCATTCTTGGTAAAAAGTTCCTCGCACCATCTTTTGGGGGTAATTGCCTTCTGCTTAGGTTTCCTGAGTACATGTTTCAGAATCGAGCGCTTGCTAGAAATATGAAACCTCAAATTTTCAAAGTAGGACTTTGTTTGATGATTCATTAGACCAGCTGGTAGTAAGTAATCAAAAAGGGTAAAAATCTACAGCCGATATTAATTTTCTGTGAGGGTCATTAAAGTCTGAATTCTCAGCTTGATGTTGTTTTGAAATAGTATATACGCTCTCTCTTTATTGCTGCATTCTGAATACGGTAAGTTTAAACTCTTTCATCAATAAAATTATTGACTGGATTATTGTTCTTAGCCTTTCTCCAGCATGTTTAAAAACTGATACTTCAAATACTTAATACTTGTGAACTATCTTAACTAAAATCTTTCCTTTACTTTACATTTTACCATACTATACCATAAATCTTTGAAATATCTTGTAACCAGTTGCATAGCGCTCTAGGAGGATCAGAGTGGAGAAAATCGAGAATTTATTGGAATTTTTAAGTTGCAGGGAAACAAACAGTCTGATCGTTTCATCATAATTTGGAAGTGACATTTGCTGGCAGGCCATCTAAGTTATTTACTAGAAATAAGTTACTTTCTTCGGGATGTGTCTGTCGAAGATTTATGCTTTAAGCCAATAGAATTTTCTCTTCAGCTTTTTCAGAAATTGTAGATTTCTCTGGTCTTGGAGTGGATTCACTTTCTTCGTGTGTACCTATTAACATTTCAATGCTTTATTTCATAGAACTACGGGCCTAACTAAAGGTCACAATGCAACACCAGACAACTTCACGTCTGATTTTCATGCTAATTTTCACCTCAAGCATAACTCTGTTTATCCAGAGTACAGAAGTCAAAGTTGGCAATAAACTGAGATTATGTGGTCCCCAAATATATCAAGTTTTTGCATATTGCTGTATGGCTGGCTGTCATGGAAGACGTGTTGAGAGAGATGTCGAAGGTTTGTAGCAGTTAAACCCGAGGCAGCTTTGTTTTGGCTTTCCTATTGAAAACCTCTAAACTTCTGCATTTGTCAAGGGACTGATAGCGTAGTTTATGTACGACAAAACACTGTTAGCCCTTTTACAAATGTAGAAAACGATTTGAATGTAGTGGTAAAACCTCTTTCAGAAAGTTATTTGATTTTTAGATTGTTAGAGAAAATAGTAGTGCTGATTTGAAGTAGTGCTAATTTCAACCTCTTCCCAAGCCTTTTTCAAAAGCCCCTGCGGACAAAGTTGATATTGAAGCAACCACTTCCCTGCCAGGCTGGCTCAAAAAGGGTCTTAAACTTTTTGAAGCATATTCTATGCAAATGAGTGCAAAATGGAACAGTTTAACTTACAGTTCCTTTACTGCAGTAACACAAACGAACAGCAGTTTTTAGGACACATGCATAGTTTAGGAGATCATCTCGGGAGTCGTGCGAAGGTCGAAAATTGATATAGCCTAGAATGACAGTTTGATACGCTGAAAAGAATTCAGTGTGGAAACAAGCTGAAAATTGCCGCGTTGTGCTACTTTTATGCTGGGTTACTAGGATAAGTATAAGGAGTTAACAAATAATTCACAGCACTGAAAATATCAACTTGATAGATGTGAGTGGTGTACCAATAGACCTTTTAGCTATTCTAAAAAAGAATCTGGATTGAACGATATTTCATCACATTTTGTAGAATTTTGAAATGTATACAATAGTGATAGAAACTCTAACGCCACTCAGTCGAACCTCGTGTATAAAAATGTATAAGAATGATGCTCGATCCAGGCTCTTTGGTAGAATTGCTATAAGGTCTATTAGCAACAGTGAAGACATTTATTTAATAGATGTGAGTGGTGTACATGAAATCTGCAACACTGAAAAAACATCTATGTGATAAAACAAATCTTTCTTTTTTCAAGACCAAACTGATGCAGTTTCAAAGAGAATTTCGAAAGAAGATGCAATGTCATTCCTTCTTGGAAACAGAAGAAGAAAGCGATTTTTATCAAGTTGGTGGAGTACTAATCCAGATGAAGAGTGTTGCAATGAGACATGCACATTTGAAGAAATTGCTGAATACAGTTGTAGCTGAAGTGTTCATCCTGTGACAGAAAGTTAATGCAGAATGAACGTTGGTGAACCAGTGAAATTCTTATCTACGTCTAAATCGAAATTTTAGCAGAAGCCTTATTGCTAGAAAAAAGAAATTTTAGCAAATTGTAGTAAACTGATGAATGGGACGGCAAAAATGTAGCTTGAATTCTGCAAGTGTGTGAGAGTATAAGCCCTCCCCCCAGTATAAGCCGAGTTGTTATTTGTCATTTGATCTGAAGAAGGGCTTGCAAGTATCACTGAGTATAGAAACTAAACGGAGCTTGGAATGACGTCATTTTGATACTTTGAAACTGCCAAGACTGAAAAATGTTCTGGCCATGGCTGTAGAACTGCGATCGCAAATCGATTTGCTTTACGCTGGGGTGTCAATCAAAAGCAAAGAATGTTTTTGCTACATAAACTGCTCTTATTTGCTAATCAGAAATAAAAATCTTACTTACCTTTTCAAGTTCTCTTTCAATTTTCAATTGCATGCCTTACGGGCCTTACGGGGCTTTGGGTAATATCGTGTTCTGCTTTGTGTATGGGTGAAAAGGACAGCATAGGTTCAAAATCCATTGGGTAAAACATAACCTATTTCTTTAAACTGAATGCCCCAAAGGATATTTTAGCAATTTTGCAAAAATCAACTTTTTGACTGTTCTGAAATCTTCAACATTTCAGAATTTGAGTGTGGTTCTTCTCATTTTAAGAATTCCAAAAAATTTTGAAAAATATTCAGAACCATCAAATTTTTTAAACTGTTTGACTAAACATGAAATTGTTGTCGAGAAAACCATAGTTGATGGATGTGCACAATATGATGTGAAGGTAAAATCTGCTATTGCTCTGTTTAAGATTTAAAAACTTGATGACGTCCAATCCTCAAATGAGTTGAACTATGGAATAAGCTATGTAATTTTGATGAATATTCAAGATTCCTGACAAGTCCAATGGCTGGATATCGATAACTATCTGAAGTTTCTTTCAAGAAATCTATGTAGGAGAAATGTCACGTTGTTTAACAATATGCATTTAAAATTTTATTTTCTGATTGCCAATTAATTTAAGTAAAAGTCAACAAGTTTCAATGCTATAGCTATCATCGTTTAGGAGCCATTGAAAATGGGGAGGGGCTGCTGAAAAACGCCCCGTCCCCGGTTAGAATATGATCACATTGTACAATGGGACATGGAACGCTAGCCTCCCCCTGCATACAACAGCAACAACAAGCAAAAGTTAGAGGGACTGGACTGATGTAATGAGTCTAATGGAATGCAATGAATCAATGGATCCCATCGTGCCTTGCAAGGCGCGTCGTTTGATTACCAAAATGGCGATGGGTTGGAGTTCGAGCGTTTGGAAGCAGAAAAATCCACAGAAAAGGAAACAAGAAACAATGAAATAGGCAGAGGTGAGTTGCTCTATCAAAAAATGTACTTGATGACTTGACCACATCGTTATTCACTCTGATTTTATCTGCAAAATTTCGAAAAAACATTTCCAACAACAGCCTAAGGATGTTCATGATTTGTACTCGCCCTCTGTCTGGCCTAAAAACATGCAGCTTGTTTTTCTTCAATATGTTTTGCTTGTTGAAAATAGAAATGATACAACATTCACAAGAAGAAATGATTTGGTCATTCTAAGTCTACAACCTGGTTTGAATTGCTCCTTTCCTTGCTGTAATACATGGATGACAAATTTGTAATACAGCAAGGAAAGGAGCAATTCAAACCAGGTTGTAGGCTTAGAATGACCAAATCATTTCTTCTTGTGAATGTTGTATCATTTCTATTTTCAAAAAGCAAACATATTGAAGTATCTTCTTCGGAGCTCGTAAGACTAAAGACAAAACATGCATGTTTTGACAGAAAGAATACTTTGAAATTGCGTAAAGTACGTCCCACAAACAAGAAAAAATCGTTCCATATCATTCACTTTCACCCCCTCCCTCCCGATCAATGTTGTGAAATACATTTTATATGCAAAAAAACTTGAAACTGGAGGTGGGTGATGGGGCAAGAAATCAAAGACCAGCATAGTGTGATTTTGTGATTCTCCCAACATTTTCGGTCATGATGTTGGATGCAATTCACCAGCTTTGCAGTGATTGTACAACCATATTTTGCAAAGCAGGCTCTGACGAGTCTTGAAGCGATGAATAAATTTGTTATCATCCTCAGCTACAAATTTACAGTTTTTACATCCTTTAGAAGTCTCCTCCTTGAGGAATTGAAAGTTGATTGAACAATCCATGGTCTACCAATTTCTCAGCAATCAACATTACCCATCTTACCCCAGCCTACCATTGAATGAAATATTAGAATCTAGTTGAAATAGAAGCCCACTGAAATGTTTGTTGCAGAGAAAAATCGAAGACAATGAAACATGATATCATTTATTCACAATATTCTCGTAATTCTTCTAATACACATCCTTCATAACAACATTCGTGATGAGCATTCGTCGTGTCTTCTTCTCCTCTTTCTGTGTTGTCCCTTTTCCTTCTTCTTCGCTTTATCCTTCCAATGAAAGTGTTTGCTTTGTTTTTGGTAAGAAACATTGGGTTGCCTATCTCTTCAACTACGGAAAAATGATACAAAACTTGCAAATCTAAGAGAAGATCTTTAATCATTCTTTAATCGAATGAATCGTTAGAGAAAGAACGAATGCATGCATACATGTACAGTATTTTCATACAAGACCATGTTATTCAGAAAATTAGCCAACAAATTAAGAAACTCAAGTACTGAAAAAATACACGCATTTTTCCTTAAACCAAGAATTTGGCCTAATACTGAAAATTTCCTAAAATCATCAGATCTTCAGAACGATTCTAAGAATCTCACGATTCTAAGAAAATTTCAGCACTGTCCAAAATCCTTGGTTTATTATGACAAAAGCATTGCAGTGCCCTAATTGAGCACACTTTGAAGAAAATGCTGATTATGTTCCCAAGCAAGTCGTTTCAAAAAAGGAGCTTACAACAAAGAAGTTCCTTAACTTTAGTGCCAAATTCCTGTTTATGGCCAGCGGCATCTGAGCTGTCAACCGGCAACTTAAACATGCAGCACTCTAGACAGAAGCGCCGGGAAGGGGGGGCAAGGGGGGGCGGTCGCCCCTCCAATGTTCTCCAGGACCACTTTTCTAATTCTTCTAATTCCGGCGTAAAAATTGTGGGGGGGGGGTATGGCCGATGATCTTGGCAATTACAATGTGTATGAGTATAGGTTTCTACAATCTTGCCATTTTAATTCCATTCTCCCACGATCTGTACAGCATTTCTCGTGCCGAAGCACCCAGATCCATGTTCTACCAACGCTCCACGTTTTGTATATGTCATCAAGATAGCTTCTTGAGGACTGAAGTCAAAATCTTTTTCACGAACGAGGAAAAAGAATTTTGGTAGTTGGGTATAGATAACGAAGTGCATGTTAAGAATCTTTCGGCGAAATGCTGGAAGGTTGCTGGGAGACTTGTGTTAAAGCCATAGCATAAGTTGGCTTTTGAAAACTTTTCAAGACAAACTATTATTGAATTGTCCAAGACTTATAGTTTTTGAGGCCATGGAAATTGTATTGTGAGCTTGTGAGAACCGTTCTGGGACAAAGTAGAGTGTGTTTGCGCAAAAATTTTCATGTGGATGTGATTCATTGAAAATAGTTTAAAAATTGTGAAAGTTTCCGTTTTGGTCTTGCTAAAGATGGCATTCAGGATAGGCATTCTTAGCCAAAGAATACCATGTTTAAAAATTTTACCGGAGATGCTAACTTAAATGACAGTTGCAAAGTGATCAACAATTCCAATGCAGCACAGGCTAAAATGTGATCGGTAGAAGTGTTCTAAGCCAAAGTAAAGAGCGTATCCACAAAAATTTTCCTGGGGGCTTCGCCCCTAGACCCCCTCAATGTCTCCTTGACTTTGAATTTTCCACTTAACCCGATGCCTTTTTTTCACAAACCATATATACTTCATATTTCTGAATCTGAGAGTACATGATAACTCTTTTGACAATTCCATTACCGAGTGGCGCATATTAGATTGGTCCCAGAAATTTTTGGGGATCCAAAGGTTGGACGCTCGGTCTCCGGTTGAACGTCATTTTCTATTTGTGGTACCCTACTCGTGTTATTTAACAGACTCATTCATCTTAAGGTCAATCCATAAAAGGGGCGTTGGTCGCATTTACAGCCAAAGTAGAGGGCGCGGTCCAAGAGAAAATTTTCTGGGGCTCTGCCCCAGACCCCATTCTTTTTCGCCCCTCCAATAAAAAATCCTGGCGGCGCCACTGACTCTAGATGGTCTGATTGTCCAGAATTCACCCTTTTGAGCAACCCAACTTACCATATTTCTCCTTGTCGCAGCTAGGCCTAAGTCCTTTTTATTTTGAAGTTACTCCTCAAAGCGTTCAAAGAAGCAAGTCAAGTTATTGGGGTGCTCATTTTGGGCGAGACCGTTCTATGTATGCATCTAAGTTTTTTATCCTTGAAACGAGCTTACTCTTATTATAAAACGGAATTCAGGACTGTTCCTGTTTGTGAGGTTAATTGGTTCTTGGTTGTATCATGTTCTTCAGTCGACTATTGTTGTATGTTTTGATTTCAAGAGAGGTCAGCTCCAAATCTGTAAACAACGAACTCGTAAAAACTATCTGTTTCTATGTATTTCCCCTGTAACCGCCTGTAACGTTATTTTGGACTTTAATCAGACAATGTTTGAATAATGATTGCCTGGACAAATACGAGATAAATTCGAGATGAGCGTACTTGAAATGGATTTGATCAGCTAAGAAAAACGTGCGATCCATCCCATTCAGGAGAAATGGTTTATATTTCAAATTGTTTGGGAGTCAAGTTTTGTCCCGTGATACATGTAAACGATGAGATCTTGCCTCGAGATATCGTATTTTGCTGCTACACGTATTTGTTCATACCAGGAAATTGTTTAAGTTATAAGATGCAGGTTCACTTCATTTACCTATTGTCTTGTCCAATGAAGTGATGCAATTCCTTATTTCTTTGTAAAATAGATTTTTTTCTGAAAGCAGCTTCGGAATATGCGTGGCCGAATAAGTTGAAATGAAGAAACAAAATTTGAGCTGAAGTCATTCTATAATAGCTCAATTATGACGTCATAGCATTGATGATGTCATGAAAATTTTGCTAATCCCGTCAAAACCCAAAAAACTATCGATCATTCGAGAGCTTGATATTCTCGATGTGGTTCATTGAGAGGGCCGTTTGTGACATTGAGAGATTTGATTGTGACACCAAGGTATTTGTACGAATCACACTCTTGTAATTCTTGTAATTCTAATTCTTACTCTTGTAAGGTGCTCAAAGACTGCTCATTTCTAACTAAAGACTGCTCTTCGGGATCTTCAGAGTTAACGAAGGTATCATGGTAAGTATTGATTTAGGTTTTACTTATTCTTGTTGGAGAAGGAGTACCTTGTGAGCGAAATTCTAAAATGACTCATATCTCACAAAGTGTTCTAAAATCTCATTTTCGTCTGCTTTCGTCTCGTTGGATCTGTCAAAATACATACTTGACCAAAGTTCCATGTAATTTCATTACATTTGCTCCTCTAGTGCTCATTTTTGTGATCTTTCGACTTTCAAATGGCAGATTTTCTGCCAGTCAAGAAAACATGTCCATACACACATAGAATATTATTTTCTTAAAAATCGTTTCATGTCTCACCGAAAGTTTAGAAATGACAATGGTTTCAAGTTTTCTTCAAACAATATAGCAATGTTTTCTTACGGTCTTTGAAACCCAACTCACCACTTCGCTTTCCCTTCCCTGCTTTTGATGCACATTTCTGAGGGTGCCTACAGCAATGCATAATGATATCAAAAATCTTGGCTCCTTCGCATATCTTCCATAACTTTCCTTCCTTTTTACATGATGTTAGCGTCACACAAAAAGCCAATGTAATAGCGATGAAAATGACCACTGGGCAACGCATCTTTACTTTTCGAAAAGACCAGTTGATGTACTTCAAAAGGAGCGAATCATCCCCGTTAAACCTTCATAAAGAGGTTGAAATCTGAAGAGTGCTTGCCTATCAAGCGTGCTTCTATTTATGCAAATATCAATAACTTTTTCACAAAGGCATTCTTCTCAATTCAGGGGGTGTCAGTATCTCGAAGGTCGATTGCAAATGCATTTACCAATGAAAGTCGTAAGAACTGAGTGAAGGTTTTGCCCAAAAATACTCACTGCTCACCTTGATCTGTTTGAAAAGGTCATTAATGTAAGTAAAAGCTCGAAGTATTTGGTTTACAGATCTTTCTCCAAACAGAAACCAAAGACCCTAACCTCGATCCTTGTGGGACACCAACGTCGCAAAAGTTCTTTTGCTATTTGGGTCCTGTGCTACTTTTTTCAAGCTCAGTGTTAAGGTCGCTTGAATGGGAACTTTAAGTCATGTTAAGTCATCAAGGTGAATGTATCAAAGGCAAAGAAGCAATTAACTTATTGTATGTAGATTCGTATAAAGGCATCAGGGTCATCTGCACAAGACAGAAAATGTTTTGCAATTAATACTTCTCTGCCACAATATCTTATTCAATATGCTCAATGTTCACTTTACCTTTTTACAGAAAGTCAAGCATTCTGGTTGGCTTTTTTATTTAATCCACGTTTTAAGTTGGTATTTACAATAGTAATAACAAGTATTGATCCAGACCAACCATTTACAAAAAATATACATTATACAAAAACTTAGCGGCGTATTTTGCAGAAGCATTTATCACCAGCCCAATCTTTGATCCTCTTTTTGAAAGCCGAAAGTGTTGGCTCATTTTTGACAGTGTCATCTAAGGTGTTCCAGAATAGACTCCCTTTAGATTATAACTGACATGCTTCTTTTCATGAAATTCCCATATGAGCGATGGGTTAAAATGATTCATGGACTTGCAGATTTCTGTGGCTATTACTAAAATTGGGAATCGGGGAATTGGGGAATCAGGGAATCGGGGAATCAGGGAATCGGGGAATCGGGGAATCAGGGAATCGGGGAATATGGAAACGGTAGGAGATATCGGTATGCTGTTTGTGGTATCTTCAACAACTACCATATACAAGTCTATTCCCAAAAAATCAAGGGAATCCCCCATGGGATCTAGCCAGAATACTCAGTCAAAAGTGCAGTTTCTGAAAAATTACTAAAATGGGGAATATGGAGACTAAAAGCTTTACAGAGGAAAGAAGCATATCAATCGATAGATCTTGGTCTCCAGGTTTCAAAAATTCAACAATCTAACTCATATGTCAAACATGGATTCCACAATCGGGCAACAAAATCGGGGAATCGGGGAATCGGGGAATATGGAAACTACATAAGCTATGAGAAAATTTTGAACGACAGCATGTAGGTCTCCTTGAAATTAAGTCAATTTCCAAGTTTCGTATTTTTATCTTGGATAGTTTAGCCATGGCAGAGCTCTGAAGTTTGCATTTTTTGTCATTTGGGAACATGAAGCTATTCAATTTATTTCTGCGCGGCACGACTTGGTGTCATGTCTTCGCGCAGCTTAGCTCATGGCGTTTAATCGCATCTCTCGTGAGCTATGTCGAACAATGTTAAGACTGTTGAAAATCTCCATTATCCATGGCTATTGAAATTAATGTGTTTTATTGTACAGCCATTCCAGCCCTGATGGGGAAGTTGATTAGTCCATTTCAGGGGGGGGGGCTACATCGGACCAACGAAATTTCTATCACGAGGGACCTATGATCTGTTGAAATGAAACAATGTTAAAATCTTCAACAATACAATCATGATTGTTGGTTGCATATCGTCATAATGCCCTTGACTAAACCAGTGCAAATCATTGTTGATATTCTATCTTGATATTATGGATACATGATTGAGATAAACGAGGCCAATTTAAGAGGGCATGTCCTGACCTGAATAGTTGGTCTTCATAAGTAGTCAGCTAGCTGTTGCAAGTTACAAATTGTTTCTGGAGCCAAGTAACCAGATGATGGCTTGCTTTGTCTATGCTTTCACCATTGGCATAACCAAACACGTAGGATTGAAATAAGGCAATGGTAACCAAAATCTCGGATTGAAACCGAGGCTTCCATATTATAGTAAAAGTGTCAAAAGGAATGACTTTTGCTATTTAATTTGAACCTTAAGAACGAAACTTTTTGTCTGCATTTAGCTTGGTGCGTTCTTGGGTTGATTTATGCTGCCACCCCACCAACATCGGTCATTGGTGTTTGATTTATGAATTTAACAGATTTGATGTTAAATGACATTTGGAAGAGTTTTACAACAGATCTTCAAATCCATAATACTTCAGAAATTCTGAAAAACAGAGTGCTTATGAATATTCTTTAGCCGTTAATGGTAATTATTGGTGTAAACAGGTCACAGCAAAGGCAAACACGAAATGATGAGCTATTTGCGATCTTACACAAACGTTGCATGGTCAAAGAGGTGGTTGCATGGTATCTAGCAACCAGTACAAAAATGATTGTATTGTTGAAGATTTTAACATTGTTTCATTTCAACAGATCATAGGTCCCTCGTGATAGAGATTTCGTTGGTCCGATGTAGCCCCCCCCCCCTGAAATGGACTAATCAACTTCCCCATCAGGGCTGGAATGGCTGTACAATAAAACACATTAATTTCAATAGCCATAGACAATGGAGATTTTCAACAGTCTTAACATTGTTCGACATAGCTCATGAGAGATGCGATTAAACGCCATGAGCTAAGCTGCGCGAAGACATGACACCAAGTCGTGCCGCGCAGAAATAAATTGAATAGCTTCATGTTCCCAAATGACAAAAAATGCAAACTTCAGAGCTCTGCCATGGCTAAACTATCCAAGATAAAAATACGAAACTTGGAAATTGACTTAATTTCAAGGAGACCTACATGCTGTCGTTCAAAATTTTCTCATAGCTTATGTAGTTTCCATATTCCCCGATTCCCCGATTCCCCGATTTTGTTGCCCGATTGTGGAATCCATGTTTGACATATGAGTTAGATTGTTGAATTTTTGAAACCTGGAGACCAAGATCTATCGATTGATATGCTTCTTTCCTCTGTAAAGCTTTTAGTCTCCATATTCCCCATTTTAGTAATTTTTCAGAAACTGCACTTTTGACTGAGTATTCTGGCTAGATCCCATGGGGGATTCCTTTGATTTTTTGGGAATAGACTTGTATATGGTAGTTGTTGAAGATACCACAAACAGCATACCGATATCTCCTACCGTTTCCATATTCCCCGATTCCCCGATTCCCTGATTCCCCGATTCCCCGATTCCCTATTTTAGTAATAGCCGATTTCTGTCATCAATTTCTGCAAGTTTCTAACATGTATACAAAAACTGCCACTTCGAGTGAGCAATGTTTCAAAGGGACATTCATATTCTTTATAAATAGCACGTTTGTGTTTGCGGTCAATCTCTTTGTATGCACTTTTGTTGCAGAATAGCCAGGTGAAAGGGCAATAATTGAAGTTTGATAAGATAACCGCGTCAGGGTTGCCATTTGGCCGATTGGACGGCCAAATTTCTCGATTCTGGTCGTTTTTTAAAACCCTTGGTGATGAACGAATGATTTGGCCAAAACGCAAAAGTTGGCCGAATTTTGCCCGTAAGTGGAAAAACCACAAATAAACAAAGGAAACCACTATTTTTTAACAATTGATGCTCAAATTCATGTTGAAAATCCCAAGATTGCCTGTGTTATTATGATAAAAACAGTAAAACACAATAAAATATTTCAAAGATGAAGGCGTAAAAGTTATTCTAGGACACAAAGCTATACCCAACTACAATCTTACCGGACATAATTGGCCGAAATTCGGCTGTTTGTTAGCATTTTGTTTGATTGGCCGAATTTGGCCGCCAACCGTAGTAGTACTTTTGGCCGCCAACCATTTCGGACATCTGGCAACCCTGAACCGCGTTGCAAACTGTTAACGCTTGGTTCAACACTTTGTTCAGACAGAGATGGACCAAATAACAGTGAAGAGTCCGATAACAAATTTGAAAGTTGCTGCCACTGGGCAGGTGATGAATTAAAATCTCTTTTCGACAGATTTTCAAGCATCATATTTGGAGATTAAACGTTGTCGTAAAAATCATGCAGAATGTAACCCTCAAAAAGAAGAAGACTTCTGCGCTAGATTTGTCGCATGATAAGTTCTTACATTTATACCCCCTAGATCTAGAAACATAACTTCCTGTTCCTGCCTCGTTATTAATGTTGTTTGCATATACTTGTATTTGGTCCAGATTTTCTGAGTGATTATTGCAAAAGATATCCTGTGTACATAATTCTATTTGATATTCATTTGTGATAGTTTCATTTTGATTCGAAATATTTGAGTGGTTGGCTTGATAGTTTTATATAGAAAGGTGATACGTACGTAAGTGTTACAGGCGATGAAATTAAATCGCAGTTGGTTTTCAAAGAAAAGGCTCTATTTATGTTGGTGAAAGTTAAGATTCGAAGCTCACAAAACCATCTGTAGAGAGCATCAGTGTGCAATGATGTGTGGATTGGTTTCTGAATTGTGGTTTTCTTGAAAATCATTTCATGTTTCGTAAGAAAGTTATGAAATAGCGATTTTCCGTGAATCCTTACAAAAGGAAGAAAGCATTGTATGTTTGAAGATGATAGCACAGTTCAATTGTAGAGTTATAGCAAAGTACATTTAGGGTACAAAAGTATGGAAACGATGGCCTAAAACATGGTGGCAAAGATGTCCTATGGCCTATGAGCCTCGTAACAAAAGGGAGGTTTTCTCACTTTTATCAAAAATAGTTTATGCGTTTTGCGGGCTTTGAAATAAAACTTATGTGGACGATTTGCAAAACTGAAATGCAAGTTTATCTGTCAAAGCCTAAATTAGAAGAAAAAATTTGTTTGGTAAAATCAGTTGTCATTTAGACACAGAAATTAGGAAAATAGTGATAGGCATGTGTGTTTGGGAACTAGGATTCCTCGTTCCATTCTGGTCCACAATCTAGTTACTATTGAAATGAGAATGTTATTTCTAAGCTGACAGTGTTAACTTTAAAGCCACATAAATCATGGACCAATGAAAGGTGGAATTTTCGATTCTCATACAAACCCCTTACAGACATTTTTCTAATTGTTGGGTCTTAAGGGACGTGTGATTTTACCAAACAAAAAGGTTTCTCATCTAAGTTAGCCTTTGACTGATAGATTGACATTTTGGTTTTAAATTTCGGAAGCATGTCTTTTCTTCCATAGACTACTAAACGCGTAAACTTTTTTTGACTCATTCGGTCCAATTTTGCAAATGCTGTAGCCTGTTTTAACCAGGGAGCGCCGTAACTGATCCAGTACTTTGCTCATAGCATTTTGAATTATGCCATTTTGTCCCTTGTTACACTGCGTTCTTTGATTTGCTGATATCATCTGATCAGAAAGGACTCATAATATTACTCTTACACTTACTCTATACCTCATCAGCGGCTTTTTTGTTTGCAACAACAACGGCTGTCTGAATAGCGCCTCCTGACTGGTTGAAAACTAAATTCTAGCAATTTGATTGGTGGATACGGAATCACTCTACGCGGGCCAAAATTGGGCCCACTTTTTAACAGTAATGTTATGAGTCACTGTTGACCAAGTGATGTTAGCAAATCTAAGAACACAAGGAAACACAGGAGGAAAAGGCATAACTCTAGGACAGAACGACAAAATGATATAAAGCATCATATTTTCATTCACAATAATATTCCATATATCATATAGATACTCTAATCATAATAAATTGATAAAATCACTTTGTTCAGCGACTATATACCTAATTCAAAATTAGTATCGATTCGAGGTGAATGATGCAAATCTCAGCACAACAGGAAGCCTACAACATCCCTATTTGATGCAGATACACATACAAAACTATTTTCTGTGTTGCTGAGAGCAATGTACGCTGTTGGGATTTAGCTCTAAATCATCTCGAGGCGAATGAGGCAATTCAAAAGAACTTACGTCGTTGTGAATAGGGTGTATAACTGTGAAGTGTTTCGCTTAGCACTGGTCGCTGCAAGAAGATTATTGGCTCTTCGATTAGCTAATGTTATGTAAACAGAGTTCATTGCTAAAGAACACAGATAAAAACTCTTGAAAATGCATTAGTACAATACTTTTGAATTCTCTTCTGAGCTTTGTATAGACTGATTGCATATTCGTAGTTATCGCTATTGATAGACTGATGGACGCTCAAACTACGACTTATGGACTTTGCAAAGTCAAAGCTTTGATGCTAAAATTTGGGATGAAGTTTTCCTCTATCGATTTCGTAACTAGATATCGAAACCATAGCAACACTGTACGACCACCAGGCAATGGTGGATGGGCCTAAGTTGCCGCCTCGAACCTCCAATGTTAAAACAGCTCAGCATTCAAGTTTACAGTGATATTAGCCATGAACAAAAGCGACAAGTATCCATATGAATGTTTCCTCAATCCAAGAATCAACAAGCCTTCCACCGTGAATCAGGAGTTCCTCAGTTTTAAGGCCAATTAGCTTCCATGAACGTCACCGCAGCATTGAGAATTTCCAACTGTCGAGGGTCACTTGCCTCGCTTCCGAGACTACACTGCAGCCTCGTTCCAAAGGGCACACGTAAACGTGTGCATCTCAAAAATTTATATCAAAGTCCATAAGGCCCAGATTGAGCAAAAAAGGAAATGTTGTTGTTGTTGTCATTATTGTTGTTGTCGTTATTGCTATTTTGCGATATCTGGGACTATGTCGTGAGGCTAAGCTTTGTACAGTTAGGTAAGAAGTTATTAAATCAAATAAGCATTGAATATATCTACCTCCTCTTTTTCGCATTTTATATTTCGTATTGAAGGTGTTGTGGCGCCGTGGTGTAATCCTCTGACATTGCTGCCAGAACAGTCAGGCGGAGTGGGTTCGAGTCCCGGTAGGGCCCCACCACTTGAGCGTCATGACAAGGGGTCGCGGACTCGATTAGGTCTGCTCTATTTCTGCGATCCCAGCGCTTGGCGCTGAAAAACGCAACTTTACCATTTACCTTCACCTTCACCTATTTTTCAGATCTTAAGACAGACTATTTGATTCGATCAGATCTTATGACCCGACTACTTAATGGGATATTTGTCAAACAAATGTGCTCCGACACTACACCATTTGTTACCAGAGGAAACGTGGTCCACGAAAGGATATTGCCTTTTGCCCATTTTTAGTTTTCCGCAGTGGTAGCGAAAGGTCAGTTTCAGTATTTCTCAGTTCTCTGACATTTCGAGTTGAATTTTTGAGGTAAGCTCTCTTAGTCATCTCTTTATTCAATTGTGTACATCTCGTTTTTTCCTATCATAATCTTTTGAGCATATTGATAAATTTAGATCTTTGATACCGCGATCAAGAAGAACGCATGGCACAACAAGAACCTACAACATCCCTATTTGATGTTTGTTGTTTATGTGGAGGACCTCTTGAACTAAACAGGCACCCTCAATAGACGATTACGCTAAAGATGGCGGCGAGGAACTTTTTACCAAGATGCACTACGTTCTAATTACGAATCCTTGACGATTCTATAGGAATTCGATTAAAGAACGCAGTGCATCTCGGTTAAAAGTTCCTTGCCGCCATCTTTAGCGTAATCGTCTATTGCTGTGTTGAAGCAGAATATTTAATGGACTGGGGAACTTTTTTCTTGCGGTCGGGTGGCTGGCCGCGGCGTGTTCTCTGTGCTCGATCGCTGCTGAACTGGCGATGGTGATCTGTTTTGGGAACTCCGTTGTCGGGTCAGCGGGTTCGGGCGCGGGGACGGGGGCTGCTCCGGTTGCTTGGTCGTTGGAAAAGTTTCCCAGTCTCAAAGTTTGTTTTAATATACATTTCTTTTACTTTTGTAAATTAGGTTTCACATTTTAGCTTTGCATGTTTATTGTAAGTAGATTTTAGATGTTTTTTATTCAGTTTATTGTAAGTTTTTACGTGGAGGGCCCCTTGAAAATCATCCACAAGGATAAAGAGCCTCTCTCCTCCTCCTTAATAAATTGAAATGAAATGAAAATGAAAATGGCTCATAACTCAAATGCGGAACGATCAATAACTTTAAAGTCAACTCTAATCTTACGTGGCATCAAAGCCGTATACTATCAGGAATAAGTCGATGTATAATACATATATCTTTTTTCCAAACTCAACATTTCCTACAGCCCATGCATAAACTATAGTTTTTTGAGAATTATTTCATTGATCATCAAAAAGTTTAGAAATTACGATGGCTTTTTCAGACATATCTTTAAATTCTGAATCAAGGTGAAAAACTCTAATTTCGAAAATATTGAAGATTTCTAAACATCCAATGGTAAAATGTAGAATCATAGGGAAAAAGCTATAGTTCCTTTGAAGTCATTCAGCGCCAAGAAGTACGCCATAGAATCTTATACACTAATCTTTTTAAAGATTTTAAACTTATTTCATTGTGTTCAGGAAATTATGCCGCTATTCAAAGTATTTTAAAGTGTAACTACTCTAAGGCTTGAAGATGTACCTGGTGAGTCAATAAAACGCCCGGCGTTTGAATATATCCTGATCCCTCAATATCAAAGCAATGGTATTGAAAACTGTTTTGGTTTATCCCCAATATGTCAAATTAGGTTCAGTAATTTACCTGGCTTTAATCGGTCATTCCTTCCCGTCGAAACAGAAAACTTTTTGCAGAAAGCCCCTTTCGAAAACCTGCAAAAACGAGCGAAAACAGCAAGCAAAATGTCCCTTTGTTCTCCTTCCTAGCAATAATGACCCTTGGATGTGCTCATGTGCTTTGTCCTCATGGGAGAATGGAATCCCCCTGAATAAGTTATTCACTTTAGGGAGAAGACTGTCCAACCCGCCAAAATGAATGCACGTGCTAACGCGTGCTGAAAGTCATCGCTGTGAAGTAAACATAATAGGGACTTTTGCTTGTAATTTTAGCAAGTTTTTATGGTTTCTCAGAGGGACCCATTTTAGAAAATTGCTTACAGAATCCGAACAAAGTGACCGATTTTATTCAAAAAAATTTCGAAAAATGATTGAACTTGTTAGCTATTTAATCAAATATTGCAACATATCATTTCATATATATTTAGGGAGCAGTAGCCTTTCAAACGCCAGGCGTTTTTTTTTTACTCACTCGGTACGTATCCATAAGCTACAGGGCAGCAGTTCTCTATTAGCTCTAATTGATACAACTAATTTATACAGCTTTCATTTGATCAAACACTTATTTTAATCACATTTTAATCATTTAATCACAACGATACTTCAAAATATCTCTCAATGAACAACCTCTTCCGTAGCAGCATTCTTGTGGGGCTCTTTTGAAGAGTTTGAATCCCTTACTATCTTTCATTGTTTGTAAAGGTGATCTTGCTTCTCTCTTGCCCAGTCGGTATTTGTAGCAGTATCCTAAAGGAAAATTAGACTTTTTTTACTTTTTTATTCACTTTTACGTCGATACTGAACTGCAAATATCGCAAAAATAGCAAAATTGAGCCTCAAGTAGTGCATATGATGCGTCTGCCATTTAGACTGCGTTCACACGATGTCAGCACATTTTGAAAACGGTCAAAGATGTGAAGTATAGGCCTCCCATATACACGAAAACAGCGCGTTTTTTGCTGGCAGGCAGATCGTGAAAAAAGTAGATTTTGCAAAAACAGAACTCTAACCGGCACAGTTTCGAAACAACATCGTGTGATCAGTTAACGATGATGAAAAGAGAACATTTTTCGATGCTCTTGGAAAGAGACTGATCGATTCTTAGGGTGTAGGCACATTTTTTGGCGTCAAAGTCTTGCAACAAGTTTTTAACTGTCAAATATCTAACTGTTTCAAATTTTTCCGGCATCGTATGAACTAGTCTAAATTGATCCGGAGTCTCATGGCCAACAACTGCTGACATAGTTAAGTCTGAAAAATTGAAGGTTTTCCTTAAATCAATTATTGGCCTGTTCACCTGAACGTACGTGAGATATTTCCATGAAATATTCAGCGAACAGCCATGTAAAACTTGAGAAATGGTTGCCAGGAGACTGACCTTCGAGTCCCACTGATGGCAACTACTGATGAGCAAAAGCCCTCTCATATCGTGAGGCCAGACTCTGGTACCAACAAAGCTCCAATGCTAAGCTGTTAGTTTCTTTCGGAAAATTGCAAATGCTGTAGCTTTGTTTTCTTATTTTCAACAGGGGCAATTCAAATCAGAAACTTTCTCTGTATCGTCACCCTGTACAGTATGTAAAAGATGAAACAAATTTCACCAAACATGGTATGAAAGTCCTGGCAGTGAGTGCTTCATTTCACTTTCAGATTAGCATTTTTTAACAATCCCTAGCAGACAATTTGTTTGCGTAGATATGCAGTCTAGTCATCTCGATCTTCAGTCCATTAGTTTTGCTCTTGGTATCCCGGAGGTGCCGGAGGAATGTGCAACTTACATTTCGAATACGAATAGGTGCAACAGAGGGCTAAGGAGCCCTACCCAAATTTAGAAATAAACTCTGAAACTACCCGAACGTTTAAGCATGATACTGAAGAAGAAAATGATTGATATAGTTGATCTTGCAAATTAGTTTCTTTAGAACTTCATGGCACACAAAAAAGGTAAACTTGAGGAAGAAATTCTTTTTGTTTAATTGGTCTATGAGCGCTTTTGGTAACATTGTATTTAAGGCTCCTAAAATAGGTCTTACATCATATGTGTTCATAGACATATGAACTTCTAAACCATGACAAACATACTGTTTCTCTACCAAAAAACTGAATAAGGCATGTAATTTGCTAATATCACTAAAGAAAACTACTGCTATGTGTTTTGTATCCCTAGTGGACAACGTAAAACGATATTCACTTGTAAATGTCATCGCTGGCTTCAATTATACGAATGCAGTCTACTTGAAAGAAAACAGACTCTTTCAGCAGCAAATTAGCAATGTGAAGGCCGCTAATTCTCACGAAAAGATGTTAAACGACATTCTTAAGGGCGTGGTCTCAAAAAAATTTTTTTGAGAGCGAACCCCAGGACCCCAGTTTTGCTCGCTTCGCTTGCAACCCTCTCCACTTTTAAGTCGCTGCGAGGTCTCTATTAACCACTACTAGGAGAAATCGATGATATTTTGAACATACCTGGTATAGGTGGCATAGAAGCAATGTTGTAGACAGAAGTGCTTGTTGTTGCCTTTGAACAAGCTTCCTTGTAGTTACAGCAATATGACAGAAGGCAGTAAAAATTATAAGGATCGCAAATCGTTTGTTTCGCGTTCAATTGTTCTTCTGTAAAGCACGAGGCTTCGTGAATAAACGCTGCACTGATTGCACCTACCAAGAATATTATTGAGAGTTTAGGACCCATAACTCGACTCAGAATACTTTGAGATGTTTGCGAGTGTTTTTATGAGTCTTTTGCAGGTGCAAAGTCTGAGATCTCATATATTAGAGACGAGAAACGTAGGTTTTTATACATTTCTATTTGCTCTCTTAAAACGGATACGGATAGCTTTTTATTTGTGCAGATGCATCAAGCACTTCCGACAAGCACTTATGACATCAATGTGTTTCTAAGAAAACAGCTAAAATATGTAAAACAGAGAAAACACTGAAACTTCCGAGGGAGGGGCATAATTGATGTAAAAACGTGTCTGAAGTGCGCTTGTTGACAATACTTTTTAGAAAATTCCCAAAATCGTAGCGACTCTCTGCAAGTCATTGGTCTGCAGAAAGCAAGGTAACTCACAAAAGCAAGAAATGTCATTGTGTATAGTTATCAGTCGAGTGCTACATCTCTACACTTGAGAACCCGACATTTCAAAGCGATATGGCTGACTAAATTTTCTTACTGCTGCAAAGTTTGCAATCACTGCTTGTTTATTTGTTTGCCAGTCCGTCTGTCTGTCTGCCTGTCTGTCTGTCTGTTTATAACAATGTTCGTTTGGTCAGAATTGAGCCAAACAACAGAAAAAGTGGTTTAAGATTCAAGTGGCTTAAGATTATCGTTTGATGCATATTCTGAGTTCAGAAAAGCATATTTTCTTCAGAGTTAGAAGCAATAATGATAATAAGCTAAAATAAGTATTCCAGGTTAAAAAGGAGTGCACGAGGTGCTCTCTTATGAACAGACAAGACTGCTAATCCTTTGAAAGATTTAGCAAAAATTTAATATGACCCTAGAACCCTTTTCTTTAAAGATTTATTTTATTTTGACTTTGCTAGAGAACAATGCAAGTGCTGTGTTTTTGAAGCAGCCACTGATCTTGCCTTTTCTCTTTCATTAATCAGCAACCACGTGTCAGATTGACTCATACAAGGTCTCAAGCGTTAGCTTATTGAAGGCTGATCTATGTAACTGTGTAAAAATCAAGATGATTGAGTCTACAGCACCTCCACAGCATCCACAAGAACGGCCGCAATTTCTTTGGGACACCCGTAGTTATTCTACGAGTAAATTGTCTAGCTATTAACTATTAATTACAATTCTATAACCTCTTCTACTACTTCAATCAATAACAGGGAAATTCCATAACTTCTTCAAGTGAACACGTTTCAACACAACATTCTTGGTAAGGGTCTTTAGGAGATCTTTTTTGAATAAATCTTCTTTTGAAAAATGATGTTGCTTCAGTATTCGTCAGTTCTTCTGGTATGCGTTTCTTTTCTGGAATATCTACAAAAATATTTAAGATTTAGCCAATCTTAGACAATTGATCAGGAGCTCCTTTCAATAAACTACTGCATGCAAATTAGATAAAGATTTTCTCACGAAGACATACCGGCTGTCCGAAGCGAAGATACTCCAGATTGAAAAATCACCAAAATAGACCTTCCTATTTCTTAGAAAAGAAGTTTGGATCGAGCGTCTAAATCTGGTAAATTTTGTGAAGAAAAGAGAACTATGTTCCCGTTCTCGGTATAAAAACTGCCACCTGTGGCAAGAAATTGCTTCGGATTTCAGAGCACTTTTCAGAGACTTTATTATCGAATTTACGCAAGTGAGCTAGCAATGGTTCGGTGTACATAGAGACTAAGTGTTATTGTTTTGTTTCTCGTCATTCTCATTCCTTCTAGCCTACTTTCTTTTAACTGAATAGCGACGGTTGAAAACAGCAGACTTCGATTTGCAGCTCGAAAGATGAAACCCTTGCTGCTTGCACTTTTGAGCTGTACACCAAAAAATCAGCTAACAATGAAAGAAAACAATGAGAAACAAAGCCAGAAGATGGATAAGACTTCCCGTGTATGAACCAAATCATTCCTAACTCACTTGGAGTAAAGTTATCATTGATTACCTCTCTGAGAAGTGTTTGGAAATCCGAAGCAACTTCCTGCCACAGCCAGCATTGTTATAGCGAGAACAGGGATCATGCTCTTGCTTTCCTTCACAAAATCTACCCGATTTGGACGTTCGATCCAAACCTCTGCTTTAAGAAGTAAAAAAGGCCTATTTGGTTACATGACTGATCTTGAATTTGTTTTTTGGGAAGTGGAGAAAGGACTAACTCATCTTCCCAAGTAAGGCTGTGATTCAATTTATCAGCAAATTTAGCCCTATTAATGATGCCTGGTTTTGAAGCTTACTTCAAAAAGCATTGGCAAATACCATTTTGAATGTTAATCCTTCATTTGATCATAAAACGAAAAGTCTCATCGTAGACTTGAAAATAATAAGAAATGAAAGATCTCCTCCAGGAGGTTTTACATTCTCTTGGTCCATGATTCCCTGGTCCGTAACATTGCGCCTACTGGCAGACATTCATCCGTCCTCTGACATTTTCTTAAAGAGAACATTACTTTAAAAGAAAACATTGTTTACCTTCCTTTATTGCTCTCTTTCGTCCGTATCTCGAACAGACATCTGGATTATTGCAACAATAACTATACCATTTGTAAAACGTATGTCCGCATATCCGTTGCATAAATGTTGACCTGCATACAGTTGATTGCTGTATTACAAGACAAGAAATCGTTAATACGAGGAAGATTCCCTCTGACAGTTTCGCCATTAGTTTGGTATGCGATTTGCTGCACTTCTTTCTCCCGTAGCTGCAAAGCTTCAGTCTCTTCTTTCTGAATTTATTTCGATGAGATGTTGCCTCTATGCAATATTCCTTCCACTATTTATTCTCTTAAAACGTTATTTATGTTGTTGTGCTCGATTTCCTCTATCCGCAAATCCAGGACGCGGCATTTCTCTGATGCCAAAACCTCAGCCTAAAAGCGAAGATTAGTCTTTTAAAGTTTTGAAACTTCTTTCTCAGGTCCAGATAGGCAGCTGTTGATTTCTTGTAAACAATCATTTTTTCCCTTAGGACAGCAGAAAGTTTTCCGTGGGAAATTCTTGCTTGCGAGACAGTGCCTCAGAAAATCGCAAGGATAACGGTACGTTGACCACGGGCAGTAATGCACCGTGTTTGTGGATTAAAAATTGAAGTTTGTTACCTCGATATGCTGCTTTTCTTGGTTGTTTTCTCTTCGGCCTACCATCGACACGAAGCCGCCATTGCTATTGCAAGAAAACAAATTCAAATAGCGCCTGCGCACTTCAGCAAAGCGATAGCTCCTTCACAGCGTTCCCCTCGTTTCAAAGATCCACTAGGAAAAATATATTTTACCCAGTGGATCTTTGAAACGAGGGGCACACTGTGAAGGAGCTATCACTTCGCTCAAGTGCGTAGGCGCTATTTGAATTTGTTTTCTTGCAATAGCAATGTCGGCTTCGTGTCGATGGTAGGCCGAAGAGAAAACAACCAAGAAAAGCAGCATTATCGAGCTAACAAAACTTCGATTTTTAATCCACAAACACGGTGCATTACTGCCCGTGCGTTGACTTGCTACATTTGCATCTGCCTACGATCAAGTGAGCTACTTGCAAAAAGGCACCCTTTTTCTCTTAAGATTCTCTAGATCAACTATAGATTCAAAGGAAAGACTAGTGTTCTACGCATGTAAACAAGGGATCCATTCCTTCTGTTCAATTCAAGGACCACCTTAGCTCCTTGCTGCTTGTTTAACCTGCTGTAACGATGCAAAATGTCGGGTGAGTCAAAACACGTATAGACGTTAGGATGCCTGTAGTTTTTAAACCATTTGCTTTAATCTCTAAGCATATGACATACGTGCAGCTAGGATATCAACTTAGCTAATAAAATTTGATTTGTGAAATTCGGTCATATAGTTTTTAAATCACAAGCTAATTCATGAATATGGTTCATCTCAAAATCTCAGAATCCTTCAAGCTAGGCCTAAAATACTGTTCAAATTTGTTAGAAATCTAGCCTTATGATAATAGATAAGAAGCATGACAGGCAGAATGGAAGTCCAAAACAGATACAATTATCCAGCAGTGTCTTTATATACCTTGTAAACGATTGGGCGATAAGACAGTGTAGAGCAATTTATGTATATATAGTTGATAGCTTTACCTTATTTAGAAAATAATCAGACGGATGAAGCTTATGATACATATAACCGAAATCTTTCGGACGGAAAAGCTTCGGAAAAACAACCTCGGAAAAAAATCTTTCCGATGCTTCTCGGGAATTCCGGACAAACTCTTTCAGACACACACCAGACCAAAATACGAGCATGAATACCAAATACCGGGTGTCCCAGAAAAAAGGTAACAGATTTGATTAGGACTAGTGCTAAGAATTTGTCTCGAATCGGTTGGAAATAACGTTTAAACTAATCCTCAATAGTTAAATTGAAGATAGATACCTTGTTTGTTGATCTTGGAGCATTGAGAGTAGAAATTTTAGTCTTGAAAGTCTAGATTTGCCTCTATCTCCAAACCAGAACTGTTGGGTTTTGGCCTAAGCTGTCAACACGCTTGTTGTGGAATCTCCTGCATCATAGCCAGGACTAGCCAGGTACACATAAGAAGCCTCGTGCTTCGGAAAAATCCTTGATAGAAGTCCAAATCGAACTTGGCAATCAAACTTATGATTTTTTTCCCAAAGGGATATCTCTGTTCATTCTACGTAAGCTGTGAATTACTGCTGCCAAATAAAAGTTACCCTGCAGGGTAATGATTCCCTTAAGTGCGGAAAAAACTTCCTCGTTCGAATAAAATGCATTTTTTGATCATTGAAATTATTGCGAAACAAGAATTCGTCGCTTATACCCAAAGGATTAAATATCCCACGAGGGTAAAATCCTTAAAGGCGCTCCCTCGTGCTTAAGTTGTTTCTTTTTTGTAAATTCGTTTTCATTTTGGCTGAGTAAAAGATATTCCTTAGTGACTTTTTCAGTTTTCACTTTTTGTATTTGTACTCAAATGTGCATGCACAAAGCAAAGGTCCTTCCTCGGACTTTCTACATTGTGCCTATCCTTGAGGAGATTCCCAAAAACAGCGCATTCGTAGTTTAGGCAAAAGCCTAAAAGCTCTGGTTTGGAGGTGAAGGCAAATCTGGACTTTCTTGATAAAAATGTTTACTCTCAATGCTCCAATATCAGCAAACAAGGTGTCTATCTTCAAGTAAACTATCGAGGATTAGTTTAAAGGTTACTTCCGATTGATTGGAGTTAAATTCTTAGCACTAGCTCTGATCAAATCTGTTACCTTTTTTTTGGGACACCCGGTATATGTTGAAAATAATTAAATTTCTAGCAAAAATATAAAGTTACACGCATAAAATATCATCATCACATCTACATGATTCCGTAACGGTTTGAAAAAAGTACCCCTAAAAAGTGGCACGTGCCCGTACCACGAACAGTACTAAGGTACCCCCCCCCCCGAGTTTGAATGAAATTTTTATGACATTGAACAATAGTAAAACTAGCTGGGAACCAAATTAAAAAGATGTTGCCATACGAGAACTGTTTGCAAAGAACTCTTCAAGACATCAAAATTTCAGATCTCAAAGCTCAATGAACTTGAACACTGGTGGCAAAACAATGAACAATTAACTTTTTATGTTTAGTTTCTTTGTGCTTTTCTATTTTCAATTAGTTTAAAATTGTTGGACGAAGAAACTTTCGGACATCAGCAAATTTTGGACAATTAAACATTTGGACAAAAGTTATTCCGAAAGGTTGATCGTCTGAAAGTTTTTGATGTTAATATAGCTGTGGCGAAACATTGCCAGCAGATTAGTTCAAGGATTTTAGGCCAGTTTATGAAGGATTTCGAGATGATGCATTTTACGAAATTGCTCGTTATTTGAGAACGACCCAACAGATTGTGACACCTTAGATTCTCTTATCTAAGGTTAATATGCTAGCTAGATAGCTATTATCACTTCAGAGGAATTTTATAGATGGTTTACGAGCAATAGCCTTTCAAATATCTTTAAATTTTTCACTCGCACGGAATATGTGCATGTATATCCATTGATCTCTTGTCACAGTTAGTCAAATGTTGTCTCCCCAAGCCCAGAAATTTCTTCAGTACACTCTCATAGGTACCTTGAAGCAGTTTTTAATAATCAGCCAACACCCTTAGACAGCAAAACTGGCCATGCAGACAGCAAATTTCATAATGTTTACCTCAACCCACTTCTTGAATCAGCAACTTCTGCCTTACTTTGTTAATGAAACAATCTTCTGTCGTCTTCAAAAGTCTTCTCCTCTTGGTTCAAATATTTGCACCAAACAATACGATATTCTTAAAATTTGTAATTGATAGCCAATTCCATTAAAGTAAGGTGTTAAATCCGCATTAATCTGTTTACATATCGTCAGAATCTCGCCTTCTACACGTGGAAATTCTTGAGAAGGCTGCTGGATCAACATTTGTTGTTATTTTTAACACCATCGGATGGGCATCGGATCTGTATCCAATCAAAATTCCAGGGTAATTGTTTATGAAGATTATCGGTGCTTTAAACCTACCCAAACTGAATGATAACATGTACACGATGAAAAAAATTAGCGCTGTTAATGGGAAATTAATTTTTTAGACAACGTGGACATAGCTTTACAGATGTTTACTTTGTTTACTTTGAAGCGGGGTTTGCGAAGATTTGTTGATAATAACTCAAAATGATCACTAGTTTTGTTGCAAAGAGATCCTTCTTGTAAATATTTAACAAAATATAAAAGTTCGAATTGTTTTAAATTCCACGGAAAACATTTCGATTGTGTTCAATTTAAAGTAAATAGTTGATCTGTGAAACCATTCATTCGACTTCTGTATGAGCAAAAAGGTGGCACACAAGAAATTTCACACAAAATAGAGAACTCTAATTTTTGACTTGATAAAATTTTAATGACCTTTTGATATTTCCTTCTTCATCATATTTAAGCTGAAAACTTAAATGCTTCAATTGTTGGTTTGTCGCTGAAACACTATGGCCAGTTTTCCAGTCAGCGGAATTTTCCGAGCGGGCGGAATTTTAGACAATAAAAGGTTGCTCATTTGTAACTATCTATTCAATTTCAAAGCGAAATGTTCTTCCTCAAATCATAGAATTACCTTGTGAGGGCAAAATAAGCCTATCAACGCTACATTTTCCATGTTTTTAACACCAAAACATACCAGAGAATTCTTCAACTACCTGCCGCAGCAACTCATTGTTTTCTTCCAAATCTCGCAATCTGATTGGTGTTCAAGGAATTGCGGACTTTTGACCTAGATAGAGTCAGGTTTTTCAGCGTAATATTATGAGTCTTTGTTGACAGAGGCACCATCATCAAGTCAAAGAACACAGGAAAACAAGAGACTCGTCGTCATAAGCCTAGTTCCTGAAGTACTTGATGGGCACGAAAGAATCAAATTATACTTGATATCAGAAACACTGAAGTATCTTCAAGGCTTTTGTCATTGGTTTAAGAAGAAGGAAAACAGAGGAAAATTGCCTTTGCGAAGATTCATTGGTTGCGAAATGGCGAAAAAAGCCTACAACTTACCATCAAATCACAAGGAACCTCCCTCAAGAACAAGGCGAGAGGCATTTAGTCTCTCTCTATCCTCATTAAGATCAACGTTTGGCTAGTTTTTAAACCTATATGTACTTCCTTGTGGCTTGAATATATCTAAAAAGGCCTTACAATGATCCACTTGATATTAGTTACCAAACGATACTGTATGACGTAACAATACTCAGCTTCAATGACTTCATCTAAACTAGTAGAGTTATCCTACCTTCAAAATATGTTTTCAGCCCAGACACCCCCAAGCGCCCTCCAAGCGCCCCCTCAAAACAATAACATGCCCCTGAGGAGCAAATACTCTCAAATAGGTATATATGATGCTAGACACCTATGTGTAACTAAGCTATAAGAATATTTTCATAGCGAACAACATGGTTAAGATTTTCCCTAATTTTTTGGCATAAGACCCCCATACCTCTGCTCCCCCTCCAGCCACCGGACTATTTTAAGTTGACGGATTTCATGTATCTGGTGATTTAAGTGAAAAAAAAAACACGATTGAAAGAAATAGTGCAGTTAGGGTTCCTTCAAAATTTGAATAGCTGTTAGAATTCCTAGTTTCCACATACATATATTAATGTGCAAAAAAAAACGAAACAATTGTATGACAAAATTGGCATTTCCAAATGTCCAACTTCCTTCACAATTTTCGAAAACATAAATCCTTTTTGCATATTAGTGCGACTTCTGGATTCCATCATTTCAAGGATGCTGATAACTTTTGCAACAGGCATTTTAAAAAAATTGGTTTCAAGCAATTCTTTCCTATGACATCAGAAGCAAAGATGTTGTATACAAAACAATCGCGAAAAATCTTCTTGTAATATGCAAAAATTCATTTCCGGTAGCAGAATGTCCGGATGTCAAACGTTATTGCAATTAAATTAAACCTAATTTGTTATTCCCTTGTTCTTGAATAGCAATTTTTGTTCCGCTGAATTGTTTTCTGCGCAATGTTTACAAATCGCATTCCGGTAGAAGGCTGCAATTTATGTCCAGCATCAGAACTCCCCCGTGTTGACACTTTCTTACAAAAGAAATTTGACGATTCTTTTGTCTAAGAATAGCATTTAAAGCTCTGGAGAACTGATTTCAACATCTAAGAGTTTTATGAGTAAAGCTGTGTTGGTGAACCTTTATTTCTTTGTGCCTCTTTTCATGCGAGAAGAAGCATTTTAGTGGAGCATTTTTAATGAGCATAGTTCAGCAGCAATAGTTTTCACAATATATTTTCTGGTATCCAATCAAGAGGAAGTAGAGCAAAATAACAGGAACAACGCATAGGAGAACAGATATTTGCAAGGAAGATAGTAGAGAAGCAACATTGAAGTCTCTGGAGACTAATATTAGATCAAGATATCCACAGAAAGCAAGAAAAGTCTCCAGCTTTTCAGCTTCAGCAGAAAAAAGGTGAAGTAAATTGCAGACCAAAAAACAACGATGGCAAAACTATCAGCAGGAATCTTCCTTGTCTTAACAATGGCTTACCTTGTAATGCAGCAGTCAACTGTTTCCGAATCAAAATTAGTACAAAGGATATGTGGGCATAGATTTTACCTATGGTATAGATATTGCTGCAATAATCCTCGTGTCTGTGCGAGATATGGAAGAAAGAGAGAAGCAGACGCAGGTATTTGTACTGAAAACAACTACATTACCCTCCTTTTTTCTTTTCTTTCATTCTTTGTTATACCAGTACCTCTAAGGAGACCATTATGGAAATAAGGTCAGCTTGACCCTTTAATGCTATCCCTGCCACTGTAATTGGGGGTGTTTTCCTTTTACATTTTTAACCTTAAGTGTTTAGATATTATATTGTATCTATTTTTACATGTACCGGGAGGGCCAGAAAAAAGTTCCCACATTTGAAAATTCATAACAGCAACAGTATTTCACAGATTTGAATGATTCCAATTTTAGTTAAAAGCCAAAAGGTTGAAGTAATTTTATGATTTGTCTCACGAGCACTACAAATTTAGGTAAATCTAACTTTACAAAAATTTCATGGTTGCAAAATGACTGAAAAATGGCCTAAAACATCGATCAAAGCATAAATGACTCCTCGCACAGAATAAGGAAGGAAATGCAGCTTCTCATGGCTGAGAGATATCCTCCACACATTAATTGCCAAGCTATTGAAAATCTTTTGATTTGCTTGAAAACCGATGTCTTATAACATTTGAGGGAGGTGAAACGCAGCTTGCCTATTGTTCGGTGTGAATAGAGTCTTTATGAATTGATCGATGTTTTAGGCCCTTTTCCCGTCATTTTGCAATCATGAAATCTTTATAACGTTGAATTTACCAATACTTCTAGTGCTGGTAGGACAGCAAGAAAAATCACAAAAATACTTGAATCCTTCGGCTTTTAACCGGAATTTGAATGATTCAAATCTGTGAGGTAGCCTTGGTGCTATGAATTTTCAAAAGTGGGAACTATTTTCTGGATCACCCGGTATTGTAATAAATTGTAAAATTTCATTGTGACTAAAAAGATACACACATGCGTACGTAATGAGTTAACTTTTTTGATCATTTTGTCGTAGATATGTCAGAAAAGAGACGCATACAAGAAGAAATAACACAGAATGAGGCAACGTCATTTTTCAAAAGAACCACCCGTAAAAGAAAATCTCCTAAAGATCCTTACCAAGAATGCTGTGTTGAAGCGTGTTCACTAGAAGAAGTTATGGAATTTCCCTGTTATTGACCGAAGTAGTAAAATAGATTATAGAATTATGATAGGTAGTTAATACCTAGGTAATTCAAGTGCAAAAGAACTAGTCTAGAGTACTGTATTCATACAGACTTGAAGTAGAGGTTTGCTTAAGTATCAGTGAAATGTTGATCGAACAATACCACTTGGAATTTAGATAGAACCGTTGCTGTTAATTACCTAAGAAGTAAAAGCGCTCGGTTCGCTCGCTTTTCAACACGTTGATCGCTTTCAGTGAGACTTGCAGTAGGGACATAAGATGAACTATCAGTGGTATATCGATCAACATAACAATTAGAACTTACCGGGTGTCCCAAAAAAAACGCAACAGATTTGATCAATCTTAGCGATAAAGAGGTTCACTAAATTCATTTTAAGTATGCTTTATGACAATCCCCAATAGTTCAAAAGAACATTGATACCTTGGTTGTGAAGCTTAGTAGCTTGGTCATCGAGAAATCTATGTCGAAAGTCCAAATTTGTTTTCAGCCCTAAACCAGAGCTTTGCAAGAAAACGGCCTAAGGTAGCCACTCAGCAGGGGAATCACCCAAATCAAAGTGAGTCTAACATAGTAGTGGACCGTAATATTTTCCAAACGGACTGAACATCTTTTGTTTACGTGAGAAAATGTCGCTTTGAATTTGAATAGAATTTTACGCATGATAAACTTTTTATTGTGCAAAATCTTGTGCACTCGAAAATTCTACTGAGTGGAAACCAGCCTTCAGGGTTAACTTGTTTCACAAAATAAATTGTAGCGTGCCTTTTTCAATTAGATCAAGCAACTGTTCTTTTAAAAAACCTATTGCCAAGAGACACACCAATAGAGTGCTATATGGACAATACCATGCTTTTAACGATGTTTCGATAGACTGATTGGTCCCAGAGGAATTAATAAATTTCTGAAAACCGTTTCGTGCCCATGAGAGAGGGAGGCAGAGTTACCTCAAGAATGGATACATTGTAAAGAAAGATCTTGGCATGCCATTGTCTATCCCTTATGCTTTGTATTATCATTGTGATTGTGATGTTGCTAACAACCACTTCGTGAAATTTCCTAATTTCGTATTCTGTTCAATATAAACACGAGCGAGATTGTTGTTTTCTTTTTCTACTTGGAGTAGAGTGGACAATGATCCCTAAATATTGTTTCCATATCTGTAGAAAAAGATTTTTGTGCAAACAAAAATGCAGTCTAGGTTAGGCAGGTTTTGGAGATTCTGCTTTGGGCGATTCCCCTTCTGAGTGGCCACCTTAGGCCGTTTTCTTGCAAAGCTCTGGTTTAGGGCTGATAACAAATTTGGACTTTCGGCATATAATTCTTGACAACCAAACTACTAAGCTTCACAGCCAAGGCATCAATGTTCTTTTGAACTATAGAGGATTGTCATAAAGCATACTTCAAATGAATTTAGTGAACCTCTTCATCGCTAAGATTGATCAAATCTGTTGCGTTTTTTTTGGGACACCCGGTAGATGGAAACATTGCCATTAATTACCTAAGAAATCAAAGTGCTCTGTTCGCTCCCTTTTTAACACTTTGATCGCTTTCAGTGAGACTTGCAGTAGGGATATAAGATAAACTATTTCGATCAACATAACAATTAAAACTTAGATGGAAATATAGCCATTAATCACCCAAAAAATCAAAACGCTCTGTTCGCTTGCGTTTCAGCATTTCTTGCCCATGTAAAGAGCTTATTTGGGAGTTGATGCAGCGCAACTATAGCGCAATGTTTTGCTGGAGAGTTAGATATCACCATTGGATTTTCAATTTAAATGATCTCATGTGCATGCATATTGCTTAGCTAGAGAAACAATAACAAAGGTGTGTTTAGGCGATGTATGTGTCCTATTCATAGGTTGCATTCAGCAATATTTCTAGTTTATCTGCACATGGGGGTCCCTGGTTTGGGGTTGTTGTTCTTTATCTCTTGGATACTACGTATCTTCTTTGGCGCTGCGTTGGTGGAATTTTTCCTTTGCGTCTCTTCTTCTTCGCATTTCAACGCATGCACTACCGCAACGCCAGAGAAACTAAGCAGTGTGCAATATATAAAAAGCGTTCAAAAGATAAAAAGGAACGTACTGAAACCAGAAAACTGGTTTTCCTGTTGTATGAGCATCAGCCAATCACTTTTCTAATAATCTGATGAATATTGACGGGTTGAGTATACGCTGTCCTTCTACAGGGTGTTTCAGAAAAAATGCAACCCGAATATAATTAAAATCTAAAACAATTGCCAAAATTTGAGTACATGCAATGCATGTCATTTGATAGTACAATCCTTCTTCTTTCTAAGAAGTTTGGATGCCTTTTTGGAATTATTTATCATTTGATTTGTATTTTAGCAAGCATACCCAATTTCAAATGCAGCACCCTGCAAACGCAAATTAATAAACCTTCCTTTTCTGGTAAAAATTATGAAAATAACTTTCTTGGGCTATTTCAGGCCTAGAAAAACTCGAGGTAATGTCTTGAGGAGGGAAAACGACAATTTCACCCCCATGAGATGCATTTGTAGGTAATGATAAAATATGTTGTCACAAATGTGGAGAATCGTCTATGCAAATGCCCTATCAGTTACCGCCATCTAAATTAGGCCATACTTACAAAAATGTAAATTAAGTAATGAAAAATTCAATTAATCCACCCAATCTGGATATCATTGGAAAGAAGATAGATTTTACTTTCAGATGGCATGCTTCATATTGATTCAAAATCATTTCCTGAAGAAACTCGAATGAAAGTGGGTTGCATTATTTTTTAAACACCCCGTAATATGGACACGGTACCTCTAAGGTAATGCCATTGCTATTTTGTACAGCGTATACAATCAACGAGCTGTTCTTTTACGACAGGCTCGGCATAGCTGAAATGCCAGAATTAAAATTCATTCATTCGACCTCGTCTATCACCTG
This sequence comes from Aurelia sp. 3 sensu Dawson et al. (2005), assembly GCA_964020215.1. Lineage (NCBI taxonomy): Eukaryota > Metazoa > Cnidaria > Scyphozoa > Semaeostomeae > Ulmaridae > Aurelia > Aurelia sp. 3 sensu Dawson et al. (2005). Next base: position 17,375,011 of record OZ026584.1, read on the forward strand.
CACCTCTTGTTTCTTCCCCGATTGAAGTGTTGGCGAAGCTGAGTAAACAAACAGATCGCATTTTGATTCAAAATTCAACGTCAAAATGATTTTTTAACGACAATGAAAGTGAAAGATATCGCTTTTGATGTGCATGATAATTCTTTAAGAAGATGATAGCAAACAACTAAGTATGAGGTTGAAAGTTTACTTCAAACAACAAATTTGTTTTCATGTGTCTTAGGAATGCCAGCCTTACCATGGGAATTAATCTTATTGAAAGTAGAAATCGATAGATGAGTCAAATTTCACTTCTAGAATTGAATCGACTATATGCAAATTTCTGATGCATTTTAGCAATGCTATACGGTAGTGACAGCGGGAGGTAGCATGGTTAGCTAAATGGAAAAGTGAACTGACTTTGAAGCGAGTTGAAAGTAGTTGAAAGCGCACATACAAAGCTATAAATGACATTGATAACTGATGTTAAAAGACAGATGCGAAAAAGGACAAATTCTTCATTCATTCATTCATTCATTCATTCATTCATTCATTCATTTATTCATTCATTCATTCAAACATAAATAGGTACGCCCGTTGATTGATCGTTCTTCCAAGGGCGGCGCCACGGGTTGGATTGGGGTAGACATGTCCACCCAACTTTTCTCGGGTCAACATTTATTCTTAAGCAAAAACGATATAAAAAATATTAGGTATCCTTCTGGGAATAAATTTTATCTCCTGTCCACCCCACTTTCTCAAAGCTCGAGCCGCCGCAGCGTTCTTCTGTGATACTCTACGGTGTCGTAAACGATCTTGCAAATCGTTGAAAATTTTTCTGCATTTTAACAATTCTACCAGCAAAATTATTATCTGCTTCTCAAAGCATTTCTTTTAGTTTCGAGCTTCTAACGAGCCACACCTTGAACCGAACCAATTCATCAAATCTAACTGTAAACCTATTAGGACTTGGTCAATTTTGTGACCGCAAATTTGTCAAAAAGTTGACTTCATTAAAATCAAGACAATATTCGCGTCATAAAGGAATTATGTTTCAACAACAAGTTGAGAAAGGTCGCCTAATTCAATTAGTTTTAAAAACAAAGGATGAAATTTACTCCTAATGAGAGAATGACGCTTATTAGAAGTGACTTCTTCATAGCAAGAAAGCAAAAGTTGCTCATTAGTTGAAAGAGGGACGGACAAGCTGCTTGTGGAATTCTGAATTGATGCAAGACTGTTTTTGCAATGAAGACTTTTGGATGCGTTTTGATCGTGTTGTTTGTCGTGAATATGATATCTGGAGAATTCCGTGAGAAGAAAGATGAAGAGAAAATTGTCCGCTGTGGAATGACTATCTACTATACTCACATGAACTATTGTATTGATTATTTCGCTGCTTTAGGAAAACGAAACGTTGAAACATCAGAGGGTAAGTCTGAAAATTCATTGCTCATTTTTGTAGATTTTGTAAGCAAAGATCAACCTTGTAAAACAAAACAGTTAGCTGTGCAGCATAACAAAAGGATTTGCCCGAGGGGCAAATCACTCCTCAAAATAGCGTACGTGATTTTTGTGATTTTGAAATCACATGATTTTTTCTGTGTGATTTTTTGTGATTTTAGTGATCTCTATTGATTTTTTCGTGTGATTTTTCAGTAATTTTTCAATGATTTGTGATTTTTGGTGCTTTCTGTATGTGATTGTTCTTGTGATTTGTGATTTTGTATGTGATTTTTTTGTGATTTCAAGGAAGGTGTACGAAAAAAAAATCAGTGAATTGCCCCTCGGATTTGCCTTTGTGAAAAAAAGACTTCACACCTTCCACCACAGCTACATTCTTTGCCAAAACTCTTTAAAAGATCATAGATTTTTGCTCTTCTCCCCCTCCCTCTTACAATGTTGATTCCATTTGTGATTACGCAGTGCTTCAGGGACATTGCAAAATTTATTGCATGATATGGCTGGTGGAGAAGAAACATTCTTGCAAAAATCTGCTTGCCTCGTATGAAGCCATTGCAGGAAAGCAAACTGCCCTGTCACCCTTTCCTTAAAAACGCAGTTGCCCTGTATTCATTTACAACAGAGGTAATATAGTACTGACGATGAATCAAAATCTCTTCTTGCCAGTTCTACCCTTTGTCATCGAAAAGATTAACTTTGAAGATTAAGGAACATGACTGATGAATCGTTCTTGCAAACAACGGACACGGAAATTTTGCTTTCCATTCTTATGCGCACCTTCCAAGCATTTACTGCTTTTCAGCACAAGAATTCTGATGAGTTTTTGAGAAGTCTGGAGAATTTTTGACGATTACTGAGAACATTTTTAGGTTTGAATTCTTAAGTAAATCTGAGAGTCTTTGTACCAATGAAAATTTCTGATCAGAACATTAAGAATTCTTGAATATTCTGAGGAATTCTGAAAACATGAAACCTATTATATAAGAACCTTTCCCAGTTTCCGCCTCTGGGTGTTTCTTAGTTAGGGGGTTTAAAAGATTGAATTTCAGCCTCAAGGCTCTTAGAAAAGAGGTTCTTTAATGCTGGTTTTAAGGCTGATTTCCACTCAGTAGAATTTTCCGAGCGGAGTGAATTTCAAACAATAAAATGTGAGTCACGCGTGACATTTTATTCGAAATCACGGCAACATTTTCATACACAAACAAAGGATTTCCTGTCCAATCGGAAAATTATACTGAGTGGAAATCAGCGTTAAGACTGATCTTGATGAGTCCCAGTAATCGCTATTTGAAACGAGACTATTACACCAAACCGAGACCGCTCATACTAGAGCCTCCCGGCAGCCTTTCAATAGCGATAACTACAGCCACATTATCAGTTTATGCGAGTTTCTACTGTATACAAGCGTCAGACTTGTCCTTCAATTAAAACATTTCATTTTAGGTTTCCAAATACAACCAATCCCATGGTTGCGAAGATATAAAGCAAATTCATTTCTGAAGCAGAAGAAGAAGAAGACAATCCGTGATCTATTTGCAAAGAATTATAAACGCTTTGATGTTGATGCAAGGGAAATCTCCGAAAGAAAAGATAACATAAATGAAGAATGTTGCAGAGAAGGATGCTTTTATGAAGAAATTAAGGAATATCCTTGTAATTGACAATACCTAGAGCCTTTTTTGCCTCAAATTAAACGTCGCTTGAGATCAAGGGTGTTGGGACACGGATGTTTTGATTGATTATTTATTTACATTGTTTTGATCCTTGTATCTTGTTTTTTGTCATATCTTCTGCTCTGTTTCGTCTTCAACTGAGGTGTGCAACTGAACGTGGGCTTGGGCCAAATCGCTCTCGAGCTGTTCGAATATAGCTCCCTTGTATTTCTGTGTTTTGGTTCGGCTTCGCAAAAGAAAGGTTTCAAACTGGTAAAGTCGCACGAAAACCCTTCCTTTTCTTCTTTTAAGACTTTTTTCAGGCTTCGCGGTTTAAAACCTTTCTTTTGCAAAGGCGCGCTAAGACACAGAAATACAAGGAAACAATGTCAGAACAATTTGAGAGCGATTAGGCCTAAGTCCGTGTTCAGTTACACACATCAGTCGAAGATGAAACAGAGTAGAAAACAAGACAAGAAAACAAGACACAAGAATTAAAGCAAGATAAGTAAATAACAAGTCAAAACATCCATGTCCTAACACCCTTGCTGTGGTTTGATATAGCGTAGAATTATACCTCATCTACCAGGTGTTGCAAAAAAGTGTATATGGATTTGGTTGGCTTCACTGATGTGAATCTAACTTTGGCTAATCACTCTACTGCATTCACACGATGCCGGCACATTTTGAAAACGGTCAAAAATGTGATGGTAGCAGAATTTGAGCTAGTGATCACACGATGCCGGGACAATTTCAAAACGGTACGAGATTTGATAGTAAGAAACTCTTTTCAAGACTTTGATGCCGTAGAAAGGTACCTATACCCTAAGTGTCAATCAGTCTTGTTCCAAAAGCGTCGAAAACTGTTCTATTTTCAAAATATTCAAGTGTTTACAAAATGCCGTTTCCAAAATGTGCCGGTTAGAGTTCAATTTTCAATATCAACCGTTTTCAAAATATGCCGGCAAAAAATGTGCCGTTTTCGTGTGAACGGGGAGGCCAATCCGTGACATTTTTCACCGTTTTCAAGATGTCCCGGCATCGTGTGAACGCGGTCTCAAAATGTTCCTAGATTGTTAACTTGAACATGATAGACCTCTTTTGTTGGCATTGGTGCTTTACTGCTAGACATGTTAATCTCAAAGCTCAAATTTACATTCCCTTGCAGCCATTTTGCCTTTGCAAATTCTTGAGGCACAGCGAATAAGTCAACGATGGCCTTGATAAATTTTGACACTGTTAGATTCCTTATATTCTGTTTCCCAGAAGTCATCCTAAGTCACCATCCATATAGACCTATTTCACAATTAAATTCAATTCGAGGCAAAAGACGTGATTCCCTGTACAGCAAGGAATCTACATCATATCATTATTTTGCAACTACAAGTACAAAACAGTTTCATGCGTTGCGTTGCTTTCATACGTTTTTGACATTAAGATCCACATCATATCGAGGCAATTGATGTTCCTGGAAGAATTTCAAAAGAGCTGACGTCATTGTGAAAATGGTCTATAAGACAATTCCTTGATTTTTCTTTAATATCAGTTTTAATTTCGATGCACTTCGAGTTTGCTTTGGCACGCTAGAGAACCTATACGCACTACCGTGGTGGAAACACCATACAGAGGCACCATACATATAATACCCATACAGGGATATTATGCTTGATGTGGTGGGGTAAAATAACCAAAGTTCTGGTTTCCAGGTGAACTTTCAAGAGCAATTGCCCTCTCAACATCATTATCAGCGAACAAGACACCTATGCTCAAGTTGACTAATAAGGAACATTTTGGAAGCGATTAACTATTGACAAAAGCTAACCTCATATCTCTGGAGCCAACCATATATGTAAACTTGTTCCGAGAACCCAGTGTTGTTTTATTCGTTGGTAGCTTCACTATTTCCTCCTCTGCCGTATTTGTGATGCAAATAGACGTGATCTTCTCAACAGTGTAAACGCGATATCGTTGCCTTATGGTTTGATAAATCTTTCAAATGATGAGTTAGTAAAAATCATCCTCTATGGCCATGAACAGTTATCATTTAATTCAAATGTGAAAATCCTGACAGCTACGCTAGAATATATCCAGGCCTCCAAACGTTTTGAATGTTAAATGACTGGGCGTCGTCATTATGTTTTTGCTCCTACTGGTATCGTCCTTGTAGTGTGGTATGGTGCTTCGTAGTAATGAAAACCTGTCCACAAGTTCTCCCCCGTCCTTAAATAGTTTCCTTTTCGTTTATCTGTAAAATTTCTTTTGTATTGGCTAAAAAGCATCTTGTGTCGTATGATTAGTTGTATTTTTGATCTTACTCGGCTTGCCGCGCAGCGCCTGCGGCGCCGCGCTGGCCCACCGTCGTACCGAGTAATTGCCTAGGGTGGAATTTGCTGCGCCTGTTGGCACTTTAGCTGTTAATCATTCTATATGTGGGGAAACTATTGTCATAATGGTCTCGTCAAGATTCGCTTTACAAAGTGACTCTTCATATATATGCTCGATAATCTTTCAGTTTCCACTCTTGAGGTTCTTCACCGCTTTTTTCACCACTCCCTTTAGTTGTATCCTTACTCATTCTCATGTACACCTTCTCCTTAACCCTATCTTACCTGGAAGTTTTGAAGGGGTCAATGCCTGAGGGGTATGGTCTTATGTGCTCTATGTTAAATGACTGGGCGTCGTCATTATATTTTTGCTCCTCCTGGTATCGTCCTTGTAGTGTGGTATGGTGCTTCGTAGTTAGTGTCTTAGGCAATTCATCATTGTAAACTTTATATTGAATATATATAAGTATATGTATTCATATAATATGTATTTTTTCATTCGGCATTAGCTGACACGGTGATTTATATTTATCACGAGTGGGCTACCACAATTGGAGAATTAAAAATATTTTCCTGCCCGGAATCGAACCCGCGACCTTCGTGTCAACTGACTCTCCGCTGAAAACAGCAACTTCATCTTCACCTTCCACATTCTTCAACTGAAGCATTAAAGGGAGTGTATAATGGTAAATAGGGTAACAGGGTAACAAGGACAGATTTCGTAGTACAATAGCAACAGTTACTTTAACTGACACCTCAATTCAAAGCAATTAGCGACTGCAGACAAAGGAGATTTTCTCAACTGGTAATCAAAGCAAACACCGCCGCAAAAGTTGCCGTTAACTAGTAGGGCCAACTCTTGCCTTGTGCAAGCGAAAAGTGTTTTCAAGTTATGTGCTTATAACGAAAGAAAACAAGCAAATCCAACGTTCTGTCTATCTCTTGGCCTCTAACGCTCAAGGCAGCCTGTTAAATGAAATTTTAGGCTGTTTTAGCAGCAAGACGCGGACGTCTTTCAGAAAGCAGCTACTTTTTCATGTCTTGGAGCATTCTAGTTTTGTACCCTTTTCCCTTCCAGAAAGCTGCTCACAGACAGACAAATTCCCTAAGAACAGTTTGCATTCTCGCATCTCCATCATTTGTGAATGTGCTCATATTGCATTTTGCTTCCCTTCGCGACGTCCTATTTTGCAATGCGGCCTTCAAAAGTATGTTTTTCGGGTTGTCAGTTTGAAATAGAACGCATAATAAGTCCCTCGAGACTCACTAAAGTTTTGAAGTTGATTTCACTTTGTAATTTACATCCTCGAACAAAAAAATTTTGCTGGCGTCTTGTTGACTCGCGTCTTCCTGCTAAAACAGCCTACTGTTGGTTCAAAACGGCCTTATCACTCTTGAGAAGCAAAATTACAGATGAAAGCATGTCATGTCCTGCTGCACTTGTATTCTACATAGCCATTTCCCTTAACACTAAATGTGTTCAATATCCTTGGTTATAACAATCTTCGATTCATGGCTATCTGTTTTACTTGTGAACTTGTTTTCTCGATCAATTTCTTTGATTATAACATAATAGAGAATAATAAACCATCTGGTTAAATTTACTCAAACTTGGTGTCAACCTTTAAGTTGAGGTCTCTTCTATTAAATGTTTTAAAAACAAAAAATTTGGATTTATGGCTGCTCTTCAACTACCTCTGAAACAACACACGTGTTTTTTGGACACCTGGTAGACTAATTACAACCAGTTACAAGAAAACACTAAAACTACCAACTGGCAAACTCTTAATGAAGCGAAGCCACCCTAAAGCAGCCACCTTGAAGGCATTCAATTTCATGCCTATACCTTAAGGTTCAATAGATTTGAACAAACGATAAATGTGTGTCATTTTTGACAACTCTTGTCTAAGAAGATTTAGTGAACCATGAAGACATGTAAGCTTATGCCATCATAACATGAAACTGTCCCACTTATCGCCGCACTATCAAAGAGAGACGCACCAACTACTTGCAGAATTTGTTCACATATATGATCTCTGCTGCAATGAAGGCCAATGCATTTCTCTTGATCACTTTGTTCTTTGTGAAGATGAATGCAGAAGAAACACCAGTGATACATGAAGAGAAAGGCACCGGAAAGGCAAAATATTGCGGAAACGACTTTATGGATGCTCACGCAGTAGTTTGCATTGACTATTTCAAGTCTTTGGGAAAACAAGGCGTCAAGGCATCAGAAGGTCATTCAAGCAATCTTTCTTTTTTTAAACATTCAATTGAAAAGTTACACGACTTATTACTGATTAAACTGCTTGCATTGCATGATACTAGTTCCTAATGTCTACCTTATGAAAATCAACATGAGGAAAATAGATAGGAAAGGAGGCATAACATACTAAAGAGAAATGGAGGTTGTATGAGTTATTAAACTGAGTTAAAGATTTCTTAATCACACCGGCCAGTCTTTTATCTTTATCATCATGCAATGAAATCTGCAGTAGAACATTTCAGTGATTGGCATATCCAAGTAGTTGTAACAAAGTGGGAGCATCAGCAAGAAGATCTGTTTGTGATACTTCAAAAGAAGGGCAGAGCAACGAAACTATTCTTAAGTATCAAGCAATCAATCGCTTATATTAACCCTATTTTGGTTGGATGGCAAAGTAACTTTCCCTTGTAGACTTCTTCTGTAACTCGCCGGGAGAGAGATTATGGACATGAAACTTTTCCACTTTTTGCTGCTACCTATTATGCAACTACTCATAAAGTTTTACATAGACAATTTTCCTGGATTCACCCTGTCGAGATTGCAAATTCTCCAATCTCAACTTCTGCAAAAAAGTAGCAAAATTCCACTAATTTGCAAATTGTCTTTGCAGAGTACCGGGTGACCCAAAGAAAACTTCACGAGACAGATCATAACTGGCTCCCTGAAATCAAAAGCTATTTCCAAATGCTTTCAATCATTGTTTAGTTGAAAGGCCTAGCTATCTTTGAGATGTTGCATGGTCATTTTGAGCAATGATTACTATCGGAAAAACCAGATTCAATGAAAATTTTGAATTCAGGATTCTTTATTTTGAGTGAAATAATCGCCATCATTTTCCAGTGAACATTCTGTGAAAACTCGATGTAGCGATGCATTAGAAGTTGTGTGGGGAAATGTTTTGTTTGCAAAATGAGTGACCTGAATTCCTCATTAAAATTTCATGCGCCGAAGCAAAGTTTGAATTCAGGTTTTGTCACATTTTCCAAAAAAAGGACAGGAAAGCGAGGGAATGGTCCAAGAAATGAATGAATTTCCATATTTTGAAGCTGTTTTTTGGGACAGTACGCATAACTTCAACTGACCAAGTAACAACTCAAAAGATAGCGGAGCCTTTCAGCTACATGCTGACACCTTGTTTGTCTTGATAACGTTTGCTGTCAAGGAGATATAGGCGATCTAGCTCGTGAAGTTTTTTTGGGTCACCCGGTAGTGTCATTCATTCATTTCATTTCATTCATTTTAAAATATTTATACAGGTATAAGTTTCATATATTTATACATGTTTTTCAAACTGACCTGTTAAAAAATAACATAAAATAAAGGAAAATAGGCTAAACTAAGAACAAAAGAAATTTATATGCCTAATTTACAATATACAATGCTATAATACCTAATTTACAATAAAACATAATAAAAATGAAGTAGAAAATAAAGTTACACCGCTCTCATAGTCGTTCCTTGAAAGTTTTCAGGGAGGGTGCCAATTTTGCTTCTTTTTCCAAACTGTTCCAAAGTTTTGCACCGCGATATGAAAAAGCCTTTTGGCCATTGACAGTCTTTAGTAACGGTAACCTTAGATCAGTTTCTGTTGAGCGCAAAGACCGTTCTCTATCATCTGAATATTTTGTAAATAGTTTTCTCATGTAGACTGGGGCAAGTGAATTCAAAGATTTATATGTTAGCGTGGCGGTCTCTTTTCTTATAAGATTGTTGATAGTCGGCCAGCCAAGGTTCTGAATTAGTGGAGCAGCAGAGGCATCGTATGAGCTATTTGTTACAATTCTTGCAGCCCTGTTTTGAATTTTCTGCAGGACGTTAATTTTTGAATTACTACAGCAGCCCCAAACAGAGCTACAGTAACTCAAATGGGGCTCGACAATCCCTCTGTACATTTTGTTGAGCACATCAGATGGAAGATATTTCTTAGAATACTTAATAAGTCCAAGGGCTCGGTTAGCCTTGGTCTTGATAGTATCGACATGTTTGTCCCAGTTTAGTTGACTATCTACTTGAACACCTAAGTATTTTGCATTGGCAATCATTTCAATTTCCTGATCACCTATTGAAAAAGATGGTTGAGCATCAGGCTGGCTTTCTATCTTACGGATGTTTGGTCCAGAACCTATGATAAGCGACTGCGTTTTCACAACGTTCAAAGAAAGTTTGTTTGCATGCAGCCAATCTTGTAGCTTCAGAAGATCTAAATTTAAGTCATTTTGCAGGTCACCAATGCTTTTTGAAGAGAGCGAAATGGTCGTATCGTCAGCATACATGCTGACATGAGACTTTTGCAGGGAAAAGGGCAGGTCATTGATGTAGATCAGGAACAACAGTGGACCAAGACAAGAGCCTTGAGGAACTCCACAATTTATTCCCTTCACATCAGAAGAAGAGCCATTTATCCTGCAAAATTGTTTACGATTATCCAAGTAAGATGTAAACCAGTCATGTTCCAGGCCAGTCACTCCATACATTTTAAGTTTTTCTAACAGGATTTCATGATCGACCGTGTCGAAGGCCTTCTTCAAGTCAATAAAAATTAGGCCAGTGTATTTTCCGTTATCTATATTCAGGTACCAATCATTGGTGCTAGCCATTAGGGCAGTAGCGACCGAGATCTAATGTTGTCTATCATGTCATCATGTTTGGGTGGAAATCTGAACTTGATTTTATCACATTTTCCTGATTTTCAGCAATTTCGCCACCTTTCATGATCATACATAAGAAGCAATGTTGACGGTTTATTCATGATCATTGGTGTAAGCAATGACATGATGGCTAATTTTGAGAAAATTCAGAAACATTGCTGCAACGAACGTACATACAAGGAAATGCCAGGAACTATAGCATACGAAATCTGGTAACTCTACCTAACCAGTTAAGAGTTAGGTTGGAGCTTTTTTACCTCCCACCCCTAACAATTTTTTTTATATGTATTCATCTAACATTTTACAAATTTTACAATACAAGTTACGTCTACATCCCACTATACTTTCTAATTAATATACAAACTATACAAACACTACAGGGACAGGACCACAAGGAGCAAAGGACAATGACTACCCTGTGGCCATTAACATAAAGACATGCAAATGTTAACAACTAAATGAATAACTACAAAATACAAAACATACATACGATTTAGCATTATACACATAAAATACTCGCATCCGTTTCACATTGAATGTCAGGCCAGCATAGGAGAAAGATACTTAACAACTGGAACCCCGGACGAGATAACAGCAACAATAGCAGCTACAATCACTGATCCTCCCCCAGAGTCCCCATCCCTCAACACACTACGCATATGCTGTCAGGGCAGGGTTTCTGGTTGTAATATTGATAATCTGAAATGCTTTGGTTTAGTATCAAGAGGTTTCCATTTACAATTCGTTTGCTTAACATTAAATGTGAAACTGACTTACCAAAGAAACAAGGAAAAAAGGTACATAGCGGCTGTGTGGCGTAAAAGAAAGCTATCAACTTAGAAAGTGTCAAGATTTTAGAATCCATGTCTTGCTTAGGGGCAGTGCAAAGTTTATGATATTACATAGCCTGTGGAGAAGGAAAATTGTTGCAAAAAAATCTGCTCGCCCCGTATGAAATCATTGCAAAAAATACAACTGCCCAGTCACCTTTTTCCTTAAAAAGTGCATCTGCCCTGTATTTATGAACAATATTTGTTGTATAGTACAACAGTATCACCTTTGAATTAGCCAAAGACCATATGAAAGGCAATTCATCTCTATACGAGTTTTTGTTAATGACTGATGAATCGTTCTTGCAAGAAACTAACAAGGAAATTCGGCGTCATTTATACACATCTTTGCATACATTTCTCAACTTGTATGATTCACAATTTTGTCCTCAAGGTGAGCCATTTTATATTTAAAAATTCATCCTATCTTGAGCTCATAAAAAGTTACTGCCCCGTTCAAGCCCGTTCATATTTGCTTAATAAAAAGTGTTGACCCGGTTGTGTACAAGATCAAAAAAGTAGTTGCCCTGTTACGTTTTGCACCGGCTAAGTGAAAACTTTTCATTGCAGGCCCAGAGAACCGATCAATAAAGCGGTTGCAGTTGCAGAGACATAAAGCTAACTCATTTCTGAAGTTGAAGAAAGGTCCCACTTTCCGTAATCCACTTGCTAACAACTCTCCTACAGAAGCTACAGCATCACCTCGTCAAAACGCAGTTGAAGAATGTTGTAAAGAAGGATGCGTTTTGGAAGAAATTAAAGAATACCCTTGCTTTTGACAATAGCTAAACTAATAGTTTCAGCATTATATCGAATTAGGGGCCACAACAAATCGATTTTATCCCAACTGCGTTGTTTGGACGTTTTCAGTTAGAACCCCCTACCCTCCTGCAATACGTCCAGGACCTCAGTTCCGATATCTCGGGGGGGGGGGGGTAACTTAGTACTGTTCGTGGTACGAGGACGTGCCATTTTTTAGGGGTACTTTATTAAAACCATTATGGAATTATGGGTGTCATTATCACAATTTTTTGACATTTCACGGAATTATGGGTGTCCTTTTCGGGTTCCTGTAAACCGTGGAACGACATAACGACTAATAACGACATAACGACTAATAACGAGCTATCAAATTACAGTATCGAGTTGTCTGTCCAAATGAGTGTATCAACCGGACCACCATGAGTACGGAATGGACTGATCAGTGGATCTAGGAGACAGCGGAGCTCGCGAATTTTCTGTTTCTTTGGAAAGCAAAGTAAGAAACAAGTCAGCTCGTCAATTTTAGTCAAACTCTGATAATTTAAAGACACTTTTTGTATTGGCCCAAATTTTTAGTTTCTTATAGGCAAAATACATATACCCTCATTCTTCTATAAGGGCTGAGTTCCGGGGCTTGTGGATAATTTCTTTAATCAATCATAGGGATACTTAGCTGCCAAATTTTCTTACGTAATACGTTAATATCTAATATCTTATAATTAAAGAACGAAATTTTTATTAACTTATTAACTTATATTTACTAAAAAAAGGTGCCTAATGAGACTTTAAAGCAACTATTATGTAAATTCACACTCGGAAATGAACTTATCTTAACTCTATGAATAAATATTTTGTTATGATTCACAAGTTGAAGTCAAAACACATTTTGTGTGGTTAACTGAAAATGAGCGCAATCTGAATGATAACTGTTGTTTTGTCATCTGTCATTGGTCGATCTGAAAAGGTATGTCATCTGTAATAATAAGTCTATCTGAAAGGTCCCTTTCCCGATTTTTCCTTTTCCCTATTTTTTTTCATTCATGAAATAGACTTGGGGCAAGTCTATAGAGTACATGATCCAGAGGATCAGATCAAAACTGTTTAAAGTGGCCCAGGAGAAGAAAACTACAAATTAAAAAAGCTTTAGGAAAAAGGATTTGGAAACAGGGAACCATTCTTTCTATCTTCTACTTACACATTTACACGAAACAAGGGATACGGAGGAAAAAAATTGACGAGCTTGCTTGTTTCTTACTTTGCTTTCCAAAGCAACAGAAAATTCGCGAGCTACGCTATCCCCTAGATCCACTGATCAGTCCATTCCTTGCTCATGGTGGTCCGGTTGATACACCCATTTCGACAGACAACTCGATACTGTAATTTGAAAGCTCGTTATTAGTCGTTATGTCGTTATTAGTCGTTATGTCGTTCCACGGTTTACAGGAACCCGTCCTTTTCAGGGGATTTTTCATAGTTTCCGGAATTATAGCCCAGATATTTATTCGATTTGTGGAATTGTGGCCCTAAAATCCGCCAGAATTTACGGAATTATGGTTACCCATTTTTCGGGCAAAATGGCACGTCCCCGTCACATGATAGGTTGAGTCCGACATTAGCGACATTTCGGCGGCATATGCTTCCAGTTTGCCTATAGGCGTTGTCCCCTTCATTTCTCAAAGTGTATTTGTAAGTACCATCCATAGTGAAGCCCGGTGACGTTATATCATTTTTTTCACTATGCATGGCACAGTGTAATATAACATTATATATGTTAATTCTTAATCTTGATAGATAAAAAATTCGAAGTATCAATATAGAATATTCCACAAATTTAGAGTGATTAACTTTGTTCTCTTTGGATGAAACAAATTATCAGAAGCGTGCGAACTGCCTTTGAAAGTAACTAATGCGAGTCGTTGTGTTTGTTTGTGTCTGATAGTAGTGAAATAATATCATTAAAGAAATTGAACCTGAAAAGGATTGTTATAAAATGGTGGGTTGAATGGCCGAGTGGCTTACACAGTCTTCGTCAGGTGACTGAAGTTAAGCTCGGTCGAGTGAGGTCAAACTCCGGATTGGGTGACCTCGGAGACCTGACCTCACAACTCACCTCGTCATCCTTCGGAAGGGACATTAAACTAGGGGTCCCGTGCCTGGATACGGCATGCACAGTGGGCCTGAATTAGCTTTCAGTAGCTAGAAATCCTGACAAGCCCACTCGAAAAAATTGAAAGCAAGACAAACAAAAAGAATGAAAATTTCGCTTCAGTTCCGGCTTCGAGTCTCTTTTCCGTCACACAGTCAGGGACCGTTCATTATTTACAGAGGGGTTGGTACCGAAGAGAAATGGGTTGGGTGAAAGAAATTTTCAGACATAAAAAAGGTTGGGTGAGTAGTTTTTCATCATGCAGTTTCAAAGGTTGGGTAAACAAAATTTTCCCACGAATAAATGCTAAGTTTTTAAAGTCCCAAATTGTCAATTTCATCATAAAAAATCATCAGTATTTTACATTTAATGTCTACTTTGTTTCCATCTTTGTCATGACTATTTGCAATAAAAGTATCTGACATTTACAATTTATAGTTTTGACATTGAAATAATGTTTATAGGTGGGAGTTGGGTAAACTTTTCTTCATCCTGAAAATAGTTGGGTAGATCTTTTTGCAGTCAACTTTTCAGTTGGGTAAAAGGATCTTTTGAACGAGAAAACATTTCTCTTCAGTACCAACCCCTCTGTAAATAATGAACGGTCCCTTATAAACAAAATATTTTGCTTTCCTTGTCATTTCTGTACTATTTCCCTGCTTTGTGTTATAACATAGTAGGACTGGTCAGGCCTCTGCTGCAGATTTATAACAGTAAATAGCAAATACTGGTCTTATGGTTGTATCTTAGCGACAGTTACTTGGAAACCAATGTGAATACTGTATGGTTCCATAGTTGCTATTGCCATTGTTTAATAATTTCTCCATCCATACTCAGCACTGTTTTCTTTTCAATGTACTTTTCGTCAGCCAACCAGGAAAGGTTCCATGTTTCTCATGAACTGAGAGCAAGGATTTGGTTTCTGATGGGAAGACTCTACAGGAGGAGACCCTCTCTGAAAAAGGATCAGTAGAGTCTGCACGCAGGCTATGAAGATAAGGCCGCACTTACTGACAAATAGTATTTTAGGTTGTCCCAAGATTTTTATTAAACACACGAAGAATTCACTTTCTTTCACATAAATCGTCTCGTAGACATTTATGAGCATTCATTATTGCCAGTTTCAACCGACAAGGCCATCATAGCAATGTTATAACAACGGTTGCAGTGTAACAATTTCCTAGCATCGCACCCACCTTATCAAGTGTCTCCATGATACCATGTCAATGCAATTCAAGAAAGTTGAAATATTGCCTTGTTAATTCTATCCAGCCACTTGTACTTCATTGTTTGATCAGTACGTGTTGTTTTTCTTTTATCTGCCGCGCTGTGATCCAAAGATTTTCAACGTTCCCTAATTACATTTGCTTAAGGAATTTATGTCCAGGATTAGTAGCTGGTTTTTTAAAAGGACTGGGACAAGGAGAGTGCTTACAATTTTACCAAAAAGGTATTTTTCAGTCATTTTGCAACCACGAAATTTTCATAATGTTAAATTTACCGATAATTCTAGCGCTGGTAAGACAGTGAGAAAAATCACAAAAATACTTCATCCTCTCGGCCCTAAACTGAAATTTGAATCATTCAAATCTGTGAAGTACTCTAGGTGCTATGAATCTGTATGAATCTGCTAAAGTGGGAACTTTTTCTGGCTCACTCGTATATGACAAAAAGAATTTAAATCGAATAATACTTTTATACATTTCATACAAACGGTACGAGTTTTCGAATGTGCACATTATCTTTCGATCTAGCTACACTCTTTTTTAGAATAACTGAAAGGTATGTCACTACCAGGTTTAACGATTATAACAATTGAATGAACTTTTGAAGCTTATTTTTGTAAGCCAATTCAAGAAATTTTCTATCAAAAGTTGATAGCCAAGCATCGTTGATCTTAATACATTGAGAAAAGAGACTTATCATAACACAATCTTCATACAGGCATTTTCTTCTAATTTTAAGTACATTTAATCTTCAATATGGGTGTCCATTACATTTTGACGATTAATATAGCCAAAAAGATACAAGATATCAATTTCATTGTCCTTATTGTTTCATGGCCTTTATCAGAGAGCTTAGAGCGTAGGATTCTATAGGTTTTTAGGTTGGTGGAAATCGACAGGACAACATATTAAATACTTGGTGAGATAACATGTTTCGATTTTTACCGCAACGGATAATGAAAGGTGGCCTACGATTCGTCATCCATAATGATAATCAAAAGAGATGCTGATAAGAACTACCACTATGTTTTCTTAACTCAACTCTGCACCGCCTCTTGTCAGACCAAATCAAAACAAGTTTCACCTGTTTGTAAAATCATACTGCAATGACCTTGATGATTCTTGGAACTCTAAATCCCAGCATCTAGCCATGGGTTCATAGGTGGTCGGACGCACTGGCTGCGCTCTTTCTTTTTATTTTTTAAATTTTTATTAGGCTCTGGTACCCAGGGTATCATTTGACAAAGCCTCGATTATTACTTCGTCCTTACAGTCAACTCGGAATGAGCCTATACCACCTATGTTTTCAATATTCAAAATAGAGCCACAGGGACCCCAGGAAGTTGTATAACCCCCCAATGATAAAGAGGCCTTCCTTTTAACCCCCCCCCCCAATGATAAAGAAGCCATCCTCTGTAGCCTCCTTTGTGATTGCGAAGCTGTGACGTAAAAGAGGAAGGCCTCTTTATCATCAAGGAGGGGGTCAAGAGGAAGGCTTCTTTATCATTGGGGGGGGGGTTATTCAGCTTCCTGGGGTCCCTTTGATAGAGCGATATCTTTATCGAACTTTGTTGTCTTTGCATGACAAAAATCCTTGAATAACCTTATTCATTGTGGTTTCCATGAGATTGAACTCCTATTGTAATCCACTATGCTCCATCCAACGGAAGCAATATTCGAATACAACAGAGGCAAACAATGAAGCAATGTTTGAATAGTCATCCAATCATTATGATCTATATTTTCAAATGATTCTCGAATTTGAATGTTAGCTACGCTTCTCCCGCTTTGACTGTAGCATTAGATGAAGTTAGCTCAGTTTGACAAGCTACATTGCTAACTTAGGCATTTGCTATTTACATGCTTCCAATTAATTGTTTTTCGTTATTAGGCAAAGTTTGCTCATCGTGTTGGTAAATAGTATTTTCACATAACTCTTGAATTAGATACTCTAGTTGCAGGGGTTACTATTACTGTTCAAAGCAATCCTCTACTTAAGATGCTTTTCCATAAGTACTTGTACCGGGTGAGTCAAAAAAAAAGTTTAGGCGTTTGGCGGGCTGGGGAATAAAAAGTATGTGACCGATATTCAAAACTGAAATGTTCATCTATCAGTCAAGGGTCAACTTAGGGCCTGTTTATATGAGGAAAAACACCTCACTTGCCAGGCCCGGTGCTGAGAGGTGAGATTCCACCTTCTAATAAAATCCTTTGTTCTTTCATTTCGCGTTTACATGAGGAACACAACACCACCGGTATAGTGAAGTCCCACCTCACTAGAGGTGGAATCTCACCTAGGTGAGGTAAAATTTTGCCATATAAACGAAACACCACCGGTATGGTGAGGTGAATTGAATCTATTCGTTGATTCTCATTGGTCAGTTCATCCTGATTTCACGGAAGAGAGACTTTACTCCACCTCACCTCTCAGCCCCGGGGCTGACAGGTGAGGTGAAAAATCTCATATAAACAGTGACTGAAATCTACCTCGCCTCTCAGCCCCGGGTCTGGCAGGTGAGGTGTTTTTCCTCATATAAACAGGGCCTTAGATGAGAAAATTTTGTTTGGTAGTATATCCTTCATCTTCCAGACCCAGAAATTAGGAAAATGCTGATAATGTTTGGGAACAAAAATTTCACATTCCATTCTGGTCCATGATTTACCTTCTATTGAAGTTAGAATTCAGCATCTCAAACTGGCAATGTAAACTTCATGCCACATAAATCATGGACCGGAATGGTATGTGCAATTCTCGATTCCCATACAAACCCCTTACAAGCATTTTGATTGTTGTTGGGTCTTATAGATGTTTGATTTTACCAAATGAAATTTCCTCATCTAAGTTAGCCTTTGACTGATAAATTAACACTTAAGTTTGAATATCGGTCACATACTTTTTATTCCACAGCCCTTCAAACGCCGAAACTTTTTTTGACTCACCCGGTAGTTAGTTAAAAAGATAAACATTCTCTTTGAGAGTAATTTCTGCCAGATGTGAAAGCTGCTGGAGCAGTTTCGTATGACAGTCATGGATTTTTAATATCCTCCCTACCAGTTTCTCACATGAATATTTTATACCTTGATTATAATGTTTCTTGATACATGGCATTCAATGTGATACTAAAATAACATTGGTATATGTATTTATGTAGTGCATGAATTGATTGAGCTGGTTTTTGACTTAGGAACTCAAGAACTCCCCGTTGCTTTGATTAAATAGGAATTCATTCACATATAATTAAAGGCACATCTTTGCGTCTTCAGCACACGGCGTCAAACGTGTTTGATATTCCTTATTCCCCCCTGAAAACTAACAATAACTGCATATGAAATACTATGATAGTTCCATAGTGACACCGGGGAATAGCAATGAAATTTTGCAGCATTATCGCCTAATATGGAACAATGACGTGTTGAAATTTTTGGTAGATCTATTCCTGATTACCCCCTGCTCGTTATTAACTTTTTTAATCTTTCTCAGCACATTATTCTTCCTCCTTAAAGGCGTACTAGTCAAGTTAAAAAACTGAGCTTTGCATGAATAATTCAAAAGTTAACTTCACAGGAATTATACAAAGATCTCAAGCTAATTCCGCCTGATCTGCCATCAATTCGTCTACTTTCTAGTGAACCATTTTGCATCTTCCAGGGTGCAAAAGACTAAGCTTAGTAGCTAACTGGTACTTTGAAACAATATTTTATTGAGTTATCAAAATGTGACACAGCTTGTTTGTTCAGTTAATCGGATAATACTTTGGTTCACTTTGGTCTTGGCCTTGGCTTCATTTCGCCTTCTTTTTGTTTGCGAAGATATCTTCTTCTTTATTCTGGAACAACGACAAGAGGATGTGATTGTTTTCACGTCTTCTGCACTTCAACACACAAGTAAGTAGGGTATCAATTTGTGTTTTAGAAGTTCTGTTTAAAATTTGTATCAGTAGCTATCAAGAATTGGCTCACTTTGATCAATTGGCCTTGGTTTCATTTTGCTTTCATTTAGTTTCATTTTGATTGCAGTTATATCTTCTTCTTTCTTATTCTGAACGACAATCAAAGGATGCATTTTTTGCCCTGCTTTTTTCTGCAGCTCATTACGCAAGGCAGTAGAATATGAAGTTATGTATTATGTACCGGGTGTCCCAAAAAAAAGTATACAGATTTGGTCGACCCTAGCGACTAGAATATAGCGTCAATCCGAAATGCTTTTCAAAACATACCTCGATAACTAACTTGAACATAGACACCTCGTTTGTTGATATCGGTGCGTTGAGAGTAAAGATATTAATCTTCAAAGGACAAATTTGCCTCCACCTCCAAACCAGGGCTTTGGTGTTTGGGCCTACTCAAATTCTTGATGCGCAATGAATATCATCAACAAAATTTGAAGACGGCACAACAGATGTGTTTTCTAAAATACAGAGTTTATGTCAGACCTATCGTCAAGGGAGCTTCGAAATCAGCTTCATTCATCTCAATATCGACAATTGATTTTACTCTTACTATTACATCGCATCGGCGAAAAAACTCCTTTGAGCATCAACACACTCGTGCAACTGTCGAATCATTCCTTGAAGAGAATTTGTTATCAGATCTCTCAGGAGTCAAGACTGGAAGGTCTAGAGATCTTTTGGGGACCAAAAGATGTCTCCTATCTTGTTGATGACCCACCTGGGAAAGCAGCTTCGAAGATACGTCAAGATACGTCATGATCAACCTGATCTCGAGAGATCTGATAACAAATTCTTTTCAAGGGATGATTCGACGATGTCAAAAGCGCGTTGAGCTCAAGGGAGTACTTTCACAGATGAATAGCATGTGTGATTTCGGAGCTCCTTTGACGATAGGTCTCACGTCTCACATAAACTGTATTTTGTAAAACACATCTGTTGTGCCGTCTTCAAATTTTGTTGATTTTATTCATTGCGCTTCAAGAATTTGCTTAGGCCCAAACGCCTAAGCTCTGGTTTCGAGGTGGAAGCAAATTTGTCCTTTGAAGATTAATATCTTCACTCTCAATGCACCGATATCATAAAACAAGGTATCTATGTTCAAGTTAGCTATCGAGGTATGTTTTGAAAATTATTTCGGATTGATTCACGCTATATTCTTATTGCTAGGATCGACGAAATCCGTTCACCCGGTATTATGAAGCTATGTAAGTTAAGTGTATAGTAGGGTTGTTATGTATTTCCATGCTCCCTTAGCTTTTGTATTGTAATTGTTTGTCTTTGTAAATTTTATGAGAATATAAAAAAATGTATGAAGTTGTCTTTTCAGATCCTAAGTTTTGTTTCTAAAATCTATATCAGCTGCTATCTAGCATAGGGCTCAGATCTTCCAATTCTCTAAAAAGGTGATGTAAATTGTATCACATCTTTCTATGAATTGAATGATTTGACAGGGACTATGGGTAACTAGGAAGTTAAGCGCTCGCTTCGCTCGCGCTTCAACATTCCTAGCTCCTGCGGAGAGCTTTCAAAGAATATCTGATGATCCACCTTGAATGTACAATAAGTAGTTGTGGTTGTGGATAGAATGCTAAAACTTCTTGTTATGCACCCATCAAAGTGCTAAAGTGGAACGCTGCAGTTTGTCGTTGAGCAGGTATATTGTTACAGCCCCTTCTGTTTGTAAAATTAATTTCATGTTCTTAAGTTCATTCAGAAAGCAACAATATTTTCTTGCTACATTTCACATCCAAAAATGGCTGTGATTCATCTCAACTGCCTATCAGCATATGAACATCAGCAAAGCCAGGCCTGCGCTAGCCTGCATGCAGTCTTTCTGTGGTGTAAGTAGAAAGAAGAAGAAAATAGAAAGACTGCGCATTTGGCCAAGTGAACCTTGTTTGCATTGTGACAGAGAAATATCCATTATAGCATGAGGTAATTACTTCCTGGCCAGAAATTTTTCTGAACCACAACAAAATCACCTTACATAGCATCTTTCTTTTGTTTTTGTTTGGGTTTGAACAGTGTGATACAACAGATTACTTTTAATTGATTTCATTTTGCTGCACCAGGCATAAAACAAACCACTTTGTGATGCACAGTGTCCAGTTGTTAAAATTTTACAAAAGAAAGACCATAGGCAGGTGCGCAGTATCATAATTCTTTTGCCTTGAGAGAATTCTTATGAATATGCTTAATTTCCTGTTAATTCCTGTTAAAAATTCTAGCATGTCTTTTTCTCATTCGACTGAAGAATTCCTTCAGAAGGTGAAGGATTCTTGAAAAATATTAAGAATTCAAAGAATTTTTGACAATCAACTTGATCAATGTGCTTGTGGCGGGTACTATGAGCTTACACCTCACATCATATTTGTTCATTCTTGTTCTGAATATATTTGTTTCATAATATTGTAGCAATAAAAGAAATGCAGTGAGTTCTTGACTGTGTAGATCATGTTTCAGTTTATCAGTAGAACTTCTTCACAGCATATATTTTTGTCAGGCTGATCCTGAAATAATTGTTACATAAATTTTAACAATGGATCAAAGGAAAATACAGTACATTGTTTTTGACTCATGACTGCAGTCAATATGCAGAGCAGTTGTGCACTCCCATCAGATTGCCAAGATCTGCACCCAATTATGATCATATGACCAAGAAACATCCCTTCTCAGTGATAATAGCTTATGTTTATCATCTCCACCTTTGATATTTTTTTATATCAAAATCTTGCTAAATTCAATTAGCAATAAGCCCCACATAATGCATTTGTCACCAAAATAATTTATTTTGCATTAAATGCTCCCATGTAAATCTTTTTAAAAATAGAACCCAATGTTCCTTAAAGTTTCTTCTATCAAAGAGTCTCAAGATTGGGTGCCCTTGGCAAGATGGTTTGCTCTGCTGGCCAGCTTTGAAAACTTGCATTCATAAGGTGTACAACTTTTGCAGCTTGCAGCTACAACAAAAGGTGCTTTGCATCTGATAAGGATCTATTTTTACCCTCACAGCCTTTAAACTTTACTTGCACTTGCATCTTTCACTTTCTTTCACTCACCACTACACTGGGGCCAAATCATGCATGCATTGCAATCTGGTCTCCAGGAACCTAAAAGAAATGAAGAAAGTAAAATCCTAAATACACAGGGTATAAAGCATGTAAACCTTTGCAGCATGTTTTTTGTTAGATTGATCTTGAAATATTTGTTCCAAAAATTTCAACAATGAATGAAAGGAAGCACTGTATGGAACAATACTTTTGACACCAATTTTCCTTATCATCGAGAAGCACAATACATTGTCACATTATGGCATAAACTGCAAAATGATAACTGTTTGTTTATCAGCTGTACCCTATTTGTAGAATCAAGATGTTTGCAATCTTGCAATACCCCCACATAATACTTTTGCCATCAAAATACTATTTTTCATCAAACAATCTCATCTTAATCTGTTGAAAATGAAACCAACTGTTTCTAATAAGTGGTTGTTAAACCAAAGAGGATAGAAATTAGATACTCTTAAAATTTGGCAAGTTGTAATACTGCTTTGGTTACTCCAGGCCAGCTTGGAAAGCTTCCATTAATGAGGTGTACAACTTTTTGCAGCTTGCCATTTGCAGCTACAGGAATATGTTCTTGCATCTGATAACAGAGGATCTATGTTTACTATTACAGCCTAAAAAGTTTATTTGCAGCTTACACCTTCAATTTGTTCATCAACCATTGCACGTGCATTTTTTTGGTAAAAAATTTTAGAACAATTTTATGATACCATACCAAATACAGCTTTGTTTGAAATTTTCATGAGCAACCTGTGTTGTAAACACTTCTTGAAATTTTAGGGATAACTCTACTTTGAGGCAGGGGTGGCGCCAGAAATCTTCCGACGGAGGGCAGGAGCTTCCGACAGGGGGGCTGAAATGGCTAAAAAATGCAGTTTTTGTACATCATTTTGCCAAAAATTTCCTCCTGCAGAAACCTAAAATTTCCTCCGACAGGAGGTTAAATGGCTTCCGACAGGGGGGCTGTAGCTCCCTCTAGCCCTCCCCTGGCGCAACAACTACTTTGAGGCCCCACCATGTCATAAAAACAATCAAAACTGAGGCTCCAAGCAATAAGATAGCATGCCGCATGGGGCCTAAGCTGAATGAGGATTCAAATCATTCAGAATTGAGAGGCGTCTAGCTATGAAAATGTTGGCTAACATTACCTTTAATCTGCAATGTTTACGAATTTCTTCTGATCTGATAATGCTCCCATCTGAGTAAGGCCTGCTAAAAAGGCCGAAGTAGCAGTGATCATCTGGGCAGCACTTGGCAGCCATTTGCCCGTCATCTTGCTCGTCATTTGCTGGACACGAAATGGAAAGTTGTGACCTTTGGTGACCTTTCAGGAATCCCCAAAAGGATCCACATCGCATGCGCATTTACGATTTACTTCACTGACGTAATATGCAAATTAGAATGGCTATTGAGAACAAGTGCAAGAAACAATAGCGCGGCAGCGCATGACATCGTGAGCCGTGGTGAGCCCCAAAGCTATTGTTTTTTGAGCCAATCAAAAAGTGAATAAACAAGTACAAACATCGAATGGTTCCTTTATCATTACATCGAATGCCCCCTTTGTCTTCCTATTGTGTTGATTGTTAAATTCACAATGGAAAACAAAAGAAGAAAGCTAATTGGATAATCGTTTACCTGCCTTATATATATAGATTTGCTGTATATCTGCCGTGGGAATTTTTGATATCCTGATCATGTTGATCATCGAATCATCAAAATCATCAAATCACCTTATCATCAAAATGGCGGCATGCTGATTATTTTTGTAAAATTCATCGAAAATTTTGAAAAATTGCAAATGATCGTAAATGTTGGATTACTTGAGGAAAATTGATGAAATCGTAAAGAAATCTAAAGTTCTTGAAAGTCTACAAGATGGTGGCAAGCAGAAATTTGTAAGTATTCTAGTTAAAGATTTAGAAATTTGATGACGTTACAGCCTCAAAATGAATAATTGCAACTATTTTGAAACTAAGGGAGCAGTCAAAAAGTATCTGCTATATGGGGGTGGATGATTTTCCGAAAATCTAGCAAAAGAATTAATGGCCGATCCGAGATTCCTGTTCACTTATTTATGGGCCATCAGCAAGAACTAGGATATTTTTCATGACCCCATAAAATAATTCAGTTTTTAGAATGTAAGCTCGATGATTTTATCCGGTAGAGTAGTTTCAGAAATATAACTTAATAATGTAGCACTGGTTAGCCACTGAACTAAACAAGAGAATGACAAGAAAAGAAATGAACAGAAAAGCAAGTGTCAAGTGGCAAAAGTTGACAGAAAACAATGTTTGCAGCATTTTACAGCCGTTGCTAAGCTTTAGAAATAACATTTTATGATAAAAGTTTTATGGCACCGTAAGATAAATCTGATTATTTTTCATAGCCCCAAAAAGTCATGGCAGAATGTTTCATGGTCCATCCAAATATCATCTACCCCCACATAGCAGATACATAATGATTGCTCCCTAGTCAAGATATCAAAAAATTACCATGGCAGATTTACAGCAAATCATCGAAAGTTCCTTTCAAGCACTTTAATTCAAAGAAAAATGCGAGAAAATTTTACACCCACCCTTTTAAAGATTTGAGCCATATACTTTGCTATCTTATTTTTTACCGGTAAGAAAAACTTAACGGAGTGATTGACTTCAGCCAAGGAAAAGAATTGAAAATAATTGATTTTGTTAGAATGGGTCTACGCGTAGGCTATGCAATCAGATGATCTAAAGTACTAGGAAGTTAAGCGCTCGCTTCGCTCGCGCTTCAACATTCCTAGCTCCTGCGGAGAGCTTTCAAAGAATATCTGATGATCCACCTTGAATGTACAATAAGTAGTTGTGGTTGTGGATAGAATGCTAAAACTTCTTGTTATGCACCCATCAAAGTGCTAAAGTGGAACGCTGCAGTTTGTCGTTGAGCAGGTATATTGTTACAGCCCCTTCTGTTTGTAAAATTAATTTCATGTTCTTAAGTTCATTCAGAAAGCAACAATATTTTCTTGCTACATTTCACATCCAAAAATGGCTGTGATTCATCTCAACTGCCTATCAGCATATGAACATCAGCAAAGCCAGGCCTGCGCTAGCCTGCATGCAGTCTTTCTGTGGTGTAAGTAGAAAGAAGAAGAAAATAGAAAGACTGCGCATTTGGCCAAGTGAACCTTGTTTGCATTGTGACAGAGAAATATCCATTATAGCATGAGGTAATTACTTCCTGGCCAGAAATTTTTCTGAACCACAACAAAATCACCTTACATAGCATCTTTCTTTTGTTTTTGTTTGGGTTTGAACAGTGTGATACAACAGATTACTTTTAATTGATTTCATTTTGCTGCACCAGGCATAAAACAAACCACTTTGTGATGCACAGTGTCCAGTTGTTAAAATTTTACAAAAGAAAGACCATAGGCAGGTGCGCAGTATCATAATTCTTTTGCCTTGAGAGAATTCTTATGAATATGCTTAATTTCCTGTTAATTCCTGTTAAAAATTCTAGCATGTCTTTTTCTCATTCGACTGAAGAATTCCTTCAGAAGGTGAAGGATTCTTGAAAAATATTAAGAATTCAAAGAATTTTTGACAATCAACTTGATCAATGTGCTTGTGGCGGGTACTATGAGCTTACACCTCACATCATATTTGTTCATTCTTGTTCTGAATATATTTGTTTCATAATATTGTAGCAATAAAAGAAATGCAGTGAGTTCTTGACTGTGTAGATCATGTTTCAGTTTATCAGTAGAACTTCTTCACAGCATATATTTTTGTCAGGCTGATCCTGAAATAATTGTTACATAAATTTTAACAATGGATCAAAGGAAAATACAGTACATTGTTTTTGACTCATGACTGCAGTCAATATGCAGAGCAGTTGTGCACTCCCATCAGATTGCCAAGATCTGCACCCAATTATGATCATATGACCAAGAAACATCCCTTCTCAGTGATAATAGCTTATGTTTATCATCTCCACCTTTGATATTTTTTTATATCAAAATCTTGCTAAATTCAATTAGCAATAAGCCCCACATAATGCATTTGTCACCAAAATAATTTATTTTGCATTAAATGCTCCCATGTAAATCTTTTTAAAAATAGAACCCAATGTTCCTTAAAGTTTCTTCTATCAAAGAGTCTCAAGATTGGGTGCCCTTGGCAAGATGGTTTGCTCTGCTGGCCAGCTTTGAAAACTTGCATTCATAAGGTGTACAACTTTTGCAGCTTGCAGCTACAACAAAAGGTGCTTTGCATCTGATAAGGATCTATTTTTACCCTCACAGCCTTTAAACTTTACTTGCACTTGCATCTTTCACTTTCTTTCACTCACCACTACACTGGGGCCAAATCATGCATGCATTGCAATCTGGTCTCCAGGAACCTAAAAGAAATGAAGAAAGTAAAATCCTAAATACACAGGGTATAAAGCATGTAAACCTTTGCAGCATGTTTTTTGTTAGATTGATCTTGAAATATTTGTTCCAAAAATTTCAACAATGAATGAAAGGAAGCACTGTATGGAACAATACTTTTGACACCAATTTTCCTTATCATCGAGAAGCACAATACATTGTCACATTATGGCATAAACTGCAAAATGATAACTGTTTGTTTATCAGCTGTACCCTATTTGTAGAATCAAGATGTTTGCAATCTTGCAATACCCCCACATAATACTTTTGCCATCAAAATACTATTTTTCATCAAACAATCTCATCTTAATCTGTTGAAAATGAAACCAACTGTTTCTAATAAGTGGTTGTTAAACCAAAGAGGATAGAAATTAGATACTCTTAAAATTTGGCAAGTTGTAATACTGCTTTGGTTACTCCAGGCCAGCTTGGAAAGCTTCCATTAATGAGGTGTACAACTTTTTGCAGCTTGCCATTTGCAGCTACAGGAATATGTTCTTGCATCTGATAACAGAGGATCTATGTTTACTATTACAGCCTAAAAAGTTTATTTGCAGCTTACACCTTCAATTTGTTCATCAACCATTGCACGTGCATTTTTTTGGTAAAAAATTTTAGAACAATTTTATGATACCATACCAAATACAGCTTTGTTTGAAATTTTCATGAGCAACCTGTGTTGTAAACACTTCTTGAAATTTTAGGGATAACTCTACTTTGAGGCAGGGGTGGCGCCAGAAATCTTCCGACGGAGGGCAGGAGCTTCCGACAGGGGGGCTGAAATGGCTAAAAAATGCAGTTTTTGTACATCATTTTGCCAAAAATTTCCTCCTGCAGAAACCTAAAATTTCCTCCGACAGGAGGTTAAATGGCTTCCGACAGGGGGGCTGTAGCTCCCTCTAGCCCTCCCCTGGCGCAACAACTACTTTGAGGCCCCACCATGTCATAAAAACAATCAAAACTGAGGCTCCAAGCAATAAGATAGCATGCCGCATGGGGCCTAAGCTGAATGAGGATTCAAATCATTCAGAATTGAGAGGCGTCTAGCTATGAAAATGTTGGCTAACATTACCTTTAATCTGCAATGTTTACGAATTTCTTCTGATCTGATAATGCTCCCATCTGAGTAAGGCCTGCTAAAAAGGCCGAAGTAGCAGTGATCATCTGGGCAGCACTTGGCAGCCATTTGCCCGTCATCTTGCTCGTCATTTGCTGGACACGAAATGGAAAGTTGTGACCTTTGGTGACCTTTCAGGAATCCCCAAAAGGATCCACATCGCATGCGCATTTACGATTTACTTCACTGACGTAATATGCAAATTAGAATGGCTATTGAGAACAAGTGCAAGAAACAATAGCGCGGCAGCGCATGACATCGTGAGCCGTGGTGAGCCCCAAAGCTATTGTTTTTTGAGCCAATCAAAAAGTGAATAAACAAGTACAAACATCGAATGGTTCCTTTATCATTACATCGAATGCCCCCTTTGTCTTCCTATTGTGTTGATTGTTAAATTCACAATGGAAAACAAAAGAAGAAAGCTAATTGGATAATCGTTTACCTGCCTTATATATATAGATCATTGCTCATACCAATACTGAGGGGGCAGTAGCCTTTCAAGCGCCGGGCCTTTTGTTATTCACCCGGTATAAGGGCCTGTTCATATGGAGAAAGTTTCCCTGGCATTTTCCCGCTTCACCGGGAAAATTCCTCAGCCGAGATTTCGCCTCGTATAGCTTCACCACAATATCAGAAGCGTTCACATGAGAAAACATTTTCCCGGCCAGCCGACATCTCGGTTGAACTCTACAGAGATCCCGCCTAGCCGAGGAAATATTTTCCAATATGTACACATTTTCCCGCCTAGGCGGCGAAATCTCTTTTGCTTATGGTTAATCCTTTGACGCCGGAGACAAAGCGCTATTGTTCTTTATCTCGGTTTGCCGGGGAAACTCACGGGGGGGGGGGGTTCTTCCATAGTAAAGGTACCTGGGGATGTGCCGCCCGCGAAGGTATACTTTTTCGGACTTCTAGTCTAGCCAAGGGTGTACTTTTTGGCAATTTTAGTCGAGTTAGGTCTAGGCAAGGGTATGCTTTTTGGGAATTTTGGTCAAAGAGATGTCAAAATTCGGTAATTTTTGTAAAAAAAACCCAACTTCTTAAAAATTTTGGTCTAGAAAATGCGAAAATTTGGCAAGTTTTGCCTAGAAAATGCCAATTCAGAGCACTTCTGAAGGAAAAATTAGTCTAGCCAAGGGTATCATTTTCACAAAAATTGGTCTAGCCAACGGTTACATTTTCAAACTGTGGGCGGCACCCCCCTACCCGAAATTTAGCCGAGAACCCCCCCCCCCGTGGGGAAACTTTTCTCATATGAAAGGTCAAGGAATATTACCTCGGCTGAGTGATTTTCCCGGTGAAACGGGAAAATGCCGGGGAAACTTTCTCCATATGAACAGGCCCTAACTTATGGAAATTCAAGCAATAGAATATGACAATATGTCATTCATTTCTTCTTGTAACTGGTGCATTAAACCAGCTCATATAGCCACTTATCAATGAAGACACTTTCTAAGCTCCCATTTAGAATTTTACGGAATTTTATGTGTTCGATATCTGGGGTTGTGTTAACTAAGTCGTATCTAGATTTGAGGCCAGTTTGAAAAGCAAGTTAATGATAACTAATAAAAAGCATATAAGACAATTTTTGGTGCAGATGAATTTTCGATTATAATTATCTCTTCAGGAAATTGTTAATTTTTGAATTTATGTTCCTTTTTGTTCGAGGGTTTTTTATTAACCATTGGTAAAATACAATTGTTTCATATCAAATCGAAGTTCAAAATCTTCTTTGAAAATTGTTAATGCAATAACCCTTGCCATTCCAGCTAAGTTTACGAAGGGTAAATTTAGCCTATGAGTAGACCCACAATCTCTTCTTCTTTTGGAATGGAGCATTGCACTGGTTGGTGGTCCTGCTACACGTAGGAAAAGGTCTATTTTGTAAAGACAAGATTTGAGTGACACATATATGACAAATTGAGAATGTCGGTACCCAAAGATAGAATTCAAGCATTTAGCATACAACATTCCATCGTAGTTGTAGATGTACTGATTGCTTTGTGCGTCTTTTAACCTCACTGATTGATTGATTGATTGATTGATTGATTGATTGATTGCTTTATCGATTGAGTGAGTGATTTGATGGTTGGTTGGTTGGTTGGTTGGTCGGTTGTTTGATGGCTTGGTGTTTTTTATCTGTTTTTAATCGATCACACTGATCACACATTTTTTTATAAGAAACTTTGATCAGACCATATTTATGGTTTGTCTTGGATCAGGCCACATTTAAGTACTTAAACTTTCTTAATTTAACATGAAACTTTGTCCACTTCAGAACTAACAGTTTCTTGATTTACTTCTTATTTTTTTGGTCTGTAACACCGCTGCAGATATGCTTTTTGACATTTAAAACATCATATAAGAAGAAACAATATTCCGTTTTTGTTTCAAGGCATAGACAGTCAGTGAATGCTGCTCAAGAATAAAGGTTAAACGATATATTTGCCATGATATCCACGCATATGTTTAACTTATTTTCGCTTGTTTCCTGTATCAAATTTCTCGGAAGGTACTTGAGTAAAATCTAAACAGTGGAAAGGGTTAAAAAACGTGGTCTTTTAATGTTCATGGTCGTTATTGAGCCTTAAAGAAATTCGTAAGAAACTCTGTGCACAGAAAATCTGATAATTCAAAAAACTTTCACTACTGGCCCAAAGTCTTATGAAAAATACACGAATTGGAACAGCTTTATTGCAAATCTATACCCAACTTAGAACAACCAAAAGCCATGTAATTACTAATGACTTTCAAAAAGCTTAGGATTTATGTTCCTGTGGGAAATGACCAGCTCTCGACTTTATCTTAAGCTTTTAGAAAATCAAAACGAATTAAAACATCAAAAATCAAGTTTATAGATTAGTGAATTTGACGTACTTCACATGAAGTGGTCTGATGCATGAATACGAACAAACCTCGTCTTATCTCACGTCATAATAGAAGTTCAAACCGAAATTAGAGTCTTAATTGTCAAATTGGATAATCTATGGAAAACTTTCCCAGAGTTAAGAATCTCCTTACTTTAACAATCCGTGGGTGGCATTCTTGATATTTTTGCTACTCTTTCAAATATTTAATTCCAACTGAAACTTTGATGATCAAAGAGGCCTCCTAGACAACATTCACACGATGTCGGCACATTTTGAAAACGGTGAAAAATGTAACGGTAGAAAAATTTGTGCTAGCGTTCACACGATGCCGGAACAATTAAGAACGGGTAGGAAATTTGACGGTAAAACTCGCTGCAAGATTTGATGCCAAAAGAATGTACCTATACCCTACGAATCGACCTTTCTCGTTCCAAAAGTGTCGAAAGATGTTCTGTTTTAATCATTTCCGAGTATTCACACGGTGCTGATTCCAAAATGTGTCGGTTAGAGTCCCGTTTTCAAAATCTAGCGTTTTCGAATTCTGCCGGCAAAAGATGCAACGTTCGTGTGAACGCAGTCTTAATCAAATCTGAAATCTTAGTTGTTTTTCCTTTTATTGTATGACCAAGAAGTTAGCTTCGTAGATGCCCAAATTGTTTTGGATAGTAGTGTTCCATTTTTCCGAAAAGGAGTACAAGGTTTTTTGGGATCTCTCACGGATTTATCTTGAAAACAAATGGATTTTGTCAACGTTGTAAGGGATTCCTACAGAGTGAGACGTCCCTCGGTTGTACGGGTTTAAACTTGGGGTTGCTATACTCAAATTCTTAACTCAAACTTCATTATGGATTATATTGCATTTATATAGAGAGAACGGAGAAGAAAATGGCATGAAATGACTGAGCAACACCTTTTGAATTTGTTGCCAAAGGAGGTATCGGAAGCTCTGAGAAAGATTAACTGCACCATAAAATGTAAACTGATTGCGGTAAATCAAATTGATCAATACAAGAAATACTCAGTTTTTGAAGATTTAAAGGATGGTAGCATGCAAATAGACCTTATTTTCACAATCAGTTTCAATTCGAGGAGAATGGTGCAAATCCCAGCACAGAAAGAAAACTCCATCTCTATTGGATGAAGATACACGTACTAAACAATTTCATGCGTTGCTGAGAGCAATGCATGCTTTTAAGATATTTATTGTCATCTCTTTCGTGATGTAGCGAATCAGCTGCCCTGATGCCCAATAAATGAAACTACATGGGTGAAATAATTTTAATCGGTGGAGGGGCTCAAATTTTTTCTTACTCCTTCAAATTTTTTAAACCATTATTCAATTGCAAGGGCTTCCATCTATAATTTCATGAACCAATTAAGCATGGGTTTAGTCATCACTTTCATTCATAACGTGACGAACCAGCTTCCTTAATCCTAGATGCCCCATCAATTATACTTCGTGGGTGGGACGATTGTATGTGCAACAGTTAAAATATGGCTGGGCTAATTAACTTTTATTTTGTAAACATTTACTAATTAATTCCGCATTAGCTTAAAGATGGCACAACTTTCATTGATGTAAGGGCTTAGCAGCGTTAAATTGTATGTGCATTTAAATTGTATTTTGTGGCAGTGCAAGGAAATTATTTTAGCTGTGATTTGTTGCCTTTCAAGAGGTATAGGTACGTGCACGGTGGACATTCCTTTCATCTCTTTAAAAGTTTAAGAACATCAAGAGGTATGAGTATTTTAATTAGTATTTGTGGCATTGTACGATAATTGTTTAGGTCTAATTTGTTGCTTTATAAGAGGCACAAGATCTTCATGACTTGCATGTTGCATCCCTTTCAAGAGTTTAGGTTAGGAACATCGATATTATGTGGCAGTGTAAGATAATGATCTCAGCTTACTTTTGTTGCTTTCAAAGAGGTATAGATATATGGAAAGCATAACTTGCATCTCCTTCAAGGGCTTAGGAAGATGAAGGAGCATGAGAATCTTTAACCCTATAGTGGTTGGGCTATCTGATGCATCCTCTTTTGTTGGGGGGGGGGCAAAAACCCCTTACCTAACTCTTGACTGATAATAAGTAGAGCAACCAAAATTGGTGTGCTAATAGCCCCAGGCATGTACTTTCTAAAAATTTTTTACCGTGGAAGTCAGAATGTTTCATTTTTCATTTCATGTTTTCCATTTTCACTTCATTCATCACCTTTTTAGAGATTTGGAAGATGTGAGCCCTATGCTAGATAGCAACTGATATAGACTTTAGAAACAAAACTTAGGATCTGAATAGACAGCTTCATATTTTTTTTATATTCTCATAAAATTTACAACATGAAAAACAGTTTACAGGGTTCCATGCAAAACAAAACGTAATAATAACTAAAATGTGCAACCCTATTTACGATAATCTAAGACAAAAAAAGGAAAGGAAAACGAGATGAGTCATATTTTGGCTTTACAATTTCTTCGAAAGGAGCAGAATGATGAGGACGCTTTGACAACATTATCAAGGTCACTGCAGACCTTAGCCCCTCTGTAAGCAAACGATTTCTGACCAGTTGATGTTCTCAATAATGGTAATCTAAGGTCAGTTTTAGAATTCCTCAGCTGACGTTAAGTAGCATAAGATACCTTTTGAAGTATGTTTCGCAAGTAATGTGGGGCGAGGGCATTCAGAGATTTATAGACCATCTTGCTCGTCTCAATGTCGATCAATTCTCTAATGGTCAGCCAGCCGAGACTCCCTGACGCGTCATAGGGGCTGTTTGTGACAATCCTTGAGCCAGGGCTAGTGCAACCCAGGTTTCGCCCCACGTTAGTTTGCGTTGTGTGAACAGGGCTACATCTCGTATCCGTTATAAACATGCCAAAGAAACGCCCACAAACCAATTGTTTCTCTCGCTATACAATGAGATCGCACGTGTCAAATTTGATAAATGCGAGAGATTACAGGGTGTCTCAAAATACATGAGTGCTGCTCGAATGGCTGCTGCTGAGCAGCTACAAAGCCCGGGGGAGGGTAACTTCAATAGGCGGGTGACGGGGGTGTGCCATTTGACATCTGAAATCGCAACCTAAAATTTATAAATTTTCGCGAAAACGATACCCCAAAATTTACAGGCCATTGAGAATGTATACCCTAAAATTAGTGAAATTTGATCAAAATCAATGCCCTAAAGAGTTATTTTCTAAAATGACACCCCAAAATTTATGACTACTTGTGATTTTAGCAAAAATGATACCCCAAAATTTATTTTCTGCTCGAAAAAAGGCACCCCAAAAAATGACACATCCCGTACCTGTATATATGGTAGTTACCCCCCCGGGCTACAAAGCCAATTTTTCCATCTTGAAGATTTATAAAAGAAGAGACTAAAACTTAAATTTTGACATCGAGTTTGAGTAAATCTGATAAGTAGTTGAGGATGAATGCATGTTTGTCTGACTTCGTTTTGTTCTTGAGAAAGTGAGCGGGAAGACGTTGAGTGATTTTGTGATGCAATGCTAACAGAACTGAACTGACTGCAAGAATGAGGCGTTGCGAGACAGTAGGGACAGGGAGGAGGGAAAGGCGTCTTGTAATGTCAATAGAATGTGGAAGGCCAATTACTTTTATTCCATTCCATATGTTGATGTAGTTTGTTTCTATTTCCCAAAGCGCTGCACTCATTAACTATTATTGCTAGTTTAATGTGAAAAGATCGAATTGATTGTCACTCGAATTGATTAAGTTACTCAATTAATAATAAATTACTAGCTTAATGAGCTGCTTACTTAATTTATTAAGTATGCCTACCAATTTTTCATGCAACTGTAATTATTTTGTGAGTTTCGTGATTTTCGGACTTCCTGCATGAAGAAGGCATTACCCGGACAAATTGCTATTGGCCACAGTCTTCACGTAAATATCTGATGCAATTTTTTCTGAGCTGGTCCAGTACGCAGCATCTCCTGGTTATGTCTATATTTTTTGCATATATGTTTTCTTAAGTTTTTTAATTTTTGTTGTTGTTGTCTTTCGTCAGTCATTAAAGGTGAATATTGTGTTGAGTTTTGATTAGTATTAAAGTCGTGTAATACATCTTTTTAAACAAAACTCTACCCTGACATTTATTGTTTGAGGAATTCTAATGTAGGCATCGCTATGAGCAGCACTTACTGACCTTCATTATTGGCTAGTTTAAATTCCGTTATCTATATATATAAGCGATGAAGAGTTTTGTTACGCACATTCCTGTTTGTGACACTTTCCCGCACGCAGCTCCTCACGCCTACTGCTTACCTCCAAAAATTTCAGAAAAACGATGAAAAATAGCTGACGATAAAGGCTTGCCTGGGGTCCAACACTTTTCTTCGTACAGTGTCTTGGGGTAATGTAAGAAGGGGTTTTGTACCCAAATTTTAGCAATTCAATTCAACAATAGGCCTTAACCTTCGACCTTTCTTTGTGGATGCTGATGGCAGCCATAGAAATTTGATGGCAGCGTTCAATCTGAGCTAAAAACAAGTTTTGCAGCTGCTTTTGCCAAACACCAAGGGAGTAAAAGCTTGCAAATGGTTGATATTATGTTAGCTGCAGTATCTATCTCGCTCGTGTTAAAGTATTTCGATGCTCACGTTAGATACAACGAAGTTATTGCCCTATTTTGCAGAGGCTCTCCTCTTGGTTTTGTCGCATTGCTACAAATTCAGAGTTTGCTCTTGTAGTTTTTTAAGTCTTCTGCTTAAAATTTACTGATTACAACATATAGATTCTTTACTAAATTCTTAGTGAAGATTTAGCTCAAGTTACAAAGTGATTACTCTTGAAACTGATTTTTGACGATTTTAAAGGCCATACGCATAGCCTAAGTTTCTCAACTTCGGCCAAAATGGCATACCGTAAAAATCAGACCTGTGACCCTAGAAACACAGTGTCATCATTTCCAAATGTTAACGGGATGACTGGCTCAAGGCCACAACCAAAATCCTGTTTACCCGTATAAAGGATCTTTGATTGCAAGTATAAAGCTTGACTGTTCTTTGACCAAGCTACGCTACCAAAGTAGAGTATGATTAAAGTATGTTATGCAATGTTTTCCAGATTTCCTGGACTTGCCCAAGTCGTCCTGGAGGAAAGGAAGAGTGTGTTCGCTTTCTTTCTTCTATGACGACTTAGGCAAGTCCACAGAATTCCAAATATAAATTTATCACAGCAAGGGAGAGTCCTCGGTTATTGCAAAAGGGGTGACTTGGAAGTAACCTCAATAACAGTTCAACAATTCACTCACCGCTGAGGCCAAGCTAAGTAACATAACTGAGGTGTGCAGAGTCCGAATTTGGCAAAACAAGTGGCATTTGATGACGAAATAGTTATTTCTTGGGTTCTACTGTTGGATGAAAATAATGCAATCCAGTAACTGCCTTTGCTACTCCCCTGATTCATCGCTTTTCCATGACTTCAAACTTATGTAGATGTCCATAGATAATAATGAAAGACAAGCAAAGTCTGCTTTAACGTCGATGACCATGTTATGTTACCAGGTTTGGTCTGAAAGTATTGGTTATCGATCCTAGGTCTATTTTGCAACGAGTTAGCAAATGACTTCATAACTAATTTCCTTCTAGCATTATCATCTTTTGTAACACTACAAACCCTGAACGAGAACTCAGCACAAAAAGGTCACATAATGGACCGATTTTCTCCTGTAAGATCATTTCTAAGGTCTTTTTGGTTGTATCATGCGTGCAGCCGTTAGCTTGCCAACTCGCAATACTGAAAATCAGCCCCAGCACGTTTGCACAAAAAAATGAGAAGTTCTTTTGACCGGACCCGAGGACTCTGCGACCCGGGACTTACAACCCAAGATCGTACGACAATACGACCCCAGGTCCATGTTTGATGTATTTGGTTAAAAAGACTTTGTTATGATGTATTAATACTTCCATTGTCTTCAATGTCAACAGAGGTGCTCATGAACGACTGGGGATCTGGATAAGAAATGTTTGCATTTAAAGGGGCAGCGTCACGTAATGTAAACAAACTTCTTTCGAAACGATGATTTTTCAGGATTTTTGATAGTCCATATCACAGAGATTTTCCACTACTTTTCTCAAAATATAGGTGTTATTTTGAAGATGGACTCTTGAATTTTCTTGAGAAATAAACCAAACACTCATACGTTGTAGGATTGCAGAGATATTGGTGGATTTTTAGAAGTAACTTTATTGTGGATTCACCCCATCCACCAAAATCTGAGCAGAACACAATGGCCACGTGTGGCCAACAATATAGATCATAGAGATAACAGGTTTGTTTACGGTTACGTGACCCTGCGCATTTAAGATATAACTTCCTTACTTCTTGTTATTTTTATGAAAAAAATTAGAAAGGCTAGAAAGACTGAAGTAACCCTAGCAGTCCAAATGCTTTATAGCCCTCTTCTGAGTCTGTTATTTTCATGGCCTTTGAACTCAAACATGGAAAATTTGCTTTCTCTGATTTGAATCATGCAAAGAAGTTAACCCTTTCATTCCCAAATATTGAAAGATTTGTCAAAAAATTTTTTTCCTGTAGTCTTTAGTATATTTTTACATAAAATAACCCATTTTCGAGAAAAAAACAGCATGATTTTTTTGCATGTTTGTCCACCTTAACTATTTTCCAATACAAATTTCCATTGACTTTATTTAGATTCCCATTGTTGCCAAATGGCAACGCAAACTTTTGTGACAAGTTTTGCGGTGCTGAGCAAGGCATACGAAAAACTTGATTGAATGTGCTCCAACCGACAGGTTTCAGCTTGGGAATAAACCTTTTACACATATTTTTCAATTTTCATTCAACGTTATCTAGATCATTATCCAGTGACCATTTCCATAAAATAGCAGCACAGAGATTCCTCTCGTTTTCAATGCTCAATATTTGTTATGAAAAGGCAGTCAAACATCGAACATTTGCCGCATTCTAAAATAACAATGGCTCCTTTATAGTAATACAAGGAGCAAATTCCGGACCAAGGAAGCTAGGGAGTCGTGGAAGACCTTGAAATGTGTGTTGCCAAATGGCAACGGTGGGAATGAAAGGGTTAATATTTGTGGATATTCAACATAGATATTCATCAATTTTATTAGCATTAAGAGGGGCCGGTTTTGTTTGCAACAACTGGCTTTCGAATTTCTTGCTTCGAATTTCGTTCTTAGCTCAGTACGAATACACGGAATTCTACGTGACAATGAAAACTTTGACACGTACTGATGTCTTGCGTGGTCACTAAACCATCGGTGGCGAAAAAATGTTGTAAGCTAGATGTATCAAACTTTGGCCCGGGGTGGTATGGTTGAATGTTCGTCTTGGGTCGTAGGGTCCAGTGTCATAAGATCCGGGGTAGTGCAGTCGTACGGTCCGATTACAAGGACATATTCCATGCCACTGAATCCTCCATTTGAGGTTTAAGTTAACGTATGGGAACCAAAAAGACATTCTATATTTCAATAAAATCGAAGTTTGTTCATGTGAGAAGCTGAATTCCAGCATACCATAGTATTTTCTCACAGAACACCTTATCTTTAATTCCTTGCATATCAATGCACATATCTATTTATAAATGTACAGTTGTACACGAATGATTCTTTCATAAAAAACTGCTTATAAGAAACTCCATTCTTAGATCATCAAAAAATTAAGAATCTCCAGTGCAAGGAAATATAACTTAGAAGCTATTCATTTCAT
Organism: Aurelia sp. 3 sensu Dawson et al. (2005); assembly: GCA_964020215.1. NCBI lineage: Eukaryota > Metazoa > Cnidaria > Scyphozoa > Semaeostomeae > Ulmaridae > Aurelia > Aurelia sp. 3 sensu Dawson et al. (2005). Next base: position 17,413,438 of record OZ026584.1, read on the forward strand.
TCAAGGAAAGCCTTGGCACAGTTTTACTTATTTTCACTTATTTCCTGCATCATACTATGCAGGTAACACTGCCTTCGCAGTTTCCTGTATTACTGCGAGGGCACTAGCGCAATTTTAAATATTGGTAGGCTTCCGAACACTGGCAGAAATTGTGGGGATTGGGGAACACTGCCCCAAAATTCCGAAGGGCATTTCACTCCAAAAATTCTGCTACATCTTTGGCAAAATCCTTTTTTCCACGAATGTTCCACCAAACTCCGTAAAAATCCTTCTGTTCTGAAAAAATCATGCACGCTTTTTCGAATGAGTGAAATACCACTTGCCAAATTCGAAAAGACTTTTACTGAAATTTTACTGAAAAGTCAGAAATCCTTAGGAAGGATCGAAACTGCAATGAAAAGACGAGTCACTGTGGAGAAAAAAACAAGATCTCTTATCTGATAAAAGCAAATAAAAAGAATATGCTCAAAAGCATATTGTTCAGCTTTTATCTACGCTTTGACTTCTTTCAAATTTGAGAAGAGAGTGGTCGGGCAGGTTAGCAATATTTCCCAGTGATTTTGGAGCGTGGAAGGGAGAGGTTTTCTACTCGAAATCTGACCATTCAAAGAAGTGCCCTGGGAGCCACCTTTTTGATATCTGAAACGAATCTATGTATGCCATGTATTTATCAATAGGCTTCAAGTTTGACCTAGATTGTATTAAGGGAAACAACCATCCGATCCCCCTTGCAAATTCCTGCGTACGTTCCTGGTTCAGAGACTGATGTATCTATCTATAGTAGATTTAGAGCATCAATAGTCAGCAATTAAAGAGCCATTATCACCCAGGGTCCTTTGCAGGCATGTTGCAATATCAGATTATTTGAAAATCAAATTTGGCCTAAGTAAGCGGAAATATGTATCCACTTTACAGTAGATGAAGTGATGGAAAAGTCTAGACTGATGACGATGAGTCCCTTGCATCCCTGCGGTAAACCTTGCTCAAGAGGGACTCATAATGAAACAGTAAAATACTTGGCCCTATTTTGTTCAATCATCAATGGAATTACAAAAGAATCACGGCTTCGAATCTCCATCCCGTGGGAGTGTTTTCAATTCTTCAATCGAATCGACAATTCTATCACATTTACACCTTAAGAATGGTGATTCACAAATCTCGCAATCTGATTGGTACTGAAGAAATTGCTCAGTTTGGGCCTAAATAGGGCCAGGCTTTTCTTAGTAATACTATGAGTCTCTCTTGACCGAAGCGCCATCATCAAGTCAAAGAGCACAGGGAAACAAGAGACTCATCGTCATAAGTCTAGGAAAAGTCATCTAAAGTCAACTTTTCATCATTAGTTCAACTACTATAGTGGAGACTCATATTTTGTACTACGCCAAATTTGATTTTTAGACTTTCTGAAGATGCAGCCTGTACACAAAGGACTCTAGGTAACAATGGCTCGATAGCAAATCATACTTAGCATAGAGCAATCAAAGGATATCTCAGTTAAGAGAAAAATGGCAGGGACCAACTTTAACATCTGAATGAAGTTCAAAAAGAGGCCAGGGGTGAAGGGCAAAATTGTCTCATTAATCACTCTGAAGCTAAGACACGCGAGGAAACTCTGAAGCATCCGCTACTGGATTCATGTGTTGAAAACATAACAATTTTTTTAAGGTTTATGTGGGGCTTATTTGGGGGTACAGGGATGTTATAGGAAGGGGCATGTCCGAGTTTCTCATTTTCTGGCGTTATGAATGATCATAACTGCTCTGATTTCAAGCAGGGATGGTAGCTTGGCTTTTTTAAGTCAAATTTTGGAAATTTGGCTCTTTTCTTTTATTTTTGGCTTCATAAATTAAGTTTGGCTTTTTGGCTTCATTTTGGCTTCTTCTGATAGTTTGGTCAATTTTCATTCAATTCTCTTCAAACTGGACTACATTTCTAACCTGATTTGTGTTGAAAGCCTAAAATGTTGTGGGACGCTCACAATCTAGGACATTTTTCTTTGCAAGACAATATCGAAGACAAAGGGTTTTCATCCAGAGCTACACAACATAGTATGTGAAAACAATGGAATGCAAGTGTTCATTGTTTAAAATAACAATATAACAATAGGTGGTACAAAAATAGATTATCGTTTTGAAAGGTATGGCCTTTTCCCTAAACCGGTTTGGCTTTGGGGCGGTCCGGTGAACTACCAACCCTGATTTCATGCTGAATTTGAATGGTGGTCACTGAAAGAGTACAGTTACCATAAAAGCACTCCGCAGGAGCTAGGAATGTTAAAGCGCGAGCGAAGCGAGCGCTTTTACTTCCTAGTTGTTTATATCACGTGACTTTGTTTAGATATGCAGAGGTATGGCGTAACTTAGTAACTGAACAGGAAGACATTCAGGAGGAATTTCTGAGAAGGAATAATAGCCCCCTTTTGACGAATACAAATATCTTTCAATCTTCAAACAAAGAATGTTTTGTTATGTTGTGAAATAGAAATTTGAAAGATACGAAAGAGATTGCTGATGGCAATAATGGGAGGATTTCGCTCTCTTTATCGATCATTGCTATGTACCTTAGTCCCTTCAAATTTCGCTTGCCTTCAATTTTGGCTCCCTTTAATTTTCGCCCCTTTAATTTTCGCTCCCCCGTGTGCAGCAGTTTCGCTCCCTTTAATTTTCGCCCCCACCCTACAAATTTCAAAGTATTGACCTAATCCGTTACGGTGTAAAATTAGAGCCTCGGATGTTGTGGGTCACATATCGAGAGAAATACGTCGCTTTTGCAACGTTTTCTTGAATAACAGAGGCGCTTTAGAAGGTCGAGTTCTAGAAGAAAACAAGTATAGAAGATCACCAATTCTTAAACGTGGACTCGAACTGCTAATTGCTCTAATTGTCAAGAAAAATAAGGCATCAATATCTCCCTCTTTAGTTGAATGAAAGAGTTTGTCGACGAATACTATATTGAGCTAGAGAAGACGACAGCATCATCTGCCCAATTTGAAGCCAAGGAGAGAATGGCTGATGATGATTTGGATGAATATGGCCCTGAAGAAGAGAAAACAGTGGAACTAGAACAACAAAATCTTCCCTCAGACACAGGAGAGGGCAATATTATCATGACCAAATAGTAAAGCATGTCTTGCATTTCGTATTGGAATCAAAACGAAAGTTCTCTTATAGAAAATAGACTTTTTAATGCAGCACTAAAGTGAAACTTTCGTGGAGTTAATTTCACCACCACAGGCTTTAATCCAACAGCGTTCGTCATCGCGTCTCACACATTAGTTGAACAGAGGAGTGAAATGATTAAGTGGACGGCCGTTGCAAAGTTTTGCTTGCTGTTGCGGGAACCCTTTATTCAGTTAGCAAAGACCCTTTTGGGTTAGTTAAACAAATAGCAGCTCTGCAATAGGAATTAGCTGCTTAGGAAATCAACACCTAACCTTAGTCATGGCGGACCAATTAGTCCATGTCAAGAGATCAAAATGTTGTTTTATTCAAACTCAGATGGTAATTATCTTAGGTCAACCTCACGAGAACAAAAGGTACACCCTTTCCCGCCAGAGTTAGATTAAAATAAGTGTCACCTCGATGAGCCAATCACAAGACACCAAAATTTATAACTCAGAAATGTATGAAATAGCGGTACGCCCTCTATACAGTACCTTCAAAATTATATTTGAGACTGGGACGAAAGTCTGTCCGAAGAGAAAATCCCACCCGCCCTTCCCTTACCAAAATACAGTGACAGATTCACAAAGGATTACTATGCCCTTAACAAGCACATACAAGTCCAATCATTTAAATGTTGATGCAAAGGACATCGTTACTTGTTTCACATCGAAGTGCAAATGCGGCGGTTCCCCGAACTTTTCGAAGCTGGAAGGATTTAGAAAACCTTCTCCAACGTCTCCAGATATAAATTTCATGGACTTGCTCGATGGACCTTAACAATAAACATATACCTCGAGAGGGGAAGTAGTAGGTTGCGGGGATTACCTGACGAGGAAAGTACCTGCTTGTGGCTTATGATTACCCTCAGAGAACGAGGTGTTGGGGCTACCTCAATAGGGAAAGTAGTAGATTGTTTGTGATTACATTGTGAAGTAGCAAACCATAGTCTATGATTACCCAGGCGAGGAAACCTCAATAGGGAAAGTAGTAGACTGTCTGTGATTACATTGTGAAGTAGCAGACCATAGTCTATGATTACCCTAGCGAGGGAAGTACCAACTTTCGAACATGGTGCATCGAGCAAGGTCTCTCTGACTGCCGCAGTTGCACTTCCTAACCCCCACTTACACTAACCTATCTTTCCTTTGCAGATGACTGTAGAAATGTATTAGTTAGATTGTAGATTGTAATCACCTCTCGCCTATTTTGATAATAACGGTTTTGTTGATGTTGTCACAAGCTCGATTTCTTTGCTTCACTCCCCTTTTATTCACTGATGGACGAGGATGGAGAAATTAATCTCCCTTTAATTTTCGCTCCCTCTAATTTTCGCCGCGCCAAATATTTCTGCAATTCGCCCCCTTTAATTTTCACCCCCCTCCGGGGCGAAAATTAAAGGCAGGCGAAATTTTAAGGGACTAAGGTACGTGGGCAATATTGTGCCATAACAAAGGGCCATCAGCAGTTCGTCAGCAAAAAAATCAGCATTGCAAACCGCTGCGGCATGTTTTCAGAATTCTTTTGCAGAAAGACAGAGGGTAAAGATCGAGATTTATGAGCTTATCGTAAAACTTCGTGTTGACACTACTGGTTTGTTTGCATTGCTCGTTGCTGCGTTGTTTGCTTTGTCGTCGCCATTTTGCTCACCAAGGATCACATGCCATTGTAGAACTGTACAGTGCTACATGGACAGACAAAAGCAAAATGTCGATCTTATTGAAGCAAGGTAATGTTCATTATTCATTTACCCTTCATTCAGCGAGGGTGCAAATGTAGGGGGGCATCCTGGATATCATTTCAGAGACTTAATTTGTTAAATGCCAGGGGTCCCAAACAGGAATGGCTCAGCGGTAGTGCACTTGCTTTAGCAATCGTATATTGGTGGGATTTTTTTCAAGTGAGGTAGTGCTCATAGTTCATTTCAAAAGACGTACACTGTCGTGGCGCTGATTGGATGAATAAGACAACATAAAAGATAAGAATTAGGCAGGCTTCAATAATTTTGCTGTACACTGAAATTCGTGAAGGTGATAACGATCTGACTGCCTCTGCCTTCATTCTTGAAACAAAGTATGATCCAACAGCATAGAGGCTTGGTAATTATTCAAAAGCCAGGTCTCTTTGTTAGTGATTTCAACATCATGCCTAGCCAGTCACTGCCACCACAGTGTGCCTTTAAAGGGGCTGGATAAGAAACTGTCGGGTAAGTTCTTGATTTGGCTGTTTTCTGGTGAGCTAATATTTGCGATTTTTCAATGAAAATTAGAAATGAAGGTCTCGTCTTGGAGACTGGCCTTTGTACTTTCTTCTTATGCAAGTTGGATTTCCTATAACTATTTTCGTTGATATTTCATTCACAGATTAGCCTGCATCTAGATACGGATCTCTCCTTTTGAATTTAGCTAACGACAAAGGAATTTTCCCTTTCAAAATGCGATATTTGATGAAGTAATTGTGGATTTGTTTAGGTATTTCTTATCCAGCCCCTTTAATCTTTAATTTGTGAGGGCTCAAACATACGGTCCTGGATCTCATTTCATAGACTTTTTGCTCATTTTTGCTCATTTGACTCATTTTTGCTCAGGGAAAACACCTCACCTGCCAGACTCGGGGATGACGGGGGTGGGGGGGGGGGAGGCTGACAGGCGAGATAAATTTTCGCTACTGTTCATATGAGACTTTTTACCTCACAAGTCTGTCATTTGTGGAATTAGAATGACAACCAATAAGAATCAAGGAGTCAGTCAATTCATTTTCACTATACGATGGCGTTGCGTTCCTAAAAGAAAAAATAACAAAGAATTACACGGAGAAGTGGAATTCCACTTATCACCCACGGGTCGTGTATGTGAGTCCCCAGGCCCCAAAAGTCCAAATTGCTACAAACAGTGGAAGAAAACGCACATGTAAGGAGTCAAGCATCTTCTCATGCTATCAATAAGGGTGAACTTTGTCTTGAATAAACAATGCAGGTCTCACCATTGCTTAAAGAATTACCCAGGGAACTATACCCTCTAAGGAGAATTCATTTTATTAGAGAGTTTGGTACCCTTCTAATGTGATTCATGGTGGGAAGATGGAATCCTTAGAAGGTTAGGTGAGTTGAGCAATATTGTTTTACATTCACACAAGTGCCTATGACCATCAAGAGGTATCAACGTTTAAATGAATTTCGTAGCATACTGATACCTTATGTTATATCATTCATCTTTAAGAATTTAAGGCAATCATTGGCATGATTATATGCAAGAAGAATCTACAGCACGTGCTTAAGAAGTTAAAACAAATATAGCATAAGAAACATTGGTTTATCTTAGCCTTAAGATTAAATTTGCGATTTCCTAAAGAAGCTTGTTTAGTGTGATTTAGTATGATTAATATTAAGCTCGTTCACATGCTTTTGTAATCAAATGCTTATTAATTCACGGTATGCCTAATCCATAATAGATTGAAAATGGTTTTGCAGTAGGGTGGCATTTACAGTCTTTATGGGACATTCTTGTACCAACGCATCGGACAGTTTCAGACGGAAAATTGGACAAATTTATGAATTCAAAGAGCACAGGGCCGCTTCATCAATTCAAAGAGCACAGGGAAATAAGGGACTAAGGCAAGCAGTCTAGCATTGCATATTCAGTTCCTTTACCTAAACTGACTACACATTCATAGTTAACGCTATTGATAGACCAACTCATTTAGCAAAGTGTAAAAAGTTTTTAAGAAGCGTTGTTGTTGATGTTGATGTTGTTGTTGTTGTTGATTTTGTTGTTGTTGTTGTTTTTGTTGTTGCAGTGACTGGGACTATGTCGCGAGTCTACCTTTGACCCATTTAAAATTGGACAGAATATAGCGCATGCGTAGATGCTTTATTAAACAATAATAGTTTCGTAAGCTTACGATTCAAGCACGGTTTGTTTGTATATTTAATGTTTCAATCCCACCCATCAAGCAGAAATATTTCAGTGCTAAGTGTCTATTGCTAACTGTTCCCCTAATCGCATCTAAGATTTGATAGAGATTTGAACCGCGATCTCTTTTAAACGATCTTCTTTAGTATGATGGATACTTTTAACAACAAGCTCCTCTTCATTATTTTTTGATTCTCTTTAAAAGTATCATTTTGATTAACATTTCGAATTAACGTAAGAAGGGATTTCTCGCTGTTTGATTGTTGAAATTGTCGCCAATGTTTGTCGGCATAGATCTTCATGATGATCCACAGTAGATGATGTAGGCAGTCATGCAGGTTTCTCTTGATCTTGAAAGTAAATCAGTGGTGTTGAGAATAAGATGAAGGTAAATTTGAAGTTGCATTTTTAGCGCCAAGCGTTGGGGTCGCAGAAGTAGAGCAGACCTAGCCGAGTACGTGATCTCTTGTCATGACCCTTAAATGGTGGGACCCTACCGGGTATCGAACCTTGTCCGCCTGACTGTTTTGGCTGCAAATTCAGGGGAGTACACCACTGACTGCTGCATTCGAAATATAGCTTATTGTATTTCATGCTCTTTGTAGATGAAAACAGTAGGAACATGAGTGGCAAGCGGCCATCATGTGCAGGGTTTCCCAAAAGATTCCGCCCCAATGCGTGTGGATGCTGCGAAGGATCTGTACGTTCAATTAATTGGATATGTTCCAACTTAGACCTTGTTTTAGCCACACCGATGGTTGCAGATTTATGGCAGAAAAAAGTCGAAGAAGTAATCATTTCAAAGACAGCATTTCTTTTTTTTCCAAAAATGTCCAGTTAGGTGAATTTTGAAAGAAAAGGTTCTCGCGATATACCTACATTGTTGGTTCACTTGAAGAAAACCATGGGTGCCAAACTCTCGCGAAAATGAAAATCTCTCGAGAGAGTCTGGTACCTAGAGTAACTAGAAAATGGTGCAGTAATATTTCAGTACAAAATACTTCCAGAAAACTTTCGGTAGAAAACTTCCAGCACAGCAGCAACACCTTTTTCGCAGTATTTACTGGATTCTGATACTTTTGGAGGACAAAGAAACTTTTGGCTGCATATGCTGTTATCATTTGGTGAATGTTGTTTCAGAGGGGCATATAAATCCGTAAAACTCTCGTACACCTTTAGCAAATATCCTTTTGTTTCAAAGAATATTCGTAAAAATCCTAAAATCCTTTTGTTTTAAGAAATCAATCTTTGAAAGAGTGATGCACCCCTCTGCGGTTGTTTCGTCGTTTTACATTGTCCTTGCCTACAAACCTTTTTCGCTTTTGATTGATGTTGGTACCATGGCCTTTCATTTTTCGATTGGTTCAATCGAATGTGGAGGATCAACTGTAGCATTTTGCACAATGTCAACAGATAACGTAGAATGCCTTTAGCAGAGAAAAGAGTTTCAAAAATACGTCAGTATTATCTCGATGTGTTTGAAGATTTATGCAACCTATTTTGCAAATCACTATACCCCTATGTGTACGTCATTGAATAGTCCATGAATCGAATCCAGCCAGGAGGAAATTCATTCATGATTCAATCAAGCAGGAATTGTAATAGTTTAGTAGTGACGAAAGTGACGAACGACTTCTGCCGAGGGGAAATTGCAGCTTTACTCGCCTTAGTGAGAAATATTGTTAAAGATAATGTATTTGATTTAGTTTAATAACAAAAATAATGACCACAGACGTTTGGTAAAGTAACTGTTTTTGCAACCAACGGAAAGAATGTTGGTGCCCTGTGCCCCGCCTGTGCCAGTCTATGCAAATCCTATCTGGACCAAAGGAGGGGGCTAAAATAGCCTCCTCCCCTAAAATAATTATCCGCTTAGCATTGTTTGCTCATTCCTAGGCCAATTATTTTCCTTGAATTTTCCTAGCTATCTGCCTAGCATCTTTCAGCCAAATTTCTGCAAGATATCTGATATGTTTTTTGGAGATCAATCTTTTTTGATATCTTGTTCGTTTTGAGGTGAATTTGTTCTAGTTTCAATCTAAGATCATTATGTAAATAAATGATTTGTGGTAGAAAATTTTAAAACGGACTCACATCATACTAAACTGACAGATGCAACAAAAACACGGTAACTTGTAGAAAGAAGACTGTTAACTCCTGTAAAGAAACAACGACCAAAGTAAACCTGTAACTTGAGAAAATTGTTGAAACTTGCAAGAGAAAACGAATTAATCTTATTATTTGAAAGGAAGAAATAAGTTAGTAACTCACCATTAACTAACATATATAGAAGAATAGCCAAAAACGCGTTTCGTCGCACACTCGTCAATTCGGCTCATGCGAAGAAAGTTGATTTTACAAATAGGCCGCTTTATTACCAAACAAGCAAAAGAAATTTGAAATTTTTTTATACTCAATTTAAAAATTTTAAAAAGACGAATTACCGAAGACACTGCTTAAAACATACTTTACTACACTACAAAGACCATACCCTGAGGAGCATGATATCCTGACTACCCCGACGTCATTCCATAAAAAACATAGAACTAAAATAAAATTAAATATACGATTACAAAAAGCTACATACAACCACTTTACCGATAACTACGTACTGATATAGAAAGAAAGAGACCTGTTTTGCAGTGGATGTCGAGTTAACAAATTCGAAAAAATTTTAGAAAACCAAAACATTGAGCCAGTGCTAGGATATTGGAGATCAGCTGTGATGCCTTATATCAACTGCGAAGCAGACGTAAAACATTCTGAAAGGACAAAAAGGACTTTGTGACTTTTACGAAAGAAAATTTCTGTAAATAGCATAAGGCAGGTCACTGGTCGAAATTCTAAAATCTTATCCTTTAAAAATATTTTAATCACATGTCCATTACACCGGACCCATCCCTTGTCTAAGATAATTCTTGGCAGCAGTATGAGAAGTCAGATAACTTGAAGGTTTCTTACAACCATCATCAATAACTAGCCTGCGCACATACATACTTTACTGCCACGCACAGTAGCAAACTCTGCGCGCATGCAACATCAACAACAGAATTGGGAAAAGCTAATTCTATTGTTTCTCCAACATATGACGGGTTACAAATGTTTTTCATTTTTCGGCAAGTTATGTTTCTATGATATTTTGATATTTTTTCTTTCAATTATAGTTAAAAGAAGCATAGTATTTCTCTCGAGTGAGATTTGAGAACCAGATCTGTTTTCAGTACTGTTTTCGCGTAAAACAAAAATAAGTTGACGTACTGAGATGAACTGAACTCAACTGAGCTGAAAACCAGACTGGATTTTGTGGGCCTGATGTGAGTGGCTTGCTTTCGTTAATACAACATGCCGTAAAGTCCGAATTGTGCATAAATCCACCTACGTTGTTGGCTTTCCCGGACATTGTTTAATTCTGACAAATTGCCCCCTGAAGGTCTACCTACGCTCGTGGGTAACTAACAGACGTGCCAAGTGAGTTTACCTTCCGAAGTATCGCTCCAGCCAGATTGCACAATTGATGAGCTATTGTAAATGTTACAGAGTTAGAGAATTTCCCCCGAAGAGAGACCCTTTATTGCATATATTGGGCACATGGAAAATACCATTGGGAAGGTTATCGATTGCCACGCTTTTGGTGTGACGAACTATCGATTTTCTCGATTTTGGTGCAAGGAACGGTGTTGATTTTAACGATTTTGGTATTAAAACGGTATCCAGTTTATAGTACAAGTTCCAATGTTCATACAACATCCATTAATCCTATCGACGGGTGAGATTACGAGAAGTCCGTTCGCAGCGTGGAACGATGTTGCACGAGTCACTGTTGAGCTATAGTTTCTCCACAGAGATACAAGGAACTCAGGCAATCAGTCTGACACACCCTGCAGACATGTGTTAAAACTTGCTGTTAAGTTCCGAATTACAAATAGATCTGCCTACGCTTGTGGCAGCCCTTGGGCATCCTAATTCATGAGAAAAAGAAATATTCACTAATGGTAATTTGAAAACATCTAACGATTATATCTGACTAATTATAACAGTGAATAAGTCTTGAATCATTTACTTGTAAAATTAGCGATATCGTATCATCAGATCTTGGTGCCACGACAAGACATAGCTATGAATCGTCTGGTATTTTATCATCTTTCAGTTAGTTTGATTACAAGATTGATTTATTGACAAACTGAAATAGATTCATCAATTTTTTATGCGTCAAAACCCAGATTTTATTAAATTTTGTTACTTGAAGAAACAAACAGCAACATGTGTTGGGAATGCTCGGTGTTGTGTCAATCTCAGATAGAGGCTGGAAGCAATCCACCTTTTCAAGATAAGAGGTGCGAAAACGGGAGTCTTTTGTTCTTTGGGATGCTACATTTTTGAGGCTAAAATCTTGTTCTGCGTATAAAGTTTAGCATAGAAGCGAATTTTTACTTTCATATCTATCTTCGCTTGGAAATTACGGCGATTTTAAGAATTCAAAGTTATAAGGGCTTTGGCCGTGAAATCAGATGTTTGGACAAATTTTGTCCAAACTTTGATTTCACGGTCAAAGCCCTTATTATTTCTGATTCTTTATATCACCGTAATTTCCAAATGAAGGCAGACATGAATGTGAAAATTGGTTCATACACTAAACTTTGCATGCAGAATCAGATTTCGGCCTCTAAGTTGCAAAATCTCAAACAACAAAAGCTTCCGTTTTCGCACCTCTTATCTTGAAAAGGTGGATTTTCGTTCGTTCCAGTTGGTTATGCTTTTTGGTAGACGCTTCTTGTACAGGGCTTACCAGAAAATGGGCCCCATTGCCGTCTGGAGACGAGGCTTTCATCTCAGTCTCCTTTGTTATACTGTTGAGTAGGATAACCTTGAAATCTAGCTTGAATCAATATCAAAAGTGGTCGCTGACTTGTTGCACAAGAAAGTCAAAATGATTGGTTTTCTTCAAAAAAAAAAAACAAGCACTTACTCTATTTTCTTACCATGGGTCTTGTATGGGCACGATATGTGTCAATCAAGTCCGCAATACCTGGCCTAAATGTCTCTGAATGAATAAATCTATTTCGTTACCTTGCATGTCTTCAATTCATTGGTATCTGCTCTTTCCTGTCTGGAAGTTCTGCCTTGCTTGCTTCCGAAAGTTGTTATGGCCTAAGTTTCGAACAGTACGGCGCTTTCGAAACTTTGGCCGTAACATACAGTCGAAAATAAGCAAGGCTGGACTTTCAAGTAGGAAAGAGAAGCCACTTATGAACTGAAGGTAAGCAAGACGACGAAATACATTTATTCATTGAAAAATATTTATGACATGTATTGTGGACAAGATCGGCACCAATCGCGTTTACAATACCCATGCTCCAACAGTGTCAAGTGAATATGTCGAAAAGAACTTCTGTCACTGTATTTGAATTTTGCCTGAATATGAAAGTGTGTTGATAGCACTGTATTAGAAATAAGCAATGTTATTAACCACTATCAAACTATTCAAATACAATGCGAGCACCATTCCTCTCGATTTTCACTTCATCTTCGTCGTTCACTGTTTCAGCCAGACTTATTACAGATGAGGAAATAGACTTGGGGCAAGTCCAACACTGCTCGCACGGCGCAATGGTTCTGCTGGAGAGCTTACAATAAAGCCATGTAGACAGTGGCGGCCAGCTCTGAAGAATTCGAGAGAAGTGGGGGGGGGGGGGGGATTTTGACGTAATTTTTCCGTCCAGAGGTATACCCAACTAATTTCATGCCATTTTTCTTTGACAATTTTGCCGACCTTTGAGAAATGGGGGGCATCCTCCCCAGTCCCCCCCCCCCCCCGTGGCGCTGCCACTGCATGTAGAGTTGGACAATGTTGAATAAATAAGAGGCTATGTTAGCGTGGACTGGACTCCTGCTCATTAGAAAAACAAACCTAAGCAACATACATAGACTTCAGTATACCTCGCATCCCATGACATTTGAACAGAGTATATAATGGTCGAATTTTCCCATAATTCAAATGATAGTTACCGGACATGTTAGGACATCCCATGTCATTCTCTTTTATCAAATCAGTTATAATATTTGTTATATTTGGTGGTCTTTCAAGTAAGAATAGCTGTAAGCCGATGGGATATAGTTGAATCAGCGAGGCAGGTCCCATTGTTCAGTTATAAATACTCATAAGTGTATCAAATGATTTTGATTTGCCCATGCGAAGTTGATTTTAGCAACGTACAGTTTGACATCGCCGATGTTTTAAATGCTGAACTGTAAACAAATAAATGGCAAGGAATAGTCTACCTCTGAGTGTGGAAACTTTCTAGCTGTCATTGTTAGCATTTTCATGCTGACATAATCTTTATGTGGCATTTTCTAAGAATATGCAGAAATCATTGTAAAGCCTTGTGTTCCTGCATAAAGTTAGTTTTAGTGTGGTTTTAGTTACTTGTCACTTTATATCGCCGATGTTTTTTCACGCATTTGATAAACACATAGACAAATGAATACAGTGCAAGAAAATAGCAAATTGCATTGATCGTGAAAGGGATTATGGATGAAAATAGTGAGATGTTTGGGGGTTGCTGGAGAGGTTTGGGTAGCTACTAAGGGCTACGAATATAGACACATAGACACGGGGGGGGGGTCTTCCATAGTAAAGGTACCTGGGGATGTGCCGCCCGCAAGGGTATACTTTTTCGGACTTCTAGTCTAGCCAAGGGTGTACTTTTTAGCAATTTTAGTTGAGTTAAGTCTAGGCAAGGGTATGCTTTTTGGCAATTTTGGTCAAAGAAATGTCAAAGTTCGGTATTTTTTGTAAAAAAAACCCAAATTTTTTGAAATTTTGGTCCAGAAAATGCGAAAATTTGGCAAGTTTTGTCTAGAAAACGCCAATTCAGAGCACTTTTGAAGGGAAAATTAGTCTAGCCAAGGGTATCATTTTCACAAAAATTCTAGCCAACGGTCACATTTTGAAACTGTGGGCGGCACCACCTACCCGAAATTTAGCCGAGAAGCCCCCCCCCCCCCGCCGTGAATATAGATGAAAACATCAAGAAGTTTATCACAGAAGAAGGAACAATAGTGACATCCTAAGGAAGTCAATTCTGTCAAACGAAAGCCCATAAGATTTGCAGCAGCGAATAGAAGCTTTCGCGAAGCAAAGATATCAGTGAAGGAGGCTCCCGAAGTTTGAAAAATTAGCAATGATCGAAGAAAGTGGAGGAGGGGGCCAAGTGGGTCACTGAAAGTTTTTTGAAGCTCAGGAACAAAATTGCAAAATTAGGCTCCCAGCCGGCGAAGCGAGCAGAACATTTTTTTGATAACGCCCTTAGATTGGCTTAAAATGCATTTCAGAGCATTTCCTGCATTCAAAATGTCAAAAATCTTTAGTTATGAGGCCCCTTCGACCCTGAGGCCCAGGGGCCAATTACCCCTCCTGCTCCTCCCTCTCGGTGGCCTTGGAGCTAAGTGGTAAGGGCATTAAGCACCGATGCTGAAATACCAGAAATCAAAGGTATTTACCCCTGCGATGAAACATCATAAATATACAGGTTGTTTTGGAAAAAACGAAACCCACTTTCATGCGAGTTTCTTCAGAGAATGACAGAATTTGAATCTATTTGAGGCATACCACCGAAAAGTACAATGTATCTTCCTTCCAGTGATATCCAGGTTGAGTGGATTAATTGAATTTTTCATTGCGTAGTTTACGTTTTCGTAGTTATCACCTATTTTAGATGCTGGAAAGTGATAGGGCATTCACAATAATCCAAATTTGTGAGAGCATATTTTATCATTATCTACAAATGCATCTCATAAGGATGACATTGCCTTTTTCCCTCCTCAAGGCATCACCTCGAGTGGTCCTAGGCCTGAAATACTTCAAAAGCTTTTCTCATAATTTTTACCAGAAAAAGGATGTTGATTTTGCCTTTGCAGGTGCTGCATTTGAAATTGGGCATTCTTATTAAAATATAAATTAAATGATAAATAATTCTAGTGAGTTATTCAAACATCATTTAATTAGAAAGAAAAAAGATTGTACTTTCAGATGGTATAGATTACATGTACTCAAATTTTGGCAATTTTTTTAGATTTCAAATTACAGTTGGGTTGCTTTTTTTTCTGAAACACCCTGTATTGATCATGAATGGCAGAATGTGTACACATTGGTCCAAAGTTCACGGCGATAGGGATATTTTACAGAATAAAGATAGCAGTCAAGAAGGTTTGGCGTTGGGAATTTGATACTTTCAGTAGAGAGTTTGTTGCTGTAACGGACAGAATGGAAGGAAGCAGTAAACTTAAAACCGTTAATAAGACAGAAAATTTAGAGACCCAATTCTACGGCATGGACCTACAATCTTGCCGAAATACTTGGACAAGTCACAAATTTGCTTTACTTCGGCCTTTGATTGCGTGCCCCCCCCCCCCCACTCCCCCAGTTTCAATGTTGCTCGACCTCCTGAACATTGAATATGAACGTGGAATCAGAAAGTCCTAAACGTCGTATTTTTTCACACTGAATGTTTCAATTTTGATTAGTTCGTTTGTACATATGTATATAGCTGACTAGAAAAAAGAAGTAATAAATCGATGTAAAATAAAGTCACAACAACAACAGCAACAACAATTCAAGAAACATGATGAAAAGACTTAAATTTGCCTATGTCTCAGCTTGTTCTAGCCAGGATCGTAGCCATGTCTATTATGCCAGTATGTATGATGCACAGAATTGAAAGGGTGATGGTAAATTGTAAATAAACAATGATAGCGGTAAAGGGTGGTTTCAATTCAGCACATAGGAGTTTTGCACAGTAGAAAGGTAGGTGGGTCCTCGTAGCAAGATTCGGAAAGGGAATGTAAGCTTGAATCCTGTAATACCAGAGGATTGCAAGATCTGCCTCTGAGGAATCTTCCTAGATGTCCTGATTAGCATTTGCATGCTTCCACCCTCTAGATGCGGTATCTTATAGGACACAGAACTTCGTGTGTGGCTACTTAATATTCAGAAGACCTGACAATAGGCTCCAGTCTTCTTTTAGTCTCATTAGGAGGCCGATCTTATCTCAGCTTAGTGAATGAAATAGTATCGAAAACTTACAGTTGATGTTAGTGCATATCATGTCACTTTACTGAATGGTTGTGCATTTCTACGCAGCTTTGAAGTACGCACTAGTATCTAGGATTGATACAGTTACTAACAGAGCCGAGAATCAAATAGAGTGATACTGTAAGAGAAACAAGGCTGGAAGTGTTATCTCTGATATCTTCTCATACAGCAAAAATGAATCTTCGAACGTCTTTTTCAGTGCATCTGAGGACATGTTCTCTGAAAAGAATCCTGGCTATTGTGGCTTCACAGTATCGAAATAATTGGAGCATAAGTTGGCAAAATCAGCTGGAAAACTACGACCGTAAGTTTGACAATATTTCTTACGAGTTTTACTTTGTCCGTTTGTCCGTTCTTATCTTTCTCCATGGTTAGAATTTTAGTGTCCTAGAGATTATATGTCAGATAAGATTTATTGCGTAAGATTTCGTTTCTTGTGGCAGTTCCTAAGTGATCTAGTTAGTTAGAAAATCTGTGAATTTCTATCCATATCGATGTTCGCCAAGTTTTACGAAAAATAAGACTTAAATCTTTGCAAGTTAAGATGTGAATCTCCGTATCACTTTAACAGTGTAACTTTTGAGTTTATGATCTTTTATGTTTATTCCCAAATTATCTCATTAAGAAGACATTTATGAATTTTCATCAATCTCAGTTTTGTGCAAGTTTTGTGAAGAAGCAAAACTTGAATCTTTGCAGGCTAAGATCTAAATAATTACCTTAATGGCGTAGCTTTTCAATCTTTCTCATTCTTTTCTTTTATTCTTAAGTAGTCTCGTTGGTGAGGAGAATTCGTGAAATTTCATCAGTTTCGATCTT
The DNA here is from genome assembly GCA_964020215.1 of Aurelia sp. 3 sensu Dawson et al. (2005). Lineage (NCBI taxonomy): Eukaryota > Metazoa > Cnidaria > Scyphozoa > Semaeostomeae > Ulmaridae > Aurelia > Aurelia sp. 3 sensu Dawson et al. (2005). Next base: position 17,430,420 of record OZ026584.1, read on the forward strand.
TTCCAAGTTTTATGAATAAAATAATACTCGAATGTTTTAAGGCTAAGATATGCATCCCCGTAGAGAGTTATTACTTTAACGGCGTAACTTATAAATTTCTTTTTATTCTTCATTTTTATTCTAAAATGATCACGTTAGGAAGATAAGTTGCGAATTTTTGTTAACCTCGAATTTTCGTAGAGATTCACTAAAAAGAACAAGACTGGAGTTTTTGCATTTGAAGCTAAACATCTCCGTTGAGTATCGTTGCTTTAACACATAACTTTCGCATTACAGTCGTTATCTTCTTTAAAAGCATTCTTTGAAAGCAAATACGCCCCTTCATCCTGCGAACTGGTATAAAGAACAAGTTCTTATAGTCAGGAAAGAAATCTTAAGGATAAAGCCTACATCCTCGTTATAAATCCTGTCTCTTTGCTACCCTTCATGGGAGTCGCGTTTGAGAGTCTAGCTTTTAGACGCGCTGTCATTAACTTCAATTAATTTTACATGTGTTGGTAACTCGTGGCTATCCGCCGGAATTTCTTCAAAACCTTGAAAAAAGCTGCATTAAAACAGTATTTTCTGCAAATATCTGGAGATTTTCAAAGTGCCCTTAAAGGCGTCTGACAAGCCATATTTTAATCGATTTGCTTCTTTTCTCATAACCTAAAATTTTCTCCTTTTTTCTTCAAAATATTACTTCTTGAGGTAATGCCATAATAAACTTCGATTTACTTTATTTGGCTCATGCACAAGAAACCTTAGCTGTTAAGAAAAGTTAAGAAAAGACTCTAATGGTAAGAAGCCTTTGTGATCACGCACAATTTAGTTTCCTCAAGGCTAGCTTTGTTTAAGGAGGAATCCACTTTTGATTGAATCGATTTTGTGGTGCGATACAGTATGTTGCGAACAACTTCGCTATTTTGGCATTGTGTTTTTCATAGTTACACTAAATATTTCAAGAACAACACTTCAAACGTGGGATTCAGAATAACTCATGATTTTTTAATCTCTAAGCCTCTGTCTTTTTAACTGTTTACCTATGTTACAACGCTGAAACCTTCGCTGTTCAGAAAGATTCATGTACCGTTACGACCTTAGACCGGCAAATCGGTTCTTTAAAAGTCTAAAATCTTCTTCTTGCTACTATGAAAGAACGTTAATTCCACGTTAAGAGGCTGCGCAGCGCACAGCATCAAAGCTACGTGAAATCGTCTTTAAAACTTTGCTCTCATATCGCATTGTATCCTTGCTCAAATTTTCATTCTTCATTCTTCTTATCTCCTTTGAAGAGGCTTCATTCATGTAAATGTCAGGTCCTTATCTATCTTTCACAATACGTGAATGTATGTTTTCGAAACAGTGTAGAGTTTCATTTACCATTTACCATATTCTTTTCTGTAGCCTTTACGCCAGTTGAAATCTCAAGGTGTTTGGGTTACTTTTGTGGACAAGTCCTCCATTCTCTTTCAATTTTCTTTTGTTCCTCGTCATTCTCATGCCATCGCGTAATATGGTAAGCTGATATAAAAAAATCACCGCTACTGCTAAGAATGTTGAAGATATATGGTTTGGATTTGAGCAATTATTTTCTGAAATGGGTGCAATGCTTACATGAGACTGAGAAGAGAACTACTTAGAGCTTCCAAGCCTCAAGGACTTCATAATCAGTTATTAACATTTCATTGTTTCTAACGAAGACATAACTTTCTCGGTGACTTACATTGTAATTTTAGGCCTAAGAAACTTTATATCTTCTCCGTTTTTCCCCAATTCTACCTTTCTTTTGGTTTGTGGAAATCTGGCTATCCTGTAATTCGCTTTGCTCATAACGATTAACGAAAACGTCAGAGGCAGTGTCGTCAAAGCTATCTTAATTGTCTCTTATTCCATGGAATGAATGCGTGTTTGTCTGACTTCGCTATGGTCTGGAGATAGTAGGCGGGGAGACAAGCTGTGCCTTTGTGATGCAATGCCAACAGCAACCTCGTTCCCAGGGCCGCAATTGTCTTCCTTAGGTCATCGATGTCGGCCCTGGTACCGGTTGCCGCAAAAGTGGCCATTTGGGCGCCATTTTGTTTTGCCTAAATTATCACTTGCAGACTCATTACAAACTCTCTTATAATCTCTATAGTCAAAATGAGTTGAACAGCATGAAACATATGCCAATAGATTTTGATTCATAACATACTATGTAGTAAGTCCACACAAAAATGGAGGAATTATGAAAATGAGACGAAAAATGACTGATCTTCTTCCACCGATGCAGCAGTATATAATGCGAGAAACTAAAAACTAATTCTTTGAGAACCTTTATTTAACCCTTATTAAGGTATTTAGACAATAATCCAAGGTTAGCAAGTGCATTTAATAGGAAAACGAGCACGATTTCTTTGGAGTGAAAATGGGCCTAAGTCGGAAAATTGAGGAACTTTCACCGCAGCTTCCGAAAAAGAATGGCTCGTTATTCTCTGAATTTTGGAAATAAATGGGAAGTTGAGGTAGCCATGGGTAAAGAATATGGTTTTACGTCGATTTTTGACATCCCGAAGAAGTTTGCCCGGCGCAAAATGGAGTTAGCGCGCAAAAAGGCGCGGGCAAAAATTTTACCCCATTTTTGAGCCCCCCTCACAAAGCCCCCAGTGGCAGTATCGTACCCCCAAATGGTGGCAAACGACTCCCAGACGATCGGTCTCTTGAAATCTTTTTTCCGTTTTCAAATCGGTTGAGCAACCATCGAGCATCAACTCCAAATGTAACCTCAGGTCGAAAAAAAACTTTGTTTTTCTTTGACCCCCATTTATGACGTCATAATGACCCTCAACTTTCTTGAAACCCCAAAATTCGAAATCTCCATGGTCCATTACCCCTTTTCAACTTCTCATCAGCCCTACACATAAAGCATATTTTTCTCAATAACCATTTGAAATAGGACCATTTTTGAATGGGAATCAATAGGAATGGTCCCCAAAATGACCAAATATAGCTAATCTCTCCCGCATGTGCTGACGGATAGGGCTCAAACTCCGTCAACTGGGGCACATACATGACATTTAAGTATACCAACAATCCTTTTTTCAATCCCTTGTCCTGTTTTCCCGTGACAGCGATCCAAAGTTGACCAATTTCTCGCCAAAGCCAAGCAATAAATCTTTGGAATAATTAGTGAGCCTTTTGTTATCGAATAGCCAATCAAATAGCGAATTGGACCTGACCGGTACCAGGGTCAGTACTGACGTAGGAAGCTGGCCCTTGGAACCAGGTTGTGCCAACAGAACTGAACTGATTGCAAGAATGAAGGGTTGTGAGGCAGGAAGGGGGGCCATGGTATCTCGTTATGCCAGCAGAATGAGAAAGGCCTATTACCGTTATTTCATACCATATGATGGTGTAGTTTATTCCCATTGCCCAAATCGCTGCACTTGCTAACTAATTTTATTGCTGGTTGGTCTCTTTAATCGTTCGTTGAGCCAAAAGGATATGGAAGGACAAGTCTATGTTGGTATGATTGATGATAAAATACAATGTTATGATGTTCAGACTGCCGCATCGTACTTTTTTCCACCATTTTGCACCTTTTCCTCGTAAAAATTTTGATGCAAGAACCATAGGGAAGTTTTGATATTTTTTGCTGTGCAAGCGATTGTGTTGTAAACGTTGCTTACAGATGCTAAAAATTGATTCATACTTGACGACCCCCCCTCCCCCCCCCCCCCCGTTTTCGGTACAGTTACTCGAATTTATAAAACGAGTGCTCATTATTATGCTTTCAGAAAAGGATGTATTTGTTGCTGAGTGAGCAAGTCGAGAACTATTCGATTTTAAATCTGAGAATCTTTTTGTAAAACACCCTGCATGTGACTTAATTCAGTATAAAAGCTATTAAAAGCCCTCGCAATCCATCTTCTCTAAAACTTGCGTTTTTGAAACCAATTTGAAACGCGTTCATTGAATCGTGGCTCCCAATATTTTCGATGGTTTATCAGGGAGTGACGCAAGAAGTTGAGAGATTTAGTAAATGTTCGTAATTATTTATCAGAAACCCAGGGCCGATACCAGATGACTGCGTAGGGGGGCGAAAAACCAAAATTTTCCCGACGAAAAACCCACCAACAACAACAGCAACACCAACAGTTGCAGGAACATACGTTAAATTTATGCATTATATGACCGATCTAACTCCTCAGTAACTAAAATTTGGCTACATTTCGAAATCCAACGTTGAAATCAACACAATTAGTCAATATCAATAAAGAATATGCCATAAATTCAATAATTTTCTGTTGGAATTTATGTTTTAACACTGATAAATTCACGTTTTTATGCATTACTTCACCTCAAAATCCTCCAAAACAAGTCATTTACATCACAAAAATTCCGACAAGAGAGAGCAAAATTTTCCGATAACTGGTCTCCCAGCCCCCCCCCCCCATTGGCTTCGGCCCTGCAGAAACCTCACCTGGAGGGGGGCGGGTAATCACGCTTCCAACACAGTCATTGTTTCAACTTCCCTGTCTTATCTTTGAATCATCATAAACAGAAACATTTCGACTTCTCAAACGAAGCATTTCTTGCTGTTTTTTGCTTCCTTCCTTTCCAATGGAAGTCTTCAGACCACAACAATCGATAACATTTCTACGTGATAGTAATTTCCTTGCGTCACTGTACTCACGTATTCACGGTCTACATCCGTGAAGTATCTATTCTGCCTGGATCGTCATTTTCGACCCAAAGATTTTTTTAGACTAAAACGCCTACATTTCCTTCCTACCGCCGCACTCTAGCTATTTGCGTCTTCAACTTGGTTTCCTTCCTGTATCACAATTAGATAGAATTATCTCGTCGTAAATAGGGTATGGGGAAGTTCGTTCTTTCTGGAGTCGTTACTTTTTGCAGCGAGCGCAGCGAAGCTGATATTTAGATTGGCTCAATTGCCAAATGATCGGGTGGATGGCGATTTCAAAGGGGATTAAAAGAACAATGCCCAGATTACGTCATGAGTCTATTCGTTGCTGTTGTTGTTAACGCTTTGCAGCGACAACTTGCTTGTAATGTGGCATTCGAAAGCCTGCCTTGTTTTTAACCGTCCAATTTGGAAAAGGAGGAAAGCTGGTTTTGGTTTTATGGGGTTTGCTGGTCATAAGTTATACTTCAGATGGCAGAACTGGAATCACTGCAAATGCAACTTACATAAGTATTGTGAAATTACAGAGCCAAGTGATACGGCAGCATTCGGTTAGGCCAAGTAGTTCAGTCCATGAAATACTTTTCAGTTCTTGTTTTTGGTGTATTATTCGCTTCCATGGAATTTCAACTTTGAAGTGTGGATTTATTCTAATTGTTTATGGACATACGAATAGCTGTTGGACACTTTTGATTGAAATTACTTGCAAAAAATTAATCAATTTCCACAAAACTAGGCCCATTTCGTTATCAAATTATTGTAATAAAAGCAGCCATCACGATGAAAATATACAAAAGTATAGAACAGATAAGAAAGAATGCTATGAAGACCTCTCCATATCCATCAAACAGCCAATTTTTGAAGACATGACAGTACAATTACCAATCAAGTACAACATTCAATAATGGTGAAACAACAAAAGGCTACATTGAGGCAATCTGGCTCTTTGAAGCTAAAGAAAATACGTCTTACAAACTGCAAAAGTGAATAAAAAGAAACGCAGTATTAAGCAAGATCCATTCTGCTGCACTTCCTTGAAATTCTCAACAGCTATTAAATCAACTATTTATAGCTTTGTTGGGGATACGAATAGGCTAAGTTGTGAGCCTCGAGGCATCCCCAAAAAAGGGCTCCAGATTGCATGCGCAGTAGCGATTTATGTCAATGACGTAATATGCAAATTAGCTTGACGGTTGAGAGCAGGAGAAGAAGACAATAGCAAAGTTGCGCATGACAGTGTGAGCCCCACCGTTGATTCGCTTTCAACAAAGCTGAATCACAATGGGTCAAAACAATAGGGTTAGCACTTCATCTCCCCAACAAAGCTGCGACTATTTCTTGGAATGTTGAACCGCGAGCAAAACGAGCGCTTTTACTTCCGGGTGAGTAAATACAGACAATTCCAGTTTGAAAGGCTGCTTCTCTCTGGATATCTAGGAAATGATACTGGCAAGAATATCATTAAATAATGGACATGTTTAAGTGAATTTAAATGTTTACTTGACTGAAATCGGCAACTCCTTTTTGAAATGAGGAGGGAGTTTTTCAAGAAAGCCCCTGTAAGAAATCTTCAAAGTAGGCCTGAAATCAGTTTCAGTCAGGTAAATCTCAGAAGGGATTTGAACCAGTCTACCATTAAAGAGGTTGTGTCACTTGATGTAAACTAACTTCTTTCGAAGCGACTATTTTGCAGTACTTTTGATAGGCCATATAACAGAGATTTTCTACTACTTTTCTCAAAGTGAAGATGGCTATTGAATTTCGTAGAGAAACAAACGAAACACTCATATGTTGTACGATTCCAGAGAAATTGGTGGATTTTTATGAATAGCTTTATCGTGGATTCACCTTATCCACCAAAAATTTGTGCAGAACTCAATGACCACGTGTGGGAAACAATTTGTCGAGATTCAGTTCTAGGACAATGAAGGCTATTTAGGTTATTCGGGAATGACAAAGTGCTCAGATTGTGTCATTGACTTTATTGTCTTGTTGAGCAACATAAGATCCGTTACTAACCATAATCCATTGCGGCCCGAATGTAAAGCAGAGCAACACAGACTCTGGCCTAGCCTGAGACCAGGCACACAAACAGTGAAATATCGCCAGTCTGTGGCTGATTTACACCAGAAACGACTTTCATATCACACAAGAATCGATTGTGCGGCTGCAAAGGATCATGGTTAGCTATGGGACTTTAAGTGGAAAACAGTCAATTTATGTGCACAGCAAGTTGATTTATGGATATTTCAGAGTCAAGATAATTCAAACCAAAAAAGATTATATCCACTATCACCTACTCCATGAAATCTTTCTGTCTGAATCAAAAACCCACGACGTTAATTGAATCAAAATGCAAACGTTTAACCTTAAATATTTGGGGATGATTTTTATTGAGTTCTGCTTTATGTGAAAATGTGCGCGTGTCGTATGGTTCACTTTGCACACGTTAAGGTTTCATGGCTGATAACAGGAATTTAAGGATAAAACGAGAACCTCTTTAGTCCAGTCATCCAGAACTTCTATGTATTTTAAGCTAGAAGAGCGCTAGAAATTTGTCTTTGTGTGCTATATCCGTAGCTAAGAGTACACTAAAAGTACCACGAATAAACCATATCAGAAAAAGAACTTGAAAATTTTCTAGGATCAAGCCCATTGGATTGCTGGAAGATGCCCTTTTCATAATAAAATGAAGCAACTATCAGCGTTATAGTGATTAGTTTCATGTAATCAATTTCATCTGCAAAATCATCGGATACCAACACTGCCAATGCCTTGAGGAGTAGCAATTCGAGCTTTTCACCGTATGCTTTAAAATTTGGCTGATTGAGTTGTAAATCTATAAAGGTGTACTACAAAATCAACAGCTTCGATATATATCGTTCTGGATTTGTCTTTAATGCCGGGGGAGGGGCATAACATGTTGAGGGTACGGGTATGTGCCGCCCATATGGGTGGGTTTTTGGGCCGAAATTCTCTAGACAAGGGTCCCTTTTTCGGCAGATTTTCCATAGATATAGGTGGGTTATCCAGAAAGTGACGAAAAATGGCCAAAAATAGGTCGTTTTCCGCCGAAATTCATCATAAAAGTGGGTATGACAGCAGGTTTTGGTAATTAGAAAAGGGTACCCTTCTGAAAACCGGGCGGCAGACCCCTGTCCATCCCCAAGTCATGTACCCCCCCGTGCTTTAACGGTTCCAATCCCAGCCTTCTCTTTCAGCCGACTAGGTGCTGATTATGTTTAAAATTTTGCCAACAAGATTAAAGTCATTTATTGCCAAAAAGTGGATGGGCTATAGCCCACCCAGCATAGCCCACCCAGCCTACCCTGCTCCACGGTCCCTGCATTACTTGATTTTGATATTGCTGGAGAACAATTGAAGTTCAGTTTTTAAAGCAGCCACTTATATTGTCTATCCTGTGCCATAAATCAGCAACCATAAGTCAGGTTGATTCAACAAACCCTAAGTCAAAACCCATTCTATGAAACTTTGTACTGAACGGAACAATTGAATTTGCAGCTCCTCCACAACGGCTACACAAACAGGGTGCAATATTCTTAGGACACTCTGTAGTAAAATACAAAGTTTAGAGAATGGAAGTTGAATATAGCAAGGACATGAATTTTTGGTGTGCAGGGGCGGATAGGGAGCCAGCCTGCAGAGAGGGCATCCAAAATTTAAAGGAAAATAAGCGCTCCGAAGGTGCTCGAAATTCTTAGACTACTGCCGGAGAAAATTCATTGGCTCTTCTACTAAAAAATGCCTTCATTTGTATGTTTGCCCTAAAGTCCGATCGACACATTTAAAAAGAGGGTTTTAGGGTCAAGATGAATTGTGCACTTCTCGCAAAAGAAGGGCACCAAGCTGAGCTTTCATCGTGAACGGGACAGTTGCCCCCACTTGCCTCCCTTGCCCCCTTAAAATCCACCATTGTTTCTATCTTGTGCCTTGGGACTTAGTGAAGGTTGTTTCTTCTTCATTTTCCCCTGTCTCTTTCCTTTCTTTCTTACTTCTTTATTTTAGCTAACTACGCTCTCCATGATCAAAACTGAGGCTTGTAAGAAATCAAGCTATCAGTAATAAGTGCTATCTCTTAGACATCTGTTTCCTTGGAACTCGCCCACCAACATAGCTAAAGATCTGATTTGATTATAGCAAAAAGATAAAGCCTAAATATATTTCAGGATCTGATACCAAGCTTTTTGGACCATTTCGCCGCATCTTTGGTACAATGAAGCTAATAAAATCTTCGTGGAAATGCGCCATTTCATTGCTGCAGTTCATTAAAATCTGAGTCGAAGATGTCAAATATTAGATTTGTCGGATTAACATCTTATAAAGTGCATAAGATCTTCACTTTCTTTGCTGTTTATTTGGTAACGAGTTTATGTACTATCAAGACTTATTTCTGTCCCGGGGGGGGGGTATCTTCAATAGGCGGGTGACGGGGGTGTGCCATTTGATGTCTGAAATCGCACCCTAAAATTTATGAATTTTCGTGAACACGAAACCCCAAAATTTACAGGCCATTGAAAATGCATACCCTAAAATTGTGGCAGCCAACCAAAATTTTAACCAAAAGTGAAATTTGATGAAAATCAATATCCTAAAGAGTTATTTTTCTAAAATGATACCCCAAAATTTATGACAAGTTGTGATTTTACCAAAAATGATACCCCAAAATTTATTTTCTGCTCGAAAAGAGGCACCCCAAAAAATGGCACACCCCGTATCTGCACATATGGTAGTTACCCCCCCCCCCCGGGATTTCTGTGGATCGAGCGGAAAATGCGCGCGAGCATATTTTTGAATTTAAAAGAAGGTTACGGCTGAGCGACCTTTTATTGTTAAAAATTCCGCTCACTCGCCAAATGCCGCTGTGGGGAAATGAGGCTTCAAAAAGCGGAGTGCTTTGGGGCCCTTTGGCAGAAGTCAAATTTGGCGCTCCTGATAAAAGGGCAAGGGATAAAGATTGTGTTTGGAAGTAACCAGGCACACACACCTGATGTTCCAAACAAAAGTGTACAGATTTAGTTTGGCCTATCGACGTGAATTTAGCATTGATCGATGGCTGATATTTTTCAAAAGTTTTACCAGATAGTTAGTTGACTTGAACATGAATACCTCGTTTGTTGATGCTGGTGCTTCGAGAGCAGAAATGCTGATCTTGAAAGCTTTTTTTTTTATATAAATTCAATATAAAAATTTACAATTTACGAACTACCTGCGACTACGAACGATCTACTATACAATACCACAAAACGATACCAAGGGAAGCAAAAGATCATGACTACCCCAGGGCCATTCACATGAACAATATTAATCTAAAACTACAACTAAATATACAATTGCGAGAAATTATATACGAACAATGGAACAGAGAAACGAGACTCTATGACAGGGGGAACTTTACAAAAATGAACATGGTGTGGTGGCTTAGTTACATTTGGCTTAATTTAGTCGACCGGTTGTGTGAATGTATAGTAGAGTCAACTTGAGTATATTTCTGTTGACGTCGTTTGGGAGGCCTTTATCACCAAGTGATAAAAGTTGCGTCAAAATTTCATTTGAAAGATCAATATATCCAAATGGTCGAAGTAATGCAAATCTTGAAAGCTCAATTGTGTCCAGGTCCAAACCGTAGAATTGGCGTTTTTTTACCCTTAACAAATTCTTAAAGGAAGGAAAGCAAGCAACACCCCCTAGTAACGACCCCGCTGAAACACTGCCCCGCCAAGGTTGAGGGATGACCCGCCAAGAAAACTTGCTTCCCCGCTAAGTTTTGAGTTCAAACACTTTCCCCGCCTTGTTTTTGTTGTTTCCCCATTGAAATCTTTGCTTCCCCGTCAAAATTATGCAAGTTCCATCATAGATGATGGCCCAAAATTTCATTTCCCCGTCATAATATCTCTAATTCTACTGAAAATATATGTTTTCGTATTTTCCCCGCTGTATTTTCAAGGTCTGGTGGGGTCGTTATTGGGGGGGGGGAGTGTCAAGCAATATTCTAATAAAGAATAACGATTTTATGATCCTTAATCCAGGCAGGACAAGAAGCGCTAGACTCCCTTGTTCTATGACCTTATTCACGTTTAAAACAATTCTAAACTCTTGAAGCAAACCAACATTTTGTTCCAAAACAGGGTATAGTTTCAAGAAATTGCCACGTTTCTTATCATTTAGGAAAATATTCCCACTGGCAACAACTGTTTTGTGATCCCTGTAATCCATACAGGGGATGAAGCACCAGCCATTCTTTCATTCATGTCTGAAGCAATTTTGATTTTCCTAGCAAACCAACATATATTTCAGATAGCATCTGATTTCAAGAAAAACCCAAGTTCCTTATATTTCTGGCAAATATTCCCACTAAAACTAACGATCAAGAATCCTTTAATCCTTGCAGAGGAACAAGCGCTAGACAACCTTGTTCTATGACCTTTAATTTGCGTCTCAAGTAATTCTAAATTTGTGAACCAGCTAAAATCATAGTCAATAAATTCCCAAGGTCTGTATTGATAAGGAAAACATTCCCAGTAGAATTAACGATTTTGGAATCCCTTAATCCATGCATATACTAGTTCAACCAACCTGTTATATTCTCGGAAATCCAAATTTGGTTACAGATTAGACCGGTCGTGAGTTGTTAGTCTGTCGCATGTCCATTGATTGATCAAGACTCCGGGGGGAGGGGGTTCTCCCATACTTGACTTGACGGGATGTGCCGCTCAACAAGGTGTCATTTTGCGGTAAAAATTATGACAGGGTGTCCTTTTCAGATGAAAATTATGCGACGGGGTAGTTACGACTGATAAGAAAATTATGCGACAGGGCATTATGTAGAAGGATGCCTCTTAGAGTCCTCTTGATTCAATGGATTTTGGCGAAATTTTTATGCGACAGGGTATACTTTTGGGCAATTCTTTATGCGACAGGGTACAGGGTGTGGAGAGATTTGCCACACACCCCCGTCACTTCCCTAGTCAAGTACTCCCCCGGGATCAAGACTTACTCATAGCTCTCTTTTTTGAGGATTGATAAGAGTAGAAAGCTCGTATAGCCTGTAGTTTGGAAAGGAGTATCACTCAGTAAGGATCTCGTATGTCTTTGGCAAAAAATCCTTTTGTTTTAAAAAAATCCGTACAAAAATCCCTATAAGTCCTATTGATCAGAAGATCGTGAATACCTTCTCAGGGTTTCAGAAGGGCGATGCACCCTAAGTGTAAATTTAGATGCTAATGAGTTGCGCTCATACCCTCCAAGCGAAACTACAGAGTCGCGTTTCCTTATGATGAGCCATGGGCTTTAGTGGTCAGATTTTGTGCAATCGTGCTTTCTCCTGAAAGAACTTTCACATACCCTGCTTCTATGTGAAAACATGATGGTATTTCAAGTGTTTCGCTGAGTTAATTCAAATTTCCCTTGTCGTTTCCATGGCGCTTATAATTCCTCCTTGACAGAAATATGTTACTATTGGAGTGTTTGATAACCAAAAATCTTATAATAACTTTATCTTATACAGTGTCACCTAGGGAATCTTTGTGTGAAGGGTTTACTTTGTTTAGCTTATTAATGATCGAAAATGAAAAGGTAACATGCACCAAATCTGTGAATACTCGGAAAATGTCGTTATCTTATCTTGTCAGCTGACCGCTTGATGGAAAGGCCTCGCTTTTAATCGTTAGCTGAAGATGGCACAGGCTTGACTGCCGTAAAGTTCTGATTTTTAGCAGTAAATCCAGTCGAAGCCTTTAAACCAAGTTGACTTGATTCGAGTTTTACCGCTCTCCGAATTCTGCCATGTGGTCGAACAACAGAAGTTATTACTTTCCGCTTTAATGTGGGCGTGTGGTTGCGAAGAGCTCCACGAATTTCAAGACAATGAAAATATTTTTTGTCATCAGAGAATCATCACATTTTTTGGATAATTTAACTTTATTTCTCATGAACCTAACTCATAATGATTGATAGAATACCCCTCCCATCTTGGTGATAGAAGTATAACTTTTACGCCATACCACGAGATTTTGGTGCTTATTCCTAGGCTGAAAATTACTCCTCTCGTAACAATTTGATTGTTCGCTGGAGCAAATTTAGGAACTTATCAAGTGGAAACTTATAGGGTCTGTTTCATCCAGCATTCCTTGCACGTGTCTTCTCCTGACTGGCCTTTGTTTGTCGCCATTTTCATGGGCCATGAAAGGCCATGAAAATGGCGACAAAGGCAAAACCAAGAGACGAGACGTTCAAGGCATGCCGTATGAAACAGACCCCTTAATAGGAACCCGTACTAAAGTTTTGATCAAGCAATAGTCAATACATGTATTCTTTTATAAGAAACAAGCGTAATCTTTTCACAAGCCTTACCGTATCGTCGAGTCATTACAAAAGATGAACATCTCATACAAACCTTACAAAAACTCAGAGGTCAACTCCTGCAAAGAGGCTACAAATTCTCTGAAATCAATTCACAATTCAATAAAGTCCTACATTAGTCTCAAAAAAGTCTTAATCAATAAAAAACGACAACAACAACAATATTCCAACATTCTTCCCTTTGTTGTTCCATGTAACACTACACAGTCAATCAGTAGCATTCTTAAAAGGCATTGGCACTTCATTAATAATGAACCCCGCCTGAAGAAACTATGGCCAGCCACACCCATCCTGTCTCTAAAAAAGCATCCAAGCTTAGGAGATATTTTAGTACGTGCTGACTTGCCAAAAACAAAGCAATGAACTACCCCTACCTTTCTCAAAAGAGCATACAATATACAACTTTAACAGAAAAACAAACGTTGAAAGTGCTCTTCGACGGAAAGCACTGGGGGTACCCACACTATCAATTAACGTATCTTAATTAAAGCCCAGAAACGTTAAGTGGGATTAAGACTGATGATCAACAGTTGACAAAGTTGCCAGCGAAACAAAACAACACAAAAGAGATATTAAAAAGGCTATTGCGAAAGTTATATAACCTAATTACAATTGCTCTACAATAGTAAACCCAACAACTTAGTAAAATCAAGGTCGACGCCAACGTCCATAAGCATATTTAGACACAAGGTTGGTATTACCTCTTTCTTCTTAGAATAGAAACTACCCGTAAGAAATGCAACTCTCAGATCTCCAAGAAATAAGAAATTAAGAAGCGCCAGTACTGATATAACTTGAGAAACAATACACCACTTTAATTAAGCAGCCTCGTTTTGGAAATTTGTCAAAATCTCTTCCTATTGTTAATATGAAAATGTCGAGCCCAGATTCGGATTTAGCACCCAAACTTTAGTCTAATTACATGTTTTTAAACTGCTAACTATTGTGATGTTGATTTTATGACGATGTAAAGTTCAGAGATTTATAAGGGATTTGACCGTGAAAAGTCGTTCGGGGTGAAACTTTACACTCCGAGTCATTTTCACGGTCAAATCCCTTATAGATTTTTAAACTTTACATCGCCATAAAATTAACACTACAACCGCTAGCAACATGAAAACTTAGGATCAGACTAAAGTTTGGGTGCTAAATCCGAATTTGGCGTCTAAAATTTCATATGAACGAATTTTGAATAATTTCCAAAACGAGGCTTTTCATTAAAGTGGTCAATTCACTTTGACAAAGGAAAACCTCAACTCATTTGTACTTTATTTTGACTTGTTTCTTTTATAGTAACAAGTGAAGGTACTTGATAAAATTTAAGGAACTTAAGTAACATCAAAACTTTGGAGGGCTGGAAAAGTACTCTGTTTTGAAATTACCACGGCGAAAGTACAGGTTGAGAACATGAAGATTGTTATGTAACCTTTTAAGAAATTCGTAAGAAACTCTGAGTAGTCAAAATCTGATAATTTTAAGAAAATTTCAGTACTAGCTCAAATTCTTAGTTTTTTATTACAAAACTTAGGGAACCCACTCCAAAACTTTGAAAATTTTGAATTTAGTGTCTCTTGGCTCAACCACCCACTCTGTGCGTTAGTCATAGGCGATTTTTGCCCACCCCGTTATTCCTCGGACTTGCTACCATAAGCCTAGAGTCAGAGTTCCCGTTGGTTTTAATTTAGCCAATTACCGATGTATCCTAGACACACTGGCCATTAGTCAAAATTTTCAAGATGACATGTCAACCATAAGCGGTTTCCAAGTCAGCCATAAGCCGAATATGTAAGTAACTACTGCAGGCTCATTCTGTCAAAAATTGAGAAACAGGGAAACCTGGATTGGACTCGGTGCAAAAGACTCAATATTGTTCATTGAAAAATCAGGCATTGAACGAATACAAGCAATCACTTCATTTACATTTAAAAGGCACAAATTTCCGACGAACAAATTTTGAACAAATGTTTTCGAACAAACATTTTTGACGATTTGTCACGGAAATTTTTTGCAGGATCTTTCGGACGATTGAATAACAATGCATTCACAGTTTATTTTTGCTTATTTTATCGAACATGTCATAGTTTTATAGATCTTGCTTCATTTTAATCGTTTTTGGACAGACATTTTTTCACAAATGATTTTCACCATTTCATAATCTTGAAGTTTTTGGTAGTGAGTCACCTTAAGTGCAGGTCCACCTTAACCATAGCTTTAATAAGTTAAGGTGGCTCGTTACTGTTCAAACTGCCATACACTGGGTGTCGTATCGCTCGTGAGCCCCTAATGAGCCTTCCTATCCATCTCTTCCTTCTAACCCTAGTACACACCTTCACCGTAACCCTGGGAAATTAAGCCCCCATGCTCTCCACTGTCAATCCACTCCTTACACCCTCGCTTAATACTTCGAAACTTACATCACCACATGCTTAACGCTTATCATCATTCTCTCGTAACACTAACAACATGATTCAGAATCACTTAAGATACAAAAGAACTAAACATAAATACATTTGTTATCCATTCCTTGTTCTTTCGAAATATTTCATTGTAAAGACGACTAGCCTTCATGTTTGTGGCCACTTTATTCTTTACTAAACCACACATGCAACTGAGAACGATTTCTCTGCATTGTTTTATGTGGCTTTCATACGAGGTTAATGGCTCTTGACCTCATTCTGTACTATAAAGATTGCAACATTGATAAGTCGATAGTAGTTACTTTGCGAAGACGTACGGAGGAAGACAGCCTTGAGAAAACAGATCGCAGACCGTTGCTAGTTTTCAGCTAATTTCAATCGAATCTGCTAACAGTCGAAGTAATCTCGAATCTACTAACAGTTGAAACAGACTCGTTAGAGGAAATTCATACTCGGTAAAGAATCCTGCGTCAAGATGCAGTCCTCGTGTTTAAGTTTACGAAAGTTATCGGCAATTTGCAGAGTGCAAAGAAGATGTATCGCAGCTCTATGCTACGCGAATCCGACAGAAGAAAGATTTACGGAGCAAGTTGCAGCCCTGATTGGTGTAAGAACCTCACGTAAACGTATGTATCTATTATGATATTGCATTTCACGCAATCATAAAAGCAACTTTCCTTTATTCTTCTTATTATCATATCTTAAAACTGTTTATATTACCCCCATCACGTTATTTTGTAAATTAGGAAGCTACTCTTTGAAATTCAGTTCATGATCTCCAATCGCTTAGGGAAAGCAACTGTTGTGAATTCTCCTAATAAATAGTTATGTTTTTAAGAAACTAATCTTGCTTCTGGCCAACATGTTAGCTTCTCTTTACCGTCTTTTTTGGTTCATTTTGTTTTCACTCATTTTGCAATTTGCAAATTTACATCATGTCCTCAATTGGATTGGAAAAAGCAACTGTTGCAAATTATTCTAAAAATCAACGATGTTTGGAGACTTCATCTTGCTTCTCGCCGACATTAAATCTTCTTTTTACTGTCTATCTTGGCTTAGTCTGTTTTAATTCATCTAACATTTTTGTAAATATAGCTAGAGAAAGCAACTGTTGCAAATTGTTCCAAAAAGCAACGATATTATGAGATTAATCTTTCTTCTAGCCAACATTTTTGTTTCCCTTTACCGTCTGTTTTTGTCCATTTGCAAATTTAGCCAATATGATCACCAATTGCATGGAAAGGCAACTGTAGCAAATTATTCTAAAAATATCAATATTTGAGGCATTAATCGTGAACATTCTAGCTTCCATGTACAAACTATTTTGTTCTTATTGAATTTATATTTGTAAATTTAGATAAGACTTGAAGCCATGAGTGAGCAATAAAGATTTTATCAACCCCAACCTTACGCTAGTGGTTTTTGAGTTACGTAGTCTCCTAAAAAGGAAATTGTTTTCAGTTCTTGTAAATAGTGTGTTATGTCAAGAATCTTGTCGCATTCATATCTTTAGGAGGATAACCAAAATGAATTAAGCAGTTGTTCTAGACTTGGGGCAGTAAGTTTTTTAAGTATCAAGAGATCTTTTGATTTCGGTATAGTTTTAAAGAGCTAAGCTATTCCCGGGCTTTTACCATGGCTACTAAAGTCATGTGAGATCGCGTAGGTCGAGTGTCTGGAGTCAAATATTGACGGAGTTATGACGAAGTTATTGACTGAACTTCTGCAAACAACCGAAAATGTTCCGTAACTGCCCCAAGAAGTCCTTTTTACTGGAGACTTGGGGCACTTCAAGGCTTCAACCTTCGAAAGCAGATTGAAACTGGATGAATTCTTGAAGTGTTTTTGTTGCCGCTCACCAAGTACGACCTTGCTTGAGTTTGCCTAAATCAATCTTGCGCGTCACGAGAAGCAGGCTATATGAGGAAAGCGGCCTTCTAGCATGAATTCCGCTTTGTGCTTTTTTCTTGACTTCTAAAGTGCCTTTCCCACAAGGCGATTTTTTCGCGCATAGCGCCTTTTTTTAAGTGCGAGTATGTGCAATTGGAATTTGATTCACGCTCCACTTTTGCTACATCATCCGCGACAAAGCAACATCCTTCAGTTTCTGCTATTTTGCTTGTACTTACTCGAATTTTTAGCGGGAAAATATCGCTTCGTTTGAAAAAAGTTGCTCGTAGTGAAACTACGTAAAGAGCGATTTCCCCCATTCTAAACTCATTTCATCTAAAACCATTAGATAGCATTAAATGGGTATTTGTTTGGCTCTGTTCCTTATAATTTATTCAGACTGTTCTGGCGCATGTGTACCATTCCCTATTTCCACAGCTCCCCGCGACTTTTTCTATTTTTGCGAAAGCCTATTGAAAACGGTTGATCACGCCTATTTGGAAAAGTCATCTTTGATTAATAGTGAAACAAACAGAACTGCTTTATTTATCAAATAATTTTTTAACATTGATCAATTTATTGCATTGGATGTCCAAGACCGCCCATGGTCTCTGTTATTTTTCAGTGTTTTGTAAAATATTTCTGATTCGCCTGCCTCAAACCTCGTTTTTTCCAGTAGCCTTATACTATGTTGCTTAGCAAGCTGCAACAATGCAAAATACTTTGCAGCACAAAGGCAAACCTCCACACACACGAACGTGCAAACATAACGTCATAAATTTTTCAGCGCGTGGTTGATAAACCCCATTCTCTTCCCACATGACATTCACTTCACAGCAGTGACAGAGTTATTAATTAAATGCAGCACGAACTTATAGCTATTGTTTGTCATGCTATAAAGAGAGGTTGTGCCTTCCCAGCAAGCTACAGCAGTGTGTTTATATCAATCATGCTAAAAATAGAATTTATTTCAGATTTTTTTCACCCGCAATTTTTTCCAAACATAGCTGTTTTATCAAACTGCAATCGCTTGTTATTGTAGTGGCGAAGTCTCTTCATTTGTAGAGTTCCTTGATGCTGCCCAGTTAAGGCCATTCATCTCATTTTCAGTCATTCGTTTAGTATCTTAAGTAAGAAGAATTATTTCTATGTATTTTGAGCTCATTTAGGCCCCATGGGTGTAGGTTCTTAAAGTCAAAGGTGCAAGCAAAATATTACCCCAAAACTGAATGGCTCACGCGGGCTCATGGCAAAAGTGGTACCCAAAACACGATAACATACTAAAGTCATCATACCCAAAGCTGGAACTTCAAACCCGTGTTAATGTCAAATTTTCTCTCCCAAAGTTATCTTGTTAGCTGAATATTTTATTCTTTTAAATTCCGCTAAAAGGCAGAGAACCAAATCTCTCGCAGAATGATCTCCCCTGGCAACTACTGAACTTCAAATACACCACTTCGATTAAAAGCCTCGTTTTGGAAATTATTCAAAATTCGTTCATATGAAATTTTGGAGGCCAAATTCGGATTTAGCACCCAAACTTTAGTCTAGCCATAGGTTTTCATGTTGCTAGTAGTCGCGGTGTTAACTTTATTGCGACGTTAAGTTTGGAAATCTGTAAGGGATTTGACCGTGAAAATGCCTCGGGGTGTAAAGTTTCACCCCGAACGATTTTTGACGGTCAAATCCCTTATAAATCTTTGAACTTTACATTGTCATAAAATCAACATCACAAATGCCAGCAGGTTAAAAACATGTAACAAGACTAATGTTTGGGTGCTAAATCCGAATCTGGGCTCGAAATTTTCATAAGAACAATAGGAAGGAATTTTGACAAATTTCCAAAACGAGGCTGCTTAATCGAAGTGGTGTATTGAAGATAGTGCAATGTATTGTCTGTTTTGGATGTAAGACGACGTATCTGCAATGCATTCAGCGATCATGAATAGATTTCATCATGAGTTTGCATACAGCTGATCAGTTCCAGACAAATTCATGCTGATTTTCCTCCATTATGTATGACATTGCACTAGATGCTTATTTCCAAAGAGATTCACTAAAAGGCATTGGTGAATGGTACGCATGATTTTATGAATGCATATGCTGGGTCGCTTCGTATTGCTGGGTTAATGTATCTTTACCCTAAACTGTCAATTATTTTCGTACATTTTGCTTATTTGAAAAGGATACCCAAAACTGGGTGCATAGTAGAAACCACACCCAGAACTAGTACATTATTGATTTATATGAAAGGAATTCCCAAAACTGAGGGGGTTGTAGGAATTGGACCCAAAACTGGGGCTTGCAGATACCCGTCCTTGACTTTAGGCACCCCCATCCCTGGATTCAGGCCTACTTTACATTTCGCATACACGTAAGGGACCCCTAGTTTTAACCCCCCAGACGAAGAACGTTATACTATAAAAGAATCGAACAAGGTATACTGTTAAACTCTTTCGGCGATAACCTTTCAAACAGGGCATCTTTCTGGTGAGATAGCACAATGCTTAGCGTTTAGATGTCTGCTTTAATTCTTTTACGTGGCCTCTAAAATCCGGATGATTTTTTGTAATTTTCAATGATAGTCCTGGAGCCGTATTTATGTCAGCTTTATCCTGGGAGTGTTCTGCCTCCCTTGACCTTCAGCTAGCTCGCTTCGTTTACTCAGCTCCGAGAATCAATGTGTTGGATGTATGTTTTGTGAGTAACTAACTTTGCCGCTAACGTTGCAGATAAGTTCGCACATACTCTCTTCTCGTCTAAGAAAATACAGTCCAACCTCGTTTATCCAGACTCCGTGGGACTGGACTGAATTTTCAGGATAGTCAAGATTCCGCATGGTTGAGGCTCGAATAATGTCACGATATTCAGGTTGAATATTCTGCAGATATAGGGACAAATATTGTTTCGCTTGTTGTCCTGACCCTGGTTTTGAAGTTGCGTAATGTTTAAAACCGACGCCCGAAGTTTGCTTTTTATATTCAACGTCGTTTACATAGATAATAATTCGAGTTTCCTGTGCATTCACTAGAATTGTCAGTCAGTGTGCTCCAATTTCTGCAAGCTTGACTACATTAAATTTTATAACACCTGCGAAGGAGCCTAGCCGTTCATATTCTTATTCAGGCGTTCACAATTTCATTTGGGCAAAGCCTTGTGTTATAATTTTTTTCCTGATGAGCCTAACTTATTTCTTGCAAATGCTAAACTGTGTAACTGCATAAACTGTCATTCCTCCAATTCAAATTGAATCTTTAGCATAGCTTAAATGATATCATTTTATCGCTGAATGAACACCAATGCAAGTAGAGCGCACGCCAGAAATAACTGTCATATCATGCGATTGTCGACTCTGGGGGCGCAAAGGATCATAGTCAGTTGTGGAGTTTCAACTGGTATTTGCAAACATCGGTTATGTGTGATGTCAAAAAACGCTGCAGGCCTCTAGGAGTATGATTAAAACAATTTCTGGTTAATTTTGGAAACCGTTTGGCTAACACTTGGTTTTGACACTAAAGGCTAAGGACATTCGCTAGATATGTGCTGTGTACCAATTTAGATAAGAATCGTTCCAAATTCTCAAACGAATTTCCAAGCTCCACGTGTGACCGTTTTTAGGCCTCGTTGAGCTGGAGAAGATCATTCTTAGGTTGTAAAATGTGGGGCACAGTTTGCCTGGATACCTGACTGTAGCGGCACTACGATTGTACGATTGTAAAGGAAATTTGTTTATTCTAAAGCATTTAAGCTAGGAGTGTGGATTGAGTGGTGTTTCGTAGATTTTATGACAAATCGTGAAATTCTTTCATGTGATAGTAACAGACCCTCTGCCGTTGATCAACTGCTCAAACCAAAATTTAGATTCATGCTGCTCTATCTAAACTTTTTGAAAATGGCTAAAACTAAGATCAGTTATTGTCATTTGATGTTTGGACTTGCTACAAGTCTCTCTCTTGTCATCACAAGACATAGAGGAGAAACAGGGAGACATCACAAGACATAGAGCAGAAACAGGGAGAAATTACAGGCGGAGAGAGAGACTTGTAGGACTAGAAAACTGAAAGCGAGACTCTTTTGTCCATAGACAGACGGTGGACAAGATTCTGTCCACCGGCAAATCCTTTGATGTAGGCAGAAAGCCAATCAAATGAGCGACACGTGTCGCTGCATAATGACGATTAAATCTAATTATTTACTTCTTTGTGTTACGGTCTCGATTTCGATTTCCTAATCTAACAAGTCTCTCGCTCCTTCCATTTCCCTCGCCCTCGCATTTTGCAACTTAAAATATATGCTGACAATAGAGAGAGACTTGTAGCAAGTCCATTTGATGTTAGAAATCTTATGTGGATCAAACTGGTTACATCAAACCTTGCGCTGCTGTTAGACGAGCTCAGCCACACACATCAAACTCCTCCTGTAGCTAACCCGCGCTAACGACTCCATTTTTGTGGATAGAGCTTGTCAAGACAATCAATCTTCTTTATGCACGTTCTAAAAACAATGAAACTCAATAGCGACAATGAACAATGAAACAGAACAATGAAACTACCGTGCTTTGGACGTATGACCTGGTCGATGAGCGCATTTCAAGAGCCATTATGGACCACCCTATGGGACAGTTGTAAGATGCAAATATCCGCCCTTGCTTTTAGAATTAATGACAAATCCTAAGTACATTTTAGATTTTGCTGCATCCTCTCTTGCTACTAGATTCAAGCACTATTGAAAGGCCTGACCTCCTATAACCTGCTGGAAATGTCCATGCCCCTTCTATAGCCTTCCCATTCCTATGGACAAGGAAGTGTCAAAGTTTATCTAAACTTCACTTTGAACTTTAAATATCCCTTTAGAAGATTTGTTAGATTTCTTAGCTATGCAGCCAGAACCCTGACATTCCAGCCCGAGATTCTTTTGCATGGTTGTGTCCATTGTTCATGAGTGGTACTTGATGGACAATGGTGAAAAATGAAAAATTTTGGGACACTATCGTGCGGACGTGCCACCTTTCATTTTCCCTTCTTCGTAAGAGTGTCAGTGACAAGAGAAGGACTTGTTATGGCTGTGCAGAAGTGCAGTTCTCAGCTGACCTTTGTATGCTTAGCTATAGTAACTCTTTGGCCTTTACAGCAGCATTACGTAAATGGAAAAGACGCCCGGAGATTCTTTTCTTTAAAAGACAAAAAGGTCGCAAAATATAATGAATTTTACGATTCCTTGAACATTTGGACACTGCTGTTTGTGAGTCTGAAAGCTTGTCAGCTTCCAGTCTAACGGATGATCGCATTAACGTCATAAAGCGATAATGCTTATCATTTCCAAGATGGCCTCTCCTTGAGCGCACTTCCGAGCGTGTTCTGAGCGATTGGAGCTAACAATAATTGAAATGAAAGCGTGGTTCACTCTGTAGGCTACTGTGAAATTTGTAAAACAAAGGATACAGGACTCATGAAGACAAAACGATTTGACGACCTGAAGAATGTATTTCACCCTTTCCGTGCAGCCAGCCAGAGTTCTACTCCTTCTCTGTTTATTTTTATTTGATCGATTGAGTGCACTCAGAGGTTTGTTCTTGCTTCAATATGCGATTGAATGTGTCCTAACGCACAGGAACGAAGATCTGAGAATCCATTTGGAAGCGATACCCCCCCCCCCCCCTCAGAAGAAGAAAAATGCGTTTAAAGGCTATCTGAAGTGCAAATTTTATTGATTTCAGTGAAAAGCACAACTGAATGATGCAAACTCTAATGCAAATCTTTCATCCACTATTTTTGTAGGATCGACTGATGACGTCATTTTGTTTGCACAAAGTGCACAAGGTTGATGATAATGGAATAAAATACTTTCTTCAATTAGCATGCCTTTCTACACATTTATTATCTGACTGTGGTTTCAAAAACGAGGCAAGACAGAAGCCAGCCATTCCTATTGGTTAATCACACTTTTCCCGCGGGTTTCCTGAATCTTGTATAAGACGATACAAGGACGCGTTTTTTGTCACCACAGCAACTGCAGTAGGCCTGTGAGATTTACAATAAACTCAAACGACATGACAGAAACAAATTGTGTTTGACTAACTGATACAAGCTAAACTTACAGGCTATCAGGTAATAATACTCATACTAACCGGTTTTGTCGTTACACAGGAAAAAATAAAGCCCTCGGTCCTAATGCACATACCTCGCAAGCTCGGTCTGTACTTTTAAGACCTCCAGCTTTATATTTTCCAGTACAACGGAAAACCGGTTAGTGTGTGCATAATACAAATTCACGAGACAACTCATATTTGATTTGTGTAGCTAAGCTGCAAAGTTCTTGACAACTGTAGCATGAGGTATAGCTATATTTCCATACAGTATCCTAGTGGTTTGCAAACAAAATGACGTGATAAGTCGCTACCAGAAATCAGTGGATAACTGCAAAACGAATACCCTGGGTACCAGAGCCTAAAGGGAAAAAAAGAAGAAGAGAGAAAAAATTTGTTTTATTTTTTAACATTTTTATTAGGCTCTGGTACCCAGGGTACAAAACGAAATGGCCAATATGAGATATCAAAAAACATAAACAGGATCTTTCATCTTTCAACAGTGCTATTTATTTGAAACTATACAAATATCCGCTCCAGACCACCTCTTAAAGACCCATTGTCAACCAACAATCTTCTCTCTTGTTTATCAACAACGCTCCTGCGTAGTTACATGTTTTTCTGTGTCAGAAAATATAAATTGCGCAGCTACATAGATTCTTGCAACAGAAAAACGAGAGTTCGGCACATCAACTCCAAGAAAATGTGACCAGTTTGATGATTCACCAAGCCTGTGGAGCAATCAGGTTTGATGATTGCTTTATCTTAGTTCACCAGGTAGAACATAATTGTAGGGGATTACAAACTTTGATAAAGAAAAGTCGTCTGTCTGGCCTAGTTTTGCTTACTCGCCGGGAACGCTAAGCTAGGCTGCCCAGAGCTGATATCTATATATATAAGCGATGAAGAGTTTTGTTACGCACATTCCTGTTTGTGACACTTTCCCGCACGCAGCTCCTCACGCCTACTGCTTACCTCCAAAAATTTCAGAAAAAAGATGTAAAATAGCTGACGATAAAGGCTTGCCTGTGGTCCAATACTTTTCTTCGTACAGTATCTTGGGATAGAGTGAGGAGGGGTTTTGTACCCAAATTTTAGCAATTCAATTCAACAATAGGCCTTAACCTTCGACCTTTCTTTGTGGATGCTGATGGCAGCCATAGAAATGTGATGGCAGCGTTCAATCTTAGCCAAAACAAGTTTTGCAGTTGCTTTCTCCAAACACCGAAGGAGTATAAGCTTGCAGATAGTTGATATTATGTTAGCTGCAGTATCTATCTGGCTCGAGGTAAAGTATTTTGATGCTCAGGTTGGATATAGCGAAGTTATTGCCCTATTTTGCAGCCGCTCTCCTCTTGGTTTGACGCAGTATTACAAATTCAGAGTTTCCTCTTGCAGTTTTTTAAGTCTTCTGCTTATAAATTTACTAATAACGATATAAAGATTCTTTGCTCAATTCTTAGTGAAGATTCAGCTCAAGTTACAAAGTGATTACTCTTGAAACTGATTTTTGACGATTTTGGAGGCCATACGCATGGCTTGAGTTTCTCAACTTCGGCCAAAATGGCATACCGTAAAAATCAGACCTGTGACCCTAGGAACACAGAGCAGTGGCGTGATGGCCGGGGGGCAGGGGGGCAACTGCCTCCCTGCGAGTGAAATATGAGTGGCGCCAAAACGGCAATCTCAAACATATGGGCGCCGAAGTAGCCCTTGTTGAGATGCAAGCCAAATAGTTTCTTAGATTTCTCCAAGGATTCTTCTTCAAACTTGAAAGGTTTTTCAGGAACACACAAACAGAAATGCGGAGATGCCTGGAAGTATCAAACTTAGGGTACTGAACGAGAATAGAGGCAGATGAGCGACTTTTGTCGGATTGTGAGTGATTTTCTGCTACCCTCCAAAGCTTCAAAACGGGAATCAAACGAGGGATAAACTTTTCCCAGTCGTAGAAAAAGGAAAAAGAAAAGGAAACCATTTCCTTGATTGGAGGACAAGCGATGAATGTCAAACCAATGCTTGAAAACAAAATCATAGCACTATTCAGGTTCGTAAATTGTGCTACGATTCTTATCATTTGTAAACGATGCCAGAAACAGCTTCCACGAAACTCAAAAACTTCTTGGTGATGCTAAACTGTATTATAAAATTGTTACAAAAATATATTTTAGCACTGGAAAATATGGCTATGGTTTGGAGACGTTTTGAGAAAGAGTAGAAGATGAGTCCTCAAAAATTTTCCTGGGGCTTCGCCCCCAGACCCCTTCACTTTCAATTTCCCTTGCCTTTTCGCTGCAAATATATCAGCATCTTATTGTATCTCTACTGCAGTAAAGAGCATTGTAGGCGACTAAATCCACGGAAAACATGCGGTAGGAGAGCTATGCAGCATGCATCAAAGTGGGAATATTTTGAGCATGTTTTGGGCAATCATTTTTTGCCCCCCTTGCTGAATGAGCCCCAGCACGCCACTGACACAGAGTCGTCATTTCCAAATGTTGACAGGATGACTGGCTCAAGGCCAAATCCAAAAAGTCCTGTTTTCCCGTATAAAGAATGTTTGATTGCAAACTGTTCCTTAACCAAGCTTTTTTACCAAAGTAGAACATGGTTAAAGTTTCACAGCGAGGCAGAGTCCTCGGTTATTACAAACGGGGTGACTTGGAAATAACCTCAATACAGTTCAGCAATTCAGTCATCGCTGGGTATGCAGAGTCTGAATTTGGCAAAACAATTATCTTATTTGATGACGAAATAGCTATTTCTTGTGTTCTGCCGTTGAATGAAGATAGTGCAAGTTTGGTAATGAATTAAGCAAAGCTTACTTTGAGTCCAGTAACTGACTTTGCTACTCCCCAGATTCATCGCTTTTCCATGATTTCAAAATTATGTAGATGGCCATAGATAATGATGACAGGTCCTAGGTCTATTTTTCAACGAGTTAGTAAATGACTTCATCACTATTTTCCTTCATCAGTATCATCTTTTGTACTACTTGTTTACGAACACTGAAAGATAATTCAGCACACAAGGTCCATCAATGGACAGATTTTCTGCTATAAGATCATTTCTGAAGTCTTTTTACTAAAATCATGCATGCAGCAGTTAGCTTGCCAACTCGCAATACTGAAAATCTGCCCTATCACGTAAAGTGTGCATCATTCGCACAAAAAACTGAGACGTTCTTTTGACCGGACCCGAGGACTCTGCGACTCGGGACTTACAACCCTAGATCATACGACTATACGACCCCAGGCCAAAGTTCTATGTATTTGGTTTACAAGACTTTGTTATGACGTATTAATACTTCCATTATTTTCAGTGTCAACAGAGGTGCTCATGAGTGACTGGGGATCTGGATGAGAATAAAGAAATGTTTGCATTTAAGATATAACTTTCTTACTTCTTTGTTATTGTTCTAAAAAAAGAAAGGTTAGAAAGACTGAAGTAACCCTTACGGTCGAAATGCTTTATAACCCTCTATTCCGAGTCTGTTACTTTCATGGCCTTCCAACTGAAACATGGCAAATTTGCTTTCTCTGATTTGAATCAAGCAAAGAAGTGCATATTTGTGGATATTCAACATAGATATTCATCCATTCTGATTGTATTCAGAGGGGCCGGTTTTGTTTACAACGACTGGCTAGCACAGTATCAATACACGGAATTCTACGTTACCAAGAAAACTTTGACAGGTACTAATGTCTTGGGTGTTCACAAAGCCATCGCTGGTGACAAAATTTCGTAAGCTATGTATATCAAACTTTGGACCGGGGTCGTATGGTCGAATGGTCGCATGATCATATGGTCTGGGGTCGTAGGGTCCGGGGTCGTGCAGTCGTACGGTCCAATTGAAAGGACATATCCTATGCCACTGAATCCTTTGAGGCTAAAGGTTACCTATGGGAACCAACAAGATTTTCCATATTTCAATAAAATCGTAGTTTATTCATATGAAAAGTTGAATTCTAACATGCCATAGTATTTTCTCACAGAGCACCTTATTTCCCATTCCTTACATATCAATGCACACATCTATCTTATAAGTGTACAATTGCACACGAATGTTTCTTTCATAAAAAACTGCTTATAAGAAACTCCATTCTTAGATCATCAAAAATTAAGAATCTCCAGTGCAAGGAAATATAACTTAGCAGCTATTCATTTCATTCAAGGAAAGCCTTGGCATAGTTAAACTTATTTTCACTTATTTTTTGTACCATATTATACGTGGAAGGGAGAGCATTTCTTCTCAAAATCTGACCATTCAAAAGAATTACCCTGGGAGCCAACTTTTTTTAGATATTTGACACAAATCTATGCATGACATGTCTTTATCAATAGGCTCCAGGTTTGACCTAAACTGTATGAAGGGAAACAACCATCCGACCCCCCCCCCCCCCTTTTTGGATTCCTGGGTACGTTGCTGGCTAAGAGACAGATGTATCATCTATCTATAGTAGATTTAGAGCATCAATGGTCGGCAGCAATTAGAGAGCCATTGTCACCCAGGGTCCTTTGCGGGCATGTTGCAATGTCAGACTATTTGAAAATAAAACTTGGCCTACGTAAGCGGAAATATGTATTCACTTTGCAGCAGATGAACTGATGGAAAAGTCATCCAAAGTCAAATTTTCATCATCATTTCAACTATTATCGTGGAGACTCATATCTTTTACTAGGCCAACTTTGATTTACAGCCTTTCTGAAGATGCAGCCTATACACAAAAAACTCATTAGATGACAATGGCTCCTTAGCAACTCAGAAAAACATTGAGGGGACCAACTGTAACATTTGAATGAATTTCAAACAATGGCCTGGGGTGAAGGGCGAAATCGTCTCATTAATCATTCTGAAGCTAAGAGACGCGAGGGAACTCTGAAGCATCTGGTACTGGATTCATGTGCTGAAAACGTAAAAATTTTGTTGAGGTTTGTGTGAGGCTTACTTAGGAGGAAAGGGATGCTATAGAAAGGGGCATGTCTGATTTACTCATTTTCTGGCGTATAGCATACCACTCTTACGTAGTTATTTGAATTCTTATGAATGACCATAACTGCTTTGATTTCACTCAAGGTTCGTAACTTGGCTTTTTTCCAGCCAAATTTTAGAAATTTGGCTCCTTTCTCTCATTGTTGGCTTCAAAAATTAAGTTTGGCTGTTTGGCTTAATTTTGGCTTCTTTTGAGATTTTTGGTGAATTTTCATTAAATTCTCTTCAAACTGGAGTACAGAAGATCACAATCTAGGACATTTCTCATTGCAAGGCAACATCAAAGATATAGGGTTTTCATCGGAGCTACACAATATAAGATGTGATAACAAAAGAATGCAAGTGTCCATTGCTTGAAATAACAATAGAACAGTAGGTGGTACAACAATAGATCATTGTTTTGAAAGGTTTGGCTTTACCTGACCTTTTTCCGACCCTTGGTTTGGCTTCGGGGCGGTCCAGAGATCTAGCAACCCTGATTTCATGCTGAATTTAAATGGTGGTCACTGATGGAGTACGGTAACCAGAAAAAGCACTCCGCAGGAGCTAGGAATGTTAAAGCGCGAGCGAAGCGAGCGCTTTTACTTCCTAGTATATCATGTAACAAAACAGAACACAATGATGATGGTGCATGAAAAGTAAGCATTGACTTTTCGCTAGGCTATTGAACGATCGCAAGGCTTATTCTTCTGTCACTGCTCGTTTCAAAACAAAAGTAGTGACTGAATGCTTCTCACACAAAAGAGGTCTCTGTTTGTAAACACTAATTTGACAACACTGGTTTTGTTGGTTGACAATGGGTCTTTAAAGAAGATAGGGAAATATTATAAATCAGTCCTGATGCGTTTTTAGTCGGGTATGAACCGAAAAAAGAAGTGATAGACATTCTCATATCTAGCGAAGTAGAAAACAAGCCCTGATAGCGGGCGACAATAGACGAAAAAGGAATGGACGGCAAAACCGAGATTAGGCCCCACGCAAGCCCTGACGCAACTACCCTGGGTACCAGAGCCAAAAAATAATAAAAAGAAAAAAATAAGGAACCTTTCATTTAAATTTTGAGGCTCTGGTACCCAGGGTATGACGCAACTAATAAACTTCTTTGACTAAAAGAATTTAACTTTTTTATTTGTAACAATTGAAATCCTGTTAGTTGTTTCTCAGTAAATATCTCTCCTAATCACAAGCATTAGGCCATGATCAAAATTCTTACACAAGCAATAACAATGTCTTGATCCGTATTGCAAATGAATACAACGGCATTACATGACATTTATTAATTTGAAACGATTCTGTAATAAATTTTCCGAAATTCCTTAGGGATTTTACTGTTTCAAATCCATGTTTATCTTTGTGGATACTCTAATGCGCCTCATTCAAAATGGGATGAAAATAATCAAGGAACACCCATATGGGCCAATGAAAACTTGTTCTGTCTTCTCTACCGCATGGAAACCAATGTGTAGACTTATGACAAAAGCCCTGCGTTTCGTCTCACTACTAATACTCACTCCGCGCGCAACAAGGACTGATGCAAAAACACAAATTGTTCGAAAGCCAAAACAAAAAAGTTTACGAGTTTGGCGGGTTATCGAATAAAAGGTATGTAAAAGGTATGTAAAGGTATGTTTTAGCTGATATCCAAAACTAAAACGTTAATCTATCAGTCAAAGGTCAACTTAGATGAGAAACTTTTTTTGGTAATATCCTTCATCTTATAGATCCAGAAATTAGGAAAATGCTGCTAAAGGTCATGTTTGGGAACAAAAATTCCACATTTCTTTCTGATCCAAAGTTTACCTTCTATTGAAATTCGAACTCTGTATCTCATACTGGCGTAAGCTTCAATGTGACATAAATCATGGACCAGAATCGAACCTGGAATTCTCGATTCCTACACAATCCTCTTACAAGCATTTTTTATAATTTTTGGGTCTTAAAGATGTGTGATTTACAAAGCAAATTTTCTGATCTAAGTTAACCTTCAACTGATAAATTAACATTTCATTGTTGAGTATGTATCATATGTTTTTTATTCCACAATTCGCCAATCGCGTTAACTTTTTTTGACTCACCTGATACAAATGTACACTACCGGCGGGTGAGTCAAAGAAAAAATTCGGCGTTTGTAGGGCTGTGGAATAAAAAGTATGAGACCGATATTCAAAACTGAAATCTTCATCTGTCAGTCAAAGGTCAACTTAGATAAGAAAATGTTTGGTAGTATCCCTCATCTTACAGACCCAGAAATTAGGAAAATGCTGGTAAAGGGCATGTTTGGGAACAAAAATTCCACATTCCATTCTGGTCCATGATTTACCTTCTATTGAAATTGGAATTCAGCATCTCAAACTGGCAATGTAAACTTCAACACCACATAAATCATGGACCGGTATGGAATGTGGAATTATCGATTCCCATACAAACCCCTTTCAAGCATTTTGATTGTTGTTGGGTCTTAAAGATGTTTGATTTTACCAAACAAAATTTTGTCATCTAAGTTAGCCTTTGAGTGATAGATTAACATTTCAGTTTTGAATACAGTAAAAACCCGCATAAAAGAACAAGTGGATTAAGAACACTCAGGCTGAAATTTGGTTGAAAAACACCATATACATGAGAACACATTCAGCCTGAAAAATGAAAATTGTTCTTACATATGACTTATTGAGTTAGGTGTTTATGTTTTAAATTTCAGAGAGCATTAGACTTAGTGCAGATTGTTTTACTACTGGTAAGGGATTTTCAGGGTAAATTGTAGTTGGACTTTGCTAAATAAACTATATATATATATATATATATATATATACCTAATTAAATTGAATTAAATGAAAATTATATAACTTACTCTTTCAGTTTTACCGTTAACAAATAACAACTTTGCACTTGAATTTTAACATTTTTTGATTCGTTGAGTGCTAGTAGTCTTGTGCAATATTTAATTCTTAAAACAAGTTTAAGAACACGCTAAGAACACTTTCCGGCTGTTTTTGCAGAAAACACCCCGTAAATAAGAACAAAATCAGCCTGAAGTCCAAAAACATGTGTTCTTTTATGCGGGTTTTTACTGTATCGGTCTCATACTTTTTATTCCACAGCCCTACAAACGCCGAGACTTTTTTTGACTCACCCGGTATTTGTTCAAGCAATGTTAGTCTAATATTAGTATTTGTTCAAGCAAGTATTATCTAAATTAACAAACTAACCTAGATATTATATACCTAAAGGTATTACACACTACCTCATGACCTGGTTTGTTAATCTGTCGGCCATCTTGCTGCAAAGTTCACGTTCAAAACCCTTTCTTGAACAATGTCTGCTACTTTGAATGACGTTTACCAAATTCATGAATTAGAACTAATAATTATAGTATTGGCATAAATCCTTTAATACAGCAGTCCACTGTTGCACAGTTTGGAGTAATTTATTCACTGTCCATCTCTAATTCTTTCATTGTTGCTAGCTAATTATTCTGCTGAGCATTTGCCACACAAATTAGACCACCAACAGTAAAGTTTTATGAATTCGAGTGGTTCACTTTTTTCTTCTAATTTCCGCTACTCCGTTCCTTCTGATGGCCCGAAGAACATTACGTTATAATTTCTGGTTTGGTTGAAGCTAAGTAAACATTTCTATATTAGTTTCTGCATGTAAACAAATTATTAACCAGAGAACATGCAATATTGTGCTTTGTTTTTGCTCTTAATTCGAGTTTCCGATAGTCGCCTAAAGCGGCCATGCATGTGGCCAATCCACGTCCATCTCTGTTGGCTCCGAAGCTTCCTTGCCTCCCCTCTCCAGTTACACATACACAGAGCTTACCTATCCTTCCAAAAGATACTCTCCTCATTCACAGCTCAGTTCAAGATAAAATATTCAGATAGTTTTCTTAGTATCAC
The DNA here is from genome assembly GCA_964020215.1 of Aurelia sp. 3 sensu Dawson et al. (2005). Classification (NCBI taxonomy): domain Eukaryota; kingdom Metazoa; phylum Cnidaria; class Scyphozoa; order Semaeostomeae; family Ulmaridae; genus Aurelia; species Aurelia sp. 3 sensu Dawson et al. (2005). Next base: position 17,462,749 of record OZ026584.1, read on the forward strand.
TCAATAATCAGTTACATAGCATATTACTAACTACACTACTTATAAAATTATTACTCTACTACACTACCAAAACTAGGGAAAGAAAAATAAAACAAAACAAAAAATAGACCTAATCCCAAAGTTACAGCAGTTAAGTTTCAGTTGTATCATGTTGTTGAAATTGTTGTGTTGCATAAATGCATCTTAAAGTTGCTTTAAGTATTTCTGAATTAGAATCAACGGACTACCTTTCATCACCATACACTATTCTTTCAAGCAATAGAGATTTGAAAGATTTAGCAAACGGTTGCAACGCTGAATTTACAACGTTGAGAAAATCTCTCCTGTATGCATCGAAAGGCTGGCAGTGCAGCAAAAGTGTTCCGTTTCAGATAGTCAGATTCGTCAGATTGAACTAAGAATATTATTCCGTAAATTTTCTCCAAGGTCACATGAATTCCACATTTTGTTAAACATTAAGGAAGGAATAGCCTTTTTGTGACAAGAAAGGCTCAGTTCCACGAGCACATTTCTTCAAGATGTACTTTTCTCACCGTCCTGGCGAGTTTGTGTCGCAAATTAGACACATAATTCAAGACTTCTCTTTAATAGGCCATGTCTTGCAGAAAAAGATTCGACTTTGTTTTGCAAATTGCAGTTTTCCTGCTGGCACAGGAAGCTTGTGTATTAAATTGGCCAAAATGCTTCGAATTTCGTTTTAAAACTATCAAGCGTGAGATAGCAAAATTTGGCAAAGACGTTTTATCATGTTTATTTAATGTCTCAGAATTTAGTGGATTTCCTTTAAATTGATCGTAGACTTTTGCAGTACCTGCATTTGAAGCGAAATGCTTATGGATATGTGTCAATGGCCAGATATCCCTGGCTAGAAAGCAAATATGTCGTAAGTTGAAAGAGATGTTAGAGAACTTTGTAAGTAAAGGACTTGCTGGCTATGAAGTTTGTTCAGTCCTGGAGCATGTGAGATCATGCCACCTACTACTGAAAATTTCAAAATTACAAAACATTGAAAGCTGGTTGTGTACAAAGTAAAAACAAGTTCAAGACAACAAAAAACAATAAGTTAAGGTGGCTCGCTACTGATATAAATTTAAACTGCTACACACTGGGTGTCCTATCGCTCATGGTAAGATCTACCAATCTGAACTGAATAGCTGCACTTAGCTGCATTTGAACCAGCCTGATATTATAGATACTGTAAAAATCTTATATCAGGCTTCATCACGGCTAGAGTTCCCAAGCTTTCAGCTGCAGCGTTAACTGGTGTAAACCAGCCCTTTCTCTGATCAATCAATTTTATCTCCGCAGTAGCTTGCTAAATATTTCGCATCCTTTCACACTGTTGCCTAGGTGGTCTCACTACTTTGGTCTTGTACTTTTTTGTATTTTCAAGTGGGTCACAATGATTTTTAAGTGGGTTACAATTTTGGTTGCTACAGCATCATTCTAGCGCACTTCTTTTACCTTGTAAGTTCGCTTTACCTAGAAACCTACAAAACTACCTAAATGTGTCAGTTAAAACTGTTTTTGTTATTGTATGTTTTCTCTCAACTACTGGTGGGAACTCAGTTCAACGATTTTGCAACATTTTTATGTTGACATAGCAAGCTTAGAAGCAGGTTTTTCCAGAACCTTTTAGGCCACAAAGGGCAGTTCTAAATAAACTGTCTTCTTTTCTTCCAAAATAGCTGTGAAATGGATAAATGTTTTCATATGTGAAACAAATGATTTTCGTTATCTTTGAAGTGTTGCTTTTTTCAATCACTGGCTAAGAAAGAGTTCTTTGTTTTTCTACTTTGTGAATACGCAAATGCCGAAACACTTTTTATGCCGAATTTCAATGCCCTTACCAATTTCGTATCAACAAAATGGCTACTTTTGTTCCTTCGGTTTACCTTTGCTTCACTATTTATAAAATTTTCCGATATTTTCTTTCTGAATTTCAATGCGTGAATCAGTTAATTCGTTACTGTAACCTTTCATCTGTTGGGTCAGTCGTCTATTGTCACTCCCTTATGGTGAATTTGTCTCTATCATTTAGCGATATAAGTGTCTGTAGTCCGGCCCTAAATTCAAAATAACCTTCATCGTCTGCAAGTTTTCTACCTTTGTCTTACTATGCTCTACGTTTACCAAAATTTCCAGCTACTAGTGCCTTCGTATTGGGATTGACTTCAGATATGTGTCTTTTCATGAAACTTTCTTTCGCATCGTAGAGCCAACAGCTGACAAGAGAATGACACTGTATTTGCCGTGGAAGATACGCCAGCTGGATGACGAAGAGAGCATCGTCCAAGCGAAAGCATTGCTGTATCAAGTTTATATCAGAGAGATGGGATGGATGTTTGCGAAGAACAACCCAACAGGTAAATAATTTGTAAGATTTGCTGTAAAGATTTGCCAAAAAGAACTTTGCAGGCTTGCATGGTGTTTAAATCTACCTGGAGCGACAGTAGACATTTTTATACCTGCCCGTATATCAGTCTTATACAAATAGAGTTATTGGTGTAAACGAACCTCAGCCAAAAACATCTAACAGGGCATCTTTTAATACATTTTTACTGATAAGAGAACCCATTGAACGCTCAGCGAGCATTTTACAAGAGTCAAGAAAAACAGCAATTGGTCAGTCTCTATTGCCTTATTTATCCGACCTTCCAATTACGTCATCAATTTAAAACTTAAAAGATAATGCAAGTTAACATCGATACAAACTGCAGACCAAGGTGACAAATCTGATGACAAAAGTTGATAGAAAAGAGTGATACGAAAGTGCTTGTTTTGCATATTTTCCCAAGCCAGTCTTCAGTCTACACTGATCATATTCTGCAAAGATCCTTTGATAGGAAAGGGTTTTCCTACTTGTTTTGGAAAACTGGCATGGCGGATGGGGACATTGAAGCAGCTGATAGGGAAATTGTCCGTCACTTTGTACTTTAAAATAACATTGGTAGTGAAGCAATGAATTTCACAAAGTCATTAGTAAAGAAAATAGACTGCTTGATAAGCAATTCGGGGCTGGGATTGTTATAGAGCGAGCGAAGCGAGTGCTTTACCTCCTCATGTTTAAATAAGGGTAGTATAGCAGTTACTGCATATCATGCTGATGCAAGAATGACTGACCAAATAGCTGAGATCATGGATAAATGACGTGCAAAGTATTTGATAAAACACCTTTGGCAACTGTAGCGAGCAAAAGTTAGGATAAATCCTCCATAGGGCAGGAGCAAGAACTAACGGATGCATAAATAAGGCAGTTATCGATTGATATTTTCCGAAAGACTTGACTGTAGACTTCGAACCATAACTGTTTTCTAATCTACCATTAAGACAATTAAGAGTGCTTTTCCATTCATTCCGGGATAAAGCGGAGTATTGGGAGCGAGGTCTCACTTCAACTCATTATTTGATACAGATCTCCATGGCTCTAACAGAATAGGATTTCGGCTGGAAAATAAGTATCTTATGCTTATTAGGCTCCAGTTTTTCTTGTCTATTGAGCTTTGTCCTGCGATGATAACCTTGCGACTTGAATATACCCTTATCAAAGCAAGGCTCTTCGAGACGACCTGAGACTTCCTGTAAATCCCGCTTCGCTCTAAATAACGGTACATTGTTGCCTGCGTTATAACAAAATCACGAAGCTCGTGTTATGTCATCTACACTGTTTTATCCACTATCTTCTTGATTAAGTTGCTATTTAGGATCTCTGTGTTTTTCCCTACCTTTACCAATTGCTAATTACACAGATTCATCAAGCTTATTTAGGCAAATTTATCACAATCATCCGCCTGAGTGAACATTTAACAAGATTAGACGCTTCCAAAACCCTAAATCTTTGTTGACTACATCCCAAGTTCCTCATTAAACACCATGTTATATTTGTTGAATAGATTTTCTCTTCATCTGATGCCTTCAATTAAAGCTGAAAATATTCGTTGAAAACCTCCAGCCATGGGTAGCTAGACACCGCAGTTATGCTTTAGCACTATGCTGCTGCAGAGGAGGTCCTCCGTAGAGGCGAGCACCTCCCCCTCCCTCTCTCTGCAAGTATGGAGTAATCTAGCAAAACTTTGGCGCTAACCACCAATGCTCAAACAAGAGGTTTAGCACCGGCGGCGCCAGTTCTGAAAAATTTTGAAAGATGTGAGGGAGGCTTCTGTCGTAAACTTTCAGCCTCAAGGTATACCTTAACAAATTTATGTAATTTTTCTTTGACAATTTTTGCTGACTTTGGCATCGGGAGGCATGTCCCCCCTGTCCCTTCCTTGGCGCCACCATTGAGTTTAATTTGAAAATGGATCTGCATTTTTTGGTCGCTTACTACCGAATAATTTTCGAATTCAGAACTAACGATATGGTGGCTTGCAACGAAGTAAGATAAGTTGAAAACACAAGGAACAATAGCTTAAGGTGGCTCAGTACCAATAAAAAGTTCACACTGATACACGCTTGGTGTCCTATCGCACATGCTTTCAGTTCTACATTAAATTAGTGCAACAGACAACAAATCTTAACTGCATCATCTCTGCTCTATCGAATTGACGTCAGCATTTTATCATCAACAGTTATAAGTTTAATAAACACATGCTCTCAAGATAGCAGCAGGGTGGTAAAAAGCCGGAGGGCTATTGATTTAAAGGGGAAATTGCATGCGATTGATCCTTGTCTAAATTCGAATAAAGTTTACAGGAGATGGCGTTCATCAGTAAAGCGAAAGTCATATCATCTTGATGAGACAATGTTCATGTTTAGATCATTTCCGCGCCACAACAGGGTGCAAATAAAAAGAAACAGTGACAGCTAGAAACAGGAAATTTTTATCTTTAAAACATGTCAAACTTTGAAAAGGGGCACATTGTCAATGCAATGCCCGGGGGACTACTTGACATTCAATTGTATTGGAGTGTGCACTCCAAGAAATGATAATTTTGACCCAACTTTAGATTTATTCTCTCGAAATGATAGCCTACATTAGAAAAAATTGGTGAAACGTTTGCTCCAAAACGTAAAAAACTCATAGAGAAACAACGAAATAACAGTTTTTACAACCGGCTTTAGAAAAATTGCCCGCGTTTGATACCCGACTTCGGAAAAAGAGGCGGAAACGATACCCGGGAAGGAGTGCACATCCCGTCAGCAAATATATTTCATTTCATTCCATTTTATAATATTTATACAGGTTAAAGGTTCATACATATATATGTTTTTCAACCTGACCTGTCTTAAAAGATAAAAATAAGCACTAATACTAATAACAAAAGAAATTTACTAACCTAACCTAATTTACAATATTATATATAACTAGGGCTACAAAGTACCCCCCCCCCCCCACCTTGGATGCAAAGTTGCTGTAGCTGATAGCAAAAATTTGCAATCGAAAGCCCTTGCCAGCACAGTGTTGCTATAGCTGATAGAATTGATTTAGTGTGGAGCCTTTGTTTATACAATGTTGCTACAGTCAATACTATGCCTATGCCAACCTGTTTTGTGCTGTACGGGAAGATGTAAAGTACAGACCGAAGCTTCAAGGTTTGTGTATTCAGACTGAAGCCTTCATACTATCCTGCACAACGAAAAATTGGTTACTATGAGTTTTCTTACCTGATAGCTTCTAATTTTGACTCATCGTTTAGTCAAAGGCATTCTGTTACTGTTATGTCGCCTAAGTTTATTGCTTCCCAAATGCCAAACCCGGGGGGGGGGTACATAACATAACATGTTGAGGGTACGGGTATGTGCCGCCCATATGGGTGGGTTTTTGGGCCCCAAATTCTCTAAACAAGGGTCCCTTTTTCGGCAGATTTTTCATAAACAAGGGTGGGTTATCCAGAAATTGGCGAAAAATAGCAAAAAATGGGTGGTTTTCCGCCAAAATTCATCATAAAAGTGGGTATGACGGCAAATTTCGGTAATTAGAAGAGAGTGCCTTTCTGAAAGCCGGGCGGCAGACCCCCGTCCATCCGCAAGTCATGTACCCCCCCCCCCCCGAGATGCCAAAAACAGCTACGCGTCCTTGTATTGTATCATACAAGGCTACGGGAAAACTGCGGGAGTTCTGCGATTAGCCAATGGGATTGATGGGATTCTTGTATTGCCTCGTTCTTCAAACGTCAGTCACGTTATAAATAAGCGCATTAACTAAAAGGGGGTCTGGTGATCTCCTTTATAACTGTCCATAATGGGGGCCCCCCATAATTTGTCAAGCTTGTTCCTTTCCATTGTTAGAATGAAATCTAGAGAAATTGAGGAATAGAATCTACCGCAAAAATTAGTTACATAATAATCAAGCACAGATAACTGTTCATGCCTCACTAGGGTGGTCTTCTTTAGTTTTAACCTGACTTTGAAAGGGAGCGGTTCTTCTAGAAGATTACCCGACCATGCAAATCTAAAGAGTGTAGCAGTGTTTTATAAACTTCTTAAAATCTCTTCTTTGAATGAAATGCTAAGTCTTAAGACATTTTCCCACTCGTTTGCGTGAATAATTGTTTAAAACTCAGTAACAAACGTTTTCAATTGCATTATGTTCATTCAACTTTCGTTCGATATCTTTGATTTGATGGCGCCATCTTCAAAAAGAGAATCTCGGTAGGACCGCAGCGAACTATGCAAAAGATGCTAAAAATAGATTGAATTGCTCTCCCTATGTGCTCTAACGTTGCCACTGTTATCTTAAGCTTTGATCTAATACTCTTAAAGATGCAAGCCTCGATTAGGAACTCATTATGAATAGTCACATAGACTTATCTATCATTCTTTATTAACCATGAACGTTAGGTATCCTCGTCAGTTGAGATAGCAAATAGCAACAGACGTGGAGACGTCAATGTTAGCTTTATTTGAATAGGAGCTTAAGAACTGCGCATCAAGCTTAGCTGCATTAGTTATCCTCTTCAGTAGAAACAGAGCCGTTTTACAGCTTTCGTATCTTCATAAAGTAAAGCAACAGAGCTTAAAGTACCTTATTTAGGGGACTAGGTCAGTCTAAATATAGCCCATTGTATTTGATGTCCTCGATCGATGATAACAATAAGATCATAAGTGGCACAAGTCATTCTTTTGTGATATTTTTAGAGACACCACGTTTATGGCATTTTCCTTACTGATGTTTACAATGGGGAATTAAGGATCTAGCACTATCACCGTATGCACAGTTACACCACATATCCTCGTCTGTAAAGACTACAGATTGCAACAAACGTCGATGCTTGTTTAAGTTTGAATAGGAACTTGAGAACTAGGCACCAGCTGATGCATGCGCAGCAACATTATAGCTGTCCTCATCAATGGAAATGTAGCCGCTCTATAGACGTCGCTCCTTCATTTGTTGCTGTGGAGCAATGTTGAAAACCTTCTGAGTTTGCAAACAGAGCAGTCTGGCCGACAGGGTTCGCTACCAGTGCGAGCCCCACCACTACACTCAGCCAGTCAGATTTTCTCAATTTCTGCAATCTCAGGGCATGACGCCAAGACTGTACCATCGCCATTAACATTTGAACAGTGACTTTCCTCCCTATTCAAAGTTCTTGCTTTTCCTTTTCTGACATCCTGCGGTGCAATAAGGACGGGGGGGGGGGGTTCTCAGCTAAATTTCGGGTAGGGGTGTGCCGCCCACATTTTCAAAATAGAACCGTTGGGTAGACCAATTTTTGTGAAAAGTGAAAATGATACCCTTGGCTAGACTAATTTCTCCATTAAAAGTGCCCTGAAAGGGCGTTTTCTAAACAAAACTTGCCAAATTTTCGCATTCTCAGGACAGAAATCTTTCTTAAATTTGGCTTTCTCACAGAAAGTAGCGACTTTTTACAGTTCTTTGACCAAACTTGCCAAAAAGCATACCCTTGCCTAGACTAAACTCAATTAAAATTGCCAAAAAGTATACCGTTGGCTAAGTAGACTAGAGGTCCAATAAAGTATACCCTTGTGGGCGGCATATCCCCAGGTACCTTTACCCCCCCCCCCCGTGGCAATAAGATTCAAGCTCAACATGAAGAGTTCAGTTTGCGTATTGCGTTTTCTGTTGTTTTGTGTTCCGTTATTGCACCGGGGGCAAGCTTACGGCGAAATGTCCTGTTTGTGTCTCCCCTTGCGGAGCTCTTTTCGCAGAACAGCCTGCATGAAATTTTTGTTTGACTTGACTAATTTTGAAACTTTAACGTCCTTGTACTTGAAAGACTGGCTTAGAATCATTATTTGAGAAAGTATGAAAATAAAATGCAGTAAATCCCCGCATATAAGAACCTACTTTTTTGAGAGCCAGGCTGAAATAGGTTCTTATTTCAAAGACACTATGACTAATATCAGGGTATATAGGTTCTTATTTGAAGAGTGACTTGTGTAGGCCCTTACAAAGTCTTAAAAAAGATTTCCAGCCCTATTCTTTGTGTTTGAAGGGTTCTTATGGACCTATACCTAATTGGGGAGGAGCATCAACATTTAACAGCTAACTTGGGCCAAAATTAACTGAGTAACATAAATCAAAAATCGATTTTGCTACCCCTGCAATAAGAACCTGTATTTCATCAGACTGAAACAGGTTCTTAATTGCTAGGTGCATAATTCAGGAAAAACAGCCTCTAGGTTCTTATTTTGGTAGGTTCGTATATGCGGGGATTTACTGTAGAGCAATTATTTATTGATAGTCTTGGCTTTTCACATTGGTAAGACACATTATGCATTACTTCTCTCTCGATCTTACCTTGTGTTATTGCCAAATGAACAACATCAAATGGTTTTTCTGTTTCTCGCAGGATTCGAAATCACAACTTCTCGCTGTGGAAAGAAACTTCTAACAGACAAAATCGAGTCGCATTCAACATGGTATGGCGTTACACATCGAGACCAAGTGGTCGCAGTGATGAGAAGGGTACATAGAGACAATGAGGGACACCTTGATATGACGCGGTACGCCTCATGTAAAAAGCCATCTCTTAAGAAGCTTTTGTGTCCCATAACATACCCAAGGCTGGTAGAGCTTCAGAGGTGTGCAGTCCAAAAAAGATACAGAGGTACTAATGTTCTGCCTTGTTTATTCCATCACCTCTTTGTTCAGGCATTGCAGACTGACTCTACCATAGTAGGCACTTCACCGGTAGGGAAAATGAAGATCTTCTTGTCTGAAATCTTGAAACTGACCGCGATTGATCATGAGTTCTTGTATACCGAAAATAGAGAAGGACCATCAACGGTATTTCAGATACCGACTGGAGATCTTTTGGGAGCCATAGAAATCCTCGAGAGGAGAATAAAACAGTCAAGGGGAATTCAGCCTCGATTGTAACTTGTTTGTTCTCCAGATCGAGACAACACTGTGCACGACGCAGGATCATTTATGATGATCGTATTCCAAGCGCAATAACTGTTGATCAGTTATGAACTCACAAGAACAAAGCGCTCGTATCTCAGGAGAATCGCAAGAGAATAAATCAACAGCGTAAGAACGTTTTGGAACTGAGCAGTGCAACAACCGAAGAATGTAAGACGTAACAACGTAACACCGTAACTGAGAATCGAAGGAAAAGAAAAACGTTTTGTAACGGAACAGCGCAGCAACCGAAGAACGTAAGACGTAACAACGTAATGGAGTATCGAGAGAAAAGAATCACTTAACCATTGTAGCCAGATGATTACTCCTCTTTCATAAACATAATGACTCTGTCGTGCTACAGAAAAGACTTTGAGTTACAAGAACGAGATGCAGAACGTAAACCAGTCTCGCTACACGTGAAGAGTTCTTACAAAGGGACTGGAACTTTCAAACATTTGTATCTCAAGAAACACATTTTAGGATGATTTCATCGCTTCAAGATTGCATTTACAGTCACAGAAATTGACATTCAGTCAACAGATAATAGGATGATAGATTGCAGCAACCAACGCATCGTTCTGGCATCGCTCACCTTTTTAACCATTGCAGTAGATGAGCTAATAAGGATGCAAGGCAAGGACATTTCAAACTGTGCCATCAAAGAAGCAACAAACTTGTTGAAATCGCGTTATATAAACTTTTTCTTTGGTAAAGATGCCTGCTAAAAGGTCATAGCGTTAGACCTTGATGCTCATCCATTATCCTCCAAGGTTATTTGCGGGTATGCTGCCTATTCAGGCTGTCTGCAATCAAATTTGGCGTAAGAGCAAAATATGGATTCCCACACAGCAGTAGCGGTACTGACATGGAAAAATCAACTGAACTTTTGAAGGTGTTGTGGCGCAGTGGTGTAACCCTCTGACTTTGCAGTCAAAACAATCAGGCGGAGTGGGTTCGATACCCGGGTAGGACCCAACCACTTGAGTGTCATGACAAGGGATCGCGGACTAGATAGCGCTTAGCTACTTCTGTGATCCCAGCGCTTGGCGCTAAAAACCGCAACTTCACTTCAACTTTTACTTTCTAATAGTTCAAATACTGTGATGTGGATCCATATTTTCCGGTAAGGCCAAATTTGATTTTTAGACTGCATGAAATTGAAGCTTGCCGTAAAGCTTATTTTACACCAGGATGAATTTATCACGTGGAATCAAGATAAGATTTCATGTAGACGTCGCAAATGATGCCGCTACACATAGTGTATATTGAGGTATTGAGAGAAGAAGGCCCGAAATCGAAGAAGCTACCGAGCTACGATGGAAAACATGAAGTGGAATTTTTGCCACGGAAAAGTTAAAATGGTTTCTACTTTTCCGCGACGAAAACATTCCGCTAAGATTCATCTACACAAAGTTTCTATGCAAGCGTCTGGACGGAATAGCCCGCTTGCGCCAAAATGTTCCGTCTGGTGTAAAATAGGCTTAAAGGACCTTGAGTGACAATGGCTGTTTAAGGTCTGTGTCACATGAGTGATGTTAGACTTATGATGATTTCCCTGTGCTCTTTGACTTGGTGATGGCGCTTCGGTCAACAGATACTCGTAATATTACTCTGAAAATCCTGGCCCTATTTAGGCCCAAACTCCGCGACTCCTAGAGTACCAATCAGATTGCGAGATTTGTGAATTGCTATTGTTGCAGAATTCGATTGAAGAATTGAAAACACTCCCACGGAATTGAGATTCGAAGCCGTGATTCCATCACTGATGACTGCAGAAAATAGGCCCTGTTTTTTCACTTCACTCTTTAATTGTGAGTCCCCGCTGAGCAAGGTTTACCGCAGGGATACAAGGGACTCATCTTCGTAAAGTCTAGGGTGATATCTTGGTGCCAGTAACTTATCAACACAATAATGAGTCAGTGGATTGTCTTTTGAGAAGACTCACTGACCTGTTCTTTCCAAATATAATTGATTGGATAAAAAGTGTTATTTGGATTCCTCATTTTCCTATTTTTCATAAATTCATATGAATTTTCAAAATCCCGTCAGAAAATAGGTCAAAACTAATTCTTGCAAAATTACATTATGACTTTCTTGGTGATCAATTAAGACGCTTGAACAACAATAAAAGCTATTTGCCAAAACAGACTCGCAACCAAACCTATCAATTTTCGGAGTCATGGTCAAGAAGAAGATAACCATAATTCCCGCCTCCAGATCTCAAACATGATTACTGCAAATATAGGAAACGCTTTCGAGAGGAGAGGCAAAAATTTTGATGTCCTCATCGTCTGGAATGTTTCATCGAATTATAAGCTTTCTTTGCTAATTTTCCTGCTTGAAATATGACGATGTTTGTCACTAAAATCCCTTGCAATAACAAGACCAGATAAGCCCGTTAGTATGATTGTAAGTTCGTTCTACATAGAATTAGATCTGTTGAAAAGATCATATACCAAGGGGGATATGAAATGCGCGGTTCCGTTGACAGTTCAGTATTGGTTTAGGCCAAATCAGATCAGGAGAGCATGTGTTTCTAGGCCAAATTCACTCACAAGTATTGTTCATACCTTACTGGCAGTACCTTCAAACATTCCATGACATTCATTGTCCTTACAGCTCTGTAAACATCATCTTTCTCCGTCTTTCTCCCCCTTTAATGGCCTACAGATTGCCTCCGTGGACCGTTTCTCTCGCAGCAATTTCCAATCCGCAGAGGATTTTCCCTCGCATCGCAGCTATCTTTTTCATTCGCAGATTTAATTTCAAGGGAACTGCGCGTTTCACATCGCCATGGCGTATACTTAGCGATACACAAGCTTTAACAGTTAGGAGGCAAAGGTTTTTTTGGCTATTGGTTGTAGGATGGTATCCACTATTAGTTTAACGAGCCATTGTCACCCACAGTCCTTTGCGGGTATGCTGCAATGTCAGACTGTCTGAAAATCAAATTTGGCCTAAGCATAAACATTTGGATCCATACACTGCAGCAGCTATAATGTTTATATACATTTTCTGTTGTGGCCAGATTTCATTTCAGAAATCGCAGCATGCCCACAGAGAAGCCTTGGTAGCAATGGCTTTTTAAAGAGCCACGGCTAACCATGATCCTTTGCAGCCTCAAAGTTAACTTTTGTGTGATATGGAAGAAGTTTCTGGCCTAGTTTCTATATTTTGGCTCTTCTTCAACGTCCAAAGGATAGTGGCTACCAATTTGTCTTTGTGTCTGTGAATTACTGACCTATGCTCGAACTCTAAAAATCTGCAAAACGCTAGACCCTTATGTACAACCGAACAACATGTTTCTGAGTCCTTTTTCCAGTTTATGCACATGTTTCTAGGCCTCTGTTCCAATTTATAGCAAAGCACAAAATCTGCTTGTGGTATAAATCATTAAGGTCGCAACAAATACTTTTGCAAATCGGTTCTTTACAGGTTGTTCTGAGCATAGGTTGTATTTACAGGTTGCCATGAATTTGTTTCTGCAACTTTTTCTTCGCAAAAGATTTACGTTTCATGTCGCAGCAAATACTTTTGCAAGTCACTTCTTTACAGGTTGTTCCGAACGTCTAGAGCATGAATTTCTGCAGCTTTTATGTCGCAAAACATTCAGGTTTCATGTCGCAGCAAATATTTTGCAAACCATTTCTTCCCAGTTTATCCGATCAAGCATGAATTTCTGCAGACCAGTTAATTTACACTGAAAGAATTATCTTTCATTGAATCATAATTGAATGGAACTTCCTTCGAAACACCTTGAGGTGATCTAAAGGCTCAATATCTTTGCAGCCAAACAGTCCTATCCAAAACAAGGTCCTTACTTCTTTCATTATATTATCAAACAAACTCCGAACCAAAATGGCAAAAATGTCAATAAAATTACACAAAAAATGCTTGGACATGTTTTCTCACGATTCTTACTTCAATATTCTAAAAGCTAATCAAAATGTGGAGCCTCAGAATTCAAACTCTAAGCGCTGTTATTTATACTGTGTCATGTATTGTTGGAAGTACATTAAGAAGCGGTTAATCTTCCTATCTTGCGCTGTCTTGATTTCAGCTACTATTAGCAACTGTTTAACGGCACAAAGGTCCAATAAGTCATATATTTAAAGTAGCTAATGCTTTTGCTTTTGCTAATGCTTTTAGTTGTAAAATGCTCGTATTATATTTATGACGTACACATTCATGAGAGGTATGCGTTTGAAAGATATGGAAAGTTTTGTTATGTAACTTTACGAGAGTTGCCACCAAGAAGCTGGTCAAAATGTGTGAATGCTAAAAACATTCTCGAACCTGAACTTCGTCAACGAAGAACTTCGTCAAAAAAAACACTCAACTTTCGTATGGTTTGCCTTGCGCAAAATAAGTTTTGTTTACTTGTGTCGACTGACAAGCAGTAAAGACTTTATCGTAACGCTTCCTTTTAAAATCAAGAGACTTCTGTAGGGTAGCATAGGTTTCAAATCTTGAAATTTGCGAAAAAAGGCGGGTGTAAAATTCAATGGCCTATTTCTTTTGACTGAATAACTTGAAAGAAAGTTTAGCCATTTTTCTATCATTCTACCGTTGGACTTTTCAGAAATCTTGAATATTTGTCGAAATTACAGCCTATTTTACATTTCAGCTCATTTTATGACGTGACGTCATCAAATTTCCAAATCACAAACCAGAAGAGTGAACGAGTTTTGCTTGATACCATGTTGTAGGCATCCATAAACTATGGTTTTCTCGAAAGTTATTTGATCTTTTGTCAACAGGTTTAGAAATTACGATCGTTTTGAGTTTTTTTCGAAAATATTCTTGAATTCTTAAAAAATAAGAAAAACACGGTAATTCTGAAAATATCGAAGATTTTAGAAAAGTCCAACGGCAGATTACTGTAAAATAGTTCAAGTTTCTTTGAAGCCGTTCAGTTCAAAGAAATAGGTCATAGAATTTTACACCCAGTATTTTAAAGATTTGAAACCTATGCTCTGTAGGGTGTGCAGTGTTTATCATGCTCTTTATTTAGAGCTTTTAAACTGACTTGACATTCAAGTGGTTCACTTTCAAGACCGGACTTTAACTTGATGCCTTTATTGCAACAATCAACAGATGTTTTCTGAGATGCCATGATTTAAAAGTTAAAACTTGTATTTCGCTAAAACTCTAAATTTTCAATGAATTCAATTTCGCATTTTCCAGTTGAAAATCTATTGACTGTTCAGATTATCTGGTTTAGAAAACTCTGTATAGCTATCTAACGGTAACGTTATTCAGTAAACTTTTTAGTAAATGTCTTCGACTGTTTTACACAAAGAGCAGGCTCTTTTTATTAGAGAAATCACTTCTGGTAACAAAGTAACCCACTGCTTCTTTAGCTAATCCTTTGCTGTCCGTGTATTGTGTATTTGTGACTGACTGTCTCACAAAGGCCATTTCTAAAGCCCTAAAAATGCTTACAAAGCTGTTTTACTTCATGGCAAAAATTTTTCCACTCCTCCCCTATCGCTCATATCGCAGTAGCTGCAGAAATGTCTTTTTGCACAGCTTTGTCAGGCAAACAAAAATACTGACAGAGAAGTGAGGGGGATGTTTCAGCAAAATACGAGAAATTCGAGCTTGTTCAAAACTTATGTAAAAGATCTTTGTTGGACAGGCAAACATAGTTTGTCAAGCATCTGAGATTTGTTTTCCAAGCAATGTTGACCATCCCGGGCATGCAAGCAAAACGGAGATATTTTGCGATTTTATTCAAAAGTGGATGAACATTTCCAATTTTTCGCAAGCAAAATCGTTGGTCATGTAGACGTCTGTTACATGGACAAGAGAAGAGCCGGTTAGTTGAGGGAGAGGTTTTCAAATGCTTGTAAACAATGTTTGCTCGCTTTGCACGGCCTGAAATGGCTAGACGCTGTAAACGGTCAGTCAATAAACGTATTTATGGATATTTTAACATCTTTTAGCTCAATATTAGCATATAGTCGTACTGGAATCAGACGAATGCCCTGAATTGTTGAGGGTGAAATAATTTATTAGTACATAATGAATCGAAAGCTAAACAACAAATATGTATAAAATGTCTTCTTTTATATACAGATGGTCAGTATATTTACCACATTGTATGTGGAATTATGTATCATAAATTATGTAAATTAATTATGTCGAATAAATCTGCATTCATAATGTATGAAAATTTGTATTTCTTTTGTCGAGCCTCAATCAAGTGTGGAGTAGCCTACGAGTTGAGTAGCCGTTATTCAAAAGCAGAAAGGGTCTACGAAAGAACGAGTGAAAGCTTGCTACGGCCACTCAAGTAATTATCTTTAATTATCCTCAACCGCTATTCAAACAATGGGTTAAACACGTCTCAACAAAGGCTGCATAAATTAAGTTATTGAAATCTGGAACTCGCTGTAGCAAGCTTTTGCTGGTTGTTTCGTAAACCCTTTCTTCTTTTGAATAACGGGTCTACCCGTATATAGGCTAGTGTGGAGGGAGCAGCTGTTAGCTAACACATTACTTTCGACAGCTGCAAGAGGGTGAAGAGCGGCAAGACCAGGTTTCACAGTCAACATAACTGAGCCTAATGCTTTGCTCTCTGTTCATTTTGATTTTATTAAGTTTGGCTCGGAGTTTGGAGTTACCCAATGGCGTGCGTCTCTAAGGGCAACCGACGAAATCTTTTAGCAATGTTTAGAGTTAGAAGCAGATTGCCTTATTCGCAAGCAATAACAAATACTTCCTTTGGGGAATTCAGACGCTACACCTTGAAATTAACCTACTCTGTGTAAAGGCCTATCGAATGATCTCTTGATACATTTTGTAGAATTTTTAAATATGCACAACAGTAATAGAAGCTCTAACGCCACTCAGTCCCTGTTTTTGCTTTGTTTATTGAATTGGATGATGCCACTCCGATTCAAGTGGGACTGAAAATCAGACTATCTGAAGATCCGGCCAAAATCACCATGAAACTGGCACGACTAATGAGATTGCAGAGTTCCAAACATAGTTGACTGTTTTCAAACTGACCAAAAGGATATCAACATTGCAGCCTCATTCCCAGAATTAGCCTCCCCTTAATCTCAAGGCTTCGAAAGTGATGAAAAGTGCAAAGATTGCTGTCGATTGCTGTGGTGAAATCCAAAGAATGATTTGGCCTTTAAAAGCGGGTTTTCTATGTCAAAGTGAAGGAATCTTCAAACAGGACAGAGAAGAAGTACTCATTTTGAAGCAGGTTGGTTTGGTTTTCTTTACAAACACAATGAAATGTGAATTTCAGGTGTTTTAGAACTGGTGAGTTGTAATCGTGTGGAATGGGCCTAAGCTCTTGGCTTCCAGCATCAAAGCGAGGTTCATCAATTTCTGGCCGAACTTTTGATCAGTTTGATTGTGAGATGAAGTTTCAAGGAGCGAAACTACGAAAATTTTCATAAGTCTAAGCCTCTCGTATAAAGATTTATAAAAATATCGTTCGATCCAGACTTTAGTAGAATAGCTAAAGCGTCTATAGACAGAAAAGGCAAAACAACAGTCGTTGCAGCAAAGAAAATTACACTAAATCTCCGGTGTATTACAATGAAATTTTTCTTTGTTTCGTTATCTCCCAGGGTGGTCGTTTGAATGAACTTTCTTGAAATCTTTATGACTGACTACCATAGTGTAATTTGAAAGAGTGCTCAACCACGTTGGTATAAATATTTATTCCAAGGATAGAAAAAGATCAAATAGGGGCAAGTCTATATATCACAGAAAATTTCTACAAAAGAAAAATTAGTTTAGTCATTTAAATAAATTAGGAAAACAGATTTGTGGCAGTTCTCAGGGGTGGCCATTTCGCCTGACATTTTGTTGTAAATGTCTTGAAAGGTTTTATCAGATACTAATCCACTATTTTCTGATTTCCAGTAGAAAGGTTTAGTGAAAGATTAGCCCCTTTTTAGGCAGACAATTGAATTGATATCAAGTTAGAAACTGTAGTCCATCAAGATGAATATTGGGCGGATAATCAGTGGAAAGCAATTGTTGCCATATCCTGGAAAACCCAAATTTCAAAATCTCATTAGAAGACTAAAAATAAGTTTAAAGTGGATTTTCTTTTCATAGCATTAATAAATGAAAGAAAAAAGGATTACATGCAGATCAAAACTGTCTTGGAATTTATCTTGTAGCGTTTATTAGTCTTAGAATAGAGAGCTGTGCGAGTAATTAAAACTGTGATGTTTATTATACTCTCACCAGACCCAACTGCTTAAAACAAAAATTTGAAATTGTAAAGAAGTACCGCCCATTTTGTACAAAATAACAAGAAAATAAGAATCTACAATGTGGAACAAATCCCTGCATGTGGCACTGGCTCCTGGCTGGCTTTTGTCTGTTTAACCCTTTGTGGTACGTTGACCCATGAGCTGACGGGGACGTGCCACTTTGCCCAAATTCACTTCTGATCGAAAACAAAAGTTTGAAATTGTAAAGAAGTACCGCCCATTTTGTACAAAATAGCAAGAAAATAAGAATCTACAATGCGGAGCACATCCCTGCATGTGGCATTGGCTCCTGCTCCTGGCTCTCTTGATACATCTGTGGAACTCTGTGTGGTACGTTGACCCATGAGCTGAAGAGGACTTGCCACTATGCCAAAAATCACTTCTGCTTGAGTCTCTTTCAGCACCTAAATCACACGCATTCTGTAGGAACTCGAGGAATTTAGTTTTCGTCTTTGACAATCTCTGTCGCTTTCAATGCCAAAAGACCTGATTTTACCAAATCACTCAGATCAGGTCTGGCTTCAACTTGGAGTTTGAGACCTTGTTTGAATCAATCTGACAAATGGTTGCTGACTTCTTCCAAAGAAAATGCAAGATTCGGATATTTCCAAACAGTTGCTTCACAAACAGCACTCCTCTTATTCTGCACCAATGGCAAAATTAAGTAGGTTTTCAAAAAACAGGCTTCTGGCGTTTTATTTAAATTTTCTCTGCACCTTTAATTTCGTCTGTGACAGAATTCCAAATCATTGTGTCGCCTTCAATTTGAAACTATTTCTCCCGGTCTTTGTGTTATATCTCTTCACTTCAAACTGCATTCTATTTCTCAGTCTCTATTTTTGAAGTTTTTTCCCCGTGTGATTAATCTGCTGTTCTGTTGTGGTTTTGTTGATGCATTAGTGTAAGCAGTCTCCTTTTATAGACGAGATTGACTCTCAATTTGATCTGTCTAGGTTCTCCTCTTTGCTTAAGTTTCAAAGTAAATTCTGTATTAGCCTCGATGCCCTCTCATGGTTATCCTCTAATCGATAAACGTAGCTCCAAAGGAGCAGTTTCCCTCACCGAAATACAGCGTCTTGTACAAGAAATGCGCTTGGTGTAACAGATATCTTCCAAGAACTTTGATGGTAGGCACTTTACATTCCTTTCAATACACCTAATTTCTCTGAAAAGTTTTGCAGTCATTTCATCCTTGAGGCCTCCAATTTAGCACACACATTGTCTGTTCAAAGATAAGAATCACATGTTTTAGCCGAGTTTTGCTCGTGGCCCATCGCCGGAAACCTGCGATGCCTCATTTTGACTGACCAATCAGACGGCAAATAAGCGAAGAAGACAGAAGAAACGTGCGAATACTTATCCATACCTTACTTCACAAAACAACCAGGACCAAAAATTGCCAGAAATTTTCCAAATTTTCCTGAAGAAAGCTATTCCCCAGATGTATGGGTATCCAGCATACTGAGTCCTGTCTGTGAGATAATTCATAATAAAGGCATGTAAATGCGACATTATTTCATGGGAAACTGTGTCGAAAGCTCTTTGGCAGTCTATAAAATCAACACCAAAAATCAAACCATTTCCAATTGACTTTTTCCCTGTTTTGGTCAATTTCAAGAGAATACCCTCAATAGATCTACCTTCAATAAGTCCCCACTTCACGCCAGTCACGATCTCGTTATCGTCTGAATCGCTATCTATTGTGGGCATTCGTTAGCGATAACTATTTCTTGTCGATAGATCATTTTTAATTGATAAAGATTTTTATCCAGATTTTAGCCATGAAGATTTAAACATCCTGAGTTTTCCATTTGCTTGCGATGACTGCTCAACGTGTTATTCTTGTATATCTCTGATGAAAGTATGGTTCCAATATAGTTCAAATTTTGACCCCCGGGGGGGTTCATGACTTGCAGATGGACAGGGGTCTGCCGCCCGGTTTCAGAAAGCTACCCTCTTCTAATTACTGACAGTTGCCGTCATACCCACTTTTATGATGAATTTTGGCGGAAAACTGCCCATTTTTGACAATTTTTTGCCAATTGCTGGAAAACCTACCCATATTTAAGCATTAAGGAAAATCTGCCGAAAAAGGGACCTTTGTTTGGATAATTTTGGACCCAAAACCCACCCATATGGGCGGCATATACCCGTACCCTCAAAATGTTGTGCTACCCCTCCTCCGGGATTTTGACCAACCATTTTCTCCTGCTTTACTGTAAAGCTTCACACGATTTTTCAAAACTTTTTTCATTAGTCTTTCAGGCACCAGAAAACTGAGAATTTTTTGCTGCAGTTCATTGATACATCATGTTTGCAAAATAAGACAGAATTAAAAACATCATTTACAGTGTTTTTCACACGGTAAGGTTCTCCCAGGCCAGGTTGTAAGCCTGGTATCACTTTTCATCTTTGTTTTCATGTACAAAGTCGTATTTCTTTAAGCAGAAATAGCGCCAGTGAAATGCTAGGGCAAATACTGTCAAGAGTGCCGACAGTGAATGAAGCGAGAAAATTTTTACGGACCATGCCTTTAATTAAAATAAGTACTTTTTGTGATCAGAAAATGCTAAAGTTTGAAGGTTGTCTGAAAGAAGAGATCGGAAGCCAGGTTATAATGACTGATGGCAGGATTGTCAGACACATGTCAGCAAACAAGAAACATAGGAAATTTCCTGTTTTAAAGCGAGGCTAATTGAAAATGGCGATGAATGTTATTTGTTGCCATATGGCTACCATGCCAAGTAAAGGGTTAATTAGATCCATAGCTTTTTCCTTTTGTATTATATTGTAACTAATGTTTTTATCGGAGGGCCCCTTGAAAACCAACTTGTTGAAGGGCAACCCTCCTTAAAAGAATTAAATATGAAATATGAAATATGAAATATGAAATTAAGATTGGTTTAAAATGCCACCACACTCTCTAAATAACAAAACGCGCAAGTTATGGAAGTTCCGACAGTGGATAGACATTTTGAGAAGTTCAAGTGCTGGTATGGGGCTCAATGAAATTGCTGGGGGGAGGTTCCTGCCGCCGAGCACCCCGCTGGTGCAATGCCGGTATTTAAAGTAAATGAACGGTGATATAGCGACATAATCTAAAACATAGCACAAAAGAACGGCAGGCGCCACTTATCTTCCTTTTGTTTCAAAGATGGAAAACATCAAATTTTTTTTTCGTTATAGACACTATATCATTCGATACATGGTCGACTACAGCTACAGAAAAGGAAAAAAAAAGATTATGTAAAACAAAGACTACAAAATTAAGAGGTTACAGCTAAATTGTTCAAAACTACAATGAATTCGAGAAAGCCTGTTGATTACTGTTTTCTAAAGCCAAGCGTTTGGTATACTGGGTGTCTCAAAAAAAGTACCCCCTTTTGATTGGAAATAGGAACGAAACGATAAGATATAATTACTCTCCGAGTGGACAGCTAAATTTATCAATCTTCAACTTAGATTCATATACCTTGCATTTAAGAATCGTGCACCAAACACCAGAGATACAAACTTGCATAGGCAAAATTTACAAAGCACACAAAACCAGAGGTTTTGTTAAAGGGCCTAGCCATGATTTGTGTTATGGATCTTTTCCAAAGCACCTGTAAACTTTAACTTTCAGTTTTTCACTTTTGAAAAAAATAAAAAAGACTCATGGAAATCGCCCTGATTAAACAAATATAACAAAAATGTGGTAAGAATGATGAAGTCGTGCAACATCTCCCAAATGAGCATGCATGTGTTCCTTTTCTTCTTCTTTGACACTTGGAGTGGAATCCAATGCACGGATTGATTCCTCAAAGGAATAACAATTTGTAGAACAATTGAAGCATTTCAAGGTATAATTCTTTTCAATGGAGAAAGCTAAAGGTCAAAGTCGAAATTCCTGTGCAACATGCCTGTGATAGCAAATTATGGCCAGGCCCTTTTACAAAACCTCTGGTTTTGGGTGCACTGTAAATTTTGACTTTGCAAGCTTGTATCTCCAGTGTTTGCTGGCCAATTTTTAAATGCAAGGTATGTGGATCTAAGTTGAAGATTGATAAATTTAGCTGTCCACTTGGAGAGTAGTGATATCTTATCGTTTCGTTCCTATTTCCAGTCAAAAGGGGGTACTTTTTTCTGAGACACCCGGTATATATCATGAAGAAATTCAGCTCTTCTTTCTGAGACGCCCGTTCGAGTTTCTTTTCCTTATTAATTTTTTCCTTTGTGTATGTATGCTTTAAAATTATTGTAAATGGCTGTCGTAGTTGGGACTCGCTGACATCATGTCCTTTCCAGCTATGGCAGCCATAGAAAATTGTAAATCAGCTTTGTAGTTTGTTTTTTTTTTAATTTTATATGGTAAAAAAAAAGAAATTCAGACAATGTTTGCAGAAGAAATTCATCTTCGTTGGACATTAAATATATAAGCTTCTGTTCATCAGTTGGTATATTACTAAAATTGAGGCAGAGATTTTGGGTTCTATTTAGGAACGTTGTGCGTTCAGTGATATAATTTTGGCATGAAAGGATGAAGTGTGTTTCATTTTCAACTGTGTTTTGGCAGGATCTGCAAAATCTTCTTTCTCTTTCTGAAGGGGGCTTGAAATGCTTTCCCCTTTCTATTGCAAGGCAGTGGTCGCTAAGGCGCAATTTTGAGAGGATTCGTCTGTGTGATCTGTTGGTGATCAATGAGAGATAGTTTTCATATGTGAAATGAGATTTATATGTTTTATATGATAAAGCTTTTGGACAGTCGTTCAAGATGCTTTTCCAGTGGGTCTGATGGTTTTGTGTGAGAGCTTCTTTTGTGGCATGTTTTGAGAGGAGTGCAATCGAGTCAGTGTTGAAGCCATTCTTTTTGAGGTCATTAGTAAGGTTATTCATGTAGGAACCTATTTGTCTGTGGATGGTTTACTGAATTCTCGTATTCAAGGGCCTGAGATACTAGAGAGTGCGGTTCAGATTCATTTAGGATATGCTTTATGAAGTTGTTGGTCCTGCAGTTTAAAGGCATGCTTAAGGGGTAGCGGCCTAATTCACCGCATACTAAGGTATTTGTGGTTGATCTATTAACACCTAGCAATCTTTCTAGAAAATGTGTGTGTATTCGTTCAACTTCGTAACTATCCCAAAAATTGGGGTTTCAATAAAGGTAGGGACCCCAGACTTCGGAACCATAGAGTAGAATGGGGGTTATGGTCGAATCAAATAATTTTAATGCAGCTTTTATGGGAAGAAATTTGATTTTAAATACAATAGGTTGTATTTAGATTACCCAGTTTCCCTAGCTAAGTTTGCTTTCAACCACGTTGATTTAATCAAGAAGAAGCTATTGCGTAGAAGTAATCGCGCACCCCAGGGCGATTCCCTATTGGTAAGTGACGGGGAGTCAGACATTTTTTGGGTTTGTAAAACGATGTCAGTATACCTTTGGGTACGCAATTTGGAGCATAATCGGTATATTTTTGGGGTTGCTGATGAGAAAATTTGACAAGATTAGTGTTAGGCTGAGTTTTTCACCAAAATATTGCAGGGCAGGTTCCGAAAATACTATGAAACTTTTAATTTTCATGCACCATGAAGCTATGAGTATATTTTTGGGGTCTAAAAATGTCCTAATTTCAGTAAATTATTGGGTCGAGTATATTTTTGGGGTCTAAAATGTCCCAAATTTAGTATATTTTTGGGCTTTTATAAAATATACTGTGTCTGACCCCCCCATCACATACCAATAAAAGTTCCCCCTCCTGGGTTGGTGCTAAACGCAAAACCATATGGAAATAGAAGAAAAAGAGCGCGAAAATGCGAAAATGCGGAAAGAAACTGGAAACGAATCCCGAGCAAAAACTGGTGTTGTTGCTGTTGCTTGTTTCGCGGGTTTCAGAGATAAGTGCCTTCTCGCTGGCTGGAAGAAAGCAAGACTCAAGAGAAGGCTGTTGAAAAAAAGAAAGACTGGTCGAATCCGGTAATAAATGTTCATTTATTTCTTTATGCTCCCAAAATATGTAATTTACCAATTTTAATTGCAGTTAATGAGTGGAAAGCAAACCAAACGAGTTTCCTCGTGTCGTTTGAGGCCCTGCGTTGCCCTCTGGGTAAGAGTACTTGGCAATTTCTGCCTAAAATAGAACCTTAAAATCAAAGCTGAGCCAAATCCTCCAGAAAAGCTAACTGGTTACTGGTATAAATGCCACATACACATTGGATACAAAGCTGACTGAATTGAAATACACAAAACAGGCTTTGAACACATCAACAAGACAAGAGCCAACAGAACTGTCTAAAACCCTTCAAAATATAAAACAAATTATTAAGTCATGTCAGAGGCTGTAAATTTTTTGACAATAATCCCCAAGAAACTGATCGTTTTTGTAAGAATCATTGAGAATTCTTATGAAGAACCCCTTGTTTGGTATGCAAGGTCTGTGATTAAGGTTCTTCAGGAATTTACTTTGCTTGCAGTTAAATTTCAAAACAACATTGTCTGCAAACGTAGCTTTTTTCGTGAGGTTTTGGTGATATGACTGATTTTCCTCTGAGGGGCCAAGTCCGGGTCTAACTTTATGCGCATTTCATACAGCATGTGATCAGACTTGTAACAATCAAAGAACTAATGATTGTCAAGGCCCCCAAAAGGGGGCAGGAGAGGCAATTTTCACAAAGCCCTCAGGGTCTAAAGGGCCTCTTGATTCAAGATTTTTAACAATCCAATTGGAGGAAGTGCTCTGAAATGAATATCAAGCCAATCTATAGGGTGTGATCGAAAAAATTTTCTGCTCTCCCCGCTTGCAGGGGATCTTGTTTTGCTGTTTTGTCCCTGAGCTCTTGGCAGCCCTGATGATTGTTCTTCAAATTCTGGCTCAAATTTAGAGATTTGGTACTGGATTTCATTACATTACATTTCATATGTTTAGATACAGGGAGGGTAGCCCTTCAGCACAGGTGCTGGTTTTCAAGGGGCCTTCCAATATAAACAAATTAGAGGGACTGGGCCATGTAACTGTAAACAAACCTGTTATCTCTATAATCTATATTGTACGCGTGTGCCTATTGTGTTCTGCACAAATTTTTGTGGATGGAGTGAACCACCATAAATTTACTTCTGAAATCCACCAATATCCCTGCTATCATACAATATATGAGTATTTTGCTTGTTTCTCTTTGAAATTTAAGAGTTTGTCTTAAGACAAAATATCTTCATTTTGAGAAAAGTAGTGGGAAGTCTCTGTAATTTGCCTGTCAAAATACTGCAGAAATGTTGTTTCAAAAAGGTTGGTTCATTAACAGGCCCTGAAATGAGAGGCACTGGGAGCGCCTCCACACACCCGAGCACCTCCACACTCGCCTCAAAAATTCTACTGGCTCGATTGTTTAAGCGCCTTGCAGATCAAAGGTGTTTCTTTTAATGATCCATGATTATGATTTGTGAATTTATTTGAAATAAATTTTTCAACCCAAATATTCCATTTTATCTTTGTAAAACTGCAATAAATTGTCTTTCCTTCTCTCCATTGACTCGTAAGTTTTCACTCGCTTCCAAAGTAAAGTTCACCACAATGTCTACGCAATTACCAAGCTGCCTTGCTTCTATGCTGACTGCCATGATTACGATTTGCTCAGCGCACATGCTGAAGCAAAAATAGCTGCAAGCTCTGCCGGTCTGCCAGTGCTGACCATATGGTAGAATCATTGCTGTTCAGTTCTTGGGAAAGGGCAGTGGGAATGGCCAGAAGTTAAAGTTATCAACGAAGAGCAACAACAGGCTACAAAAGTTTGGTGCAAACTTTGCAGGAGGCATTCCAAGGCTCTTCCATCTTATTACACATGCAGCCCAGCTCAAATGGCAATGCTGGCCTTTGTTTATTTTTTTGATTATTTTTCCATGATTGATGTGATTTTAACTGAAAATTTTCAGACAAAACAGTAATTGTAGCTTGTTTTTCCAGAACTTTCCATTTGGTTTCCCTGGTTCTCACAAAGACAAAAATAATCTAGGAGCTTGATCATGGGCGTAAATGAATTGAGGAGCTTGATCAACCAAGTACCTAACGTTTGCTCATTTCAAGACCTGTTCATAAAGTGAGCCAGCCCCTTTAATACTGAGTTACAAGATAAACATTAAAGGGAATAGACATGGCTATATCTCGTAGCTGCTATAAATAGGCTATAGAAAACGCCTCCGCATCCATTGTTTCTTTGGCTCCACAATGAAGCCACACGTGTTGAAATTATCAAATTCAATGGATTATATTTTTAACCTGGCCCGGGCCAGCTTTTGCCTATGTCGATTCCCTTTAAGACTTGATATGAAAGGCTGATTATTGATTATAAAATACAAATTGGTTATGTGCTACTGACTAATAAAATTCAATCCAAGAATACCCTGTAAAAATATTTTCAGTTTTGCAATTATGTCATCAGACTTGTATTGACCAAGGAACAAATGATCCTTCTTCAAATTCAGGCACCAAGCTAGTGATTTCATCCTTACAAGCCATTCGTATTCGTTCTGCAGTAGATGGAGCTTCAAGCCTGAAAATTCCTTGATGACCAGCATCATTTCGTGCGTACCTGATAGCATCTTTGATTGCAAAGAATACAGATGCTGCTAAGAACAAGGGTGGCTCACCAACTGCTTTTGATGAATAGATTGCTCTGATATTTGATGAACCTAAAATATTAATACCAGGTGAGAAAAATACAGGGAGCTATTGGTGACTCACAGAGTTGAATTCCTAGTCTTAGTATTTGTAAACTGCTATGAAGCATGCAACACAGTTGCTTGGGACATACTATATTTACATTCAACGACCAAATTCTTGTAAGCAGTGAAGTGCCAATCAATTGTAACCCTTGATAAATTTTCTATTATCTGCATTGACAAGAAAGGAAGGAATTGTTTGTTTACTCCAGAGTCTGACTCCCTTTTGTTTAATGCTTGATGAGATCACAAAATCATGAAATGTCACAGGCAAGGGGAAAAATCTGTCTCTTGGTTGGTGGAATGTCTGTTTGTTTTTTGTTTTCTGTTTTTGTTTTAAATAGCTGTTGCAGAACAACCCAATTTATGTGGGTTGATTACCTTGTTAAATTTCTTACACCTTCTGATGTATGACTTTGTTCAACAATATGTGCATTGTTGCCAAATTTCATATCAACCCAAGCTCTTCCAAGAAAATCCTAACAATATAACCCATTAAACTCACTATCATGCAGAATGTAAAAACAATGGCAAAGGAGCACCCGGCATGACAAACATGAAATATACGTCAATGCTATTGACTCTGCCAAGTATTGCTGAGTACTTTGTACCCTGTGAGTCAAAAAACCATCAAGCGTTTGAAGAAATACTACTCCTTGAACCCGTAGGGGGGGGGGGGTGGGTGCTCCCATACTTGAAATGATGGGATGTGCCGCTCAACAGGGTGCCCTTTTACGGTAAAAATTGTGCGACAGGGTGTCCTTTCCTGGTAAAAATTATGCGACAGGGTATTACAATTGATAAGAAAATTATGCGACAGGTTATATGAGTGAAAACGACAAGGAAAATTGTCTTTGTTTTCCTTTCTCGCGATAGACCTTTTAGCTATTCTACAAAAGAGCCTGGATCGAGCGTTATTTTCGTACGACTTGATATGCGAGGCTCGATGGAGTGGCATTAGAGGTTCTATCATATTATAAACATTCAAAAAATCTTCAAATTGCATCATAACATCGTTCGATTCAGATTCTCTCCCAGAATAGCTAAAAGGTCTATTATGACACCAATGTTTACTAGCACTTATTTTGTCCCCAAGGGCACTCAATTTCTTAGTTTGACAATTAAGATTCCATTTCAATGAGCAGTGAATGGACAAGAATTCTTGTTAAAATACAAACCCTTTACCAGTATTCTCCTAATTCCTGGGTATAAAAGACAAGAGATCTTACTGAACAAAATTTTCAGATCTACGTTAGTCTTTTACTTATAGATTGAAATGCCAACTTTTGATTGTCAGCCCCGTATTTTTTATCCCACAGCCCACGGAACATGTCAACTTTTTTTGACTCACCTGGTACAGAAAATTCAATTGAATTGGATTTACCAGATCTTATTTATTGCAAGACGAAACAACATAGTTCCATTTGATACGTACCACTAAGCAAAGAGACATTAAATTCTTCAGGTACTTCACCAAAACCAGGTATTTTATACATTCCAGGCCCACGTGACAACAATTCACCATTTGGTCCATGAACCATTTGTTCCAATACAAACATCCCATATCCCTGCATGAAAGCTCCTTCTACTTGTCCAATATCAATGGCAGGGTTCAAAGACTCTCCAAGATCCATGACTATATCCGTTCGCAAGACTTTGTGATCTCCTTCAAAGCAATAACAACAGTTTTTAAGACACTATCGGGTGTCCTAGGCTAATTATTAGCCGTAGTTGTCACTGTTGAAAGGTTGCCGGACGCTCCAGTATGAGCAGTCGCAGTTTAGTGTAGTAATCTTCATTCATTCATTCATTCATTCATTCATTCATTCATTCATTCATTCATTTTCATTTTAACTTATTCATACAGGGTAAAAAACATTCAGTTGATACGAAAAAACTGTTTTACAATGTGCTCTGTTAAGATAGAAAAGAAAGGCAAAAACAAAAGAAAAATTAGTTAATCAATAAACTCCTAATGCTACTTAATACATTGAAAAGTCCTGTTTTAAATAGCCCTATCGAAAAGAAAAAGGAAATTAAATTGCAACAGCAAGGAAAGTCAATAGAATTTGTTTTTGATGAAAGGAAGTATGTAAGCTCTATCCAAACTCTGCTACAAACCACGCAGCCACCAAGCACTCTTTCTTTGCAACACCTTTTTGTTTTGTTAATTTATTCATTTTCATTTTTTTTTCGTTTTTATTTTTGTTTGTTATCTATATCAATCGTAATAGTTATGTCTGGTTTTCGTTTAAAATGTTTTTCTTTTTATTTATTTATTTTTTTAAGGCCCCGGGTTTGTCACTGTATTTTGCTCCTCTTGGTATCGTCATCGTAGTATTGTAAAGTAGTTTAAGTAATTTGTCATGTAAATTTTTTAGATTGAACATATATATAAAAAAAGGATGTAAAGTTTGCTTTATAATCTTTTTGAAAAGCAAAAACCTGGACTCATCGCTATCAATCTAGGCTGGGCTGTGGCTGGGTCCAGTCCAGCGATTCAGGTTTAGCTTTACCCAATCGCTAATCACACTCAAAATGTTCCTTGATAATTACCTTCAACATAGATACCTCTTTTTTTGGTATCCGGGGGAGGGGGGGGGTTACTTAAGTACTCCATGGTACGAGGTTGTGCCATAGCTTAAGGTACTTTTTTCACGATTTATTCTGGATTTATGGATATGGTTTTCAACGGTATTTAAAGGCGCAGGGTCACGTAACCGTAAACAAACCCGTTACCTCTATGATCTATGTTGTTGCCCACACGTGGCCATTGTGTTCCGCTCAGATTTTGGTGGATGGGGTGAATCCACAATAAACAATAAAGTTACTTCTAAAAATCCACCAATGTCACTGCAACCCTACAACGTATGAATGTTTGGTTTATTTCTCTAGAAAATTCAAGAGTCCATCTTCAAAATAACACCTATATTTTGAGAAAAGTAGTGGAAAATCTCTGTGATATGGACTATCAAAAATCCTGAAAAATCATCGTTTCGAAAGAAGTTTGTTTATATTATGTGACAGTGCTCCTTTAATGATTTCCGGACTTAGGGGTATGAGTTTTTGATGCAAATCATTTCAAGGCATACTCCTTCATTTTGTCCAGATTTATGGGTATACTTTTTCGGTTTTTCCCTGATTTAAGGGTATACATTTCACGAATCGTTTCGGGTTTATGGGTGGCACTTTCTGGTCCTGAATGGCACATCCCGTACCACGAAAACTCAAGTAACCCCCTTAGAGTTGGTAATGGTTTTTGGGAACAGAAATATTAACCCTGAAAGCTCGAATTTTTACAGCCAACTCCAAACCAGAGCTGTGGCATTTCTGGCCAAATCAAATTTGCTTCATTATTGCTTGACAAAGAATAGCAGGAGAGGACAACGGTCAAAATTACCTGTAAGGCAGTCAACCTCGACAAGCGAAAATCCAACTCCAAATGTGTGATAATTAAAGGAACGTCCGGAATTTGTTTTAATATCGTAACCAACATCTGGTGTTTTGTAGAACCCGGTCGCTGAAAGGCTAACCCTGTCGAAAAATCCCGCAGTCACCCAATCTTGCCAAGTTGTCCCTTCTTTCTTGTAGGGCTCTAATCGTTTCAAAATCTTCTCACATGCATTTATGACAGCCATTCCGATCAGATCGGAAGACATACTAGCTGCAGTTGCTATGGCATTGGGAACTTTGTCAGATGTAGCATGTGACGTGAAAATCTTTGTTTGTGGAATACCAAGAGCGGTACTGGCAACTTGAATCATTTTTGTGTGCAGTCCTTGCCCCATTTCAACACCGCAATGATTTAAAAGGACACTGCCATCCAGGTACACATGGATAAGAGCGGCTAAAAAACAAATATAAGAGTCCATTTACTTTATATTCATTTATCTAAAACATATCATATTCCGTGTAGCAATTCAGTTGAGCTGCTTTACGACTGACCCAACAAACCAGAAACCAACTATCACAAGGGTAATAGAAGCAGAATACAGTAAATTCCCGCATATGAGAACCTACTAAAATAAGAACCTAGAGGCTGTTTTCCCGAATTTTGCACCTTGTAGTTAAGAACCCGTTTTAGTATGGTGAAACATAGTCTCTTATTGCAGGGGTAGCAAAGTTGATTTTTGATTGTTGCTATGAAGTTCATTTTGGTGCCAATTGGCTTTAAAGTGTGATTCTCCTCCTCAATTAGTTATTAGGTCCATAAAACCCTTCAAGAACAAATCATGGGGCTGAACATCACTGTAAGAGTGATCTCGCATGAGCAAACTCAGACCGGTCTGAGTTTCAGTTCGGCTTGAAACTCATTTCGGTCTACGGTCAAAGCCCTTGGAGCGATCAAAGGTCAAAGCCCTATATTATATTAATTCAATGATGAATAATTTCATTAACGTATCCAAACTGCATATCATTGAAAAGAAGAAAAATTATACTTCCAGGTTACATGCACTAAAATTTTGTCAAGTTTTTTTATTTCAAAGGACCAGTCCGGGGTTGATCAAATCATTGTTAAAAAGCAACCTTACCAACTGCTGAACACCAGTCCAGAGTTCTTTCCAAGTTTTCATGCCTTGAACTTTCATAAACTCGACAATTAATGTTCGTAAGTTAAGCCTAATATCGTCGCCATTTTGTATTTTGTACGAGTGTGTGAAGGCGCGATAAGGAGGCTAGTAGTGTAGTTGGTATAATATCAACACATTTGGCAGCCTCGTTCAAGTCAACTTGAAATGGGGTCATACAAAATGACGCCATTTTGCAGTTCTCAGCAGATGGAAATATGTAGTTTTGCAGGTTTAGAGAGAAAAAAAATGAAAAAGTGCTGCACACCATTCACAACAGTGTAATCTCTCGAATAATCAACAATTATAAAAACCCCAGACTTGTCCTTTAAATAACAGATGGGTTGTGTTTTTTCTGAAACTCCCTTTCAGACAGTCCGCGTGCATGCAAATGACCCTGCGTGAAAAAGCCTCTTTATGCTACACTCACAAGAAAGAATGTAGGCAATGTACCTCCTTGATTCATAAATGCAGGCTCATAGCCAACGCCATATGTAACTGGCAACATCGCAATGCCTCTCTTCTTCCATCTGCTTTTGCTGTTAAATGCAATGACATTTTGTTTAGCATCCTCGTAGTTGCTTTGTTTCAGGCATTGCTCCCAACATCTATGCAGTCCACTATTTTCCATTACCTGCTTGTATAGTGTAACTTCTCCGGGTTTGTACATATTCAAGTTTCTGATTTCTGTAGGATCCCTTCCGAGCAATGTTGCAATATCGTGAATCCAAGTCTCTGTCATCATCATGCCTAGTGTTACGAAACAGAGATGAAAAAGCAAAGATCAAATGTTGAAAGCTACGGTCATATGTCAAAGACCATAGGAAAAAGGTCAAAACGTTAAAGGTCAGATAAAGGCAAAAGACATTTTTATTGATTTCTGCCATTTACGGCCTGGAGATTTCAAAATTTCAAACGAAATTTTGATACGAGTTCTGGAACCTATCGAAATCGTCTGTCGAATTCCGTTTTTCAGTGGAATTTTCCAAAAAAACCGCGCAAGCAAAAGCGCCTGGAACTAGCAGAGGCGTGACGTGGAAAGAGTCGAAGGAGTCATTGCAAAGCTGCGAGAGAATGGATGAGTCTGTTTGCACTCACTGACGGTCAAGTCACGAAAGTTAGAAACGACTACCTGTTTTGACTATCTCAAACGAAAACGCCGAGAAAGTGGGTAGTATATGGCTGTGGCTAGTCACCTCGTGCAGAGAAAAATGTGTGTGCACATTATTCCTAACTTCGGTGCGGTAGACATGTTGCAGCAGTGGGCTGTGGACTGACTTGGAGAGGGAAGCCGTAAGACTTGCAACAACGAAAACATTGCGGGTCTCCACAAAATATTTCAATCCTAACTACTTTGAATATTCATTGGTTGCTATAAGTACATTGGCTGGCTTCCAGAGCACCTTTCTCAGAACTCTTCAACGTGCTGAACATGAAATTGTAGTTGAAATCGAATAATACACTTACCCAGATTTCGAAGGATCACGATGACCGCGCAAATTGCCATGTCAGGACTAGGCCATGCGCTCATGGACAGGCAAGGGCAGGTTCTTTCTCCACATTTATGTTTCGTCTTCTTCGATAATGCTCTGGTTCTTTGCAAACTTTTTAGATGACCCTATTATTGCATCGCACAATATAATATGTATTTACAGGTTATTCGTGAAGCCATGTGTCTTCGATAGGAGCTTCTCTTCGGCTTGATGATGAGAATGAATGATCAAGGCGTGTTTTTCTGTGCTCTTTGCAAATAACACAATAGTTAACTGTTTGATGGAGACAATGGCTGATCCAGCCATTCACAACTAAAGACAATCATTGCTAATTTGCATCAAAATAATTCAAATGATGTTTTTATGTTTTCATTCAAGAGTCCGTCCCAGTTGAGGAGAGCAGAACACAGGAAGCTTGGCCTGACCATAGACTATGACCGGTTCTCAGTTCGTTCTTCGGCATCGAGGGATCGAGGGAAAACTCTGAGGGTGTGTCGCTGAATGCTCAATCTTTTGAAATATCAGAGAAGTTCTGGGCCAGCATCCGAAATTTATTTTGTTTGCTGTTCGATCTGTTCGATGTGTATCTGCCACACGGCGTGGCGTGTGTTCTTCAGATTACTTCTTCAAGTGCCTAGGGCCTCTCAAGTGATGAAATTCTTATGACTCTTTCCACGTCACGATTTAGCTAGTTCCAGGCCTCTATCATCACGCGGTTTTTTAGAGAAGTGCCCTTTTTCAAAACCCCCAAACCTACCCTTTCGCACCGCAAAGATAAATAATATTATTGTCATCGGATTCCTCATAGTTCAAATTTATAAATATAAAAAAATCGCATTTGCCTTTATCTGACCTTTAAAGGGCAAGGTCATTTATCATAGGACAAGGTGATATGTCAAAGAACAAAGTCAAGTGTGATCAATAGTGAATCTTAACTTTGACTGCTTTCGCTGGTGAGGTAAGCCGATTTCAGTTTCTCAATATTGAGCTCATCAAAACAACTCGACTGCGTACCGGGTGACCCAAGCACAACGTCAGGAGCTAGATCATAACTAGCTCACTGAAATCAAAAGTTATTGACACATGGTTTTTATCACATTTTACTTGAAACGCTTGGTTATCTTCTGAGATACTGCAAGGTCAATTCAAGCAATGACTATCATCCAAAGAACAAAAAAAATAAAGCAAATTTTGAATATCGCACTCCTCATTTTCAGTGAAATAATCGCTATTATTTTTCAGTCAATATTCAACAAAACTCAACGTAGTGATGGATTTGAGTCATTTGTGGAAATATTTTGTTTGTAAAGTGATTGAGCTCTGTTCTTAATTAAAATTTCGTGCTCCCCAGCAAATTTGGGATTTCAGATCTTTTCGCATCTGCCAAGATGAAAATGAGAAAATTCCGAGAAATGAATCAATAGCATGTATTTCAAACTACTTTTTGGACGGTAGAAATAACTTAAACTAACGAAGTAACATTCAAAAGATAGCTGAGCCTTTTAGCTACATGCTGGTATCTCGTGTTTGTTCATAGCATTTGTTCTCAGGAAACTATGTGCCATCTAGCTCGTGAAGTGTTTAGTGGTCACCTGGTATACCGATGAGCCAAAAACCTATCTACTGTAGAGGAATCATGCTCCTATCCTAGACTACATTACATGAGTCCCTCTTACTTACGCTCGTTGTTGTTGTTGTTATCGCTTCAGTTGAGGGACTTATGTCCTTACGCTTCAATACAGGGACTAATTAGGCCAGGTCTGCCGCGTTCACGACGCGACCAATCAGATCGCTACTTTCTTAATATGGTCAACCCACGTACCCATTTTTAGCGTTTGATTGGTTATTAGTTTAAAGTTCGACTTCTCTCAAAGCGAAGCGACGTTCGAAGGGACGTTCGAAGGGATGTTCGAATTTTCTTTCGACGTTCGTAGGATGGAAGATGTTCTAAGTCTCTTCTGATTTTTCGTAAGATTTTAGTCCCTGTTTAGAATTCGTTTGGTCGTGAGTCCTTTGTATAAGTGAAATTAAAACATCAGATTATAAATGTTGAACGAATACAAGGAATCACGTCGTCAGTCTACTCCTATCCAGCCATGCCCATGATTCGATAAGTTGCGATCTTCTTGACAGCGTAAATGAAATTCTGCAACAAATGGTTTTTCTAACCTTACTCTCTGGAAAATCTCAGAAGGTCCTTGTATGGTCATGAAAGGTTACCACCTGATACAAATACGAAAATGATATTTGCGACTTTAGAATGAATCCATATGTTTCAGAACGTTTTCACTAAAAAGATTTTCCCAGTTACCTCTCTCGTGTAACGTGGTATGTATCAACTTCTACCTGTAATTTTTATCTGTATTCATTGTAACAACAATTTCATCTGTGTGTAGCATTTGGTAACTGTTAGTCTTGTAGCATGTCTTTACGTAATGGCCATGGGGCCGTCATTTTATTTTGCTCCCCATGGTACCGTTCCTGTACTAACATGCCTGAGTTTAATGCAGTTTCTTAAAGGCGGGACTTTACTGTATTGCCGTAAGAATCTTGGACTCGTTCCCTAATTTTATCAAATTACAAGCGCAAAACAAGGGCAGATTTTGTAATACAATAGCATCAGTCCCTTTGATTCACACCTCAATTCAAAGCGATTAGCGAATGCAGACAAAAGAAACTCTCTCAAGCAGCATTTCAAAACAAACGAAGCAGCAAAGTCTCGTTTGGTGCAAGCGAAGGGAGGTTTTTAAGAGCAGGTATGTGCTTATAGCGAAAGAAGCAGTGTACATCTAAAGTTCTGTTTAGCGTATTTTGTTTATTTGATTCAGAAACCGAGCAGAGGGCATTACAAGTTTTTCATATTTATTGCTCAGATGTACACAGTCACTTCTCAGCTCCTGAATCAAATAAGCAAAATCCGCGATACAGGACTGTAGATTTACCCTTCTTCTTTCGTTATAAGTACGTACCTTGTCTTAAAACCTCCCTTCGCCCGCACCAAACGAGAGTTTGCCGTACTGGTTTCTGGGCAACTTTGCGGCTTCGTTTGTTTTGAATTACCGGTTGAGAGAATTTCTTTTGTCTGCATTCGCTAATCGCTTTGAATTGAGGTGTGAATCAAAGCGACTGATGCTATTGTATTACAAAATCTGCCCTTGTTCAAGCGCAATCAAATTATCTTGGATCAAAACAGTAAACAGGAAAAGAAAATTGATTTTGAGAATATTTGTAAATGAAATAATCAACAAGTGTTCACATCTGTTCAAGGAGTGGCCTCCTAGAAAAATCTGCTCAATTTGTTTTAAGACATATGCTGATTTGATCAATAAATGCCGCGACATGCTTTGATCTTGACTTCTTACGTCCTGACAAAATGCTTATTCTTTAAATTTCATTCAGCTGTTTAATCATTTTTCAGTTTAGTTTATCATTTATTTTAGAATCTGATAGATATTTTGTTTCAGGAGGTTTGTCTGACTTTAATCCGTAATATTTTCAGAAAGTATAGGAACGGATCCATTGATTCATGATTTATTTGCAATGATGTTTCTAATTTTGGTGTCAACAAACGGCAATTTTTAATGTTTGTTTAACATTTGAGTGAGAGATGTCTTTTTAACCTTGAGTTTGATTTAGGTTCACTCGAAAGCTTAAGTTTGCATCACAGGGAAGAGAAGGTACCTGTCTGTTGATGTGCCGCGCTCAAGGGTATACGATCAGTATTTACTCTAAGCCTATAATAACTGTTTCCGAGGGCAATACCAGAAATATTAACCCAAAACCGAGCTTGCAATGATGTTCCAAGCCTTTCCAATTTCTCGACGTTACTCAAGTGCATTCCGAGCAATATGATGCAGGAAACAAATGAAAATAAAGTGAAACTACCGGGTGACCCAAAAAAAACCTTCACGAGCTAGATCGCAAATATTTTCTTGACAAGAAATGTTATGAAGACAAACCAAGGTATCAGCATGTAGCTGAAAGGCTCTGCTATCTTTTGAGACGTTGCTTGGTCAGTTTAAGATATGCGTACTGTCCGAAGAAACGGTTTCAAAAAATGCGGAAATTCATTGATTCCCCGGACCATTCTCTCGCTTTCCAGTCCATTTTTGGAAAGTGTGAAAAAGCTTAATTCTAAATTTGCTTTGGAGCATGAAATTTGAATGAGGAACAGAGGTCAATCATTTTGCAAACAAAAACTATTCTTAGAGTACTATTCTTATGTATGTTTGCTTTAGAAATGAGAAGACAAATCATTTGAGGGTGGTCATTCAACAGATATTATGAAACAGTAATTCAAGCATGTTATTAAGCTAGAATAGTCATTATTTGTTATAAGAAGTGGGGGAGGGGGGCCAATAGCGAGGGATAAGTTCCAAGTGTTGTCACAAGTAGACTGATGACGATGAGTCCCTTGTATCCCTGCGGTAAACCTTGCTCAAGAGGGACTCATAATGAAACAGTAAAATACTTGGCCCTATTTTGTTCAATCATCAATGGAATTACAAAAGAATCACGGCTTCGAATCTCCATCCCGTGGGACTGTTTTCAATTCTTCAATCGAATCGAAAATTCTATCACATTTACACCTTAACAATGGTAATTCACAAATCTCGCAATCTGATTGGTACTGAAGAAATTGCTCAGTTTGGGCCTAAATAGGGCCAAGTTTTTCATAGTAATACTATGAGTCTCTCTTGACCCAAGCGCCATCATCAAGTCAAAGAGCACAGGGAAACAAGAGACTCATCGTCATAAGTCTATGTCACAAGCCGTTTGCAATCTGCGGAAACGCATATTTTTCTCAACAATTTTGTCCAGGACTGTAGTTATGATCTAGCTCGTGAAGTTTTTTTTGGTTCACCCGGTATGTTAATGATTTATGTTGTGAAAACAAAGGATTCCCTTGAGTTATACTTTCCCATGACTGGAGTTTCCAATTTTTTGGCAATCTGAGACCATGAGCGATAGGACACCCAGTGTATAGCAGTTTAAATCTATATCAGTAGCGAGCCACCTTAACTTATTGTTTTTTTGTGTCTTGAACTTGTTTTTACTTCTTACACAGCCACCTTTCAATGTTTCGTAATTTTGAAATTTTCAGTAGTGAGCCACCTGGAGTTAAGGTGGATCTTCACTTAAGGTGGCTCACTACTCAACATTTCAAAATTACGAAACATTGAAAGGTGGTTGTGTAAGAAGTAAAAACAAGTTCAAGACAGAACAAAAAACAATGAGTTGAGGTGGCTCGCTACTGATATAAATTTAAACTGCGACACACTATAGGTGTCCTATCGCTCATGCTGAGAGGTAAGGTTCTTAAGAGCATTTTCTGATAAAAATACGCATGATGAATTTTTGAATTACCTTGTTTTCCACCAAACCCACGAAATGCCGTATTCGACGCCAAATTGGTTTTGCAAGTTCTTCCTCTTACTTTGAAATTAGGGATACTGTAAGAATTTTCACATTTGAGTACAGCTTGTCTTGTAACATAAATAGACAGATCCGCACTCCAACCAGCATTTGCAAATAGGTCCATGTCAACCGCTTGAACTAGTCCATCTTTATTGAAACCAACTTTATATTTCGCAAGAAATGGATGTCGGTAGCCGGTTAACATCATATCTTCATCACGGTCTAACATTAAACGAACTGGCTTCCCAGCCTGAAAGAAAGGTGACAGTTGAAATTGAATTCAGGGGTGCTATAATGAACTGCAGGTTCTAAATCCTTTCTTTTATCCAATACGAAATTCAAGAAAACAAAATTTCTTAAGGGACAAGTTCCAGGTTCATAAAATTACAGTAAGAACCCGCAAAATAGAAACCACTTTATAACTTTATAAGAAACCTCAGGCTGATTTTTTTGAGATATGGTGCCCTCATATAAGAAACTTCTCAGCCTGCCTTTAGGGAAGGTTTCTTATAGGAGGATCCCAAATATATACCATACTTCATCATGGCTGAACAATTTGTGATGAGGTCACTTTCAAATGCATAAATTCATGCAGAAGCTTGCATCAGCATTCAAATTTGGTGAACTTCCATTTTTGATAATCTTAAATCTCAGTTTATGATGTGCAGCAATGTATTTACCGTATACTCATGTATCTATGTAAAGATATTCAACTTAAAATCATTGAAGGTTTCTTAACCGTGGAAAAGAAAATAATGGCAAGTATACATAATTTAAACTTTATAAATAGTATAGGATACCACACTCGGGATCAAATAAGGATTCTATCGAATTCGATACAAACCAGACGAAGGTTTCTTAACCATATTATAGGAAACCGTTCAGCCTCTTTCCTAGATAAATACCCATTTATTGAGAAACTAAACAGGCTGTTTTGAAAAAAAGGTTTCTATTTTGCGGGTCCTTACTGTATGGTTCTGTTGAATGCACTTCTTGGGACTTTTTCTTGCGTTTGTTCAGGGGTTTTGTTGGGGAGACGAAGTCCTGACCCTTTTGCTTTGACACATTGTGTTTCAGCTTTGTTGATAGCGAATCAACGCTGGGGCTCACACTGTCATGCGCATCAGAGTTATTGTTTCATGCTCTTGTTTTCAACGGTCAAGCTAATTTACATATCACGTCATTGAAGTAAATCGTCAGTGCGCATGCGATCTGGAGCCCTTTTGGGGGATTCCTTGAGGCTCACAACTTAGCGCGTTCGTATCTCCAACAAGGTTGTGTTTACCATTGTTTCGTTTTTCCAGGGGTTGATGAGGGGACGGTTTGGAATGAAAGCGGGGGGGTTGGAAAATTTTTCAAAAATTAATAAGCGGGAGGAGGACGATTATTCAGTACTCGAGAGTATGAGATGTGATACCTTATTCGCAGTAACGGCAACGAGAGCTGCCAAGAAAGATGCCCTCGTTTCTTTCCCTCCAAAACCACCGCCGATCCGTTTTGTGTTGCACACAACTCTGTTGTAAGGTATACCAAGTGCAGTGGCAACAATCATCTGTGTATCACACGGGGCTTGTGTTGATGAATACAAAACCATCTCATCGTTTTCATTCAACGGAAATGCCAAACATGACTGTGTTTCCAAGTAGAAGTGCTCTTGCGCCCCAGTCCTCATTGAACCCTCAAATATATGATCACATTTCTTAAACGCCGAATCCGTATCACCTTTCTGAAGCTCATTGTCATCCTCAAAAAAGGAGCCGGCTTTTATTGCTTGCTCTATTGTGACTATGGCTGGCAGCTCTTCATATGTAACTTTAACCTGTTTGGCAGCCCTCTGTGCCGTTGGCTTATCTTTTGCGATCACTGCAGCGATGACTTGTCCGTGAAAATAAACCTGAAATTGCAAGTATAGGAATCAAGTCTCTAAAAATATTGCACCACTGGTTGGTGCATCTTTGATGTTGTTTATTTGATTCAGGAGCTGTGTGGTAATTGTTTCACTTAAGCCCCAAGTACGCGAGAATTACAATGCCTTCTGCTCGGCTTCTGAATCAATAAACAAAATCCACCACGAAGAATTTCAGATTTACCCTTGTTCTTTCGTTATAAGCACGTAATTTCTCTTCAAATCCACCTATCGCGTGCACTTGGCGATACTTTGCCGTGCTACTTTCAGAGCAACCTTTGTGGTTTTATTTCTTTAATTACTAGTTTAGAGAATCTATTTTACATGCAGTCACTAATTACTTTGAATTGAGGTGTTAATCAAAAGCAACTGATGCTATTGTGTATTGTGTTACAAAATCTATCCTTGTTTTACCGAGCATAAAGGCGAAACCTTTGCTTTGAAATAACTTACACGTATCCGGATATTTTTGAAAACGCATCTTTTTTTATCCGTTTTGGGTTCCCGTCCACACGGAGACGGCGTTTTCAGTCACCGAAAACGAAGCTTTTCGAAAACGCTCTCCAGAGTGGATCTTTTTGAAAACGCCGTTTTCATGTTGTCGTGTGGACGGGTGAAAACGGAGCTTTTCGAAAACGCTGACGTCAAGGCATCGATTTACGACGTATCAGAGCATGCGCACGGATCTTTGGGGACAACAAAAGGGCATTTTGATTGCCTGTTTTCTTTTGTCGAAGTTCGAACAGCGAAGTTTGAATGTAGCAGCGTCTTCGTGTGGACGGGGATATTTTCGAAAACGCTCCTCGTGTGGACGCAAATCGTTTTGAAAACGGATAAAAGAGATGCGTTTTCAAAAATATCCGGATACGTGTGGACGGGGCCTTACGTTCAGAGGAAGTCTCATTTGGGAATTCTAAATGACGAAATAAA
Organism: Aurelia sp. 3 sensu Dawson et al. (2005); assembly: GCA_964020215.1. Lineage (NCBI taxonomy): Eukaryota > Metazoa > Cnidaria > Scyphozoa > Semaeostomeae > Ulmaridae > Aurelia > Aurelia sp. 3 sensu Dawson et al. (2005). The sequence goes on from OZ026584.1 coordinate 17,503,318, forward strand.
AGAATTGCTCATTGTCACAAAACAGGAATACCGTAAATCCTTGAACAAGCGCCCCCTCAAATAAGCGCCCATCCTCAAATAAGCGCCCATCCTCAAATTTCGCCCACCAGTTCCACATGAAATGGAAGCTAATTCGAGATTCTAGCCAAAACGAGTTTCAGAGACATAAGTTTTAGTCTATATGAACAACAAGGGCAGATTTTGTAATACAATAGCATCAGTCGCTTTGATTCACGCCTCAATTCAAAGCGATTATCGAGTGCCGACAAAAGAAATTCTCTCGAGCAGAAATTCAAAACAAATGATATCGCAAAGTTGCCCTGAAACCAGTACGGCAAACTCTCGTTTGGTGCAGGCGAAGGGAGGTTTTTAAGAGAAGTTATGTGCTTATAACGAAAGAAGAAGGGTAAATCTAAAGTTCTGTCTCGCGGATTTTGTTTATTTGATTCAGGAGCTGAGGAATAACTGCGTACATCTGAGCAATGAATACGCAGAAATTGTAATGCCCTCTGCTTGGTTTCTAAATCAAATAAACAAAATCCGCGAGACAGAACTTTAGATTTACCTTTCTTCTTTCGCTATAAGCACATACCTTCTCTTAAAAACCTCTCTACGCCTGCACCAAACGAGATTTTGTTGTACTGGTTTCAGGGCAACTTTGCGGCTTCGTTTGTTTTGAATTCCTGCTTGAGAGAATTTCTTTTGTCTGCATTCGCTAATCGCTTTGAATTGAGGTGTAAACCAACTTGACTGATGCTATTGTATTACAAAATCTGCCCTTGCTTATATGAACAGGGAAGGCAGTTGTCAGTGTTTATTTTCATTTTTCATAGCATGGAAACCTGTTTAACACGCTCTCAAATATATTTTTTAGGAGAACGTAAAAGGCGTCTCGTTCAAAAGCCCTCTTTCACTTTTTTGTCTTTACTTGAATTACTTTGACATCCAGAAAGATCAAATAAGCGCCCTGTCGAATAAGCACCCAACTTGAATAAGCGTCCCCCTTTTAGACTTATGCCTTTTCGTCCCTTGTTTCCCTGCGTTCTTTGACTTGCTGATATCACTTGGTCAATAGGGACTCATAATATTACGCTTGTATAATGGGCCCACTTTTTCAAAATGGCCTAAAAAGGTGGGAGTTCTCGTACACTCAACAAAATCGCTTCAAAATCTGGTTTACATAGCTCGAACATTGAAAAGCGAAGTTTTAGTACAAAGAATGATGTTGTGTTGACCTACAAAGCGCAAAATGCATACGTTTCAGACAGTAATCTTCCTCTTTAGAAGCAAAATAGATCCATCGAAGCTGCGAGAACTCCAGGCTGCTTCAACCGTTCTTTAAGAGCAACAACAACAGTATTCTGAATAGCGGCCCCTGATTGGTTAAAAACTGAATTCTAGCGATTTGATTGGTGAATACGGAGCCCACTATTCAAGAGTAATGTTATTAGTCCCTCTTGACCAAGGAACGCAGGGAAACAAGGGACGAAAAGGCATCAGTCTATCCCCCTTTGAGGCTCAAAAATTAAATAAGCGCCTGAGCATTCATTCGAGGATTTACTGTAGTGCAAAATGCATTTCTTGTAAATTCAAGATCCAATTTGTTTCTCTTGTTTATATTTATGAATAACTTGTTATAGAATAGTCGACCTGAATTAGTCTCTTCTGCCAGATGAATAAAAACCGTACACCTTTCGGAAAATCACTCAAAGTTTACCATGTTGCCTATCTTGTGTAAAGGACCAATAAATGAAACAGGTTTTGATGTAAGAATTACGCGTGCTAACGCCCACAGCTACATCAACAGAAACCAACGAACAGCAGGGCCTATTTTTTAATTCAAAAATCTGTTGGATGGACATTAGATACTTTGAAGCTTCTGCCTGTCCAAACCTTAATGCGTATGGCTCCCTCAGTTATGAACCTATCTAGAACACATGATTTTCTATAAAATAAACCATCAGGATCTGCTTTTGACCCTCCCTGTTGTGCAGGAAACCAGGTTTTCCTCGTCTGTCGGACGGACTAGATAGAAAGTGAAATTTTTATGCATGTTTTTCAATTGCATCTCTGTGCTGCGACAAAGCACTTTTCTTTACACTCTTGATATCTATGCATCGCTCAACTCTTCAAGATTGCGTTTCGAAGCAACTTTTTGCTTAAAATGATTGATCACATGGCATGTGAATTCATTAACTGCATGCAGTCTGTCTGTCGCACGGACACTGTCGGATGGACAAAATTTTCCTATCCTTTTGGCAACGCCTACTTCATACAGGAAGCCTCTTCTTTGTTCTGAATTATCCAATGAAATTGAAAAAAATGAAACACGTTATCGTTATTTCACTTTGCCAGGAAAAAGGCGAATAAAAGACGACATGAAAAGCCTTTTTGCGACATGATATTATGAAATAGCCTTAAATTGCGAACTCATCATAATGAACCCATGGATGCACAATAAAATTGTAACCTGTAGAGAGAACACTATCAAGAGAGAAAACTACTACCCTGCAAGATAATCAAGTAATCACTTACCATCAACGTTGTTTCACCAAATTATTTACCAAATACGCGTTTCGTCGCACACACTTCAGTTTAGTTCATGGGAGGAACGGATAAATGACAAGACCAAGCTGTTTGTCCTGTATAAAAACTGACCGCGGTTTTGTGATTCATCTGCTCTGTTTTCAAATGCAAAAGTTCCATAAAAGGCGTCTCAAAACTATGCAATATGTGTAAAATCATCTGAGAATTGTCATTGTTGGTATCTTTAAATTGTTCTTTGTACGAACCGAGCTGACGAAAGTGTGCGACGAAACGCGTTTTGGTTATTCAACGTTGCCACCTATTTCATTTACTAACTTATTTCTTTCCTTTCTGGGTTTATGATTAATTCGTTTTAATCTTGCAGGATTCAATAATTCTCTTTAGTAACAAGTTTAGTTTGGTTGTTGTTCTTTTGCGGGATTTGACAGATTCCTTCCACAGATCATAGTTTTCTTGTCGCATTTATGGGTCTAGTAAGATGATTCCGTTATTCAAAGCTATTTTTGAAATTATCTTTGGTCCTTGACACACTTTTAAAACCCAATTTTCATTACTGGTGATCTGATAAAATTTGATGAGTTTCAAAAGGTGCAAGCTTTTTACTCACCCGGTGCATAAAAAAAAGATTCCAAGGATGTAAATGAGTAAATGAAACAAACCTCCTTAGAAGCAAAGATTTCCTCGTCCGGAGGATTACCAGGAAGGCCAGTCTTGTTTCGACTCTCAGGGAGATCTTTGTAACACATAAAATCGGCGACTCCATCAATTTCCAAAGCTTTAGTCGCATCAATGTCCAGGATCCTTGCATGTACTTTCTTGCTCATGACAAGACCCAGGTACAGCTCATCAGTAGTTTTGGGAATATCGTCTACATAAACAGCTTCACCTGTGCAGTGCAGCTCAGCTGACTTATGCGGCACTGGTTTACCAACCGCGCGATGTGCTCCGCTTGACTCTGGAATTTTGAAAAACTGATGACTTTTGATTGGCCTATCGATGAATCCTTCTGTTGCGCTTCGGTCTGCTGCAAACGTGCTGTCTGCGGTAGCGTTTACCTCTTGGGCCACATGGACATAAAACTTGTAGAAGAAGCTTAGAGCCAAGGATCGTCGGTACCGCACCATTCCACCGGGGGCGTTCGGCGGCAAGTTGAATTCTTCACAGATTGAGCTGAGGGCGGTTTCAAGTGTCTGCTGATCCCATGACTTTCTGTGTAACACCTGCATTGTGCCTGTAGCCATCTTTGTTGTCGGCGCCAGTCCTCCATAGCAAAGAGTGACACCTTTGACCTGAGAGCCTACCATCAAGACTTTAAAAGCAGCGTTAACGATAGCAATATCATCATCGCGTCTTCTTGCTTGTTTGTAAGCTTTAAAAAACTCATTTTGTCTTGTAAACGGCAATGTTATGGACACCAATACTTCATCAACTTTGAGGCAGTTCTTCCTGTAGCCTGTGTAGAAATTCTGATCCATCAACACGGTCCTAAAGCCTCTGACGCTTGCTACTTCCAGCCTGCATTGAGAAGCCATGAAAATTGGATTCAGATCGGAAATAGGGCTGCCAGTCATGATGTTTCCGCCAATTGATGCCACGTATCTGATTTGTTTTCCTGCAAACCATTGTAGCATTTCTACGATAGATGACAAAACAGCTGTTTGGTATTTAGGCAAGTGATTCATCAGTTCCTTACACCTCGCTTCCATCTCGTCAAGCGTCATGGCCGCTCCAAACTTTACCCCATTTTCATTGTAACTCATTTGGTTCATCTCTTTCACGTGACTTGGGTGAATCATCACGGGGTATTCACAGCTCTTGAATTTCGTCTCGATTCCAACTTCTGTGTTTCCAACTACGACTTTGGCATTTGAATGTTGCTCTTTGATTGTCAGTAGCTCTTTCAGTGAAACTGGTCGATGCCATGTCACTCTCTCGCCTTTGAAAACAGCACTTTCTAAATCAAGATTTTCATTCAAAACCAGATTCGGTGGGAATATCGGCTCCTGTGTTTGATCGTACGGCTGGAACTTTGGATTCACAGCGTCATTGCTCTCAGATTGGCCAGAATCAGGTCTGCAAGGATCACTCTCAAGGCTTTTGCTGCTTACCGCCTTGAAGCATATTCCTTTACTTCCTCCACAACAACCGGTGTTTCCACCACACCCCTTACCCTGCCAAACTTCCTCGAGATCTTCCTGGTTGGCCGGAGATTCTTCTTCCTTCATCGCTTTGTTTATTTCATTCATCATATCTGTAAAGCCATTAGCATTTATCTCCTTTTTTGAAATTGAGGGAGAAGGAGCACCGTGCATCTGTGCTTCGTTTGAGATTGACGATGAAAGAGACCCGTTGACCTGTACTTCTGGTCGATTTGCTTCGTTCCCCGCCTGCTCTTTGGAGCTGCCAGAGTTGGGTACATCATTATGATGAATAACTTCATCCTCTCTACTTTCAACGCCATTAATGACACCAGATGACAAGCCATTTTGACTCCCATTGTATCTAGCCCAGCTTTCGCCTCGCCCTTGGTCCTGTTTCCTCCCCAAGTCAGGCTCAACGCAGAGTGTCCTCATACTTTCAAGAATCGGTCTGTAGCCTGTACAGCGACACAGATTTCCTTTGAAGTATTCTGTTACGTCTTCCATGCTCGGCTTAGGCTTGTTTCGAAGGAGAGTATACATTGACATTACCATACCTGCAAAAAATAAGCCAATTTTCAATGTGTAACAATATGTAGCCTGATTCACAGACCAAACGAGGAAGGTCTGTGAATCAGGCTAAAGAATATGTTGCTATTATAACGATACAGTAGAAACCCGCATAAAAGAACCTATTTCTATAAGAACCTTGAGGCTGAAATTTAATATTTTAAACCCCTTACATAAGAACCTCTCAGAGGCTGACCCTGGGGAAGGTTCTTATATAACAGGTTTTGTGTCTTCAGAAGTACTCAAAACTTTCAAGAATTATTGAAATTCTGATCAGAATTCATCGGTGGCATAACAGAATATCAGATTCTTAACGTAACCTAAGAGTGTGGTTCTAGCCTAAAAATGTTCTCATGAATTATCAAGGAATCATCAGAAAGTCCTCAGATTTCCTATCCTGAAAACAGTATAAATATGTGCAAGGTGAGTATTGTGTATAAGAACCTCTTTAAGAACCTTGAAGGCTGAATTTAGAATAATAGCCATTTAATTAAGAGCCTATTCAGGCTGCCCAAGAAAAACCTAGGTTCTTTTATGCGGGTTTCTACTGTATGTTAAACCCTGCCTGAACTGATACATCGCTATAACTACGACTAGTGTCCTTACGCGTCCAGAAACGGACATGGCCTGCAAAGTTTTCTCAAAACTACCCACCCTAAAACGCCAAAAAAGCAGTTCACTACTTAGATGTTTCTTCGAGCTATTTAAGCAAAAATCTCCTACTCTCAAGTGATAGTTTGCTTGTTTGGGGACAAAAAGATCTCCTAAATTCGTTCTGTACTTCGAGATTTTGATCGTTGCGGCCTTTTTAGTCGAACGCGCTTTTGTTTGTCTTTGGCGGGAAGTTTGAATAGACCTTTTAGCTATTCTGAAAGCGAATGTGGATCGAACGATATTTCATTACAATTTGTAGAATTTTCGAATGTGCACAATTGCGATCGAAGATCTAACGCCACTCTATCGAGCCTCGTGTATAAAATTGTTTAAAAATATCGCTCGATCCAGGCTCTTTTCTAGAATAGCTAAAAGGTCTATTGAAGAAAAATCAGCCCATCCGACCACGTTTTTCGTCGGCTTCCATTCTGATTGGTCAGGGAACAGATCTGTGCCCCGAAGGAAATTTTTTTGCCGTTTTGAGAACAGTTGGGAACTTGGGAAATAAAGCCCTCGCAGAGGCGGCAACAACAACGTGAATTCAATTCATTGAGATGAGCGTAAGTTGAGGTTCGTTTTAAAGTGAGGCTACCGTTACATAGTCTAGTCTGAACAAAACGAAAAGACTTGCCTGGAGTGCAGAAGCCACATTGTGATGCATGCATCTTGGCCATTCTCTCTTGAATCGTATGCAATTTTGTCTTGGTACTTCCAATACCTTCCACTGTTGTTACTGCCAAACCATGCATCGAGCATATTGGTGCAAGACAGGCATTCACAGAGGAATGATGGATCTTATTGCTGGCTCTGTCATACTTTGACACCATCACTGTGCAAGCTCCACATCCTCCTTCCCCACAACCCAATTTTGTGCCACATAGTCTCAGTTTCTCTCTCAAATAATATAGCAAAGTCCATTCGGGATCTGCCGACGTCTCCACAATCTTTCGCCCTGTTGAAGAAAAGATGCTACCAGGTGAATCAATAAAACGAATCCCTGTTTGAAAAGCCACGGTTGCCAAAACGATGAAATCTACCGGGTGAATCAAACAAGTTCACGCGTTTGACAGACTGTGAGATAAAAGGACGATATTCAAAGCTGAAATGTTAATCTATCAGTCAAAGGCTAACTTTGATTAGCCTTACGACATAGTCCCAGATATCGCAAAATAGCAACAGCGACAACAACAACAATAACAACAACAACGACATTTCCTTTTTGCTCGATCTGGGCCTTATGGACTTTGATATAAATTTTTGAGACGGAGATGCACACCTTTACGTGTGCCCTTTGGAACGAGGCTGCAGTGTAGTCTCGGAAGCGAGGCAAGTGACCCTCGACAGTTGGAAATTCTCAATGCTGCGGTGAAGTTCATGGAAGCTAATTGGCCTTAAAACTGAGGAACTCCTGATTCACAGTGAATGGTTTGTTGATTCTTGGATTGAGGAAACATTCGTATGGATACTTGTGGCTTTTGTTCATGGCTAATATCACTGTAAACTTGAATTCTGAGCTGTTTTAACATTGGAGGTTCGAGCCGGCAACTTAGGCCCATCTACCATTGCCTGGTGTTCGTACAGTGTTGCTATGGTTTCCAAATCTAGTTATGAAATCGATCGGGGAAAACTTCATCCCAAATTTTAGTATCAAAGTCCATAAGTCGTAGTTTGAGCGTCCATCAGTCTATCAATAGCGATAACTACGAATATGCAATCAGTCTAAACTTTGATGAGAAAATTTTTTTTTGGTAAGGGGTTTGTATGGGAAGCGGGAATTCCACGTTCCGTTCTGGTCCATGATTTATTTGTCATTGAAATTTTAATTTAATGCTATTGTCAGTTTCACAGTTTCAGAGATGAATTTTAATGTCTATAGCAAGCAAATCATGGGCCAGAATGGAATGTGGAATCTTGGTCCTAAACAAACTCCTTTGTAACATTTTCCTAATTTCTGGGTCTATCAGATGAGGGATTTTACGAAATAAAATCTTCACATCTAAGACTGCGTTCACATGGTGCCGGTACATTTTGAAAACAATGAAAAATGTGGCGATAACAAAATTTGAGCTAGCGTTCACACGATACCGGCACAATTTGAAAACGATAGAAAATTCAGCAGTAACTAACTCGGTTCAATCTCTCCAGGAATTTGATGTCAGTGAAATGTACCTACACGTTAAGAACCTCGTAGGCTCATGTTGATAGCGTCGAAAATTGTTGTGTTTTCATCATTTTCGAGTGTTCACACGATGCCGTTTCCAAAATGTGCCGGTTAGAGTTCCGTTTTCAAAATCTACCGTTTTCAAAATTTGCCGGCAAAACATGTGCGGTTTTCGTGTGAACGGGAGACCTATCCGTCACATTTTTCACCGTTTTCAAAATATGCCGGAATCGTGTGAACGCTGTCTGAACGCTGTGTGAACGCTACATGTCCGTATCTCAATGCTTGCTGTGAACATATAACAGCGCAAAGCTATCGGAAAATTACTGAAGCCCTCTGAGCTCAAGTTAGTTCAAGTGTCATTTTTAAAATTTCGCAACAACAATGACAATTCCAACTAATAAAAACAAATGATATCGGTATGTATATAATGATGTAAAAAATAATTTGAAGGAAATTTGTAGGTTTGGAATTTCTTAAGGAAGAGCCCCCTCAATATATAAACTAATCGAGGAGAGAGCACCCCCTTTTGCCAAGAATCAAATTTAAGTTGGAACATCTTTAGTGTGCAGTTTAGTAATTGAAGAGACTAAAGATGTCTAGGCCTGGTATTTCGGTATTTTGTGGAGAATACATGAGATTTGAGATTACGACGAAAAATGAAAACCGAAGGAGAATTTTTGATGACATCATCAAGGCTGTTCCGGGATTTAGCATCTGCAAATCTAGCAGATCTTATGTAAACCATACATATTGTAGTGTATTTTCACCAGACATAAAGATATCACGTCTAGAAGCCTGTCTTGTATCATAATGATGAACAGTTGTCAAGGCACAGGTAGCAGCGCTGGTTGTAATAATTATATAAGTATAATTGTAAACCAACTTTTGTTTTCTTCCTTATCGTTGTTCTGTTCGTCTGTTTGTTGTGATCAGTCCTGGCCGTCAGTAATTTTAGTGGCGCGCGGTAAATCATGCTTCTCGAGGGCAGGAGGTGCGTGATGACGTGCGCGCGATCGCGCAGCTCAAACGGCCAGGTCTGTGTGATGTTCGTTTTGTCCTCCAAGTCCCTCCATCAAAATACTACAATCCTGGTCAAAATAAATTGGGACACTGGCAAATTTCTGTGTTTTCGTCATGTTTCCTAAAATATCGAGGTGAAAACATACGTTTAGAACCTTCTCATCCCCCTTCCCCCCTATTTCAATGTTGGGATGGTCGAATGACGTTTGATTCAACCAATATTGAAACGGGGGGAGCGGGGGGCACTGAATCAAAGACTGAAATAGTGCAATTTTGTGACTTGTCCCAAAATTTTGACCAAGATTGGGGAGCGGGGGGAGCGGGGGGCACTGAATCAAAGACTGAAATAGCGCAATTTTGTGACTTGTCCCAAGAATTTTGACCAAGATTGTAGGTCCATCAAGATTCTCGTTTGGGGACTGGGTCTGTTGATGGGCCTCGTATTTTGATGGTGGAAGTTGGAGAAGAACACGAACATCACAACAAACAGAATAAGGAAGAAAACAAAAGTTGGTTTGCAATTTTATTTTTACACTTACTACAACCGTACGCTGCTTCAAAAAATTTTGAAAAAAGGAAGGAGAAATTTTAGTAACAGTTTCATGCACAAAAGTAAGCACATTGACCATTGGCCTGACTCAATTACCATAGCAACGCCAGCAAGTTCGCCTCCCCGGCAAGTTCGCCATTGAAAAAAGATATGACACGCATGCTCCGTCTACAATGAAAACAAAAACCCGCAGACGAGCCTTCACGCTTTTTCGGTGCTACGGCCCCTTTATGTCAGATTAGTTTCACAATAACAGTGACTTTTGGTTATTTGCATCGATAAGCAAAGACAAACTTTGCCAAAACATTTCAACTAACCAGCTAAATCTATGCTGACGGGGGTGAGGGTTAAGGCCGTAATTTCCCGGCTGTACTTTCAATGTCCGGCGGGGTCGTTACTGGGGGGTGTCGCTATTTGACCCCAAATATTGAGTCTAATATTTTGGAGACCCGCAACAAATTCCATGATTCTTACTTTTTCAGATTTGTGGACCCAAAATATTGAATTTTTTCCAGACACCAAATATTGATTTAAAGTAAAATTTCGGACCCCAAATATTGGTATTGAGAGTTATGAAGTACTCCCCCTGAGGAATACATGGACAACAACTTTACGTGAAGATTCATTCTAAAGGCCGCCTGCAGAGTAACCGCATAAACAAATATAAGACCAGGCCTGCCTTGTCTGTCTAGTTGGTTACATAATAACGATTTAAACTTCAGAGAAAAGGCAGGTACATTTAGAAATACACAGATACAGAGGAGCAATTGAACTATTGACTATGATTTCTGCAGCTTTAGATCTATTTTAATCAAGTTTTGGCATCAAAATGATTCGCTTACCATTCACGAAGAATACCAGCGCTGATGCTGCCATGATGTTCTGCAACACCGCCTTCGTCAAATCTCAAGCCACTGTCGCCACAAGATGCAATGTAGGTAGATTGGGAACAAAGCCCCCGTCTTCATTTTAATTTTAATCTAAGCCACAATAACAGAAAGTTATACTAATGTAAAAGAACTCTACCCATTCTTAACCTTCAAGAAATACAGGGGCCCTATAGGGATGTGCAAAGATCTCTGGCGCATATAAAATATTGGGACGTGAATGGATTTCTGTGTTGTCTGTAGAGTGGTGTTGTCAAAGAGGACACTGCTGGGTTGTTGCTGCTAGCCTGCGTGCTCTGCAAGGAAATGTCTGGAACGTGAAAGATATCTTCCCGGGGGGGAGGGGTATTTATACATATTTTGGGTACGGGGACGTGCCATCGGGAAGGGTATCGATTTTTACGATTTTGGTATAAGGAACGGTATCAATTATTGCAATTTTCGCAATTGGTATTGGATCGGGCATGCGTTTGCGGAAAATCGGTATAAAGTCGGGTATATCTTTTTGAAAAATTTGTGTAAAGTCGGGTATACATTTTGGACAGAGAATTCGTTACTCCGACATGCTTCAAAAAGCGGCCTATCCCCCCTCGATCGACTTATTAACAATCTCCTCCCGTGGATAAATTCCCGCTCTGTTCAAGAGTGAAGGCTGGGAGAAGGGTTCGAATTTTCAAACGCTAGCTTTGTAAAACCGCTTGATGAATCTGGAGGGAAAACAATTGGACTTGCATATTATTTTTGCATATTATTTCGAGTGAGAAGAATCATTCAAATTCCTGGTGAATGGTAGTGAGTACAGGTTGGCAGACGACAGCCAATTTTCATTAGAAGTGTCGCTGTCAAGTTGCCAATAGAAGTTCGAAATTATCTAGCCTAATTGAGGCTCTGATGCCAACTGCAATGGTCAAACTATTTCAGGTATGCCTACCTTTCGTTACACTTTTGGAACACTTTCCTCCGCAGAGGCTTGCTAGGGGAGGGCTTGGGGAGAAATTTTCTTCTTTATTTATTCATTTATTTGTTTGAAGCTCTGGTACCCAGGGTAGCGTATGTGTAGCAATATTCAACACCAACAAAGTTTCAGAGCAAAAATTATAAAAATTCATCGTTGCAAAAACAAAATTCGACAACTTCTTCGTTGCAAGTCAAGAGGCTACTCATTTCTTGCTGAAAATTTAAATTTTGAGACCCATATTGAAGGATTATCGAGTCTCTAAACCCATCCTTATGGGCAGCACGTACCCATTCCTCCATAGATGGAAGTTCCCACCGCGGGATATTCAGCCCCAAAGACAGCACTTGGGAACTTCCCCCTGAGAGCTCCGTCACATGTGCTTTTCAAAATTTTTTGGGCCTAAATCTAACTTTGCCATCTCCTGCGCAATATTGTTCCACGCAGCGGTCTAAGTTCGGTTGTCTCTTGAGACAGCTGAATCTTTGCTTTATGAAATCAACACTTGCTGCAGCGTAAATCCTTGAACTAGCCCACGGGGGCTTATGTCACAAAAAGTATTTTGGGTTGGGGGCTTATTCGCGGTTGAGGCTCACTTAGCAGCAGCTACTAATATTACCAAAAATGTAATTCATCAATTGAACATTGAACCCTTCTTTTAAACACTATCTTGACATACTGTTCATAAAAATTTCAGAAGTGAATTTTTTGCGGTTTATTTTGTTGAAAGAATTTGCAAGAGCTTGTTTTAGATGATAGCACAAATTTTTCATCATGGCGTTCAGTCTCCATAGCATCTCATTCAAACCTTGGCTAATTAAATGAAGGGTCAGTTTTCATGAATGCTTTTAAAATTCACCTGTTGATAAATCATGATGAAAAATATATATGTTAAATGTTCTTGAAGCATTTGTCTGCGCATTGGATATAATGATGAAAATTGATGCTTCATTTCTTATAACAGAAGCTAGTTTATCTTGTTTAATGTTGATAAAGCTATAGAAATAGTTGGAATGTATCCTAGTCTGTTTGCTACCAAATAATGTTCATTTTAGGCCAGTTCATCTTCCATCGATTTATCGATTAACAGACTTTTTCGCAATTTGGAACATCATTCTGACAGCCTAATCACTCTCAACCAGCTCGTATAATGACTTGCTCTTGAAGTCAGATAAAGGCACGATGCTTGTTGCTCGCCAAAGAACTCTTTGTATTGAGATATTCAAAACAGTGAAACAGTTAAACCCACCTTTTTTATGCAGAACATTTTTAAATTACGATCTTCAAATTATTCATTAAGAAATCCAAATAACTAGCTCATGTTAGGCCAAACCAAACAACATTTGGGTCCAATATCCTGACGTCTATTGCGCCACAGATTTGGAACGGATTACCAGACGGAATAAAGTCTATGGCATGCGAAAATCACAAAAACCTGATAAACCTAGTTTATCACTGATAAACTAGGTTTATCACTTTGATAAATTAGGTTTATCGCGATAAACTAGGTTTATCAACTGATGAACTGGGATTATCAACATTTTTTTGATAAACTGGGTTTATCAAAGTGATAAACTCAATTTATCAACGACAAATTTGATAAAGTAGGATTATCAACTGATAAACTAGGTTTATCAAATTCCATTGTTGATGAGATTACCCTATATCTATTGTTCGTGAACAAGATGCGTTTTGAACGCGGGTGCGCATTTATGATTTGGCGCTCATAGCTGAGCTCACAAAGTCAACGGTTTTGACGACGATGACGATTGTCAACGTATGCTCTTAAACGCAATATCTGCCATCGATTCCCTTCTTCACATGCAATACCAAATAAGATACCGGAAAAGAAAATGTTCTGGTTCCAATATCGGTATTACTAAACAGCGGAATCACCCAGAGCCACCCAGAGCCACCCAGAGCCATCCAAAACACACCTGAGCCAGCCAGAGCTATCGAGAGCCAGCCAGAGCCAGCTATAAGCTACCTTGCGCAACTCTTCTAACAAGCATGGCACAACATGGTGGACTGTTAAAAACATCACACTACTTCTCTTATTAGACAAAGATGAGGTACTAATTGATATCATTCTTTCTTGTTAAATTATGATGCTTCTTAAGATTTTATCTTTTGGACTTTTACCATGTGCTGCTTGGTGCTTAGGCCCACGGCCTACACAATCTATCCTTACGACATTTTACTTGAATCACATTTCACGAAGAAGCATCATCATTTGATGAGTGATCTCAGTTACACTTGATCTTTCACAGCTTTATTGAACTTAATATTCAGACATGCCGTACCATGCTTGAGAGGGGGTGCTCCTAAGAGGGGGCATACCATACCCACCACTTGCCTATCTGCTTTATTTTGGGATATTTTCCATCACTAATGTTAGCAATTCATTGCTTATGACAAATGTTCGTAAAAAAGAATTTAGCACTGTTATAACGATTTTTCTGGAAAATTTTGCCCTGTTTTATTGGTCATGTTGCAAAATTTGCCCTGGTTATGGGGCCATAATTTCAAAATGAATTCTCAAAGGCACTCATATAACTACCAAACCTCCTACAAGAGTCTCCCCTCGACCATGCTACTTTAAAATGTTGCGCAAGGTAGCTTTCAGCTGGCTCTGGGTGGCTCTGGATGGCTCTGGTTGGCTCTGGCTGGCTCAGGTGTGTTTTGGATGGCTCTGGGTGGCTCTGGGTGATTCCGCTGTTTAGTAATACCGTTCCTATATACACACCAAAACATGCTAGGCCTAGGCCTACAGTATATTTGATTACACGCGGGTAGCGGGACTGAATGGCACGCTCATAAACAATGGAATTTGATAAACCTAGTTTATCAGTTGATAATCCTACTTTATCAAATTTGTCGTTGATAAATTGAGTTTATCACTTTGATAAACCCAGTTTATCAAAAAAATGTTGATAATCCCAGTTTATCAGTTGATAAACCTAGTTTATCGTGATAAACCTAATTTATCAAAGTGATAAACCTAGTTTATCAGTGATAAACTAGGTTTATCAGGTTTTTGTGATTTTCGCGTGCCATAAAAGTCAGCAGAAAATTTGAAAAGTTTTAAGGATTTGATAAAACAATGGAATGGTCCCAATTGTAAATGTAGTGCCTGCAAATGACTACCAAATTAGTTTTAATTGGTTATGTATATTTGAAAATTTATTTATTTTGTTTGTAGCTTTTGTTTTTGTAAATTCGATTTTGATTAGTTGACTTGTATATATTTATATCGTAAGTGTATATATTGTTAGCTACTGTAAATAATCGAATTGAAATAAAATTACACACACACACACACACGCCTTGGCAACAAACAGTAGGAAATAAGAGGAGTCGCCTCATTGCGGCTCAGTTGCCTTTCCTCCAAACTGCAGTTGTTTTCGATTTATTTGCACCCTTCAAGAGTCACGCGATAGTTGTTTGGGCTAGCAAGTGTTTTCTTTAGATTATTTAGCCATCTGGTCATCCTTTCACCTATTTGTGAGTGTATTTTGAGCCACTTTATTGCAGGTATCTGACCTCATCTTTGAAGCCCATAAGCTTTTTGAAATGATAAATCAAAAGTTTGAGGCCCAAAGAACAAAATACCTGGGTGTTGCCTAAAAGACCTTTTAGCTATTCTAAAAAAGAATTTCGATCGAGCGATATTTCATTACATTTTGTAGAATTTTCGAATGTGGACAATGCTGATAGAATCTCTAACGCCACTCAATCGAACTTCGTGTGTAAAAATGTATAAAAATATCGCTCGATCCAGACTCTTTTGTAGAATAGCTAAAAGGTCTATTTTGAGATCTGTTGTAAGGAGCTTTGGAGCTCAAAGTTACGAGTTTTTACGCATGGGTGCGCAGTTTCTGCTCTGTCTACAGGAGTACTTTTGGACACCCCGTAGTTTATATGACGTAGATGAGTATCTTGTTTGCATCTACCGCCTTGTTTCCGGCGGATGTTATTTAAGTTTAATTTGTCGACCCAATTGGCGCTTCGCCGACCAAGGCTACCGAAATAGCAGGCTTACCCATGTCCCTCTATGATTTGTCACTCCATGCATCGTTAAAAAGGGATTTAGCGCTTGCGAAAAGGACAATTAAAGCAATCAATGGTTTGATTTGGTCATGTCAGCTCCAGGCACCAGGTTGCTTAGTTGCTTCATGTATTGCTATATTCATCAAATTTTCATGAAAACATGACATCAATTAGAATTTGCGTAACGCCAACGCATTTCCTTTGTTATGCAGGTATTTGAGGTTTGACCTGCTTTTCGAGGTTTTTGCCGCGATTTGTTCCTAGCTTTGAAAATTCCGAGATGCACCTGAAAAGGATGCTAAATGGAGCGACCTCAAACGGAGCGGGTCACGAATACGTAAAACTCTGACTTGACTGTGCGGCTTTTTTTTGTTTTTTCAATTTGTTTTGAATGGGCTTGTCGGAATTTCTGGCTACTGAAAGCTAATTTAGGTCCACTGTGCATGCCGCATCCAGGCATGGGAGCCCTAGTTTAACGCCCCTTCTGAAGGACGGCGAGGTGACTTGAGAGGTCAGGCCTCCGAGGTTACCCATCCAGAGTTTTACCTCACTCGACCGAGCTTAACTTCAGGTACCTGACGAGAACTGTTTCGCCACTCGGCCACTCACCCCGTGCTCGTCTTTGTTCCGAACTTGAGCCAGAGAGATTATGATTGCATACAAAATGTGCTGGCGTTTTAACTCCCAATTTCTCAGTTTCTACCGGGTGACCCAAAAAAAACTTCACGAGCTAGATCATAACTAGCTCCCTGAAATTAAAAGCTATAGCCAAATGCTTTCTATCACAGTTTAGTTGAAAGGCTTAGCTATCTTTTGAGATGCTGCATGGTCATTTTAAGCAATGATTACCATCCGAAAAACCAGATTTATTGAAAATTCCGAATCCAGGATTCCTCATTTTGAGTAAATAATCGACATCATTTTCCAGTCAACATTTGATGAAAACTCGACATAGCGATGGATTAGAAGTTGTCTGGGGAAATTTTTTGTTTGCAAAATGAGTGACCTGAATTCCATATTCAAATTTCATGCTCCAAAGCAAAGTTTGAATTCAGGTTTTGTCACACTTTCCAAAAAATGGACAGGAAAGCGAGGGAATGGTCCTTGAAATGAATGAATTTCCATATTTTTGAAACTGTTTTTTCGGACAGTACGCATATCTTAAACTGACCAAGCAACATCTCAAAAGATAGCGTAGCCTTTCAGCTACATGCTGACACCTTGTTTGTTTTCATAACGTTTGCTGTCAAGGAGATATAGGCGACCTAGCTCGTAGTTTTTTTTGGGTCACCCGGTAAGCTAGAAAAGGCCACAGCTGCAGGTAGTCTGACAAATTTGTCTCGACGAGTTTGTCCGGGATTGTAGGCCCATTTTCACTCTAAACAAACCGAGCTTATTTTCACATTAAACACATAGGCTACTTGCCAATCCCAGATTATTGCTCAAATACCTTCAAAAAAGTTTAAATAAGGTCCTCAAAGTGTTTGTTTCTAGTTTCTCAATTCATCGCCTGCAGAATTAGAGCTAGAGCGACGGCCATTTTCCGCTGATTCGCATTACCGTCAAAGAAATCCATAATGGCTGCTAATGCATCCAGATTCTGGGCACATTTGATCGAAGTACCAGGGTGTTCATTCGGCTTCGTGATCAGCGTATGACGTAAGAACACCCTGGGAACGAGTTTGGTGCCATGTCGGTTAGAAAAGTGAAAATCATGACGTTTGATGTTCATATCAATACAATTTTTTTGCTGTGTAACTCTATTATTTAACATTCATTACCACCAATCAATTTTTGAATGCGAACCGCATTTTTCAAAATGGATTATTAAATAGACTTTCGGGAACTAGAGATCGTAATAAACAAAGTTTAATTCTATTAGATCTCGAGCTGAAAGCAATGGAAAAAATTTTCTCGTAGATCATTGATGTGGTGTTCGAGAAATTTCACCAGCAAAGAAAATTTGGAAAACTAGAATTCAGACGTTTTGCTGATTTTGTTATAAAATAGGATTGCCGCCTTTCGCCTGCGGCGCCGCACTGGCCCGCCGTCGCTCTTTGCTTTCATTACGATTACGAAGGAAAGAGAAGCTCTGTAGATTATCCTGATTTCCCATCAAAATTCGAACAGCTTTGTCATGCCACTTCAGTCAAATTACGATGTTGTGAGTCACGGCAGTCAATTCTTCTCTCACACACACACTTGTCAAGTTGCCAACTTTACATGTTGAAAAAGGAATTGTCGTCAAATTTTATTTCCTAGAGGACTGAATTGATTTGATAAATTTTTTATGAACTCTGTTTGAATCTTAGATTGCAAGCTGAATGCCATAAATGAATTTTTGGCTGCAAAAATATTGAGAATTTTGAAAGTATTGAGGTGTTGCGGTGAAATTTTGATGGATGGGAAGACTTCATTTTCCCAGCAAAACACTTTCACTTTTGACCCTTGATTTGTGCGTTCGTAGTTTAGAAATGAAGTGGTGGTGCATTAATTACGGAGCAGTTAAGGAAGGCAGAGCAATTTTTCTTCCTTATTGCAAAAGAGCAAAATTGTTGTGTGCCAGAACCCAGACATCATGCTCTCTAAGTCGAATGATGCTCTTCGTGAAAAGGCGCCTATGCAATATTTCTGGCCGCACAAATGTTCCTCCAGCTTCAAATTTCGGCAGATGGATGATTTGTTTGCAACTTTTGTGCCAAAAATTTATCACACCGAAGGCTTTTGTTTTGTGCACAATTCTTTCAGATTTGACGCCCTGTCTAGCTCTATTTGCACATATAACATGTATCTTTACTCGGACAGAATTTGTATTCACGACTTGTGAATAACTGTTTACAATTAAGTGAAACCTATCGCCGTGATTCTCGTAAATCATTATCTTCTATAAACGTTGGTGGACTGTTCAAACATAATCCTGCCTCTGAGGCGTCCATGTTTTTCTCAATCCCCAATGAACATGCATAATTTATCAATAAAGTTTCATTAGATTGCCCAATCAATTGCCAACAATTCATCTCTCCAGAACCATCGGATAAACCGCATAGTGATCATCTAAGGAGCAAGTTTAAACGCTGATTGATTGGGCGTTTAATCAGCCTTAATTGTGAAGGAAGGCAACTTTCATGGTGCTATGTCTAGCACAACCCCTTTCATTTTATCTGCATATCTGACAACAACAACAGCAAACGCAGTAGCAGCAACAACAACAACAAAAACAACAACAACAGGAACAACATAAACTCAAAACATTTAGTGAATGAGTGGTTCTTCGCAAATCTTCCTCATGAGAATTCAGATGTAAAGAGATTCACTTATATCCGTGCGTTAGCCTTTCATTTGTGGTCCACGACAAACTTACATGAATCTTATCAGTAGTCAAACAACACTGGGTACCACACTCTCTCAAAAAGGAAAAAGAACTCATTTTCTTTATGAGAGAGTCTGGTACCCAGGATATCAAAACACAATGCTAACATTGCTAGGAATGTCACCTGAAATTTTTTGCCAGGAGACAGATATTCGACAGATCCTAGAAAGTAAAAGTGCTCGCTTCGCTCGTGCTACAACATTCCCAGCTCATGTGCGGCCTGCAAGGGTATAGTTTTCGTAGTTCTAGTCTGGGTAAGATCCACCTTAATCATAAAAGTGGGTCTGCACTTCAGCCGTGTCAATACTGAAAATTTCAAAAAGTACGGTTTCGAAAGGTGGATGTATACAAAGTAAACATAAGTTCAAGGTACACCCGCTACCGATACAGATTTCAAACTTCTACATACTGGATGTCCTAACGCTCTTGCTTCCAGGAGTAAACAAATCTTACAAAGGTTCCTTACAGGTGAGTCTGAATTCGTCAGTTCTTATGGATGATTGCAAACGATCAGATTTTCAAAATCTTATACTGGGCGAGCCAGAAAAAAGTCCCCACTTTTGAAAATTCACAACACCAAGACTAATTCACGGATTTGAATTATTC
This sequence comes from Aurelia sp. 3 sensu Dawson et al. (2005), assembly GCA_964020215.1. Lineage (NCBI taxonomy): Eukaryota > Metazoa > Cnidaria > Scyphozoa > Semaeostomeae > Ulmaridae > Aurelia > Aurelia sp. 3 sensu Dawson et al. (2005). The sequence continues at coordinate 17,522,829 of OZ026584.1, forward strand.
AAATTCTAGTTAAAAGCCGAAAGATAAAAGTATTTTTTGTGACTTTTCTCGCTGTCCTACCAGTACTAGGTTAATTCAACTTTACAAAAATTTCATGGTTGCAAAATGACTGAAAAATGGCCTAAAACATCGATCAATGCATAAATGTCTTCTCGCTTAGAATAAAGAAGGAAATGCAACTTCTCATGGGTGAGAGATATCCTCTAGGCATTAGTTGCCCTGGGATTGAAAATCTTTCGTATTTTTTTGAAAATCAATATCTTATAACTCTTGAGGGAGGTGTAAGGCCCATGGCCTATTGCTCGATTTGAATAGATTCCTTACGATTTGAGCAATGTTTTAGGCCCTTTTTCCGTCATTTTGCAACCATGAAATTTTTATGATGTTGAATTTACCAATAATTCTAGTGCTGGTAGGACAGCAAGAAAAATCACAAAAATACTTCGATCTTTCGACTTTTAACTAGAATGTGAATGATTCAAATCCGTGAAGTAGTCTTGGTGTTATGAACTTTCGAAAGTGGGAACATTTTTCCGGCTCACCCGGTATTTCGTGATCACCTAGAACCTAATACGTACTGCTTTTAGCTAAATTTTCCAATAATAGAGAGATAGGAGAAATTAAATTTGAAATTGAATTTGCAAATCTTAAACGTTGATGGTCACAGCGAGTCTATGAGTATATGAAAATGAAACGGAAAATGAAAGATCAGTGATCGTTAAGTATTTAGGGAATGCGTTTGCGATCACTTATGCTAGACATGATTGATTCTGATAGTGAAAAGGTAAATGTCATGCTGTTCACATTTGATCATGTTGGGCATTATAGAATTTTGATAGAAATATGCTTTTGAATAGCTTCCAGATAGAAGATGACTTGCCAAACGCAAATTACTAACTCTTGTCACAGGAAGCCCATATTACAGATTATTAGAAAAATATTTTGTTCAAGAAATTATTTCCGTTCTTTCACATATCATTGTGTTGTTCTCATTTCGTTCTTTCGTTTACATTCACAGCCAATCCGTGTTATTATCCGTGAAATAAAAACTTTTGAAAAAAGCACAAGGAAACAAGGGAGCGAATTCTCTCTTTACTTTTCGCTCCCTTGTTGCCTTGTGCTCTTTTCAAAAGTTTTTATTTCACGGATAATAACACGGATTGGCTGTGAATGTAAACGAAAGGACGAAAGGAGAACATGAACAACACAATTATATGTGAAAGAACGGAAAATGATTTCTTGAACAAAATATTTTTCTCATAATCTGTAATATGGGCTTCCTGTGCTCTTGTTTAGCTAAATAACTGGAAAGTCTTTGGAAACCTGTTGCATTTAATATAAGTGGGGGAGGGTGGGGGTGGGTTTAATAGAGAGGGAGGCTTACTTGAAATTGTAGCTTGCAAAGGAGGGGCTTATAAATGAGGTGGCTTATTAGGGAATGGCTTAAAGGCGCAGGGTCACGTAATGTAAACAAGCTTCTTTCGAAACGGTAATTTTTCAGTATTTTTGATAGTCCATATCACAGAGATTTCCACTACTTTTCTCAAAATATAGATGTTATTGTGAAGATGGGCTCTTGAATTTTTTAGAAAAATAAACCAAACACTCATACGTTGTAGGATTGCAGATATATTGGTGGATTTTTAGAAGTAACTTTGTCGTAAATTCACCCCATCCACCAAAATCTTAGCGGAACACAATGGCCACGTGTGGGCAATAATTTAGATCATAGAGATAACAGGTTTGTTTACGGTTAGGTGACCCTGCCCCTTTAATAGAGCTTTACGGTATACCAAAATTTTGAAAACGACCCCCCCCCCCGGTTGTCACGTTCCCAATACCCAAAATATGAATAGTGGCACCTGGTAGGGCAAATCAAATTACAAACCCACCATCAACGCAAATTCCTTATGAACTGGTATAAGCATAAAACTAAAGAACTCAAATGTCCAATTGTACCCTTATTACAGTGTCTAAAAACGACATTACTGCTACAGCTAAACACAATATAAAGAATGTATAATATATAATGCCATTTTGGAGGATCCTAAACAGCGTTGGCAGGCCAACTTTATGTTTAGATTTGCGCTCAAAATTTTACTGTTCTGTAGAAATTCAGTTGCTAGCTACCTATGAGTAAACGCAAGGCTTTCCTTTGAGATTTACAAATCATCAGGCAGTTCAACACAGCAAAACTCTTAATCCCGTGAGAATGCGAAATCTTATCAAGAAGACGTTTTCTTAGCTAAGGAATCTCATGCTTTCTGTCTAGAACATATATTTGCTTCCTTATTTTCAGCTGCATTTTTGCTTGAAAAAGAAACTATTCTTTAATTTTGAATATGTTTCTTAAATATTGCAGTAGGTAGCCTATTTGTGATTCGATTGTTTATCTTCGTTTAGTGTGTTTGCAATGTTCCGAAAATATTACCCAACCCAACAAATTCTTCACCGACCGTATTCCCACGTAAATATTTTGCTGCACTGTTTCACAGGCACATCTCAAATGATAAAAAGGCAATGTTTGTTTTTGTTGGCTGGTTTTTTTATTTGTGTGTTCATTTGTTTAGAGAACATTGAATCCGGGAAAATATCATATTCTCAGACCCTAAAATCTTAAACTGGCCTTGGAAAACATCCACCTCTTTAGGATCTTCATGTGACCTAAGAAATAAATCCCTGTTAACAACTTTCTACATTCATATCTACAGACATACCTAATCTAATCAGCAAGGACAGATTTTGTAGAAGACAGATCAATCTAGAGATCTGCCACGCGGATGTTGCCTTCTTCAATCAGAAGCCTATCGCATGCATCAGACGACTGTTAGCTCGACTAGTTTCAGTGCAACTTTTGCGGCTTTGTTTGTTTTGAATTACTGTTTGAGAGAATTTCCTTTGTCTGCAATCGCTAATCGCTTTGAATTACGCAAAATCTATCCTTGTTAATCTAATCCAAAAAGACTTGGTGTACTAACGAAAATGATTTCTCATGAATAAGTCCAACTTTTTAGAGTCTCCTTTATTCCTTTGATGTACATCTAAAGTTCCATTTTGTCCTGTGTGTTTGACAAGATTCGGCAAGTATCTGAAATTCCTGCTGTTGTTAAAGTCCCTTTCGCATATAGAGTCCGAAGCTGTTAACTGTCCGATGTCTGGTAGCTGGAGTCTTTCAGTGGCACTTCTGCAACCTTGTGGTACCTTCTTTTGTTCATAATTTTCAAAACTTTCCGGCAGAGACATGGATCTTTTGATGGAAGGTAACGAAACGTTATTTGCTCCAAAAACCTGGCCAAGCGAGTCGCTTTGCGAATGTGGAAATATTTCTATGCAGCTTGTTTTCCTTCGCCTGTTTTGTTTGTTTTTATTATTGTAAACGTATTGTGTCATTGATAACGATGTTCGTCTCGCTCGTTTGTTGTTGTTGTTGTCTTTACCTTCAGAATCGGATTCAAGATCACTACTAGATTCATCATCCGCGTCTAGATTCTCTAAGATTGGCATCAGATCGCCGTTCATTGGAAATCCCATTGAATCATGATCGCTCTCTCTTTCATCCATAATACATAAAATTTGTTGATTTTTCGGTATCTTTGGCAGTGTCATTTGTTAGCAATTTCAATGAAGTTCTACGACTGCTGATTCGTTAGAAATTTCAATCAAGCTCTTTGATGTACTTCGTTAATTATTGTTGAATTTTTGTTGTTTATTTTGTAAATTCTATTAACAATTTGTTGTTGATTGATAACACTCTTTGTAATTTCATAAGCTTCTGTGATTTTATTATTCGTTGTTTATTCTCGATTGTTGATCTTGATTTTCGTCAATGTTACTGATACTTTCTTATTGATTTTTCTATGTCATTGGTAATTTCACCAAGTTCTGTGTTTCTAAACTTTGATGTTTTTTGCTGAATGTTTCTTTTTGTTTCAATTGTTTTGTTGATGATTTCGTTCTTGATTTTGCTATATTTCTTGCAGTTTCATCAACTTCTATTATCTTAAACTCATCTTACACTGTCTTTGTTTTTGGCAGTGTTTGTATAGTCATGAAATTCTTAGATTTTTAATTCGAACTGCAACAGGTCATGTGTCTGCTTCTTATGATTAGTGTTTTTGTCTATTGTTAATGTTGGCACCACTGTGTCAGTTTGATAATAACAATTTGATTGTTATTGAATTTCTTTGATAATAATCAGTAACTCAGGACAACGTTGTTTTGCATCGGCTTGACAAGGTTTGAAATTCACAAAATCCAATGAATGATCGAGCTTTTTCCTTGCTTCTATCGTAGAATTCTCATTCCAAATATTTATGAAATCAATCTTTGAGGAAGATCACCTCTGCTTGCATACCAAATAAACCAGAAACACTTTTTAATTTGAGTCTAGAAATTCAAAGAAAGAGTTCCAGTTCCTAGCTCACACTTCTGTTTTAGAAATTCGCTTTCACTCCTATTTACCACTAAAACAATCTTATACTTCTTGCAGTTGAGGAGAGCAAATCAAATGTTCCTACAAGCAAATTTGCTGCAAGCCAGACTGAAGCACAGACATGCTACAGAAGTTTTCACACCTTGAAAGCTAGTGAATATTCTAGCAACTTCGTTCTAAGCGGATTGATTGTCTAAAGCGCAGCCAGCAGTGAAGCTGTCATGAAATGTCACTGCAATGGAAGCAAAATGCTCTTGGAGAAAGAAATTCTTCACAGCATTGCAGCAAAATCTTCACACCTGGAACAAAGGGAAGGCCCTTCTTCCCTGCAAGTAACACTTTGAGCCAGAAATTCTTTGCAGTGATTACGGTAAGAAACTTTCACGCCTTGAACAAAGCGAACAAAGTCTTTCTGCTTGCTAATATGGTCGTCGAATCTGTGAATGGAGATGTTTCTCAACTTAACACCCTGCAACAAAAAGAGAATCTCGTTGGACACTAAAGAACTAATACAAGAAGTGTTACACAATTTGCACACCAAATAGGAAAGCTCCTGCTGCTCGTGGAGGTCATCTACAGAATTTTCTTCAGAGTAACTTTCTCTCTTAATGTTCCTAGCAGATTGCGCGAAAACTATTCTTCTTGTCAGCAAGATCAGAGAGCTTAAATGCTGGCCAGAATTAAAACGTTTTTAGCAAGAAGTTCTTCGAAGCAGCTGCATTAAAAATAAGAATAATGATTTTCGCCACGCCAAATTTGCCAAATTTCTCTCAATTATTTTGCAGATGGCACAAACACAATATTTTTATTAATTTTAGTAGCAGCAGAAAATGTGTTTGAGCAAGCAGTTCTTAGAAGCAGCTGCTTGAAGATGAAATGATGAGCTTCGCAACGCCAGATTTTTCAAGCTCCTCTCGATTTTCTAGCATATGTTTCAAACCTTTTTTACATGTCAGCAAGATCAGGCAATTTTGATTTTGATTAGAATAGATGGAATCTGTGAGCTAGAAGTTCTTCGAAACAGTTGTATTAAAGGCAATGTTTTGAGTTTCACGACATTGATGTTCGCAGCGCTAGATTCGCCTAGGTTCTGTTGATATTTTAGCAGATGGTTTAGAAACTGTCTACGTATCTGCGGGATCAAATGTTATTAATCTTAGCCGCAATCATAACAAAACATTGTTTAATTTGTTTAGAATACGTGTCACTTGGGAGGTTAAAATGTTACAATTTCAACAATAAAATGCAACAATCTTCAGTAGAGTTTTGCAAGATGATAAGCAAATCTGTCTCTTTGTTGTGATAGTCTTTAGTGCTCGAAAGCACTCTTGCTTCCACTGAACAAATCTGAGACCAGATTTGAACACAAGTCCAGAACATGATACCCCATGCAGGCAAATGTTACACGATTCTTGCAAGATTCTTCAGGTACAGAAAGATGGCGTACAGCTGTATTTGTAAACAAGGAGGGTTAGGTTTATGAATACTTACCGCAGTCAAAACAAACAGTCTTTGATTTCTCCAGCTTCGTTCTTGATAAGAATCAAGTTATATACAATCCAAATATTTTTATGTTCTCTGTAAGTGTTCAAGAAAAGCGTGTTTACAAAAGCAGCACTCTGAACGTATCACAAACAAACCGACCATGACTACGATGCATCTGCTGTCGGATATTATCACCTCTGTTTACGTTTGAGCCTTCAAGTAAGATGAGCTTTACATCGCATGGACCATGATGAATAAAATCTATAATTTCGTGGTCGAGAGTTAGAAATTATTCATGATGTTGAGGTGGAAATTATTATGCGCAGAATCGAAGACCTGTACCTAAATTTGTAAGCAGCAGTACGAGAATTTGTATAGAGGGTATAGGTAGCAGGTGGTAGTTTTGAAATGGGTCGCCGCGGGCGATGTTACACTGATTTAGAGGTTAATTTCTTGATTTGCATGTCGGCTATTACATAAGATCTCATTCAAAATCGATCATACCATATTCAAATATCAAAGCATTTATTTGTGATTATGCCAAGCCTGGCCGCTTGCGTTACCGCAATTCAAGTTTGATTTTAGAACTTTGAATCAAATCTTTTGATTACTTGGTGGGGTATTTATTTATAGACTCTATACAGTGCAAAACGTCACGCCCCCAGACTCTTGCGGGGCTCTTGCGCCATCTTTTTGCTGCCAAATAATTTGCACGGCAAAGGAAAGACTGGTAACTTTTGCCGCTTCACAATTCATCAGTCCAGTGACCATTTTTTTTTCCAAATATGAAATAGACTACATTCTACTGTGCCTTCCAAATCAGGGAAAGACACAAGGTCATCTGGTAAGTCATTTACTCGAACACACAACTCGAAATCGGAACTGTGTCAAAATGAATTTAAAGGCGCAGGGTCACGTAACCGTAAACAAACCTGTTATCTCTAGAATCTATATTGTTGCCCACATGTGGCCATTGTGTTCTGCACATATTTTGGTGGATAAGGTGAATCCACGATAAAGTTACTTCTAAAAATCCACCAATATCTCTGCAATCCTACAACGGATGATTGTCTGGTTTATTTCTCTAGAAAATTCAAGAGTCCATCTTCAAAATAGCACCTATATTTTGAGAAAAGTAGTGGAAAATCTCTGTGATATGGGCTATCAAAAATACTGAAAAAATCATCGTTTCGAAAGAGGTTTGTTTACATTACGTGACCCTGCCCCTTTAAAGTGATAATCGTCGCAATAATTAGTCTTCTTGTTTTCGCGAGACTTCGTTTCCCTGCCAATCGATTGATTTCAAAATTTGACCTATTTTTACATACGCTCTTCTTTTCAGCGCTTTCAATAGGGTGAAATCTGGCGCTTCCAACACCGCGAAACATTATTTGACTGCTAGCATATGCCGCCAAAATTATTTTCCCTTCAAGTAGTATTCTCTTATTTTACACCGCTTTCAAAGCGCATTAAACTTTGTAACTGCTGCGGTAAGCCAATGAATTTGTCTTTATTTTGGCAGCATACTGTTGTCGAATCTCGTGCGATAGAGCAAAACCTGACGCATTCAAAACAACGAAGCTGTTTGTAAACAGAAACCACACTGGCGCTGACCTGTTGTGACTGATCAAAACAAGAAAACAAGACTTCCATATGCCTTGACAAAGCTCATAGCAAAGACGAATTTCATGCAACCAAATAATCAGATTTCCGACATGAAGAAACGATCAGAAAGTTTTCGTAGAACCATTGCTGATAGCAAGGGCAGATTTTGTAATACAATAGCATCAGTCGCCTTGGTTCACACCTCAATTCAAAGCGATAAGCGAATGCAGATAAAAGAAATTCTCTCAAGCAGAAATTCAAAACAAACGAAGCCGCAAAGTTGCCCTGAAACCAGTACGGCAAACTCTCGTTTGGTGCGGGCGAAGGCAGGTTTTTTAGAGAAGGTATTGTTTGTTTGTTTGTTTTCAATTTATTTTGAGTGAGCTTGTCAGGATTTCTACAATCCTGGACAAAATATATTGGAACAACGAAAAAATTTACAATTCTAATGAACCACCCCCTTTTACCCCCGATTCAATGTTGCTAGACGTTTTTCAGCTTCAAGATGCCAACCAACATTGCTTTGGGGGTAAAAGGGGGAGGTGGAAATACGAAGATGAGAAGAACTGAGATAGTCAGCGATGATAGTACTTTGTTCCAAATATTTTGTCCAAGATTGTCTGTACGAGGAAATTTACAGGGTTGGTTATAGAAAGAGGAAAATGTGAAAAATGATTAAAATCTTTACGAGTAAGATAGGATCAGTGAAAAATGTGATGTCTAGAAACTTTTAAAAGGATTTTGGCTCGTGATCAAATGAACAAGGAACGATTCACTACTGACAATGGAACGATGGACCAGCCATGTCATCAGAGACATAGAAAAACATATCATAAACCTACACAATGATATGTACGATTTTCATGGTTATGCTTGACTGCTATTCATGTTATGTTTGACAGAGAAACAAATTCAGACCGTTCATACATCATTCAAATAGCACGGGTAACCACAAGGGTAACCATGATTTAAGGCTATTTTTCATTGAATAAGCACGGGTAACCACGGGTAACCACGAGTAACCATAATATTTAAAAGGAATTGTTTATATCTTTTTAAAACATTATGGTTACTCGTGGTTACCCGTGGTTACCCCTGAGAATATACCAATAATTTTGGTTACCCTTATGGTTACCCTTGTCGTTATCCTTGATCGAAACATATTGTGGCACTATAACTGCTCTGTTTGGCATTCACTGATTTTTTGCTCGCAGGCAAGGTCTAAAGAATCAATTTTTTTGAGAGACAATCCTGGACAAAATATATTGGAACAACGAAAAAATTTACAATTCTAATGAACCACCCCCTTTTACCCCCGATTCAATGTTGCTAGACGTTTTTCAGCTTCAAGATGCCAACCAACATTGCTTTGGGGGTAAAAGGGGGAGGTGGAAATACGAAGATGAGAAGAACTGAGATAGTCAGCGATGATAGTACTTTGTTCCAAATATTTTGTCCAAGATTGTAGCTACTGAAAGCTAATTTAGGCCCACTGTGCATGCCGCATCCAGGCATGGGACCCCTAGTTTAACGTCCCTTCCGCAGGACGGCGAGGTGAGTTGCGAGGTCAGTCCTCAGAGGTCACCCATCCGAAATCTGACCTCACTCGGCCAAGCTTAACTTCAGTCACCTGACGAAGACTGTATAAGCCACTCGGCCACTCACCCCGCATGTGCTTATAACAAGGTATGTGCTTATAACGAAAGAAGAAGGGTAAACCTAAAGTTCTGTCTCGCGTTGATCCAGAAACCGAGCAGATGGCATTACAATTTTTGCATATTTATTGCTCAGATGTACGCAGTCACTCCTCAGCTCCTGAATCAAACAAATAAACAAAATCCGCGAGACAGAACTTTAGATTTACCCTTCTTCTTTCGTTATAAGCACATACCTTCTCTTAAAAACCTCCCTTCGCCCGCACCAAACGAGAGTTCACCGTACTAGTTTCAGGGCAACTTTGCTGCTTCGTTTGTTTTGAATTTCTGCTTGAGAGGATTTTTTTTGTCTGCTTTCGCTTTTCGCTTTGAATTGAGGTGTGAACCAAAGCGACCGATGCTATTGTATTACAAAATCTTCCCTTGTTATTGCTGATAGCAGTGTGTCTTTAAGAAAGAAATCCCCCAATTTGTTCTCAGTATACCGGGTGAGCAGGAAAAAGTTCCCACTTTTGAAAATTTATAGCTCCAAGAGTTCTTCACAGATTTGAATGATTCAAATTTCAGTTAAAAGCCAAAAGATTGAAGTATTTTTAAAACAATACGCAGTGGGCGTTTCTCCTCTCTCAAGAGTTGCACGACATCAGTTTTCAAACAGATACTAAAGAGTTTCAGTCCCATGGCAATAAATGTGCAGTGGATATCTCTAACCCATGAATAATTGCATTTTCTTTATTGATCTATGTGAGGAGTCCATTATGATTTGATCAATGATTTAAGCCAATCTTCAGTCATTTTGCAAGAATGAAATTTTTGTAAAGTTGAGTTTTCCTATATTCTAGTGCTCTTGAGACAGCAAGAAAAATCACATAAATACTTCAAACTTTCGGCTTTAGTCTAGAATTTGAACTATTGAGATCTGTAAAGTACTCTTGGTGCTATGAATTTTCAAAAGTGGGAACTTTTTTCTGGCTCACCCGATATGTACAAAGTATCTCATGAAAAGCTTCCCAGTTTTAACTTTAAGTATATCTCGACGTGCTTATCCTAGCAAAACAAATAAAAATTTTTCTAAAACTGTAATAATGCAGTTACTAAATAAGCACTAGTTTCATAGAAATATACCCTGAGTGTCTCAAACCCCATAAGCAGGACGGTGCTTAGCATAGCAAAACTTGGAAATTATTTCAATCTACATATTGATATTGCAAAACTTGCTTTCAAAAGCTGAAAAATTGATTCATATTTGACGGTTCACCGTTTTTGTTTCCGTTTGTTTGTTTGTTTGTTTGTTTGTTTGCTTGTTTGTTTTCAATTTGTTTTGAGTGGCCTTGTCAGGATTTCTAGCTATTGAAAGCTAATTTAGGCCCACTATGCATGCCGCACGACGAGGTGAGATGTGAGGTCAGGCCTCTGAGGTCACCCATTCGGAGTTTGATCTAACTCGGTCGAGCTTAACTTCAGTAACCTGACCTGACGAAGACTGTATAAGCCACTCGGCCACTCACCCCGTTGCTTGCTTTTATCAAACTAGTGCTCATCTAGTTACTGCAGTACTACACTATAAGAGAATTTTTTATTTGTTTTGCTAGGATGAGCAGGTCAAGAGATATTGACGTTTAAAACTGGGAAGCTTTTATGAGACACCCTGCAATGAAATAGGAAGATGTTCATAAGTTGGCAAGTGCTGAAGAGTTTCTGTTCAATAGACATTATTCTTCGCAAGAAATTGCTTCCTCATGTTGTTTGGCTTTTTCCAAGAACTTCTGGGCTTCCTGCTATCTCTTGAAATACTTTAGTCATTACAGAGAAATGTGTGCAGTTCCCTGGTTGCTAAATCATTTATTACTTTCCTGCTATTTCTTATAAATCACTTTTTTCTGCACACAGAAATTTGTTTACTTCTACTGTTTTGAATCATTTATCACCATCTTCCTGCAGTCTCCATTAAAGTAGTTAATTCCGTGAGCCGAAATGTGTTTACTTTCATTGCCTTGAATCATTAATAACCTCGTTATTCATTCATCAGTATCTTGATGCATGCAGTTATCCATTCTTTGACTTATTCATTCGTTCATCCATTCATTCATTCATTCATTCATTCATTCATTCAATCATTCAATCATTTATGCATATACATGTCATTCACTACTGGGAAGGATAACGATTTAAGGCCTGAGTCAATCTTGTCTTGAGCTCCGCCTGAAACTCGAGCAGAAATCTACAGGGTGAGCCAGAAAGAGGCCCCGTAAGGAATCTTGGGCTCCGAGTCTCTCCAAGGCATATTCCAACGGGCTCTTGGCTTCTAAAGGCACCTTGCCGTGCTCCAGAGTTCCATTGAATGCTTTTCACGGCCCCATGGACTCCCGTCTCTTTAAACTTCGAGAAAGCCACTATGGGAATTGCTCGGGCTCCTATGTCCTATGGCACGCAAAAATCACCAGAAACTTGGGGCAAGTCTAGGTTTATCTGAAACATGTGGCTATCTAGCAGATAATCCTAGTTTACCTGTGAATAAATAGGTTTTTCTGAAAACAATAGCTTTCAGAAAAACTAGGTTTTCAGAACGAAAGCAAGGGTTCATCAGATAAACAAGGTTTTTTCCAGACAAACTATGCTTTTCAAAAACTATTCTTTTCAATTGAAAATCAATCCAGAAAAACTTGGTTTTCAAAAACTAGCATTTTCTGGAGAACAACCAGGATATTTTCTCATCAAACCAGGTTTATCTGGAGAAGAACTAGGTTTATCTGAGAAAAACCTGGCTTATCTAATTGTGGTGATTTTCGTGTGCCACAGCGTCCTAGAAGGCCCCTCAAATTCACATTCTTTATAAGTTTATCTGTGCAAGACTTCAAGTGCCTTCGTGAACATTGCATAGCCAGTTTCATGAGACTACACACCACCTCTGCAAGTTCAGTTAGAAATCGATTGTTTGACCAAGGGTGTTAGGACACGGATGTTTTAATTGATTATTTATTTACCTTGTTTTGATCCCTGTGTCTTGTTTTGTTGTCTTGTTTTGTTGTCTTAAAACCGATCGGTTTTGAAACCTATCTTTTGCGAAGGCGCACTAAGACACAGAAATACAAGGGAGCTGTATTCGAACAACTTGAGAGCAGTTGGGCCTAGGCACGCTCAGTTGAAGACGAAAACAGAACAGAAAACAAGACAACAATACAAGACACAGGGATCAAAACAAGGTAAATAAATAATCAATTAAAACATCCGTGTCCTAACACCCTTGGTTTGACAAAGATCAGCAACTAGACTCATGACGTAAGTCCCTCCAACTTTCGCTTGTTGTTGTTGTTGTTGTTATCGCTGTTGTAGCGACAAGTCTGCAGGGGGAGCGAAACAAGAGAATTTTGGAATGAGTCTAATCAGCAACCACGAACAGATCAGTGCCACCATGGTGCCACGAACTCAAAGTAATTCTAGCAGCAACAACCACATTCTTTAGAATCGTTGTTGCTGCTGTGATTCTTGTGAGGCAAGGCAAGAAAGGAAAGATGGCTGCCAAACTTAGGCCACTGCAGAAGTTTGTTGCATCACTGAACGGCCAAAAGCTTTCAAATTATTCAAAATGCAAGCAAATCGTGCAATGCAGCTGTGGAGGAATGCAAAGGAGGACAATTCAAAATCATTCAACAATATTTGCCACTGCTCCTGAACAGAATATCAATTGGAAACCTTCTTCGGCTGCGAAATTTTTAGGCCCACTTTTTGAGCAAAGAAGAGACAAAGTAAGCTCTTACCTTGCAAAGCAGTTACCAACAAATCTTCCTGCAAGATACAATTCGAGCGACAAGCAGACAGGCAAGTAAAAAGTTGTCACAGTTTAGCTACCCCAAAGAAAAGATATCGCATATTTTGCGCGGAGGGTAGATAATAAATTGGGGAAAAGTCATTTGGTTGATAACTTGATAATGAACCTCTTCTTGTTTTAGATTCGTGGGCTAGTTATTTCCCTTCGCTTCTGTCAAAAAGATGAACCTTTCATTTCTTTTCGAACAATTTCTCCCTCACTGACATTGGTCATTAGCACAAAGAAGTCTTTTGGAAAGGATCAAAGGAGTTACTTAATCAGTGACTGCTGCCTGTGTGAAAATGAAAGTGAAGTTGCATTTTCAGCATCAAGCACTGGAATTGCAGAAGCAGAGAAGACCTAATCAAGTTTGCTACTCCATGTCATGTTTAATTGGTTGGGCTCTACCGTACCTGGTATCAAACCATGTCTGGCTTACTGCTCTTGCTGGAAAGTCAGAGGATTACACAAATGTGAAACATCATCTTGTGTCAATGGTGCTTGTGTGACCTGAAGTGCCAGTGACTCAAGAATAATCAATTTGTTGCTAAAAAGACATATCTTTGATGATATGTGCCGATCAACCATGAACGATGTATCATGAGAAATGGCAAAACAGAATTTGTAGGTCATTTGATATGCTGTCAAGTACTATGTAGAGAGCAATCTGTTGTTTAAGATACGGGAAAGTGAAAATAAAGTAAGAATATGCAAAGGATTTCCTTGACTAAGAATGAATGATTAATTGGATAATCTTTCCAATGCTGGAGTTTCTTAATTTTTCACAGTCTGAGAGTTAAGCTTCGTCTAAGAAGTTTCTTGCAAAGAATTGTGAATACAAGGTTTCTCCTTCTAAATTCATTTGTTCTAAACTCATTTGCTCAATTTTGTTCAATTTTTTCTCCAGATTTTGAAGATATCAAACTGATGTTGCAGCACATATTAGAAGACAGGAAAGTGACAACAGATGCGATTGAAAAACAGCTTGGATTATTAGATGTTTTATTTCAACATAGGTTGCAGCATGTTGACGTATCAGTTGTTACGGAAGAGGCTGCTAAATGTATGTATTCAGCCATGGTCGACACAGCAGAAACTGTGTAAAATGACGTCATTGAAAACTCTGAGATAAGGAAGTGTTTGAATAGATTAGCTTTTTGAAATGATAAATCAACAGTTTAAGGCCCTGTGAAGAAAATATCAAGTGTTGCCTAATTTCAGGATCTGTTGCAGGGAGTTAGGGGGGGCTCAAAGTTATGAGTTTTTGCACATGCGTGCACAGTTTCTGCTCTGCCGCTAAAGTCACAATATACTATGATTCAGCTGATCAACAAGTTGACTTGCAGTTAGCTTTATTGGTTCATTGATTGCTTGGTTGCTTGCTTGATTGATAGATTTTGTACTGTATTTTTGCAAGAAACTTTCACTCAGCTTTAGAAGGTGATTTTTGCAAAGCATTCCATTGGGTGACAAAGTAAACTCAAACTAGTATATAACAAATTAGTTTTGATTGTGGCTTTGTCTGATTATTTGCCTTTAAACCAATTCATCATGTTTTATACTGTTTATATGCATAATTAAGTTTCTTGTTATCAAATGAAAACTTCTTTGTAGTAACTCCTGCTGACATCTACTCTTTGGCAAGTGATGTGTTTGCATTGCAAGAAAAAGGTATAATCTTCAACTTAGTTTAAGATGTGGCCGCATTTCATCCCCCAAAGCTCAACTTTTCATGTAATAGTAAAAAGATCATTTTCAAACACAGAGACCTAACAAGCCTTTGTGCTCTTAATAGTAGGAAATCACTGGAGTCTGTCTCAATTTAGATGTCACACGAGATTTGTATTAATGCAAATCACACAAAGCACTCAAATTGTTTTTCTTCATTGAAATTTGAACATAACTCAGTTTTGAGATAGTATGAGAGCTCTTTCATTAAAGGGTCTGTTTCATCCAGCATGCCTTGCATTTGCCGCCTCCTGGTTTTCCTTTGTTGTTGCTATGTTCATGGGTGATGAAAATGGTGAAAACAAAGGCCAGCGAAGAGACCACACATGCAAGGAATGCTGGATGGAACAGACCCTGTAAGAAACATTCAAGATAATTGTAAGATTTCATATGAATTTGCAAGAATTTTTAAGAGCCTGCAAGGATTTAGTTTCAAAAGGAGCTGTCTCATAAGCACAATTTATGCTCACATTTGTTTTGTGTTTTTAAATTTACTCCATATTGGTACAACCCTGATAATGATGTCTCATTATCTTTTATAGTTGGAGAGGAAGCAGCTATATTATCTGGCCCACTTTTCAAACATGCTGCAATATCAGGAGATTTGAATGCTAAATACTCATATGCCCAGCTGCTGAGAACAGGTCATACTTTGAATAATATTTTCTGCTAGTTAATAATAATGACGTCAATCAATGCATCCTTGCAATCTTTTTGTAAGAATTGATTAAAATTACGAAACATCAAAGTACTGCTTGTATTTTGAACATTGCAGTTTTTCAGTGATGGATTTTGCACCTTCAGCTGGTAATTGCAGATTTCAAACAACTCTGACAGAATTTAATATCACTTTTTTGGTATATCATCTTGCCAAAGGACTCACCAGAGTTCGTTACCAAAGCTGACTAGACCACCTCTATTCTTCTCAAAGACCCTAAGCTTTTCTCAGAAAAGAGTTTAGCATACTAACAGAACTTTCTAGGAAAAGCTGTGGTACTTCCCTAAGTGACCAGCTAGTGGCTCGAACTTGCAATCTTGATAGAAGCCTACAGCACTAGCCTATGCCAACAAGGGTTTACTGCATTCTATTACCTAACTTTTTACCATCTTACTATTACAAAGCACTTTAATCTCAGGTGCTTAAAAATGATATATTATCGTTTGATTCCCTATATGTCCATAATCAATGAATCGATTTTTAAAAACTTTGTTTCATCCGATTACCGAAAGGCTAAATTGTATTCAAGGATGTTGATTGTGGTTTTATGACGATTTATTCATGTCGAAAAGAAGATCGATAAACCTTCTCAAATTCAAGCCTTAGATGGTATTGGAAAGAAACGGCCTACTTTTCCAGTCAATAATATTTTTGTGGTGAAACGAAAGGCTGAACTTGTATGTCGTTCAGAGAGGATAAATGAGAGCGCGTGGCCGAGTGGTTAAGGCGACTGACTCGAAAACCAAAGGTTCGAAAACCGAAGGCTCAGAACGGCCGTAGGCTCGAATCCCGCGCTGGACAGTTTGGTTGCTGTCCGTAACTCTAGCCTTGGTCGACCAGAGCCATGTGAGGAAAATCTGGTAGCTGCGGCGGGTTGATGGTAAAACATCCGTGGCCCCTGCTGGAAATAAGTCTCTCTCAGACTTTCGCAGGCTACGAATTCTTTGAACTCCAGAACACATCTCTCTTTTCGACATGAAAAAGTCGTCATAAAACCACAACTAACATCCTTGATCACAATTTAGCTTTTTGGCAATCGGATAAAACAAAGTTTTTGAAAAAATCGGTTCATAGACCTTTTAGCTATTCTGAAAAGAATCAGAATGGAACGATATTTTGCTACATTTTGACGAATTTTCGAATCTGCACAATACTGATAGAAGCTCTAACGCCACACGATCGAACGTCGTTTATAAAAATGTATAGAAATAACGCTCGATCCAGTCTCTTTTGCAGAATAGCTGTAAGGACTATTGGTCATGGATATTTAAGCAACCAAACGATAATACATCATTTGGGATACCCGGTAGAGATTTTATTTTTATTAGAATATCTAATTCATTTTGCTCAGGTCAAGCTGGCATAGATCCAGATCCCAATGAAGCTGCAGCCATATTTTCAGAACTTGCAAAGAAAGGACATCCATTTGCGCAAGTGAGTAGATACAATATTTAAAAAGTGAATGAAATAGGGCACTAGAAATCTTGCTGTTGTCAGGGACCATGCAGCCATTTAGCTAACAGGAGCTAAAGCCCCCCCCCTAGCCTAGCTTTATTCAAAAGAAGAAAGGGTCTACAAAACAATGAGCAAAAGCTTGCTACAATGAGTTCCAGATTTCTAAAACTTAATTTATGCAGCCTTTGTTGAGATGCGTTTCACACACTATTTGAATAGTGGATTAGGATAATAGGTAGTTTTCCGCTAAATTCATCATTAAAGTGGGTATGACGGCAACGGTTGGTAATTAGAAGAGGGTAGCTTTCTGAAAACCGGGCGGCAGACCCCCGTCCATCCGCAAGTCATGTACCCCCCCCGGGTTTTGTAAACCCTTTCTTCTTCTGAATAAGTGGTCTACTCGTAGGCTACCCTCCCCCCCCCCCTCACTTTTTTCAAAGATGTGAGTTGAAAAATCTCGCAAACTGAGAAAATGTTGTTTGGTAAGTGTTGAATTCATACATTTTGATGCTTTCCTGAAAAAGCTATGAGTTTTAAATCAGCACACTCTCGTAACCTGCAACTCTTGATTTGAAGTTTCCTCAGATGACAACTCCGCTTTGCTCTGAAATGAAAGAACTTCATGTTGTCTGAAAGTGATACTGTTTACACTATATACTGTATACTTTTTGAGTTTCAAAAATAATGGGAAAGGGTAACAAATGGAAGTAAAACAATTGAAAAAACATAAGAAAAAGAAAGTCACACTATGGTCGCACTCCGTATGGTCCTTTGTCTCTACAAATACTGAGAAACTAGTACGTGAATTTTGCAATAAAACATAGGAAAACTGTAATCTTTACGACATTATAATTTCAGCACCTCAACAAATTAAGTCAAACACTCATAACCAAGAAGTAAAGATGAGCTTTTGAGGAGTAAGAAAGCTGTGAATAATTAATCAATGTACCTTTTTTGTCCATAGAATTTTCAACCTTTTTTATCATTACCCTAGTTTGCATTGGCTGGCATGTATTACTCTGGAAGTGGTGTAAAACAAAATTTTGAGACAGCCTACACTTTGTACCAGGTGAGCTTAGTCGTTACGGACACTCTTGAAAACGTTGGCAACCGAATCACGTAGCAAATAGCACCAGTGATTCACGTGACTAACATTGAAAATAAAGAGCCCTGAAAGATGTAGTTAATTTTTACTGGTTGAGTCGAAAATAATTAACATGGAATAAAAGGTTGGGCTACAGAATTAAAGTATGCCGCTAATATTCAAAACTAAAATGTTAATCTATCTGTCAATGGCCAACTTAGGCCCTGTTTATATGAGGAAAAACACCTCACCTGCCAGACCCGGGGCTGAGAGGAAAGGTACTTGTCAGCCACCGTTTACGTGAGATTTTTCACCTCATCTGTCAGCCCCGGGGCTGAGAGGCGAGGTGGAGCAGAGTCTCTCTTCCGTGAAATCAGAACGAACTGACCAATGAGAATCAACGAATAATTTCAATTCACCTAACCATACCATTGGTGTTTCGTTTATATGGAAAATTTCATCTCACCCAGGTGAGAGGTGGGATTTCACTATACCGGTGGTGTTGCGTTCATCATGTAAACGCGAAATGAAAATGGAAAGGATTCTATGGGAATGTGGAATCCCACCTCTCAGCCCCGGGTCTGGCAGGTAAGGTGTTTTCCTCATATAAACAGGCCCTGTGTGAAGTGCTCATCTTTTAGACCCAGAAATTGGCAAAATGCTGTTAAAGGATTGGTATGAGAATGAGAATTCCACGTTTGATTCTAGTCTGCGATTTACATGGCATTGAAATTTGAATAAAATACAATCGTCACTTTTCAGAAGTAGAATTTAACTGCAATAGCAAGTAAATCATGGACCAAAATGGTATGAGAAATTCTCGTTCCATTGCATTCCCCTCACAGGCATCTTTCTGATTTCTGGGTCTTGAGTAAGTAAGTAAAAATTTTCCATTAAAGTAATAAAAAAGGACTAAAAGATCATAATTAATTGAAGGAAAAAAGAATCTAATTACAAATGTACACTATAAAAAAATTTAAAAGGCAAGATATAGATTAAAAACACACCCAGTTTAAAAATGGTGGGGTTGGCATTAAAAGGTCAATACAACCTTGCTTCCATAATGGTCCCCCCCCCAGAGGTGTCTATGAGCGAAAAGTTTTCACAAAAGAACAGACAAACAATGTTTATTGCTGAAAAGTTGAGAGTAATGCTGTATTTTATATATTGTCGATGGATGATTCCTGTTGAAGCTTTTAGAAAGTTGATGATATATATATCTTGTTATATAAGTTGAGATATATAGTTGATGAAATATTTTCCTGCCCGAAATGGCTCTGATGAAGGCTTTAAGCCGAAACACGAAAAAACAAAGTATTTCTCCTGTCGACGGTGTGGGACCTTAGATCTGAATGACTTCAGATTTCTCCATAATTTCATTGAGCTTGAATGGCTCAGTGGAATTATCGGAGAGTCTGTTGACATGAAGGTCGCGGGTACGATTCCGGGCAGGAAAATATTTTTAATTAGCCCACTCGTGATAAATATAAATCACCGTGTCAGCTAATGCCGAATGAAAATATATATATATATAGATATAAGGGCTATTTTCTGGTCATAACGATGAGTGATTTTACCAAACAAAATTTGAGTCTAAGTTGGCCTTTGACTGATAGATTAATACTGTTGTTTCAGATATCGGTGACATACTTTATACTGTAATACACAGCCCACCAAAATTTTTATGATTTTAAAGTGCAAATGAGAAGGTGAGTGATCCAAAGGCCACGTTTTTTCATCTGTTAATACTTTGTCAAGATGTAGAAGCGTTACTGCAAAATTAACAAAATCTAACAAATACAGAAATAGGTTTTGATGCAATCTCGTCCCAGAGTGAGTTCGTTGCTCTACCTCTACTCTGGGGTACAAGAGGCCGTTCGGCAATCTGATTGGCTGTTCGCCATTTTGGGCTGTAACTCCGATTTGCGCAGGGTAAACGACCTCGGCATGTCAAAATTCGACGTAACGCCACATTCTTTACCTATACCGACCATCATTTGCAACTTATTTCCGAAATTCGAAGAATAACGAGCCATTTTATTTTTGAAGCTGCGGTGAAAGTTTCCCGAATTTGCAACTTAGGCCCATTTTCGCTCTAAACAAACCGAGCTTATTTTCACATTAAATAAACTTGCCGACCCCAGATTATTGTTTAAATACCTGCATAACGGTTCAAATAAGGTCTTCAAAGTGTTTGTTTTCAATTTCTCCTTCCATCTTCTGCAGAATTAGCGCCAGAGCAACGGCCATTTTCCGTCGCTTGGCGTTGCCTAGCCAACGGTGAAATCCATAATGGCTTCCAAAGGCACCCAGATTCTGGGCGCATTTCATCGAAGTGTACCAGGGTGTTCATTCGGCTTCGTGATCAGCGTATGACGTAAGAACACCCTGGGAACGAGGTTGGTTTTGATGATTCATCCGCTTTAGTGGACTCTGTTAATTGGATGCTTCATTTTTTATATAGATTGCTGCTGAAAATGGTGTCATTCAGGGATACAATATGATTGGTATGTGTCTTCCAGTAAAAATAGCTCTCTCTGTCTGGAAATTGCTTGGAGAAGTATTATCAAATTAGCAGTATCGCTCTACCAGTCTATGTGCTTCTTTAGTGGTTTGTTTATCCATTGGCTGTTAGACACCGCAGTTGTTTCAGTTTATTTGCTTCTGCGGAGGAAAAATTATACGTTTCTGCATTGAAGTATTTAAAAGGCAGAAGTGATTCATTTCTCTTATTTCTTTTTCAGCGTCTTACAAGTTAATCAAGAGCCTCCGTAGTAGCAAATAATTTCATCCTCCGCAAAAAAACAGCAGCAGCAGTGAAGCAAATTTGCGGTGTCTAACTATCCATGGTTTATCAACTGAAAAATCAATTCTTTAATTAAAGCAAATTTTGAAATCGTAGGAAAGATGTATTTTCAAGGACAGAGTGTGAAAGCAGACTTCAAGAAAGCATTTGAACATTTCAAAAAAGGAGCAGATGAAGGTATGTTTTTCTGTTATATACTGTCATTTACCAACTAAACGGGAGCTCTTGATGAATTTGAAACTTAATAAAATAATCAGGGAGGTGTCTTAGCTAGAAAAGGTATTTAGATACTTTAAACAAACAATACTGTTTCCAGCAGCTTTTAGTTGATCGTTACCAAAGTTAAAATGTCTTTGCCCGTCTTTGCTCACACTTTTCAGACAATTAGTGAGTGGACGGTCTTAATAAGGCTTGGGGTGGGAAAATGTTTCATACTGTAAAAACTGGGAAGTGGTGTCTATTTGGCACCTGAGAGAAAAACCCTAGGATAAGGCTAATCTGAAGTTTTAAGTACATTCCTTGCATGTTGAACTTTAACTGGGGAGAACTGTTTACTGTTTAATCTTTACTTCTTCTGAAACTGAATTTTGATTTTAGAAACTCCGCTTTGAGATTACGGGGTGCTAAGACGCGAAAAGGATAGGCTCTTTATTTGGTACTATGCGCATACTAACCGGTTTTTTCACCAGAAAATATAAAGCCCAAGGTCTTAAAAGTACAGACCGAGCTTGCGAGGCTTGTGCATTAAGACCGAGTGCTTTATATTTTCCTGTACAACGACCAAACCTGTTAGCATGAGTTTTATTACCTGACAGCTTCTAATTTTGACTCGCATCATTTAGTCGAACACATTTTGTTACAATCATGTCGATTGAGTTTATTGTTAATCTCACAGGCCTGAAGCTGTTGCTGTGGCGATCAAAACGCGTCCTTATATCGCATTATACAAGGCTACGGGAAACCCACGAGAAACGTGCGATTAACCAATAGGAGTGGCGGGATTCTGTATTGCCTCATTTTTGAAACCAGTCAAGTAATGATATGTGTTATGTGCCTGACTTTAATAGCACAATTATTCCCATTCTTCTTCTTTCTAGGTGACGTCGGTGCATTTATGTCAGTAGCACATTGTTACTCTAATGGAAAAGGTGTCGAAAATAACTACGATGAAGCGTTTAGATACCATAAAATGGCCGCTGATAAAGGTAAATGAGACCTTTTTTCAAAGTTCCTGTTTTTTATTCCGATATAAAAATTTACAATGTGTTTTACGTCGAACTATACCTTTCCAATTACTATACAGCATTACAGGTACGATACCACGGGGAGCAAAAGACAATGACTACCCCATGGCCAATGTTACTCAGAGACAATTCGGTCACAATCCACATAAGAAATTTACAATTGCTGATGACTGAAATTTATCAAACAAAATGGGAACTCAATCCTACTTTCATGAAGGAGATCTTTGTTGAAAAGCACAGTACTTACGGGTTAAGAAGCTGCCATAATCTACTGCTGCCACAAGCACGCACTACGTGCTATGGCTTAGAGATGATCTCGTTTCTAGGGAGTAGATTATGGCAGGCACTTCCCAATGACATGAAACAATCATATTCCCTCTCCACCTTCAAGAGGAGAATAAAACCTGGAAAGGAGAAGGATGCAACTGTAGACTGTGTAGACCTTTCGTGGCTCAGGTTGGGTTATTAAAAGGATAAATGCGTTGCATTGTAAATATTAAAAATTTCTGTAAAAACATTGTAAAAATCTGTATATATGTATTATACCAGATTATTCTTTATATTAGATATATATATATATATAGCTATTTTTTCTTTTATTTTGAAACAATTTTACTTTATAGTAGGCTTGAATTAGCTTTTATTTTATGCTATCTATCATACGCCTACTTTAGATAAATAGATGATAATAATAATAATAGTAATAATAATAATGATGATAATAATAATAATAATGATAATAATAATAATAATAATAATAATAATAATAATAATAATAATAATAATAATAATAATAATAATAATAATAATAAACTTTTAACTTTTATGGGATTTTCAGATTAACACTGATCGTACAATCATTGCCAGCAAACCTGATATCATATTTCAAGATAAAAAGATCAACAAACTTTACATCATAGATATTGCAATACCAGCAGATGCAAATATTGTAAAGAAAAGAATCGACAAAATCGAAAAATACATCGACCTCTCTATTGAGTTGAAACGTCTGTGGAATGCCAGCAAAGTCCTTGTCATACCAATAGTTATAGGTGCAACGGGAGTGATATCGAAGAGCTTCAAACAAAATTTAGAGAAAATACCTTGCAAAATATCGCAGTTAGAAATGCAAAAAGCAGCGTTACTCGGAACAATGAGAATTGTAAGAAGATTCACACAAATTGAAGGATGATGAAAAGAAGATATTGACGCAGGAAGTCAAGACTAAGGACGCAAAACATGATGACCTTATTTCTCAGGAAGAGAAACGGAAAATCAGTTGTTACGTGTGAAAAACAATAAACAACTTCATAATAATAATAATATAAGAAACAAAACCATCATCAAAAATTAACAGAAAAAGAAAATAAAAAGAAACACAACTGTTAAAACTCTGTACGTTTCGATTAAAAATCTTCGTCAGCAATACTTTTCTAATTGGACAACCGAGGATTTATACTCCGTGGTAAACAACTTCAATACAGTTAAAAATAAACTAGAATTACATTTCATTACAAAGAACCCTATTCTTAGTAAACATGACTGACCCCAAATTTAAGACCCAGTGGGAATTAAAATCACGAATAATAATAATAATAATAATAATAATAATAATAATAATAATAATAATAATAATAATAATAATAATAATAATAATAATAATAATAATAATAATAATATGTTGATGAAAACTAAAACCACCTTCAGGAAAAACAGAAAAGAAAATATGAAAAATAAGACTGTTTTATAAAAGCTAACGTTTCGATTAAAAATCTTCCTCAGAGTAAAACTTTACTGGGACAGCCGAGAATTTATACAGATTGTTTACCGATAAAATTATACATAACGAGTCTATTTACAGATTAAAATACCTGATCCCTTTGTCCCTGACCAATAGAGAACGGATTGGAAGCGTTTTAAAGTTTAAGTTATTCCTTTGAGGCTATCCTGGCAGCTCTACAGTTACCCCCAAAAGACCCTCCGAAATATTCGCTTGATGCTTAACTCTTCTTTTAGCATCAGCTAAATCCCAGATGGCCTGATACTAATTCTTTACCCTTGAGGCTGCCCTGGCAACTCAGTTACCCCCAACTGACCCTCCCAGATTGCCAGATACGAATTCCAGTTTTTTCCGATACTCTTGAGGCTGCTCTGGCAACTCACAGTTACCCCCAAGTGACCCCCCGAAAGATTCGCATGATGCTTAACTCTTCTTTTAGCAACTGCTGAATCCCAGATGGCCTGATACTAATTCCTTAAACAAGAATTAGTATCAGGCCATCTGGGATTCAGCAGTTGCTAAAAGAAGAGTTAAGCATCATGCGAATCTTTCGGGGGGTCACTTGGGGGTAACTGTGAGTTGCCAGAGCAGCCTCAAGAGTATCGGAAAAAATTGGAATTCGTATCTGGCAATCTGGGAGGGTCAGTTGGGGGTAACTGAGTTGCCAGGGCAGCCTCAAGGGTAAAGAATTAGTATCAGGCCATCTGGGATTTAGCTGATGCTAAAAGAAGAGTTAAGCATCAAGCGAATATTTCGGAGGGTCTTTTGGGGGTAACTGTAGAGCTGCCAGGATAGCCTCAAAGGAATAACTTAAACTTTAAAACGCTTCCAATCCGTTCTCTATTGGTCAGGGACAAAGGGATCAGGTATTTTAATCTGTAAATAGACTCGTTATGTATAATTTTATCGGTAAACAATCTGTATAAATTCTCGGCTGTCCCAGTAAAGTTTTACTCTGAGGAAGATTTTTAATCGAAACGTTAGCTTTTATAAAACAGTCTTATTTTTCATAATAATAATAATAATAATAATAATAATAATAATAATAATAATAATAATAATAATAATAATAATAATAATAATAATAATTCGTATCTGCCCTAGTGCCTGAGCTAACAGCTCAGTTAACGTATGAATACGCTATACTAGGTTTATGTTAGCTACTACAAACAGTATCACATGAAAATACCTCAGCAAAGGGGGGGGGAGTCTATCCAAGCACAGGCAGACATTTAGCTGACTCATTCTCAAACGAGAAAGAGAGCAATGCCCTCGAATTTCAAAAGTGCTAAATGTAGGCCTAGACTATGGGAATAACTTCCGCACCCTGTGCCTCCAAATATAATTTGCCATAATAACATTTGATATTGAACACCATTGTAACATCTGCTTTGCAACTAATTTGTCAACCGACAAAGATCTCAGTTCTCTCCAAATATCCTTCTTTATGCAACCAAGCGAGCCAAAACACATAACCTTTAATTCAACGTTCCATCCATGACCTCGTAATAGACAGCAAACGCTCTCGTAACGCCCCAACTTCTCTCGAAACACGTAATCAAAGTACAAATCATAACACACGCAGCTACTTCGACAATGGTGCACTTCTGTGATACATGATCAATTAAAAGAATGTCCGGTTTGCGATGTTCAATCAACAGCAGTTCCTCGCGATACTCTGTGAATATTGTCTCCATTAGCTTGTTTGAGTAGACTCGTAGACGACGGTTACTCTGAGAAATAACATCTTCTACTTTATCAGCGATTCGATTGTGGCGACGACTATAAAAATTTCGAAATTCATGACAACCATTCATAAGATGCGCCATACTTTCGGTATGATTTCGGCAAAAGGGGCATAAAGGATCATTTTCACGGTTCCAAATGTGCAGCGTAAAGTTAGTTGGAAGGAGGCTGAGTCGTGCTTTTATGCTGAATTTCACTAACAAGTCGTCTATTTTCCAGTTGTAGAAAATGGAATGTGATGACTTCAAATGAATGCCATCCATACCGAAAAAGCACCCCTGAATTGACAATTCTTTTGCCTTAATCAAATCACGTTTAACTGTGTAATGAAATAGAATCTTTTGTAGCGATGAAGTGTCGTCGTGAAACTTCCCATCAATGATTACACCTGCTTTCCCATCTCTGAAAACGATGGAGATATCTAGTTTCCTTGCATAGCGCAACAACTCAGGCCAGTCATACTGACAACCAAAGTTTGTTTTATTATTCAAATATCCATCAACTGTGACTTCGTAACCAAGAAAGTTCTTTTCATCACTCGATTCTGCTACCCCCCTCCTTAACATGTCAAGACTTAGAGACTGACGTGCACTGTTTCTAAAATGATCTTCCTCATTATTCAACATTTTTAGGAGAAACGCAATTCGTGTCGTCCGGTATACAGCAGATACACGTTTAATTCCTATTCCTCCGTCCTCGCGAGGTAGGTAAATGATGAGCTGCGTAGTTGAACTGTATAAATCGTACAAATTTCGAACTGTTTGTGTTAGAGCCTTATTCAATTCTTCGAGCTGTTCCTCGGTAAACCTTGTATTGTTAAAATGATGCAATATTTTAGCAAGAGCCATGTTATTGAAAGCACTTGCCTTCAGCGAAAGTGGCAACTTACATTTTGAGATTTTGTCCAGCAACTCTTTATAATTTTCTAATAATAATAATAATAATAATAATAATAATAATAATAATAATAATAATAATAATAATACGATAATAATACGATAATAATAATAATAATAATAATAATAATAATAATAATAATAATTGGGGCGCTAGGAACAGCACCAAAAGCATTGCCAAAAAGACTGAAGGAGATTGGGATAGCTACCAGAATCGTAGAGTTGCAAAAGACTGTGTTGCTACAATCTGCCAGAATTCTCCGACAAGTGCTTGAGATTTGAGGAAACTTGTTGTTACCAAAGCTCAAGAACATCAATCCACTGACCAATATACAAAGAACAGAACTGAAGTCAGTGTGTAACAGAGACAATAATAATAATAATGTAAAGAGATACGCAACATTCAACTAACTACGACTACACTACAAATGATTAAGAACTAGTGGATAATATACTAGGATTCTGTTTCACATCAGATGTCAGGCCAGGGTTTCGATGAAATTCCTGTTTCAAGGAACCCATAAAAATTTGTGACCATTTATTTTCATGGAGCATGTAGCATGGAGAGCAACAGTGTCATATCCGTCGAGAATCATCACCTGCCAAAATTTTACTAAAATGTTAAATGCTACTCGCTTCTCTCGTTAAACGGCTCAGGAAATATCCTGCATACTATTTTCTGCGGGATGAATATGCCCTCCCGCTGGATGAATATCCCCTCTCGCGGGATGATTATTCACCTGTATTTCCCGGTATCGGAGTTGATATTGTGTTCTTATGAGGGTAGAAACTGCATGTAACTGGTGTTATTGAGCACTCTGATGAAAGGAACTGTTTGGATTTATAAGCTTTCTGAAATGATGAATCAAGAGTTTGGGGCCTGGGAAATCCGGAGTTTGACCTCACTCGACCGAGCTTAACTTCAGTCACCTGACGAAGACTGTATAAGCCACTTGGCCACTCACCCAGTAACAGTGTGATTACTATATCTAAGGGCCTGTTTATATGAGGAAAAACTTCTCACTTGCCAGACCCGGTGCTGAGAGGTGAGATTCCACCTTCCAATAAAATCCTTTGTTCTTTCATTTCGCGTTTACATGAGGAACGCAACACCACCGATATAGTGAAGTCCCACCTCACTAGAGGTGGAATCTCACCTAGGTGAGGTGAAATTTTTCCATATAAACGAAACACCACCGGTATGGTGAGGTGAATTGAATATATTCGTTGACTCTCATTGGTCAGTTCATCCTGATTTCACGGAAGAGAGACTTTGCTCCACCTCACCTCTCAGCCCCGGGGCTGACAGGTGAGGTGAAAAATCTCATATAAACAGTGACTGAAATCTACCTCGCCTCTCAGCCCCGGGTCTGGCAGGTGAGGTGTTTTTCCTCATATAAACAGGGCCTAAATATCGAATACCCCATTCACACTTGAAAGTAAAACCAGTTTAAACTAAACCAGGTTATCGAATAGAGCCTTCTGATTGGACAATCCAACAAATCGAATGCATTTGATTGGCTGAGATTTAACTTGGTTTAGATTGATCTGGTTTAAATCAGTGTGAATGTGGTATAAGTTGATATGATTATGGCAAAAACAAAAACAGTTTTATTTCTAAAAAGATACCTAATCAATAGTGACCTGATTAAGAATTAATGCAATGAAAAAGACCAGCACTAATACGAAGCCAATATACAGTAGTGTCCCGCATATAAGAAACAACATTTTCAATTTGAGGTCTGATATGTTTCTTATAAAATGAGATATAAACTTCAAATCAGGGTAAAGTTTCTAAAGTTTCTTATTAGAAAAATCATGTACTATCAGTGAACTAATCAGACACGAGCTTTACCATTGACATACACAATATTACCAAAAACGGTTACATTTATTCCAGGAAGGTGATTTTTGCTTCATTTACATGCGAATTTCTTGTTTTCATTTGAATAGGTAAGGGCTGATTCAAATGCAAAGCTGAATTTGTCATGTTTTTCAATTTTCCTATGAAAACATAGTCTTTTGAATAAGAAACAAGCCATTCTCAGGCCTGCATCAGTTTTTATAGGAGGGGATATTATTTTGACGATCAAGGTCTGATGTTTCTTAAATTCATGTTTCTTATATGCGGGACACTACTGTACCACAAAATAATCTAAAGCAAAATAATGTCACCAATATCATTCATAGGAGCAAGCGTATTAGGACATGGATGTTTTGCTTGATTATTCATTTACCTTGTTTTGACCCCTGTGTCTTGTTTCGTTGTCTTGTTTCGTCATCATCTGAGCGTTGCGTTGTTAGGCCCAACCGCTCTCAAGTTGTTCGAATAGAGCTCCCTTAGTGCGCCTTTGCACAAGGTAGGCTTTAAAACTGCAAAGAAATACAAGGGAGTTCTATTCGAACAACTTGAAAGCGGTTGGGCCTAACCACGCTCAGCTGATAACGAAACAAGACAACGAAACAAGACACAGAGATCACAACAAGGTAAATGAATAATAAAGCAAAACATCCGTGTCCTAACACCCTTGATAGGAGCCTAAAATCTTTTGCGATGAGTTAGCACTTCTTTTCTTTGCGATTATCTTAAGCCCCAGTTACACTATACCGGATCGCTATCGGAGCGGAGTGACTTTCGTATCGGATAGGGGTTTGAGTTACACTACGCCGCACCAATCCGATACACAACGATCCGATTAGCGGAGTGAAAATCACTCCGCTCTGGAGGTGGTATGAAAATCACTCCAGAGTCACTCCGTAGCGAAGCGTTGTAGTGTAATCGCACGAATCTGATATACTCCGCTTTGAAACAATGAAATTCTCAGATTAGCAAACAATAAACTATGGCGCCAGCCTGCAAAAGCACCCTGCAGTGTAGATCAGAATTGCGTAAGGATATGGCGTGGGAGCAAGAGAAGCGATGTATTGTAACTTCTACCCCAAATATCACTTCGGAGTGAAAATCATTCCGCTCTGCTCCGCTCCGATAGCAATCCGATTTCCGATGTAGTGTAACTCTAGCCTTAAGTTCAGCGGGTTGCCTGTTCCATATCTCAGTTCCATTTACAGAAATTGCACAATTACCGAAACGATTTCTTGTTTTTGGAATTTCAAATGAATCGTCCTTCCTTGTTCGATAGTTATGAAAAGGTGACCATTGTTCGAAATAGATTCTGAAGTAAGTTTGTGATCACTTCCAAATCAGTTTGAAGCATGTTACAAGTTAGTTCTATGTGGCGGCTTCTGATTGTTGCTTTAACATGTAATGCGGAGCATTGCTTGTCATTTACTGAGCGTAAATAGAAAGCAAATACCGCCATCGCGAGCAACTTTAAATCCAGTTTTAACCCAGACATTATTCGTCTCGTCTACACACTGTTTGAAAAGTCCTAATTCATTTAATTTGCAAAGTATCAGCTGTTCCAAAGAGATATTTATTGAATTGGAGGATGTATTCAATCCTTTTAGGACCTGTATGCAAGTAAAAAAAATTTACTCTGGATCAACAGCAGAGACTTGATGAATTAACAGGATTGTTTTGGTTTGTTATTGGAATTTTCTTTCACAAGTAGATCTCTTGTCTGGTGCGAACTGCCAATTTCATACGTTTACAATTGATTGTATATGAGCTATATGCCTAAAGAACTGAAGAGTTTCGAAAATATAGGTAACTTGCTTTGCATTTTTTATTTCTGATGAAGCGAAAATGGAAGGTGTAGCAAGTTAATTAACTGATGCCCCAGAAAAGCTATCCACCTTTGATAGACAACAATAAGTCGTACACACTGCACCGAATTTGAACTTATGCCTTAAGCCCTGGCAAAACGACTGGACATTTGCGCTGAACATTGACTGGACATTGCTCACCGTGTCCAGTGTGTGAACACATGAAAATTTTTTGTGGGTGGCAAAACGACTAAACATTGTCCAGTGAACATTTTCTCTGCGATAAAGTGCGCGCGATTTTTGGGGTCTGGACTTTTGTTTTAGGAGTCCGGGGTAAACTGATCACAGGATGCCACAGGGATGAAAACATAAAATCTGCCGCCAAAATTGTGACATCAATGACTATCGATTTTAAGAGAAAAGTTGAAGATCGATTAGGCCTGCTGCTTGTCCCATCAATATCATCGTATCCTCGTTCTCTGCGATCGCTCTGGTCATCATTACTGCAATTGATCTTGTCAGAGGAATCCTCGTTACTGCCTGAATACCTTTCCCTGCTGTTCATAGAACTAATTGATGCTGATGACTCCATTTCTTCCCCGTCATGACGAAACTTTCCTTTCTTGCATTTGTAATGCGCTTGCGCAAACTGGACAATGTTCAGTGGGGTGGCAAAACGACTGAACATTTTCTTCAAACAAAAGAAATTTAATCTTGTCCACTGAACATTTTTGACTGCTTTCAAAATCGACTGAGCAGCTCTCAACATCGCTGAACACGACTGAACAAGATTGGGCAAGGTGGCAAAACGACACAACATTTTGCACTGGACAGTTGTGAACGCAGTCTTAGACTGCATTTACGCGATGTCGGCGCATTTTGAAAACGGTGAAAAATGTGACGGATAGGCCTCCCGTTCATGCGAAAACGGCATATTTTTGCCGGGAGATTTCGAAAACGGTAGATTTTGAAAACGGAACCCTAACTAGTCTAAATTTCAAACAGCTTCGTGTGAACACTCGGCAATGATGTAAACAGAACATTTTTCGACGCTTTTGGATCGAGACTGGTCGATTCTTAGGGTGTATGTACTTTTCTTTAGCATCAGAGTCCGGCAACGAGATTTTACTGTCAAATTTCCTACCGTTTTCAAATTGCGCCGGTATCGTGTGAACGCTAGCTCCAATTTTGCTGCCGTCACTTTTTTCGCCGTTTTCAAAATGTGCCGGCATCGTGTGAACGCAGTCTTAAAATGCATATAGCTGCTGATGGATTAGACTGATTGCAATTTAGGCTTAAATCACTAATTATGACTGTGTGTCAATCGTAAGAAGAATATGGGACACTTGCAAATTTGCAGAAATGCCTTTTTTCTGCCGTTGATCTCAGAGTCTTATTCTGTTTACCCTTAGGTCATGCCCCAGCATTGTATAATATGGGTACCCATTACTTCTCTGGTCGTGGAGCTGAGCTTGATATGAAAAAAGCTGCTGAATATTTCAAAAAGGCTGCTGACCTGGGTTTCGGTATGGCACAGGTAATTCATGGTATCTTTTTTCAGTTGAAACTGGACGCTGCTTATCTGTATTTGGCGCCTGCTCATTTATCTGGATTGATTACGTAAGTCCCTTTGTATCTATGCAATAAACCATTGTCAACCGTTTTTTATGTTATCATTTTCCAAGGTTTTAAAACCACAAAACACAAGAGAAATCTCTAGCCAGCTTTCGCAGCAACTCATCCAAATCTAATCAATTACGTCAATCTAAACGAAAGTGGGAAAAACCATTCTTCTTTACGAAATCTCCCAGTCTGATTCGGATCCAACGGTAAACCGTGCGTTAGGGCCTAAGTAGGGTCACGTTCATCAGGGTAGTATCATGCATCTCCATTGGCCACAGCGACGTCATCAAATCAGGCACCACAGGGAAACAAATAACTCAAATAAGCAATCTATTTTTGTATATAACGAACTAGCGAGCAATTTGAAAATAGATGTATAGTATGCAAGTTTTATTCTCTTTCTTTAACATTCAGTCATATCTAATTAAATCATGATTTTATGAAAAATTTAAGATGCCTTTGATACTGTTAGTTTGAAAGGAATACAACGAGTCAGCATAGGTTTCAAATCTTTAAAAACCTGGGTGTAAAATTCAAGGACCTATTGATTTGAACTGAGTGCTTTCATAGAAACTTGAACTATTTCACAGTAACTCTGCCGTTGGACATTCCTGAAATCCTCAGTGTTTTTCTTCTTTTTTAAGAATTCAAGAAAATTTTCGAAAAAAACCTTAAAGCTATCGTAATTTCTAAACCTCTTAACGAAAGATCAAATGATTTTCAAGTAAAGCATAGTTTGTGGATGCCTACAATATAGTATCAAGCAAAACTCTTTCACTCTACTGGTTTGTGATTTAGAAATTTGATGACGTCACGTCATAAAAATGAGCTGAAATATAAAAAAGGCTGTAATTTCGACAAATAATCCAGATTTCTGAAAAGTCCAACGGTAGAATCATCGAACAGTGGCTAAAGTCTCCTTCAAGTCATTCAGTTTAAAGATATAGGTCATTGAATTTTACACCCGCTTTTTTTCGTAGATTTAAAGATTTGGAACCTTTGTTCAACGAGTCTGACCTCTGCTTCATTTATTTGCTTCAGGTAAATCTTGGCAACATGTACTACCATGGATTAGGCGTAGAGAAGGACTGGCATGCTGCACGTGCTCTGTACAAAAAGGTCGCACCAAGTCATCACAATGCACGGTTGTTATTAGAAGAACTTGAAGCAGAAATGAAGAGAAATGAAATGAAAATTGAAGATTAGTAGCATCAATGGTATGACTTTGTTTTGGATCAAGGACATTTTTACAGAGCTATGAAAAGACTTTAAGGCCCTGTTTATATGAAGGAAAACACCTCACCTGCCAGACCCAGGGCTCCATTTCAGTCACCATATATGTAAGATTTCTCACTTTACCTGTGAACACCGGGGCTGAGAGGCGAAGTGGAGTAAAGTCGCTATTCCATGAAATCAGGATTAACTGACCGATGAGAATCAACGAATAATTTCAGTTCAGTTTCAGTTTCATTTAAATGGCAAAATTTCATCTCACCCAGGAGAGATTCCACCTCTAGTAAGATGGGACTTCACTATGCTGGTGGTGTTGCTTTCGTTATGTAAACACGAAATGAAAATACAAAGGATTCTATTGGACGATGGAATCTTACCTCTCAGCCCTGGGCCTGGCAAGTGAGGTGCTTTTCCTTATATGAACAGGCCCTAAGCCATTCCAGAAAACGATCCGAATCGAATGATATTGTGATGCATTTTAAAGAATTTACGAATGTGCACCAACGGTTTTTTTATTCCTATACAGTTTACGAACAACACACCGTTTGAGCCAGAAAAAATTCCACTTTTGAAAATTCATAGCATCAAGAGTAGCTCACATATTTGAATGACTCAATTTCTAGTTAAAAGCCAAAAGATCCGAGCATCTTTTTTATTTTTCTCGCTGTCTCACGAGCACTGGAGATATAAGTGAATTCAAGTTTATAAGAATTTCATGATTGTAAAATTTACTGAAAAGGGGCCTGAAATATTGATCAAATCAAGAAATGCAATTGATCATCGGTGACAGATATCCAGTGTACACTTATTTCCATGGAACTGAAAATCTTGGGTATTTTGTTTGAAAATTGATGTTTTATTACTCTTGAGAGAGATGAATTATTTACTTTTATGACCAGCAGAGTTATTTACTTTGGTGAAGACTTTATTTGGTGAGAGAGATTAACCTCTTGATGTCAAATTTCGCTGTAAAGAAAATGTATTTTAATGATACAATGAGTTGAAATTTGCGTTTTCCTTGAGATACCATTTCCTGCAAGTTTTTTGTTTCTACAGCAATGACTTTTCTGATAAACCTCTTTTTTACCAGATTCAGCTTTGTCACCTTCCACCAAAGGTAAGCTCGTATTTTCCCTTTTGCTGGGCAAGTCAGACCTTCGAAAATACTATAGGTTATCTACTTGCTGTCTTCAAAAAAATCGGCTGTTTTTGACAATATTCATTTTTCACAAGAAGCGAGGCTGTAGGCTTACTTTTTCACTAATGCCGCCTCTTTTTGAAATAGCTACCTACATTTTACGCAGAAATTGGCCCTCTTTGAGTCAATTTTTTAGCAAACATTAAGGTCATTGGCTTCCCTTTTTCCCTCTGATTGGCTTTTTTCAGAAAAACTGATTTTTCACCAGGACACCATGAAGTAAGTCTATTAGCTTACATTTTGCGCAAAAATTGGCTCCTTCTCGAATTGCTGATTTTTCATTAAAAAGTAAGGCTATAGGCTTACCTTTTTCGCAAAAATAGTCTCCTTTCGATATAGATGATTTTTCATCAGAAAGTAAGGCTATAGGCTTAACTTTTTCGCAAAAATTGGCTCATTTCGATATAGCTGATTTTTCATCAAAAAGTAAGGCTATAGGCTTACCTTTTTTCGCAAGAATTGGCTCATTTCGAAATAGCTTATTTTTCATCAAAAAGTAAGGCTATAGGCTTACCTTTTTTGCAAAAATCGCCTTCTTTGAAACAAGCTGATTTTTCATCAAAAAGTAAGGCTTTAGGCTTACCTTTTTAGCAAAAATTGCCTCCTTTCGAAATAGCTTATTTTTCATGAAAAAGCAAGGCTAAAGGCTTACCTTTTTCGCGAAAATTGGCTTCCTTGAAAATAGCTGATTTTTCGTCAAAAAGTAAGGCTATAGGCTTATCTGATTTAGCAAAAATAGTCTCCTTCCGAAATGGCTGATTTTTCATCAAAAAGTAAGGCTATAGGCTTACCTTTTTTCGCAAAAATTGCCTCCTTTCGAAATAACTAATTTTTCATCAAAAAGTAAGGCTATATAGCCTTACCTTTTTCGCAAAAATTGCCTCCTTTCGAAATAGCTGATTTTTCATCAAAAAGTAAGGCTATAGGCTTACCTTTTTTCGCATAAATTTCCTCCTTTCGAAATAGCTAATTTTTCATCAAAAAGTAAGGCTATAGGCCTACCTTTTTCGCAAAAATAGTCTCCTTTCGATATAGCTGATTTTTCATCAAAAAGTAAGGCTATAGGCTTACCTTTTTCGCAAAAATTGGCTCATTTCGATATAGCTGATTTTTCATCAAAAAGTAAGGCTATAGGCTTACCTTTTTTCGCAAAAATTGCCTCTTTTCGATATAGATGATTTTTCATCAAAAAGTAAGGCTATAGGCTTACCTTTTTCGCAAAAATTGCCTCCTTTCGAAATAACTAATTTTTCATCAAAAAGTAAGGCTATATAGCCTTACCTTTTTCGCAAAAATTGCCTCCTTTCGAAATAGCTGATTTTTCATCAAAAAGTAAGGCTATAGGCTTACCTTTTTTCGCATAAATTTCCTCCTTTCGAAACAGCTGATTTTTCGTCAAAAAGTAAAGCTATAGGCCTACCTTTTTCGCAAAAATAGTCTCCTTTCGATATAGCTGATTTTTCATCAAAAAGTAAGGCTATAGGCTTACCTTTTTCGCAAAAATTGGCTCATTTCGATATAGCTGATTTTTCATCAAAAAGTAAGGCTATAGGCTTACCTTTTTTCGCAAAAATTGCCTCTTTTCGATATAGATGATTTTTCATCAAAAAGTAAGGCTATAGGCTTACCTTTTTCGAAAAAATTGCCTCCTTTCGAAATAGCTGATTTTTCATCAAAAAGTAAGGCTATAGGCTTACCTTTTTTCGCATAAATTTCCTCCTTTCGAAATAGCTAATTTTTCATCAAAAAGTAAGGCTATAGGCCTACCTTTTTCGCAAAAATAGTCTCCTTTCGTATAGACGATTTTTCATCAAAAAGTGAGGCTATAGGCTTACCTTTTTCGCAAAAATAGTCTCCTTTCGATATAGATGATTTTTCATCAGAAAGTAAGGCTATAGGCTTACCTTTTTCGCAAAAATTGGCTCATTTCGATGTAGCTGATTTTTCATCAAAAAGTAAGGCTATAGGCTTACCTTTTTTCGCAAAAATTGCCTCTTTTCGAAATAGCTAATTTTTCATCAAAAAGTAAGGCTGTAGGCCTACCTTTTTCGCAAAAATAGTCTCCTTTCGATATAGATGATTTTTCATCAAAAAGTAAGGCTATAGGCCTACCTTTTCCGCAAAAATAGGTTCCTTTCGATATAGATGATTTTTCAGCAAAAGTAAGGCTATAGGCTTACCTTTTTCGCAAAAATTGCCTCCTTTTGAAATAGCTGATTTTTCATCAAAAAGTAAGGCTACAGGCCTACCTTTTTCGCAAAAATAGTCTCCTTTCGATATAGATGATTTTTCATCAAAAAGTGAGGCTATAGGCTTACCTTTTTCGCAAAAATAGTCTCCTTTCGATATAGATGATTTTTCATCAGAAAGTAAGGCTGTAGGCTTACCTTTTTCGCAAAAATTGGCTCATTTCGATATAGCTGATTTTTTATCAAAAAGTAAGGCTATAGGCTTACCTTTTTTCGCAAAAATTGCCTCTTTTGGAAATAGCTAATTTTTCATCAAAAAGTAAGGCTGTAGGCCTACCTTTTTCGCAAAAATAGTCTCCTTTCGATATAGATGATTTTTCATCAAAAAGTAAGGCTATAGGCCTACCTTTTCCGCAAAAATAGGTTCCTTTCGATATAGATGATTTTTCAGCGAAAGTAAGGCTATAGACTTACCTTTTTCGCAAAAATAGTCTCCTTTCGAAATAGCTGATTTTTCATCAAAAAGTAAGGCTACAGGCTTACCTTTTTTCGCAAAAATTGCCTCCTTTCGAAAAAGCTAATTTTTCATCAAAAAGTAAGGCTATATAGCCTTACCTTTTTCGCAAAAATTGCCTCCTTTCGAAATAGCTAATTTTTCATCAAAAAGTAAGGCTAAAGGCTTACCTTTTTCGCAAAAATAGGTTCCTTTCGATACAGATGATTTTTCAACAAAAAATAAGGCTATAGGCTTACCTTTTTCGCAAAAATTGCCTCCTTTCGAAATAGCTAATTTTTCATCAAAAAGTAAGGCTATAGGCATACCTTTTTCGCAAAACTTTCCTCCTTTCGAATTAGCTGATTTTTCATCAAAAAGTAAGGCTATAGGCTTACCTTTTTCGCAAAAATAGGCTCCTTTCGAAACAGCTGATTTTTCGTCAAAAAGTAAAGCTATAGGCCTACCTTTTTCGCAAAAATTGGTTTCCTTGAAAACAGCTTATTTTTCGTCAAAAAGTAAGGCTATAGGCTTATCTTATTTGGCAAAAATAGGCTCCTTTCGAAATAGCTGATTTTTCATCAAAAAGTAAGGCTATGGGCTTACTTTTTTCGAAAAAATTGCCTCCTTTCGAAATAGCTGATTTTTCATCAAAAAGTAAGGCTATAGGCTTACCTTTTTTCGCAAAAATTTCCTCCTTTCGAAATAGCTAATTTTTCATCAAAAAGTAAGGCTATAGGCCTACCTTTTTCGCAAAAATAGTCTCCTTTCGTATAGATGATTTTTCATCAAAAAGTGAGGCTATAGGCTTACCTTTTTCGCAAAAATAGTCTCCTTTCGATATAGATGATTTTTCATCAGAAAGTAAGGCTATAGGCTTACCTTTTTCGCAAAAATTGGCTCATTTCGATATAGCTGATTTTTCATCAAAAAGTAAGGCTATAGGCTTACCTTTTTTCGCAAAAATTGCCTCTTTTCGAAATAGCTGATTTTTCATCAAAAAGTAAGGCTACAGGCCTACCTTTTTCGCAAAAATAGTCTCCTTTCGATATAGATGATTTTTCATCAAAAAGTGAGGCTATAGGCTTACCTTTTTTCGCAAAAATTGCCTCTTTTCGAAATAGCTGATTTTTCATCAAAAAGTAAGGCTATAGGCTTACCTTTTTTGCAAAAATAGGCTCCTTTCGAAACAGCTGATTTTTCGTCAAAAAGTAAAGCTATAGGCCTACCTTTATCGCAAAAATAGTCTCCTTTCGATATAGCTGATTTTTCATCAAAAAGTAAGGCTATAGGCTTACCTTTTTCGCAAAAATTGGCTCATTTCGATATAGCTGATTTTTCATCAAAAAGTAAGGCTATAGGCTTACCTTTTTTCGCAAAAATTGCCTCTTTTCGATATAGATGATTTTTCATCAAAAAGTAAGGCTATAGGCTTACCTTTTTCGCAAAAATTGGCTCATTTCGATATAGCTGATTTTTCATCAAAAAGTAAGGCTATAGGCTTACCTTTTTTCGCAAAAATTGCCTCTTTTCGAAATAGCTAATTTTTCATCAAAAAGTAAGGCTGTAGGCCAACCTTTTTCGCAAAAATAGTCTCCTTTCGATATAGATGATTTTTCATCAAAGAGTAAGGCTATAGGCCTACCTTTTCCGCAAGAATAGGTTCCTTTCGATATAGATGATTTTTCAGCGAAAGTAAGGCTATAGGCCTACCTTTTCCGCAAAAATAGGTTCCTTTCGATATAGATGATTTTTCAGCAAAAGTAAGGCTATAGGCTTACCTTTTTCGCAAAAATTGCCTCCTTTTGAAATAGCTGATTTTTCGTCAAAAAGTAAAGCTATAGGCTTACCTTTTTCGCAAAAATAGTCTCCTTTTGAAATAGCTGATTTTTCATCAAAAAGTAAGGCTATAGGCTTACCTTTTTCGCAAAAATAGTCTCCTTTCGAAACAGCTGATTTTTCGTCAAAAAGTAAAGCTATAGGCCTACCTTTTTCGCAAAAATAGTCTCCTTTCGAAATAGCTGATTTTTCATCAAAAAGTAAGGCTATAGGCTTATCTTTTTTCGCAAAAATTGCCGCCTTTCGAAATAGCTAATTTTTCATCAAAAAGTAAGGCTATAGGCTTACCTTTTTCGCAAAAATAGTCTCCTTTCGAAACAGCTGATTTTTCGTCAAAAAGTAAGGCTATAGGCCTACCTTTTTCGCAAAAATAGTCTCCTTTCGAAATAGCTGATTTTTCATCAAAAAGTAAGGCTATTGGCTTACCTTTTTTCGCAAAAATTGCCGCCTTTCGAAATAGCTAATTTTTCATGAAAAAGTAAGGCTATAGGCTTACCTTTTTCGCAAAA
Organism: Aurelia sp. 3 sensu Dawson et al. (2005); assembly: GCA_964020215.1. Taxonomy (NCBI): domain Eukaryota; kingdom Metazoa; phylum Cnidaria; class Scyphozoa; order Semaeostomeae; family Ulmaridae; genus Aurelia; species Aurelia sp. 3 sensu Dawson et al. (2005). Next base: position 17,562,021 of record OZ026584.1, read on the forward strand.
ATAGGCTCCTTTCTAAACAGCTGATTTTTCATCAAAAAGTAAAGGTATAGGCCTACCTTTTTCGCAAAAATATTCTCCTTTCGATATAGATGATTTTTCATCAAAAAGTAAGGCTATAGGCTTACCTTTTTCGCAAAAATAAGTTCCTTTCGATATAGATGATTTTTCAGCAAAAGTAAGGCTATAGGCTTACCTTTTTCGCAAAAATAGTCTCCTTTCGAAACAGCTGATTTTTCATCAAAAAGTAAGGCTACAGGCTTACCTTTTTCGCAAAAATAGTCTCCTTTTGAAATAGCTGAGTTTTTATCAAAAAGTAAGGCTATAGGCTTACCTTTTTTCGCAAAAATTGCCTCCTTTCGAAATAGCTAATTTTTCATCAAAAAGTAAGGCTATAGGCTTACCTTTTTCGCAAAAATAGTCTCCTTTCGAAACAGCTGATTTTTCGTCAAAAAGTAAGGCTATAGGCTTACCTTTTTCGCAAAAATAGTCTCCTTTTGAAATAGCTGATTTTTCATCAAAAAGTAAGGCTATAAGCTTACCTTTTTCGCAAAAATAGTCTCCTTTCGAAACAGCTGATTTTTCGTCAAAAAGTAAAGCTATAGGCCTACCTCTTTCGCAAAAATAGTCTCCTTTCGAAATAGCTGATTTTTCATCAAAAAGTAAGGCTATAGGCTTACCTTTTTTCGCAAAAATTGCCGCCTTTCGAAATAGCTAATTTTTCATCAAAAAGTAAGGCTATAGGCTTATCTTTTTTCGCAAAAATTGCCTCTTTTCGATATAGATGATTTTTCATCAGAAAGTAAGGCTATAGGCTTACCTTTTTCGCAAAAATTGGCTCATTTCGATATAGCTGATTTTTCATCAAAAAGTAAGGCTATAGGCTTACCTTTTTTCGCAAAAATTGCCTCTTTTCGAAATAGCTAATTTTTCATCAGAAAGTAAGGCTGTAGGCCTACCTTTTTCGCAAAAATAGTCTCCTTTCGATATAGATGATTTTTCATCAAAAAGTAAGGCTATAGGCCTACCTTTTCCGCAAAAATAGGTTCCTTTCGATATAGATGATTTTTCAGCAAAAGTAAGGCTATAGGCTTACCTTTTTCGCAAAAATTGCCTCCTTTTGAAATAGCTGATTTTTCATCAAAAAGTAATTCTACAGGCCTACCTTTTTCGCAAAAATAGTCTCCTTTCGATATATATGATTTTTCATCAAAAAGTGAGGCTATAGGCTTACCTTTTTCGCAAAAATAGTCTCCTTTCGATATAGATGATTTTTCATCAGAAAGTAAGGCTATAGGCTTACCTTTTTCGCAAAAATTGGCTCATTTCGATATAGCTGATTTTTTATCAAAAAGTAAGGCTATAGGCTTACCTTTTTTCGCAAAAATTGCCTCTTTTCGAAATAGCTAATTTTTCATCAAAAAGTAAGGCTGTAGGCCTACCTTTTTTCGCAAAAATAGTCTCCTTTCGATATAGATGATTTTTCATCAAAAAGTAAGGCTATAGGCCTACCTTTTCCGCAAAAATAGGTTCCTTTCGATATAGATGATTTTTCAGCGAAAGTAAGGCTATAGACTTACCTTTTTCGCAAAAATAGTCTCCTTTCGAAATAGCTGATTTTTCATCAAAAAGTAAGGCTACAGGCTTACCTTTTTTCGCAAAAATTGCCTCCTTTCGAAAAAGCTAATTTTTCATCAAAAAGTAAGGCTATATAGCCTTACCTTTTTCGCAAAAATTGCCTCCTTTCGAAATAGCTAATTTTTCATCAAAAAGTAAGGCTAAAGGCTTACCTTTTTCGCAAAAATAGGTTCCTTTCGATACAGATGATTTTTCAACAAAAAGTAAGGCTATAGGCTTACCTTTTTCGCAAAAATTGCCTCCTTTCGAAATAGCTAATTTTTCATCAAAAAGTAAGGCTATAGGCTTACCTTTTTCGCAAAACTTTCCTCCTTTCGAATTAGCTGATTTTTCATCAAAAAGTAAGGCTATAGGCTTACCTTTTTCGCAAAAATAGGCTCCTTTCGAAACAGCTGATTTTTCGTCAAAAAGTAAAGCTATAGGCCTACCTTTTTCGCAAAAATTGGTTTCCTTGAAAACAGCTTATTTTTCGTCAAAAAGTAAGGCTATAGGCTTATCTTATTTGGCAAAAATAGGCTCCTTTCGAAATAGCTGATTTTTCATCAAAAAGTAAGGCTATGGGCTTACTTTTTTCGAAAAAATTGCCTCCTTTCGAAATAGCTGATTTTTCATCAAAATAGGACATTCTACGCAGTAAATGTATTTTAACGCCAAGGCAATGCGCCCCCCGTGTATGGACAGTTTAGTAAGTCTCCCCCTGTTTGATGCTAGTTCCAAGTCCACGTAGTCATCGAAGCTCAATTCGTTCAAACTGTTCTCAAAGACGGTCGTTGGTCACGTTTGTCATAAATTTCCTGTTTGTTGCGAAGAGATACGAAGTATAACGCATAATGTCGGCAATCGAAGTTATCAAAGAGAAGGAACGGCGTCTCACTCTACAAGATTGGCTGAGATCGCATAAGCAAACATTGGTGCTTCGCTGTGCTGCCTATGGGCTATCGACGACAGGGAAAAAGCCCGCCCTTGCTGCAAGGCTGATGGCATACTTGCATCCTTCAGAAGAGTGTCCCGGTACCAGCCAAAGAATCGAATCCGACCAATCGGATACTGAAGAAAGGGCAATTGATCTCAACATTGCCACCACCAGCCAAGCTCAGCCGAACATTCCGTCAGTCTCAGTCTCTGTGGCACCACTACCTACATTGCCGGCCTATACTACAGGATTTGACATCGAAAACATTCGGGCAATGATTCGGCAAGAAATGGGTCATGCCTCTTACCCGTCAGCGCACCAACAAGCTCTGCCGAGTCATGCAAATCTATCGCCCGCATCAGAGACGCAAAAACACTGCAAACCTACAAACCTGGTTTGGAGGAAGGTTTTGGCCAAAAATTGAGGAAGGTTTAGTTGTCAAAAATAAAATTTTATATTGTTGGCATAGATTTAGAAAATGAATCATCAATAAATGCATGGGACCATTAAAGTCATGTCAACAGTATGCAGATGGTGAGGTTATATTTCAAAACTATATCAAAGAAGAAAAATCAGGTTTGATCAGACAATGTGATGAAAGAGAGAACGTCTATGAGGAAATACGCATATGTGTCAGGAAAAAATGATTTTTGAAGAGCGTCCCAGAAAATTACTTCTGTTTGCAAAATCACCAAAATTTTATTGTAAGGCAGATCTTCAAATTTCTTTTTCTTGCCAGAAGATCAAAAAAATATTTTTGCGGGCAAAGGTGATCTTTTGATTTATTTTTTTGATTAAGTTAATCAAACTCTTTTAAGTGATGCCTGGTTTTGAGGCCTTCTGCAAGAAAGCACTTATGTTTATTTAAGTAATTTCTTTTGTTATACTGAGTTGCTTGTTTGGTCATTAATATCAGAATGAAACGTGAAATGTTATTGTGGACTTAAAGAATACTGCAAAATTTTCAATGTAACGGTCACTATAGGCAAGATTAGCGATGCTGCTTAAGTAGTGTTGCTTAGGATGAGGTTTTCGCTGCATTATTTCATACCCGTTAAGTAAGGGAACAGATAGTTCACCGTCATTAAATGTATTTGAATTGTTGATAGAAGTTGTTGATAGAAGCGATGAAAAAATTCTATGATAACTTTCGTAATCAAATTTTGGTGATTTTGCAAACAGGAGTATACTTTTGGACATCCAAGTAACTTTTAGATGTTCTCACCTTGAACTCTTTGTTCCCCCTTCATTGCCCCAATACCTTTCAATTAATGAACAGCATCCTTAAGATTGTGGCCTCCCTTGTATTAAAACCTGGTTAGAGCCCTGCTTGTTGCACCCAAACAGACAAATGATATGGGAAGGTCCCTAATTACATGCTTCTGTATGGTTTACAAAACACCGTCGAGCTGTTTTGCTGTTTTCCAGTAATTATATATCGTGTTAAAATGAGGAAGGTTGAGAGCATAAATTTCAGGTTTGGAGGAAGGTCAACAACTTTTTGCAGCTCTGGCCCGCATCGCTCATTGCTCCTTCTTTGCAGCAGCCGTTCCCAGCCAGTGCAAATAACAACCAACACCTTGCATTTAATACTACAACACTACCCGGGGAAGCCCAGCTGCTGACACAACCAGTTCAAGGTAACTTTAACACTTCTTTTAAATCAGGAACCGCTCTTCCCCCCTTGTCTGAAAAAGCATTAAAGGCAATCAAAAACATGGAATATGTAGATTTGAATTCACTCCGGCCACATTTTCTTTACGATACAGTGGAAAATCCATCAAGTCTAAGTTTTGAACTAAACCCGCAAAAAGATGGCGAGGGTATATTTTCGCTGTCATCAGTACGTTCAAACAAGCAAAAATAAACAATGCCAGTTCATGGCTCGAGGCTTGGAATATTTTTATTAGAGCAATGGTTCATTTCCATCCAGAACTTGCGCCTGAACTACTGGCATACCAGGAAACGATTTGTGGATATCAGCGAATGTATCCAGCCTCTTCGTGGCTTAAATATGATACTGCCTTTAGGATGAACTTAGGCATCGATAAAACATTATCATGGGCGCGTTTTGATGAATATGCCTACAACAGATTTATTCGAGGCTCCGGTAATCAGACAAGCAAGCCTAAGCTCAAATGTTTCAAGTGTTCTTCCGAAGACCATCTCGCTAACGCATGCCCTAATGAGACTTTTCGTCCGTCCTTACAAAACTCTTTTCGTTCCTCAAGTGCCGACCACCAAGAACCAAAACTGTGCCGTCATTTCAATGCCAACAAATGCGCCTACAGTAGTTGCAAATTCGCCCACACCTGTTTCAAATGCAAGGGAAACCATCCAGCCATATTTTGTCCAAACTCTGGAAAGAAATTTTAACGGGCTTCCAGCAATAGCCCCGTCTCCGGTAAATCTGTGTAACTTAGAGTATGAATTAAAACAGTATCCGGATCGTTATATCGTTGATAATATCTTGCAATCATTTAGAAAGGGTTTTAACATTGGTTATTCTGACCCGGAGTTCTCCTTCACAGCACGAAATTTATCGTCGGCGAATGTGTATCCTGAAGTACTTTTTGATAACATTTTAACTGAACTACAAGAAAGAAGGGTGGCAGGGCCATTTGTGCGACCCCCGTTGCCTAACTTTCGTACCTCCCCGGTCGGCGTAATTCCCAAAAAGGAGTCAAACAAATTCCGAACAATAACTGACTTATCATCGCCGCAAGGCAGTTCCGTTAATGACTTTATTGCAGACAGTGAGTCCTCGGTTTCGTTTCATCATTTTGATGAGGCTGTTAGAATTGTTGCCAAGCTAGGAAAAGGCGCCTCATTAGCTAAGCTTGACGTCAAAAGTGCTTTCAGAATTTGCCCCGTGAGGCACGAAGATTGGCACCTATTAGGCTTCACATTCCAAAACTTGTTTTTCGTTGACCTTTGTTTGCCTTTCGGCTTGCGTTCTTCAGTGAACAGATTTTCACGCTTGGCGGATTTAGTTTTATGGACTAGAAGTAACTATAAGTTATCAACTGCTCGCACTCTAAGATATTTGTGAACTCAAATAAAGCCACACTAAATTCGTAAATGAATGTTTTGGTATCCCCTTGAGGTGGATTTGTTCGTTCCATTACATATTCCATGTTTTATGAACGTAAAAGAGGGTATTGAACGCACGTTCAACAGATTATTGTGTTGAGTTAATCCTGTTGAAAATGTGATTGCATGTAAACACTGAATTACGTCAATATCAGTATTGTCCAGTGCAGCAATTGTGAATATTTCGATACCACACGCCGCTATGGCCTCATACCAAGCTAAGTTTCGTTCGGTGAAGTTGAATCATTGAACAAATCGGCCTCACAGTTATTTACGCCATGTTTGGTATCTTCGTCTTTTTATGGCCAAACGAAGCGAAATGTGTCGATAGAAGATTTGAAAGTAGTGTGAAGGTGCACAAAATTATTGCCTGTGGCTTGTGTCTCATGAAACGCAAGGGAAGTTCAATTGAGTAGCCCCTTCTCTGGCTTAGGACCGTCCGCCATCACGGTATCTTTGCAGACAATAGAACATCATGACCATTGATCATTGTTCACGAAGACAAACACATACACAATCAAACTGTAGTGACAAAGGAAATGTGGCCAGCGAATCTTTCAATTTAAACTAACCAGCGGTAATAGATAATCAAAAATAACAAAACAATACAATAAACATATGCGTGGACATCACAGATACTTGGCTGGATCACTTTAGTAATCTCGCTCCTTCGTCGCTCGCAATTATGCAAAACAATTATTCAGTCATTCACTCAACTCATTATTTAGATGATTACTTTCTCGCAGGTCACGCGGGATCAGACGAGTGCAGTCAGGCGCTAGACACCAGTATTTCTCTATTTAGGAGGCTCGGTATTCCCTTGGCTCCGGACAAAATTGTTGGTCCATGTAATGTAATTGTGTATTTAGGGATTGAAATTGATTCCGAGGCTATGGAGCTACGCCTCCCTCAAGAAAAGCTTGATTCTCAGCTGCACCTTATCCGTACATTTGAGGGCAAAAAGAAATGCACCAAAAAAGAGCTACTATCTTTAATTGGAAAACTATCGTTCGCTTCGAAAGTTATTCCATCAGGCAGAACATTCATTCGCCGCCTGATAGACCTTTCAACAACCGTAAACAAGCTGTCTCACCGTATTTCGTTAAACTCCGAAGCAAGGGAAGACTTAAGGTGGTGGAGCTCATTTTTGCCATTATGGAACGGCAAGTACAAAATTTTGGAACCGTCTGTGACTCAGAGTGTACATTTAAATTTGTTCACGGATGCCTCGGGGAAAGAAGGGTTTGGTATTTATTTCGATGGCAAATGGGTGGCGGGTCGTTGGCCGGAAAAGTTCTTACAAAATTCAATCCAATGGAAAGAGCTATTTCCAATCTATTTGTCATGCGTCATATGGGCTCCTTTATTTCACAGGAAAAGATTAGAATTTCATTGCGATAATCAAGCAGTAGTCGATATTTGGGCATCAAATACCACGAAATCAAAAGAGATTATGCCAATTCTGCGAAAAATGTTTTTCGTGTCTGCCTCTCACAACTTTACAGTAAAGGTTAGTCACATTAGGGGTGTCAGTAACTCAATTGCCGACTCTTTATCCCGTTTTCAGATGTCCAGGTTTCGTGCTCTGGCACCAGCAGCCGACAAGGAGCCTACACCCATTCCCCCCGAGATATGGAAGCTCTGAATCAAGATTTGTTATCCTTACATGCCATGGCATTAGCCCCCTCGTCAAAGAAAACGTATCTTCAGGGCCAGCAAGCCTATCACAAATTTTGCGATGACTTTGGTCTCCAGCCTTACCCACTTTCGGAACTAAATCTGCGCCTTTTTTCGGCATTCCTTGCAAGAAGTCTTAGTCTAGCGACGATCAATACATACCTTTCAGCTGTACGCTTACAAAACATCGAACTTGGTTTTGATCCGAACAATGACATGCCTCTCCTCCGCCTTTTATTGCGGGGGATTAAACGAGCTAAGGGCGCCTCCGCCAGGGATAAGCGCCAACCAATCACAGTAGAGATATTGAAGCATATAAAGCAAAACATACGTGTCTCAAATTTGTCTCCAAAAGATCAATTAATGTTATGGTCAGCATGCACAACAGCCTTCTTTGGTTTTCTGAGAGCGTCAGAGTTTTGTTCCAGCTCAAGAGAGTCATACAATCCGTCTTCAACGTTACTGGTAAAGGACGTTAGTATTTATCCGAACGTTCTAGTAGTGAACATAAAAATGTCAAAAACAGATCAGTCACGGGAGGGGCACCAAATCAGGCTAGCTCCATCAGGATCGAGCGTATGCCCCTATAGAGCTCTATCGAAGCATTTGCGGAATTGTACAGCGCCTAACAACCCACTATTCATGTTTGAGAACAAGTTTTTCTTGACGCGGTATTCTCTGATCAAATTAAGCAGTTTCTCCCAGCCTCCTGTGATGCTTCTTGCTTTTCCTCGCACAGCTTTAGGATAGGCGCGGCAACGAGTGCAGCTAGCGCTAACAGCCCAGACTGGTTGATAAAAACCCTAGGTCGCTGGTCGAGCTCCTGCTACCATCGCTACATTAGGGGACCGACTAATGCCATTGATAAGTTCCCAGCGCAGCTAGCTAAGGCGTCTATATCTTAGGGTTTGACAGTCCCATGTCAGGGGTTGGCAGTTTTGGGCGTATTTTGGCGAAAAGGCTACCAACAAAATTGGTAGCAAACTAAGTTTTTATTGATTTTCAGTTTTAGAGCCTAGTTCACTTGTCTTCTTAACTTAATTAGTTCGGGCTAGTAGTTCTAGCCCCTTGTTATTTTGTGTTCCTGTTGATAAACAGTTCTTAGCTTTCAATGGACCTCATTTTGACTATACGATTCATACTGCTGAAGAGAACTGTCTTATTGACATTCAATACTGTTAGATTGTACTATAACTTGTGTTTGCCAGATACGACCCCAAATTCTGCCAACCAGTGTTCTTATTTGCGCTCGCCTCTCATTTATGGTGGTCCGCCATTGCCGCAGGAATTAAAGTAAGGCTATAGGCTTACCTTTTTTCGCAAAAATTTCCTCCTTTCGAAATAGCTAATTTTTCATCAAAAAGTAAGGCTATAGGCCTACCTTTTTCGCAAAAATAGTCTCCTTTCGTATAGATGATTTTTCATCAAAAAGTGAGGCTATAGGCTTACCTTTTTCGCAAAAATAGTCTCCTTTCGATATAGATGATTTTTCATCAGAAAGTAAGGCTATAGGCTTACCTTTTTCGCAAAAATTGGCTCATTTCGATATAGCTGATTTTTCATCAAAAAGTAAGGCTATAGGCTTACCTTTTTTCGCAAAAATTGCCTCTTTTCGAAATAGCTGATTTTTCATCAAAAAGTAAGGCTATAGGCTTACCTTTTTTGCAAAAATAGGCTCCTTTCGAAACAGCTGATTTTTCGTCAAAAAGTAAAGCTATAGGCCTACCTTTTTCGCAAAAATAGTCTCCTTTCGATATAGCTGATTTTTCATCAAAAAGTAAGGCTATAGGCTTACCTTTTTCGCAAAAATTGGCTCATTTCGATATAGCTGATTTTTCATCAAAAAGTAAGGCTATAGGCTTACCTTTTTTCGCAAAAATTGCCTCTTTTCGATATAGATGATTTTTCATCAAAAAGTAAGGCTATAGGCTTACCTTTTTCGCAAAAATTGGCTCATTTCGAGATAGCTGATTTTTCATCAAAAAGTAAGGCTATAGGCTTACCTTTTTTCGCAAAAATTGCCTCTTTTCGAAATAGCTAATTTTTCATCAAAAAGTAAGGCTGTAGGCCTACCTTTTTCGCAAAAATAGTCTCCTTTCGATATAGATGATTTTTCATCAAAAAGTAAGGCTATAGGCCTACCTTTTCCGCAAAAATAGGTTCCTTTCGATATAGATGATTTTTCAGCGAAAGTAAGGCTATAGACTTACCTTTTTCGCAAAAATAGTCTCCTTTCGAAATAGCTGATTTTTCATCAAAAAGTAAGGCTACAGGCTTACCTTTTTTCGCAAAAATTGCCTCCTTTCGAAAAAGCTAATTTTTCATCAAAAAGTAAGGCTATATAGCCTTACCTTTTTCGCAAAAATTGCCTCCTTTCGAAATAGCTAATTTTTCATCAAAAAGTAAGGCTAAAGGCTTACCTTTTTCGCAAAAATAGGTTCCTTTCGATACAGATGATTTTTCAACAAAAAGTAAGGCTATAGGCTTACCTTTTTCGCAAAAATTGCCTCCTTTCGAAATAGCTAATTTTTCATCAAAAAGTAAGGCTATAGGCTTACCTTTTTCGCAAAACTTTCCTCCTTTCGAATTAGCTGATTTTTCATCAAAAAGTAAGGCTATAGGCTTACCTTTTTCGCAAAAATAGGCTCCTTTCGAAACAGCTGATTTTTCGTCAAAAAGTAAAGCTATAGGCCTACCTTTTTCGCAAAAATTGGTTTCCTTGAAAACAGCTTATTTTTCGTCAAAAAGTAAGGCTATAGGCTTATCTTATTTGGCAAAAATAGGCTCCTTTCGAAATAGCTGATTTTTCATCAAAAAGTAAGGCTATAGGCCTACCTTTTCCGCAAAAATAGGTTCCTTTCGATATAGATGATTTTTCAGCGAAAGTAAGGCTATAGACTTACCTTTTTCGCAAAAATAGTCTCCTTTCGAAATAGCTGATTTTTCATCAAAAAGTAAGGCTACAGGCTTACCTTTTTTCGCAAAAATTGCCTCCTTTCGAAAAAGCTAATTTTTCATCAAAAAGTAAGGCTATATAGCCTTACCTTTTTCGCAAAAATTGCCTCCTTTCGAAATAGCTAATTTTTCATCAAAAAGTAAGGCTAAAGGCTTACCTTTTTCGCAAAAATAGGTTCCTTTCGATACAGATGATTTTTCAACAAAAAGTAAGGCTATAGGCTTACCTTTTTCGCAAAAATTGCCTCCTTTCGAAATAGCTAATTTTTCATCAAAAAGTAAGGCTATAGGCTTACCTTTTTCGCAAAACTTTCCTCCTTTCGAATTAGCTGATTTTTCATCAAAAAGTAAGGCTATAGGCTTACCTTTTTCGCAAAAATAGGCTCCTTTCGAAACAGCTGATTTTTCGTCAAAAAGTAAAGCTATAGGCCTACCTTTTTCGCAAAAATTGGTTTCCTTGAAAACAGCTTATTTTTCGTCAAAAAGTAAGGCTATAGGCTTATCTTATTTGGCAAAAATAGGCTCCTTTCGAAATAGCTGATTTTTCATCAAAAAGTAAGGCTATGGGCTTACTTTTTTCGAAAAAATTGCCTCCTTTCGAAATAGCTGATTTTTCATCAAAAAGTAAGGCTATAGGCTTACCTTTTTTCGCAAAAATTTCCTCCTTTCGAAATAGCTAATTTTTCATCAAAAAGTAAGGCTATAGGCCTACCTTTTTCGCAAAAATAGTCTCCTTTCGTATAGATGATTTTTCATCAAAAAGTGAGGCTATAGGCTTACCTTTTTCGCAAAAATAGTCTCCTTTCGATATAGATGATTTTTCATCAGAAAGTAAGGCTATAGGCTTACCTTTTTCGCAAAAATTGGCTCATTTCGATATAGCTGATTTTTCATCAAAAAGTAAGGCTACAGGCTTACCTTTTTTCGCAAAAATTGCCTCTTTTCGAAATAGCTGATTTTTCATCAAAAAGTAAGGCTATAGGCTTACCTTTTTTGCAAAAATAGGCTCCTTTCGAAACAGCTGATTTTTCGTCAAAAAGTAAAGCTATAGGCCTACCTTTTTCGCAAAAATAGTCTCCTTTCGATATAGCTGATTTTTCATCAAAAAGTAAGGCTACAGGCCTACCTTTTTCGCAAAAATAGTCTCCTTTCGATATAGATGATTTTTCATCAAAAAGTGAGGCTATAGGCTTACCTTTTTTCGCAAAAATTGCCTCTTTTCGAAATAGCTGATTTTTCATCAAAAAGTAAGGCTATAGGCTTACCTTTTTTGCAAAAATAGGCTCCTTTCGAAACAGCTGATTTTTCGTCAAAAAGTAAAGCCATAGGCCTACCTTTTTCGCAAAAATAGTCTCCTTTCGATATAGCTGATTTTTCATCAAAAAGTAAGGCTATAGGCTTACCTTTTTCGCAAAAATTGGCTCATTTCGATATAGCTGATTTTTCATCAAAAAGTAAGGCTATAGGCTTACCTTTTTTCGCAAAAATTGCCTCTTTTCGATATAGATGATTTTTCATCAAAAAGTAAGGCTATAGGCTTACCTTTTTCGCAAAAATTGGCTCATTTCCATATAGCTGATTTTTCATCAACAAGTAAGGCTATAGGCTTACCTTTTTTCGCAAAAATTGCCTCTTTTCGAAATAGCTAATTTTTCATCAAAAAGTAAGGCTGTAGGCCTACCTTTTTCGCAAAAATAGTCTCCTTTCGATATAGATGATTTTTCATCAAAAAGTAAGGCTATAGGCCTACCTTTTCCGCAAGAATAGGTTCCTTTCGATATAGATGATTTTTCAGCGAAAGTAAGGCTATAGGCCTACCTTTTCCGCAAAAATAGGTTCCTTTCGATATAGATGATTTTTCAGCAAAAGTAAGGCTATAGGCTTACCTTTTTCGCAAAAATTGCCTCCTTTTGAAATAGCTGATTTTTCGTCAAAAAGTAAAGCTATAGGCTTACCTTTTTTTGCAAAAATAGTCTCCTTTTGAAATAGCTGATTTTTCATCAAAAAGTAAGGCTATAGGCTTACCTTTTTCGCAAAAATAGTCTCCTTTCGAAACAGCTGATTTTTCGTCAAAAAGTAAAGCTATAGGCCTACCTTTTTCGCAAAAATAGTCTCCTTTCGAAATAGCTGATTTTTCATCAAAAAGTAAGGCTATAGGCTTATCTTTTTTCGCAAAAATTGCCGCCTTTCGAAATAGCTAATTTTTCAACAAAAAGTAAGGCTATAGGCTTACCTTTTTCGCAAAAATTGCCTCCTTTCGAAATAGCTAATTTTTCATCAAAAAGTAAGGCTATAGGCTTACCTTTTTCGCAAAACTTTCCTCCTTTCGAATTAGCTGATTTTTCATCAAAAAGTAAGGCTATAGGCTTACCTTTTTCGCAAAAATAGGCTCCTTTCGAAACAGCTGATTTTTCGTCAAAAAGTAAGGCTATAGGCCTACCTTTTTCGCAAAAATAGTCTCCTTTCGAAATAGCTGATTTTTCATCAAAAAGTAAGGCTATTGGCTTACCTTTTTTCGCAAAAATTGCCGCCTTTCGAAATAGCTAATTTTTCATGAAAAAGTAAGGCTATAGGCTTACCTTTTTCGCAAAAATAGGCTCCTTTCTAAACAGCTGATTTTTCATCAAAAAGTAAAGGTATAGGCCTACCTTTTTCGCAAAAATATTCTCCTTTCGATATAGATGATTTTTCATCAAAAAGTAAGGCTATAGGCTTACCTTTTTCGCAAAAATAAGTTCCTTTCGATATAGATGATTTTTCAGCAAAAGTAAGGCTATAGGCTTACCTTTTTCGCAAAAATAGTCTCCTTTCGAAACAGCTGATTTTTCATTAAAAAGTAAGGCTACAGGCTTACCTTTTTCGCAAAAATAGTCTCCTTTTGAAATAGCTGAGTTTTCATCAAAAAGTAAGGCTATAGGCTTACCTTTTTTCGCAAAAATTGCCTTCTTTCGAAATAGCTAATTTTTCATCAAAAAGTAAGGCTATAGGCTTACCTTTTTCGCAAAAATAGTCTCCCTTCGAAACAGCTGATTTTTCGTCAAAAAGTAAGGCTATAGGCTTACCTTTTTCGCAAAAATAGTCTCCTTTTGAAACAGCTGATTTTTTGTCAAAAAGTAAAGCTATAGGCCTACCTCTTTCGCAAAAATAGTCTCCTTTCGAAATAGCTGATTTTTCATCAAAAAGTAAGGCTATAGGCTTACCTTTTTTCGCAAAAATTGCCGCCTTTCGAAATAGCTAATTTTTCATCAAAAAGTAAGGCTATAGGCTTACCTTTTTCGCAAAAATAGTCTCCTTTCGAGACAGCTGATTTTTCGTCAAAAAGTAAGGCTATAGGCCTACCTTTTTCGCAAAAATTGGCTCATTTCGATATAGCTGATTTTTCATCAAAAAGTAAGGCTATAGGCTTACCTTTTTCGCAAAAATAGGTTCCTTTCGATATAGATGATTTTTCAGCAAAAGTAAGGCTATAGGCCTACCTTTTTCGCAAAAATAGTCTCCTTTCGAAATAGCTGATTTTTCATCAAAAAGTAAGGCTATTGGCTTACCTTTTTTCGCAAAAATTGCCGCCTTTCGAAATAGCTAATTTTTCATCGAAAAGTAAGGCTTACCTTTTTCGCAAAAATAGGCTCCTTTCGAAACAGCTGATTTTTCGTCAAAAAGTAAAGGTATAGGCCTACCTTTTTCGCAAAAATAGTCTCCTTTCGATATAGATGATTTTTCATCAAAAAGTAAGGCTATAGGCTTACCTTTTTCGCAAAAATAGGTTCCTTTCGATATAGATGATTTTTCAGCAAAAGTAAGGCTATAGGCTTACCTTTTTCGCAAAAATAGTCTCCTTTCGAAACAGCTGATTTTTCGTCAAAAAGTAAGGCTATAGCCTTACCTTTTTCGCAAAAATAGTCTCCTTTCGAAATAGCTGATTTTTCATCAAAAAGTAAGGCTATAGGCTTACCTTTTTCGCAAAAATAGGCTCCTTTCGAAACAGCTGATTTTTCGTCAAAAAGTAAAGGTATAGGCCTACCTTTTTCGCAAAAATAGTCTCCTTTCGATATAGATGATTTTTCATCAAAAAGTAAGGCTATAGGCTTACCTTTTTTGCAAAAATAGGTTCCTTTCGATATAGATGATTTTTCAGCAAAAGTAAGGCTATAGGCTTACCTTTTTCGCAAAAATAGTCTCCTTTCGAAACAGCTGATTTTTCGTCAAAAAGTAAGGCTATAGCCTTACCTTTTTCGCAAAAATAGTCTCCTTTCGAAATAGCTGATTTTTCATCAAAAAGTAAGGCTATAGGCTTACCTTTTTTGCAAAAATAGGCTCCTTTCGAAACAGCTGATTTTTCGTCAAAAAGTAAAGCTATAGGCCTACCTTTTTCGCAAAAATTGCCGCCTTTTGAAATAGCTAATTTTTCATCAAAAAGTAAGGCTATAGGCTTACCTTTTTCGCAAAAATAGTCTCCTTTCGAAACAGCTAATTTTTCGTCAAAAAGTAAGGCTATAGCCTTACCTTTTTCGCAAAAATAGTCTCCCTTCGATATAGATGATTTTTCATCAAAAAGTAAGGCTATAGGCTTACCTTTTTCGCAAAAATAGTCTCCTTTCGAAACAGCTGATTTTTCGTCAAAAAGTAAGGCTATAGCCTTACCTTTTTCGCAAAAATAGTCTCCCTTCGATATAGATGATTTTTCATCAAAAAGTAAGGCTATAGGCTTACCTTTTTCGCAAAAATAGGCTCCTTTCGAAACAGCTGATTTTTCGTCAAAAAGTAAAGCTATAGGCCTACCTTTTTCGCAAAAATAGTCTCCTTTCGATATAGATGATTTTTCATCAAAAAGTAAGGCTATAGGCTTACCTTTTTCGCAAAAATTGGCTCCTCAAAGATTGGCTCCTTCTGCAATTGCTGATTTTTCATCAAAAAGTATGGCTATGTAAGCTTACTTTTTTGCGACAACCGGCTCTTCGTGCAATCGATCGTTTTCCACGGAAAGTAAGACATATCTTTCTCGCTAAAATTACCTCCCCTTCAAATAGTGTGATTTTCACCAAAAGATGTCTTTATCAAAAGATGTCTTTGGCTTCAGTATTATTTTTTGTTGTGTAAAGTTTATTTCAATTTAAAATATTCGTATAATTGTGATGTTGGGTGTGGAGGCAACTCGATAACCTTATGTTTTTTTCCTCCACCTCAACAAAATTAAATTTGAGTTTGTTTTTCGTTTAAATCTTAGTGATATAAAAAAAAGATGTCTTTATCGGCCAGTAAGCACCAATAAAGACAGTGTTAAGACAAACACAACAGTCTATAAACTGCATGTAATTCCCAATTTCTCAACCTTGGTAAAGCTGATCGAAAAAAAAACAGACCAGTTAGGTTAAAGAGATATATTTTTCAATATCGTAATTTCAAGACTATTACATCAAAGTTACTAAATATGAACCCTAGAGTGCAAAAATAGACGTTGACGCTACAATTCTAAATATGAGACTTTTAATACACTTTTGATATTATAAAAACGATCTAATTTTGTGGTAGAAGATTAACTACGAAAAGATCATCAGCTGTGGTAGCTAATTACGCCAAAGATGACCACAAGAATCATTTACAAAGTTGCATTGTGTTCCAGGGATTCGATAAAATTTTCTCGCTGCCATCTTAGAATAATTGTCTTTCCCACCTGCCCCAAAACTATACGCTCTTTTGTTGGTCAGGGTATTTGCTGCATGATGTACAAACATTTGCAATCAAGTAGGTAGCCGGCTCCCCCACTAGAATTGGGTAAAGCGGTTCACGAATCCCTCGAAATTCCTTCGTAAATTTGGGAAACCAAAAGCAATTCGATATAATAACAAAAACTATTCCCATAAACTATATTCATTTAAGCAAAGCATTACAGAAAAACCCCGCGTATAAGAACCTACTTTTTCGAGAGCCAGGCTGAAATTGGTTCTTATTTATTTCAAAGGTACTAAGACTAATTTCAAGGTATAGAGGTTCTTATTTGAAGGATGCCTCATGTAATCCCCTTGAAAGTCTCTCGAAGATGTTTAGCCCTATTAGAGAGTTTACGAAACCAGGACGGCAACGCCAGCCAGAACGTCATCTGAAATTTTGCAAAGCAAGTCTTGTTTCCGTATGCTACCTTTAATTTATCATCCAAAAGGCCAAAATAAGGTCCCCTATAACTCGGAGATGCCTGAATACGATATTTCACTTTGAAGACAAACATTTAAAACGACTGAGTTTACTTCGCAGGCCTAGATCTGCAGAAATGCAGTTTCCAAGTTGTGAAATTGAATAGGACAACTTCAGAGTCTCTCATGGGAAGCAAATTCGAACGAAAAGCAAGGAATCTTTTGAATCTAAAGTTCTGAAACAAAAGCAACTTTGCGTTGCAGTCGCCGTTGCAGTCGTGGTTTCGTAAACTCCCTATTATTTGTTTTGGAAGCGTTCTTATGGACCTAAGAAGTAATTGAGGAGGAGAATAAAACTTCCAAAGCCAACTGGGACAACAATGACCTTAATAACAGGAATCAAACATCAACTTTGCAACCCCTGCCATAAGAACCTATGTTTCATCAAACTGAAACAGGTTCTTAATTGCAAGGTACATAATTTAGGAAAAACAGCCTCTAGGCTCTTATTTTGGTAGGTTCTCATATGCGGGGATTGACTGTAGCATTAAGAACTATAGAACAAATTACCTTAAAAGCTCCATTGAACCCCCTTTGATAAGCCCCTCCCCTCTAAGCAAAATTTTCAATAAGCTCCCTCTCTATTAAGCCCCCTAACATGTATCGAAGTGCAGAAATTACCAAAGAGTTTCAATTTATTTAGCTTAAAAATGTTAACATGATAATTTATACATAGTTTGGGTTAAAACTGTGTCGAATTTATGTATCTGCCTCGTAAAATTGCATGTTGAATCTTAAAAATATGCGGTGAAAGACTGATGCAGCTATTAAATATATCATTTTCGGCTAACTTTTGAATAAGCCCCCCCCCCTCTAGAGTGTCTAAAATTAAATAAGCCCAGGGTGCTTAACCCTATTTTGGTTGGGGGGCAAATTTGCCCCCCCCCTAATAGATATTTTTGAATAACTCTGCGAGGAAGAATTTTATAGCCATGAAACTTCTTGACTTTTTGCAACTATTTATCGTGCAACTTCTCAAAAGTTTCATTGAAATATTTTGAAAAATGAGGGGGGGGCCAATTTTCTGTGACTGACCCAAGAAAAATCGCAAATTTTCAAATCTCAATTATCGCGAAAAAAGGAGCAGAAGTGGAATATTTTGCAAATTTCTTTTGTAATGTTGTGTTATTTGATGCATTCTATCACAAATATCGTGTTTGGATGGAAAATATGCTCCAAATTCAATTTTATCTCGATTTTCCTGATTTTAGCCAATTTTGCTGCTTTTCTTGACCACACAAGGGAAAATGCTGATGTAAGCAAAAATGGTGGCTATTTTTAGGTTAATTTTTATATTTACATAAAGTACATGCCTGAGGCTTTTAGCACACCAAATTTGGTCGCTCTACCTATTACCTATTACCAGTCAAGAGTTAGGTAGGGGGGGGGGCTTTTTTGCCCCCCAACCAAAATAGTAATATCAAATAGCCCAACCACTATAGGGTTAATAGAGCTTTTACGGTAGGCAGAGACAGCCAGCTATAATGGGTGAGCGGAACATCAAACATTATGTACATTACATTTAAATAAAGCTCTAAATAAATATAGAATGGTATCGCTCCATACTGACATCAGCCCTTTCCGCTAACTTACCTTTTGAGCCGATTCTTTGTCATTTGCAACTATTGTAGCTATTTTTATTACTACCGAAGCAATTTTGTGCAGGTCCTTCCAATCACCTGATATTAAAGCTGATTCTTTACTTTTTGCAACTATTGTGGCATTATCTAAAATTGCCTACAGAAGCAGTTTTGTGCATGTCAGTTTGGTTTGGCCATCGTAAACAAAACGAATCAGTCACAAGTAAATGATCCTAATGGGCGATCTCCGGTATGGGGCGATAAAACTTTACATGAGATATACATAAACACAAGAGACGATGTATTTAAATACAATTCTGAATAGATATACATGTTTGCATGCTACAAAAACAGAGCCTTACAAGATACAATATAGACTTATTACCTGGGTCCTTGTATCCCTGTGGTAATCCTAGCTCGACAGGATCTCATGATGCAACGGTAAAAAGCTGGCCTTAGTCAATGATTGCATCAATCAACTCATTGCAAGCCCTGCTTTCAACCGTTAAATCAAGAATCAAGCAAAACAATTCAACCATTCATTAAGGATAAGAAAACTCATTTTACTTCAGGATCAGTACCATGAGATTTTGTAGTGCGGGCCTTAAAAGGGTCTGGTTTTTCAGTGTAATATGCACCAGAAAAGGTTTTTCAGTATAATACCATTTAAGTTGAAGGGCAGGGAAACAAGGGACTAAGGTAATAAAGGAAGCTATAGTATAGGGCTGAAACTTACCAGAGACATGAGTTGTTTTATTATCTACAATGTCGTTGATACTAAATTGATAAGTCATAGTTAGGAAAGGCTAACTGGAGGGGAACTATTCTCGAGTACCGAGTAATCAATCGTCCCTCCCCCATTTATCTATATTTGAAAAATCTTCCAACTATCGCTCCTTTATCACACCCCCTTATTGATTTTTGGAACCCCCCCCCCTTATTAATTTTTGGCAAAATAAAATGACAGGGAAAATAATTTCTGGATAAACGCGAGAAGAAGTCTCAAGAAGTGCATTCAACAGGTGAGTAAATGTATCAGTAACATTACTGTCTACATAGATACATAAAAGACACGTGTTTCACTAAGAAAACGACTATTTTCAATTCCTCGGAATACCCCCCAATTGTTCCAACCCCCAATTACTGTTTTATCGGACCATTTCCAACCCTCCCCTCGATTATTCTCACCCCTCCTGTTAATTCGGTACTCGAGAGTAAGTTCTCATATTTAAAGAAGTCTAACAAACTTTTGACTATAAATCGCATTCTATGCAAACACACTGACTGCAACCTGGACATGGGAGTATGCTCGATGCTGGCTCGAAAGCCCAAAATATGCTTGATAAATAGAAAATTAACTACACAAAATACTGAATTATCGTTTCCTGAATTACGTATACAACATAAAAACGTAAAACAATAATTCTACTCAGGAAAATCCTGACTTCGTTTGAGTCACATTAATTAAACCACGATTAATATGTAGAAAAACACGACCAGGATTCCATCCTTTGACGATACAACAGTAAATAAAATCTATGCACATTGACATGACATTACAATGTTTAGCTTACAAAGCAATAATTACAATATTGATTAAGTTACACTTGGACACAAACTAAAGAGCGGCAATTATACGACATACAGTCAGGCCTTGAGCACATTGAAAACGTTTACCTGCCTAAGATTTCATAAAGGACAAATCCGGGGTCCAGGATCTGAAGTAGATAACAACACATACTAGGATTTCCAAGTTATGGAACTGAAAATAATGACTCATAGTTCCCAATGGGAAGCAAGCTCGCCCTTAAACTAGGAATCTATTGAAGCCAAAGTTCTGAAATAAAAGTATCATTGCCACGCAGTGGCAGTTGCCGTCGATGTTTCGTAAATTCTGTAATGACTCCAGGGGTTGATTTCAAGCCTACAATTTTACAGCCCTTCGTATCCCAAACAAGGCACGTTTCAAGTAGATTGGTAATTCATGGCAGAGGAAAGAAGTAAAGTTACCATTTCAATTTCCCAGGACAATATTTGTCGATCAATGACTGGTAGTAAGGCATCAAGGCATCAATGTCTGGCACAGAATCACTCTTGGAATACAAGTCGAATTCACTGAAAAGCAAGCAAAGTCTTTCTGAGAAGCAATATTGGTCTTAGTACCCTTGGCCTTGAATGACTTTTATGGCTTGATAATTGGGGAATCCTACATCTTCCTTAGAAGAAATGGTAAAGATTAGGATGCAAAATAACGAGAAGATTCAGCACACTGAAGCCTTTCTAACTAACGTCATCATCAGAGTGTGAGTTTTAAGTTACACTCTGATGACGACGTTAGTCACAAAGGCCTCAGTGTGCTGAATCTTCTCGTTTTTTTTTTTGCATCCGAATCTTTTACCATTTCCTGTTAAGTACCTCATCTCCTTTAGCATACACAGGAAAAACTATTTGAAACTATGATGAGTTAACTAAGGTCTACTTAGAAAATAACCTCTCGCAACGGGTGACAGATCTCAAAACAGGCTTGTGTAAACGGCTGTTATTTTTCCCTTTACACTGCAAGGCCTTCAATCATTGGACTTTCAAGAATCTTGAGTATTTTCAGACTGAGAGAGTTTTCTCCTTTCTTAGAGTCCAACAAAATTTTTGAAGACAATTAAAATTGTTGCAGTTTCTGAACTTTTTGAGAAACTTAGAACAATTTTCAATACCATAGTTTATGAATTTCTACAACATGCCATCACGCACAAGTCTTTCACCCTTCTAGTTAATGATTTTGAAATTTGATGACGTCACATCCTAAAATGAGCTGAAAAATATTAATGACTTTTCCGTGGTCATGGGCGATCTCCGGTATGGGGCGATAAAACTTTACATGAGATATACATAAACACAAGAGACGATGTATTTAAATACAATTCTGAATATAAAGTGTACGATTGAAGAAGATGCATCAACATGTTGTTCTTCTTATGTTGTTCTTCTTATGTTGTTGCATCTTCTTCAATCGTACACTTTATATCAAGTCTGAATAGATGACCATGGATTAGATGACCATGCGGACACCCACCTCCCTCTTCATGTAACTCAAAAATATGAAGGTGAAGTTGCATTTTTTCGTGTCTAGCCCAAAGCCCGAAGTAGCAAAACGCTAATCGAGTCTACGACTCCTTGTCATGACGCTCAAGTGGTGGAGCCCTATCGGGTATCAAGCCCACTCCACCTGACTGTTCTGACTGCAAAGTCAGAGGATTACACCACTGCGCCACAACACCTTCCATATGAAATACCTTTGCCAAGACCTGGCATCAACAATGAATAAACGCGAAGGAAATATCCACTTACTTGAATCTTTTCACCCATTCAAGAGCTTTCTTGTCTTTCTCTGAACACAACCATTCATAATCTCCACACGAGTGCCATGGATAGAACGAATGATATCTGACCATATCAAGACCTTCTTGTGGAAGTGTACAATTGTTCCCAACCAACACTCTATACATGTATTCTATATTGAAAAGAAGCAACAACAATCAATAACTTTGGAAAGAGGAACACTAGGGAAGGATGAGCCTGACAAGGGCTCCAACTTTTGGAAATTCACAGCACCGACTATTGGCAATAATGCACTGTGTTTGTAGCTAAGAAATTAAAGTTCATTACCTCGATATAACTGTTCTACTTTGTTGCTTTCTCTTCAGCAAAAGCCTAACCGGTGCTCGGAATCAATTTTTTTTGTCAAGATTAAAAACTACAATATAGAATGTTCTATTACACTGTGCCATCCATGGTGAAGAGAGACATAAAGTCACCGGGTCTTCACTTACAAATCCAATTAATTTAAGTATACAAAACACAAAGAACAAAACCACGAAACCAAGATACAATACGCACAAACGACAACAAAACAACTGAGCCAAGGCAGATTACTGGTCAAAAGAAATTAAAGCTATTCAACTCTTAGCCGTAAAAAATGAGAGAAAAATATTGCAGTGCACGGTTTATCCCGGTAATCCACCTCAGCAATGCGGAACAAAAACAAGAAAAACAGAAAAGGGCACAAAAGAAGAGTCCGTTATTCAAGGCCATTTGTCAAATGCTGACCACAAATCATTTGAAAATAAATTGCACATATATATTTTGTGTACTCATGAAGGTGGATGAAAAGTTCAAAATCAGAAGGGGTTATGCCTCTTTAAATGTATTTCGAGTTTTTCATACCATCGTGTCCCCAGGACATCATGACATTATCTAGTCCACAATTTGGTTCATAACAGCCAAGTTTTGTACTTAAATGGAAATAATTAGAATTAGAAACAAAAAGAAATTAAAACAGATGTGGTAATGATATCAGAAACCTTCAACGGCAGACAAAATTGAGAAAGGTTTGCTTACATCCATTTTAATTCACGTGATCAATCTCTTGATAACACAACTCTTCGATCCTTTAACATAGTTTGTCCTATGAAAACTTGTGTCATGAATGCAAAAGTAATATAATACTGAAACTTCCCAAGAGTATGGTCACATGGCTAGAAATGGGTAAAACAAACCTCAACCGATTTTGTCCATTGAAGAAAGATAATTCGCGCTATTATAAATTTCTGCACGATGCAGGGACGAAGGAATTATCTCAAGACACCTTGAGGGCACTTTTTCCTTAAGAATTAGGGGGCATCGTCTAAAAATCAAAAGGTCCCTTCTTTGTTTAGTGCAAAATCTAGGGGGCACGTGCCCCCAGTGCCCCCAGCTCGTACGTCTATGGCATGATGAGGTTTTTCGGAGACTTTCAAGGTCTGTTGGAACCTCTGCAAAACAAACTTATTTCACCAGGAATGGGAACTTGGCCAAAACTCTCACGTTCAAAAATCGACTCAGCTGTGACTTCACAAAGGTTCTACAAAAGGATAATATATTAAATGAAAGATGCCCCCCACTCGGCCAAGCTTTTTTCTAACAAAGGTTAGGGTCCTAGCGGATTTCTGTTGCTTGCATGATCCTAACTCTATCTGATGGAGCAACTCAGCTTGCTCGAATCCCCCTCGAATCCACCATCTCTCTAGGCTCTACTGACTAGCCACATACTTCCCAACGAGATCAATGGCTCAGTCAAGATTACTGAAATTTTTTAACAGTATACTTCCAATAAGATTCTATTTCTAAGCACGGGCCTTGAAAAATTTTAACACGATATAGATTTGTATTTCAAAGATAGCAAACACTTACTTGTATTCTGGATTGTGAAAGTCAGGATTATTTTCAAAGAAGTCGGCAAAGACGATGGATTGTTGGAATTCACATCCAAGTGGGAAGGTATCTCCAACAACCAAATGCTAGAAAATAAATTCAAACATCTCAAAAAGTAAACATAGACGTAGGAATCGGGGGCACTGCAAGATTTTGCGATACACAAAAAAGTGGCCTTTCTGTTTTTAAAAAATGCCCTGTTTTCTTAAGGAAAAAAGTGCCCTCAAAGTATTGTGCCCCAAAGTTTGAGATGTTTCCCCGTCCCTGTAAGTAAATTTTGTAGATGCTGAAAATGATAGATGTACCTAAACAAAACTTTGCCTTTGGAAGCAAACAAATTAAGCTTAAACTTAACCATTAAGTACATTTTTGAAACAGAATGCTTTGCTTGAAGGTACTGTAACTGGTATCCCTGAATAGAGCACCCAAATCCCTTCTGTATGTGTCTGTTTCAATAGTTATCTTTGCATGTGATTAATATGTGGTGTCTTAAGGAAGCTTGCAACCAAATAACAGATTTTATATTACCTTTCTTGGTTCATTTCAAATCTTCACTCGCAATTATAAGGTTGCAAGATGCATTAACTTGTAGCTATGAATGTCATTTCATTCATTCTATGTTATGACCTCTGGGTAGACAAAATGTTTTGCTCCTAGGGTATCGTCTCAGTAGTATGGTAGAGGTTTAGTAATTAGTAATCAAGTATTGCATATTCTCAATGGAATCACTGGACTTGCCCAAGTCGTCCTGGAGGAAAGGAAGAGATGACTTGTCGCGAACAGTGAACAGCTGGATAACACAGCTGGATGACCGGACGGTTTTTGGTACGGCAGACGGCACCTTTGATCATAATGTTTGACCAATAGCAGACAGGATACTGCTGTTCCGTCAAGGAAAATGACGGGGGCAAACCAACATTGAAAATGGCTGTATGTCAAAACAAACAGATGTTTTTATACAGAAGTTTATATATAGGCGCCACCATTTCCCTAACGGCGCTCATGTGTAGACAGATACAATTGACCCCCTGGTTTTCAAATTCCTTGCGGTTAGATCCTATCACAAACAGGCCTTACTGGGAATGGCGTGCGATCGCTCTCGCACGCCTTGGCGCACACCTTCACTTTCCAAGGAGTGCGATAGATCGCACGCCTTATCTTTCCAAATTAGGATTAAAATCTTGTAATTCTCTGTAACAGTAAGACTGAAGAGTTATTTCTTTGACCTACTGTTTCTTCTTGAGAGACCAGAGTTCCTTTCTCGGTAATTCAACATACTTTCGAATACAATTACATTCTTATAAGAAACTAAGACTTTGGGTCAGCACTGGAAATTATCAGATTTTGAGTACTCAGAGTTTCTTACGAGTTCCTTAAAGGTTCCATAACAATCTTCATGTTCACTAACTGTTCCCTCGTGAACATTTCAAAACAATGCTTTGAAGCCATTCCGATGTTTAGACATTACTCATGTACCTTCCAAATAATTCAACACAGAAAACAAATGCAAATAACATAAAACTATGTTCAGGACTGCTTTTATCAAAATAAATAGTTTCTTAAGTTACATTCTCCGAGTACTAGAGTTTCTTAATTTTTTGGCGATCTGAGAGTTTCTTGTGAACAGTTTCTTATGAAAAATACTGGTACACAAAGAAACATTTGGTAACCGGATGTCTTCTTTTAAATGAGGTTGAGCAGGCACTTTCACCAAAACGAGAAAGCATGATGAATTTTCTGCTTGCATGGCTCTTCATAAAAAACAGAAAAATACTAGAAGTATTGTCTTGGCTTATTTTAATGGGAAGTTTTACAAAGTTTGGCCTGTTGAAGGACAGGTGTGAAAATTCACAGATGTTCAAGATGTGGGACAAAAATCTTGTCAAGATATCGAAAATCCTCTCATCTCAAGCCCCATATGCCCAAGAAAGTGAGTAAGAATTGTGACAGATCTCTTGATAGAATACTTAGGCCCCCCCCACACATTTTTGCTCCTTTCATCTTCGTTATCCACGATTACAGTTTATTCGAAATTGTGAGCTCAGATGAATCAATGTTTTGAAAAATCAAACTTTGCAAAAACAAAAGCTGGTCAAGTAACACTCCAGTCGACATATTTTCAATGTTGATTTGCAACTGCACTCCATCACACGCCTAAAGTGGACTAGGAGTGCGATTTGCCACTCCCCTACCGAAATATTCCCAGTAAGGCCTGCACAAACATCGGGTTAAGTCAGGTCACATACATCTTATGAATAATTAATGAGGAGCTGTTTGCGACAAGTTGTCTCTTTCTTTCTTATATGACGACTTTGGCAAGTCCATGGAATCACAGAAATGGAATATAAATATTCATATACACAAGATGTTATAATTGGATCTGCTTAGAGGCTAAGTGCCAAAACACAATGCTTTACATATGAAGGGTCTTAATGGCCTGGCATAAACATACAAAAAGTAATCAACCAATATCAGTAACTCAAAATTAGTTTGGTAGCTAAATAGCTAGGCTATGCTGCTACTATTTCTAGCTCTTTGCTTCAGAATAGAAAAAAATGATGAAACAAAAGGATTTAAGTGAATACAGTAAATGCTATTCTAAGACCCATCAAAATTCACTAAACACAGATGATAGATATATCTTGATTTGCGTCAGTCAAAAAAACAATGAGCCCATTATCCTAAGAATATGCAACTCAGACTGCGTTCACACGATGCCGGCACATTTTGAAAATGGTGAAAAATGTGACGGATAGGCCTCCTGTTCACACAAAAACGGCACATTTTTTGCCGGCAGATTTCGAAAACGGTAGATTTTGAAAATGGAACCCTAACTGGTATAAATTTGAAACAGCATTGTAAACAGAGTAGTTTTGACGCTTTTGGATCGAGACTGGTCGATTCTTACGGTGTAGGTACTTTTCTTTAGCATCAAAGTCCAGGAACGAGTTTTTACTGTCAAATTTCCTACCATTTTCAAATTGTGCCGGCATCGTTCGAATGCTAGCTCAGATTTTGCTACCGTCACATTTTTCACCGTTTTCAAAATGTGCCGGCATCGTGTGAACGCAGTCTCAGATTGGATGCAGCCAAACAATCAGAAATTTTCTTAATTCATTGAAAACACTATGTTGATTTGAAAACAGTTTGCAACAGGTAGTAGGTTTATGAGCAAAGACCTGAGCTTCAGGGTAGGTTTAAGTGTAGATGCATGTGATTTTAAGTAGAGACTGAACGAGTACCTGAGGTTCACCCCACAATGCCATTACTTTACCAGCATCATGCAGCAATCCAGTTAGATGAAACCAATCTGAAAGAGAAACAGAATGATAAATGGGGATTTATATATAATGGGAATGATAATATCTTTAGCTTTTATCTAAAGGGACTTATTACAAAGGGGCCTTGATAGAAAGGCGGCTAATTAGAGCTTTTATAGTATGAACTTATTGTCATCCTTGTTTTAAAGTTTCCGATGAACTTGTGCTTTTCTTTCAATGTATACAAGAAATTACTTTACCATCATCTGGGTATCTTTCTCTGATTCTTTCTGCAGTTTGAAATGCATGCACAGAGTTTGGAAGATCAGTCTGAAATAAGATTAAAAATTTTGATAGATACATACTGTACAGTATATGTTACAAAAGATAGCAGACACCCTAAATTCTTTCTACAGTTAACTCCCTGTGAGCAGACACATTGGTTTTCATTTGGATCATTAGATCTCAACAAAACATTGCATTTGAGTGAGGCACCCTGTTAAAGCAAACAAAGTGAGGAGGGGGCTTTGGGGGAATACTAGAACCC
This sequence comes from Aurelia sp. 3 sensu Dawson et al. (2005), assembly GCA_964020215.1. Taxonomy (NCBI): domain Eukaryota; kingdom Metazoa; phylum Cnidaria; class Scyphozoa; order Semaeostomeae; family Ulmaridae; genus Aurelia; species Aurelia sp. 3 sensu Dawson et al. (2005). Next base: position 17,589,116 of record OZ026584.1, read on the forward strand.
ACAAACCCTGACCAAAATTTGCAAAAACCCAAAAAACCAGAAGCAAAAAAATTTGAAAGATGGTTTTTTGATTTCATGAACTGTATGACTTCAAAACCCGAAAATAGGAATGTTTGAATGCAATACCCAAAACCTAACCACAAAAGTTGGCCAAACCTGCAACCTGTAACACATCTCAAAACCCAAAAGCCCATCTAGTAATTTCAATGTAAAACCCAAAATTCAAAACCTAAGGGCTAACATTGGCCAAACCCATTATCTGTGAAACCTAAAGTGCTTCTAAGTAAGTTGCTGCCTGCCTTGATGAGCGTTTGCTGTACTCTACTTTTCATAAAAAGAAGCACCTGACAGAAGTACTGTGTTCAAGCCTTTAGATTTAGTTCTAGTTGTCTAGATTATCTTTTTAAATTCTGCAAAGCTCAAAGGAAACTCAATAAGATAGTACAAAGTATATGAAACATTCAGAGCAAAGTATCATATACTTACGTCAGGGTCAGAGCTATCCACCAAATTATCCAGCATCATAATGGCCTCTATGATAGTCATTTCCGTGTGATCCAACTTGCCCCACTTGTCAATCTAAAGAGAGGAAATATAAGTGAAAAACTCTATGTTGAAACCTTCCCATACCAAAGATTTTCACAAAAAAGTCATTCAGGATTTTCGAAATAGTTTATTTGAAAGCATTAGGCAAGAAAACAGAAGTTCATGATACATTGATTTGAAACAAGTTCTTGTTCTTTCCTTGCAGAATTTGGGCAGCTTATGGTAGATCATTAGAATTGATATCAATAAGACAAAGATTGGACCAAGACATGAGCCTTGAGGCACACCAACATGGAAATAAATTGTGTGACACCAGTTATGGTCAATTGCAAACATGTAATGTATGAAGAAACAAACCATCCCCTAATTTTTGCAGATAATGAGCTAGAAAATAGATATATAGTACATGACCCCAAGGTACATGACCTAAATTTGTATGGGGTAGAGCCCACGAAAAAACTTTTTCACGCGGCTCCAGAATTTTGGCCCTCAAATAATACCTTATTCTAGAAAAAAACCAATCAAAAGTATGCTCCAAAACCTAAAAGTTGGACTAAATAACAGCCCAGTCCAACAAAATTTCCCCTTTTGACATGTTTTGACACCTGTCTCCAAAAAATTGCCTTCTTTTGATGCCGTGTCGCCAAAAGAGTAGGTGAAATAATACCCTGAAAAATAGCACATCCCCGTCGGAAAAATATACTAAGCACCCCCTAGCATTATATATATACTGTACAATACATGAAATAAAGATTAGAAAACAATTTACCCAACCTTTTCTTTCACTGTTTTACATGTTTGGTTCTCATGCATCAACCTGTATGTTTCCCTGACTTGACTTGTCTGAATATTCTCCTGCATAAATACACATAAAATTAAATAAACATATATATACATAGAGTATACAGTAGGCATTCAAGACTATAGGAGGAAGGGAGCTGTTTCGGCTGGGGGAGGCTCCAAAAACGTCCCAAAGTTGCTTTTTTCCATCTTCTACAAAAGTTTTGCTTCATATTTGTATACTTTGCATCCTACTTGGATTCCAAACTAAGGCCAACTTTACTTGCCAAAGAATTGGTAAATTGGTATATATACATACCGTTGTTGTTACAGTATGTAAATGTTACCGTTCATTACTATACTGTTGGAAAAGTTTGCTTTTCTGCCACTAATTCAAAAATCAAAACTTTTGGTGGACAAAATTTTGGTTGATAATTTGGAATTCTTACTAAGGAAACTTAGTGAAAATTCTGCAGTTTAAGTTAATAAACTTTCAATCAAACTCTTTTTCAGAATCCAAAATGTTCAGTCTCCAGCTTTTTGGCCTGCATTTGATGTCTGCAAATAAACTTATGAGAAAAATATTTGCTCAAAATGTCAGACTGAAGTTTTTGTCCCCTGACAAGATTTCCCCTCTTCTACCATCCCTTGGAAAACATATAAAAAATAGGATGGGACTTTCACTCACATCAAAATTTCTAAAGTTCTCTTTTGTCTTCTGTGATCTTTTCTCTACATTAAAATCTTCGTACTTTGGTTCAGGTCGATAGATCTTAGAAGGATCAACAATGCTAATAATTCCAATCTGAAAAGAAGAAAATGATTATCAAATCTTATGATTAACTTGTTTAAGAATATTTGCATCATACCTTACGTCAATTTGAACCATTTTACTTTTGCCAAGTTTATGCAATCTTTGCCCCAAATTTTTTGGACTTCTTTTCGTAAAGGCATTTTTATGCTCCCGAATAAAAAGAGGAAACATTTTAAGACACACCCTTGCCTTGTCCCTGCTTGGAATAGCTGGAGGGGTGCATCCACTGACTGCACTATACAGAAGGAAACTCGATCCAAGGCAATGTCTTGCCAGTTTCATCTAAATTTTAGCCAACTTTCGACAAAACAATTTTTTCCATATAATACGAAAGGTCTTCTGGTGAAATGATGGACAAGAATCATCCGTTTCACTGACGAAAGGGCATGCCGATGCCAGATGCCATGCAATGCATTCGAGGCCAGGCTAGACCTTCTCTTGTTTGTTGCTTATTTGTTTTGATTTCATAAATGCGGCATTGAAGTGCGCAGTTATCAATGCATGCAGGTATTAATTTATCTTTTGATCAAACAAACAGCCTGGCACGCGGCCTGCGTTTGTCTGACGAATCATTCTGGCTGCGTCCGCAAAAGGTCTAGGCCAGACCAAGGCCTGGCCTAGATCGCCTTGGCCTCCCCAAAAATACCGGTCTAAAAATCTCATTCAGACACTGAAAACGATCTAAACATTGCCTTCAAAAACTGAGATACTTACTGGAGGCATTTTTTATGTTTTTCTGTCTTCTTTTAGTCTTCAAATGTAGATTTTAGTTGCTGTAAAATTTCAGAATGTCTTCCTCCGTATTGCGTTGTACAAAATTGCTTTCTGTTTTCTTCTTTCTCTTTTGTTGTTGCGATTGTTATGCAAATGAATGGTGGCCAATGTTTTCTTTTTGAAGCAGGTTTTGCATGGGTGTTGGAAACCTGTTGATCAGGTCCTGACAATCAGGTTTTCGAGCCTTTTCTGCATCGCATATTGTTGTTTTTGCTTCCACTGGCACTCACAGCATTTGGCTATACCTACACATTTCTTTTCTTTGCAAGAAACCAGAACACGTTAAAATGAACACCTACTTCTTATAAGAAACTCAGCTCCCAGACTCCCAAAAAATTAAAATACTGCAGTATTGGGATTTGGGAAACTACATCGTTGATATTCATAAAGGAAATTCTCCATATAGTTTTCCTTTATTTTTGTTTGCTAGGGTAATATCTAAACATACGGTATGAAAGGCTTCAAAATGCCTTGTTCTAACATGTTCACGAGGGCACGGGTAGTGAGTATAACGGAATGTAATTTTGAGAAACTTCAGCAATGGCCCAAATTCTAAGTTTCTTATAAAAATACGTGTACTCAGAGATTTTATGAGTTTCCTTGCAATCTCCATGTTTACATCCTCGTGAACATTTCAAAACAAAATAGTTTTAGGCCTTTCACTTTTACACCGTAGTCAAGCGAGTACGTTTCTGTAACAGTGGGGGCGGGGGGGGGGAGCGTAAAAAAACAGCAAACAGTGAAAAATAATTCTTTCCTGGTCCTGGAAATTCTAAATCTTTCAGCGATCTGAGAGCTGAGTTTATAAGCAGCTTCTTATGAAGAAAATACACGTCTAAATATTCAATCAAACTGACCAACTCGTCAAACTTTTCAAAACAGGTCCCAATTTCTAAAATCTTAGGCGCCGTTCACACTGCTCCGTTTTCACATGAAAACGGACCAAAACTTATCCTTTTTGGCTTGCTCTCGCAAGCTTTTTGAAAACGCTAATGAAAATGCATAAATTTGAAAACGGTGCGTTTTGAAACGATCCATTTTCAGTGTGAACGAAATGTTGGTGCAGTTTGTTCCCATTTCCGAAAACACCGCACATTTAGAAAGAAAAAAATGTAGCCTGTGTGCAGTTTCAATACTCCTCAGCGGGAAGAGTGTTGTGGCAGCACTGCACGCAGGCTATTTACCATGAGCTGATCCAAATTTCTCTTGAAAAACATACAGTCTGTAGTCTTACAGAATGAGACCAAAGGAGATCAGCATTGACAACACATTTCACAGCAATGATTCGTGACTGTAAATATCCATAATGTGTGCTTATCTATGTCAATACTTACAAAACTTGCAATCCTTTCACACAGATTACCAAGGTAAAAAAGTGGACAAAGACAAGGAATCAGAAACTGTAACACGAAGAAAAGTTTGACCAAATTGGACCATTGAATTTTGATGGCAAAATTTCACCGAGACTGCAGTACAGTAGTGTCCCGCATATAAGAAATAACATTTTCAATTTGAGATCTGATATGTTTCTTATAAAATGAGATAATAAACTTCAAATAAGGGTAAAGTTTCTTAAGTTTCTTATTAGAAAAATCATGTACTATCAATGAACTAATCAGACTTATGTTTGATTGTCATACAAAACATACTGTTTACATTTGTATTTGTAAATTTTCACTGCCAGAAATGTTACATTTATTCCAGGAAGGTGATTTTTGCTTCATTTGCATGCAAATCTCTCGTTTTTATGCGAATAGTTACAGGCAGATTCCAATGCAAAGCTGAATTTGTCATATCTTTCAAACTCCTAATATATACATAGTTTTCTTTAAATAAGGAATAAGTCTTTTTCAGACCTGCACCAGTTTCTTATAAGAGGGGATATTATTTTGAAAATCAAGGTCTGGTGTTTCTTAGATGTTTCTTATATGTGGGACACTACTGTATTAGTTGGTAAACTTCATTTTACGTCGAAAAACCCTGGAAAAACTACTAAAGAATGGTTGGAAAAAAGTTAAGATCTGCTTGCAAAGAAATCCACATTGCAGGGAAAGAGGTGAAAATTTGGTTAAAATGAAAATGATAAAATGATATATGATATATGATAAAATATATAACAATAATGAAGTAAAATAATAGAATTTTATGCATGTGCAAAATCTGACATTGTCAACTATCTGTTGTTTTCAATTCTGCGTTCAATATGACAACGAAAAGATCTGTGATCAAATTGTCTGTTGTTCGTCAACTACAATTAATATTCGGATAACTGTGCCAGATATGATACTTTTGGACTCATCTAGTCTCATTCCAACCATTTTCACTCAAAATTATCTTTTTGTGTGGTCTCTATATCGATGCTAAACTACTCTTCAAGCGAGGTAGGAAGGAAATTGACTTCAGTTTCCTTCCGCACGCAAGACATGATGAGAATTTCCTAAAAAGCACTATGGGCCCTGTGCATTGCTTTCCACGGCTATGTTCAACTTTTGGCCCTTCGAAAGTGACTGCCTAACAAGAAGAATCAAAGCACAGTTTCTTTGGCAAAGTTCTTGAAAAGCTGAGATGAGAAAACATTTCCTGCCTCTCACAAGCAAGGTGTGTTTTTGATACATATGGCCAAACGAAGACATATTTTTCCTTTAACCTTCAACGCTTTGCACACAATGGGATTTATTCTGCATTGATCTTAGTAGCTTAAATTGAAGTTTGATCATATCAAATAAGGATATCATATCAAAATGGCATCCAAAGAATACTAGTGATCTAAACTTATGCCTTTTCGCAGGGGTTCATCTCTTGTTTCCCTGCGTTCTTTGATTTGCTGATATCACTAGGTCAATAGGAACTCATATTACTCTTAAAAGTGGGCCCAATTTAGGCCCACGTAGAGTGATTCCACATTCACCAATCAAATCGCTAGAATTTAGCTTTAAACCAATCACGAGGCGCTATTTAGACAGTTGTTGCTGGTGCATACAAAAAGCAGTTGATGAGGACTAGAGCTCTCGCAGCTGCGATGGATCTATTCTGTTTCTACAGAGGAAGATTACTGCCTGAAAGGAATGCATTTTGCAGTTGTAGGTCAGGGAAAGCATCACTCTTTGTATTAAACGTTTCCTTTTCAATGTTCAAGCTCTTTAGACTAGACTTTGAAGCGATTTTGGGGAGTGTACGAAAACTCCCGCTAGTGTATGTTCCTTTTAACCAATTGATATCAGCAAATCAGAGGTGCAAAAATATTTCTTTCTGGGAACCTGCAAAATAAGGAAAATTTTCTGTTATGCAAAATGTCTTTGCTGGCCATGATATGCTGAAAAGGTCCAATGGATATTCTAACCAAACTGGAGCATCAAAATTATCTTTCACAAACTTTGCTCACTTACTTGAGTGAAGAATTCTTGAAAATTCTTAAGAATCCTTGGACAAATTGATGTTTGCAAGGCCTTCCAATTACGTGGGATTATGATCAAGACAAGAATAAAAAAAAATTCTCTTTTGCACAGAAATTGTGAAACAATCATCTTCTCCTTGTGCGAGAAAACTTTCATTGAAAAATTTTCTGGTAAAGCTGAAAATTTTCTGGGCACTTAGTTCCCAGGTTCCGATACTTTTTGCAGCTCTGCTGAGCAAATCAAAGAAAGGAGGGAAACAAAGAACGAAAGGCATAAGTCTACTACTGATCTTGTTGGGGAGACGAGATATGCTTTGTCCGAGGAAACTAAAGTGTCCCCCCGTGCAGTGGGTTAAAGCTCATGCGCAGTAGCGCTTTGGAGTTTAAGCTCTGACGGGCGCATGATTTTGACCCACAGCACGGGGGGACACATTAGTTTCCTCGGACAAAACAATCTCGTCTCCCCAACAAGATCTACAATAGAATCAAGAAGAAGCAAACTATGAATTACCTAGACTTATTACGTTGAGTCCTAGTAATCGCTACCGCCCACCCACCCATCGCTCATACTAGGACTCATGGCTTTCCAGCCCAAGGGCTGGCCCTGTAAAGAATTTGCCTCACTTTCAAAATTGAACAGTGCTAAATTACGGAACAGCTTCAGGCGCATAGCATGAGCATGAGCGAGGGGTGGGTGGGTGGTAGCGATTACTAGGACTCAACGTAATAAGTCTATAAATTACCTGCTATACTAAAAATTTCACAAAATATATTCATCAGCAATCTGTTGATATTCTTTTCAGCGAATTTTTAAGGTTTAAAATATATGTAAGATTATATATTATATACAGTTTGGATTACATGTTTGGATATCATTGGACACAGTTTGGATGTCATGGCAGTTATCTCTTGTGTTTGCAAGATGTTAAGATATAACTCACACTACAGCAAAGACTTGGAAGCACATTCATTTGCCATTTAAGATCACATCATAGTTATAGGGAACCAGAATTTCTCGCCTCATGAATTACTCTTTCATTCTTCTAACTTAACGTCTGGTCCCACGTATGGCTGAAAATGAAATCAATGAACATTTATACTCTTTCATTCTTCTACATAGGCGTAGGAGACAGGGGGCTGGGGGGCTGCAGCCCTCCCAACGTCGGAAAAATTTTCCAAAATCAGCCTTAATCGGGCAGAAATCCACCTTAAATCGGGCAAAAATTTTTTTAAACAATGGATTTTTTATCGGGCAGCCCCCCTAAATTATTTCTTCCCCTACGCCCATGTTCTTCTAAGTTAATGTCTGGTCCCACGTATGGCTGAAAATGAAATCAATGAAAATTTACACTCTTTCATTCTTCTAAGTCAATGTCTGGTCCCCAGTATGGCTGAAAATGAAATCAATGAAAATTTATACTCTTTCATTCTTCTAAGTCAATGTCTGGTCCCCTGTATGGCTGAAATGAAATCAATGAAAATTTATACTCTTTCATTCTTCTAAGTCAATGTCTGGTCCCCTGTATGGCTGAAAATGAAATCAATGAAAATTTCACCAATCAAAGGTGTGGCGTGATCTCCTTCGACAGTCTCCAGATCTTTTTAAATTTTTTGAGCCGTGATATTATTTGTCCACCCCTTGGCTTTTTACAAGGACTTTCGCTTCCAACAGTGACTTTTTCCGACGTGTCTTCTGGTATTCTTACGATTAAACGATTAACTCTGTAAAAGAACAAATTCAACTCCATGGAGCCAAATAGTAAAACTGAGAAGACTGAGCTGAATTTGATTTTGATAGAGTTTATCGTTTCTGACTTATCTTGCCAATTCAGATTCGAAATTCTTCTCATTAGTTGTCTTTGAAATATATCGATAGTCTCTTCATGTTCCTTTGTTAAAGTCCATAATAGAAAAAATTGGGTAAGGTTTGTTTACACCCATTTCAAATCATGTGATCAATCTCTTGATAAAACATCTTTTGATCTCTCTCACATCTTTCGTGACATGCAAAGTTGTGCCATGAGTGCAAAAAGTAGCAAAATACTAAAACTTCCTTAAAGTATGATCACATGATTTGAAATAGATAAAACAAACCTAAACCGATTTGGTCTGTTTACAATTATATATGAATATATTTTCGACATGACTTTTAAATATTCTGAATTTTGTTTTCTCTAATGCTTTTGCTCTCAAAAATGTATTGTAAGCTAAAAACAGTAAATGCAAAAGGACGCTTTATGTAGAAGGAAAAAATATAAAGTGACAAAACTCACTTGTGAATCGCAATAAAAGTCTACTGGTTGAGGAATTTCTAACAGCCATCTAATACTGAAAGAAAATAAAGGGAACTGTTATAATGGAAGAAATTTCAATCGAACTGGGTTACATTATGCAAATATTGTACAAGAAGAGATGCTACTATCTGAAGATCTGTGCCCTTCAGATGTCTGCTAACAACTGAAGTTTGGACGCAATGCTTTCAGTATGAAATCCCCTATCTAGTGTCAGACCATAATGTCGAGTTCACCTTTTATGCTGTGTCATTTGATTTAAATACAAATCCAACTGACACTGTTGAACAATACTTCAACTGTTTGGCAAATAATAAAGTGGAATTTCGTTTTACTGCTTTTCTGCTTTGATGAAAGTCGTGAAAGCTGGGCCTAACGTCACGATTTTCCTCAATTTTCTGAAGAAGATCGACAAGTTTGCTGGCGCTTACGAAGGAGAATACGAAGGTGAGTGCAGGCCAAAACTAAAATTTCAACTTTTTCAAACAAAATGATGAAGACTACAAAGACTAAAAGATATTTGGCATCAAGCGTCTCAGAGATGGAAAACAAATTTTTCGAAATCATACCTCTCACTATCTCTGGATAACGGCTGAAAAATGAAACGTGGTTCGCATTAGTCAGAGACAAACGTACGTGGAAAGAGAAAATTTACTACCAGAATACAAATTATCTGGCTCCAAAATAAAAGCGCCAAATTGATCGTAAACTCACAAAAAGAAAGCCTTCTGTTTAATAAGAAACTTACGTTAGCTCTCAGAACAAAATGTTAGTAATTTGCTAAAAAATAGATGAATATGATAAAGATGGCGGCGAGGAACTTCTTAACAAGATGCATATCTTTAACGACTCAATAGGGATCCGATTTCAGAACGCTTGGTAAAAAGTTTCATGCCATTATCTTTGGCGTAATTATCTATTGCAAATAACTTTGCCCTTTTTACTCTTTTATTTATCTAACTTTGCACAGTTATTCAAACTGCATTACAATTTCCAAGTCTCAAGTAAAGCGATCCTCAGATTTTTAATTCTTTTCCATCAGTTGTGACGTGTGCTAGAAAGATGATTTGTTACGTACCTGAGCAGTTTCAGTGACAGTACATTCTCTGTAATATGAACAATCTCGTTCCTGCAATGTCAAAGACGAGAACAAATGAATATTCAGCCTAAAGTTCGGAGTAACAGCTATACAGTCTGTCCTACTGATTGTCTGTACCTAAACACCTTACTAAAAACTTAGCTATACTATCGGTTCATCAACTTACTGTGAAATACCAGGAAACTAAACACATTGTTAGACGTTTGAAATTGTAGCTCTTAGGCTACCCCCAGCCCGGGGGGTACATGACCTGGGAACGGATGGGAGTCTGCCGCCCAGTTTTCAGAAAGCTACCCTCCTCTAGTTGCCAAAATCCGCCTTCATACCCACTTTTATGATGAATCTGGGAGGAAAACTACCCACTTCAGCTATGTTTCACCGATTCAGCCAAACTGGCCCATTCTAAGGGATAATTTGCCGAATAAGGAACCCTTGTTTAGAGAATTTTTGGCAAAAACACACCAATATGGGCGGCACATACCTGTACCCTCAACGAGGTAAGTACCGCCCCCCCCCAGGCTTAGGCTACTTATTTCATTCCTGTGAACTGATAATGTTTTATGTATTCATCTAAAATGCTGCAATTAATGTTACATCTACTTTCCACTATACTTTCTAATTAGTATACAAACTATACAAACACTACAGGAACAGGACCACAAGGAGCAAACGACAGTGACTACCCTGTGGCCATTAACATAAAGACATGCAAATATCCAAATATTAATTCGAGTCTGCAACCCCTTGTCATGAAGCTGGTGGGGTCTTGTCGGGTATCGAACCCACTCCACCTGACGGTTCTTGCAAAGTCAGAGGATTGCACCACGGCGCCACAACACCTTCAATATAGCCTTAATTAAAACGACTTACCCCTGTCACATAGGGTGGTGCGAGTATATCAAGAAACGCTGCTTGACCGCTAGAAAAAGATATACACAAACTTTCAATGCCACAATCTGAAAATTTAACCTCATATGAATGAGTTTACATGGTTTAAATTAGATGTGCATGTCATTTTCAATAAATGCTATAACTAAGCGAGGTGAGTGGCCGAGTGGCTAATACTGTATTCGTCAAGTGACTGAAGTTAAGCTCGGTTGAGTGAGGTCAAACTCCGGACAGATGAACTTGGAGGCCTGACCTCACAACTCACCTCGTCGTCCTTCCGAAGGGACGTTAAACTAGGGGCTCCATGCCTGGATGCGGCAAGCACAGAGGGCCTAAATTAGCTTTCAGTAGCAAGAAATCCTGACAAGCCCACTCAAAACAAATTGAAAACAAACAAAACATAAGCAGTGAGCGGTGATATCAAACGTCACTGAGATCTAATTCTTCCCGTCCAAGTAGCCCAAAAAAGGAATCTGATGAGTTTTCAGGCCAGGTGCCCATAATTTACAAAATACATGGAAAAAAAACTTAAGGTTCCACTGAACCACATGACATGAAATTCCTTATGGACCTCTTTACTTGCAGGAAAAAAGGTTTGGATCAAGCTTCCAAATCTGGCTAAGTTTGAGAAGGAAAACAAAAGGAGGACCCCAGTTCTCAGTATGAACATTCCTAGCTGTGGCATGAACACTTTGGATCTCCCATCGGAGAAATACTCTATGATAACTATACTCAAAGTTAATTAGTCTAAAGTCTACACACAGGCAAGTCTCATGCAACCAGCAAAAGTCAGAAATACTTGCAGAACTGTAATTAATGTTGACAATTTGGACAATTTCTTACTTGTGTGAGTGAATTGAATGAAAATTTCCATTGGTTGGTGTTAACATACAAGGTTCACTCTCTGAATCAAATATAGCATCTCCTCCATAGTGGCACCTCATTGGTATTCCTGCAACAAAAGTTCTTTGATGAACTGTGATGCACAACAATGTTATGCTGTCAATTACAGAAGCCAGTGACATCATTTCAATATCTCTTTGCTTATAAACTACCGGCTGAGCCAGAAAAAGTTCCCACTTTTGAAAATTCATAGCAACAAGATTACTCCACAGATTTGAATCATTCAGTTCTAGTTAAAAGCCAAAGATCAAAGTATCTTTGTGATTTTTCTCACTGTCCTACCAGCACTAGAAGTATTGCTAAATTCAACTTTGTAAACAGTTCAGGGTTGCAAAATGATGGAAAAGGACCTAAAACATTGATCAAATTGTAAGGACTCTATTCATACCAAACAATAGGCAATGGAGTTTCATCTCCCTCAAGTGTGATACGACATCAATTTTCAAACAAATACTAAAGATTTTCAATCCCATGGCAATTAATGTACAGGGGATGTCTCTCATCCATGAGAAGTTGCATTCCCTTTCATTTTTCTGTGTGAGGAGTCATTCATGCTTTAATCGATGTTTTAGGCCATTTTTCAGTCATTTTGCAACCATGAAATTTTTGTAAAGTTCAAATTACTTAAACTTGTAGAGTGCTTGTGAGACAAGGAGAAAAATCACAAAAATACTTCTACATTTTGGCTTTTAATTGGTTTTAATTGGAATCATTCAAATCTGTGAAATATATATTACTCTTGTTGTCATGAATTTTCAAATTGGAAACTTTTTTCTGGCTAACCCGGTAGTTATAATGACTAAATGCCCTCAAATTTAGCTGGGTCTTTTCCATTACTCTGTGACTTTTGTTGGCCTACAGTATGTTTGACTATCATTTGATTAGCTTGTCGCATTGCACATTGTTGGTGTTGGCCTCCTATTTGTAATAAAGCCCATCAAAATCACATAACCAGTCTCCTGACACTCATGATCGCCATGACAGCTGGCTTCAAATGAAATGAAATCAAATCAAACTCGCATCTGTTGCACATATCTGCTGCCTTTGTGTAACATTTGCAACAAGTTGCACATATTCAAACAACTAACAACTGGGGTATGTTTTCCAAACCTCATAATCACAACATCTTTTCTAACTAAAGCAAATACCAAAACCAGAGAGATGAAAAATAAAACAGGAAAGACAAACATATTGACAGGCTCTTTAAACATATATTTATCATTTATGCACACAGTACAACTAAGCCCTGCTTTGCTGGCTCTGAAGAAGCTTTATTCCCTTTGAAGGGGGCTTCATGGGGTACCTAAAAATGCAAAACAGCAAAAACCAAGCACTTCAGAGTGTCAAATCCATGAACTTTAAGCCCTGGCACTTTGGCAAAAGACGTTTGCAAATTTTCTACTGATTTTTTTTTCAGCCATACTTTAAATGAATGAACTGAACTGAACTGCTATGCAATCTTCTCCCAAAGCAAAAATAAGGACTGAAATCTACTGTATGATCTAACATCAGAGAAGGCTTTGAATACTTTGAAATTGAATATCTGTGAAAAAAGTACTTACTACCAAAAGAATCTTGAAAAATGTCATTTTGTATACCATTGCTACTGCAAATGAAATAGGAAAACATCATTAGTTTGAAGGGGCATCTCAATGAAAATCAAAATATTCTAACTGACTGGACTTCATAGGAGAGCACATGAGAAATATCAAACAGCAACAAAGGTATATATATGTATAGAGATACATCCAACCTGGACTGGTGGTAGTTCCCAGTCCACTACGCGGAGACCTTAAATATTTGAAAAGAAGACTAAAAGGCTGACTTTCACTTCGTTTTTTTTAGATTCCTTTGGATAACTTCGATTATGATTTCTATTAGTATGTGTCATACTTCCAGAGACCCAGTGAGTGAGACACAGACAAACACAAATCAGTGAACACAAGCTGCTAGAGGAGTCTGACATTTAAGACAGTATGAATCTCTCAGAAGAAGATGTCCTAAAAATGTGGCTGATTAAGCTTGGGTGGAATGAGCAAACAAAGTAACTCAGCTGCATCCCATGAATAAAATCAGCATTAGGGAGATATATACAAGGTATGTTTTAAAGCGAAAATAAATTTGCCTACAAAGTTTGCCAGTGTGAACTCCCAAATGGGCCATCGCTCTCTTCAAGGGCAATATCTTATTAGCAGCTGCGCAATCAATTGCTCCTAAACAAACATTTGGGTGCGTGCCTGCATGGACAGAGCTGTCACGTGCCCCCCACTGAAAGCCCTGCTGTTATGAAAAGGATATGCTTGTAGTCTACAACCAACTTGTGATACATACTGTGCTTATTGAATGAAAAATTTTGGTGCACACACAGCCACTTGCTCAAATGTATAAAACCATAAACAGTAATACAGTACTAACCTTGGCACTGAATCATAACTTTTTACTCTGACAGAGCCATACAAAACTTTGCTGTTGGAGAAAAGAAAAGAAATAAAATCAAGGAAAAAAATTACTGGCAGTGAAAACTTTTATCAACATGTCTAATCCTTAATGATAAAAGGGATGGAATTTGTTATAGAAGCTACTGTTACCATAACTCTTCATGATGGAGACACCCTTGAAATTTAGCTTTTCTAAGAAAAAAATTATTGGATAAACCGAATTAACAACAAAGTAGGAGTTGGGTAAAATGGGTAATGTTGATAGGTGGAAATACAGTTAAATCAACAGTTGCAACACCATAGTGGGTAGTTGAAACAGTTTGTAGCTACACAAAATCTGTGCATTAGGATTTTCACAAAATTTATTCACATTTTTGGCCTTACCCATACCAATTCAACATACAGCTTACCAAATTCCATGCATCCCAGGATGATCATGAAGTGGAATTGAGACTCCATTTTTCAATATAAAAACTCCAAGTGTAAAATATTTTGATTCCAAAATTTTGATATAAGAAACTGGTGCACCAAAAACTTTTGAATTCTTGTGTGATTCTGTTGTGGGCTGCTCTAGGTTAATGTCATCTGTCTTTATTCCATTCACCTGATAAAAGTATCAAAAAAATAATTCATTGCTGATACAGAATCCAACGGCTTTTAGGCACAGCTATGAATGAGCACCATCACATTTAGCCTGTAACAGAGACTAAGGCCCCGTCCACACATATCCAGATATTTTTAAAAAAGTATCCTTTTTCGCCCGTTTTGGGTTCTAGCATCCACACGTAAACGACGTTTTCTCTCAAAGGAAACGAAGCTTTTCAAAAATGCTTTCCAGAGTGGATCTCTTTGAAAATGCCATTTTCATGTTGCAAATGTGGAGATGTGAAAACGGAGCTTTTTGAAAATATTGACATCACAGCATTAATTTACTTCATATCAGAGCATGTACTCAGGTCTTTGGCAATCGCATGAGGGCATTTTGGTTGTCTGTTTTCTTTCATCAAAATTCAATATCAAATTTTGAATGTACTGTGGCAGCACCTTCACATGGACAAGGATATTTTCAAAAACGCTCCCCATGTGTATGCATCCTAGACTTATTACATTGAGTCCTGTGGCCTAAGTGCCCTTGAAGTGTTGTGACCTTTGAGATGCTTCCTTGTCCCTGGTACACTATTCATACCAAAAAATCCTCTTTGTTATGTCGGAAGAGTATGTAATCTATCTTTAGAGTACATTAAAGCTCATGTTTTGAGTTCTTTAGTGTCAAATTTTGTGCCTACCTTACGGAGAACAAAGCAATTTGATGGCATAAACAGGAGCAAGCAGCTGTCCGCCACAGACCTGTAGTGAAATCTACATCGATTCCTGGCTTTATAGTGAACACTGATTACACCTGGGCGGGCCCTTTCTGGCAAGAAGAGCATCCTTCATCATAACCCTAACCAAGTCCTTTTTAATTGTTTAAGGCTAAATATAAATGGAGGGAAGATATAAATCTATATGTAGACGATATAAAGGGGGGAAGATATATATCATAAAAATCTTGTCAACCTACTGGACCTATTCTACCCCTTCCATCCTTGGTCTTTGGCTTCTCAGCCCAACACAGGTGGATCGACAGCAGTGCTGCACCACAACACAGGTGAATCAGTCATTCTAGATTGCAAGGTGGGAGCAATTATTGGTGGTCTGGGTGCATTAGGCCCCCTGCCAGAAAAATCCGCCAAGAGCATCTCTCGATTTTCTCATGCCAAGGTTTTTGGTGGGGAAATTTCTTTCATTGTGGTCTGGCAGGCAGTTGGAATAGTGTGATGCAAATGACCATATATTCAGTAAATATGATGGAATGGAGGCAATGGATTGTGGTGGTAAAATATTGCATGCACTTGCAGTCAGTAGGACTGCATTATTGAACAATTATCTGATCTCTCAGTGCAATCATTACTGGTTCCAAAACTTTATCTAGAAGCTCATGATTGTATTGAAAGGTGCAGGTAGAGGATTGAATAGTTTGCTATTGGATGAAACTGCTTTGCAAAAACGAAAGGAAGGGCCTAAATAATCGCCTGTTCATCATTATAATACTCACCAGAGCTGTAAGCTTCTCTAGATTCACTGAAAATGCAGGAGATTCTTTGGCTTTGAAGGTGATAAGAGCTTGCTTTGCTATTCTTTGTATGGTGCTCATTCTCAACTTTCAAAGCTTGCAATCATCTCATTTCAAACATCCTAGGAGCGAACGCCACACTAACAGAGGACCACCATCTGTACAACAGAACATAATACCATATCGCCACCTTAAGCGCCTTCCCAGCAGTATCTACATTTCGGGAATTTCAACTTCTGAATTTCAAAGAACCAATAATTTGATTTTGAGAACTTTGAATCCAAGGGATTTTGACAAATTCAAAGACTGTTGTTATCTGGTTAATCCATCATTCTCGATAAATGAATGGTTTGCACATGGCTCGAAAAACATCACAAAAGCTCTCTGTTCGTTGTACCCATTCATCGAGTATCCCACGTGACAGGATACCTTTGGCCTGTTTTGGGAGCCATCATTGCGGGAGCCTAAAAAATAACTGCAGATCTGACTAACTTTTTGGAGTTTGAGCTTGTCTTCACACGATTCCGGCACATTTTGAAACGGTGAAAAATGTGACGGTAGCAAAATTTGAGCTAGCGTTCACATGATGCAGTTTTCACAAATCCCGTCACAAATCCATTGTCAAACCGTCAAAATCTACCGTTTTCAAAATCTGCCGGCAAAAAATGTGCCGTTTTCGTGTGAATCTGCCGTTTTCGTGTGCCTATCCGTCACATTTGTCACCGTTTTCAGACTGTGCCGGCATCGTGTGAACGCAGTCTGAAAAATCACAAATTTGGATCCATAACAGAAATGTATCGGATCAGCCTTCCCATTTACACATTTCCTGCAAATCCGTAACACTTCTGCTCCTCTCTTCAGAAAATTTTTGTTCTGGGGCCAGAGCAAGGGCGGTAGGAATCATGTTCTTGAAACGTAACATCTTTAACGTGGATCGAAGCTGTGCCGGTACAAGAACGTTACGCTGCTCCAGAACGACATTATTCTATAGACAGAAGGCGCAAAAGTGTTACGGATTAGCAAGAGCGGTGTAAACGAAAAGCTGATCCGGTACACTTTTGTTGCGGATCCAAAGTTGTAGCGGCATACTGTGTAACCGGGGTCCTAGTTTCTGATTGGGCCAGTTTCGATTTGAAACGGTCTAAAATTTCAGCGTGCCCGAGGCGGACCCTGGGTAGACTTGCGCCAAGTCTATTTCGTCATCTGTAATAAGTCTGCCTGAAACAGTGAATTAATTTTATTTGACTGACGAAATAGACTTGGGGCAAGTCTAGACCCTGGGTGACTTATGACTCTTAAATCACAGAAAAAAGCATACAAAATATGAGAGCGTTTTAAATATCGTAGGATCCATTCATATATAATAACTATAGCTGAATAGAACTTTACATGAGCTCATTACAGTAACAAAACAACAGCTCTGTTTCACTAGTACATTACGTTCAACCTCGTTCCCAGGGTGTTCTTACGTCTGATCACGAAGCCGAATGAACAACGAACTCACTCTGGGGACGAGATTGCATTACGTTACATTAAACTTTCTATGTAATGGACAATTCTGTTCCAATGCACATGTTGTCTGTGTTTGGGCGGTTTGAGTATGTTTCATAGCCATTTACGTATTTTTCGAAGTAAATCATTTTCTAAATATACATACATTTTTCGTGGCAAGTAGAAAAAGTTTATGCAAGTCTGCAATGTAATGTAAGTATATTCAACTTTGCTTTTTCACGCATTCCATAAAAGGTAACATTGAAAGTTATTAAGCTAGTTTAGTGCATGCCAAGGCATCCCAAATCATAGAGATCAGAGGCTAAATATCATAACTTTCCTATCTCTACGTCCATAACCCACTGTGATGAATAATAAGAACTACGATTTCCAAGCATACACAGAGACAGTGTGCTCGACTTTATTAATTTCGCTTTCCATAAGTAACCTAAAAGATGTCCTTGAAACGGTCAGACTCTAAACTCAGAAAATTCTTTCACTTATGTGCAGGTTAGCAAGGAGTGATTTTGTGAAACAAAAGATATAGCGCTCTGACATTACAAAGCAATTTGCCTTCTTGGGAAAACACTCCATACCTTCAGCACAGCCAACATGGTTTGGCTCCCTCTCTTTATTATTTTGATTTGACTGATTGCATCCAGAGGTTTGAAATCTATTCCTTGGTAAGGCAGATCGCTTTGTGATGTCAGTGAGCAGAATCTTTAGAAGCTCAAACTTCACCCTTGCTATGCTGGTGATGGAAATCGCTGCGAGTAACGTCGTTTCGTTTTTACCAGCAAAATTATGGCTTTGTTTTGGAAAGCATAAGATATTTTACACCCTTAACTAGCTGGTAATGAGGGATTCTCCTTTTTAAAATTGCCAGTTGCTCCACTACAGCTCTCTCATTTCCGTATGTTTACAAAGCTTCTAATTTCTTTATATCTTCGAGAAGTCTCTTTGAATCAGCAACAAAGTCAACTGGTACAGCATTAACACAGGTGACTTTGAACCTCGACTCATCCTGTGAAAAACGAAAAATGTGAGAGAGCTTTGCGAAAGAATATGGGTGGTAAGACACAGCAGTTGTGCTTGGTTGCCGCAAGTTAAAGTTCAAGTCTTATATTTTTAAATTACAAAAGCAATGCAAACTCCATTTAACTACAAAACGACATTAATAACACACGACACAAATGAAATAATAGTGTATAAGAAAGCTAAACCCAATTAAAGGGAATTTGTAAGTTAGGAATTTCTTAAGTTGGAGCTCTCTCAATAGTTAACCGAGGAGAGAGCACCTGCATGTAAACAAATTGTAGAAATGTTCAGAGACGTTTAAACTTGGTATTTTGCATAGAGAAGATACGAAATTTGAGTTTACGACGAAAATTGAAAACTACTGTTTGATGACATTAGGAACGCTGTTCCAGGATTTGGCGCGTGCATATCTAAAAGATCTTAAACCATACTGCATGGTATTTTCACGAGTCATAAAAATATCACCTTTAGAAGTCACAGCTATATGGATCTGAGGAGAAAACATTTATATAGTTCTACGGAGGAGGTAACAAACGAGATGGAAGGAAAGTAACGACTCTCTGTTGCTTTAGAGTCTGTTTGGTCGTGAGTCCTCGTACGAGTGAAAATACAAATATCAAATTCAAAAAGTTGAACGAATACAAGCATGGAACGAATACAAGGAATCATGCCATCAGTCTGGCAGATCCTTGCAATTTGGTTTAATCAAGAATATTGCCTAAATGTTTTGATCCTGCGATATATAGACTGATTATATGGTCATAGTTATCGCTATTGAAAGGCTGCCGGACGCTCCTAGCTACGACTCATAATCAAACGCCATTATTTCAAAATGATGATATTTGCCTCGTTTCGATCAGGGCCTAAGAAAAAACGCTAACACAAACACTAGAATTTTTCAAATGAAACACACTGATTTGAAAACTTCACTTCATGCCTAGCGAAAGCAACAAAATAGTAGCTACCTACGTATATGGTTTGACATTGGCGCCTCCAGTATAAGAGGTCTCGGTTTGGTGTAATTTAGTCTCGCTTTGAATAGCGATTACTGGGACTCACTGCAATCATTCTATGCGATGCACAAACTTTCGTGAACCCTTGATGAAGGGGTAATGGATGGAAGAAGGTAAATTTTCACACTTACGTTATACACCTCTACTTTGGCACGAAGTTTGAAATTAAAGGCTTTGAATGAAGCTTCTGAAAAAATGTCATCAAAGCCAGCCTCATCCTGTGAAGATAAATTATCGATCTGAATAAGTTGTTCAAGAAAGCGATACAACGCAGTAGAACAGAAGGATTATATTTGCAAATGGAACTCAGAACTCAGTCCACAAAAATAACAACCAGTAGCGGACACCTAGGGGGCAAGGGGGTAGATGACCACCCCCAATGTTGGGTAGCACAATGACCTTTTGTTTGAAGACTATAAAAATAAACAATGCTTTTAACTAAAACAATAGGTTGGCCCCAATATTTGGCAATGTGTCCGCCACTGATAACAACCCTTCTCCTCCTAAGAGTTTAGAAATCAAGAGGCTTGAGAACAATTTGGAGCTATCGAACATAAATGATTTTGATATCACCTCACAAGAAGTTTATGGTTGTCAGAAGAAAATGATAAGGAACCTTTTCTGTGGGACACGACAGGTGCTTTACGTCATGAACAAACTAAAAATTCGATGTAATTATCTTAAAGTTTTACCTCTTCCTTCAGCCGTCCGATAGTTTCAGCGGTTGTCCCCAAGATGGCTTCCCCACTTTCCTGGAAGGCTGTGACCCATTGATTACCAGTGCAGTCGCAGATATTCGTCTGCAAACAAACGAAAGAAATCATGTCATGGATAAGAGGTAAGGTGAAGTAGGTGACGTTGCGTTTTTCAGCGCCACACGCTGGGATCGCAGAAATAGAGCAGACCTAATCGAGTACGCGACCCCTTGTCATGACGCTCGAGTGATGGGGCCCTACCGGGATTCGAACCCACCCCGCCTAACTGTTCTGGCTGCAATGTCAGAGGATTACACCACGGCACCACGGCGCCACAACACCTTCAGGAATTCTTCCAACAAAAAGAACAACGCTATGGTTCTGGGTGGCAGGGATGTCAGGAACTGCCGGCGGTGATGCACTGGCACGAATTATGGAAGACAACCACCAATTTTCAAATAATTGTTACAGATTTCAGCCAAACTGGCCCATGGCCATGTTTAAGGACAATTCGCCCAAAACTGACACTTGCTTCGATAATAAATGTGCCATTTTTGGGTGTCCTTTTTTCAGGCAGAAGACAAATTTTAGCGGGTCATTATTTGTAAGATCACAAACAGACAATAATTTTCAATGTCCTTTTAGAAGGACAACTCTTCAGGGTATCAAATTTGATCTAATTTCATGTAAGAAGTTTGAATTTTTACCATAACCTTAGGGCATATATTTTCTGAATGGCCCGTACATTTTAAGGTGAAGTTTTGGACATTTTGTAAATTTTAGGGTGTGATTTCACTTGTGGCACACCCCCGTCATTTGCCTACTGAGGTTACCCCCTCCCCGGGGGTCAAACCCACCGGTATGGGTAGCACATACCCGTCCCTCGACACGTTATGAACCCCTCTTCGGATGTCAACTCATCTTACTTACCGACATGATTAATCTGTATTTGAAATTTGGGAAACTTCGATTGCATTTTTCGCATCTGTATTCGCCTCCCTCATCAACAACCTTCTTGTTACATTCAGCACTTGGGCAAGCCTGTCGAAAGAACGTACGAAGAACGCTGAACTTTAAAATAATACTTAACTGTGCAATAACAAATAGTGGAAGAGCTTGCATCAAAGTCAGGTACACACTCTCTGAAGTTCAGGTGTCGGCCTTCTGATCCAGAAGACAAAAGTTTTGGTAGTATTTAGGGTGATTCTTTTTTTCGTCATTGTGAATCCAAAAAGTGAAGTTTCAAAATTTTGTGTATGATCAAGGGCGATTCTGACACTTCAAGAATGTTTCACAATTTTTCGTTTTATTTCTCAAATAAATCAAAATGCTTACTTGGCTGTTTTTGTTGGTATTTCCTTTTATTCCATTGATTTCGTTTCGTTCTTGATTTGCTTGGTGAAGCTTCATGTTACCATCATCAGGTATATCAAAATCTGAATGTTTCGCACCTTGATTGCAAAAATTCCTGATCCTCAAGCAGGTGTTCTCTCGTGTATTCCTAAGGTTTGCTTGACAGAACACCTGCTTGAGGACCATGACTTTTGCAATAACAGCTAACCGTCAGACATTCAAACACCAATACGGCAGGTGATGATCACTCGAAGCTTCACAAAGTACAAGCAAAATCAAGGAAATAGAAGGAACCATAATTCCAGCAAGTGATCATACGAAACCAGCACAATCCAGAAAAAAATAGAAACTTCGTTGGTACCAATCTATTCATAATCTCTGCGACGAAGAAGCTGGATCTTTACTACAAAGAGATTCATCTTGGCCTAAAATGTCGATCAGCCTGTTTGAGAAAGCGTTCAGAAATGTTTCGTTTTCGTCACTTTCAAGCGTCCTCACATAGCCATTTTCACACTGAGCCGGTTAGAGCTCCGTTTACAAATTCCGCCGTTTTCAAATTGTGTTGCCAAAAATCTGCCGTTTTCGTGTGAACTGGATGCCTGTCCATAACAATTTCATGGTGTTTTCAAATTATGTGAACAAAGTCTAATTGTATGATGCTTAATAAACTAGACAAAACGAATTACCTTGTACAGGCAATTGTCTTTCTTGAAGAACACTACTGTTCCTCTTAATGAAAAGTAGTCAGGCTGTAGAGAAAGAAACAACAGTCACTAAATGTCAGTCAGAAAATGCATATCTCTTTGATAGACAAAATCGGCTAAGGTTTGTTTCACCCATTTAAAGTCCTTTGACCATACTCTGGGGAGGCTTCAGTATCATATCACCGTTTGCATTCATGGCAAAGTTTGCATGCTGCGAAATATGTGGACGAATTTCAGATATATTTTACCAACCAAGAGACCGGACAAATAGCTTGAAGTGGATGTAAACAAACCTTAGCCGATTTTGTCAATTGTGAAAAAAATTTGGTTGTTTAAACCTGGAATGTTTTTAAATATCTTTTGGCAATTCGATACGTCCCTACTGTAACCTAATTACTTAGCTCGATCTTGCTAAATTCTAGTACATTCATTTCATTCGTTCATTCATTCGTCCATTCATTCATCCATCCATCTAGCCATCCCTTCATTCATTCATTCATTCATTCATTCTTTCATTTATTCATTCACTAATTCATTCTTTCATTCATTCATTCATTCATTCATTTTCATTCATTCATTCATTCATTCATTTTCATTCATTCATTCATTCATTCATTCATTCATTCATCGATTCTTTTGAAATGGCATATACAAAGTCTTCAGAGAACAAAAATGCTTATGCTAAAAACACAATGATGTCATCCTTCAATCTTACAAACAGTGGATAACTCGAAAATGAAACAGAGATATTCCAAATTTCAAACGGAATTTGCTAGACAGAGCAGAAACTGCGCACGCATGCGCAAAACTCGTAACTTTGAGCCCCCTTGGCTACCTGCAACAGATCCCAAAATTAGGCAACACTTGATATTTTCTTATCGAAACACTTCATTATCTCGGATTGGTCGATGACGTCATTCTACGAAATTTCTGCTCTGTTCATTTGCTATCATTCCTTAGTGTTATTTATTTGTGCCAATGGAAATTTTCGCTTCAGGTCACTTCAAAGTATGATACTCTAACTAACCTTATCACCCATTCCAAGGTTCTCTGCTTTCATCTGTGCAATAGTCTTGAACTGACCTGATATACCTGAATCATAGCAAGCAGTAATATGATGCAAATATACTGGATGCGACAAAAAAGAGTTAACACGTCTGGCAGGATGTGGAATAAAAGTACCAGACCAATATGTTAACTCTAATTATGAGTGGTAGGGCACAATCGGGTTGAATTTAACTGGATTAGATTCTTTGCCTCCTTTGAAATGCCTTAAAATTGTCTTTCTTGACATTGGCAGCCTTTCCCAACCTACTTCAAGACCTCTGCGTAGGACGTATGAGAATGAGATGCCAAAAAGATCGACTTAGGCCCAAACAATTTGAATAGCACATATGATCGATCTCTGCAGTTCAAGGGCAGAAAATATAGCTGAGAAAGGCTGCCATTGTCAAGGAAGATAATTTTACGGCATTTCATTGTAGGCAAAGAATTTAATCCGATCTAATTTAACCTAATTGTGTCCTACCACTCACGCTCAGATGTGAAAATTTTGTTTGCTGAAATCATTCATCTTTTAGATCCA
This sequence comes from Aurelia sp. 3 sensu Dawson et al. (2005), assembly GCA_964020215.1. NCBI lineage: Eukaryota > Metazoa > Cnidaria > Scyphozoa > Semaeostomeae > Ulmaridae > Aurelia > Aurelia sp. 3 sensu Dawson et al. (2005). The sequence goes on from OZ026584.1 coordinate 17,613,035, forward strand.
GAAATTAGGAAAATGCTAGGGGTTTGTATGGGAACAAGAGTTCGTGTTATGAATTGACAACACTGCTAACCTTTTAAAGGATTTAGCAAAAATTTTAACACGATGCTAGAACTGTTTCTTGGAAAATTTAATTTATTTTGACATTTTTGGAAAACAATGAAAACTGCTGTTTTTGAAGCAACCACTTATTATGCCTGTTCTCTGCCATAAATCAGCAAACACTTGTCAGATTGACTCGTTACTCATACGAGGTCTAAAACTTTAGGTTGAAGTCTGACCTATGCCACTTTGTAAAAACCAAGATGATTGAATCTACAGCTACTCCACAGCAGCCATACAAACGGGCCACACTTTTTTGGGAAACGCTGTATATATAGCTATACCTGAATCAGATCTTTGTCCAGAAATCGATTTCACTCCTGCATCTTTGCCAACTTGGTCATACCTGAAGGATAACAATTTTTGTGTAACAATTTGATGTCCCACAGCTTCAAATTCCACACAAGGACTCATACATGTAAAAAGAGCGTGCAGGACTATAACAGGCACCACTGCATAGAGGTGAGGGGGCAAAGAAAATCTTCCCACGGTAAAATTATCAACAACACAGCGAAAACAACAGCTGTAGGACAATACATTACATTCATGCGTGATATAACTGAGCTAACTCCTCAGTAATTCAGTGATTTAACTTTAGTCCTGCTTCGCAATTCAACCTTGCAACAAACGCAATTTAGTATATAGTTATCAAAGATATGCAGAACTCAATAATTGCTGCCAGTATTTATCCTGTAACGCTAATAAACTTGTTAAGTGACTGATAAATTTACAAAATCTTGAGCAAAATATCCTTACCACCCTGGCAGAGTATGTGTTTCTAGCAGAGTATATAAGGATTGATGTGAAATAAATAAGACAACATATCCTTACCATCCTCGCAGAGTATGTGCTTCAGGTATATCAGGATTGATGTGAAATAAACTGCTGTTAAGTACAGACAATGATCGTCCTGTTAAAACAAGCAAGCATCACACTCAAATAATATCAACATTTCGCTCAACATTTCTACACTACATATATCCTACATTTCGTTCACCAAAGTACATCTATATCAGACTTAATAATAATAATAATCAATTGTTAAGATCTCGCATCCTTATTAGTCATCAGGAAAATTCACTTTCTTGTTATTTCTTTTCACCTTGCATCAAACCGTTGTTTTCAGGAACACTAAAAAGGTCAACTTAACGAACAAAGCAATGTATTGGTTCGTTATCACGATATGACCACATCTGATGATTCTCTCTGCCTAGTAACAAAGACAGATGGTGACTTTCCTGACTCTAAGTAAAAGCTTTGGTTAGGCAACGACTCAAACTAAAAGCTTTCAGATTTCGAGGGAATAGAAAACTTTCAGACTGGCAGGCAAGCACAATTCCACTGAGCCATCCCAATGGCTCAAAAAAACGAAGTAGCGTGGTAGCGGCTCTACTAGGAAGGTAACTGACATGCTCAAAGAAGGAAGGAGGGAAAATAGGAAAAATAAACGTAAGAAAAGGGAAAAGAAGAGAAAGAAATAAAGGGGTGGAAAGGAAGGGAAAGAGATTAAGAAAGGGGTGGAAAGGAAAGGAAAGGAAAGGAAAGGAAAGAAAGAAAAAAGGGTGGTGTATTGGGAAAGAAGAAAATGTTTGAGAAGAAATGAAATTGCTTAGCTTGCTTTCAGGTAGGAAAAAAAGTTTTGAGCCCTGGCCATCCCAAGATTCAAACAGCATAAATAGAACGTTAAGTTCGGTTCAAAATCAAATTGTTCAATACGTACTTACCGCCAAAGTCTGATACTTTCGCCCCTTTTATAGCAACGATTGGATTCTGGTTGACATGTTCATCAAATTTCTCGGCCTGAATATGGAAAACGGAGTTATTAGAATGAGGTGCCCAAACACTCACTCCGTTTATTCTAAACACTCCAAATACTCCCCATTGAAGAGCATTGCTATTCAAAACTTGCAGTATTCGAATTCTGAAGATGTACAGTACGTAATACTTGCCTGATCTCCCCAGAGGGTTACACTGACAGCTGTTTCCGATCTATCAACAACACTTAGGTCTCTCTTTGATACCTGCATGAAAGACAAAGGTTATGATGATCAAGGTCTGCATTTAGAGAGGTGATGCAGTAAGTTATATGGAGTGATGAAAATTACGTGACCCGCCCCTTTAAAAGCACTTTTAGATACTGTTGGATACGATATACATCTTTTGAAGTTTAAACTACGAAGTAATTTTTGAATTGCAATGTCATTTTATTTTCCATGTTACAATTTAAAAGAACTAACTGCAATACAACAACTTCGAGTTAAATTACCTGTCTGTTCGTTGTTCTCGTCGTTATTTGCACCACATCTTGAGCAGACTTTACCACACCAATAATGTCTGGGGCAAATATGAAGAAATCGAGTCACTAAAAAATTTTTCCGGCTCTACCAAATAGATCCATGCAATCGTTAATCTACAAGAAAACGTTTTCCTCCAAAAATGCTTCAAGACCTTTAAGGAAGACGATAACGTTTTTCAACGATTTCCTGGCAAAAAACGAGTGAGCTAGAAAACAGTTCCCACGCTTGAAAGTTCATAAAACCAAGAGTATGCGGGGTGAGGGGCAGAGCGGCTTATATCGTTTTTGTCAGGTAACTGAAGTTAAGCTCGGTCGAGTAAGGTCAAACTCCACCTGGATGACCTCGGAGGCCTGACATCGCAACTCAACTCGCCTTCCTTCGGAAGGGACGTTAAACTAGGGGTCCAGTACCTCACCACGGAATGCATAGTGGGTCTGAATTAGCTTTAAGTAGCTAGAAATCCTGACGAGCTCACTCAAAGCAAATTACTACCACCAACACCACCATCAGCACTGCTATTACTACTACTTAACGAAGTGGAATGAACCGGACTTTGCCTCATAGTCGAGAAAAATAAGCATTTTCGTGAATCTCCTCCCAATTTTAAGAGCACATTTATTGTACATTTTTGTTCATTCCAACATTAAATTTAAGAATAAGAAATTTTTGATAAATGAAAAGTGAAGTTTATAATGAATGGCTAAATTACTGCATACCAACTAAAGAATCCTTGTTTACGCTCTCCAAATCATCAATGTTGACAAAACTGAACTGAACTTGCGGCAAATCAACATCCTCTTCGCACTGTAAAAAAATAAACCAATATCAAACGGAACATTCAACATAAATTGCGAGCTATTGTTCTTTCCCGTACATTGGTACCAGTTAGTCTTACACTCAAATACCGAATAAACCGGTGGGGGTGAGACTAATCGGAGGAGGGGGTTGGAAATTGTTCGATATAACAATAATCGGGGACAATAATTGGAAAAATCGGGGAGGGGGGGTACTTAGAGAAATTGAAAATAGTCGTTTTCTTAGCTAAACTCTTATGTCTTTTTTATATTTATGTGGACAAAGATGTTACTGATACATTTACTTATGAATTATGAATTCTGGTTCTGTTGAATGCACTTCTTGAGACTTTTTGTTGCGTTTATTCAGAAACTATGTTTGCTATCATTTCATTTTTTTCAAAAGTTAATAAAAGGGGGTTTTCAAAAGATTAATAAGCGGGGGGACGATTATTCCGTACTCGAGAGTAGGTATCAAATGCCAATTGAATTTTTCCATTCATGGTGAGCTCCTTCTATATCAAAATCTCTTCTTTGATTTCTTCAAAGTCAAACATACAAAAATTCTCCCCAGTTTCGACAATCCTAGATGCTTTAAAACTGAATGCTTACCAGTTCAATAGAAGTGTCGTTGTTAATGTACATTTCGTAGTCATTTTTAAGTGAACTGTACTGTTTATTGGCAGTCCTCAGTGATCCTTTTGTGATGAAATATACCTTGAAAAAGATGTAAAAATTGATCTTTGATATCTAAGTTGGATAGTGAATCATAAAGTGACATTCCAATGGCTTGAAGCATTTTATCAGTTTCTTCTGAATTCCAAATGGAACTTATGGTACAAATTGTCTCTTAGTGCTTAGCAGTGGAGAAGACATTAGGTCAGATTTCTTTATATTTCCCTTGCTTCTAAATGCAAAGTTTCTTTGCTGAAATTTCTGTCAAAGTCAGAGATGAAAATTCCAAATCTAACCACTGAAACTTAAAAATTCGTTAAAGTTCGGTGTTCATTGTAGGGGACCAATTGGGTTTAAATCGTTTCATTTGTTATGAATATAGGTTTAAAAAGTCTCAGCTGTAGCCAGCTTAAAGATTGAAGACCAAACTCCACCTCGTGAGAATACCGGATATCATAACATGCTTTTACGTATCATACATTAAAAGGCAAAACTTCAGGACGAAAGATGAAAACTCTTAGGATCCTCCGTAAGGGCATCTTCCTTAATTTGCAATCCTAGTTTGCTGTACCACAGTTATTTTCCCAGCAATATAAACTAAGTGAAATATTACCTTTCCAGTTTCGATCTTTTCGTAGAATCTGTCAACAGCCTCGTGAAATCCAGTTGCTTTGATTTCTCCCTGAAAAAAATCAGAAGTTACAATAACATTTAAAAAATTGTCAATAAAACTGCTCTAACTGTAGGTTTCCTCAATCAGTTTACAATTTATAGTGCTCTTAACCTTAGTCAAACAATCAACCAATCAATCAAGCAAGCAATCAATCAATCAATCAAGCAATTAAGCAATCAATCAATCAATCAATCAATCAATCAATCAATCATAATATTATTTACAGTAGGTAAAAAACATTAATACTGAAAACTAATTTAAACCAACTATTTACAATACACAAAATTATTTACAAAGTTTCCGATCTTACAAAATTATTTACAAAATTATTTACAAAGCTTGTCAAAGCTTCCGATGACACTTCTGGTACATCCTTTCAAAAAACCTAAAAACGATGTAATTCTAAAAATAATGATGACATTAAAAAGTGTTCGTTATGGAATTATGATAAACGACCTAAAGTTCCCTTCGATTTATCAGGTTGGGAGAATTTAGGCAATAACATTTTACACATGTAACCCTGAGCTTTGCAAAGATTCGAGCCCTGCGCTAACATTTACAGCGTGCATCAAAAAAGCGTTGTTGCTGCCTTACACCTGAAAACAAAAACTACTGAGTTCAACATGCTACGTACAGATTCATCGAGAAGATCAATACTGAACAGCTTCCCCTCTCCTTTTGAGTTGCTCCACGTTCGAATTCCTGATTTGTTTGTCACTCGCGCTCTTATTGTCCATCTATCGCACAAGAAGGAAGATATAAATATGTCAGTTCAGGAACACAAATTGTTGAAAATACTGGACAAATTATAGTTTTCTAATCATTTGAGATGAGTCAAAATTGAGAAACCATCGCCTATGCTTTTGGTTCATCGAACTTCATTAAAAACATCCTGTGCCTGCGAGCAAACACTGTCCCTGCGAGCAAACATTGTGCTTGCATTCAAAACACCCTGAATACAGAAAAAAATTGCCAGAAACTAACATCTACAGATATTCTGTGCCTTTGAGCGGTGCTCGTGGACTTGTGCATATTAATGAGGCCTGCACTTGATACAGACTTCCCGAAAATGTTTTGGAGAAAAATTAAGATAGTTTCAGAATCACGCTTCAATGGGGTGGCTGCTCTCAAATAATTTGTGGTTAACAAGTAGGCTGGATGACAGAAAAGATAACAGAAAAAAAGTATAGACAGTGCCAGAGACGCAAAAACACTGCAAACCTACAAACCTGGTTTGGAGGAAGGTTTTGGCCAAAAATTGAGGAAGGTTTAGTTGTCAAAAATAAAATTTTATATTATTGGCATAGATTTAGAAAATAAATCATCAATAAATACATAGAACCATTAAAAATCATGTCAACAGTATGCAGATGGTGAGGTTATAGTTCAAAACTATATCAAAGAAGAAAAATCAGGTTTGATCAGACAATGTGATTAAAGAGAGAGAGAGTCTATGAGGAAATATGCACGTGTCTGGGAAAAAAGATTTTTGAAAAGCGTCCCAGAAGTAGATACTTCTGTTTGCAAAATCACTAAAATTTCATTTTAAGGTAGATCTTCAAAAATTTCTTTTTCTTACCAATAGATGAAAAAAATTATTTTTGCTGGCAAAGTTGAAAGTTTGATTGATTGTTCGATTAATTGAATCAAGCTCTTTTTAGTGCTGCCTGGTTTTGAAGCCTTCTGCAAGAAAGCACTATGTTTAGAGTTTCTTGTTTGGTCATGAATATCAGAATGAAACGTGAAATGTTAAAGGAAATAGACACAGCTATATCTCGTAACTACTATAAATAGGCCAGAGAAACTCCCATAAATCCATTGTTTCTTTAGCCACACAATGAAACCGGGTGCATCTAAGTTGCTGAGTACAATAGACTTTATTTTTGACCTGGCCTGGGCCAGCTTTTAACTATGTCAATTCCCCTTAATTGTTGACTTGAAGAATACTGCAAAATTTTCAATGTAAACGGTTATTAGAGGCAAGATTAGCGATGCTGCTTAAAGACTGTTGCTTAGAATGAGGGTTTCGATGCATTATTTCATACCCGTAAAGTAAAGAGAACAATGACTCACCATCATTAAATATATTTGAATTGTTGATTTTGCAAACAGGAGTACATCTTTGGACACCCAGTAGCTTTTAGATGTTCTCACCTTGAACTCTTTGTTCCCCCTTCATTGCCCCAATACCTTTCAATTAATGAATCGCTTCCTTAAGACTGTGGCCTCCCTTGTATTAAAACCTGGTTAGAGCCCTGCTACTTGCTCTCAAACCACTCTCAAACAGACAAATAATATGGGAAGATCCTAATTACATGCTTTTGTATGGTTTACAAAACACCGGCGAGCTGTTTTCCAGTAATTACAAATTGTGTTAAAATGAGGAAGGTTGAGAGCATAAATTTCAGGTTTGGAGGAAGGTCAACAAGTTTTTGCAGCTCTGGACAGTGCATGATAAAACCCGTAAATAACATAAAACATAGGCACATTGATGCGAATCGAAAGTAGCGACGTTTCGAGCATAGCCCGTTATCAAGCCAGAAAGAAGAATTTTTTTTGATCATGATAAAACCTGTTCTGATATGGAGTGAGACTGCTGATTGGATGAACAACCGTTGATCCTCCACCAGGCTTGTTCTGCATTTTTGACCTGAAGGGATGCAAGATTAGAAAGGTATTTCACTTTGATCCCCACAAAAAAGAATCATCAACAGGAAGCTAAAAATACATCTCTGGTTAAGAAGTACTGAACCTATTTACTCGCAAGAGAGGGGAAAAAAGCTTGTTTCTTAAGCATATACTGTAGCTTACAATACAGTCGAGGATACCAGTGTGCCAGTGATATTGAGTTGTGTTCTTGCACGGGAACTAGTGTCAGTATAAACAGTCTGAATAAGAGTCTAAAGGTCACAAGTAAATAGCCCGTTTGCTGATCAGACACCCTGTACCCATCCCTCCCATTAGACTTTAGAGCAGCGGCACTATCAAGTTCTCCGTGTTGATTCTGTTTTGATAAATTTTCGACACTCAATTTACCAGTTCATAATGATAAGCCCAGGCAGGCAGCCGGATGGCCTTGGCAGGGTAGGCCCAGCATTATTGCATAAAATTTTGAGAATATGCTACTGAATGTAATACATCTTGAAGAATTTTCCGTTTTACCTTGTTTATCTTATTTGCTTGTTTGTCACAAACTCATCTTTTCGCAAAACGCTAAAATGATTTGTACCATTGTTATGAAAGACTCTTACAAGTAAACGTAACTAGATACTACATAAATATAGCTATTTTCGGTTGAATGAAATGAATTAGAAAATTACTGTGTTGTCCATGTAATTTTCTAAGAACTAACCACCCAGATTCATAATTTCTTTCCAGAAAATCGATCAAAATTCCCCGATGCAAGATCAATACCCCAGGGGGGAGCTTCTACTGGTATGTGATGGGGGGTCAGACACAGTATATTTTGGGAAAAAACCCAAAAATATATTACTACATTCAGGGCATTTTAGACCCTAAAAATATACTCAACTCAAAAAATATACCAAATTTAGGACATTTTTAGACCCTAAAAATATACACCTAGCTATATGGTACATGAAAATTAAAGGTTTTATAGCATTTTCGGCAACTGCCCTTTAATATTCTGGTGAAAAACTCAGCCTAGCACTCACCTTGTCAAATTTTCTCTTCAGCAGCCCCAAAAATATACCAATTATGCACCAAATAGCGTACACAAAGGTATACCAGACAATGTTTTACCAACACAAAAAATGTCTGACCCCCCCCCATCACTTATTAATAGGGAGTCCCCCTGGGCTCAATACTCACCCTCCACCATAAAAAGCACTTCCTGCCCCAGCACCATATGGATTTGCTTTGGGTTGTGCAGCAGCTCCATTTCCAAAACCTAGAGGGAAAAATACAGTGTGCAAGATTCAGGTTCTTGTGTAAGCTGTTGGTCAGTTGCTACTGAGCTTGTTTCAGGGTGGCATCACGGGAGGACTAGGGGACACACTCCCATTTTGGAAGCATTTAGCCCACGTCGGAGGAAATTTTAGGTTAGTGTCAGAGGAAATTTGGGAAAAAAGTTATAGACCATGTTATAGACCTGGCCAGTCGAAATATCCTGCAGAGCCTCATATTCAACTGGCCCTTTAAAGACCCATTGCTAACTATGATTCTTCGAGGCGCCAAGGTCAACTTTCATATTATCTGAAAGTCCTTTTTGGCCTAAATTGCCTTTGTCTTGCTTTAATGGTAATTTCTTATTCATTATTTACCTCTGTTTTGTTGTTGTTGGCCTCCAAAGGCAGGTTTCCTTTCATTGAAATTATTTCCTCGTTGTTGCATTGTGTCCTTCTGCATTCCAGCTACCAAAACAATGACAGGGATATCAGATAAACTTCTAATATGAAGCTGAATATCATAATAATTCTACAATGAGCAGAACTATCCGCACTTTAGGCACTTTACAAGAAGTCAACCATAATCAAATATTAAGACTGCGTTCATACGATGCCGGCACACTTTGAAAACGGTGAAAAATGTGACGGCTGCAAAATTTGAGCTAGCGTTCACACGATACCAGAACAATTTGAAAACGGTAGAAACTTAGACGGCACAACTCGTTGCAACACTTTGATGCCAAAGAAGCTTACCTAAACTCTAAGAGTCGATCAGTCTCGTTCCAAAAGTGTCTAAAAGTGTTCTTTCATCATTTTCAGTTGTTTACACGATGCCGTTTCCACAATGTGTCGGTTAGAGTTCCGTTTTCAAAATCTACCGTTTTCAAAATCTGCCGGCAAAAAATGTGCCGTTTTCATGTGAACGGGAGGCCTATCCATCAAATTTTTCACCGCTTTCAAAATGTGCCAGCATCATGTGAATGCAGTCTAAGATGTTCAAATAAATGAATACCTGTTGGTGATGCCTTGAAGGATGGGAAAACTTGGTAGGGAGGAATAACAGGGGCAGCTGTTGCTGTCTATCTTTCAGGTTGGGCTCCAATTTGTCATCCTTATCACATATGTTTTGCATGACCTTCAGTGTGAGACTAGCTTAAGTACTATTTACCCATAAAAATTGACTTTATGCAGTCATTCACATCTGTGTATTTAGTTGTATCTTAGCCAAGGTTCTTCATGTGCAAGCCTGGGGGTATGTGCAAGCCTGGGGGCATCGTTTGCTCCCCTTCGTACCACCCTTTTGAGGTGGTATAGCAGTTCATATGTCCTGTCTTAGCTAATTGGTTATTCTAAACTTCTATATTGGAACATAAAAAATATTTGCATGTAATGGACCCTGTCATTTTGACATTAAACACTCTGCTAACCTTCTTTAGCAGGAGAATGACCTAAGGCTATTCACAAAATGTTTTTTAAAAGGTCACAAATTCTTTGTATAAAACGTAATTGTTGTTTACAGCACCTTATTCAAATCGGAGGTGACATCAATCTTAAATAATTTCAAGAATTCTGTTTCCAAGTTGAAGAGTGAATATCCCCTAAACTCAGCTAGCACAGATCATACTAAAATATAATATTGTATCAGAGATTGCAAGACTTCAATAATTTACAAACCAGAATTTTTCATTTCCTTTGCAAGCTCTTCAATGACTGAAAGTTGATCTGATAGTTGTTCAGGTGCACCAATTTTTCCTGCAACCTCCGTAGCTTTCTTTATGATTTTCATATCAAGAATTACAATAACTTTCCTGTTGACAAAAGAGATATATACATAGATTTGGTTTATGCTTGAAAATTTTTAGACCCAAACCATCTTAATCTTTACTGGATTTTTGTAACAACAAAATATCTCAAAACATTATTTTAAGATGATAATTATCAGCCACCTAAAACAATTCAAGACAAGATTATGCGCATACTAACCGGTTATGTGTTGTACAGGAAAATACAAAGCTCAAGGTCTTAAAAGTACAGACCGAGCTTGCGAGGTCTGTGCATTAAGACCGAGGGCTTTATATTTTCCTGTAAAACGACAAAACCGGTTAGTATGAGTTTTATTACCTGATAGCTTCTAATTCGTATCATTTGTATCATTATCGTTGACTCGTATCATTTAGTCAAACACATTTTGTTACTCTCATGTTGTTTCAGTTTACTGTAGATCGCATAGGCCTAAGGCAGTTGCTGTGGCGACAAAAACGTGTCCTTGTATCGTATCATACAAGGCTACGGGAAACCTGCGGGAAAAGTGTGATTAACCAATAGCAGTGGCGGGATTCTGTATTGCCTCGTTTTTGAAACTTCAGTCAGGTAATAAACTTGCTGTAATAACATGCTAATAATAATAAGGCTATCATTCTTACAACCAAATAAAATGAATTTTTGTAATCTTAGAAATCTCTTTGTTCTTTAAAATGGTATTTAATCAAGGCATCTCTCACCATGGAACTGCTATCTGATTTTCTATTCTTAGGTATTGTTCCTTGCTGTGCCCTTTATTCAATTAATAGTTGTAGGTGACAAAAGTAGAAAGTTTATAATATATACATGATATATACTTTCTATTTTTGTGACCTACAATCTGTAATTATGCAATTTTGTTGCTCATGGACTTTGCAAATATAATTTCAGCCTTGTTGTCTGTAATTTTGATATTCTGATGATGAGCTCAGCTTGGTTTGAAACGTAAATAAAAATAATGGCTTAATCAACTATATTTATATAAATTAGAAATGTCTCACATTAACATGGACCTGCTAAATTTATATATAATATATCTTTGCAATTAAAGCATGGCATTGTAATATGAACATTTGGAAAATTGAAAATTCTTATCGTTGTACACCTTTTCATTCAATTCACCATAGAACTACTGTTCCTTGCCAATGCTCCAATATATACGTATCTACAATGTAATTTTCTGTTAGAAAATTGAGAATCAAAATATCATGAAAACAACTGTATATAGTTACCTTGCATTTTGTACAATATTACATGTGTATCTGTCAAGTTGAACAACTGCTCTAGAGTCTAAACTCTCTTCTTGAATCATGTCATTCAGTTGTGTTCCAATCATACCAGCTAAAGTGAAAACAAAAATAAATGCATTGAGCCATACTGGGTGTTCTAAAATGAAGTATCATCGCTTGCAGATCTGTACAATTAAGAACTAATGCATTTATTTCAATGAGCCACCTCTCATTTTGAAGCCCAAGATGAAGAAACTTATTCCACTAAAATCTGTCATATGGTTTTAGAGTCCTGGACAACTTTACTTAAGGAAGCTGTTTTGATGAGATATGCTAAAATACTATATATATATAATCAAATTTCTTTTTGATAAGACAAAATTGTATGGATCATCTTTTTTAAACTTACCTGAACAACCTATGTATGTATATTGAAGTGTAAGAAATATTCATTTGACATCATACTTTACTCTTTGGAATATTGGCACACTTGCATTCATTTTTTTTTCAGCCAAAAATTGAAAGGAACATCGCACAAGAATTTTATTCTTTTTGAGGTATCTTGTTCCAAAACAAATCTATAGCAAAATACCTCTTGGCTCTAGTCTAATATGGCTGATATTAGTGAATGAATTTCTACATCTAAGTTAGGCTTCCTGCTACAAAATGAGTGGTGTTTCGTTCAAACTGGTCCATGGTTTAAGATAGCATATCTTGCAAAACATAGATATATACATCATTTTGGGGCACCTGTTACATCGCCATTGAATCACAATTAAACACAGGTTTTTGGTTCTGCATACTGCAAATGTAAACTGCTTCCACTTACATGTGTAGTAATTGACTCCATCTGATAAAACAACTCTGCATTGAGAGAAAAATTATTTACATCAGGCATGAGTCCAATGCAAATGACAAAGTAGACAAGATACAGCAGCAAGGAACCTTTTCTAGGCTGTACAGCTTTCATCAAACAAAATCCTTTAGAATCATTGTAGTTCATGAATAAAACAATGTATCTTCTTCACCACATTGTTTAGCACAAACGTCAATTGCCATCATTGCTAAAATAATTTGGCCTTTAAAACAACTGAAAAATTTCAAGGCAAGTAGCTACATCATATTTGCCAATATTTCAAACATCAAATCCTAAATTCAAGCTTTCACCCAGTGTATTTATAATATACTAGATGTAATATACAGCACCATAGAAAAAAGGCAGTGATTTTCACATATATCATACCTGTATCTGTCAACTCCTTTGGAAGCCTGGAGCTTCTTTACCCCCTAAAAATGACACAAAAATGAATGCAAAATTATTAAGGCAAATAAGGGGCTTCCAGCAGGTACACTGCCCCTCACTCTTACCTCTACCTATGCCCAGTTGATTATGTTCATTAAGTCTGCAAAGAGCACTTCTTGACTTTCTCCAATATTGACACATTATTGCAGAAATTTCTTTCCATGGAAACAGTGCAAAAGAAAAAGACAACAGTTTTTGCCTCTTGTGTATTCCTCTTTCTGGTGAAGATATATGTATGTTAAAATAGATACTTAACAAAAAATAACTGAAATTTCATGGCAAACCTCTTCCTAGTAATACAAACAGTTCAGGTTTCAGTCTTTGAATGCATTTTAAAAAGATGGTGTACCTACCACACCACAAATGATGAAAAATGATGAAACTTACAAGAATCTGGAGCAGTGGACTTGGTGGCATGTCATCACCATCTGATGTGATGATCTTCTATAAAGGTGAATATAAATGTATTAAAAGACATTTTGCAAAAAAGAACCAATTTGTGTGCAATCCCTTGATGTCATCATACTGGAGCAAATTCATTAGGATCATGTTTCATTAGGTCAAGTTTTCAAAACTGTTTTGTTTTGATGTCATTTTGAACTCATTATGTTTTTGTAAAAATTCATCTTTCTTGTTAGACTTGCTTAAAAGTACAGACTCTAAACTCGTGTGCAAACTTGAACTGCACACTTAAATCACTTGACAATTACTGAGATGCCAAACAAAAAGCAACATCTGCCAATGTGCACCTTTATTCTGATGAAAAAGTACATGCATCTTTATTTGAGGCCATCTTAGTTCTGTTTGAAGGAAAGGCAAAGTCTGGCAAAGTTGTCTCTGATGATGTTATTTTGGTCACTAGCTGTCGGTAATGTGATAAAGATTACTCAAGTGTGTGTCCTGACTGCAGAGACCCAACAAAAGTCAAAAGACATCCACGTCCTTGCTACTCCATCATGAAATTTAAAACAAAAACTGACCTTAACTGAATCCATCAAGATTTGGCTATCGCTATTGGCAGGCCAAATATAATAATGAAATGCGCTCTCAATCAAATTAATTTGGCCTAAATTTAGGCCCCTTTTTCAGAAAACCATAAGAAGAAACCAAGACAATATTGCTTTGCATCTTTAGTGTTCCATCTCTCATTTCAAACAATTCAGCTAATCATTTCTTATTACAGTACTTACTTTGATTGCTCCTTCTGTTAGTTGCACCATCTTTATTCGGATAAGTTGCTTTCTCTCAGTTTTCCTATACACACTTCGAGATTACAGCAAAGCAAATGATCGAAGGAACTCTTCCCGCCAAATCGCTACAACGCATGCTCAGTAAACTATTTCTTGTGGCACGAATTTCAGCCTCTTTTCCATTTTATGACGTCACAAATGTAATCGCATGCTTTTGTTTCCAAGGTGCTCCCTGCTGCCCTCGTCTCTGGGCAAAACATTTTAGAGCACAACAATTTTGTACGCCAGACTTGAATCTCCATATGTGCATGTACGAGTGCTCCCGGGGCGAAACTGACATTTTATCATCCTTTCCCACGTTTCCCAAGAGTCTGAAGGCCTCTGAAGAGCATGGTCAGGAAAGTGTTCCTTCTTTTTGTCCACCCCAGTTTTCTTGGGCTGGCGACGCCCCTGACTTTGATCTTTGAAAAATGACATAAAAACGAAATTTTCATTACAGGTTTGATAACTGAGTTTTGGAATTTTTTCGAACAATATTCTATGTTGGACCTGTGGCAGACTCACTGTTCTGAAAGCCTTCTTCTTTACCAGCAGTGACGAAAGGCAAGAAAAAACAACGCATTCCGAGTGCTTCACACTATAGTCTTCGTGCTACATTCACAAACTACACATCAAATCTATCGCCAGAGTTATTTACAAACTAGATCGACATGCTTTGCTAAAATATCATTATTTACAACACAATATGATAATCTCACTAAGTCCAAGTTTAAAGCCAAAGTACCAAATTTCTAATAACAAGGAAAAGATATGTCTACTGGGAAACAGAGGACGCATTCTTGCTTGGGTTATATCGAGAAGTAACTTAGCCCGTGAGCGAACTCGAATGACTTGCTTGCAGAGATGTTTTTCCACTGGAGCAGAAATCTCTCTAAAAATACCGGGTGAGTCAAAAAATGCTTAGCGTTTGGCGGGGTGTGAAATAAAATATATGTGACCGATATTCAAACCAAAATGTTAATCTATCAGTCAAGGGCTAACTTAGACGAAGAAATTTGTTGGTAACATCAAACATCTCTAAAACCCAACAATTAGAAAACTTCCTGTAGGGAATTTGTATGGAAATCAAGAATTCCACGTTCCATTATGGTCCATAATTTATGTGGCATTCAATTTCACATTGCAAGTTTCAGAAAAAGGATTTTAATTTCAATAGGAAGGAAATTATGGACCGCAATGGAATGAGGAATCCTTGTTCCCAAACATGCCCCTTATAGGCATTTTCCTGATTTCTGGGTCTAAATGATGAGTGAACCAAACAACATATTCTCATCTAAGTTAGCCTTAGACTGATAGATTAACAATTTAGTTTTGAATATCGGTCACATACTTTTTATTTCATTGCCCGCCAAACGCGTAAACTTATTTTGACTCACCTGGAATATCAGTCGAGTTTGCCCGCAAGCTGGAAGTAAGCGTGCTCCGCGTACACTTAAATTTTCGTGAAATTACGGCAAATCTACCAAGCAAATAGTTTAATGTGAGCTTTATTTAAACCAATTTTGAACACGAATGGCGAGGATCTTGATAAGAAGGAGACTTGAACAAGGGCAGATTTTGTAATACAATAGCATCAGTCGCTTTGGTTCACACCTCAATTCAAAGCGATTAACCAATGCAGACAAAAGAAATTCTCTCAAGCAGAAATTGAAAACAAACGAAGCCGCAAAGTTGCCCTGAAACCAGTACGGCAAACTCTCGTTTGGTGCGGGCGAAGGGAGGTTTTTAAGAGAAGGTATGTTCTTATAACAAAAGAAGAAGGGTAAATCTAAAGTTCTGTCTCGCGGATTTTGTTTATTTGATTCAGAATCCGAGCAGAGGGCATTACAATTTTTGCAAATTTATTGCTCAGACGTACGCAGTCACTCCTCAGCTCCTGAATCAAATAAACAAAATCCGCGAGACAGAACTTTAGATTTATCTATCTTCTTTCGTTATAAGCACATACCTTCTCTTAAAAACCTCTCATCGCCCGCACCAAACGAGAGTTTGCCGTACTGGTTTCAGGGCAACTTTACGGTTTCGTTTGTTTTCAATTTCTGCTTGAGAGAATTTCTTTTGTCTGCAATCGCTAATCGCTTTGAATTGAGGTGTGAACCAAAGCGACTGATGCTATTGTATTACAAAATCTGCCCTTGTTGGAGACTTGAACTTTAATTTATATATATTGCTAGTACTCCACAAAGCCGTAGCAAAACCTGAGACAGTGGGGCAAATGCTTCTCAGTATTTGCCATGTAGTAAAGAAAATTTAATGACGCCAGGGAAATTTCGGATAAACAGTTGTCTAATGATGAACCTTTCAAGAGCGCTGCTTCTTAAACTAAATGTTTCCCGACATGTTCTATTTGCAGTTACACCTGCTACGATACCTTTGTCAATCCAGAGTTAATTGGTCACTCCTTTATAAAAAGATTTAGCATTTTCAGTAAAAGATGAAGAAATGCCTGGTACAGTAGATTGGGGGTGTTGTGAGAAGTGAAGGAAAACCGTGAAGGTGTCGCCAGACTATGTTCTCGTCATTACATGTTATAGGGTAGGGTGGGCTAGTGCGGGTATATGGGGTAAAGTGGATCTACTGAGGTTTTTGCTAGAAATATCCTTCTTCATCAAATCAAAGAAAATCTGGCTATTTTTATGTTATAGGGTAGTGTGGGCTAGTGCGGGTATATGGGGTAAAGTGGATCTATTGAGGTTTTTGCTAGAAAAATCCTTCCTCATCAAATCGAAGAAAATCAGGCTATTTTCATCGTAATGTCTACATAATGTTCTAATGTCAATAGTTTCGCAGATGGATAGTCAACGTTAATACTTACACGATAAGATAAATATTTTTTGTTTCTTTAGAAAACTACAAATACAAACCAGCAGACGGTCTAAAGTATGGTTTAAGGATTCTAAAGCAGAACCTTTCAGAGTTGAAGCAAATAAATGAGCTGTAAATTAAGCTTCTGGTGGTTAACTTTTCGCAAAACACAATCTTTCAGACAGTACCAATCGCAAAAGTTTCGAACTAACAGCTCCGGCATTTGAAAATTCGTGCACCTAACATCATGTGTGGATATGAAGGCATCAAATCCTGTTTTTGTTCGGGATACTGCGAATTTCCCCTTTGTAAATCACAAAGGGAAAGACGTAAACTTTGATTGACTCGCTAATCAATAGGATGAGCGAAGCGTTTTGGGGCATGCGCAATTTTACAAAGGAATGATGAAGGGCGATGACCCTGAGATCGATACTGCGCAGACTCCAAGGCGCTTCGAAGGGCATCTGGCTCTTCTGGAGAAAATCTGAAAGACTTTTTCACTGATAGGATCTCGAACAAGTTTTGTGGCTTAATAATTGATGTACTTTTGTATTTTGTCATGTTTCTGACCATTGAAAATATGACCAAATTCGACTGTAAAAGCCTTAGTTATGAAATTAGTGGAAGGGGCCTAAAACTCCAGATGAAATTATAAAGAATTGCATCACTCAGAACAATGATTCATATTGAAATGGTTTGGTGTATTTCTTTTCAGGGAGTTATCACTCTCCTCTGCGAGGCTCCTTCTTTGTTCCGTAGTTCTGTGGTCCACCATTTGGGTATTAAACTGCGACAAGGACATCAAAAGAAGTAGGAATGTAGGATTATGGACTTATCAGAAATCAGGTGAATTCGTGAATTCGTTATTCGTGGTGTTAACAAATTCTGCAAAGTTATTGCAAGTGTTAGAATCAAATTTTGTCGGTCCAAAGAGATGACACTGGACTTTTGAGAGAAGGAGAAGTGAAAGAAACCTAGCGGACGAGAGTTGGGAGTTGTTAAGACAGTTCACGAAAGGGTTTTTGAAATATTCCTGCTTTGGAATCCATGAAATACAAACTACCCAACAATCACACAAAAACACTAAAAATCTACCATACTTTATGAATATAATGGTACTATTTCTTCGAGTAATTTTACGTAATAATGATAATAATTCCCCCAAAACACTTTGAATATAAATCCAAATTTTCCAAAACAAGACGATGACTAAACTGTCATTTCTACAACACCAACATTGACTGTAAATTCCCCATTACTATCGATACTAATCCTCCAAAAACTTTACCAATGATTTCTTATGACAAATAGTTTGAAATTATTTTACAACATTAAAAAGGCCATCTAACTGCATCCTACGAAATCTCAATTGCTAAAATAAGGGCCCTTGTAAAGTCCTCAAGATTGGCAAAATATGTGTAGTTTTTAGTATCTCACATCTCAAAGAAAAATCCCAAAGACAATATTTAACGCAAAAATTACTCATAACTGAAGCAAATATTTTGTCTGTTAGATGCTATTCGCGGACATTTTTCACCTGATATCTCAACTGAGACAAAGTGTAGTGTTTTATTTGCTTTGTTTTTTCTCATATCTTCTGTTTTCCTTTGGTAATTCAGTTGTAAGTCGTCCTAATTTTCTGCGATGCCACGGATTATGCACCCACTGGCATCGTCCTCGTAGCATTATTAAGGATTCTGTACGTAGTGTAACTAGTAAATCTGTATTGTAAATTTTTATTGGACTGTAAAAAAGACAAATGCAAGTTTCCTTGACGTATAGAAAAGTAAGGAATGCAGGATAAAACTTGATAAGTTCCGCTGGAATCAGTTAGAATGATATTAGCGTTTTCAGGGGTGTAGCGACGTACCAACATTTGGGCATGTGTCATCTTACTTTTGCGGTTGCTCGAATATTTCTTGCTTTTTTTAAACCTTCAACTATTTTTGTTGACAACGACCAGTTTTCTCACAATTTTGCCCAGAATTTTCCCTGAAAATGTTAAATTTTGCCCCAAATTCGCTGTTGTAGAAAATTAATGCGGGGCGTAATACCCCACTAGCTACACTTATGACTGTATTTGAAGAGATCAGAAGGTAATATTACATAACTAGGCTCTCTGCAGCCATAAATCGACTTTTGGTTCACCTTAGGAGGCCATGGACTCATCCAATCGAACTCCTAAGAGGTATGGTTCAAAATTTACCCCTTGCTTTTCATAATCAAATTCCAAGTTAGAATTAACAGCAGATTCGATCAATTTCTTCCAGAGGTTAATCTAAGAGTAAATCACAACTGATCGCATGTAAAGAGGCACTCTGCACGAAAAAACCGAATATCGGCAGACTGCGTCGCTTGCGTTTAAAACGAAGATTCATATCATTATCAACATTTCCCCATCTTTCTCCGACTTGAATAATGCTCAAACCGGCCACAAACAACTGACTGAGAACTCAGCCATATCCGGGAATTTGAATCCAAGACAGCAAACGAGAATTGTCGGTAAAGCCGATCATTTCTCTTGGTCGTAGTCGATCGTGGACATATGAATGAACCAATACAACAGGATGTTCAAACTCAATTCTAAGAGCGACACGCAACAAACCATCAATACTCGCCCACGACCAACCGGCGGACATTAACGAAAATTTGCAACCTTTATTCGCCAACCACGAAGCATAAAAATAGTAGGGTATCAAAACTGAAATCGGTCCAAATGCCTTTCTACATATCTTGTGTTTGAGGAGTGCGACCGATGAAAGGAAAACGATTTCTGAGGACTGACATAATCTGCTTTTCGATCGGGATAACGATAAGAGCCTTTCTAAGCATTTGACTTTCGCAAAATGTCCCTTTAAGAGCCAGGGGCAACAGTCTGAAAATAATTCCACTGTTATGAGATTCTTACTTTCCTTTTAATTTTGAAAATATCTTCTTGCTCTTTGCCAAGAAACCTTTCTTTTTCTTCGACTTTGGACTGTCCACAGGACTTGCTCCAGTTATAGATGCGCCGGATGATTTTCGGCTCAAACTCTACAAGAAAAAACGTCACTTAAAACGACTGGAATGTACAGAGGCGAGCGAATTTTGACATATTTTGTACAATGTACGAGTGTGCAAAAAGGCGATAGAAGTTCCAGTGTACAAATATTGCATGATCCAGTCTCTCCCGTTGAATAGTAAAAGTTCTATTGATCAAGATTACGTGAGCGGACTATAAAATGTTCCATGTGCTGTGGAATACAGAGAGCAATATAATCCGCATATGAGATTGATTGAATCACTTGTCTAATTACTTCCTGCGTAGAGGTAAGTTTATCACAATTTCAATGCCTTCTGCTCTTCAAAATCAAGACAATGATATTTTAAAATTACAAAGTTTGGTTAGATTTTAAAATCTCCTTGTCTGAAATCATCAACTCTGTTCATAATCCATGGGGGATTTGCTAGACAAAACCTTCAAACGACCTTAAAAACAGCCTAAAATCCAAATCAGATATCCCTCGCATTTCGTCCTTACATTGATGACTCACATACGTTATCACATTGGCAAGCTCAAAATTTCATCCATAAATAGGATAACAAGCGCTAAATCAAGAAATTGTCATTACTGTAAGGCAGGAAAACTGATAATATTTTATCATCATTTCCAGCCGCTTATGACTGTTCTTGGGGAAGCCTTTCCACAAAATTCTCTATAATTTCAAAACAAACTGACCAATCAAAACCAGGTAAATTTTCAAATTTGAGTGAACATGTTTTCTTCTGAGCAAGACAGTTGCCAACAGCATTGCTTGAATATCCAGGGAACAGTAACCTTTCCAAACTTGGATGGACCTTTCTTACTCACCCGGTGCCACAGAAAATAACTCACGAAAGGTCTGTGGAACTGGGTGAGCATTAAAATGATAGTCATGATAGAAACAGAATCTGTACTGTTTTATGATATCGCAATGAAATAAGTAATCAACAAGTTAATTTCGCTTGTCAGACATCAACTGATACCCTAGTCAGTTTACAAATCCTGTCGCTTGATTTCATGGTTGGTTGATCAGTACTCGCCACCTGACACGTTCATTATTTGTGCTAACAAGTAAACAATTGTTTTCCTTTTGATGCAGGTCCAGAAGCGCTGAACCCGGTGGGCACAGTGCTCTTGTATTCATGTTTAGCTATTCGGATAAAGATCATGAAAATATTGGAAATCGATACTGGAAAAGCTACAAATAAACTATAAATAAACAAATTCTTGAACAAAAACTTGTCGTGTTACAGCCGTTCATGTTTGGTCAAAGAAATTTTAGATTTGGTCGAGGAAACGAAAAGGTTGATGAACAAAGAAATCTAGAGCATCCTGAGACGTGTTTGTTTATTTTTTGGAGTACGAAGCCGTGATTTAACATATACCGTGATAAGGAAATTTATTTGGTACAAGTAAACGCAAAGACAGAAGCAAAATTTTGCAGCAAAATTGCAAGGCAGTGATTGCACTTCAAGACATATAGCAAGATCTGTACAAAGAACGGTTGCAATACATGAAAAAATTCTGGCGCTCTTGAGAAGGAAAATCGTGGATTTAATGCATCTGGTTGTTATAAATTCATTAGTGATTTCGTGGTAGCTGATAAATAGCATCAAAAGCAGTGATGTAGCATGGAGGTTATCCGTAGCCAGATAAAAAATTGTGTAAGAAAAAAATCAAGTTCTTAGTTCGAGCTTTGGCTTTCGAAATATTAAATCACGGCCTTCAAAGGGCGCAAATTAATAGAAACAACGGGAGTACAGCTTCCAAACAAGACAATGTATCAAGACGTAAATTCGAAACTAAAAGGCGTTACGACAGCCGTAATTGTAGTACTCTTATCGATAACTGTAACGGACGTAAATTCGGCAGATCAGTATGTAAAAAGCTTTGATGAATTCAAAATCAAGGAGAGAAAGAACCCTATACCAGCGGCAACTCGCGATTTACAGTATAATGTGGACTACATCAATAATCCCTGTTTGTTAGCGCCGACTGCTGAAGTTGTTCCGATGTTAGCGATCGATGAATTACAACGACAGTATAAGGTGAGTAAGTTAATGCAAAAAGAATTTGATATTACTGAACTTCACTGATGTGTTGAAAAGTAGAGCCAACATAAAAAGTATTGACTGAACGTATATCTAAATCAATGACCGTGGAATCATTTATTTGATTCTGTGGTAAGCAGTCCACGCTGATCGACAGATTTTTGTAGTTATTGCCTGCTGTATTTCTTCCAAAATGTCTGCAAACTTAGAGTAACGCCAAGAGTCTCCTGTGTTCAGTTTAGATGCTTCCATTTTCAGCATTTGTTCTGGCACAAGTACAGATCAATACTTTTGCTTTTGTTCACTGGGTTCTAAATATGGAAATTTGTACTTCTTTCCAGGTACAAGAGATTTCTCTCAACGGTCCATTTGAAGCAAGCACATATTTGAAACGATCTCAGACTAACCATTCTTTGTGATCGTGCTCTAGGCATCTTTGTCTAGGCCACAAACTCCCGCCTGAGCGAGAAACTGCTGCAGAAGCTAATCCAGGGCAAGCTGTTTCTGAAAGAGGAGCCTACTCCTGAAGCTGCTACAGGCCAGCCTGTTCCTAAGGCTCCCGCTGGACAACTAGTGTCTGAAAAGCTGCTACCGGACAGCTAACAAAATTAAAAGAAAAGGGATTTAAAGCTTTCAAATCTAAAATTGTGACAGGGCTTAAGGAAAAGTTGGAATTAATTAGCTATCTACTGCAGCTATATTTTACTGTCCAACAATAAATAAATGAATTTAAAAAAAAGGGAAGAGCGATTAGGCTGTCAGAAATATACTATTTTTCGAACTGCTAGTAAGTGTTTCGCCTCAGTGTTAAATCAGTAGCAACGTTAAGTTCTGCATATCCATAAACAACTCTGATGTTCTCTTTCAGGAAAGCCGAAAAGCACTCGTCAGTCAAGATCAGATGGAACAATCTAAGCAACTATATCACAAATTAGTATTGGAAGGCTACCTACTAATGGCTTGTATGATAAGAGTTGAATTTGGAAGCGTAAAAGCTGAAAGAATCATTGATAAATGGATCTCAGGATATGACAGCCCAACACTCAAACAAATCATTGAGGATAACCTCAAATCAGTTCTCGACATCGCTGACACTGCAGTCTCAATCAAACAATGTCGGCATTGGGTTGTCATGGCCACAAGATACAATGAATTCCAGGTTCCGGCTATAACCACTGTGCAAAGTATTGTCGAATATCTAACTGACAAGCTGGCCATTGGTGGTGGATCTTTAGCAAAAATCGGACCAGCTACTGGCTCTATGATTATGCGCTGCCTGCAAACAACACCCGGACTGAATAAAGTTGAGAAAGATCGTATTGCATCACTGGTTGGTGCTGGCCAAGATTTTACATATCAGCTTGTTGGAGCTGCGATGTCTAGAGTGCTTGGACACCACAGTAGTGCTGATTTGCTTCGTGTTCTTGCGCATGAATTGAACAGGGCGTCTTACTTAGAAAGAGATGAAGTAAAGAAGCGAGTGAAATTTCTCGTAAGTGGATTCAAACTCAGTGCTGTTTGCAAGCAGCTAAAAAGTGATCAGGATTGTCTTGAGGCTGTTGAGGCTGATTTTTCAATTCATACCCCGCATGGTGACCCTCTGATGCTTCCTACACAACTTCATGCACCCCGTCCAGTACACGTTCACGCCCCGCTAACCCACCCTGCACTAGCACATATACCCAACCCATCCCTTACACACTTGGAACACAAACCAAGCCGTTTTGCTCCGCATCACGTGAAACCGTTGCTTGAACATATCGGTCTTGAAAGTTTGCTTGACAAGAAGCCTTCAAATGCAAAGCCTTCAAATGCGAAGCTCACAAAGCAGGCAAAACAAGCCAAAACGGCAAAACCAACTCCCAGTGAAGCTGGCAAGCAGCCCTTGACACACAAACAAGGGAAAGACCCAACATCCCTCAAACTAGGAGCACCACATCCAGGAATAAGTGTTGCCGGACACCCACACCCGATTCATGAAGCCCTTGCCTTAGGAGACAACCATTTAGACCACACAAACCCGATCAATGAAGCCTTAGGAGAACTGCATTTGAATCAACCACACGAAGCTCCTGTCTTGGGAGAACAACATTTAGACCATCACATAACCGAAGATTGGCCATTGGATGTACACCCTGAGCACTTGACTTCTTCAGCTGAAGAACTCGTTGGAAAGTTAGAAGAAATGGACAATCCATTAGTCTCAGCTATAATGGCAAACAAAAACCCTGAGTTGGTGAAAGTTCTGCAAGATAGTGGAAACCCTGAGCTTCTCCAGTCGCTGCTCAAAGCCTCAGCCGCCCCTCAACGGCCACTCAGCACAAGAGAGAAGGCAAGGCAACGACTCAAAGAGCTGTTGGCCGCTTTCAAAGGTGACAAAAATAAACTGATACACGCAATCAAGGCCCATGCTCGACTAAGGCTATTAAATTATCTACAAACACATAAAACTTCGAAGCTATTGGAAATGATGAAAATGAATAAAGAGCCATTACTAGCAGGACAAGGGCCACATAATCATCTAGGTATAGAAGTTGCCCATATCCACCATACTCCACACCCTGTTGTGAACTTCAAACTTAGACCACATACCAACTCAGAAAAGGCACTGGAGTTACTGAAGCTACTGCAAATAAAACACGGAATGCACAAAGCCAAGATTCACCCCAATGCAATGAAGCCTGGTAAAGAGATTCTTGATGAGCTAAAAGCCGAACTAGGAACCTTAGGATTCAAGCATAAAACCAAGCCTGACGCATACGTGGACAACTCTTTGGTGCATTTTGGTGATCTAGCGTTTAATGGCTTAGGACTTCCTATCGATCCACAGACAGGAGAGGCATTCACTAACCCAAAGCACATCAATCCTTTTCAATATGAAGAAGACTGGAAGGGAGCCCTGACACACAACCGAAGACACCATAGATATCACCACAGAGTTCCAGAATTGCAAGAAAACCAAGAACGCCCATATCATCAACCATTCAGCCAAATGCACCAGAACTTTCACAATGGACCATTAGAAGATGGGTTTCGACAAGGGCAAATGTTAACAGTTGAAGGCCGAACACATGGATCACAAAATGGCCGCCCGTTCACATCAATTGATGACACAAGCGCAACTTTTGGAGGTTTCCCTGAAAACAACCCAAACAAAGAAAGTTTGAAGAACGTCTTTAAAGATATGGCATCGAATAACATGGATTCTCATGATGTGGAAAATCTTATCTCTAATTTACCTGGAATTGTAGGTCATCATGTCGGCCAGGGAGAAGTCGACAATATTCTCTCACAATTCGGAAAGCCACTAGGCCAACCAATCGGTAATCCTGTTTCGTTACCGGAAAGACCTGTTAACAATGAACAGCTTGCAAATAATGCACAGCAAACGACCGGAGGACAACAAGCAATCGGTGAACCGGTTCCAAGCGAGAACCTGGCTAGCGATCAGCCAGCACTGAACGGTGCGCAACTGGGGGACGACAGGCAAATAGGAGCAACAGAGCAGCTTGGACAGGGGGTTACTGAAGCAAGCCCAGGGCAAGCAGTAACAGAAACTGTGCTTGGTCAACCTGCTGCTGAAGCTAATCCAGGGCAAGCTGTCCCTGAAGGTGGTCAAGAGCAGCCCGTTCCTGAAGCTGCTACCGGACAGTCTGTCCCTGAAGCTCCCAATGGACAGCCAGTGTCTGAAGCTGCTACTGGGCAGCCCGTTCCTGAAGCTGCTGCCGGACAGCCTGTTTCTGAAGTAGCCACAGGACAGCCAGTTACTGAAACTACTCCTGCGCAGCCTGTTTCTGAAGCCACTCCAGGACAGCCAGTTTCAGATTCTACTCCAGGACAACCAGTATCAGAAGCGACCCCTGAACAGCTCCCCGCACAGGCAACTGCTCAAAAGCCCGATACAGGGGCACCCCTTGGACAGTTGGTTCAAGAAGCTCCTCCGGAAGCTACTCCAGATATTGCTCCTCAACAAAAGCATGAACAACCAAATAAGATAGTTGAGGAGATGAGCCAGCAGCAGGGGGTACAACAACAATTCTTTGGAGGCCAAGATACCAAAGAGGCAGGTCAGTCTGAGCAAATGATCCAAAGTAGCCCTATACTACAAAGTGGTGCTGCAGAGCCCCCGAGTCTCCAAACGCAAATGAAAGAAGGCGGTGTTGGTCTTCCAGTGTCAGACACTGACATTGCTGCACAGCTGAACGCAGGGCCCGGGGGTGCAATGCTGAATAACTTTGCAGGAGGAGCGGGTGAAAAGATAGGAGAAACAGAACGAGAAACACATATTGGGCCTAGTCAGAAAGAGATTCATGTTTACAATGATCAGCCTATTAACGGTAAACAAAATGGCGATGAAGGTAAAGTTATCGAGGTAAACACAGCACCATTTTCTTCTCAAGAGCAAGATGCAGATAATTACGCAGGGATAACAGAAAGTACTGATAAACCCAAAGAAGATTTGTTAAATTTGAACGGGAAGATTCAGGGTATCGAGGGACTTGACGATACGAAAGATTTACAAGGAATGAACTTTGATGACACGAAGACTGAGGGTAATTTTCCTGATGAGGAAAAGAGCGTCCAGAATCTGTTGTCCGCTGATGCAAAGCCCCCGATTCAAGCTGATTCTGAAACACTCAATGAGATAAAAGAACAAGAGGAATTCGATGCAAACGCTCTCAAAACAGAGCATCATAACCAACCAGCGAGACCAAACACTATCAACACGGACTTACTCGAATCATTTGATGATACCAAGCAAGAGCAACACCCCGTGCCACAAAATTCAATAAACACAAACTTACTTGAATCATTTGATGATGACGGGGGTCATAACACTTTGAAGAAAGTAAGTGTAACCCAGGGAAACAAGGAACATGATATCGTTGACGATTATATGGATTATATACATAAGCAAGACACCATTGATGAATCTTACTCGCAGAACTACTACAAAAATGATGCCAATCCATTGACAATGGCAACAGGCTCGATGTTTGGGGATAGCGATGAGTTCGATCAATTTGAGAAAAAGACATTGAAGGGAAAAAGTATCTTGAAGGGAACAGGCCGTTCGAAGCAGCTCCAACGCCCCAAAATTGTCAATTTGAATAACGTTAAGAAAGGTGTAAGATTATTGCCTAAGAAAAGCTTGAAAATAACGCCGCAACAAGGATTGACACCAAAACAGAATCAAAAGCCTAACGTGAAATTTAACAAGGGGCAGAATGCGAGAAAACCGAAAGCTTCGAGGCTAAGGATACCTTCAAAGGCGAATGCAAGGGTAGGCCAACAGCTAGCGAAAATAAACGGCAAACAACAGCAAAGACAACACGACAAGGAGGCCAAGGCTCTGAAAACTAAACAGATCCAAAAGCAACGGAAAGCAGATCAAAGATTACTGAAGGCAAGGCAGACACAAGCTGGACAGACGCAAGCTGGAAAGTCGGGTTCATTGCAAAAGATTCCGGGCTTAAGAAAAATAAAAGAAACTGTTCTAAAACCCAAAGTCAACCTGGAAAAACCGGAGAAAGGATTAGTCAATGCTGGACAGAAGCAAGCTGGAAAATCGGGCTCCTTGCAGAGGGTTGCAGGCCTAAGCAAAATAAAACAAACGTCAGTGAAACCAAAAGTCAATTCCCAAAAAAAGATGACAAGAAACCCTCAGAAGCCAAAGCTGAAAAATCAGAAACAAAGATTAGTTAAAACGAACATTAAAACTATAAAAGAGATCCCCTCAAGCCAGGGGATCAAGAAGAAGACAGCACCAGAAAAATCAAAGCCCGCGAAAAACGCTAAAGTTGCGGTTTCGAATAAGGCATACTCCAGCGGTTTCATGAGAATTCTCTGATCACCTGATTAAGAGATATTTTGGTGAGGGTTCTAAGAAAATCCTAGATTCCCGTTCTGATATGGAAGATAAGAAACCACTGAGAAATGGTAGAACTCTTTGACTGCGAGTAAAGAACGGCTCAGAGATTATAGACTCAAAGAACTACTTGCCAGAAAAATGACCACTAGAAACCAAGAAACGTTTAAAAGAACGTTGAAATGACAGCTCCAAGGATGAAACCATAAGCTTCGCATCATCGGTGAAACTGTCCGCACTCATTTACAAGCTGAGAAGTCGTAAGGAACTCAGGGAACTGGCTGGATTGAATAAACTGGATTCTCCTGCGTGATCAATTCAAGATTTTTCCTGTTGACACAAGGGAGGAAATTGCAAAGAAGTTCAGCTAATGAGGAACATTTATGACAACAAATAGACCATTTCAATTATACAGCAGGTGCTGAGAAAAGTTTCTCGTGAAATGTAATATATTGTAGTCAAATAAATTAACAATTTAATCTTGTTCGGAACTGAATACGCTGGAAAATGACCAAAGCTCAGGTCTGAAGTTAAATGAGCGATAAGTTTAGAGAATGAATATGTCGATGAAACTGGATGTAAATCTCAAGTTGAACAAATCTGGTTGGCTAGAAGATGCATTGAATCACAAGAAAACATTTAAGCATAGGCATGGGCAACAATGCACCGTGTTTCTAGCTTGGAAAGTAAAGTTGTTACCTCGATATTACCATAGTTTTCTTTGTTGTTGTAACTTTGGCCCAAGCCTAACCAGTGCTAGAAATTAAATTCAAATGGCTCATGCGAGTCTGAACTGTTGGCTCCTACACAACGTTCATCCTTAAGACAAAGTTTGAAACGAGGATGAACGCAGTGTAGGGACTAACTGTTCAGACGCGCAGGAGCCATCTGAATTTGATTCCTACCATTGGTCAGGCTTCAGCCGAAGAGAAAGCAAGAAAGTGCAACAGTAATATCGAGGTAATAAGCTTTAATTTTTTAGCTAAAAACACGGGGCATTATTGCCCATGTTATAGGCTGATGATTGAAATCTAAGCTTAACACCATCGATAATCAAAGAGATTTCGTATTTGTAGCTACCTCGATAATTCATCAAAAACATATTAATTCGCTCGAAGTGCGGTAGGGTATAATTTTGACATTTTTCAAAAATCTCGAGCTCAAGTTTTGAGTAGGAATGAGATGATAATTATCAAGCAATTGTGTACTCATGCTGTGATAAGAAGATTGTTTTTGGCCAGTATCATATTCAAAACAAACCCAAGAAATTCCTGTGCAAACGACAAGCAATCTCGATGAACATACCAAGATCTGGACTAATGTCCAATAGATCGTTGCAAAGGTGGCAAAACCGAAGCCTCTATTTTGAGATAAAGTTAATACCGATTTATAAAAATCACACAGCAATTTCTTGATCTTATGAAAGGAATATTGCCTGTGAGTGACATTATGCAACTAGAAAGCATATGAAAGCATATATTTTTATAGCTGGCATCAAAAAGATGATGATAAAACATCATTGCTGACCAGCCTTATTCCAGAAACACATTATTCAAGCTCTCCAGCACATTTTAATCCGTAATTAATTGTTACATTGTTGAAATGTAAATTTTATGATATATAAAGTATGAATAAGAAACTAAAGATGACTTTCGATTTTCTTTTATCTCCAAGAATGGGGCAGTCATCAGCTGCCATTGAATTCAATCAATAACGATCCTCAATATCAGGTCTCTTTATTAGGAGAGGGAACGGGAGAAGCGGTGCAGGACAACTTGAATGCTTGCTGGCGGTGAAATGAATGGCAAGGTCACTTACTACTTGGTAAAGCAAGGTGTATTTACTGCAGTGACAAAATGCTGAGGCCATTCATTCTATATCTATATAAAGCCTCGAGATCAAGTCTCTTTAGAACTGAAAGATGGCAAAAACGTTGAAGTACTCCTATGTTAGGCCCCGTTCACACTGCTCCGTTTTTGTTATGATCCGTTCTTGTTGCATAGATGCTACCCGTTCACATCACTCCATTTCTGTACAAAAACGGAGGGAAAAACATCGGTTTTTGTCCGTTCACATTGATCCTTCCGATAACAAATACGGAGCCAAAGATATCCGTTTTTGTGCGTTCACATTGCTCCAGCTCTGTGAAGCTCATTGTTGAATATTGGAACGTTTTCAAAAAGCTCCGTTTTTGTGCGTTCACATTGATTCAGAGCGTTTTCAAAAACCTCCGTTTTGTGGATATCCACTTTCGATAGCGTTTTCGAAAACCTCCATTTTTGTGGCGTTTTAGTGCAGATCAATGTGAACACTTTCACAAAAACGGAGGTTTTTCTCTCCGTTTTTGTACAAAAACGATGCCGTGTGAACGGGGCCTTAGAAATCATACCACAAGAAAATAAATGGATAGGCCACTTGTTATGTATGAAATCAAAGTTTATTTATTGCAGCCAAAAAATGCTAAGGTCATTCACTCGTATCAACATTTTACAAGAACTAAAAGAGGACTTCCCTTGTTTCCAATAGATTTTAATGAGTTTGTGATATTACAGGCATCACTTGGCAAACACTGAATGTTATTTTATTTAGACAGCTTGCCAAAAATCCATGTTCATTAGAAGTTTACAATTTTGCTCATCAATATTATTCGTGTTCGAATACTCAGTCTTCGAAATAGAAATTTTTTTCTTTTGATGAATCGATGCAGCGTTAACGTGGAGTGACAACACTTCTCTCTGAGGTAACAGCTTCTATCTTTGATTCTCTTTTGAATGTTTCATATACTACAGACCATCAACTCTTGTTGAATCATCGCTTTATCTAAAAGCGTATTCTTTTGGGCATCTTCGTCAAACGGTAGAGTCTGTAGAAGATAAAATCCCATTCTTTTGGTACCCTTCTACCGAAAACGGTAGACTTCGCAGACTTCAGATCGCTTTTTATAAAAGCCCATTCCTTTGGTCAATCTGTTTTCGGTAGACTTCCGAGAGATTATTGACGTATTCTTTTGGGCAAATCTGAAAACGGTAGAGATCCGAGGCTTCAGATGAGATCCGAGGCTTCGGAAACCTGCTCCTGAAGCTGGCAGACTTATAAAAGATCACAGAGGGCATTGTTTCGTGAATAATAAACTTTTCAAAAACATTCGAAAGAACAATGACACTTTGTAGATTCTTTTCTCATGGGGTTTGCATAACCAAAGTACATTGTACTGCAATGGCTTCAATTCGCTCGGCCGAACAACAACATTTAAACTCTTTTTTTCAGAATGTGCATTCTTTTGGGATTTTTCTCTGCGAAGTCTGCCAACTCTACCGTTTTCAGAATGCGTATTCTTTCGTAGATATTCCCTGCGAACTCTACCAGTTCTCCCGTTTTCAGAATTCGTACTCTTTTGGTAACTGACATTTTTCTCTGCGAAGTCTACCGCTTTCAGAAGACTTCACAGAATTCCGATGCCCAAAAGAATACGCCCTAAAAGGGGCCTAAAAGTTTTGCTTACTTCTTGTTATTCCTAAAGAATTTCATCGATTCACAAGGTAGGTAGTGTGCTACTGTCATACCTTTACGAAGTCATGTGATACATCACGTGATTCCTCATGGGAGCCACATGTGACGTTTAATGAGTGGAAATGATAGACCACAGGGAAACAAAATGCTATATAAATGAATGAGCGCAAGAAACGGCCTTTCCATTGGCGACATTTAGATATACGAAGACTTGCCTTGCCAAATGGGAAGTTTCGCCAAAGTGGGAAGAACATAACAGATAAACAAGTGAGATTTCACTTCTCAGCTTAGAGGCACACTGTTGTGAATATAACTGTAAAAATGTAAGGATAGAATCACTGACAAAGGACCTTGAATTTAGAAATTATACGTCCTATACTCTCTTCTATCATGCTTTCCTTCGAGAATAAAGGTGGTCAGATCGTTATCATGTACATCGAAATTATTGAAGCATGTCAAATTCCATTGTTTCAAAATATCTTATTTCACCAATCAGTACCACGATGGAACTGAACAAAACAAGCAAGTTAACAACAGAAGTCCTTCATTCCTATTGCAAAGAACATTTACTTCATAGCGAAGATTGACTGTATTTAAAACCTCATCCATGCTATTTCCAGGGAATAAATGAAAATTAAGAAAGTTTGCTCAGATACTAAACGAAAGCAGAAATTTTATAAATCGTGAATAGTTCAAATCAGACATCATTACTTTGTTTTGCCCTTGAAATCAAACAATTAAAAGTTCATAAAAAAATCTTCGAAAAAATATGTCAATATTGAAAGAATCAATGACTAAAATTAAACATAATTTTCATTTTGCGGTGTGATAAATAAGGAGTGTAAATAAAAGAAAAAATAG
This sequence comes from Aurelia sp. 3 sensu Dawson et al. (2005), assembly GCA_964020215.1. Taxonomy (NCBI): domain Eukaryota; kingdom Metazoa; phylum Cnidaria; class Scyphozoa; order Semaeostomeae; family Ulmaridae; genus Aurelia; species Aurelia sp. 3 sensu Dawson et al. (2005). Next base: position 17,645,181 of record OZ026584.1, read on the forward strand.
TTCTGTTTGGCATTGCAGAATAAATTTGGATTGATGGAAGCCGAAAAAGTGTCTTTGTTTGAGTTAATTGTAAAAGGGCAGAGATTATTTGAGATTCAAAATGTTCATTAAAACTAACCTGTGATGCATTTTAGTAGTTGCGTAAATGAATAGAAGAGTGAAGTCAGGTGAAGGTCTCTGAATATTGAAGCAAGAAGGTAAGAGCATCAAGATTGACTTTTAGGCCATAGGTTTGACTTAGTTGACGTGTTTGATGAGCTCTTAAAGTCTCTTAAGCAACCATCATGCATTGCAGCCCTATTCGTGAAGGTGGCTTAATTTCACTTCATTTTTACGCTCTAATCATTATATTTTTGGATCTCTTCAGCTTGTTTTGTTTGTTTGTTTTCAATTTGTTTTGAGTGGGCTTGTCAGGATTTCTAGCTACTGAAAGCTCATTTAGGCCCACTGTGCATGCCGCATCCAGGCAAGGGACCCCTAGTTTAATGTCCCTTCCGAAGGACGACGAGGTGAGTTGTGAGGTCAGGTCTCCGTGGTCACCCATCCAGAGTCTGACCTCACCCGACCAAGCTTAACTTCAGTCACCTGACGAAGACTGTATAAGCCACTCGGCCACTCACCCCGTAAGTCAGGGCAGTCAAACAAGCTTGACTGCCCTGTGCGTTCCGTCTCTCATTAGTATTGATGAAGGATTATGGGTTATGCCAGATACGTTCAGTGCATTTTAATCTTAGCATTTAAGTTAATTTACTACGGAAATTTATGTTTATTGGGTTAACTTCATGTCGCATGGAGATAATATCGTGATGCTATTCAACCTCTTTATCGTGATGCTGTTCAACCTCGTTCATCCTTGAATTGAAGAACTCTCCTCGCTCATAGTACCAGGCCTTGATTGGCGCTCTCTGGTTTAAGATTTATTACCGTTATATATAGCGCGCCCGAAGAATCGGCAGCCAATAAATCACTTTTCAACCTTGCATGTTGGGAATCAGTACGGTTTCCCTTTGAAGCCAACAAGGTGTAACTTCGTGTAGCGAGGAAAACAAGAGGATTTGATCACCGTCTCTCATGGCGTTGGAAGACAACTGACTAAAATGAGGGTATGAATTTATTTATAGCGATAGTAAAGGTGGCAGAGCAGGGAAAGGTTCTGTCAGCCCTTCCAATAGCTAGGCTATTGAGCTGCAACTAGGCCATCCATACAATAATTCATTTCGATTAGTTTCACATGATTAGCTTGTTTTCCATTCCAGTTACAACAATGAGAGTCACAGCCCTGTTCATCGCAGCGTTATTCACTCCATGCTTTGCAACTGATGTTGTCTCTGATCTGGCTGGCAAGCTACTCTCAGATGCTTCTATATTCTCTGTTACATCGGACGCTTGCCGCCTGATGCCGTTTGTAGAGCTAAGCCCTCTATTGGCTATCAAAAGACGCACAGATTTAAACGACACAACGAAAGCAAACGCTATAAAGGTGTACTACGAAGCTGGTCTGAGCGCAATGCTATATGCAGGATGTATGTTAACGAGGCGAATCGGTTCAACCAAGGCAAAAGCAGTTCTAGATCAATGGGTATCAGGGTATAACAACGATGTGCGGAAACTTATAGTGGAAGCCGACTTTGATAAGGCTAAAACGGACGGCACAAGTGCCACGACTGATAAAGCATGCCGTGAACAACAGATTATACGCCTGAGAGCGTCCACAGTGACAAAAAACCCCGGTACGTGGATACAAGATGAGATCACAAATATGATGAGTAGACTGGGAAACAAAATATCACCAGCTCAGCTCAAAGTTGCAACTGAGCAAGTTGCGATGCGTTGTTTAGGCGAAACATCGGGCCTAAATGACAAAGACAAAGTAAAGATGGGGGAAGCGCTCGTCAAAGCAGCGAAATTCTTCCATCACATTGAAGGAGGCTTGCTTCAATCAACGTTAGGAGAGGAGAAACAAGATTCTGTGCTGGCTACACTTCTCAGAGGGATCCTCGGCTCAGATTACCTCACATCTAGAGAGAAAGTTAACAGACTTGTGATGACACTGAAAGGTAAACAGATGCGACAACGGATGACATGTGATAAAGATCATGTGGAGGATTGCATTGATGGTATAGCAAATAACTTGGATGATGTTGATATCGTTTGATAAGATAATTAACTATCAGAACACACAAGGATTGACTACAGATCTATCAGGCATATAGCGTAGGATTATGCAAACATATGTATTTAATATTTTAACTCAAGGAGCGACAGACAGGCATGCAACTTAGGACATGACAATGCAAGTAACTGAATTAGATGTATTTATGAGAGTTACAGATGAACCAATACTTTCAAAGGGAAAGTTGTGTCTTTTGTTATTCTATTCAACTACGTAGATATTCCATGTTAGGAAATTTCAGTAAATGTGATCTCGATGTCGAAACGAGAGGCCACCGCTCCTAATATGGATCGCAGGGCATGAAAACACACCTGACCATGTGATATGGGTCGCAGAAAGTTTTTAGTTCATAATGTCCTGCAAGAAATTTCTCAAAATAGATCCTTTTGTGTATCAGGTTATCAGGCAAAAAAGTAAAACTAACCTTTATGCTTGGGCTAGCTGCACCCATGTTGATTTCAATTTCTTCAGAATCGGAAGGCTCAGGGCATTCTTCTAAGAAATTGCTCGGGACGAGGCCTCTTTCGGTTTCAGTTTGCGCCTTGAAAATAGAAAATCATAATTCAAAACAGTTATTTTTGTTTCTGCGTTACATCAAATGGTGGCTAGGAAACAGCTTAAAATTCAACATGCACCAACACTTCGGTTCCAAAGTTTTCCGAGATCTATCTAACAATGAGTTGGATTTTTGAAGTCAGACAACACATCAATGAGTGAACAGTATGTCTTCAGTCAATATCGACACATTCAGTTTCCAAACTTGGCTTCATATGATAAAATACACCTATTCAATTAACGGTCTCGTTTTGAAAATTTTGAAAATTTCTTCAAACGAAGTTTCTGACAATGGATTTGGATTTGTCAATCTTTTTATCCCTAGAGTTTGTGATTTTGATTTTAAGGCGATTACAAATTTGAGAAATTATACAGGATCTGACCGTGAAAATCGCTCAGTGTGCAACTTTACACCCTTCGTCATTAGGGAGTTTACGAAATCACGACGGCAACGGCGACTGCAACGCAAAGTTGCTTTTGTTTCAGAACTTTAGATTCAAAAGATTCCTTGCTTTTCGTTCGAATTTGCTTCCCATGAGAGATTCTGAAGTTGTCCTCTTCAATTTCACAACTTGGAAACCGCATTTCTGGCGTTCTGTACTGCAGATCTAGGTCTGCGAAGTAAAACTCAGTCGTTTCAAATGTTTTTCTTCAAAGAACAAACTATGGTTTTCATGCATCTCTGAGTTTTAGGAGGCCTTATTTTGGCCTTTTGGATGATATATTAAGGTAGCGTACGGAAACGAGACTTGCTTTCCGGCATTTCAAATGACGTTCTGGCTGGCGTTGCCGTCCTGGTTTCGTAAACTCTCTATTATTCATGGTCAAGCCCATTCTAATTTTCAAATTTGTTATGCTCATGAAATTTAAATCGTTAACACTAAGATTGCAACAATTTGCAGTTAGAGTAGAATCCCGGGGGGGGGGGGGTAACTACCATATATACAGCTACGGGATGTGCCATTTCTTGGGGTGCTTTTTTTGAGCAGAAAATAAATTTTGGGGTATCATTTTTCCTAAAATCACAAGTAGTCATAAATTTTGGGGTGCCACTTTAGAAAATAACTCTTCAGGGCATTGATTTTCATCAAATTTCACTAATTTTAGGGTATACATTCTCAATGGCCTGTAAATTTTGGAGTATCGTTTTCGCGAAAATTTATAAATTTTAGGGTGCGATTTCAGACGTCAAATGGCACACCCCCGTCACCCGCCTATTGAAGTTACCCCCCCCGGGCGTAGAATTTGGGTGCTGAATGTGAAACTGGGGTCAGAGATTTCATTTGACGCAGGCTGAAGAAAGTCTGAAAAAAGTCAAAACGAGACTGCTTAGATGAAAAGGTGTATTATTTTCAAAGGTCATAAACTCGATCAACTAACCCCTAAGTTTGAATAAGTTTGAAAACAAAGCAAAGAGCCCACTAGTTTCTTAAAAGAGCTTTCAATGTCGCCAACTTTCTAAATGATCGAATTGATAAGACTCTCATTATTTGTCACATTTTTATCAGTAAAAGCGTCAAAACCATCCATTTGAACTCAATCGACAACCACACTCAAAAGTGACACTATCTGTCATCAATATCTTCGGAAAATACCGGCACAAATTTTTGAATATGCAGTTGAACTGTACACGCAAACACAGTCACAGTTTTTAAAGGAGCCGCAGTACCAAGATTTCAATCTAGAGGCCCCCTAAGGGATCTAGGGCTCCGAGTCTCCAGGGCGTATTTTAATGGGCTCCGAGCTCCCAAAGACAAAATTGCTGTGCTCCAGAGCTCCATTGCATGCTCTTCTAGGCTCCAGGAGCTCTATTTCTTAAAATTCGAGAAAATTGCCATGGGAATTGTCTGGGCTCCAGGGCTCCAAGCTTTCAAAATGATGGGCTCCAGGGCTCCAGCGACCCCCCTTTGGGGACCTCCAATCTAGCAGCAGTAAAGCTGTCCACCAGGCGTAATAAGTCCAGATAATTGAAACATATAAATTTTCAAAACAATGCACCACAAATTTGCCAGTCTACGACCAACTTCAAAGCTTGAATTCACGTAAACCATATTAAATACAAAATGGTAAGGTAAATACAAATATACAATCAATATTTAGCTTGCCCACTTTGAAAACTGAAGAAATTTCAAAGAAATTTGAACAAAAGAATGAATTCCATTGAAACTTACAGCGAAGAAGCCGTCTTCGTCCATATCACCAAATACCACAATAATATCACCTTTATTAAAAGCCAGTTCGACCTGAAAATTACAAGAAAAATAATCATTTAAAAAGGCAAACTTCTGGAAACTTTGTGGAAAGGAACTTGATGACTCTCTCCAATAGATTACGATTAAAGAAGATATGCATACTAAATCGGAACCCTGATGATCACGGAGCAGATTGCTTTTGACTTAAACTAGTGATAATATGTTCGTAATTATCGGGTCAAAATTTGAAAATCTCAGGAGAACATCTATCTGTCACTACACTTAGCCAAATTATCGCTTCCTTGCAACGGTAGAAACGTGGTTTAAAGCTATATCACAGGCGATAGGAAGAGATACTATCCTCGTGTGGCGGCGCTATAGAGAGGACCAACAAGGACAGATTTCGTTTTGAGCCAATCAGCGAGCTTGTTTACATCTGTAAGATTGACCAATCACACTACGTAATCTAAGATCACGTGATACACTGTGATTTTGCGGGAAATCAGAAGCTGTGGGGATGAATACAAAAATACCCTCCCCCAAAAACCGACGATGTGCAAGTGGATTTTTGACCAACCATAAATATTTTTACATATTCTGTTAGACTACAAGCTTGCCGAAAATTCTACCGCCTCGGATTTTCATATTCAACTTAGATCGAGAGAAATCTTTGTTCGAATAACGCCTCAAAATCAGGTTAGCGCCCAATGTCTCAGGTTCAACAGAAAGATATTTCTTCACCAACTACTTCCATATTTTGCACAAAGGCAACAAACATTGATTCGTAGACAACATGAAACTTATCTCCACGAAATTTTCGGTGTTGCACAGCTTTCAAAAGGGGCACTATCTGCTATGATACGGAGCGCAATATCATCTTCTATAGCACTACAGTCACATTCTAAAGGCTAAGTTCTGACGCAACTCAACAAGAAACTTCCAATAATGTCCAAAACAAAATGCAAGTTAGAAGGTACTCACCAATTCTTCATTTCTATGACAAAGGCTGGTTAAGTGGAATAATCCATTGGTTGCATGTGAACAAACGAACTAAGCCATAATAATTTATTATTTCCACTGGTTTGAGAAGCACAGTCCTCACTGCACTACAGCGTTGATGAAACGTCTACTCCTCTCAAATTCTGAGCTAAAAATGGTGCAAGACTGATCACGTCTCAAAAAATAGCGTTAGTTGGCATAAACAAGTCGATTTCTTATCTTTAGATAATTATTTGTCGGTTTATCGAGGGAAAAGTTGGGAAATAGACAACATGATTAGGATAGATTCTGATGAAGGGGTCAGGTCAAGTGAAATGTACAACTCAATTATTCTCCTGTACTGTTGTCTATTTCCCAAACTGTTATATCGAAAAACGGCGAAATAATTATCTAAGGATCTGAAATTGACTTGTTTATGCAAACTAATGCTACTTTTTGAGACGTGATCAGTCTTGCACCATTTTAGCTCAGAATTTGAGAGGAGTAGACATTTTATCAACACTGTAGCGCAGTGAAGACTGTGGTGTTCAAACTTGTGGAAATAATCAATTTTCTGTCTTAGTTGGTTTATTCGCATGCAACCTATGGTTTCTTGGAGTCATCCAATGTTGATTTATCATAGAAAATGGAGAATTGGTGAGTACTTTGTGACTCACCCTTTGTTTGTGACATTATTGGTAGAGTTTCTTGTTGAAATTGCCTCAGAACTTGGCCCTTTAGACTCTAGACTGTGATTGTAGTGCTTCAGAAAACGATACCGCTCTCGATGGCGTAGGAGAAACTGTCCCTATTGAAAGCTGTGTAACACCAAAAATTTCATGGAGATAAGTTTCATGTTGTCTACGAATCAATGTTTGTTGCCTTTGTGCAAAATATGGAAGTAGTTGGTGAAGAAATATCTTTCTGTTGAACCTGAGACATTGGGCGCTAACCTGATTTTGAGGCGTTATTCGAATAAAGATTTCTCTCGATCTAAGTTGAATATGAAAATCCGAGGCGGTAGAATTTTCGGCAAGCTTGTAGTCTAACAGAATATATAAAAATATTTATGGTTGGTCAAAAATCCACTTGCACATCGTCGGCTTTTGGGGGAGGGTATTTTTGTATTCATCCCCACAGCTTCTGACTTCCCGCAAAATCACAGTGTATCACGTGATCTTAGATTACGTAGTGTGATTGGTCAATCTTACAGATGTAAACAAACTCGCTGATTGGCTCAGAACAAAATCTGTCCTTGTTGAGAGGACCCAAATCGAGGCTGGAATTATATTTTTAAAATGGTGAAGCTGCGATCGATGTTATGGACAGAACTTCTAGACATTAAAATCGCTTGATTGCATTATACAGTTTGTAAAGGAGACAGAAAACAAGGAAGAAATATGTTGATACAGTAAGGCAAGTACACACTACATTCTAATATTCCAATTTACGCGATAATAGTATCTCTTCCTATCGCCTGTGGCTACATTACTGAGGTGAAACGCCTACCCTTGCCTGAAGATATGACTTTTTATCATCGAATGAGTTAATGCTCCTCCACCTTGTTGCTACAATCTTTATTCAACTCAATAAGAAAAATGTAAATGTGTCTGGAGGGAGTGAGCGAATAACACTGGGCCAGCTCTAATGTGACGTAAGAAGCGAGGGCAATTTTGCAAAACAAAAGATTCAGGGATGAAAAAGGCAATCTGATTTCTCTTCCTGATGAATAGATTTCACACTTTGTGTGCACTCGATGAAATCAAAATAAACAGAGAGAACAAAACATTATGGTTGGGTACGGAGAAAGGTGTGAAATCTATTCTTGTGGCTGTAAATTGATTTCTCTCAACCAGAGTTGTATCCTTTGTTTTACAAAAATCACCTTTGCTGGCATAAGGCATTTTGATAGCAAAACTTGGTAAGAAATGTCGTAAAAGTCGATTAAAGATAAACAAAAATAAAAATCCCACCTCAGAGTCGACATTTGGCGATGACACAGCTGGGTCGTAATCATACAGAGCAATCATTCTTCTTGGTGGTAAACAATAAATACTATCCCTTTCTGAAATATACCGATAGTCTCTACTCTGCTCATCAAGATCAATGTTCTCTAGCTCTGTAGCAATTTCTTCCATTTTTGGATTATTATTCTTTCTCTCCTGTACGTTATCTTCGTTGTTTTTATCTGCACCCCAGCTAGGCTCTTTCTTCGATTTTCTTCTTTCGCTGACTTGCTGGCTCTGAAGTTCCTCCTCACTTGTTCTATCTGTGCTCCTACCAGGCTCGTTCCTGGGTCCTTTGCTTCTGCTGGCCTCTTTACCCTGTGGTTGGCTGTCGTTAGTGATTCTTTCACTGGCTATAGTTTGCCTTGTTGAACCTGTGCGAAGAAGAGACAATTATGTATAGTCACCTTTGCTAGAAACACAGTTCCACAGTTTCACTGCTTATAGAGTCTGCAGTTTCCAGGGCCTCTGTTACCCGGATATTACGACTAAATTAACAGACTTAGAAAGTCACGTCATCCAGCCTATACGACTCTTACCCATATAAGGATGGTCTGATAAACCCACGCTACATGCTTTAATGAATGAATAGAGGTCTGGTCTGAATTATGAATATTCAATGAAAGTGAAGTTTTGAATATGAAGAGACGCGGTTCAATGTGTTTGGTAACAACAATTGACAAAAGTTTTGCATGCTATGCTGGTACCTGAATGTTTAAATCAATATCAAAATCCCATTACAATCAAAGATAACAGACAATTGTGCAATAATTTGAGTAAACAAACTAAACATATGGGAGATATACTTGCCATGCGCTAAACAAAATCACATGGAACACAGGTATAATGTTGAACTATAATTCAAAGCCACTTGCGATGACCTTAAGTCACCAGCAAACACTTATGCTACATGTTGACCAATGGTAGAGTACTTGGGTACTTAAAATGGTGGCTCCTCCCCATTTTCCTTGAGTGCTCTACATGAATGATGACAATTTGAATGACTTTCGCTTTATTATACTTTTGAACATAGTTCATTTTGGTTCTAATTAAATTGAAAACCGGCATGAAAAATTTCCCCTTAAAATGTTAGCTGAAAGAGTTTAAAAAATTAATGGCTCTTATATGCGGGTGTTTACTCAAATACAAGTTTTTATGTAGCGCTTTGCAAAATATAATACAAAAGAACTACGGTCTGCCTCAAATTAGACGCCACGTTAATTGCTTACAAAAAGTTGACTCACCACATCGTCCCAGTTATTGCAACAACAACAAAAGCAACAACAACAAAAACAACAATAACAGCAACTTTTTCTATTTATTCTCAAATTAGGATTTTCATACGAAAGAGTGGGACGGCCGTGCACAGATGTATCTGAGACCTTAAAAGCGAGGCTAGGGCGTAGTCTTTGACACGGGCCATCAACCTTCAACGGTTGGAATTCTCATTGCTGCGGAGAAACTCGTTGACGCTGCAGTGACAAGGTTTGCTGATTCTTGGATTGAGGAAAAATTCATCAGCATACTTGCAGCTTTTGTTTATATCTAGTAGCAATGAAAATTCCAATTTTGAGGTGTTTTAGCATCGGAGGCTCGAGCTGGCCTGCAGTGATAAGGTTTGCTGATTCTTGGATTGAGGAAAAATTCATCAGCATACTTGCAGCTTTTGTTTATATCTAGTAGCAATGAAAACTCCAATTTTGAGGTGTTTTAGCATCGGAGGCTCGAGCTGGCAACTTCCCTCCATTCACTCGAGCACTCATCTTTTTGTACAGTGTTGCTATGGTTTCCATAACCAGACATGTAATCGAGGGGGAAATTTCGTCCTAATTTTCAGTGTGAAAGTCCATGAGTCGTAGTTTGAGCGTCCATCAGTCTATCAATAGCGATAAGTATGAATATGTAATCAGTGCACACGCAGAGTTTTCCAATTGTTTTATTCGCGGGGGGGGGGGACATTTTCACGTGGCATCTAATTCGAGACAGACTTAGATCTGACAACGGCCTGATTGCATGAGGCAAGCTGGCCCCGTAGACTGGCTGGCTCGGCAAATAGGTCAGTTCACTTCCATGGTCTATTCTACAAAAAATGTCAGTTGCTATTACATGGAAATGAGCCAGCCCAGTAAGCGAGCTGCCTCGCTTTCATGCAAGCGGACCGGCTCGCTGAACGGGCTGGCTCGCTTCCATGCAATCGCATCAAAACGAGCTATCCCGGGAAACGGGCTGAAAAAGCACAATGGAGAATACTCAGCTTCCCTTCAACCATATGACACAGCTCTTTTCATATATAACACCAATCTAAATACTATCTCGTCTCGGCAAACAAACCAACTTGTCTACCGGGCCAGCTCGTTCCCATACAATCAGGCCCTAAGATTTATTTCACATAATTTCAAGTCAAGTGATCAATCTCCTGATAAAAAAATCTTTACATCTCTTCAACATATTTTGTGCCATGAATGCAGAATTAGAATAATACTAAAAATTCCCGAGAGTATGGTCACATGACTTGAAATGGGTAAAAGAAGCTTTAGCCAGTTAAAGTCTGTCTCGAATTAGATGTCACATCAAAATGTGCGCTAATAAAAACAACCACAGTGTCTTCCAAGAAAAATTTTGCGCTTTCGCAGATCTCACATAACATATAATTTCAAACAGACTTTAGGTCTACTCACTACATAATAGCAAACAACACTATCTTACCTGACTCGTGGCCTAAATTCTCCTGCGAAATATTCTCCTCCGTATCACCACTGAGATCCTCTGGCGGTGGTGGTATATTTAAAGAATTCCCAAAATCCCCAAGGCTTACTTCTTGTACCATATTACTTGGCACTAAGCCTCTCTTATCGTGTAATTCACCAAAATAAAAACCATCTTCATCACAGTCGCCAAAGATCTTAATCAAGTCGCCTTCATTGAACGTTAGCTCCTCATCCACGCCTTCTGTATTTGGGGACATTGTTATCGGGTCATAGGAAAACAATGCAACAAAAACCCGCACATTGTTTGATTGTGTGTCTGAATCCACGTGGTTTGAACGCGTGTCTGTATTCGAAATCTCATTGTTTCCATTCATAATATTGTCTTTCTTATTGTCCCCCTGTGAACGAGCAACTGGTTCTCCAGAATTGATATCTTTATAAATAGGAGTCTCAGTGAAAGATTCATTATCTATTACAGGTCCCGTTGATAGAAAACCAGTTGCATTATCATTGAAATTCGATTCAGTAGTCCTGTTTCTGTTTTCTACGCTCCCCATTCCAAATTCCGTTGTTTGCTGTGCTTCAAAAGCCTCTTTTTCCGCATTTTCATGCGCACCTACTGGCGTAAAGTATGGCTTATAATCAGACTCAGACTCCAATGCAGAATCATCAAAGCTATCAACTGCGTTTAACGTGTATAAATCATGGACTGAAGTTAGTGGTATTTTGATTGATGATTCATCATCTAATTCCTGGAGCTCCACATCAATGTCTGAGTCGTTGTAGGCAGAAACGTTTGCCTGTCCCATTTGGCTTTCTGGTGCTAGATTTGAAGCAAAGACGCTTCCATTGTCTGTCACAGCAGGAGTTTCGTTATGTTGCAATTCTAGTGTTTGTTTCAAGTCTTTTTGAGCTTCTGGTAATAAATCCTCACCAAGATTTGGAAGTTCTTGTTTACTATCAGCCCCACTTTTAGCAATATCAGCATCTATACTACCATACGCAGTATTGTCTTTAGCATCTAAAAGCCCATGGGGGCTGTCCGTATTTTCTACATATCCATCTTCTAATCTTACAGGCTCCCCAAGCTGTTCAGCATGTGCGATTATGTCCTCTTTTCCTACAGCAAAATCTATCTTAATTTTTGATACATTTTCAGGTTTGTGCGCCCATTTTCTTCTTTCTAGCTTAGCGTCAACATTAGGTTGATCCTTGGTCGCTACCGGTGATTGCTTTGCGGGTGGTCGCTTATCACACTCAATAACATTCTGTACACGTGTTTCTGCCGACAGTGCAAGTGCTTTTGGCGATAACGGGACTGTGTCGCGCGATAGCTCACCTTTATCTGCCGGTAATCCTCCTATTTCTGCCGATTCAGTGCCTGCTTTTCCCGAGCTTCGGTCTTGTTTTAAAGTCTTCGATTCACGCTCTGAGGACTTTTCGGGCACTTTCTTTTTCTTGGTAGATTCTAACATTTTACTTGCTACTTTCCGGCTGTCTTCCGACATTTGTGGCTTCTTTGATGTCTCAACCGAGGGCTTCTCGTCTCGAGCCCGAGTACCACTTCGTTTCTCGCTTCCCTCGCTTTCTATCTTTCCTTCCTTCTTCGAATGATCGCCCACTTCTTTACGATTCTTTTCCTCATCAAGAGGTAGCTCAGGTACCGCTCCAATCATATCCTTATCAAGAAGATCCATCACATCATCCGAGCTAAATGTCAAAGTGTCCTTTGATGTCCGGCTACTCTTCTTATCGGACATTTTGCCGTCTTTCTCTTCAAGATCAAACGTCCGGTTTTTCTCCTCGTTCGAATGTAAACTATATGTTTTATTACCGTTATCAGAGTGCATGCTGTATGTTTTGTCCGCAGTGTCCGGTGATAATCCACTCTGTGCCCGATCAAGACTTGTTGATTTACTTATCTTGCCCGGAGAAACACACCGACTGCCATCTTTGTTGTACGCTAATAATTCTTCGACAGTTTCTTCTTCGATTGCGGATAACTCAGAATTCGAATCCGAATCTGATAAAAGCTGATCAAGAGGGAAGTTCGTTCTTGGTTTGACTTCAATAGCATCCGGATAGTCAGGGAGCGGAATGTCCGGACCTTTCTCGCTGTCTTCGGATTTATCAGAATAATCCGGTAATGGTATCGTCGGTAAAATCAAGTTCTCTGGAGGGCCATTCTCTGAAGATCTTGAGTCCTTATCTTGCGTTGATGATTCCTAGCATTTGAGAATAAAACGGCCATTAAAGGTTTCGAATTTGAAGTTCCAACTTTCAAATTAATTTCGATTAAATTGAAAATTATGTTAAACCAAAGCTAATGGGAGGGGGGGGGGGGTTCATTTTTACTGAAAAAGCAGCCGATGCTAACAGAGTGAGCAGTGTCTTTTGTCACACAGCAAAAGTGACATCACAGAAAGAACATAGACTTAATCGGCAAATGTTTATTCTACCCATTTAAGTGTCAAACAAGTCGACAGATGGTTTATTAATGGAACTGATTCCACATAACTACTTGAGTGTTAACGCTGTCCTGAATTTTGCTGACAAACCGCTGATGGCCCTTTGGAATTGCACAATAGAGCTGAAGTCATCAGCAGTGGGGAACAAAGACTTCTTAATCCTTGCATTATCCTAAGGAATTTCTTTGGTTTAATTCCAATAGAGATTAAATGATAACTGTTGTTTTACAAATGAAAATAAGTTGATATTTGTCATGAGCGCGCCTTTTATACGGACTCAATGCCTTTAAAACACTAACACACTTGACTTGGATTGGGCGTACATGAACCTAAGCCGAATAGGTCTATTCTTGTGCCACTTACTTTTGCCTACATCGAGTCCTTTTTCCTCTTGACAAGACGTTCTGCAGCCTTGATAAGAGTAGAAAAAATCGCCCTTGGTTAAAGTGCAAAGTCTTTTCACTTAAGTTCTGGAAACCTCTGAGGCTTTCGGAACAATGAAAAAAGAGTAGGTTTTCGATCTCTGTGAACTCACCGAAAACAGAAGAGGCAAAAAAAAACGCTTCAAAGATAGTATGCTCTCATTCACCACCCAAACAGCTAATAATCTAAAGCCTCTAAGCAAAAATGTTAACAAAAGCTCGCGACCATAAACAACAGAGCTTACCATTTTCGCTGCCTCTTGCCCTCCACTTTTTCCATCTTCCTCTCTCAAAATATCATAAACATGTGGCACTTCATCATCGGAATCACCTTCATCACTCGATTCAGAATCATCACTATCAACCACATCATATCGAATCACTGTCGCCTTCTTCGTCATTCCAGCTTTTCCAGCCTCTTTCCGAGCTTCGGATTTCAAAACCTCGCTTTCACTCTCTTTCTTCTTCTTTGAAGTAACTTCTCTGCCTTTCTCCTCCTCTGTGGCTGTCAGCTGATTAATCCAATCGAGTTTACGATCAAGATCACTATCGTTGCGATTCAAGTCAAATGTACCAGCTCCTGTCATGTCCGTTTGTGCACCTTCCACTTCCAAAACAGACACACTGGCATAAGCTGCCTCATTAACCTCTCTCTTAGGTAGCTCTCCGTCTACAGTAGCTTTTCCATCTGAAAACTTTCTCTCTAGACTTGGCTTCTTCTCTAAAGGTTGAACCTTCTTAAATAGCTTTAAATCCCCAGTTGACAATTTCCTTTCTAAATCTAGTTGCTTGTCTGAATCCTTTCCTCTCCTTTCTCCCCGATAAATCTCATTCAATAAATGTTGATCCATCTTCAAGACAACAACATTTGAAATGACTGACTCCCCTAATGAAGACTGTGTCTTTACCCATAATTCAATAACATCAACCTTAGAATCACTTAGTACTTCGTGTAAATCACTCGCAAGTATATCCACGTGATCTGAGGTTGGTAAATCAACAACAGCAGCCTCGTTATCATTCATGTAGATTTTGTAGCCTTGTACCATAGCACCATTTGAAGTCCCTATGTCTGTGATAGTCACTGGTAGCCATGATATCAGAATGCTGGTTTGCCTGTGGCTGGCAGATTTCCGCCTGACTTGAGCTTGAACATTCAAGGGAGGATCTGGTGGACCTGTGGAAGAAAACAAATATTTCAGAGAATCATTTCCACAGTATATACAAATCTTGTTTTTAAATAAAGGTTTACGCTAAAGCTGGCGGCGAGGAAGTTTTGACCAAGATGCACTGCGTTGCAATTCTAGATCTTTAACGATTCTGCACGAATTCGCTTGAAGAGCATAATACATCTTGGTACAAAGTTCCTCGCCACGATCTGTAGGATAATCGCCTTTTGTCTTATTTGAGGTAGGTCCGACTTTTATAAGAATAACCAGCCAGCACCTTGGTTGACAAAAGAGTTAAAAGAGAAAGTCAATAAGAAAGAAGAATAACAGTGAGACCTTTGCTAAAGTTTTGGTTCACAAAGAGCTGAAAGAGAACATTAGTATTATGGAACCTCGTTCTGAGGTATATACCTCTCATTGTCATTTTTACCAAAAACTGAAATTCTTAATAATACAACTGAAAGTCTCTTAATAATACAACTGAATAGCAACATGTTCTTTTATCAACCATTCCATATTCATGGCATATAGTCCTTAAATTTGGAACAAATAACACTGAACCTTCTGCACCTCCGAACAGGTGTAAGGAATTAAAAAATGTGACCTATTCCTACATGCCATCTCATTAACCTTGATGCCCGTCCAAGGGCTAATTATCAAGCAGTTAGTGTGCAACATACCTCCTTTGGGAGTTGTGAAAAGCAAACTGCGTGAAGTAGCTGGTCGGATATTTGACTTTTTATGGACATCTTTAGATTGCCTCGCCTCAACATGGACCTCGTACTCATGATCGGGAACGAGATCAGTTAGTTTGAATTCATCAATCCCAGGCTTTACAACATGTACTTCTCTACCATCAAGATAAATAGCATGCAGCATAGAACTGTTGCCGCAAGCCCATTCAAGGTCAGCTGAAGTTGGTGACAGGTTTTGGATCTTCAAATCACTGGGAACTGCACTTGCACCTACAAAAGGTGAAAGAAAATTAGAACAAAAGTGTACTCATGATTGGCATACCTTGTGCTGACATATCGAATTCTAAGCTTTCATCCAGCCAATAATATTACAAATCAGTAACACGAAAAATGTTTCAAATTTAAAGGTGATCTGAAGCGAAAATTTTTATTGATGCAAACGAAGGGCCCTATCGAAGACCCTATCGATTGATAAGAAATCCTGTTGAAATTTTTTGGATATCTCATTTCGTTTTTAAGTTATCCAATGATTGTAAGTGTCAGTTGATGACGTCATTTTGTTTGCAAATTATTAGGATTCTATATGAAAAGAAGCTGTATCTGATCTTTGGAAGGTTACAGTTTTAGGAGACATTACAGCTGAGCAGAATAAATGCAATAAACATGATTTCATCAACTGATGTGACCTTTAGAAAGGCATTTCATTTGAAGGAAAGGTCGTTGACTTTATCTCCCTTTGGAAACGTGGTCAACCTTGTATACTTTCTCGTACTTTTTGCAAACAAAATGACGTCTTCAGCCAATTGTACAAATTAGTGGATAACTCGAAGATGAAACAAAGTATCACAAAAATTTTAATGACATTCTTCATCGTTCAACAGTGCTATTCATCTGCATCAATAAACATTTTCGCTTCAGATCACCTTTAAGAAATAATGAATGTTGTTGTTTAGAAGAAAGTCGTAAAGTAATGGCAAAGTTGCAATGATAATAATGTAGCTTGAAACTCAAGTGACTTCTATTCAGAAATCAAATTTTCAGTATTCACTTCAACACTGCAAATTATCAGCTTCAAATTATGCGATAAAAATGTCTTACATAAACCTATCGAAGCCTGAAAACAACTGCATACATGTTTCCTAAAGTTTTTCGTCTTCGTTTAACGTCTTAAATAAACGACTCAAATCTGGCTACAGAAAAACCCGCATATAATATATACTGTGAAAGAGGACGGGACACTAGCGTCGTGGTAGAATCAGACTTGTGTGGCTTGACCATTGGATGAAAAAGGAGCACATTAAATTTTTCAGTCAACAATAATCAATGCTTTGGATTGCCACATCTGAAAACTAGACGGATGCATTTATAAAAACCAGAAAGCGTGAATTTTGTAAGAGAAAGGAAACAGATTTCACCAAGACAAACTAATCTGGCAACCTCATGAATAGATTTTACACCTTCTGTGCAGCTAACAATCATGCATCTCCTTCCCTGTCTATTATTCTTTCATTGAATGCACTAAGGGTTGTGCAGTCTGTTCTTCTTAAAGGCACACTGCTTTGCTTTCTAAGAAACCTGAACTTGCGTTTTACAAAATTCGCTCTTGCTTGAACAAACTGAGATAAATGTTTCTTACATAAAAAGTTATTACAGAAGATTTCAGGCTGTTCTTATCAAGGAAGGTCCTTACATAACGGTTTTCTTTTAGGTCAAATAAACTATTACTATGATTTAGGCACTCACCACGACCGATTGTTATCGTAGCAACTGAACCAGGGGATTCTTTTTCATGCTTATCAAAACAATGAACTGATATTCGATAAACCTAAAAAGAAGATAAAGTAAATCGAAAAAGAAAGGCCACGATATGAACGTTGCTCGTCGGATCCGCAGATGCTTGCGATGACGGATAACGAATAAATTTGTAGGTAGAAACTAACAGCCCTGAAGAAGTCCTGCATGGCAGGACGAAATATAGGCAATATATATACTCAGTAAACTGACTCATTCATTGCTATTTTTCGTCGTTTTATGAGAAAGTCCTACAAAAGTATCATGGCGAGGCAACAATGAACACTCAGTCTAAAAAGATTACAATATTAATACTTTTTTTCACAGGGTAAATCAATTTCAGCCATAAACAAAGCTGCAATCAAGTCCTGTCTGATACAAAACTTGATTTAACAACGTTAAAACTTGAGAAGAGCACAACAAATGACTAAAACAAACGACATGACAATTACCTTATCATGATTGATATCAGAAACAATAGCCCTTGTTCTATTTGCACCAATCACCGTCTCCTTCACTTCTCCATTAGCTTTGATTGAGTAACCAAGAACTTCACCTTCAGGAACATCAGCAGGAGGCAACCAACTAATTACAATACTATTATTCAGCTGTCGTTCCATTTTTAGCTTCCTCGGTGGCGGTAGGCCTGTTGGTTAACAAACGGATGGTCGGTTTTAAAATTCATTAGCTTAAGGCTTACGTCATACGTTAAACCTCTGAAACCAGGCTCAACAAGCATACTTTGGACTCTACCAGGTATCCCAAAAAATGCAACAGATCTAAAAAGCTCTAACACTCAAATAAAAAGACCTGTAATTATTTTCTCTAAATCTAAAATAATTCGATTAAATTTTGATATATTTTCTAGAATTTTTGGTGACCTGATTAATTACAGAGCTATCAATCAACAAACTTCAATTTGCTGTCAAGGCAAAAACAGAGCTGCCAGCATTAGTGCAAAGCATACTGCAAAATTGTGAGCATGGCATTATCTGTAACTTCACAGGAATACAGACAAGCACACAAGGGATCCCTCAATGATTCATGAGTTATCTATTTTCGAGGGAGCTCTCAGTGTTCATTTCCAATTGAAAATATAACTCTGATAATGGCCTAGTCATTTTAGAAAGCGACTGTGTCTTGACCGAAATCTTCATAAAATTGTCTGTGCAATATTCAATCAACTTGTGTGTTTGCGTGTTTGTCAGGTAATTGCTAGGACTGGCATGTTTAATGAATTTGACACTCTAAGTCACCACTGCTAATGTAGCAACTCGGGTTTTGACCTAGGGGCAATTTTGAAGTTTGTTGATTTCTAACTCTACAACGAAGTCATCAAAAATACTGGAAAATACATCAAACATAGCTATTCTAATTTTTAATGCAGATTTCACTAAAAATAATCATTTGATGATAAATATGAAACAGCTTCCATTAGTTTTTCAAACCTGTTGCATCTTTTCTGGGACACTAGGTATCACGGGGGGGGGGGATTCTCGGCTAAATTTCGGGTAGGGGTTTGCCGTCCACAGTTTCAAAATGTAACCGTTGGCTAGACCAATTTTTGTGAAAATGATACCCTTGGCTAGACTAATTTCTCCATCAAAAGTGCCCTGAGTTGGCGTTTTCTAGACCAAACTTGCCAAATTTTCGCATTCTCTGGACCAAAATTTGTAAAAAATTAGGTTTTCTACAGGAATTACCGAATTTTGACATTTCTTTGACCAGAATTGACAAAAAGCATACCCTTGCCTAGACTAAACTCGACTAAAATTGGCAGAAAGTATACCCTTGGCTAGACTAGAAGTCTGAAAAAGTATACCCTTGCGGCCGGCACCCCAGGTACCTTTACTATGGAAGAGCCCCCCCCCCCCCCCCCGTACCAGGTATAGAAAGAATTTTTCTGACGGAAAACAACAAGTCAAAAACTACGTATCTGAAAGATAAATGTAGTGACTATGAACATTAAAAGGAATTACAGTTAACGAATACTTTCTTTCCTGAAAATATGAAAGTATTAAGCAAACCAACTAAAAATAGCCTTAAAAGCCGAGGCCAGGAAAACACAAAGTTAAATTATAGCCAATATATTACATGATCGTTACAATTCATGTCATATTTCATTTTTATAAGTAGCAAAAACTCTTACACAGACTATGTATGAAATCATATAAAATTTTCCAAGCTTCACAACTTTCTTTCCTAAGGTTGTTTCATTCTCGGCTTTCGAAGTCTGTCTCAATTTACATGTCACGTGAGATTTACAATAACACAGAATTGGTCACGCAAAACACTTCAGTTGTCTCTATTCGTAGGCATTTTTAAGTAGCATCTTCTTTGAGACAGAATTTAGATCAAATCACGCTTCCCTGCTCATAAGACCTGAAAAATGCCCTGGAAGACTTTTAAACATGAGATTCAGCGCAAAG
Source organism: Aurelia sp. 3 sensu Dawson et al. (2005) (assembly GCA_964020215.1). Taxonomy (NCBI): domain Eukaryota; kingdom Metazoa; phylum Cnidaria; class Scyphozoa; order Semaeostomeae; family Ulmaridae; genus Aurelia; species Aurelia sp. 3 sensu Dawson et al. (2005). The sequence goes on from OZ026584.1 coordinate 17,664,767, forward strand.
AAATGAAAGACTTCACCTTTCTCTTTAATATTATCATCTTCACTTTCACTCTGCCCATTGAACACATCAGTAATGTTTTGTGATGACGAAGGTCTTGGCGTGCTCTTCAGGTACTCCGCTAAAAACAAATGAAGAACGTGAACAGAACCATTCAATGCTACACATATCTTTGAACTCTTTTAACACCCGTGAAAGCTCCAGTTCAGTAAAAACATCCAATGCAAAACGCCATTGTACAGGGGGTGTCAATGTCCAAGCCAGTTTGTTTGATAGGTAAATATCATGTATACATAACAGCTAGTCGAATAGTTAAAGACATCACCTTCTGATATACCATGTCGTATGGGTAAACACTGGGCATCAAGATCGCTCCAGGAGTGAAGAATTTTTCCAATTCTTTCATGATTTATGCTTTACTTTTATACTTCAGGTTACTTTACTGTTTTTATGCATATAACTAAGATCGAGACTGCAATAAACAGCCATCAGTTTACAAAGGATATCCTTCAATAACAGTTTCCTTAAAAGGAAATTAACCTGGTTAAAACTGTTGCGATGTAAGGAGTCAAAAATTGCATTCTAAGATCAAGGCTTGAAACACCAGTGAAAACAGATTATTGCCAGAAAAACAACGCGGGACGTCGCTGATTCTTTGTCCCTTTACAGATTATTCTATCTAACCGTGTCTATTCCCTTTAATTTTACTCTTACTGAGAACTTCAAACTTTCTATAGTTTTTTAAGCAGCTTTCTAGTGAGCATGCAAATCTTGGCATTAGCAGCATTATATTATGCTGAAATCAAAATTTGATGTATCCAATCTACTTTTTCATAGATTATGACTAAAAAGCCTGAATTTAGCATGCTTAATGCAATAAAATCACATTTAATTACTTGTAGAGGATCGGCTTGTGGCTTACCCTGGATCCATAAAGTTCAAGAAATTAAAAGCAGCTGTCTATGGAAAAATCAAGATTGCAGTTTACCTTTAAAGGCAGTCTGTCCCCTTGATGAATGAAAAAAGGTCGATAAAGATCTCTATTGAATGTTCCACAAATTTGCGCTTATCTCTTTTAATCGACGAAGGTTGGGTCATTCACGCGTAATTTTGATGGCAATGAAAAATTTGCTTGAATGACTTTGCTTTGTTTGGATAAAACAAATTACCGAGGGGACAAACTGTTTTTAAGTAATATGTCTTTGCTTGTCCTGTGTTTCTTGTGTCAGGAGACAACCTCGGCAAGCTTCAAGCCTCTCACTTTCATATGAAGCTTCCAGTGAAGTAATACTTCACCAGCAACTGTGGTTGCATATTGTATAATTTGGTCACAAATCTTGCCAATCAAGTGATGCCACCTCTTAGTAGCTTGTGTTCCAGACCACTTGAAAATAAGACTGCGTTCACACGATGCCGGCACATTTTGAAAACGGTGAAAAATGTGACGGCTGCAAAATTTGAGCTAGCGTTCACACGATACCGGAACAATTTGAAAACGGTAGGAACTTAGTGGGCAAAAATTCGTTGCAACACTTTGATGCCAAAGAAGCTTACCTACACCCTAAGAGTCGATCAGTCTCGTTGCAAAAATGTCTAAAAATTTTCTGTTTTCATCATTTTCAGGTGTTTACACGATGCCGTTTCCAAAATGTGTCGGTTAGAGTTCCGTTTTCAAAATCTACCGCTTTCAAAATCTGCCGGCAAAAATGTGCCGTTTTCGTGTGAAGGGAAGGCCTATCCGTCACATTTTTCACCGTTTTCAAAATGTGCGGGCATCGAGTGAACGCGGTCTAAAAGTAACTTACTTTTCTCTTCCAGTGATCTGGAACACAGGCTAGCAATTCAATAGGCACACAGCATGTTATCAAGTGAAGACGATCGGAATGAGAACAGATTCTTGGTTAATCACGAAGTCTCTTTATTGGAAACACTATTCAGGTGTTTCAATTTATTAACTTTCGAAAGACTTCTCTATACCGCTGCTTAGGTTAAGACCGTAAGCTGTGAACTAAAATACTACTTATCCATTTCTAAACAACATAGGGTTTAAATCTTTCAAAAGGTGGGTGTAAAATTACATAGTTCTTTGAATTAAAGTGCTTAAAAAGGAAATTTTAATAATCTGGTGTAAATCTGCCGTGGCAACCTTTTCATAGCCCTAAATTTCTAATTGCCACTATATTGCAGACCTTCAGAAACTATGGTTTTCTTGAAGATTGTATCAATTTTACTCCAGTGCTTTAAGATTGACAATTATTTTAATTTCTTTAAACTTTTCGATGAATTTTCACAAAAATTATCAAAATGCCGCCATCTTGAAAATAGTCCAGGTATAGAAAAAATGCCACGGCAGACTTACAGCAACTTACCACAATTTCCTTTAAAGTCATTCAACTCATCTAAAAATTCAATGCGATTTTAGACTAATCTTTTTAAAAATTTGATAGAATTGCTTTTCTAAAGGCTGGCAATTATGCCGTTATTCTTTCTATTAGGCCGTTACTTTTTCTATTACGATTAAGAATCCATCTATCTTAAAGGGCATAAACCAAGATTGATAGATATTTCATGATTTAAAAAGTATCTCGAAGTCAATTTAATCTGATTTAATAAAATTCAGTGCAGGATCTTAAAGAGCTTAAACATAATGAAATTTAGTGTAAAATTTTAATTCAAAGATCTTAAATTTACCATCAAGTGGTTTATCTTCTTCTGGTATGTTTAAAGAACTTGCAGGCGATACTGATGCACTCACTGCAAAGTGAATAATTATTTACGTTTACCATGTTTAATGAGAGTTTAATTTAATTTAGTTTAGTTCAATAACCCAATGACCATTTGCATGTGCACATCACGGCTCTCAAAGATGCTGTAGTCCAGTTTACATAGCAGAATTTCGTGGCATGTCAAGGATAGAATTGATACCTTTACCAAAATTCATCAGCCCTTGAACAATGTTGAGGTAATCCGGAAAGGATAAAAATTTTATGCGTAGCACTAGTAACGGCACGGGTCGGAATAAACTCATAGTGTAATAGGTATGATGTAAAAATCTTCTTGATACCTGTACCAAACTTTATCGTGCATTGCAGAAAATATCCCATAGTGTTAATGGCGCTTAATGGGTCTGTTTTATCCAGCATTCCTTGCACGCAGCTTTAATCATAAGATGCAAGACTGGTTGAAAATATACAATGAGCGGGCTGCACCAAATCCTTCAGATTCGAACTTGCTTCATTACATTTCCAGGGAGGAAATGAATTTCTGATAAAATACTATTGAAATCTATCTTGCCAGAGCTAAGATTTGACAACCAAAGTACGATGACTCAGTAACCTTTCCCTTAAAGGTGCTGGGTCACATAACGAAAACAAACTTGTTTCGATACGTCGATTTTGTCGTATTTTTTGTTACGTCATGTCACAGAGATTTTCCATTAATTTTCTCAAAATGAAGACGTTATTATGAAGATGCATTTATTAGCAATCAATCAATCAATCAATCAATCAATCAATCAATCAATCAATATGAGAAACATAATACCTTCAGTAAGATCTTCGTCACTTTCATCACCAGGATCTACAATATTCAAACAGTAAAATTTGCAATATTTAGAACAAAATTCTGCTGTCCAAAAAAATCTGCTAAAACAGATCTATAGGCTTGATGTGGTTTCTAACAAAGAAATAGAAAGTGTAATGACGAGTATATTTACCAAGGATGATCATATCGCAGTTTGCTGAAAACTTTACAGATCTCCAAGAAAAGACTCTTTGTCGCTATTCTAAAGACAATTCCTATTGCCAGCCATCTATTACTATAGTTCTAGTAGGGAATATTTACAGAAAAAGATCTCTGGTATCTCGTGTTGCTTTGGGACAAAGCAAGAGACATGTTAAAAGAGATAATTCAAGTCATACTTACACCCGTCATGTCCAGTTGATATTGGAATGAGTTCATTTTCATCTATAATTAATTAAAGATAAATCGCAATGAGGTATGCTAAACCGATGAAACAAAGCAATACATATGTCTACATTCAGGTCAAGATTAGGGCAGTTGTGAATCCCGGAGGTTGATGAATGAACACTTCAAATTTAGTCTCTATGTCCACAAAACTTACAGCAAAATCTTGCAAACAAAGCAAGAACACACTTCTCTAAAAACAGACTGACTATATTCTTATTAATATGGTGCACCTGCATCCAGGGTGAAGTTCTTATCTCAAGGTCATTTGTGATAATGATGAACACAAAGCTATACAACATGCATATGATAAACTTTAGGGGAGGCATGACTGAATTATAAATGTTCGAGAAAGGACAAAATGGATTAGTTTACACTACACAAACTGACAAAATAATTTCCTTACCCTCGACAACTATTTTGAGCTGTCTGAACTTAACAAAGTTGTGTTGTTCCGTTAACTAATGTGATATAATATTTGAAAAACATGCAGGTGAATCATATGATAAGAACATAGAACAATCTGTTCTTGGTTCTTATCTTTGGAAGTCATTTTTTCGAAAAAATCAGTCTGTAGGTTCTTAATTTATTATGTTCATGTTTCTAGCATTTTACTGGACTGATGCCTTTTCGTCCCTTGTTTCCCTGCGTTCCTTAGTCAAGAGGGACTAACAACATTACTCTTAAATAGTGGGCCCACTTTAGGCCCGCGTAGGGTGGTTCCATATTCATCAATCAAATCGCTAGAATTCAGTTTTTAACCAATCAGGGGCCGCTATTCAGAATATTGTTGTTGTTGCTCTTAAAGAACGGTTGAAGTAGCCTAGAGTTCTCGCAGCTTCGATGGATCTATTTTGCTTCTACAGAGGAAGATTACTGCCTGAAACGTATCCATTTTGCGCTTTGTAGGTCAACACAAAATCATTCTTTGTACTAAAACTTCGCTTTTCAATGTTCGAGCTCATTAAACCAGATTTTGAAGCGATTTTGTTGAGTGTACGAGAACTCCCACCTCTTTAGGCCATTTTGAAAAAGTGGGCCCATTATATAAGCGTATTATTATGAGTCCCTATTGACCAAGTGATATCAGCAAATCAAAGAACGCAGGGAAACAAGGGACGAAAAGGCATAAGTCTAGCATCCGAGTCCAACGGCAACATCAACTGAAACAAATTAAGAGTCATAGAAAAATTGATGACGGAAAAAACTTACCTGCAATTTTTTCAACGAAGTTAGATGGAACCAAACCACGCTGACCGTTTACAAGCTCTCCAGTATAAAATCCATCCTGAGAAGATGGATAAAGGGATGTAAGTAAAACTTAAACACAATGTATAAATATAAAGAAAATAGAGCATGCCTAACAATGATAAGAAAGTGAAATACAACCACATGATGAAATATGGTAGTAAATATGGTTTCAAGTGGCCATGCCATGGTACTGCAACTTCTTTTTGTAAATCCTCAGTAACAGCAGTTTTAATTCATGAACATCTGTTAGTTTTATTGACGATTATTTTCAACTTCTGCCGTATCTATTGATAATCATCATCATCATCATCATCATCATCATCATCATCATCATCATCATCATCATCATCATCATCATCATCTATTCATTTATAAACGAAAAGAAAATAAAACTACAGCTGCACTAACAGCTAATTAAGATCCCTGCCACGCTGGGTTTCATTTCATCAAAAGTGCAAACAGATACAAAGACAGCACAAACCTAGTAAAATATTAAAGCTTTATCATTACCTCGTCTACTTCACCAAAAATGTAAACATAATCTCCAGCTTCCAGAGAAAGCTCCAAACTTGGGTCGTCATTCGGCGAATGTTCAAACGGATCATATGTGTACTTGGCAATAAACACTGATAATTTATCAACCCTGCATGGGATTGAATCCGCTACAGACTCATCGATACTGCTTTGTTTGATTGTATCTCGTGAAATTTCATCAACAGACTCTTGAGGTGTAATAGGCCCAAAAATGGAGCTATCAGAGTCTTGTTTATCTTTGAAACTCAATCGTTTCATTGCTGCAGGATGAGTTCTGTTCGTTGGTGGATTTTCTTGATGCTCCTTGGGCTTGCTCTCGAGGCCCTGTTGCGCTTTGGCTCTTATCCTGTTGTTGTTGCTTGGTGGAAGCTGCACATCATCATCATCATCACTTTCCATTTCATCAAGTGAAAGTGAGAGTTCATCCGAAGTGTCCCCATCGTCAAAATGAAACTTGTCTTTTTCTAATTTTTCTTGATTCTCGTGCACTTTGTCTTGGTTATTTGTTGGTCGATCTTCCACGATTTCTTCAGATTTATGAATGTATTTGTCAAGATCAAGTGGATCCTCCCGGCTAAGCTCACCTATGTAAGAAAGAGCATAAATGATTATCTTTAGACTGCGTTCACACGATGCCGGCACATTTTGAAAACGGTGAAAAATTCGACGGATAGGCCTCCTGTTCACACGAAAACGGCACATTTTTTGCCGGCAGATTTTGAAAACGGTAGATTTTGAAAACGGAACTCTAATCGGCACATTTGGGAAACTGCATCGTGTAAACACTTGAAAATGACGAAAACAGAACATTATTAGCCGCTTTTGGAACGATACTGATAGATTCTTAGGATGAAGGCACACTTCTTTGGCATCAAAGCCTTGCAACGAGTCTTTGCCATCTAATTTCCTACCGTTTTCAAATTGTTCCGGCATCGTGTGAACGCTAGCTCAAATTTTGCAGCCGTCACATTTTTCACCGTTTTCGAAATGTGCCGGCATCGTGTGAACGCAGTCTTAGTTCCACTTTCAGTACAGTAAGAACCCGCAAAATAGAAACCATGTTTTTCAAAAGAGCCTTCCTAGTCTCCAATTGAAACCAATGGAAGTTTTCTATATGAGGGTACCATTTATCAACAAAATCAGCATGAGGTTTCTTAAATAGTGGTTTCTATTTTCCAGGTTCTTACTGTACTCTAAATAGAATCAACATGTGCAGAATGAATACGCTTGTCAAATTATGCAAAGATCTTCAGACAATATAACTTTTACCTATTCTACAAAACAGCCTAGATCGAGCGCAATTTCGATACATTTTTCCACAAAAGGTTCGATTGACTAGAGTTAGAACTTCCTTCACTATTATGCACATTTGAAAATTCTAGGAAAAATATCAAAATATCGTTAGATTAAGGTCCCGTTTACACGGGATCGGATCCAAATGGGTTCGGATCCGTTGAGTCCCGTGTAAACGCAAGGCCTATCCGTTACAGTTTGGATACGGATCCATTTGGATCCGATTTCGTTTAAACAGGGCCTAAGATTCACTTTTAGAATGGCAAATAGGTCTATTGATCAATTGAGTACACAAGTACTGAATGCCTAGCCCCTACTTGTAAGATTTAAAACACAAGAAAACACTTTTTAAATGAATAGATCAGTCAGCCAGCCAATATTGGGGGCTTTATGTTCGAGTTTGTGGGAATTCTAAACTTTTAACTAGATATATCCCTAAGAGGAATCTAATTGGTAAATTTCTTGGTTACCCTTGAAGATTTCAAAGGTGATCTGAAGTGAAAATTTTTACTGATGCCTCTGAATGGCACTATTGTATGATGCAAACTTTTATCAACATTTTTTTGATACCTGGTTTCGTTTTCCAGTTATCCAGTTATCCAGTTATGACGTCATTTTGTTTGCACAAAGTAAAGAAAGTATACAAGGTTGACTATGCTTCTTCCAAAGATAAAACTGAATCAAAAAACTTGTTTCAACTAGCATGCCTTTCTGAACATCATCTAAATTCACGAGACACCTCATATTTAATTTGTGTAGCAAAGCTGCAAAGTTCTTCGCGTCTGTAACTTCCAAAGATACAGCTACATTCCACATAATATCCTAGTAATTCATAAACAAAATTACGTCATCAGTTGCTACCTGAAATCAGTGGATAACTTCAAAGAAATGAGATATCAAAAATATTTAAACGGGATCTTTTATCATTCAACAGTACAATTCATTTGGAACAATAACAATTTTCGCTTCAGGCCACATTCAAAGATTTATTCTATTCCTTCCTTAAATTGCTCGAGGGTGTATTTTGGTACTCTGGGTATGGCCGACTATCACAATTCAGATCGTTATAACAAAAATATAAATACCTTCACTGCTAGACATGGCTGCTAATGCTGCTATCCTTGATGACGCAATATCTAAAATATCGTCTTCACACTTCGATGAAATGTCTGGCTCTACAAAACGAAATGTCGATTAAAGGACAAGTCCGGGGTTGGTATAATTGTTGATTATTCAAGAGATTACACAGTTATGAATGGGGTGCAGTACTTTTTTTCAATTTTTTTCTCTTTAATCTGCGAAACCACATATTTCAATCTGCTAAGAAGTGCGAAATGACGTTATTTCCTATGACGTCACTTCATGTTGACCTGAACGAGGCTGCCAAATGTGTTGATATTATCCTATCACATTGCTAGCCTCCTTATCGCTCTTTCGCACATTCGTACAAAACATAAAATGGCGACGATATTTGGCCTAACGTACGAAGATTTATGAAACTTTGAGGCATCAACACTTGGAGAGAAGTCACAATTGGTGTTCAGCAGTTGGTAAGGTTGCTTTTTAATAATAATTTTATCAACCCCAGACTTTCCTTTAAGCAGCGCTACCTACTACCGCGGGCATCTGCATTTGGAAACGATATATTTGGATTTCTCATATCTGAAAATATGAGGCATTGAGGATAGTGAGCATTTTCCCTAGCATTGCCCCATCTATGATCAGATGCGTAACCATCTCTTTGACCAGCTTTCAGAAATCCCAGGACTTGAGCTTGACAAATTACCTCCGAGGCCCTATGCGAGCAACTCCTCTCTAAGAATCAACGCTTTAACAGTATTGCTAATAAATTGATTTGAAGGCAACAATATCATTCATTTTGTCGACTGGAAAGGTAAACTGAATAAAATTATCAGCAGCGCCCTTCCCATTTCATTTCCTGTCATCAGCTTATTTGATTTGTTTTGAATATGTTTTTCCTACGTTAGATGTTAGTTGATGACTTGCTCCAACGTAACAGGACATGCAGAACCGTTCAGCTTTCCCTTTTTTGTGACAAATTTACCTGACATCTGACGTGTGACAGGCTTCATTTTCTTTTTATACAACTGTTCAGTCGTAAGTGCCATATGCAGTGACCAGATGACTCTATGTCATTTCCCGCTGCATATGGTGCAGATTAAACGTAAAGGCAGGTCTCGTTAAAGAGAGCGAGCGCACCGGCACCGCTGGCAGGCACAAACACAATTGTTGCTGGCACCTGTACCTTACTCAGAGTGTTTCGATTGCAGGCAGATTTTCCCAACTATTTGCTTACAAATCATTAGGGCCTGTGTAAATGCATACTGGGTGACCCGGAACAAGTAAACCAACGCAAACTCTTGCAGAAAATAGTTAGTGACCGATTAAAATGCTTCAAACGTTGTTCCGTCGCTAAAAGACTACCCTACAGTCTGAGTACTTTTGGAATTCCTTTCAGCACGATGGATTTCTCGAAAGCAGGATTTCGAGAAAAAGGGGGTGCCTGAAATGCTCGAAAAGTTGTTAAAACAATGGATAGATTTAAAGCCATTTGAGATCTTCAAAAAAATGAGTAGCGTGTTTCATTTCAGCCTGGGAATAGGCAACTCGGTGCAAATGCCATCTTATCAAAGTTGCAAACGAGATTTGATTTGATTTTTATTGATCATTTTTCTCAGGACTATAAAAAACTCAACCATACCTGATTCAAGCAACGACAGGTCATCAGTTTTTTCATCATCTTGTAATCTAGTACCTTCAAATCCTTCAAGGTCAATGTCAGCTTCAGCAACTGTCTCGATATCTAAAAAGAGCAAGTGAAAGATCAATAGACTGCTTTGTTATGAGGACAAGAACTAAGGGCCTAATGAGTAATGTAACATTTCCTAGTTGCCGAATGTGTACCTAATGTATATAAGGTCGGGAAATTTGGAATACTAGGAGCCGTGGTGTGATTTTGTAAGGGCTGTTCAGTCTAAAGTATATGGTAATTACAAAATGGCTCTGCAAATAACGGTATTATGTGAATTTCGCAGAGACATCCGAGAGGAATCTCTAGACACGGCCTTTCCAACTAACAGCAAGCATAGCTTGATGTATGATATGTCTGTCGATGCATTTACAGTCAAAGCTAGGTTTCTAACAATCTCCTGCGATTAGCAAAATGCTTGCATTCTCTGTGCATTAAACCCCATGGCCACACATATCCATAACTGAATACTATTCATCTTAGTTACTCTTGTATTGATGCATGATAGGTGGAGAAAAATTCTAGAAAAGAAGCATGTGTTGTGAAGCTGACGAATGTTGCTATAATTAGAATCAAAAATGCAAAGCAGAAATGTCTGGATGTTAAGTAAGCAGATGATACGTCCAACGTTGGTCACTATCTATCTTAGTTACTCATGAATCGATGCATGATATTTCATGAAAAATTTGACAAAACAAGCCTGTGCTGTCAAGGAGGTAAAGGTTACTATAATAGGGATTAACACTGCGAGCTGAAATGTTTCGGATTTAGCAAAATAATGCACAATTTTACTCTTGATAAGCATGGAAAAGCTGACTATCATGTTTCATTCTACTTGGTCACCGTGTATCACAAAAGAACATGAAGTACTTGTGAGCAAAGAACGTTAAAGCTTTCAAAGGTTCTGAGTTCACAGTCTTCAATCAAATTAAGCTGGTACTAATGTGTTTTTGAAAAAGATTTAACAGTTGAAACCTGTCACTCAAGAATCATGAGCAAATTTCTACGAACGATCGCTTCCTAAAAATTCAGAAAAGTGGGCTGAAAAACAATTTTACTTACCCAACATTTTAGGCAATCGTAAATACAGGAATGATCAGAATGTTAGCTTACAACATTTCCTCGCTTAGTATCAAAATGCAAGAGAAGAAGCCTTCTCCAAAATTTAAAGGAAATTAATTGTCAAATACGCAGAATTTGGGAAGTTCGACATTTTTCAATGTTTTAGACAGAAAATGCATAAGAACTTAAAGGCTCTTATTCAACCAGCATGCTTTGCTGGCGTCATCTCTTAGTGGGCCTTTGTTGTCGCCATTTTCATGGTCCATGAAAATGGCGACAACAAAGGCCAGCCCAGAGGCCACACGTGCAAGGAATGCTGGTTGAATAAGAGCCTTTAACAAAAAAATTACAGTAACTGCATCTGCGAAAGTTTCAGCAGAAGTCATCAGGTTGACAAATTAATAAAACTCGCAGAGATTGCTCTGTGGTAAGAGTGCTAGATTGCCAAGAAAGAAAACGGAAAGTAACCTGGAACAATATCCTCTGTAACGACATCTTGCTGTGACGATAGGGGAGTATTTTGTCGGGATGTTTGCACGTAAACATGGTTGAATTGTGAAGCTTTCGGTATCTGTGCCTCAAGTAGTTGTTTGTATTCGTTCTCTTTGCCTTCTAACTCAACACATATTTCCTCCAGGCGTGAGATCTCTTCACGTAAATCACCAACTTCTTGGTCATGTGACTTTTCCAATTGCAATTGTGTCTGAAAGAGAAAAGAAAATGATAGCTGAATGCTTCTGTTGTACTATGAACGAATCTAAAAATTGGACATTCAAATTTCATATTTACCACAAAACCTCAACTGTTTGCATGATTTATCCAAGAAAACATAGTTACCTCCTGTAAATCACCGATTTCCTTATTGCGCTTATTTATCTGTTCCACGGCGAAATCGTAGTCTCGCTCCCATTTCTTGCATTTCTCCTCACTTTCCTTGAGATCCTGAAATACAGACCGAATATCAAACCTTCTTTCGAAAATCAAATATGCCCTGGAGATCAATTTACTGAAAATCTTTCCAGATCGAGATCGGTCAACAACGGACAAACAAGAAGTCAGCTTGAGAAAAATCACAGTGAAATGGTTACTGATGATTTTACAGCAATCATCTACACTTTCAACAAATCTCCATTAGTGGAACACACCTGCTCAAGCTTCTTGAAGTCACTGATTTTATCTTGAAGGCTTTCCAATTGATCTGTCATCAAGTTACATTGCTTTTCTGCGTCAGACAATCGCTGTTGAAGATTTCTGCATTCATTCTCGACCTGTCATAAAGAAGAAAATAGGCCCCTAAGTAGGTTAATCTTTATCATATTGATTCACATTGGAAAACAAAATAAAATGGCAAAACTCTATCAATATTTCTTTCTATAAATGAATAAACACCACATAACAAAGATACAAAGGCAGTTTGGAGGAAATTAAACTGACACCCATGTACTTCATGTGTTATCACCAGTGTATTCAAAAAATTATATCAATGCAGCTTACATTTTCCATTTCAACAAGCCTTTGACTCATATCAGCCATCTTATTGTGCAGATTTTTCAACATGATATGGTCCTTTTCCCTCTCAGTTTCCTACAGAAAGCAAAAAAATAAACTGGATGACTCAAAAAACTGTCCCCCTGTTTGAAAAATAATTGCAGCAAAACAGTTACGTGATAATCATCGGGATTGGTTTTTCTAATAGCAAATAAGATTGTACATAATATCTTCCACATTGAGCATAGATTTCAAATCTTTAGAAAGCTGGGTGTAAAATTCTGTGACCTATGTCTTTGAACTGAACAGCTTCAAAGAAACATGAGCTATTTTACCGTAAATCTGCCGTTGGACTTTTCTGAAATCTTCAATATTTTCAGAATTACAGTGTGTTTCTTCTTTTTTAAGAATTCGAGAAAATTTTCGAAAGAAACATAAAACAATCGTAATTTCTAAACTTGTTGACAAAACATCAAATAATTTTCAAGGAAACCATAGTTTACGGATGCCTACAATATGGTATGAAGCAAAACTCTTTCACTCTTCTGGTTGTGATTTAGAAATTTGATAACGTCACATAATAAAATGAGCTGAAAATAAAATAGGCTGTAATATCGAGAAATATTCAAGATTTCTGAAAAGTCCAACGGTAGAAGCATAAAACAGTGCCTAAAGTTTCTTTCAAGTCATTCAGCTTAAAGAAATAGGTCACTGAATTTTACACCCGCCTTTTTACACTGATTTAATGATTTGGAACATATGCTGGTCTCTTGGTAAATTCAAAAGACTTCAAAATCAGTCTTTCAGAATAGCCGAAAAATGGCCTAAAATGCATTATAGAATCTTACTGGTAGTTTGAAACCTATTCAAATCCTTTTGAGAATTTGCATGACAAATAAATGAGGAATTAAAACTGAGACGGAAACTGAAATTGATATATATTTCACTTATTGCTCTGAAAAAGGATTACGGAAATAGTAAAATTGATAAGGCCATTTTCTGGATGTTACGCAAGATGATTCTACGAATCTTTCGAATTTAACACAGGACGATTATTTCGAAAATTACCAAAAAAAAATATAAAAAAGAATTCAACCTTGTAACTATACGAAAAATCAATTCTGATGATCATAGCGCAAGGATTTTACTGCAATGGTTTCTCGACCAGGGGGGAGCATTTTAAAGGGTCACCCGGTACTGTAAAATCTCGCCCTGCGGTATATAAAGTTGTTGAAAAAGCTAAAACGAGGCCACCAAGACTCATGAGACACCCAGCCCGTTTTGTCCCTTGAGACAGTTAGATGGCCTTTTCAGTCGTTGGATGCGTTTCCCTTGTGTTTTGGTGGTGCACGCCTTGTTCAGTTCCCAGAGGAGCTCATATAATATCATTGCGAGACAGAGTTGGAAGGAGCTGCTTTTTCTGTTGATGAGAGCAAAGACGCAAGAGAGCTCCGAGAGAGAACACGTCCAACCAGTGATGTAAGATAGGCCAGGTCTAGCGACGAGACCAATGACCCAAGCCCAAATAGATCACGACAAGTTTATGACAGTATTTTTCCTTCTTCTTTGTTGGGAAGACACAGTGAAAGGACGCAGAGAAACTTTGAGCAACACTGAATGACTTGATTTTCGTGTTGTTGATCTCTTGATCATATGTTTTGATATAGTTAATTGCATTTTAAGAAAACGATACGTTTTTTTTATCTTTTTTATTGTGTTTATGGGCCCAACTTCAGATCCACTACCGATCTATAAACAGCGTTGTCTTAAGATTGACTGACGACACATTATGAACAAAGTCCTCACAACGAGAATTGCTTGGGCTTTAATCAGGCACTTTGCGTCATATTCTACTCTCAGTCCTTTCCAACATCCGTTTAAGAGTCCTTCCTAGTGTGTGTAATCTAGCAACGTTCACGCTTCTGAAAAAGTATGTACAAACTAAACTCCAAAACAGATCCACTGCACTTACATGTTTCTTGATTTCTTTTTCCGCTGTCTCTATAGATTCCTTTAGCTCTTTGCATTCATTTTCACGTAGATCTAGGTCTTCAACCTAAACAAAGTTAAATTTATGATTAATAACATTGTGCAACCCAAATGCCCTTGTGTGCGACTTAAATTTCAGGGGTCAGGACTCAGAAATTGCTTTTACCAATAGATTTTGATTTTCAACGAAACTGAAACTATTCAGAATAGCAAGGGTAAAAGTTCTGGTTTCAGGTTTCGGAAACGACAAAGCGATTTGCTCTTCTGAAGAACAGATTTCAAGCCTTTGAGTGCGCTCAATCAAAATGAACAGAGACAGCAAAACATTGTGGTCGGCTTCCTTTGAAGGTGTGAAATCTATTTATCAGGCTGCCACATCGCTTTCTCAAAAACAGAACTGTATCCTTTTATTTTACAATATTCACCCTTACTGTTCAGCATTCGCTCAACTACTTTCCGATTTTCTTCTTCACATGTACGTATACGCTGGTATCATCTACACATCTTGAACATCTTGCTGTAATGATATCATCTAAAATTGACTACTTTTCATAAATTCGCGAGAAATTTATCCCCCAAATTTAAAACTACACGAAAATATACAAACAGACTACAAGAGAGGGGTCAGGATTAAGAAACTGATTTCATTGATAAATTCTGATTTTCCAACGAAACTGAAACTGAACAAAATGAAACTGTTGTGTAAATAAAACGCCTATTTTCATACCAACTGTTCATATTCCTGATTCCGTTCTTTCAACTGAAGCACCAAAGAGTCAAACTGCTCTTCTTTCTTCCGCAGTATTTCAATCTGAAAGGAGACTTGTCCGTTAGCTCGTGTTTAAATAAAACATTCTTAAGCGTAAATATGTCTTAATAAAATCCAGAAAAGCAATGCTCTTATCAGAGAATAGTGTTTTCACACTCGGATTCTCCACATAATTCCTCACTGCGCTTTGGTATATGCCAAATTTATGCTCTGATCTGGTTCTATTAGAATCGTGGACTGCACTAATACTTCTCTCTCTTCTGAATTTGTCTTCACATCAAAAGTTCCTTTATGAAAAATGCAACATAATGGAATGCAATAATGTGCATTTTCTATCAAACAAAATTGCTCGAAATAGCCTTATTTAATAATGCTTTCATAGCGCGGGCTTTTTACTGAAGTGTAGCAGCATCGTCTTAACATTCCTCTTAACCAGTTCCTAGCTTCCTAAACCTAGCTTCCTAACCAGTTCCTAGCTTCCTAAACCAGTTCCTAAACCAGTTCCTGCAGGGTGTCCCAGAAAATTTGTGCCCCGTTTGCCGGAAGATTACGACAAAGCGGCTAAAGGTTCTCACCATACTTTTACATGATGTTTCTCTTGAGATGTCCAATTAAAGGTTGCCACTGTCCCCGTGAAAATCTGTTGAAAAATGATGGAGATATGACGTTCAGAAGAGCAAACTTCTCTGATGACTGAAACCAGCGGTCGGCCATTTTGTATTACTATTTTGCAACGATAAGCAGCTTCATGGATGAGCTGAAATGATAGCCTCCAATTTCATAGCTCTCGAGAAAGTTTCAATAATCATCAGAGAGTTCAGCTATTTCTTACCCCATGTTCCTTGATTGAATGTCAAAACGAAGACAAGGATCCCAAGATAATAAACAATCAAAAGGTAATGACAAACATATGGTCACGTTTTGTTTACAGGTGTGGTGAGTGAACCAATTGTTTAGTTTATTGATAAGTTCAAACTGAGAAAATACAGCTCCAAAATTCTTTTGCCCTTCTTGTTTCTTTTAGTTCACTGTCTTCGGTAACAAATAAACAGTTGCTTGTAACAAATAAAGGAAGAAATCTTTGTAGGGAAGGCGACAAATTAAATTTGAAGTATACTGTTGTCGAGACTTTTGATTTTTCACTACTTTGGGAATTCTTATCCTCATTTTTGCATTCTATCAAAGATCGTGGAGTACAAAATAAGTTTAGCTCCCTGATGATTATTGAATTTTCATGAGAGCTATGACATTGGAGGCTGCTATTTCAGTTCATCCATGAAGCTGTTTATCGTTGCCAAATAGTAAGATAAAATGGCCGACCGCTGGTTTCAGTCAACAGACAAATTTGGTTTTCTGAAAGTGATAGCTCCATCATTTTTCAACGGATTTTCACGGGAATGGTGGCAAACCTTAATTGAACATCTGAAGAGCAACATCATGGAAAAGGTTAGTGAGGATCTTTTGCTGTTTTGTCGCAATCTTTAGGGAAAAGGGGCACAATTTTTCTGGGACACCCTGTAGTTAAATGAGAACATAGCCTTATGGTAGGATTAGCCGACAGCTTTGTTCACCTCTCTTACTGCTACGCTTTCATAGCTCTTAAACCTCACCTTTTCTTGTAGCTCTTTGATTTCCCCAGCTTGTACTGCATTCGATCTTTGTAGCTGTTCTTTTTCGCGCTGTAAATCTTCAAGATCATTTCTTAACGCATCCTCTTGTGAATGGTCAACTCTTAATGAATTCTACGATAGAAGGAAAGAACATTTTAATAAACAGGGGACCAGTACTTAATGAAAAGCAGTAAGGTTTGGTTATCTTTTTCGAGAGGATCTGCTTGACAGCAATTCACCTGAGCAATAAGTAGAACTAAACAGCTGGAAAATGAAACAATTTGAACATTCTGCTTTAATCCATGTAAAGTTATTTTGCATAAGTATAACCCTATTGCTTCTGTCAACATCCTCCTTTAACCTACCGCAAACATCCAACACTTTGTCAAAATAAAAGATCACTGAGATTTCAAAGAAAAGTCCTATTAGATACCTTAGCTTCGGCTATATCTGCTGCAAACTGCTTTTCAAGCTTGAGTTTTTCTTTTTCAATTTGATGTATAATTATGTGCAATTTCTGAACTTCCGATGCATCTTCGTCCTAAAACAACAAACATTAAGCTAAATCCTGAGCATCAGAATTTGCAAACCTATAGGGTCCCTTTTTCTCAAGTAAAATCATTGTGAACAGCTTGAAAAGCGCTCTTCTTTTAAAATTTGGGGGGGTGTAATCAAGTATCAGGAAGGGGGCTGACTTTAAAAGAATGTTTTCTATGAGTATCTTATAATGGTTAGAGTTTGTGGACATGTTTATCTTTGTCACAAAATTATCATCATAAAGGCAAATGCTTTGCAGTTTTTTGGGCAAAATAGTTTGAAATTCTCCATTTAATTCACCCTAAGAAAAGGTGCATCATATTTTTTGGTGCTTGCTTAATGTCATACCAGCTAGCCAAATCTGACGATGGTCAAAACGAAGTTGCTAAAGGAGATCGTAGTTAAAAAGAAACACAAGCTGCACAAATACATCCTCGATTACATCTATATGAAATAAAAATTGATGAACAACTTCTGTAAATTCTTTCACTGAACAAATCAATTCAAAACATAGCAAGGACGATAAACAAGTTTTATGATTGTAGCACTCACGTTACTTTTCAGCCGCTCTTCAAGCATTGCAATCTTTTCCTTCAACTGAACAATTTCTTTATCTTTAGCCATCGTTGCCTTGGCGTTTTCAGCAAGATCTTTCGCTCTTTGCATCGTGAAAGACTTCTTGAAGTTTTCAAATGCACGAGGTGATGACGTTGCCTCATCTCCATTTGGTCTCGAAGAGGAATCTCTTGATTTCTGGCAAATTAAAAAGTTAGAAAGAAAGAGTTAGGGTAGCAGATATTAAATGACAAAGACTTTACTCAGGAACAACCAAGGAAACTTCTTGTAAGTTTCAGTTGTAATATTGGCTATTCTATCTGGTTAATAAACTAATTTTTGCGTGCTTGTGTGTGTGTGAATATGCTGAGGAAAAATCTGAGATACCTTTGTAGATTTTGCTGTTGGCTACAACAATGAACATTTCTTTAAAAATTGTTAGTCTTGGAGTGGCCTCAAAAGATCTGCATTCATGAAGCCTTGACTCCTCTCCTACCGTATACTGGAAATGACATGGAGAAAAAGGTACATACAAAGAATTCATGCTAGTCGCTAAGAAAGCGGTTACTGCATCAATAAAGTAAAACAGGATTGCGAAATGTTAGAGACCAGCCATGCAACAGATCATAAACTAATCTGATGAAGTGAAAGCAAAACACCATTTGCAAAACAATATTTTTGATATTCTTTATTACATTTATATAGTTGATAGAAGGGAGTTTATGATTTATCCATTATTTCAAAAATATCTATTCATATAAAAATTTACAAAGTAAATAACTTACAAGATCCCTCAGTTCCTCTTGTAATCTTTTTGCTTTCTCTTCAAGTTTCTTTGCTAAATTCACCAATTCACCATTTCGTTTCTTCAATTCTTTTACTCTCACTTCAGCTCTGGATGATGTTTCACTGTCTTTGGAATCAGCTCTTTTCTACAAAAACAAATCATAAGTTTTCATTACCATTCACTGCATGCTGATCTTAGAAAATCATAATTTATCCATAATCTGCCTTTACTGTCTAACACCTTGGCAAAAAGATATTTCTTGATGGGAATGTGCCAAAAGGTATACTGCTTTGTCTACATTTATATACATATATAGTAAATGGAACAAAGAAAACACTCAGACACAGCATTGTTCTTAGGTTGTCCACTATTCACAGCATATGTAAAAGTTTGATTTGACTGAAATATTTTTAGATCTTTCCACTTTCTGTAAATGCAAGCTTTTAACCTTGCACAGCTCTTTAAACCACTTGACTTACTCATTAACTTTCAATATAGGAGTCCACACCAATATTTGGGTCAAAATTTTAAATCAAATGAATATTTGGGGTCGGTGAATAAAAACTTAGACAAAATTCAATATTTGGGGTAATCCAAAAATCTGAAGAAAGAAAGAATCATACAATTTGGTATGATTCATAACAGTGGCCCATTCAATAAATGTTGTTCCGCTTTTGGGCCCTAGAGATAAATAGCAATATCTGGCGTGTACAAAACATTAGACTCAATATTTGAGGTCCAGCAAATAAATAGTGGCATGGAGCCCCTCCCTATATTGAAAGTTACAGAGTACCCCCTGGTAAAACGGTAGCACCATGGGGTGGATGTGTCCACCCCACTTTCCTCAGGTCATTACAATATCTATTCCTAAGCAAAAATGATATAAAAATACTAGGTACACCTTCTGGCAATCAATTTTACATCTTGTCCACCCCCACTTTCTCAAAGCTAGCATCACTCCTGCCCTGGTTTTAAATCTGTACCTGATTTTTCTCTGCATTGCATTTGTTATATACAGAGATTATCATTTCAAATTTATGCGAGCTCTTATTGAATGATTTGGGCATGGACTGAAAGTCTGTATCAAATTTCAAACAATGACTTATTTCACAAGCTCAGCTTAGACAGATTTTTGATATCATTTACTGAGAGGTACTGTAGATGGTGGAGATAAAATTAACAATCAAAATTGAAACTTGCAGGCATTCTAAGATCAAAATTAGTGTGTCAATAAAGTGTATATGCTCTTACCAGGCTAGCTTCCTTTTCTAAAATATGATTCTTTCTGGTTATGTCATCCAATGTCTTCCTTAACTCCAGATTCTTCAGTTGCAACTCCTTTTCCTTTTCAGTTCTCTGAAGTTAAAAGAAATGTTATGACTACAAACTGCGAGATAACTGTTTACAAATAAAGAAAGGTTGTTCATGCAGTAAACTGCATAACATGAAACCAATCTAGTTAGTTGAAACCTATTTGTCTAATTGAAACAACATGTAACTTTAAGTCTAGAATAGTTGCCCCTCGCCCTTTACAATAAAGGCCTCACACATATCAACATGACAAAATTATTTACATATAAAGACTGTAATTTTCTAAACAAGAATTCTTTGGAAGGAAAATTTTCATATGTACAAGGGTTGTACTGTAATAACTTTTTTAAATGCCTGCTATGAATTTAAAGCTCCTTGATATACAAAATGTTGAAGGCACGTTTTATGCATACACGTACTGCACTTTTTTTAATAAGAAACTGCTTATAAGAAACTCAACTCTCAGATCACCAAAAAATTAAGAAACTCAGTACTGGGAAAATATATATAACTCAAGGAACTATTTATTTTGACAAAGGAAATCCCCAGCATATTTTACTCAATTTTCACTTCTTTCCCATGTAGTATTATTTGAATAAAGTCTAAACATTGGCATGGCTTCAAAAACCTTTGTTTTGTGATGTTCAGGAGGGAACACGTTGTTATGTTATAAGAAACTCTGAGTATACACTGAAAATCTGATAATTTAACAAATTTTCAATACTGGCCCAAATCCTTAGTTTCTTGTAAGAAAATATGTGTACATTCCATCCATCCCTTTTATTCCAGATCCTCTTTTCTTCAGGGCTCAAGAGAAAGAACTGAAAAGCATGGGGTAGATATTAATAGCACTGACAGTTTACTCCTTCTACACTGTACTAATCTTATTGATTTTCTGACCCAAAAACTTATTGAAATAGAACACTTTGTGGGTTCAATAAATCTTAAGCACTAAGACTTGTGCTAACAGACACACTATAATCATCCCCTTAAAAAGCCCTCTAATGAAGTACGGAATATGATCTTCTCAAGTTACCATTGACACATAAAGCTTCAAAACTGGTTTTCTCATTTCCAAACACTCACAATTCTGCTAGGATAAACTGGGTGAGACATTGCTAGATGGTAATTCATGAAAAATAAGTGCACAAGGCATTTGTACAGTACAGGCCCTGTGTACATAAACATGGTTTATCTTTAAGAAAATTTTGAACTTCAACCTTTTTCTATATTAAATTTCCCATTCTACCACCAATGAGGAATACCATCCTTGTACAGTTCAGGCCTTCTGCACATTGATAATGGCTTCCCAGCCTTAGAATTCTCTTCACTTCTATTTTTAATTTTTTGTCTTAAAAAATTACTTTCTCTCATATGGCTCAAGAATTCTTACACCATAAAATTGCAGAATTCTTCAAGTTCTTGTCATGTTAATGTGCACAAAACTGTGCTGTAGATCTACAGTATATTCTTTAACACAGGCCCATGGCAAGTCTCAAACTGTAGAACATAAGGTAAGTGGGAAGCTGCACTTTTTAGCACCAAGTCCTGGGATCTCAGAAGCAGCTAAGTGCTAACTGAGTCCACGACTCATTGTCAAGATGCTCAATTGGGCTCTACCAGGTATCAAGCCCTGTCCGTCTCTGACTGTTCTGGCTTCAAAGTCAGAGGATTGCCCCACTGCACCACAACACCTTCATGCAAACAACATTTAAACATGTAATCAGTATGAAAATAATCACTTACATTTAACCCATTTTCAGCATGCTCTGAATTTCTTTTCACATCTGCTCTTATCTTATCTGATAAATATTCCTTTTGTTCTTCCAGTCTTGTTAATTCTAATTCTCTCTTTGTCATTTCTTGCTCTTTTTCAGCCAACGCTCTCTGTGCATTCTTAAGTTCATGAACATTTCTAGCGATCTGAATCCTTGCATCTCTAAGAACTCTCTGATTCTCTTTTTCATGTTCATCTTTCAGCTGTCTAATAAGTTCACTCTTCTCTAATTCAGCGGCTGATTTTTGTTTATACAAGTCTTCAAATTGCTGCTTTTGTTTTCTACATTCATTTAGTTCCTGTCTCAGTTTTATTTCAATATCATTGTTCGTTTTATTTGTAACAAATCCTCTTTTTAATTTCTCTTCTTGTTCTCTAAGTGAGAAATCTTTATCTTCTTGCAAAATCTTTTTGGTAGTCCTCAATTCCTCATCTTTGAATTTCAATATTTGTTTTATTTCAATCTCCTTCTCCTTCTGCAAAGAATCCTTCAACTTCTTTATTTCTACCTCATGTTCATTTTTTAGTTTATCAAGTGTTGATCCATGGGCAACAATCTTCTCCTTATCAAACTCATCTTTTAATCTCTTTATATCAGCAACCTTATCACGATGAATTTGTTTAGATTTTGCTTTTTCTATCTCTAGCTCAGCTTTGAGTCTTGATATGTGCTGCCGTAATTCATCATTTGTTCTTTTGAGATTTGATGGTGAGCTTGAAGATGTCAAACTGCTGTGAAATACAGGCAGCTTGCTTCTTGATCCTCCATTCATTTGTGAAGTTGGTGTAGGCATGACTGAAAACTTTGCTTCAGTCAAACAAAATGTTCTTCAAGGACAGATCAACTAGGGTAGACTATGTTGACAACATCCTTGCTGTATACACACAGTATCTGTCGTGTTTATCCTTTAATCTTACTTTTAAATGCTTTATTGAATTCTCTGGAATATCCATACCCATGAAACTGTTATGTAAGGTAGCAAATTTCTGCTTTGGTATCTGGCTGCCTGAATTCTCTTGTCAACTACAATGAGAGTCGGTATATGGCCTAACCAAACCACAACAACGTTCGCTCCAAAAAAAAATAGCACGACTCCAATCAAACAAATGTACACAATTATTTCATCCACGTTTCTTCCATTCGTTATCACCATATGGCGCTTTCAAAAGATCTTCAAAGCTTCAGGTATGTCTCCAAAGGTTTCTTCGCCACCTCTGTTTGGTTTTCACTTCACTGGAGTCAACATTTTAAATTGCAACGGAGTACCTTGGAACGGGCCTAACGCGGTAGTGACACTTGAATTTGAACATATGTAAATCATAGTAGCGGCTTGCAAAGTAACCGCAGAATCTCTGGATCCATAATTCATTGAGTGGAATTACGACAGATTTGCTGTGATATATATCAGCTTCCTTCTCTGCTCTTTTAATGGTTTGATGTTCTTTTTATGAGCAGTTCTTGAGCAGACAAATTCTTCCATTATGTTTGCAAACACAACACTTTCAAATCCCAAAGCAACAATGGCGTCGTTTCCATCAACAAGAACACTCAGCCCCAGTTCCCTTTGTACGCTCGTGAAATGACACAGGCCACCAAATTCAAATTCCAATGGCAGGACGAAATATTGGCAAAACATTTTTTCGTCGTGTTGCGGTGTTTCTACCTACAACAACACCAAATTCCAGCCTCTTAATTTTTCCTGTTTTCTCAAGCTATGAAAGATCATTGGCATTTCTCGATGGCAAAATAAAGGAAATGATATGAACAATGCTATTCTGAATTAGTGCGGTTCTCAAGTGCTTCAAAATATTAAACTAGTGCCTGGATGGCTGAAAATCTAATGATAAAACGATACTGTTGCCATAGCCTCCTTGAATTAATCTTGTTGCTAAAACATAGTTGAGGAGTTTCTTCTGCAATATTCACACCAATTTCATGGTTTGAGCCCGGTTTGAGCCCGAAAGAAATCAGAATAGGAGAGTTTCGATCGAGCGATATTGTTCGAGAAAACGAGAACATACAGGAGTAGCGCACTTGCGTGGCGTTTGTATACAGATTCATGTGTGGAATACCTTACCCTGGGTGCCGGACTCCCTCAAAAAAAGTCTGGTAAATGAAAGGAATACCTGAAAGGTTTCTAAATGGAGACTTGGAATCTTTTACCAGAATAGACCTAATATCGGCGAAGGGTTCGTTTTAACCATTTCAAGTCATGTGACCATACTCTTGGGAATTTTTAGGATTATACTTCTTTCTGCACTCATATGGCACAACTTTGCATGGCATGAAGGATGTCAGAGCCTGATTCACAGACCAAACGAGAAACTCTTTTCTCGTTTGGTCTGTGAATCAGGCTAAGTATGTTGGAGAAATCAAAAGATATTTTATCTGTAGATTGATCACATGGCTTGAAATGGGTGTAAACAAACCTTAGCCGATTTTGTCTATGTACTGACGAGAAGTGGTGGCAAATGAAGAGCTGGTCTATATTTCTGAAGTCATCGCTAACCATGATCCTTCGTGGTGCCGAAATCGACTTCGCACCACCCGAAAATCAATTTGTCCAAATTGTTTTTCTTGCCTTTCCTTTGGAGCAAAAGGGTCATGGCTGACAACGGGTCTTCAACGCGTTGTTGCCTAACAACATAATCAGCTGGAAGACATCAAGAGCACTACCGTCACCAAATATTCACTCGGCCTGTTTTAGAACGCGACACAGCATGTAAGAGTTCTTGGAATATTTGATACAAACAGGGCAACTTGCCTCAAGGCCTCGGAGTTAGGGGGCCTCATAAATTTAAGATACTGCCATGCCAAGTTTTTGCCCACTTCGCGAGCAGAGGGCCGTATTTAGCAGTTTTGTCACTGCACCTCCAAAACTTCTCTGCGCCCCTGGATACCATAAACCATTTTGAAGATGAATCCTATTCCTTTACGTTATTATCAAAATAGGTCATTTGACATCCTCTCTGTAAGGCGAATGCCTCACTAAGGGCCTGTTTATATGAGGAAAAACACCTCACTTGCTAGACCCGGGGCTGAGAGGTGAGATTTCACCTGTCCAAAAAAACCTTTGTATTTTCATTTCACGTTTACATGACGAACGCAACACCACCGGTATAGTGAAGTTCCACCTCACCGGAATCTCACTTGGGTGAGGTGAAATTTTTCCATATAAACGAAGCACCACCGGTATGGTGAGGTGAATTGAAATCATTCGTTGATTCTTATTGGTTAGTTCGTTCCGATTTCACGGAAGAGAGACTTTACTCCACCTCGCTTCTCAGCCCCGGAGCTGACAGGCGAGGTGAAAATCTCATATAAACAGTGGCTGAAATTTACTTCGCCTGTCAGCCCCAGGTCTGGCAGGGGCAGGTGAGGTGTTTTTCCTCATCAGGGCCCAAAGCTGTGCATTAAAGTGGGCATGGTCAGTGGTTCCCAAAGGAGGCAGCTGTAGAGAGTTGACAGCATGCCAATGCCAATTTTTGAGGGCTGCCCTGACAATGTAGGAGAAACTATTGACAAAAACAGCAAAATCATTCTTACTTAATAATTGTATTCAACAAATTATGGATTTAAGCGTTAATAAAATTACTAATTCTGATTGAAATGAAAACATAGTATTCTAATAACAAATTTAGATTTTATATACACAGTTATTTTGCTTTGATGTTGCTGGAGGCCTTCTTGAATTCACACATGCAACATATTTCCTTGTGGATGTCCAAAAAACTTTCTCGGTCTCAAGATGTTATTTTAGCAACAGTGCGTATTATTTGATAAAAATTATCAAAGAAATCCATTATGAAATGCCCAACTCGGGTCTGGGTATTTGTTTCATTTCTGTATCTGCGCGCATTGACTTTCTATAGTTATTATCCGGAAGAAAGAATGCTTGAAATGTTCTAGAAAGAGCTCAAAACAGTTTATCAATAAGATCGCTAAACCTGCAACTCGAAATCCAAGGGAATTCCGCTTTTTAACTGAAATCCAACAGTACGGAGTATTCATTTAATAACAGGACCCAAGAAGAATCATATTGGTCTGTTTTGTCCGTAAATGGCACGATCTTGCTTGATTGATGCACGAAGATAAATTATACTGCATAAGACAAGGTCCTGTGGCCTGCAAATTAGCCTGCTGAGGAGTTTCAATACCAAAATTTATCAAATTGATACGGGGATATATGCTTTTAGATGAAAGGGAACATGTATTTTTCCATCGCTAGGCTTATCACCTTTCAAGGACTTCCCCAGGGCCGTCGAGAGACGGCACGGGCCCCAGGGGTGGGTGTAGATTGGGCCCCCGGCGCCAAGGGCTCCGGAAAATTTTGTGTAACACGCCTTTTTCTCTCGGATCACGCCCTCCTATGCACTGGTAAAAGGGCCTAAAATGAAAACGCCCTCCTATAAATTATTACAAAGATTTTTAGATGGAAAAGTTGTTTGTTTATCTCATGTGTAAAAACGAAGATGAGAATGCCCCGCAGGCCAAGAAACGTTCCTGAGGAAAACTGAAGACAAAGAAAAATACATGATATATATTTGCAGGGCCCCTAATGGCCTCGGGCCCCCTCATAACTACCTTGGCTACCCCACATTCTCGACGGTCCTGGATTTCTCTAGCATGACATGTTCGGAAAATGCACATTTTGAGGTCTTCTGATGAGCAAAAACGTCGGAAAAAATAACATGGATCCAATTGAGGCTTTAAGCAACAAAATGCCGTTTACATCGTTCAAAATCAGAGAATGTCTGTTTTTCTGAAACTGTTCAAAGAGGGAAACTTTTTTGGGGGCACTAAATACCTCTATACAAGTAATGCTTGCAAGTTATGACGTTGAAAGTCGTCAAAGTTTGAAAAGATTACACAAATAGATAATGTTCAAGTACGTTGCTATGAAACAATTTTTGAGATTTTTGATACCTTGAATATTTTCAGAATCACAACGTCTTTTATCTTTTAACCAGCTTTGAAGTTGATACGTTATTAAATTGCTAAATCGTGAACCATTAAAAACAACAGATTACTGTTTACCACTAAATCATAGACATTCTAAAATCACGGTTTTCTTGAGGACTGCACTGCCCCCCCCCCATCTCCCCCATAAACTTACGATTTCAAGACTATCGATGAATTCTGTTACAAAAGAAAACGCTGAAATTCTGAAAACAATCAGGGTACCAAAAAATCGCACAAACAGAATTATTGCACGTAATAAGAACCGCTTCTTTGCCTGAGAAATAAAACATGCTTTCTTAAGAGTGAATTCATCTTCAGTGTAAAGACATGAGCCATGTCAAGAATAATGGAGACTCAAGATCAATTTCACAGGCTTGGCCACATGTAAAAGCAAAGCAAATCTCCCCGATATCTCTTTTCAAACGTTTGAGGAACAATTTTGACTGAAGTCAGTTAAACTAAGTTTACGTTATAAACGATATGAACAGGCACTCAAAAGTCCTTGTCAAATGGTCCTGTTTATGACAATCTTTGACGAAGTGAAAGAAAAAATCATTCGATCTTCAAAGACTATTGTCCTGTTCTCCTGTTCTCTCAACAATTTGAAGCTAGAAATTTCGAAAGAAAAGCCTTTGTCAGAAAAGATTTACGGTCATTGGGCCGATTTGTGGAAGAGGGGCATGGAAAAACATTCCTTCGGATAATTCTGAGCTTTTAACAGTAATTTAAGGGGTCCTGGTCACATGGCGATACGGAAAGAAGCCTCCTTACTGGGCAGAACTCGTTCCAACAACAAGTTACATGTGGCCCTCTGGATCTACCGATAGCTTACAAATGGCTCTGTACGATATTAATGTAATGCGGTGAACATTTCACATGATATTTTAATTTTCGGTTGCCATAGCATGAAGTCTTTGCCTTCTTGTTTCATTCGGATCATCCTTTTCAATGGGCACGCGTTTCGTGGCCCGCAGGAGTTCTGCGTCGAGCAAATTATTATTTTCATACAGCAGTATGTTCAGTGTCTCTTCATATATCCTTGCCTCTGGAAAATCAACCTTCGTTTGCTTCTTTTCAGTTGAGTAAACGATGGACGTGCAGCATGCTTCTGCGATTTTTTTGCCACTACCGTAAAATGACCAGCAGCATATTTCGTCATTCGCAATAATGTCCTTGAAAAAGTAGATTCTTCCATTGAACCGAAGCGCCAGTTTGTCAAACAGCTCAAGGTTTTTCAGCAGGTTGTCATCCGATTGACTGAAAATAAAAGAGTCAATTATGAATGAAAATGCTCAGGGGAATAACATTGCAGCTAAAAACTTCTAAAAATAAATTTTGCCTTGAAAATTGGCATTTTCGGGGGAATAAACTTCGGCAGAATTTTGTGTAAATTTAAAGCCAGGTAAATTACTGAACCTAATTGGACATATCGCAAATAAAACAAGGCAGTTTTCAATTTCATTGCTTTGATTTTCTAGGAGCAGCGTTTTTTCAAATTCAGTCGGTTTTCCTTTGACGCAAGGATCACGTTTTTTCAAGCTCAGTCGGTTATCCTTTGACGCAAGGTTCGCTGCAAACGCAGGGATAGAAAATTCTCTATCTCAAATTCAAGAAATGCTGGCAACACAATTATCGCTGCCAAACTGAACAAGACAATTTCAATTTTGACGCAACAATTGCTGACCACAAATCTGTGGAATCTTTGCATCACCAGCTATCCTTGCAATCATCTGGAAACTAAGCTCTATGTAGAACCTTCCTCAAACCAAAATGTAGAATGATATTTCTTGAATCTATTGCTAAATAGCAAAAGTATGTTGTTACCATATCACAAACCAAGATGGCCTGTTTATAACTGACTTCAGTATATGTTTATACTGTATTTGTTTACATTTATAACCTGTTGTTTACATATTTTTTTTTTATATCAATTTATCAAAAACTACAAAACTACAAACAGGGACTACTTACACAAGGAAACTACGAGACTTACATGAACCGAAGCTGCATGGAGTGTGGACTAGCAAATCTCCCCTGCAGCCAACATTTAGACATAGAACATAACAAAGACTACACAAATCACTAACAAGGAAAATCAAAATGAAAACAAGAAAAAGGGTGAGAGGGAGGGAAGGGAGAGAGAGAGACAGGGAGGGAGGGAGGAAAGAGGGATACAGCTCAGTTCATACGACCAGTTTCTAAAATGTATTCTAAGGTTGCTGAAATGATGCGTCTATTTAGGGTGCAATTAAGCCTAGAGTCGCCATATAACAAGATATGTAAAAGTGCACACTGAGATAAATCGTTAACATTGACTCCTATTTCGGACAAAACATCAGATACCTTTCGAAGGAGGAGCGTTCTCTGCTGATTGAAATCTTGGCAAAGCAGCATGTAATGTTCAGTATTTTCCACCCCATCATTTAATAAGCACATAGGATCAGACGTATCGCAAAAGCTGTGCCGAAACTTATGCTCTCTCAAAACGCTTAATCCTACCCTTAACTGAGTGAGAAATCTAAGACCTTTGGGGTCATAAACTCCATAAGTTTCATATTTATTGGGTCTTATCATACATATTTCATGGCAAATATACTGCTAACATACCTTGTATATTCATATTCATAGCATATTCTGTTAAAATTTCAAGAATATTCCGAGCAGATATTCTGTTAACATACCTTGTATATGAGTATTTATTGCTGTATCTGTTGCATACAAGTTTGATGATGGGCTAGAAAAAAGAAAACACCAAGCAATGGTAGGAATAATAGCATAGCATGCACATCTGATCTTTGGAATGTTCAACTTTGTTGTTTCAGAACTAGGCATTGTTTTGTGCTCTTAAAGATGCAAATTATATAATCATGATAAGAATCAGTTTTTGAATTTCTCGTTTGATTCCCATCCTGACCATCCTTGGGGCAGCCCAGGGATCAACACGAATTTCTTGCACAAATGCCCAGAGGTGCAGGAAATCTTTTCAGGTGAATGTAATGGGGCTAGACACCAAGAATATGCAGAACAGAATCTGTGGTGCTTAGAAAGTAGCCAACAAACTCTGCAGAAATTTTCAACCAAAATAACAAGATACAAGTTTGATGGGACAACAATAGATGTTTTAGCCAACTTTTACCAAATAGCAACTTTGGAAGACAAACTAAATTTGGTAAAAACATTTTCAACTACAACTAGAGCTTAGACTAGCAAATTTTGTGTAAGAATTTTGGGAAAAATTAGTCTAACCTACCTTTGTTGTAGCTTAATAAAATCTAGTTTGCTGTGCTTGAGAGGATCAAGGACTGTGTTTTGAATTAGTGTTTAAATAGTTTTTTTGGGCGGTAGATGAATTGAAAGAATTTTTATAATGAATGTAGGCATGTAGATTTTTAGATTTAAAGGCGCAGGGTCATGTAACCGTAAACAAACTTGTTATCTCTATGATCTATATTATTGCCCACACGTGGCCACTGTCTTCGGCTCAGAGTTTGGTGGATGGGGTGAATCCACATTAAAGTTATTTCTAAAAATCCATCAATATCTCTGCACTCCTACAACGTATGAGTGTTTGGTTTATTTATCTAGGAAATTCAAGAGCCCATCTTCAAAATAACACCTATATTTTGAGAAAGGTAGTGGAAAATCTCTGTGATATGGACTATCAAAAATCCTGAAAAATCATTGTTTCGAAAGAAGTTTGTTTACATTTTGTGACCCTGCCCCTTTAATTAAGTTTTGGAAATTTTTTGGTAAGTTTTTAGATGGATGAGATTGAAATGAAAATTAAAAAAACCTACCTTTGTTGTAGATGCCAATATGAGCTTTTCTTCTTTTGATGATGATATCAATGGGACTCTGCATGCAGCTTGATAAGGTTCCTCTTTTTTGCTCAATTCCTCTGTTATTTCAGTTGATAATTCATCAAGAAGATAGAATTTTGTTTCTTGCAAAAGTTCCTCTAAATGTTGCTTGCTTTCTGGTAAGGGTACAGAGCCATCTCGCAAGTAATTGAGGATGATGCCAAAATGCTTTCCGCTCCTGTCAATCAGAATCCAACCTTGATACGAGGACAACGAGGAAATTGATTAAAAATTTGTTTGAAAAAATTGCTCACTTCATCACGAATCAGTTAAGAGAAGTGCAGTTGCTTGAACTTAAAAAAAAGATTTCAATCTTTAAGAAAGTCACTCTCTGCAGAATTTTAGTGTGTGATCCTTTATTCTAACGGGTGAGCCAGAAAAGCACCAAATGTATTTCACAGATTTGAATGATTCAAGTTCTATTTGAAAGCCAAAAGATCAAAGTATTGGCATTTTTTCACTGTCTTACCAGGGCTAGAAGTATTGGTAAATTTTACTTTATAAAAATTTCATGGTTGCAAAATGACTCAAAAATAGCCAAAAACATTGATCAAATCAAAAAGGACTCCTGGCACAGATCAATACAGAAAATGCAGTCGTTCATGGGTGAGAGGTATCCACTGGACATTTTTTCCCATGGGACTGAAAATTTTAGTATTTGTTTGAAAATTGGTGTGGTATAACCCTTGAGAGAGGTGGAAAGTCCATTGCGTATTGTTCTGTGTAAGCAGAGTCCTTACAATTTGATTAATGTTTGGGTCATTTTTCAGCTATTTTGCAAATTTTTGTAAAGTTAAATTGTGCGATGCTTCCAGTGCTGGTTAGACAGGGAGAAAAATCAATAAAATACTTCAATCTTTCAGCTTTCAATTAGAATTTGAATCATTCAAATCTGTGTGGTACTTTCATACCATGGATTTTCAAATGTGGGAACATTTTTCTGGCTCACCAAGTATAGATTTCTTCCATGACAAATTAGAATACTGAAGTCCTGAAAATGGAGTATGTGATTTTGATTACCACATTTCTAGATTCCCAACAGAATTCTCTTGGTGCACCTGGAAGTTTTGATTTTAAACAATTTTTGCACACCTTACATGCAATCTGTTACTTCTACTTAAATCTGAACACCCTTACCAATGTCACTTTTGGCAAGTGCATCTGACACCTCATTAAAAAGGATAATGCATTAAATAGCCTGGAACAAAAAAATTGCCACCTACACATCCATGCTGGAAAAAACGTGTTGGGCCAAATACCTTAAGGTTTGACTGACATCAAGAATCATGGTGATAAAACAATAGGTCTGTTATCTTTACACAATTGGCATGGTGTTGAACTTTGGGATAGCAAAAACAAACTTTTCACCTTGGCCAAACACTAAATGTAAAGATATTCATAAAACTTTATGCACCAAATGCTATATGCATTCAAAGAAACTACATTCTGGGTAAATCTCATGTGTTTTAACCAGAAATCTCAAAAATCCCTCTCAGTTTTCCTCACCACACCCACTACCCAGCAATTCAGAATTTGCAGTACATGGATCTGTGCCCAGTTCAAAGATACCAACCTTGGAACTTTACAGTTTGAAATGAAAACTTTTGGATGAATTTGTTGCCTCAAATGCATGATGGGAGGGGCTACATGAATTCAACAAGAACTGTAACTTTTAACACAAATTTTAGAAATATTTCATCATAATAGTTCATCATCAGTTGTAATCTAGATCGAAAACTAACTGCATTAGTTTTTGCGCGCTTAGTACAAACTTTCCAACCTGGCACCCACATTACTTGGTGGATAACCAGCAGCCAAGCCAGACAGTGGTGAAACAGAACTGGCAAAGTGTTCACCACTTTGACTGAGAGGTTTTTAGCCTGAGAGAAGAGGACAAATCTTGAGGCCTGGGCCTAATGAAGTTTTTTTCAAAAATTTTCAAAGTCAATTTTTTGGCTACCTTCACTGTCTGCTAAAACTTCCATCCTTCCACTGAACATTGCCTCTAGCATCGTGCATGGTTTGCTCGTTAACGTTCCAATGGTTGTATAATACAAAGATCCACCAACATTCAGTTTCACGTATTTCATGGGCGAGCCCTTTATTACAGCAGCTTGAGTCATACTCTCAGCAGCCATCTTGGTTTTGGGCCTAAATTTAGGCGAGTTGTCTTTCCTTTAAGAATTGTACTTCTTGGGCTGGTTTTCTGCAATCAAATATCCGTTGCCTGCTTGAATTATAATAGTAGCTTTCAGCTTTGAAGGATATCTTATGGTTCAAGGTGAACTACGCTTTTGTATGTGTTCTTTTCTGCTGTCCACAGCAAGGCTCCTGAGCTCACAACATTCCATCGTCAAAAGTCAGAATTTATTTCAGAACCAAATGGATAAAGTCTAAAGAATTTGCAGTTGACCCCCAGTAGTATTCTTAGCGCAAGCGCAAAATGGTGCAATTTGAATACAAATCGCATGCGCATGCGTATTAATGAAACCCGGGGGCCAATAACAAGATCTTCATATGGAATAGTGTTAGTGTTCTGACCAAGAATAGAAATTCAAGTGAGGCACAAAGCTCCTTACCAGAACCATTTACATGGTCCAGCCATTGATCAATATTTGTAATGTGACACCTGGCACCATTAAAGGGCTATGTTCACCCAGTATCCTTCGCGTGCACGCTGCAATCTGTCCACACATCAAAGTGGAGTACGCCTCAAAATTGACTACGGCCTAAGTGGAAAATACATATCCTCACTATTGTAATTCATAGAGTAGAAAAGTCAAACTTTCCTACCACTTCAACCACTGCAGTGGGGATCAATATTTTCAGCTCAGGCCGAGTTTGATATTCAGACAGTTTGAGATTTCAATGTCCCTGCAAAGGACCCTGGGTCACAATGATTCTTTAATCCAATGACAGAGAACTACGTCACTCACGTTATGACTGGTTCATTATTCAAAACACATTGAAAAGATTTCATAGCGAGTTATTCGTAAGAGTTCCCCATTGTAAAATTCAAACTCAATTCACCATGTTCGGATCTTTTCCACTATCCACATTAGCACCTAATTTGTCTTTACGAATTCGTGATGTAATTCACCAATTCAAAAACGACTTTCCTATCAGAATGAAAATTCGATTTTTCAGTTTGATTGTGTTGTATTGAAAATGTATGTCGAAATGCAATTTCACCTTAATTAAAGATTCGATATATCTTGTTCTCACTACATGCAATTCATTAGAGCAGGTGACCAATTTCTAGATTGTGTATGGTCTTTTATATGTCCTACCTTAAATAGTTCGCAAAATTTCAATATTTACTATCATTTTGTTGCATCCCTCGATTATCTGGCGTTGTTCAGAAGATTTCACTCTGGCTGGGAAGACTTTCAATTCAACTTGATATCTTCAAAGCAATGACTGCATATAGATCTTACTCCGATTGAAATAGAACAAGCTGAAGTACATTGACAAAGATGGGTATCATGTTACCTTACCGCCTTTTCATTTAAATCACAAGAAGTTCTGGATCTTAAATTGTTTAATTTCCTGGGTTATTTAGGCAAAATACGAGCAGCCGCATTTACTGCCGTCTGTTCCAACTAGTGCATGGACCTCTTGCTTCTACTTATATATAGCAAATTGAAGAACAGTGACAAAGATATGGATCATTTTCATGCTGAAACAATTAGTGGCTCTATCTCTTAACTAGTTTCGACCAGATACAAGCTGCATTATTTGCTGTTGTCGGTTAAGTCAACAAATACTGTTAGGAGCAAACAGGTAAAAAACGATCGAACAAACATACAAGACATTATCTGGAAGAAGATGACCAACTCTACATTCTTGATAATGACATTGGCAAATGGAGTAGTTAGTTTCCTCGCGATGATTTTGAACATAGCGCAATTTGTACACATGATACGGAGGAAAAAGACAAAGTTACCCTTTGAGAAAACACTTCTAAGCTTGGCTTTGGCTGATTTTCTCACTTCAATATCCCACTGTTTGTTTTACGTATTCATTTATATTTATCATAGAAACCTCCTTACATTTCCAGCGTTAGTGTTTGGAGTGCTTGCCACATTGGTGGGGTTTTCAGTCTATTCCTCTCTCTTTCACTCTATTTTCATAGCAGTACAACGCATCTATGCTGTTTTATTGCCGATCAAATTTCGAATACATTTTAAGTCGGCAGTCTGCCTCGTATCTCTCGTTGTAATTTGGATAGCATCCCTGTGCATGAGTGTGGTTGTAATCTATCGGGAAAAACCCTTTGGACATTCGTACATAATATTGGCTATTAGTGGCATTCTTCCTCTATTTTACTGCATCATTTGCTGTCGTCTCCGATCACAAAGATCTCGTGTTTTCATTTCAACAACTACTCGCCAGCAAAATGATTCGAGCTGCAGAACATTCATTTACTCCATACTTGTCACCGCTGCATTCCTATTTTGTACCCTGCCAATTGCTGTTTACATTCAAAGTAGAAGTACATCCATTATTGCACTAAAGTTTACTGAGTTGATGCTATCCTTAAATCCGGTTGCTGACTCTTTACTGTATTTCGCATTTTCTCACATGAGTCAGAAGAAATATTGCTTTTTTCCAAGAAATATTCGCCGGGTAAGAGTAGCCGAGCCCTTGGCAGTTACGAGGTCATCTCACTTGGAGTTGCCTCAGATTGAGGAGACCAAGCTTTAAACCGACCGAAAAGGAGCCTTTACAGCAGCCAACGATGAACATAACACACTGTTGTTGAAGACAGCCGGAAAGCATACGAGCTGAAAAAAGAACTTGCGATGTCTGTCCAGATATCGAGATGTCGAGATTAAGGAACCTTGGTTCTATGAACCAAAATACCCTACTCCACGCTGCAAGGATGCATATGCATCAAGGGTAAAATGAATTTTGTTGTAAATCAACTTTTGTGATCACACAATCATGAAACGTCATAGGGAATGGTAACAAGGCATCTTAATCTGTTTATGTAAATTGTCCGATTTTAGCTGTCGTCACAGAAATAACTTTTGTGGGTGATTGAAGCTCCCGATTACAGATGAACAACATGAAAGTAGTAGCTGAATGATTCTTGAGACGGGGAAAAACGGGCATTGACCTTTGATGTTAACAAAACTGATTGAACGAGCAGTTGCAAGACAGGCATCAACGTGTGGATCATGTAATGTTTCAGTTTTTTCCTATGCCAAACACACCGCACTCACTGGCTAATGGAATTTCTAGTTATATCTTGTTTGTAGCATATGACATGATTAGATAGCAATTGTTCCCCAGGTTCGTTCACGTGCACCCTGCGATTTCGTGGCGCAACCGGAAAGTATAGATTGACACAGCCTTAAGTAGCTTAAGTCACATACAAGTCAATTGAAGCAGTTACGATTGAAGTCAAACTTTTCTGTCAGTTTGGATTGCAGTGTAGATCATTGGTTGATCCATACTTTTCGCTTGGACCTGATTAAATCTTCAGGCAGTCTAGAATTTTAGTACGCCTGCAAAGGACCTTTTGAATTGAAGATAAAGAGTGTAAGAGAAATGCTGGACTAAAAGTAATATACAGAATTATATAGATGTTAAAGCGCAAAGGGGAACTGCTATTGGTATATGACGGAGGGGTCATGTACAGCATGCTTTTGAAAAATCCCAAAAATATAGAAATTGTAAGACATTTTCAAACCCCACAAATATACTCATCGCTTCATGTTAAGTAAAGACTATAGGTTAGCTTTCTCGCAACGGCGCTGCAATATTTTGATGAAAAGCTCAACTTAGCACTCACTTTGTCAAATTGTTTCATCAGCAATCCCAAATATATACTAATCATGAACCAAATAGCGTAGCCAAAGGTATACTAGAGAGATAATAGACAACTTTTCGCATTCCCAAAGAATGTCTAACGCAGTCTGACCCCTTCCGTCGCCTTCTAATAGGGGGTTCCCCCCAAGGTAACCAGATAAGGATGAGTAATACCTACCAGCATCATCAAGCACTGTCAGCCACAGGTCCCCGGGTTGAATATGAAAGGATGCAGGAATACTTGGTTTGGTATCTGACAATCATGCTGAATTTGGGGGGTGGCTTTCGTGTGTGTCCAAACCGGGGTTCGAACGCCATGCTATCTGAAAATACGTGGATGTAAATTTTCAATGGTTCTTTAGGTATATTCTTGCTATCAAATAAACGATTCGCATACGTGTAATTTGTCTTTATTAGCTGTAATTTCACTGTCTTCGTAATGTCTCTGTAATGTCTCTTCAGTCGAAAACACATGGGAGATATTTCGGGGCATAAATTTCGCTATAGGTTAAAGATGGTTCGCCACTGATTTCACGGGTTTTGGGAAAAGTGGAAATTCTTATTAGATTAATTATCGTTGTAAAGAATAATAACTGTCAGGCTTACCTTTGTGTGTTCTCTGTTTTTCCATCCTCTCCGTTGTCTCGTCGATTTATCATTTTCAATGTGCTCTCATTCACTTTCCTCATCATCCTCATCATGGCCTATCTTGTTTTCAACTGCACAGCCTCATTTCGGTTGTATGAGCTCCTTCAATGGGGAGAGTGCGAAGCCAAAGCGGAGCGAACGAGCGAAAGAGGAGGGAGAAACGTTTCAGAGGAGGGAGAATCGATTTAATGAGTGTGCTACTCTGAATAAATTACGAGTTCTCTGAATAAATTACGAGTTACAAGATTAATAGAAATAGAAGTCAATATGTTAACGTTAATGATTAGCTAAATAAGGATTTACACGTGACAATACATGTGACACTAAGTGCACATGATATTAGGTGCACATGATCTAAGGTGTACACGTGATGTGTATACAGATGAGCGTTCCTAACAAAGAGACAGGGGGTGGGGGGAAAGGCATCTTGTAACGTCAACAGAATGAGAAAGGCCTGTTACTTTTATTCCATTCCATGTGTTCATTAAACAACGCCGCACTCACTAATTTTATTGCTAGTTTATAAGTAGCGCAAAGTGTGTCATTTCATTCTATCGACATCTAAAGCCTATTGTTTACAAAAGTTTTAAGAACGTATTTATTAAACAAACCGTTCAGAAACAAATTGAACCAAATAACACAAGTGAACTTATCTCCAGCTAAGCTCAGCGTTATTTCTACCTTTCATCTACACAGGAAACTGTGTGAATTTGAACATGTACTGTTGTTTCCCTTGATCTTGTACTGTTCTGGGAGATGTAGTTTACCTAAAAAGGACGTGCTTGAATGACATGATAAACAAGTAGACTTATGCCTTTTCGTCCCTTGTTTCCCTGCGTCATTTGATTTGCTTATTGGACTAGGTAGAAAAGGACCCATGGTATTACTTTTAAAGTGTGAGTCCAATCTAGGTCCGAGAAGAGTGATTCCGT
Source organism: Aurelia sp. 3 sensu Dawson et al. (2005) (assembly GCA_964020215.1). Classification (NCBI taxonomy): domain Eukaryota; kingdom Metazoa; phylum Cnidaria; class Scyphozoa; order Semaeostomeae; family Ulmaridae; genus Aurelia; species Aurelia sp. 3 sensu Dawson et al. (2005). The sequence continues at coordinate 17,702,683 of OZ026584.1, forward strand.
ATTCACCAATAAAATTGCTAGAATTTAGTCTTTAAGCAATCAGAAGGCGCTTGTTAGACAGCTGTTGTTGTTGCGTGCAAAAAGCGGGTGATGAGGCCTACAGCTCTCGCAGCAGGGATGGATACAATTTGCTTCTACAGAGGAAGATTACTGCCTGAAAGGTATGCATATTATGACTTGTAGGTCAAAAAACATCATTCTTTGTACTAAAAGTTTCCTTTTCAACGTTCAAGCTGTTTAGGCTAGACTTTGGAGCGATTTCGTTGAGTGTACGAGAAATCCTGATAGTTTAGGCCATTTTGAAAAAGTGGGCCCTAGTAATATTACGAGTCCCTAATGACCAAGTGATATCAGCAGGTCAAAGAACGCAGGGAAACAAGGAGATAAAGACTTGATAGCAAGCGATTATTCCTTTGATTATTCCAAGTAGACTGAATTCTCCACTGGTTTTGAGAGACATAATGGCTTGGTCGGTCGGTTGCCCGTCAGGCACAGCGCCTTCGCAGAAGAAAACGAGACTGAGAAAACAAGCGTCCTATATTAATAGTTGGCTGCTGAGGGGTTTCTGCATAGAGCTCTTTGTGGCAACTGCTAATTATTCAATAAAGGCTCCACTTTATCAGCATCAAAAGGCCCCTATGCTTCAGAAACAGTTTAACGACGGGTCTCCTCTACCTGAGGCAACTCCAAATGAGATGATCTTGTAATTGCCAAGGGTTCTGATACCCTTACTCTACGAGTATTTCCAGGGAAACAGCAACATCTCTTCAGACTCATGTGAGAAAATGCAAAATAGAGTAACGAGTCCACAACTGGATTTAAGGTCAGCATCAACTCAGTAAACTTTAATGCAAAAACCGAGATACTTCTGTTTAGTATGTAAACAGCAGTTGGCAGTGTACAAAGCAGGAAGGCTGCAGTGACCAGTACGGAGTAAACGAGTGTTCTGCAGGTCGAATCGTTTTGCTGCCGGGAATTTGCTGAAATGGAAACACGCGATCTTTGTAAACGGACACGGTAGCAAATCAAAGTGTAGCATAGAACAAGAACTCCGCTGGCTGCTAACAGAATGTACGGATGTCCAGTGAAATTTCTCAGATATATTACAAGAACACTGAGAGTGAGAGAAACTACCCATATTATGACGAGAGATACGAGACAGACTTCTAATGTGAAATGTATTCGAAATTTGATCGGCAACAAAACAGCATAGATGCGTTGCACTGCGATAAAAATAGAATGAAAGAGGGAAGAATAGATTGAAAATCCCACCAATGAGGCAAGCACTCCAACAACTGCCAACGGAATTGTAAAGAAGCCTCTGAATTGAAGATAAATCAATGCGAAAAACAAACACTGGGACGTTGAAACAAGAAAATCAGCTAAAGCTAAGCTTAGCAGGGTTTTCTCAAAAGGGACTTTCGTTTTCTTCTTGTAAATCATTAGAGCAATTTGTGCCAAATTCAAAATTATTGCAAGCAAACTGAATATTCCATTTGCCAGTGTCATTGTCCAGAATGTAGAGGCACTCATTTTCTTCAAAATGATATCGCACGAGTTTTCGATTGAACAGTGTTTGTTGTACTTCTAAGAAACATACAGCAGCTTGTGTCTGGTCGAGATACGGCAGCAAGTAAAGTAGCAGGACAAGTAAAGAGCCAAACCAGTTGCGGCTTCCGTAAAAAATGATAAGCTTCTTTTTCAAGTACTGCAGTTCACCGTACCTTAATCAAAGGAAGAACCCCACGCAGTTCAGTAGAACAGACATCAGCGAATACGGCAGCTTGTACTTGGTCAAAATAAAGCAGGAAATTAAACTAGTTTGATTATTGCAAACTATTTAAGGCATGAATACACAAAGGTGAAGGAAATTTGGAAAATGGCCATCTGCCACCATGCACTGTAATGCAATGGAATGTGAACGTGTGAAAACCTAAAATTAAAACGATATTGCATTTTGACGTACATTTCAAGACAAATACAATCAAAATGCGAGTTCTGATTGCCACAAATTTAATTGGATAAGATAATTTCATCATCAATCCGGAAGACGAAATCAAATGTTAAAATGAAAACTGTCCAAAGATATTTTCATCTTCGCTTGTAACGGAAACCAGGCAGAGATGCATGAGAGCATTCTTAAACTTTACATAGCGAAATTCAATGAATAATTCGATATAGCGTTATTTTTGATCACCGGATCAAAGAGTAACGTCGTTCATTATCAGACAAAGAACATTGAAAACAACTGTACTTAGTCTCTGGCTTCCACATGGATTACGTAATTTAAGACTTGATGATTGGATGGCCTTTGTTTGAGATAAGCCAATCAGTAGCTCAGGTGTGATGTTCACGTGATTCTCAAATGTGTTTTGTTGTGTTCGGTATGTAACAGCCCAGTCGTGTCATTTATCTGTTCTTCGCATGAACCAAACTGAAGAGTGTGCGACGAAACGCGTATTTGGTGTAATAATTTGGTATACTAACGTTGTTGGTAAGTGATTACTTGATCTTCTTGCAGTTTTAATAGTCTTCTCTTTACAGATTTATCTTATATTTTGATTATTGTTCTTCTACAAGAGTTGATACTGTTCCCTACAGGTTACAAGTATATTGTACGTCAACGTGTTTATTATGACGAGTCCACTATTAAAGGATATTTTAAAATTTTGTATCAAAAATGATTTGTTTACAAAGTTTTGGACACAAAAACAAGGCATCAACATAAACCGAATGAGTCAGAAAAAAGAGTACATTTTAGAAAATTTATGGCACCTAGAGTGCTTCATGGATTTAAATGAATCGCATTCTGTTTCATAGCTGAGATACTGAAGCATTTTCGTAATTTTTCTCGTGTTTTCATCAGCGCGGAAAACATAGGAAAATTTGACTTTCCGAAAATTGGATGGTTGCGAAATGCCTGAAAACGGGCCTAAGACAACTTGATCCAATCATACAGAAACTCATTCGTTACTTTCTTCTGCTATTTAGATTACCATACTAAAGAAAAGAAATTTGAGCAAAATGTTCGATACATCTTATGTATTTTGCAGTCCCTATTCACAATTCAAACTGTGCTACACACGAATGTTGCTTCCTCTTTCTATATGAATACCTGGGTACACGGCAAAAGCTAATAATAAGAAAAAAATTAAAAGGAGGCTTTAACATAATGTAATGTAACGTAATGTAACATAACACAGTTTACATAACGTGTAACTCCTTGCCCTTTTTTGCAGAGCATGACTGAAGATTAAAACAACTAGAAGCTATATAGCTTTGTTTCCCCATTTCAAGTCATGTGATCATACTCTTGGGAAATCTAGTATTATGCTACTTTTTGCACTCATGGCATAACTCTGCATGACACGAAATATGTTAGAGCAATCAAAAGATATTTTATCAAGAGATTGATCATATGATTTGAAGTGGGTGTAATTAAACTTTAGCCAATTTTGTCTATTCGCTTCTCATTGCTTGGGTTCCCTTCCAATAAGTTGTTGGCAAATATCTTGGCAGAAGTGGCATGGCCTTGGCAGCCACTTTTGCCAACAAACATGGCAAACTGCCGACTGGAATGTTCTTGGCGTTTGTTGGCACTTGCCTACAAGCCTAGGCATTCCTTGGCAAGCTTGTGAAAATGGTTGGCAAGTTGCCAAGAAAATTGGCATCTTGCCATGATCATTGGCAAAAACGGCAAATCAACTAACTTTTCCAGTTTAAAAGAAAAACCAAGACAAAAGGAAAGAAGAAAATGATAAGGAAAAATGAACTCATTCTCACACATAGCATCAAACACATAAACACCATCCCAAAGTTTACAATCCAAAATTTCTACTGATTTTAATGTACAAAACAGAGAGCAAGAGGTTAGGAGGGCCGAAAAATGAATTCAGATCACACAAATCGAACAAACAATTGATATGTCTCACTGCATTGTGCTTAGTTCTAAAGAATCTACTGTATATTTTGTTATAATGACACAAAACATGATTGTGTATCATCAGTTTCATTGTCATAACTAATGGAGTAGAACACCACATCAAACAGTAAGAACTGTAGCCTGCGTGCAGACTCTACTGATTTGTTTTCAGAGAGGTTCTCCTCCAGTAGAGTCTGCGGATCGGCGACCAAATCCTTGTTCTGAGCCATGCGCGATTCCCTCTCATGAGGAACCAAGCCACTGAATTGGATTCAATAGAGCGACCTATAGAGTGGGAAGGCTTAACACCCATACACAATAAGGTTTCTTGGGCCAGCTTTGTCCATGGAAGCGCTAATTAAATAACTGCTGACTCGAACAAAGACAGGGACGCTCATGAAAGAAGGGGGATTTTTGCCAGCCAATCAGGAAAGGTTCCACGTTTCTCATGAACTGAGAACAAGGATTTGGTCGCTGATGCACAGACTCTACAGGAGGAGAACCTGTCTGAAAAGGGATCAATAGAGTCTGCACGCAGGCCATAAGAACTGGTGAAAACACTTATAAGATCTTGTTGCATCACTGCACATGCTCACAACATTAAAACAGAGTCGGCAAGGAGTTCATCATACTCCCTAATGCCCTGAATGAAGCAACTTACATTTTAGAACAATAATGAGTTGTCAAAACATATTTTGTAATCTCCCCTGGATTGTTCAAGTTATTGTCCTGATGCCCATAAATGTGGCAAACTGCCAAGGAGTTTTGCCAAGGATGGTGGCAGAATGTTAACAATAGAAATGAAGCTGTTTTGATTTAGTCTTAGTACTTTGCCACTTTTCTTGGCAACTGTGCCAACATTCTATTGTAAAAATTGCATTCAATTTTGCCAAGGTGGTCCTTGGCAGGCCTTGGCTGCCTTATCATTGGGCAAACACGGCTGCCAAGGAACTTTGGTGGCACTTTTGCCAAGGCCTGCCAAGGCCATGCCATGAATTTTATTGGAAGGGTTATTGTACTATGATGTACTTTCTCACAAATACGTTGCTATTTGGAAACAGCTAAATCATTCAAGCAGTAGTCTGTTGCATTCTTATCAAAATCAATCAACAAAAATTTCTAGTCTTTCTTCTCTGTGATAATCAACTCTGGGACCTTTGTTGCCCATTCTGCCCAAGAGCCATCATACAAAGAGATATCTTTGCCTTTGGCAAAATAGATCCCCAAGGCAGTTGTTGATGCTTGAATACCAGCACCACACATGGCAATAACCTCGTTGTCAAGATTAATATTATTTGCTTTGAATACCTCAAGGATCTGTCCTGGCTCCTTCATTATTTTCTTCTCGCTGTCAAGCAATTCAAAGAATGGTATGTTTGTTGTCTTTGCAATATGACCACTAGGTATTGCTGGGTTTGGTTCAGGAGCAATGCCTTTGAATCTGCCAGCAGGACGGCTGTCAATAACTTGCACAGGGTTGTCTTTGATGCTGTTTTCTTTTATGAAGTCGAAATGCTGGACAAGTTCTGGCCTGTATTTGGATTCATATTTGCCAGTTGAGGCTACAAAAAATTGGGAAATTGTCCATTCACCATTGCATAATTGAATTGCAACGGTGGCAGCGCTACAGGGGGGACTGGGGGGGACTTGTCCCCCCAAATCCCAAAAGCTGACATCAATTGTCAAAGGAAAATCTCATAAAATTAGTTGGGTATTCAGATCGAAGAATTACATCAAAATCCCCCCCCCCACTTCTTTCAGATTTTTCAGAGCTGGCACCGCAACTGAATTGCAACAGAAACTAGCATGAAAATCTTGTTACAGTGACAAAACTAGCATAAAAAGTGGATTTGGAAAAAAGTAGATACTAAAGCACAAGCTAAATCAACCAAATGACTTTGGCTATAATTAAGTCTGGCATCTTTGATAAAAAAGTGAGAGTTGAATTCACAGAGCGTATGGTCAAATCCAGCTCTGTAGAAAGAATTTTCCTCATATGACATTTGCAGTGGCAATTACTTCAAACATTTGTCCACCACAATTATGATGTTGGAAAGAGAACAGAAAATCATGCTAAAGATGGCGGACAGGACATTTTTACCATGATGCTTTGCGTAACATTGAATTTCAATTGATTTGATTGGCTGACTTATTCAGTACTGGAAAGGATCTTGGTTAAAAATTTCTTGACACCATCTTTAGCGCAATTATTTATTAATCACATTAAACACAATGAAAGAAAGCTTCTGCTTGATAGCTTTCTTTCCTGCAGGAGTTTTAGCTTGTTTTGAGCCACAAAGAAGCTAGGTCGGAGACCCAAGGGGAGGTGTGTTACTCAAAACTTTTGAGTCAAAATGGTTATACGTTTCCAGATTCTGGTACACAAATGGGTTCAAAAATGAGTATCAAAATGGTTGTGAATTCTTTAAGATGAAAATGAGCAAAAATATCTGAATATGAATTATTGTATGAACTCATGGTGCATTACTGAAAATTTCGCAAATAGGTATGTTTTTGGAATAACTGAGGTATAGATATAGGTCAGCATCTTATTTCTGGTGGCACATCCTTATCTGCAAATAAGCCATAGTCCTGGCATAGAACACTTTTATAAATCCAGATTTTATATACTGTACCTGGTAACTGTTCATCACTTGTGTAATCTCCTGTGGCTGTTTGATATCCATCTTTGATCCACTTTGGCAATCCTCCATCAAGGACATGAATATGTTCATGTCCCATTGATCTGAAGATGTACCATGCTCTGGGTGCTGAAAACGTTGCAAACTTCGTACTGTTATCATAAATAATGATGTGATGATGGTTTTCTATGCCTGCTATCTCATGGATGTACTTTTCAAATTCTTCAGGTTTTGGTAACATCATTGGCAACTTTGAAGTTTTGTCCCTGCATTCTACAAGACTGAACGGTTGGTATATGAACATTAGCTACTGTTCTTTCCAATGCTTGATAATATAAAGTAGAAAGAATGACACTGCTACAGATAAAAGTTCGAACAACCTACTATGCAATTTGCAGCCAATAATTGTTGGAACAACAGAGCACAATGATTTATAGGATTTAAAAATTGTTTTTTCAAAAGGCTCATGGTGTAATAAAAGAAATAATTGAGTCATGAATTTAGAGCCCCCCAGTCAGCAAAGTATGGCACGTTTTGATGAGATCTTGAAGTACAAGAAGTGTACAAGACCAAATTTCCTTTATCCGTTATCATCCACAACTCCCTGGAAGAGCAGCAAATAGGCCCTAACAGTTCTTAAACTTATACAGTATCTATAGATTGTAATTTTAATTTAAATGACTTTTTCTTCTTATGCTGAAGGGATTTTGTGTAAAAATAATTTAATATGAATATGAATATGAATCCATTTTTCTCTGATGTGCAAGTGTCATTTGCTCTAAATGAGAATCAGGATATTTCCCTGCCTTTGGCTACATTTCTTGTCAAGGATACAAAGGACTGCCCCTATTGTCTAAAGCTTTTTGTTTTGCTAATTATGTTCAAAGCAGATCAACAGCCAAGCCATGAGAAAGAATCCTTTCTTTATGAATCCTTGTTTGGATTGTGGTTGGTTTTTCCATCCACATTCTCTTTTTTTTCATACATTCCAATAAAAATTTACAATACGGATTTACTAGTTACACTACTTACAGAATACTTAACTACACTATGAGGACGATGCTACTGGGTGCAAAATACTATGACTACTCCGTGGCATCACAAAAAACTAAGACGATTTACATATGAATTTCAGAAAGAAAAAAAAATTGAAGACATGAAAAAGAAGCAAAGAACACTACACTCTGTCTCAAACTAGATATCAGGTGAAAAATGTCCGCGAAATAATAGCAGACAAGATGTTCGCTGCGTTACGTAAGATGTCCACATTCTTTCCACAACCAGCTGCTGTCTTCCCTGCTATTTTTCCTTTTTGCTACTGTAGAAAGTAAATGACAACTCAGCTTAGCAGTGGCGGTGCCAGCTCTGAAAATCCTACAGAAATTAGGGGTGGGGGGGATTTTGACGTAATTTTTCAATCTTAAGGTATACCCAACCAATTTTATGGTGCATTTCTCTTTGACAATTTTTGCCGACTTTTGGGATTTGGGGGGACAAGTCCCCCCAGTCCCCCCCATGGCGCCGCCACAGCTTAGCATCAGCTCATTTTTACCATATGTGCTTCTTAAATTTTCACTGTGTTTTAAAGTTTAAACTGTTTCCCTTCTGTCTGCAGTCTGCAGGCAGGCATCCCCTAAGGCATTTCTGCAAGAAGAAAAGGATTTCTACGAGATCTCAAGGATTTCTTGAAAAAAGGAACGGGGATTTCCGCTGAAAATGAAAGTGTACGACATTTTAGGAGTGACGGTGGGTGACGCCCCCTTTTGAGTCTGAGAGAGACCACATACAACATACCAACCTGAAGAACTTTGCGCCAGGAATCCTCTTGTTTTTATGCTCTTCAACAAAATTTCTCTTTGAACTTGGCAAATCCCATGTAGCATCAAGGATTCGGAACTTCTGCTTAAAATCTTTGGACTGCATTTCATTTTGAAGCCAAGCTGTACTGACAACTGCTGGTGCTTTCATGTCTGCCATGTTTGAACTTGAAAAGAAAGTTGCTCTTGAATTTTGGGTGGGCCTAAGTAAGTCAGCAACAACTGTTGTTCCTCAGCTGTGTGAGCTAAACTAGCCCTCGAGATGTTAATTATTGATACAGAGACGGGCGAAATGTCACGTCGTTTTGTCCTTCAGCATTCGTGCAAAGAGGATGAGGATTGATGAGGATCTTCCTTGTTCCGCACAGTTGCATTCATCAGTTTTTCAAAACAAAGCGCGCTCTGCTCACAGGGAGCACCGAATGAATTTACATATGTGTGGTCCATTAAAAACAGGGGGCCCAAAGTATGAAATAGCGCTAGAGTTGTTATGTTATGTTTTGTTTTGATCTTTCAACCTTCAACCAGCACGAATGGTGCGTGCCATCTATTTCAACGCCTTTGTTTTCACCAGGTCCTCTATATGCCATAAAATGCAACAACGAACAGACGACACTTGTGAAACATCCTGGTTGAAACAGACCTTTTAATTTGAAGATGTCTTGCACAAGAACGAATGAAGAATTCAGACTCTAGAGTGTTAAATTTTTGACTGTTTTTCGTGGATTAGGATAGTATTAGTGACTGCAAAGACGGGTTTCTGCAGCCAATTAGAAAAGCAGCTAGGCTAAACCCCCAAATACCTAAGAAGCTAAATAAAAACTTGCATGGCTTACTCACATATTGTGCATGCGAAAAAGGGGTCTTGTCGAGAGAACATGAACATTCATCAAAAGAAGGATAAATCTGATAATATGCCATTGAATTTCACTTGGTGAGCCTGCTTGCACATTTACAGAAATAAGTACCTATTTATGTAAAGTCTACATGCAGGGTACTCTTAATTTGGATGCAGAGCAAAAAGTGTTTGAATTATAAACAAAACACAGTACAAGAATTGCATACACATCACTTGCTTCCCAGCTCGAATAGGTACGACAAATATCTGTTGTCAACAAATGATTATATCGTTACCACTTCAAAATTACTCGAGATGAGGGGATAATTAATTCTTCCAGAACAATACAGTAAAACCCCGCAAACAAGAACATAGCAAAATAAGAACCTGCAGACTGTTTTTGTGGAAAAATACACCCAAAGATAAGAATCAGAAACAGATTGACTTAATTCAATGATCTTATGAAATTTCATCATATCAGTGCAAACAAACTTTCAACTATTGATAACTGAACACCTCTAACTACTTTCAGGCATAAGCAAATTGTCTTATCAAGCTGTATGATATAAACTGCTTCATCAGCCACAAAATGCCATACCCTCTAATATCTAAATGCAGTCATTCTACCCTCAAGCCCCTCAAGTTTAATTATAGATATTCTGTTTAGCTATGTACTCATCATAGTAACAAGTGTCCTTGCAATGAGAATCACACCTTGAAAATGTCATAAGTACCTCATTTGTAAGAACCTAGACTAGTCAGTCTGTTTTTTAGAAAAGCATGTTCTAGTTTGCAGGTTTACTGTATTGTGTTCCTTTTGTTGAAAAACTAAGAGCAACTGGAAATTCCAAGACGGAATAAAATAAATGAGAGCAGTTTCTATAAATCTATTTTCTTGGATTTATATGGAAATATTTTACATCTAGATTCAATCACAAAAGTTAACAAACTTTAACGAATAGAAAAATAAATACACAAAGACATTACTATTGATCGTTACAACACGACTCTCTAAGATATTATTTTAACAAAGATAGAACCATAACTTTGTCCTGAACAGGAGCTTCTAGCTCTCTCCATTTCTTCTTCGATGACATCTGTACAGAACTGCTTTCACAATATAACAAGAATCGTTCAATAAAGAGATTTGCAAGGCCACTAATGAAACATTTTTCATTTGCATAAATCGTAAAATTTGATTTGAGTTTCCCATCAGTACGTTTTGCCAATGTACATCAGTTTATATTCTGCCTTCGAGAAACTGACTCACAGGGGGAAGGCGTAATCACACTTTAACTTGCCACAACTAGTAAATGGCACTAAAATACGTGACCAAGGTGTGCCTTCGGAGAGTATGCAGCAAGCTTTTTCTCATCATTATATCCGAATTTATGTAAAAGGTTTAAAAACGTACTGGGCTTTCTATCCTCCTAGCTGTTTCTCCAACGCATATTTGTGCAGATATTTGGTACGTTGTACAGGGTGTCCCAAAATATTTGTTCCTCGTTTGTGTGGCTGCTGTGGAGGAGCCGTAGATTTAACCATCTCGTTTTCTACACAGTTGCATGGGTCGAGCTTTAACGTAGAGTTTGAGACCTTGTTTGAGTCAATCTGACCGGTGGTTGTTACATTATAGCAGAGAAGAGGCAACATAAGTGGTTGCTTCAAAAACAGCACTTCTGTTGTTCTCCAGCCATGTCAAAATAAAGCAAGTTTTCAAAGAAAGGGTTCTAGCATCATATTAAGATCTTTGCTAAGCATTAGGGTTAGTCTAGCTGTGTTCTCTGAGAGCACCTCCTACCTTTTAAAAATGTGATGAAAGTTTTAATACGACGGCAGAACCATCTCTTTGGAAACTAACTTGACTTTGACATCGGTGGAAAACAACAGAAGTGCTGTTTTTGAAGCAACCACTTATTTTGCCTTTTCTCTGCAATAATGTAACAACCACCCGTCAGATTGACTCAAACAATGTCTCAAACTCTAAGTCTAAGCATGACCCACAAAACTGTTTTAAAAATGAGATGGTTAAATCTACGGCTCCTCCACAGTAGCCACACAAACAGGGCACAACTATTTTGAGACACCCTGTAGAAAAATAAAGTTCTGCATCAATTGATGGAACTTTAAAACACCACTTGGTATCACTTTTACTGGATTTTTCACTCAGAGGCTGGACGATATTATCTGTTTACATAACTTGTAAATGAGTTTGCATGGTACGTTACGACATAAAAGTTGATTTTTCAACTATTCTTTGACAAATGACACTAATACATTTTCAAAAATCTAACAAAGTACAGATGCTACGAAATAGATCATTTAGCAGCCAAGCAAAAGGTAAACGAGAAGGCCACATTTCGTTTTGAAAATGGCAGTCAATTGAATTTAGCAAAAGAAATTAGAACCAGCTGATTGTTTACTCACCCTGCAGATCAAGGCCTCTCCCTTCGAACCTTTGACTTGAACTTTTCCTAACGACTGAATGATCTATTTCGGCTCATCCCACGCTCTTTATACGCCAAAGTTACTACGTTCAACAAGGGCAATTTTTGTAACAATTGATCCAGTTTCATTTGAATGAGATGTCAATTTAAACCAATTAGCGATTGCAGACAACATAGATTCCAAATCTGTAAGAAGGTCGGCGTGAAATCACGGGCTGTAGGAAATGCTGAATTTGGAAAAAGATTTATGAATGATACATCGATTTTATTCCTGTCCAAAGTTTTCATTCGTTTATGATACATCGACTTGTTTCCTTTTGTGTATACTTCCGTTTTGTTTTGACACACTTTAGTGGAATAATTTCTTGAGATCACGTCAATCTGCTGATCGCGCAGGCATTAGCACCTTCGCAGGGAAAATACAAACAAAAGGAAAACAAGTCGATATATCATGAACGAAATGAAAACTTTGGATGGGAAAAACTCGATGTATCATACATAAAACTTTTTCCAAATTCAACGTTTCCTACAGCCCGTGGTAAGATATTCAGACATATTTCTTTGAACGGAATGGATTCAAGGAAGCTGGAATTGCTTCAAGCATAGTCACAGGATAGTGTGGCTATGCTCCAAGTCACCAGAAATGACGGTTATCCTCGTTTTCTTCTCGTTCGTTTCCCCTTCGCAGCGTCCTCTTCATGGTTTACGCTCCCGCAGAAGTAATCATATATCTTAGCGCTGATAGACCATAAAAGAGACGTGGAGCAAGTCTACAAGAAGACTTGAGCTATTTCGCAAAATTTCTACCGTTGGACTTTTTTGAGATCTTCAATATTTTCAGAATTAGGACGTTTTTCTTCTTTTCTAGGAAGTGAAGGGAATTCTTGACAAACGGTACGCAATCATAAACTTTTCGAGGAATCACAGATCTACTTTCAAGATAGAATTAGTTTATGAAATATCTACAGTATGGTATCGAGGAAAGATCTTCGGTTTACGATTTAGAAATTTGATGAGGTCACACCATAAAATAAGTTGAAGTGCAAATAAGTCGTAATTTCGAAAAATATTTAATGATTTCTGAAAAGTCCACAAGTAGAGTCATAGAAAAATAGCTGAAGTTTCTTTCAAGCCATTCAATTCAAAGAAGTAGTTCCTAAAACTTGACACACTTATCTACACCAATTTAAAGATTTGGAACATACACTATGAGCATATATCGAAAGAAGAAGGATAAATATAAGAGGTCATATAAAAATGCCTGCCTGCCAATCAAAAACAAAGGAAGTTTTTGCAAGAGTTATTCTGAATTATCGCAAATCACACGTGACATCTTATTTCAGACAGACTGTAGTTATTTGCTAGACTCACGAAATAGTCCTAATTATCGCAGCAACAGCAACAGCAACAACAACAACAACAACAACAACAACATTTTATTTACTTCAAATTGGTTTAGAAGAACGTTCAAAACTTTTTTGCTCACTTTTTTATGAACTGGTTTGATGGACGTTCAAAAAGTAGTTTGAGCATCCATCAATCTATCACTAGCGATAACTACGAATATGCAATCAGCCCAGTTGTTACCGTCAGAAGCTGGGCATTAGGCTGCGATTTTCATGAACAAAGGTTACAAACTCTGCCCTTGTTGCTACGTCGAGTTCTTAGCTCTTGTGGTGTCTTTTATGTCCCTTGGCCTTCTTCGATGTATGCTTTCCTTTTGATGCCTTAACTCTTGCAATATTGTGTTTCTTCACTAAACTTGAGCAGCAGCTCAGTGGACATGATGCTGGGTTGCAATCAAAACTGCATGTGGCTGGACACGCTCCACTTTGGTAAGGCTGATTAACAGGAACAGCTTGTGCTACTATTTGGCTTCCTTGGACTACCTGTGGTATTGCTTGTGCTTGGACGACTTGTGGAGCAGCTTGAGCCTGGACTACCTGTGTGGCTTGAGTTTGAGCAGCTGAAATGAAAAGATGAAAATGTTAGTGAATCATTTGAGCATTTTGATAATACACCTAGCTAGCGTGAGCTAGCGTTCACCACAAGTGGCGGAGAATGCTTCGGTGATGCCTGCACGGTTCAGTAATACATACAAATGTACTAAGATTTAATAATACCTGCTAGTTAACTGTGTTAAATTTCCCTTGAATCCTATCCATCTCCATATATATCCTATCTCTGTGTTATCGTCTAGTTAGTCCCAAATTCTGTTGTGTGTATTCAATATACAATTGCAACAACACAACAGAATTTCAACACAACAGAATTTGGGCGTAACCAGACGATAACACAGAGATAGGATATATGGAGATAGGATTCAAGGGAAATTTAACACAGTTAAATAGCAGGTATGATTAAATCTTAGTACATTTGTATGTATTACTGAATCGTGCAGCCATCACAGAAGCATTCTCCGCCACCTGTGCGTTCACACGATGCCGGAACAATTTGAAAACGGTAGGAAATTTGGTGGTAAATAACTTGTTGCAAGGCTTTGGTGCCAAGGAAACATATATACATCCTAGGAATCGTTCAGTCTCGTTCCAAAAGCGTCGAAAAATGTTTTGTTTTCATCATTTTTGAGTATCACATGATGCCGTTTCCAAAATGTGCCGGTTAGAGCTCCGTTTTCAAAATCTACCGTTTTCAAAATGTGCCGGCCTCGTGTGAACGCAGTCTAAATTCCAGTCTGCAAGGCTCTCAAAAAGGATCTTATATACAGTACACACCTTGCAAACACTAATGCCATTTTGCAGCATTTCTGAAGAATTCTCTTGACTTCATGAGAACAGTTTAATGTTAGAATCCTTGTTTAAAAATCATGCAGCCATTTGTACCACTGAAGAATTCTGATCAGAATGTAAGAATTCTTCAAAATTCTTCAAAATTCTGAAGTTCTTATTCAGGGGGTTTAACAGATTAAATTTCAGCCTCAAGGTTCTTTTAAAAACAGGTTCCTTTATGCGGGTTTCTACTGTACTGATGCCGACTTTTGTGCCACAAAGGAATAATTATTGTCGATGGGACTTTGGGAAGTTATAAAATAACATACCTGCAACTGCCGGCTGGCAAGGAGCCGCAGCAACACACGGTTGACTTTGCTGTAAAGGTGTACATGCGGCTGCATTGACTTTACATGGTCTGACTCTAATTTGATGACCTGTTCCACAATTTGCACTGCAAGAGCTCCAATCACTCCATGGTTCATATTTCTCCACGACAACTTCGACTGGGGGCTTTTTGTCTGCAAAGAGAGAGAACATGTTTTACATGCGGGGCGAACCAAAAATCTCTAACCGATAAATCTGAAAATTTTCGAAAAATTGAGGGTCATTATTCTTTGACTGAAAGTTGGGTTAAAGAGCGTCAAATTATGAACAAAGTTTTGTAATGCTAGAAATTCTGCAGGGCACATTTACATAGAACGTTGCTGTTGGAAAAAACTTGTAATTTCAAAAGTTATCTTATCCACAATGATGTCATTGGTGTTGTTTTAAAGGTGCTTTGATTGACTGATTTTGGTACTTGCAAAAATTCGCAGCGAAGAAGTGGGAATTGATTCTACTTTCTGCGAAGCGAAAAATTCGCTGTGATTTTGAGGGGAATTGTCTACAAACCGAAGACTTCGGGGGTGTTTCAAAATTACATTTCAACTTTTAGATTGTTATCACAGTATACATCTGTAATTAGATTTCCTTTTTCCCTCAATCTCTATGTATCTTTTAATCCTTTCTTACAGTAAATTTGTACTTACTTGCCTACTAGAAGGCATTACAAATCTGCGAAGTCTTCCAAAGTTTGGTCCAGTTTATTGCAAAATCGGACAGCAAATGGTATTACCAATCAAAAGGTTCCTTAACTTCTTAATGCTACAGACTTGAGAAAATTGGATGAAGAGACAGAGATCATGGGTGGTTGGATACTGCAGTTACGCTTCATCTCGTATGCTTTTGCAGAGCAAAAATCACTCATGTGCTTCTGCAGAGCAAAGATCTATATCGTTCTACGGAGGAAGCTTCGACGTTCGCTACCTCCTCCGTTGAAGTATACGAAGTTTTCCTCCGCAGAAGCATACAGCTGTGGTAATCTAGCACGACTGCGGCGTCTAATCATCCATCAAGAGACTTTATCAGTACGAACCTGCCGCTTTGGCTTTGTCCGTATCAGTTCCGCCAGCTCCACCGGCACCACCAGCTCCTCCTGCACCACCGGCTCCTCCTGCACCTGGCGCTCCAGCACCGCCTGTGCCGCCGGCAGCAGCACCAGCGGTAGAACCCGCAACGGATCCAGCGTTTGTTGTTGAATCACTGAGTACACTTGCGTCAGCCTGTGGAGACTGGGGAGTTTGGATGCCTTGCAAACCATTGATTGTTGCGAGCTGCGATAACAGCAAACTGTTTTGTTGTGATTGCAATAGTTGCATGATTGCAGTTGAATTGCCGAGCTCCGTCAGATCAGTGTTGCCATGTAGCGCTTGAAAGATGGCAGATTCCTGTCCAGCGCTCAATGGACCGTGGACAAGTGAGAGTAACTTTATCAAGGCTTGGAATAAATCGTGATGTGTGCCTAGGCCAAATAGTTGCTTTTCTTTCTGGTATTTGAGAACCCAAGAGACGTCCAAATCGAATTCGGCTGTGTTGTTGTTGTACATTGCTCTGACGTAGAAGGGAGGGTTGTGTAGATGGCCAAGGAACCATTCAGGTAGACTATATGGGCTGATAAAATATCTGTTCTTTTTGTTGATATATGGTGTTGCTTTGAATGTAGCTGATGCGTCTGAAAATAAAGGGAATTTTCAACACAAGGTTTACAAAATTTCCTTACGGTTGTTTTGAGTTGCATCTACTGCATAGTTTCCATCTCACCAAAAAGGACGATATCAACCCTCGGCCTCGATACAACAGCACGCACACGTTTTCCAGTTTTCGTGCACCGGGTGGCCCAGAAAAAACTCACGAGCAAGATCGCATATGGATTCCTGAAAGCAAATGTTATGAACACTAATAAAGTATTAGCATGTAGCTGAAGGGTGTGGCTATCTTTGAAATGTTACATGGTCAGCTAAAGTTATGCTTACTGTCCGAAAAAAACCGTTTCAAAAACATGAAAATTCATTCATTTCTCGGACTATTCCCTAGTTTTCCAGTCGATGTTTTAGGAATAGAGGTCAATCATTTTGTAAACAAAATATTTCTCCACACGACTATAAATCCATCGATATGTTGAGTTATCACAGAAAAATGTTAACTGAAAAATGATGGCGAATATTTCGCTCAAAATAAAGAAATTTTTCTTTGAATCTGGTTTTCAGATGGTAATTATTTCTTAAAATTAATGAACGTTCTTCGATGTGATTGAAAACAAAGTACCTGATTCTACAAACAAATTTCAGTTCAACTCCCAAACAAATTGTTGACTTCTCATTGAAACGTGGAAAAGTGAAATAATTCATACTCACAAAAATCTTGATTTCTCTTCAACGCCTCCAGATAAATATCCCTTCCAATCCTCTGCAGATAAAACATTGGATACTTCGCAGACTCAAAGGAATACGTTCCATCGATACCGTTTAGTCCAGGCGATTTTATTATGAATTGATCTGGTGGCATGCCCACCCTGACTTTCTGGAACAAATCTGCTTTCAGTCCAAGAGTTGGCCTGATTCCAGGGGGTCCAGGGATGAACAGTTTGACGAATTTCCCTTTGCCACCATCACCGCCTTTGTCATCAGGTCCACCAGGGAGTCCCTTGGGAGGCTTTCCATCATCATCTGCAAAAGAAAAGGAGCGTTACAAGAAAGGTTCTACTGATAAAAAGTCGATTGAAATATGTCTGAAAAGAAATCCAAGAAGGGATAGTGAATGTTTTCATGAAGGTAGGGAGGGGGAGGGGAGGTTTTAAAAGTTTTCTGAAATGATACTTTCAGCAAAAACTGTTGAAGGTTAATTTTCTCCAAACAGCTTGAATACTGTTGCTTTAAATCTCGATTTTCAAATTTTTGTGTACGATTGGGCAACCTATAAGGCTTTCCATCGTCATCTGCAAAAGATAAGGAGCGTCACAGGAAAGGTTCCACTGACTGATCGATTGAAATCTGTCTGAAAAGGAAGCCAAGAGAGCAAGAGACAATCTTGAACGTTATCATGAAGGTGGGAGAGGCTTCATCAATTCTATAAAATGATCCTTTCAACTGAACTATCAAAAATTGTTGAAAATTTTCTCCTGATCGTTTGAATACTGTTGCTTCAAATATCGAATTTCAAATCTTTGTGTTGAGTTGGGCAACCTATGATGTTGTTAAAAGTGAGATTCAGTGACGAAAACAATGTCAAAAAAGAATGACTGTTCACACAAGTCTTATACATTGTCATTCTAGTTTACGAAAGTAGAGTTTCAATAATCAAGATGACATGGCAAACAATATCAAAATACCAGAGGTCAATTTAAAATGATTCCTATGAGATACGAAAGAGAAAAAACGATGGGAAAAGAGGAGTTTGAGCCGTTGTTGGATTTGTCAATGTAAATAAGGAAGGTGGAAACATTTTGAATACAACTTGTTATTCAGCGGTACTGCCAGAACGTAATGTAAGAGAGGACTATATAAGATAGGATATGATACATGGTACCGTGACCCAGTTGTTCAGGCGCATCAGAACTCGACACGGATCAGACAACTTCGAAAGCCCTCGCATTGATATGCTAGAATGCTGCCGCTGCGGAGAACCACACGTGGATGCGTGTTTGTAGGCCTTCCACTTGCTTCTTAATATTGTGAAAACGTAATGCATGAATGTGTAAGAATGGCGAGGGAGTGGCAGGAGGATAGGAGAGGGGGCGGGTAATGGTAAGCTAAATTGAAATTCTTGGTACCGTCATATAGTTAAGCAGGCGCATTCGCAGTCGACAAAGATCACACAGCTACAAAAGCGACACAATTCATTCCCCAGAGAGCACATAATTTCGCACATGATCAAACAATCCGATACCAAGTCTCACGTGTCAAAACACGGGAATGTATATCAAAAGGCGCGCTCAGACAAACACCCTTCCGGATCCCGGGAAACATTCGGTCAGCTGACACAAGTCCGGTGGCTCACCATTCATTAACTGTATGTCTGATTCGTGTTACCTGGCTCCAGTCCAAGTTCCGGTTTCGGTTTCCGTGCAGGTTTTGGTTTTGGTTTGATATGACCCTTAAGCTTTTTCTTCACTTGATGTTCCGGAATATCAAAGA
This sequence comes from Aurelia sp. 3 sensu Dawson et al. (2005), assembly GCA_964020215.1. Classification (NCBI taxonomy): domain Eukaryota; kingdom Metazoa; phylum Cnidaria; class Scyphozoa; order Semaeostomeae; family Ulmaridae; genus Aurelia; species Aurelia sp. 3 sensu Dawson et al. (2005). The sequence goes on from OZ026584.1 coordinate 17,721,592, forward strand.
AGCCATATGAACATCGATCCGCAAAATACTTTGAATCATCATCAATTCCAGTGTACATGCGATAGCTCTCATTTTTTGCCTTGTTACAAACGAAATTGTAATATCTTCCTCCAACTTGCAGCATGTAAGCTTTGGTGCGAACTTTGAATAATTTGATGAAGGTAGCAGATCGTCCTATATGATGAAAAGATAAGCATCGTCAGTAAAGAAACATCGAATCTCAGTTCATAAAAGTCCAACTCAATTCTGTATAACTGAGTTAGAAACCATTTAAGAGATTGTCCGGAATGTTTCATATCAACCATGATTCATTATCAACCCATACGAGAAAACAAGCTACTTATAGACATCTCGTTATTTTCAAAATAGACGTAAAACATTTGTGAATTGTGTGATTTAATTGTAAAAGGAGATAAGAACTTAGTAGAAAGTGCCTTTTAAAAACTACAGGGTGTCCCAAAAAAGTTGTTCCCCGTTTGTGTGGCTGCTGCGGAGGAGCTGTAAATCCAGTCATCTCGGTCATCACACAGTTGCATAGGCAAAAAAGCTTCAACTTGGAGTTTGAGACCTTGTATGAGTCAATCTGACACGTGGTTGCTGATTTATGGCAGAGAAAATGCAAAATTAGTGGTTGCTTCAAAACCAGCACTTCTGTTGTTCTCCAACAATGTCAAAATGCAGTAAGTTTTCAAAGAAAGGGTTCTAGCGTCGTATTAAAATATATTCTAAAAGGGTAAGGTAAGCAGTATTGTCTTTGTTTATTCATAAGAGAGCACTCTCTATTTTTTAAAAATGTAGTGAAAATTTTAATACGATGCCAGAACCCTTTGTTTGAAAACTTACTTTATTCTGATATTCCTGAAGAACAAGAGAAGTGCTGTTTTTGAAGCAACCACTTATGTTGCATTTTTCTGCCATAAATCAGCAACCACGTGTCAGATTGACTCAAACAAGGTCGTAAACTCCAAGTTGAAGCCCGTTCTATGCAACTGTGTAAAACCTTTATAAAGGCACTTTCTACTAAATATTCATCTCATCTGACGATAACAACAAGATGGTTACCAATAGCTTGTTTTCTCCAATACGTTGATAATTAATCATGGTTGATATGAAACATTCCGGACAGTCCTTTGAAATGATTTCTGGTCTGACAATTTTGGCCTTAGGCCTTCACTGATTATTTCAAAATAGAATTGAATAAAGATACATCAAATGAAGAAATGAAAAGCAACATGATCTTCGTCATCTTTCTGGGATTAATAAAAAAGTTGCGTTTACCACCGGACACTGCGAGGGTAAAATGAAGCTGCAAATAGCAATATTTCTCACTTTCGTCCTTTTTTCTTTTGTTGACTTTATCCAAAGTGATGATCTTTTCCCCATTTTTTATTCGTTCAGTTATATATTGACCGGGCCATTTTACAGACTCAAAAGAAAATGCATCTTTTTCAAAAACAGGGAGAACATCTTTCTCGCCTATGCCATCGGCAAGTTTGATAAACACCATGCTTCCATCATCTTCATCAGAAAGTAAACATTGCTCCTTTGGCCTACAGTGCATCACAAGTCCACTGGATGGATTCAAAGGGTCACCAATCTGGACATACTTGTCACTCTCACGTCCTAGAACAAAGGAAACATTACATTGTGTCACTAGCAATAACAATAGTCAAGGGGTGCTGCGTACTGGGTTTACTCACAAAACTGTTGTCAAAATGAGATTTTTCTTTGCCACCCGATGCACGAAAACTGGAAAACATGTGCGTTGTGCGTGCTTTTGTATGGAGGCCAAGGGTTGATATAGTCCTTTATTACCTGACTGAAGTTTAAAAAACGAGGCAATACAGAATCCCTCAACTCCTATTGGTTTACTCAAAAAACTGTCGTCAATAGCAACTATTGCAAGCAACGGTTTCATGTAAGAATACTTTAAAGTTTCGAAATCATGTGAATCCAAAAATAGTTATAGCTGCCTGACGAATGCATTGATGTATTGCATTTTGATTATGGAAATTGACTATGCCAATAATGCTGTTTCTGCTGTGCAGAAATAAGATATTAACATCATAGCTTCAATCCAGTGCATGTGCTAATGTCCACGGTGACCGCAGTGATGTCATATGACAGCCAAAATTGGGTTTACAAAAATTGCTGAGAACAGACAAACGTACAGACAGAATCCAGTTCGAAGCTATTGATCAGGAGTATCATGCTGCTTGCAGCAAAAACAAAGATTTAATCACAATGCAATGATTTAGCGACTGGCTTTGTTTGCCATGAAAAAGTGGAATAGGGCTTAGTAGAACAGAGTTCCTAGAATTCGATTATGGTTCCAGGTTTTTATCTAATTATCCCATGGTAGCTGATAAGGTATGCTGAATTCACAAGCCTTTGGCAATTTGTGTGTTCAATTCTATGCCTGGAATAAAATGTTTTCCTCGAAATTTCTGTTCCAAAGAAATACACAAGCTCGAAAATCTTGACTGAATAACATCTTGTTTCATTGCTTGACTTTGAGTAAGCTGAAAAGATTTCTGGCTCTTTTCTAGGACTACTTTGCCTGTCGCATCGAGGCACGAGATCCCTTGTTTATCATCCCCTCCGAAGAACAGAGGAGGATCCTTCTTCGAGAAGTGAAGAAGCTGCGAGAGCAGGAGTAGAAAATGTGTTTCACAGGCATTTCGAATAATACATGTCAGACAATACCAAATAACCCAATAAAACACTAACTCCCACAGAATGTGCTTTTGAAAAAGTTGAACAATTGCTTCTTTGTTGCAAGCATAATGTGAAGTAAAAATTTGTCACGTTCGGCAAACAAAAATGCCTTGCTTTAGCTGACTTTCCTATTTTTATCATCAGTTACTTTGCACGTAGGCTACTCTCTTCCATTTCATAATTATTTTTAGCAACGGACTATGGCCTGACAGGAGAACTTTAATCGAGGATGAAATCACAAGAAACGTATTCCAGAATACATGAGGCAAAACTGTACTCACCATAAACGACAAATACACAAGACAAAAACCAGTTCACCAACAACAGTTGTTTCATCTTTAATTGTAGAAAACAAAGATTATTTGTTTTCTATATTTGCATCCAAAAAATAAGCTATTTGCATCTTCTTGACAAAATTTTCTTGCCTGTAATGAAAGATATGTAAATTCAGGGGGTATGTCAACAAAATCAATTTACTAACACCATCATACAAGGAATAGCAAAATCATTAGATGAGGCCTCAGTAAAGTAAGAATTGTAGGCCTTTTCATGATACTCGAATTAACTAAAGGATTTACGGCTGAAGGGTAAAATTTTAGACTGAATTATGTACTTTTTGTTCATTTTACTCACAGGTTTTTAGGCCAACCTATCAAGGTAGAGCCCCCTGCCAGGTGCGAGCAAACAAAGAGTACTCAAGCGTGTAAACAAGTCGCCCTTGTGAATGTTTGTCTATTACAAATGAATAGGTGATACCAGAATATCCCAACAAACATTTTTACTCGCATTGCCTTGTTGTTTACAAAGGCTGAGGAAGATGTGAAGGAGAGGTGTTGCTTGTATGAGTAAACGGCTTACCGACGAGACTGCTATACTTTAGCCGATCACGTCCAAAGTTTTCTGTCCCTTACCAAAGGTCTTTCTGGCAGAATTCACCCTTTGATGCATAGCTTTGATAAAATGCACGGACGAGGACGACAGCAACAATGAAAGTTACAAAGATGATTGGTAATCACAAACCAGTCGATTGATCTGGCTGATCAACGATTCACGGTGAGTGATTAAGCACTTGTTTTACCGGAACGGGCTTACCCGGATGACAGCAATAATGAAAGCTACCAAGACGATTCGGTAATCACAAGCCAGCCGATCGCTCTGGTTGATTATTGATTAAAGGTTAGTAATTAGGCCTGAAGGTAGATTAAGCCGCGCGACTTTCAAGTGAGTATCCACAATAAAAGTGATTTGTTATTGACTGCTCTGATAGATCATTGATTAAAGGTGAATGATTGGGCCAGGATATACAAACTGTGAACCTTATAAACAGTCTTTCATGGGCCAGATTAACCGCTTACTTTCCTAAGATATATGATATCACAATAAAAATTGTATTTATTTTTTATCAGTACAAGTATTTTCAGTAAAAGATCATTTCAGAACTCGTGTTATGAACATATCATAGTTTCTCGAGCTAGTTCTTCAGCTGATATTACGCCATTTTCAAATAATAACATTATTTCACTATTTCATTTCATTTCATTTCCAATTTTTAAGGAGGGTAGCACTTCATCAATACAAATGATGATTTTCAAGGGGCCCTCGACTAACAAACTTACAAATTAAAATATATTGGGAAAAATGACTAAACTAACCTAATTACAATTTTCATAAAATACTAATAAAAACCTTACGATCTAAAATAAATATTAACAATAAAAAGAAATCCAAATAGATATATACACCTAATGTTTGTCAAGTTTTATGAATTTATATATAGTGGATGCCTGCTTCAGCTCAGCTGGGAGGCGATTCCAAGATTTAGCACCTCTAAAAGAGAGACATTTCTGTCCATTTGTTGACTTTTCTTTGGTATCCTGTTCACGTGTGATGTTCATGTGATACTCAAATATCTTTTGTTTGTTGAGTATAAAACAGCCCGGTCGTGTCATTTATCGGTTCTTCACATGAACCAAACTGAAGAGTTTGCAACGAAACGCGTACTTGGCAAATAATTTGGTGAGATAACGTTGTTGGTAAGTGATTACTGGATTTTCTTGCAAATCTTATAGCTTTCTCTCTAGCTAGTAAAGGTTTATTCTATGTTTTGATTGTTGTTCTTCTACAGGAGTTGATAGTATTCTCTCTACAGGTTACAATTACATTTTGCGTCCATGGGTTTATCATAATGAGCCGGCTATTTAAGATTATCTTAAAATTCTGTACCACAAATCATTTGTTTATGTGCGTTGTGTAACTACCGAGCGCGCTGCAAATTAGAATCACAAGCATACCACTCATATTTTGACCCGGAACTTTGACAAAATCATATGAACATCTATCGGCAAAGTCATATGTATCATCATCTATGGCTGAATGAAGGCCGCCGCCATCTTCCACAGGATCGTTACACATAAAACCATAATGTCCTGTCCGAGCAAGTTGAAAGGCAATGCTCGTGGTTCGGACTCTGTAATGCTTGATGAAGGTTGCTGCTAGACCTGTAACAGATAGATAAAAACTGTGAAAGTTATATTGAAAAAGCAAGGCCAATAAAGATGTGTATCATCCGACAGTCGTTTTTGGCCAAGGTCTTCCTTGTCCTGCTTTTCTTTCAGCCCACAAAGGATCATGGTTAATGGTTGACAATGAGTCTTTAATCAGTAAAAGTAAGGGTCTGTTTATTGTTTAAATGTGGAAAATTACCTCACCTGCCAGACCCGCGGCTGACAGGTGAGGTAAATTTCAGCCACTGTTTATATAAGATTCCAAACTTCTGGGTCTAGCTGATAAGTGATTTTGCCAAACAAAATTTTAAGCTGGCCCTTGACTGATGGATTGACATTCAGTTTTGAAGAACAACATCACACTTTTCATTCCAAAGCTCACCAAACGTGTTAAAATTTTTTGACTCACCCTCCGAGCCTAGGTAGACTTACGCCGATGAGTCTCTTGTATTCCCGCGGTAAATCTTGTTCAACAAGGACTCATAATGATACAGTGAAAAATCTGGCCCTATTTTCTGAAATCATCAAAGGATTTATGATGGAATCATGGCTTCGAATCTCAATCCCGTGGGGAAGTTTTCAATTCTTCATTCGAATCGAAAATTCTATCACATTTACACAATAACAAAAGTAATTCACACAATCTGCTTGGTACTCAAGGAATCGCAGAACTTGGGCCTAAATAGGGCCAGGGTTTTCAGAGTAACATTATGAGTCTCTGTTGACTGAAACGCCATCATCAAGTCAAAAAGCACAGGGAACAAGAGACTCATCGTCATAAGTCTGGCCCGAGCCATTTCAGGTTGTTACAGAAACCTACAAGTTCTTTCATGCGGGTTTCAGTGTATTGCCATTAAGATCATACAGAAAATAACTGGGTACTCACGATCAGATTTTGAGCTTAGATCAGTGTAATCAAGCATGATGATATCTTTGCCATTCTTGCTACGTTCCATCATATGCAATCCAGGATATTTTGCTGATTCAAATGACACTGCATTTTTGCTTAAAATTTTATCAACTTCTAGTGCTGATTTGCCAACGTGCTCCATCTTGAATACCTGGTCGCCATCAAATTTCGAGGTCAAATTGCATTGCTGAAATGGTTTGCACGCAATTAAATATCCTTTCCCAAGGTCTTTTGGGTCACCGATTTGTACGTAATGGTAATCTTTTGCTTTAAAGAAAACGATAGAAATTAAAATTAGATCGATTGCAGTTGGTTTACGGAGGTAAACAGCTAAACCAAGAGCCGCATGAAAATGTCTAGAATTAGCCTGCTGTACCGAATGTCTGAAAAAAGCACCCCCTTTCGACAAAGCAAGGGAAGAAAACAATAAAATATCAGGATTTTTTGAGTTCATAGCTACATTCGCATTTGTTGATCTTCAACTTACATGCCCATACCTTGCATTTTAAAATCATCCTCCAAACACCGGAGATATAAGTTCACAAAATCAAAATCTTGCGTGTAATTGGAACCAGAGGTTTTGTGAAAGGGCCTAGCCATGATTTGACATCACAGGCATTTTGCAAAAGAATTTTCAACTTTGACTTTCAGTTTTTACTTCTGAAAAGAGTTATGCCTTGAAAAGCTTCAATCGAAACAAGGGTAAAGCAACAAAACTTCAATAAGTGACATAGCACATGGTTCAATGCATCTTGCTTCCTTTGATTTGCGGTCATTGACATTGAGTACAGCTGAGTACTTAAATGCATCATTCGCGGACAATAATAATGTTCACCTCACCATAAGACAGCAAAGACTGCAGCAAAAACGACAAAAACCAAAGCATCCTTCAGCTCTTTTCGTAAACATTTCTACATTTTAAACCCGTTCAAAGTCGAAAAAATATTTCCAATCCTAAGCAATATTCCAATAACTTTTTTATTAACAACAATAATAAACTTTGGTGCAACTGCATGAAAAGTGTCTCAGGGGTGGTGAAGGATCTCTCTTATATAGCAAAGACTAGTGGATCTAACTTACAAGTTCTTTAAAAAATCATGGAATGACACCCGTCCGTGCCGAATACAATTAAAATGTGCCGTCAAGCAAATCAAGGGACAATTTTTAGACAAATTTCCTTTCAAACTCAATATATGCTACTCGAAATACAATCAGACATTTCGGGGGGAATACAAAATCGGTCAAGTACCAGCACTATGATGATATGCACAGTAAAATCCCCGTAGTACAAATTTAGGCGACACCCGTTACAACCTTAGCTTATTACCAAGAGCAGCGAACCATGTCCTTGCACAGCGTTGGAAACATTCAGCGGAGGAGCGTTTTCGAAGCTGTGCGCAGGAACCTGTCAAAGTGTCAAAGTATTTGCAATAAACAATACGCAATCATGCGTATCGCGATTGTCTTTCAAATCAAGTTAACTCCATCATTGCTGGCCTAAATAGTCGTTTATTTTGCGCATCTGGATCTGGAGACTTACCTTTACCTTGAATAGCACCTCACCTTAAGTGCAAGCAGAAGAATAAATTCCTTAATCTCTTAGATATTCTTTATTGTGAAAAAGCATTATTCCATGGTAAGTATCATCCATTGCTAAAACATCCTTTCGATAGCCCTTGCTACAAATTTTTGTACAAAGCTTGAGGATAGAGTTGAATAACTAAAGCATTTTCTTGAACAAAACTTGTCAGACACAAGGTCAATGTGTAAAGAGCTCCCATTACCTAATACCTACGAAAAAGACGGGCTTGTAGACCTCAGATGCTTGATCAAATCAATAATCTCTCTCCCTTACTTCGGTGAACACGAGCAAGGAAGGTCTTCCATAATGAAGGACTAGCTTATGCTACGCAGTAAACAAATTCATTTTCTATTCAGAAATGAGTCAAGGCTCTATCAAAAACATCTTTTTATCTAAAGGGGGTGGGGGGGGGGGGGTTGAGTATTTTTCTAGGCTCTGCATCATAGGCCTTAAAAAGGTCGGCGGGGGTAAAGCTGCTGATCAATATTGATAATATCTAGAAACAACAAATGAAAACATACCTGCATAAGTTAAGGACATAACACCCGTGATTAGCCAGTAATTAGGAGATGCAGCCATAATTAGTGGAGGCAATCATGCATATCCAGAGTGACTTTGTTGCTTCCCCTGTAAAAGATCAGAAGTTGCGAGTAAGAGCGTCTAATGACAAACAATGGATTTACCTGCTAAAAACATTTTCGGATATTCATTTCTCGATGTAGGTATCGGAAGCATAACAGTCCAGAAGTCTTGTTCTATGGAAAATTTTGGATACACAGGAATCCAGTGGAAGTCCTACCCAACACCAGTTTCAGGAATGGCATTTTAAAGGTATTTACAAACATAAAAACAACGCTTATAAACAAAAAAAATACAATCCTCTTGAAACCGAAATGTATTAGCTGGCTTTTGCCTTTTGCTTCCTTCAACCTTTCTACTGTTTTTCATTTCCTTGAAGTGGCTCTACTTCATTTAATCTTTAAGTTCACTCGAATTCCTCGCATAATGATTTCATGAGCTACAAGTATCTAAAATTCATGTTCTTTCAAAGTATGAGGTCCAGAAATAATACTTCGAAACGAAATACAACCTGCAAGATAGGGCAATGAAAGTTGCTTTAGAATGAAATAAAATGAAGAAATTTCTGTGACCAAGTACAGTATCGAACGAAAAATGAAAAAAACGCTTATCATAATTCAAAAGTTAAAAATACCTTTGGGGACTTTTTGGGTCGTATGAGCAAACCATCGCAGAAAAGCATATCCTCATATTTCCACCTAGATTGATCGTTTTATTGATTGATCATCTGATCGTATGATTGTGTGATCAGCTGGTTGATGGTGTGATTGACTAATAGATCGTTTGATTGTCTGATCGTGTGATTGTCTGATCGATTGATTGATTGTTTGTCTAGTCATGTGATTGATTGTTTGTATGCTTTATCAATCATTCCATCGATTAAGTGATTGATTGATTGATTGATTGCTTGATTGAGTGATTGTGTGATCCACTGATTGACTGATCGATGGACTCCTTGGCATATAGTTCTTGTCATTACATTCCTCCTCTGTTAACCTTGCAAACCCTTGGGTAAAGACATGAATACAAATACCCTTACGTGAGTAGGCCCATGTATTGATGAAATCGTGTTTTTCGTGCGTTCATGCATGCATGCGTACAGGTCAGTACGTGGATTAGCGTACGTGTAAGAATGGAATTGTGTGTGCGTAAATACGCGCGGATATCATTGAGCTTTGTGTTAATAAGAGCGCAATAATCTATGTCTGGTCAGTAGCTTGGAGCGTGAATGTGCGAAAATGTACATGCTCGTGTCCGTGGTCACAAGCATGTTTACACGCACGCAAATGCATGTGAATATACGAAGTGATCTACTTTCTAAATGTTAAGTCCTACAGAAGGCGATCTAGTTGTAAGAAGGACGTGTATACGTTCAAGAGACAGCTGTGTGTATGTGTGTGCATGTATTTACGAGCAGAAGTACATCTGTACGACAAACGCATGGACGTGTGTGGTGAAGCCATTGCTCAAATGCTCCCTTGAATGAAGCAATGAAGCAGTTGGTAGTAGCAATAGCGAGCTACTTAATCAGCTGTGTGTATGTACGTGCATGCGTTTACGAGCAAAAGTAATTCTGCACGACAAACGCGTGGACCTGCGTGGCAAAGATATTGCTCAAATGTTCTCTCGTATGAAGCAGTGTAGCAGTTGGTAGTAGCAAACACGAGCTACCTTCACCATCTCTCGATGCAGGAAACTTCCTGAGCTCTGCCAAAGCTTCTTTTTCGTCCATCCCCAGAAATTTGTATGAGCATGCGTCAGCGAAATTTTTGCTGTCGTCATCAATCCCTACGTACATGAGTCCACCTTTGTATCTGCCTTCTCTTGGTTCATTACACAGAAAATAATACGGCTGACCGGCAACTTGATAGACATCAGCTTTTGTTCTAATTTTGTATTGCTCTGTGAACGTAGCAGCGATTTCTATGAGTAAAAAATAGAGCGTTGTGAGTATCACAATGGTGGGCCTAGGTTGCCCTTTGGCATCTCCTGCGCAATATTGTCCTACGCACTGATCTGTGGTCCTACGCAGTGATCTCGAAATCGAGCAATAATGCGCAGGAGATGCCAAAGGGTGACTTAGGCCCAAACATTCAAAAAGGCACATGTGACGGAGCTCTTTACTTCAAGGCCAGAATATATGGTTGAGAAAGGCTGCCAGTGTCAAGGAAGTGAATTTTCTGGCATACCAAGGTAGGCAAAAAATCCAATCTAATTGTATCCTACCACTCATGCTCTGAGTGCAGTCAATGAAATGAAACTAAACAGAGAAGGAGAAGCATTGTGATTGACAACACAGAAGGTGTGAAATCTTTTCTTTACGCTGCCATATTGCTTAGTCTTTATCAGACGAAAATCCTTTGCTTTGCAAATTCATCCTTGCTACCCTCGATTACAATAACTTTTCAGATTTTTCAAATGCGATCAGTTTGGGACATTCGCTACTTACTTTGCTTTTTCGATGACATATCCACTTTACGAAGGAAAATCTTCATTCTACCGCCTTCTTTGGTCAACATTAAGTAATGTTTTGGGAACTTCGCTGACTCGAAAGACGATGACTTTTCTCTGAATTGTGGCTGGACCAGTTCGCTACCCAAAGCTGGCTTTATCTGCTTGAAAACATAGTCACTTTTGAGGTCTCCATTGAAAGCACATTGCTTGTTCGGTTGACAGTGAATTCTAATTTTATACTTCTTTGGTAAATGGCTACCGAATTGAATGTAAGTGACTGGCCGACCTGTGGGATAAAAAAGGAAAAATAACAGACTAGCAATAACTGTACTTTTGTATTGCTCAGTGTGAGAAGTTTCTTTAAGCCCCTTTTCAGCCATTTCGCCACAAATGAATTTTCGTAAAGTCGAATTTACCTTTGCTTTCTTTGCCTATAAATCATTAGACACTTCATCTGTCTGCTATTAAGTAAAAGTCCATTAATTCGAATCAATCCAAGACTCTAAGCATTAAGATTTTTCAAACATCTGAACTTTTCTTTGCGTACCAAGTAGAGGCTTTCTGCTGTAATGCGGATGCTGTAATTCTAACAGCTTGTCATTTACCACTTATCAAATAGATAGCACTCATAGTCTTCATTTATTATCTTGGCCTAAGCACCAGCTTCATTTATTATCATGGCCTAAACACCAGCTTTCGAGATAAATAATTTCGTCAACCTGCATGGCTGTATTCAAGGCCTTTTAGCAATGCTTCTCACTTATATCGTCATTTTGTCACTCGTCATATAATATTAGGTTTTCCTTTTCGAATCTCAGATTACGTTTACACGATGCCGGCACGTTTTTAGCAAAATTTCAGCTAGCGTTTACACGTTACCGTTTTCATAATACGCCGGTTAGAGTTCCGTTTTAAAAATCTACCGCTTTCAAAATCTGCTGGCAAAAAGTGTGCCGTTTTCGTGTGAACGGGAGGCCTGCCTATCCGTCACATTCTCACCCTTTTCAAAATCTGTCGGCATCTCGTTGCATTCTTGTGTTACATTCTTTTCTTCAATCTATTAATACACCATCTTATCAATCTTTCTCTTTCTGCCTCATGAGCTCGGTACTAAGGGCCTGAAATGTTTAGTCTTCTAAGCTCTTGGCTATATACTGTTTTTAAAGCTATTTTAATGTTTTTGATTTTGAGAGCTTTGGAATATGCTTATGTTGCAGCCTGCCACTTTCTAGGAGGCTCCAGAGCTTCTGCGTTTGGGGATGAGCAAAATCGCGGAATTATCAACAAATTATAACAAAATGTAGCTCAGTTTATGGCTGGACAAAGCAGATGAAGATCGGCCAGAATCGCATAACGCTTTCCATACTAAATTCCTTATAACGTATCAACGGTTTAGCGATTTGAGTGACATATGTTGTAATTTCTTAGCGTCATCTTACGAAAATAAGCCACGTTCTGCCCAGATTGATTGCGAATTCACAAGATTGTATTTATGGTCTATTTCTCCCTGTTGTACATACTGTCAAACGCCGAGACTTCTATTGACTTAACGGGTAGATTCCTGCTACGCATGTAAATATGGCCTAAATTTTGCAACAAATGCCGGCCAATGTAGTCATTTCAAATTTGATAGATACAAATGAGTTACTTTAGAAGATAAGAAAAAATGTTACCTGTGACCATCAATAACTGCAAAAGCCCTATCAATGCTATCTTCTCCCACATAGCGCTTGATTATGAAGTCTTGTTGCCTTGAAAACAGCAGCTGTAAAAAATTTGAAATTGTTTCCAATGTGAGGTCAAAAGGTTGAACTGGTCTAACGGAGATAGATCGGCTATTGTAGAACAACTGAACGAAACTGTCTTAAAGTTCTCTTAGGAACTGTTGAAACTCCTTTTGGAAGCAAAATGTGGAAAATATTTCAAAGAAAACGTTAAATAAACAGCAAACGAAAGGCAAATGCTCTCAAAAACGAGAATTTAAGGAATAACTTTCAAACATTTTTTATAAACAAGTCGAACAAATATATTTACCAGGTGTCAAAGGATTACGGGAACAGGTTCAATTCAGTTCAATGGTAAAAAATGCTTAAATCGATCTAAAATTGGATGAATCATAATCCTTGGCAGTTAATTTAAACCTGGATTCCTCACTTCTTAAAACTTTGCTTCGATTTCCAAGCTGTTCATTCTTATCAAGCTGTTCAAGGTTTCCAGATCGACAGAGAACCTGAGATCTAGCGAAACAGTCCTTATCAGCAAATTTAAACATTGCTTTCAAACTGTGCAAGTTAAACAGACAGGTATGACAAGTTATGTCCGATCTACTTCAATCAGTAGGAACTTCCAACCTGCCATTTAATTCAATGCCTGATTGTCTGAGCACCTGTGATTATGACGGGCAAATCACCCTAAAACTAGTGTGCGAGATTTCGGGATCTTAAGAATCTCTCGGATTTTTCAAAGATTTTGTGGACTTTTCTGAGATTTCCAATGATTGTAAGACTTCGAAACATATGCATTTAAAAGCTATTCAATTTTTTGAAGATTTTGCATGAGTTTCGGGGATTAAAACGATTATTTAGTTTTCAAAGACTTGTCGAAGGATTTTTTGTAGCATTTGTATCATTTGTTGGGAGAAACTTCTGCGATAATCTTAGATTTACGAAGATTTTCTTTCAGATTTTGAAGATCTTTTGAAGATTTTTGAGACTTCAAGATCTTTTGAAGATTTTTTAGCTTTTTAAAGATTTTCTGGGATTTTCAGGAAACTGTACGAGATTTTTGGGGTGAGTTGCCCCTCAGATTGCTAATTATGTTTCAAATGATCACAGTAACTAATGAAAATTGTAAAACAGTTACCTCACAAACTGAAGCAATTTCTCAAGCAGAACCAGCAAAGATGTTCGTTTTTCATGATGCCAGCTTGATTGATCGATTGATTGATTAGTTGATAATGTGATTGATTGACTTACCAACTCATATCATATGCAACTTAATAACTGACTTCCTTGTCCCCTTTGTTCTTCGACTTGAATGAAATCGCTTCAAACAGCAGGGACCAACACAATTACCATGGGTGGTTAGACACCGTAGTTTTGCTTCATCGCCGCTTTGTTGTTTTTGCGGAGGATGAAATTATTTGTTTCATTTTATATTATATCTTTTTCACTGTTTCATTCTAAGTCCCTCTCAAGCAATGTCAACTGAAGGGAAACAAGGAACTCAGGTAATCAGAATGTCTGACTTTAGCGTGTATATGTTTCACATGATGATAGCGTGTAAACGTTCGTTTAAGACATGCAGTGGTGTTCATGTAAGGGCGCCTGCTTAGATTCATAAGCACAATTAGGTTGTAAGTGTATGTTTTACAAGAAAGTGCATATTACAGCATGTATCCAACAAGATGTTCGTGCAAATAAACCAAGAATGTTCGTGTAAGTGCATGTGATTACATGGAAGAGTATGTGCGAGCGGGAGGTTTTGTTTACATGCATGAGTTTGGTGTGCATATATGAATGCACTCGTGTGCGTGTGCGTGTGTGTATTTATATTTGTACATTTATGGGCAAGTTCTGGTGTCCAATTGTGTACAGGCGTATGCTAGGTGCATGAGTGAGTGTAAACGAGAGGTTACTCGCGGATGCGTGCATTTGCGCATATCTACGTGTAAATGAAATATGCATGTGAATGGTAAGTACCTTCTCCGACTTAGTACTTGGAAAGGTTCCAAGTACATAGAGGTACTCGAATGCGCATACGGTGGTGTGGTAACAAGCGTGTTTGAGTGCAAACTATCGGTGTGTGCATAATTTCCGATTTAGATGCGTTTATCGGTTCATCATAAATGCATGCATACTGCGAATCTCAGTAAAGCGACCTCTCCAATTTATCCCTTTTCGAAAGATCAGTTAGCAGCAGAAACCTAGCTACCTGCTCCGGGTGCTCCTCCTCCGGGGCCTTCACCATCCTTCGATGCGGGGAACTTCTTAAGCTCTTTTACAGCCTCTTCTTCGCTCATCTCATCATATCTGTAAGAGCATGCGTCAGCAAAGTTTTTGCTGTCGTCATCAATTCCAATGTACATAAGGCCATCTTTGTAGATGCCATCTCTTGGTTCATTGCAGAGGAAAAAGTACGGCTCGCCAGCCACTTGAAAGATGTCAGATTTTGTGTTCACTTTGTATTGCTTCGTAAATGTAGCTTTGATCTCTATGAGCAAATATACAAAGTTGTAAGTATACTGAATAAGACCATGTGCAGTTCGGACACTATTGTTGTGCTGCTTGAACTAACCATTTGATAACAATAACATCACGATGGTTGTTTCCCGATTCCCACTAATTCATCGTTAAAAACTCTGGAGAACATCTTCTTAGAATATGCCTTCAGATATTCGCTGGATGTAGAGATTTGCCTGCGAGCGGCGCTCGCACACTGGCGTACTTTGGCGATGCTCGTACTGGACCATCTAACAACAAGTTGTAATTTAATCCATGGGCAATAATCCGGGGGGGGGGGTACTTGACTAGGGAAGTGACGGGGGTGTGTGGCAAAGCTCTCCACACCCTGTACCCTGTCGCATAAAATATGGCCCAAAAGTATACCCTGTCGCATAAACATTTTGCCAAAATCCATTGTTTCAAGAGAAATCTAAAAACTTTTCTTCCACATGATACCCTGTCGCATAATTTTCTTATCAATTGTAATACCCTGTCGCATAATTTTTATCAGAAAATGACACCCTGTCGCATAATTTTTATCGTAAAAGGACACCCTGTTGAGCGGCACATCCCGTCCAGTCAAGTATGGGAGTAACCCCCCCGGGGCAATAATGCACTGTTCATGTGGCCTATATTTTAATCAAAATTGTATTCATATCCACTGTATTGTTTCTCTTTCACGAGATTGTCAGAGACGCTTTATAATGGTGCTTTTCCTTTCTTCTTCCCGCCACACACAAGGTCGATACTGAATGCTAAAATCATTCAAAATATTCTAATATCGCAACGTAGGAGCTCACACACGAAATACTGTTTGCAAATTTTGAATGAAGGTGGCATTCAGTCGCAGTTGTGTGTGATGAGAAAGGTGAAGTGCCAATATCAAGCTTTTCTCGCAAACCCATGGACGAGAAACGACACAGCGAGCAAGAATGCGATACTTACCATAATATAGCCACTTAAAGGGGAAGTTCACTCGAAAATAAAAATTTCCAATTTAGCTTGTTTTGGGGTTAAAACAATGTCAGGAAAGCAAAACTAACATTTACCTGCGATTTTATGCCGTTATTTTGCCGCTTTTTACCTCCAAACCTTGCTTCGTGACCGCCGCCATCTTGCCCGACAAAAAGACTGGAGCGAGAGTTGTTGTCTGACGTCATCACGTGCAGAAAGCATTATGAGGCACACTATATAGTACGGAATCCAATCATAAAAATCGTGCGAACTCAGCTATGGGGATAAAAATTGGTGGAGAGGGGCAGTTTGACATGCTGAAAAGATAGGGTATGAACCAAACCCAAATATGCCCCCTGAGGCTATTTTTAGACAGTGGGGCTGTGTGGGTGCTAGTCCTTAAATCGGTTATTCCTATAACTTTGTTACCAATCGTGGTACCAGCTCCAAACTTTGATTTCTAGGTAAAGTCGACCCGCTGAAGGAGAGGATATGAAATCAGATTGCAAAATGCCCCTTGTGCTATTTTTAGATGGGGGCTCTAGGCTCCAGGCCGCCTAAAGGGTTCTTTTAATAAATTTGTTGCAGATTGTGGTACGGACATGAAACTTGGTGGTCAGGGGCAAGTTGATACGCTGAAAAAGACTAGATGTGGGCATAAATTGTAAAGTGCCTCCTGTGCTATTTTTAGACTGGGTACTAGGTTCCAGACCTCCAAAGGGGTTATTTGATACACTTCTTCGTTGCAGATTGTGGCACTGACATGAAATTCGGTTATCATTGGCAAGTTGATACGCTGAAAGAAAGAGGATGTGGATCTAAATTGTACAATCACTCCTGTGCTATTTTTAGACTGTTGTACCTAGTCCCAGGCCTCTAAAAGGGTAAGTTTGATAAATTTGTTCCAGATTGTGTCATGGACATGAAATTTAGATGTCAGGGGTAAGTTGATGCGCGGGAAGAAATAACATGTGGATCTCAATTGTTAAGTACCCTTATGCTATTTTTAGATTTGGGTACTAGGTTCCAGACCTCTTAACGGGTTTTTTTAATAACTTTGATGCAGATTGTGGTACTACCATGAAACTTGGCTTTTCAGGGCAAATTGATACACTGAAAAAGATAAGATGTTGATCTAAATTGTAATATGTCCCATATGCTATTTTTGATAACTCTTTAAATCTTTTGAATTACTCTTTTTGAGGTCTGGGGCCTAGTATCCTAGTCTAAAAATAGCACAGGGGGAATTTTACAATTTATACCCACATCCAGTCTTTTCAGAGTATCAATTTGGCCCTGAATACCAAATTTCATATCTGTGCCACAGTCTGCAATGAAGTTATCAAAAGTGCACTTTTAGGGGTCTGGAACGTAGTATCCCAGTCTAAAAATAGTACAGGGGCATTTTCCAATTTGTCCAATATCTTATCTTTTCAGTGTATCAAGTTGTTCATGAAGACATAATTTCATGTAAGTACCACTATCTGCAAAGAAGTTAATAAAGTAACCCTTTAAGAGGCCTGGGACTAGGTACCCCAGTCTAAAAATAGCACAGGGGTGATTTTACAATTCAGATCCACACCCTATATCCTTCAGGGTATCAATTTGCCAATGATAACCGAATTTCATGTCAGTGCCACAATCTGCAACAAGGAAGTGCATCAAATAGCCCCTTTGGAGGTCTGGAACCTAGTACCCAGTCTAAAAATAGCACATTGGCATTTTCTTATCAATACCCACATCTTATCTTTTTCAGCGTATCAATTTGTCCCTGAAAACCAAATTTCATGTCAGTACCACAATCTACAACGAACTTATTACTATTACCCTCTTAGAGGACTGGAACCTAGTACCCCAGTCTAAAAATAGAACAGGAGGCATTTAACAATTTATGCCCACATCTAGTCTTTTTCAGTGCATCAACTTGCCCCTGACCACCAAGTTTCATGTCCGTACCACAATCTGCAACAAATTTATTAAAAGAACCCTTTAGGGGGCCTGGAGCCTAGAGGCCCCATCTAAAAATAGCACAAGGGGCATTTTGCAATCTGCTTTCATATCCTCTCCTTCAGCGGGTCGACTTTACCTAGAAATCAAAGTTTGGAGCTGGTAACACGATTGGTGACAAAGTTATAGGAAAAACCGATTTAAGGACTAGCACCCACACAGCCCCACTGTCTAAAAATAGCCTCAGGGGGCATATTTGGATTTGGTTCATACCCTATCTTTTTCAGCATGTCAAACTGCCCCTCTCCACCCATTTTTATCCCCATATCCGAGTTTACACGATTTTTATGATTGGATTCCGTACTATACAGTGTGCCTCATATTGCTTTCTGCACGTGATGACGTCAAACAGCAACTCTCGCTCCAGTCTTTTTGTCGGGCAAGATGGCGGCGGTCACGAAGCAAGGTTTAGAAGTAAAAAGCGGCAAAATAATGGCATAAAATCGCAAGTAAATGTTAGTTTCGCTTTCTTCAACCCAAAAAGAAGCTAAATTGGAAATTTTGATTTTTGAGTGAACTTCCCCTTTAAGCAGTGCGTTATTGCCCATGTTTATACATCCTTTGAAACTAAAAAAATCTTTCTTATGAAAATTATTCTCACCAGGTGAGTAAGGTATCCACAGGGATTAGGCGAGGGATATATCCTGCATGCTATTTCTCAAGGGATGAATATATACTCCTAAGGGATGAATATTCACCTGTTTTCTAAGCATCGGTGTTAATGTTGTGTCCATCCCTACCAACCAAGGCCTAAGTCATCTTTCGCATGCCTCATAAGAGCTACCGGGAAATAACAGGATATGTCCGGGGAACCGCGGGAAACAACAGGATATTTCCCGGGGAACGGCAGGAAATAACAGGATATACTGGAAAGATAGGGAAATATAGGCAGGCATTAATCTTCACAGGGAAGATATTTCCTGTTGAAAAGGTAAAATTTCCCCCTTTGGTAGGGATAATCATACTTACTCTGCTCCTTAGATGACATGTCGACTTTACGAAGATACAGCGTCTTCTTGCCACCTTCTTCTTCCAACATCCAGAAATAGCCTGGAAACTTGGCCGATTCGAAGGAAGCTCCTCTTTCTCGAAAGTGAGGCTTAACCAACTGGTCACCCAGAGCTGGTCTTATCTTCTTGAAAATGTAGTCACCCTTAAGGTTGCCATTGAACGAACATCGTTTGTCCGGTACGCAGTGAATTCTCAGTTTACCCTTATGAGGAAAAGGGCTGTCTATTTGAACATAAGTCACTGGTTCACCTATGGAATAGAATGAGCAAAGACTATAGTCGCAAAGCGTAGGAGGGTAGTTTGGATCGATTTGGAAGATTGGAAAATCATCGAGATTGGAGCAGTCCGTTTGGGGTAAATGTTTCCTTTGAAGTGATACATTAAGGACCAAAACATTTTAGACATGACTGCACCTTAAAGGGGCAGGGTCACGTAATGTAAACAAACTTCTTTCGAAACGATGATTTTAAGTATTTTTGATAATCCATATCAGAGAGATTTTCCACTACTTTTCTCAAAATATAGGTGCTATTTTGAAGATGGACTCTTGAATTTTCTAGAGAAATAAACCAAACACTCATATGTTGTAGGATTGCAGAGATATTGGTGGATTTTTAGAAGTAACTTTATTGTGGATTCACCCTATCCACCAAAATCTGAGCGGAACACAATGGCCACGTGTGGGCGACAATAAAGATCATAAAAAATAAGTTGCAGCTTCAGTATGATTAAGTGTTCGTAAATTATGCAAAAGGTACCTATCCAAATTTTGAATCAATGCTAACTAGTGAATAAAAGCAAGCTCATTTTTCTACAAACTGATGAAAGTTGTCACTTGTTAGAGGCATTTACAAGGTATCTCAACACAGTATACAAAGAAAAATCCAAGAACGAAATCCAGAAAAATTAAATTTGATGAAACGTAAAAAATAAACGACGACATACTTTTCATATAATCGCTGATAATTTGTTAAAAGACTTATTATTTATTTCGTAGTGAGAACCATGTATCTTTTAGTGATATTGAGAACTTTACAGAAACAGACGAGAAATCATTGCCGTTTTGTTAAAATTCATAATCGTCAAGGTTTGGTATATCAGCGACACGGGGGGGGGGGGGTTCTTCCATAGTAAAGGTACCTGGGGATGTGCCGCCCGCGAGGGTATACTTTTTCGGACTTCTAGTCTAGCCAAGGGTGTACTTTTTGGCAATTTTAGTCGAGTTAGGTCTAGGCAAGGGTATGCTTTTTGGGAATTTTGGTCAAAGAGATGTCAAAATTCGGTAATTTTTGTAAAAAAAACCCAACTTCTTAAAAATTTTGGTCTAGAAAATGCGAAAATTTGGCAAGTTTTGCCTAGAAAATGCCAATTCAGAGCACTTCTGAAGGAAAAATTAGTCTAGCCAAGGGTATCATTTTCACAAAAATTGGTCTAGCCAACGGTTACATTTTCAAACTGTGGGCGGCACCCCCCTACCCGAAATTTAGCCGAGAACCCCCCCCCCGTGATCAGCGATAACAATAAGACATAGAGGAACCATCCGCCAAGTAAGTTTTATATTCAAAATGGAATTTAGCGTACAACCTAAATTTTAAGTACAGTAAAAACCCGCGTATAAGAGCCTAGTGATTAAGAACCTACAGGCTGAAAATTCTAAAGTCAGACCCCCAATATATATGAACCCATTCAGCCTGAAATTTGAAATAGGTTCTTATTTATGGAGATCATCAAACTAGATCAAACTCTAGTTGCTTTGCCATTGAGCCTATACGTACTGATTCCGCCATATGGGCAAATTTCAAAGAGCTCTAAAGACACTTTGAAAGCTTTCCATTGTATTCTGTAAAATTTCTGTTTCTTCCACGAACTGATGTTTTGAACAAGGCCTCATGAACTCAGGTGCATCTCAACAGACAGTAAATAATGGGCTTGAAGTTTAAATCGGAACAAAAGAAATACCTGGAAGCCATGAATGAAATAAGAACCAATTTAAGAACCTGAACAGCCTAATTTCCTACTAAATACTCAATATATAAGAACCTAATCAGGCTGAGTTGCACAATTGTAGGTTCTTATACGCGGGTTTTTACTTTATCAAAATAATGAGGTTTTTTGTAAACAGATAGATTGACTAAGGCAGCGAATCTTGACTGAACCAATACGTAATTCATTTACTCTAAAAACAGAAATGCGATCGAAGTACATCGATAAAAATGAGTCCGGCCGCATTCATAGGCCTATATGAAAAACTGCGAAATTGCCGAGAAGTGGCGACAGCTCAGTGACAAATACATAGAAATAAAGGAATAAATAAGTGTATCTCAGCTCCTGAGTGAATTGAATGATGTTCTACAATCTTATACATAAAGATAACGAAAAATTTTGCTTTCAAAATATGTTTGGAAATAACAGCCAAGCGTTAAAATTCGTACAAATGTACACATGGACAAACAGAAATTTGTCGGCCATATCAAGGGGGCTTGGTCCACAGGCACAGAAACTTTTTGGGTTGTTTTTCGGCTTTATAAAGTAAAATAATCGGCCTGTTTAGCAGGTTTTCGAATTTTTTACATCGTAACCCACCAGGTATATTCATTACTGTACATGATAAAACAGCTACCTACCAGCAAACCATGGGGCCTAACGAAGAAAAATCTACATAAAAAAGATAAGAAAATAGATAGAAATCAATGGGCTTACATAATAGAACAAAAATTTTACCTTTTATTAGCAAGAATTGCATTAGCCAGGTGAAAACTATCTTTTCCAACATTTCGCTGAATTATGAAGTCATTGCCTAGAAAACAGTAGCAATCAAAATTCGCGACTGTTTCAAATCTCAGGTCAAAAGATTATACTGGTCTTTGTGTCGTAACAATAGGCGGTTGTTACATGTTTCATTGTCTAGGCTAATGTTGTTGTTGCTGCAGAATAATCAACACAGTTGGGGCAAGCAATAGATAGGATGTGCTACAATTCTGTAGCAAAGCTGGTAGAGTTTTAACGACAAGGTCTAATAAGGTTGCAAATGAGCATATGCAATTAGCATTAAACCTTCTTAGTCTGCGAACACGCTTCATTGTTTTAGAACTAAAAATTGTCTTCACAAGTTTCCAGTTTTTATATTCAAACCGTCACAGAAATTAACTTCTATCGCTGTAGATAGCTACGTGATGAAGCATATAAAACATAAAAAAGAGACATGTAAATTTGGTAAGAAAAAGCTCTGTCAGAGTTCTAAAACGCTGCAGACATAAAACCACAGCAACCAATTCTCAAGAATATTGGTGCAATGACGTATTTTTTAAAATAAGCCTTGGTTTTGGTAGTTAGATTTATTTGTTTAAAAATGATGTGCCATTAGAACTTCCTAGATTTTGGCCATATTTTACCTACTATCTCAAAACCAAATTTCTTATAAAATTACATGTAAAGCATTTTCAAAGACAGCACCAGAACATCTACATTGAAGAAGAATAGGGCTCGAATCTTTACAAAAATGTAAAATGAAATGCGTAGAATGTTACTGCTCCATTCTTTCTACGGAATTGATCGAAGAAACTTCATGTAATTTATCATGCCTCCAGGGAGAGCATTCTTAAATCATCATTATTTTCAGAAGTATAGCATTTATAAAATTCCCACAAGTTTTGAAGTTGTGACATCATCAAATTGCTAAAACCATAAACCATAACTAGCTACAAACTTTTGCTTGCTACCATCTTGTAGGCCTTCAAAAACTGAGTATTTCTTGTTTTGGTCATATTGATTTTCCTCGATCTGTTTGGGGTCTGGGGATTATATTGTTTGTCAATGTTTCAGATACCTCCTCTCGTACATTCTTTCATAAAACTTAAAAGCGCAGTAATTCTTTAAATGATCATGATATCAAAAATGTTCTTTCTAGACTTATTGCGAACGATCTAAAGAACTCTTTGATCCACACAGCTGAAAGAATTGGGCGATAACATGTTACACATTTTATTAAAAATTTTTTGCAAGGATTCGAGCCCTATACTAACACAAGATGGGTTAAGCAATACGAATTCTCGTGAAATAATATTACCTTTCTTCAACCCATAGCTTTTATGATCATCCTCATACTTGTCATGGAGTTAAGCTTACTTCTTTCTTTCTTCTCTTTCAAGGCCTAGTGAGCCGGTTTGCCGCCCTGGAACTGCACTTCCTGCAACTGGGAGCTGTATCGCCATTTCTCTAACCAAAACAACATTCTGAAGTCTTCAGAGCTTTGCACAGTAAACAGAGGCTGGAGCCGATCCTAGTACGTAAGTCTTCTTGAAAACTGGCGATGTAGCAAACTTCAGGAAACACGCAAAAGAAGCCATCTAAACGTTGACTATAACATCAGCAGTGGCAGAAAGATACTACCAGACCCGTGTATGTCTTGTTTGTGGGCACCTTAAGCCGATAGGCCTAACTTTCTCTGCGTACCAAAATAATTCATGGCCATTCTTAGCCATTCTGTCTACGTTGATGGGACAGTGGGATAAAATTGATGTTGGTCTCAAAGACATTGCGAGTGGAGGTAGAACAGGCAGACATTGTACCGGTTTCGTACCGGCCTACTATTATCATATCTCGAAAGTCACTCACAACAAATGACTCTAATCGATCTCAGTGGTCTCCAGAAGATATTGCTGCCCTAGAATGCCGCCTGTGATTTTGAAGAAGTGATAGCTTTGCAAGCAATGCAAGCACCTTCACACTGAGCAGCAGCACAAACCCTTTGAGTTTGAGCGGTGACATTACCATGGAAGGCTTTTCAGGATTTCGCACATGGTATAGCTGTGCGGAAAAAGGAAACGTTGGCCCAATAATTAAGGGAGGTAACGTTACTGTAGGAAGGTCGTGTGCTGTTTTCAAGCAAAAGCTGTTTAGGGCTCAATATAAGAATTCTTCAGCATTTTGATTCCCCAAACAAATACGCTAGTTGCATCAAATTTAACTGCAGATGGGGGCAAGTTTGGAACCTGGGACCGCAAGTTTTGGATGTACGGTAAATGTTCACAGAGATTTTTCAAGAGAATTTGTAGGCTTCATAGATAATGTACTGGCTTCAACCCAACAGGTGTTAGTTGCACTTGAGTCGTATAAATGTTATCACAGTCTATAGAGAGGTTGAGAAAGTATTTCAGAAGGTTTTATCTTGAGGTTATTTTTTTAGCCCTACCGTTACACACATAAAAGATAAATATTAGTATTTTTATCCACAGCAAAAATTTTGCAGACTTTTTTCAGGTTCCCATGAACGGTTGCCAGAAAAAAGGCTCTGCCACCTCTGTTTAACTGTCAAGCGAAGGAAACACCGAGGGTTAAGTCTATGATAGTACTACCATACATCACCTGCAGATTCTCCGTCAGGCTTCCTACCAGACTTAGGAACAGGTTTGCCAAGTCTTTTAGCGGCTTCATCCTTTGTCAACTGGAATAACGCATATGAACATCGGTCAGCAAAGAATCTTGAATTATCGTCTGTTTTTATGAGGAGATAATATGGTTTATCTCCTTCATTACAAACAAACTCATATTCATGGCCTTCCATCAAAAATATTGATGCTTTTGTTCTCACTTTTAAGTTCTGTCTGAAGGTTGCTCTCTGCTCTGGAGAAAGGGAGAAACACGGGATTAATACATGCAACCAAGGAAGCAACATATATTTGTTAATGCAGGCTCTATTTATGGCTGCTATACAGTTGATGTGGGCCTGCTGCACTAATGAAAATTTTCTGCGGTTTTTCATAACTTTTTATTGCGAAATTGATGGAACAAAGAAAGAAAGCTTCAACATGCATTGAAAATTATTGCTATAATGATTAAATTGGCATGCGGAGGAGCGTACCGGATTAACTTAAAAAATAATCAGTAATAACTGGAAATCTTTTTCGTAAGACCCTCAAACCGACTGGACCCCCTGTTAGGCTATAATGGGAGTACCCAACCCCTAACTAAAACTCCAAAGCTATGGTTTGGACGAGGAGGCAAATTTGCACTTTTAAGCTTGGTATTTTACCTCTCAAAGCAGTAGTACTAACAAGGCAAAGTATCAACGTCCAAGTTAACTATGAAGGAGCATATTGAAATTGGACACAACAAAATCTGTATACTCTTCTCTGGAACAGCCTGCAAGCAATGCTCCTTAGCAGAGTCTTTTCAGTTAGCAAAAGGGAAGGAGGAAGGTTTTCTTTTATTTTTTTGCGCATGCGTTGGATTTTGACTACATATACAAACTACAAGAAAATCTACAACTACATAGACTACATATACATCAATTTGTGAAAATAAGAGTTTTTAACTTACTTTAACGGGGCAGGGTCACATAACTGTAAATAAACCTCTATAATCTATATTGTTGCCCACATATGGCCATTGTGTTCTGCACAGATTTTGGTGGATGAGGTGAATCCACTATAAAGTTACTTTTAAAAATACACGAATATCTCTGCAATCATACAACATATGACTGTTTCGTTTGTTTCTCTACGAAATTCAAGAGTCCATCTTCAACATAACATCTTCATTTTGAAAAAAAAATAGAGGAAAATCTCTGTATTCTGGCCTATAAAAATACTGCAAAATCGATGTTTCGAAAAAAATTTGCTTACATTACGTGACCAAGCCCCTTTAAGAATACCAGGGGATAAGCAAAATAAATAAAGTCGTAACACAAGGACTGCAAAAGCCAAATTGGTACGACGCTACAGAGGAGAGAGCACTGCAAGCCGTATTTCAAATATCGTCAATGAAACACACCTAGTATCAATTCAGTTTTTTGAGAAAAGCTGAAATAAACTTACGTGAGTCAGTGTCTGTTGGCTTTTCAATCGAAATAACCGGATTTTTATCTTTTGAAGCCATGAAGAAATAGCCAGGGTATTTTACGGACTCGATATTGACACCTTTTTTTGGGACTTCTGTGGTTCCAATGATCGGTGGATTGTGCACTCTCCAAACCTCGCTGCCATCATAATCTTTAGCAAGGTACGGGCGTTTATGCGGACCCTTTACCATAATTGCCAGACCAGACTTTTTGAATTCAGGATCCGCCAATAAACCAATTTTTGCTACAAAGAAAATAAAATAGCTAAGAATCTAGAATCGATGCGAAATTTTAAGAGTATTAAAGGCTTGATTCTAATTAACGATTACGCTAAAGGTGTCTCATAGGATGTCCAGGACGGCAACGCCAGCCAGAACGTTATCTAAAATTCTGGAAAGCAAGTCTTGTTTCCGTATGCTACCTTCAATATATCATCCAAAAGGCCCAGATAAGGCCCCCTGTAACTCAGAGATGCCTGAAAACGATATTCTTATTTTGAAGACAAACATTTAGAACGACTGAGTTTTACTTCGCAAGCCTAGATCTGCAGTACAGAACGCCAGAAATGTGGTTTCCAAGTTGTGAAATTGAAGAGGAAAACTTCATAGTCTCTCATAGGAAGCAAAATTCGAATGAAAAACCAACAAGGAATCTTTTGAATCTAAAGTTCTGAAACAAAAGCAACTTTGCGTTGCAGTTGCCGTTGCCGTCGTGGTTTCGTAAACTCCCTAATATTTCTTAGGGAGTCTTCATTTTAAAGCTGGATGCAAGGGTGGGAGAACTTTAGGAGGAGTACCAAAATTTTTTGCCTCGTTTTATTGACGTATCAAACATTTTCGCAAAATATATATCATGTGCTGTGAATTTTTTGGAATACACTTCAAAGTGAAATTAATCACTGTTTTGCTAGGAGAACTACGTATCTTGGTTTTCGATAGCTATTCCAACTTTGCCTCTAATTTCATAAGTTTCAACCAACGGAGGGCTGAAGAATCTCCTAATGTTATAAATGAAATCATTGAAATAGAATCCTTGCGTCTGCCTTACCCTGGTTTTCAGCATTGAAAGCTTTCATGATGATTGCGATAATTTTACATTGGTTAGGCCTTAGGACTATCAAGGCCTATCACCGAGAATATCCTCAGTCACGGCTAATCCACGTTCAGCTGCAGAAACCCTAACAGTAACACATGTTTAACTTACTCAGCGATTCCGAGCGCCTTCGTACAGGCAAAACAAACAGAGCAAAAGATCACGGACACTTAATTGTGCTCACATGTAAAATCCAAAGTTGTGTTAACAACAACAGGGGTGAAGACTAGACGTTGTCTAACTGCTTGCCTGGACTGAAATACAGATGCCACTGAAGCAACCAACGACAGCATCAATTCACTTCGATGAGCATAAATGATAGGACTTATATGATGAGTCTAGGAATATACCGGGTGAGCCAGAAAAAAGTTCCCACTTTTGAAAATTCATAACACCAAGGCTACTTCACGGGTTTGAATCATTCAAATTCCAGTTAAAAGCCGAAAGATCAAAGTAATTTTGTCATTTTTCTCGCTGTTCTACCAGCACTACAAATATAGGTTAATTCAACTTTACAAAAATTTCATGGTTGATTGATTACTGAAAAATGGCCCAAAACATCGATCAATTCATAAATGACCTCTCGCACAGAATAATGAAGGAAATGCAACTTCTCATGCGTGAGAGATATCCCCTAGGCATTAATTTCCTTGGCATTGAAAATCGTTCATATTTGTTTGAAAATCGATGTCTTATAACTCTTTAGGAAGGTGAAACGCACATGGCCTATTGTTCGATTTTAATAGAATCCTTACAATTTGATCAATGTTTTATGCCCTTTTTCCGTGATTTTGCAACCATGAAATTTTTATAAAGTTGAATTTACCAATACTTCTAGTGCTGGTGGGACAGAGAGAAAAATCACGAAAATACTTTGATCTTTCGACTTTTAACTACAATTTGAATGATTCAAATCCGTGTAGTAGTCTTGGTGTTATGAAATTTCAAAAGTGGGAACTTTTTTCTGGCTCACCCGGTACTAAAAATGTTACATTGTGTACAAAGCGTGCTAGAATCGCTACGATTTACAGCCAGCCTTCAGGAGTTTTCTATCATCATACGAAAGTAAGGGATGGCCAGAAAATGATGAAGAAATACACAAGAAGCTATATCGATGTATAGAAAATGGTTTGCGAGGAGGTAGGTTATATGTTTGTTGTTATCTTCAAAGAAAAACAGAAGAGAAATCCTGTCGTTCTCAAAACAAAGAGTTTAGTAAGTCACTTGCAAAAGGGAATGAGTTTGCAAGACCAAGAAACGGTGTGGCTTTGCAAAATTTGCACAATTTACTTCCAGTGTAAATTTCGTACTTGAAGCATTTTTTAAATTAATGACAATTCCAGGTGGTTGAGGGTGAGGCCGACTATCGAGCATCGAAAGAAAGCTTATTGGCGCTAACTCCAAAGAATTATGGCAGTTGAAACCTGGCAGAACAGTAAAAGCGAAATGTACACAAGTTTTGTACAACAAGAAAAAAGTTATCAGGTTTGACAGGCCGTGGAATAAAGAGTATGCGGCCGACATTCAAAATTGAAATATTAATGTATAAATCAACGGTTAAGTAAGATGCTAAAAATTTCTTTGTATTGGAAAATAACTCATCATTTATATCCAGAAATCCTTTGTTATTCTTGATCACACACTTATATCTTAAAAGCATACAGTTTCGCGAACTTTGCACAAAACAACTTTCCATCTAAACGAACATGAGATACTAGATTATTATTGATGCGTCGGAGCTTCTAACAGTCGCGCCATGTGTGCATTTTGTCGCTTCAAATGGCCTATTTAATCAAACTGTTGCAAGTTCATCTCAAATTAAGAAAATTACATGCGTTCCCACAAGTTATGGACAAGTGGTAGAGGGAATGTGAAATGGTAAATAGTCCTGTCTTTTGAAAAAATCAAGAAAAGCCCCAGACATAGAATTGCTTCTCTGGCTATCTATTGATCGCGGTGTGTGTGCTACTTCGACTTGGATGGGTTATTTTTAGATTCTTCTGCTCTCTGCAAATGCAGCCTTTAAACCTTGCACAAACCCTTCCAGATGCAACTTCCAAGTTAACAAGCGTGCTAATTCTTTCAGGCTTACGACATTCACCTCAAACAATTGCAAAGGCCCACTTTATTGCAACTGTTGCAAAATTCAAATAATAAAACCAAACGAGACATAATCAATACTCACAGCCAGCTTCTACGCCAACCCAGAGAATCGTCGATAACAAAATTAACAACATTTTGATAATTTTAGACAAGAAACTTCATCTTATCGCCATAATTAAAACTGTTTTAGCTCTTTTTGATTCAACTCTGGTGTGATCTTGAAAAATTCCGCCACCCGTTTGGTTAATCAGGCACGAGCAACCGTCAATAACATGTTGCCAATAACAATGGCTATTTTAGCTGGTAAAAAGCTCTCTAACTGTCACGATTATAGACAGGTTTTGTGATACTACCACTTCTGAAAACGAATTTCGCATTCTGAATCAATTTGTGTTTACTAATGTGAGTTGGTTAACGAGGTCGGTATAACAAGGACAGATTTTGCAAGATTATAGCATCAGTTGCTTTTCTTGAAACCTAAATTCAAAGCGATTTGCAATTGCAGACAAAGGAAATTCTCTCAATCAGTAATTCAAAACAAGCAAGGCCACAAAATTTCTCTGAAACCCAGGTAGCTAGCCCGCTTGTTGTGCATTCCAGAAATGGTTTTTAAAAGCAAACATGAGCATCTATTGAAAGACGGACAATAAATCTAAACATCTATCACTGGCATTTTATTTGCTTGTCGTAGAAACCAATTTAGCGGCGATTCAATTCTTGTATTTTTGTTGGGTGTAATCAATGCACTTACTGCTCAGCTTATGAAAAGCAACAATAAAATGCCCGCGGTAGATGTTTAGAAATCTCATCCTTCTTTCGATATTTTCGATACATGCTCATGTTCGCGTTTAAAAACCATTTCTGGAATGAACAACGCAACAAGCGAGCCTATTATTTGAGTTTCAGAGAAACTATGCGGCTTTGTATGTTTTAAATTACTGGTTGAGAGAATTTCATTAATTCCCATTGGTTTCATTCCCATTTCAGAGCGTTTTCATTTGAAAACGCGAAAAACGTATGAAACGTATCGCATTGGTGCGTTCTCGTGTAAACAGGAGGCCAATACGATATGAAATGAAAACGGAATTGTGTAAAGTAGCTGGTTTGTTTTCTTGATTAAATCAATTTTTGCAAGTTTGTAAGATGAGTCAATCAGCAAGTGCGAGAGCTAACACCTCTGAGTGCACTCAATCAAAGCAAAATAAACAGAGAGAGCAAAACTTTATGGTTGACTGCGTTTAAGGTGTCAAATCTATTCTTGAGGCTGTTAAATTCCTTTGTCTTTATTAAACATGTATCCTTTATCTTACCCTTGCTTATCCAATCATTTCAACGAATTTTCTGGGTTAAGACCCCTTTTACAAGAGTGAGTTGATTTTTTGGTTTCCGAAGTTTGAGGAGCCATTTACAAAGTCATCGATGCAAAGGCAAGTTTCTCACAGGTTTCTCCTACTAAATCCAAACTTTGCTTTAAACAATCAACTCGTTAGAGGCACTTTTTTTAGCCATTTAGACGTCATTCACAATTACTGGCTGTCCTTCTTTCCTTTCAGTAAACGCGAAAGACAACATAGCAAGTCCATATCAAATGATAAACGGAAGCCTCGATGGCCATCTAACTCGCGCTCACGAAAAGAAGTTTTTCACAGCTTGTTCCAATTCCTCAGAATTTTTGGCAGCCCTTTTGGGAGGCTTAACATGTGTATTCACCTTTGTATAGGTCACGGGGACTCTTTTCTCCCAGGAGGGTAACAAGTACTAAAACTGGTAAATTTCAGTGCTTTGAGAAAGGAAAATCGACGAAGTTTTGGGTCACTGTTTTCATTCATTTCTGCAGGCTTTTAAAAGTCAAAAATAGGAATTTCTGCAGAAAATCCCCCCATAGCTACGAGCAGGAATGACCCATTAAGGCCAGATAAATTTCTGAATCTAATTGAACGTATCAGCTTTGAAGCAAGACATTTTCATTACTATTGTTTTGAAAATCAGGGAGAAGCATTTTGTCAACCGCCGTATGTTTTGTAACTCACCCGGATAGTTATGAGGCTGAGCATAACGTATCACAATTTATATGTGTTATTCCAATACTTAACTTACAGCTTCCCAACAAGACAAAAAAGGTAGTAGATATTCAGATTTATCCTCTTCTTTTCGCTTGCGCGAGGATTTACTTAGGCATCCAGGCTTTCAAATATCCTCTTAAAATATACAACGTACCTGAACCCCAACTAGCATTGCAGTCTTTCTTGGAAAATTCATCATCGCTGAGACGAGTTTTCGTTGCAGATGCCAGTCACTGACGGCGGTTTACGTTCGCTACAATTTGGTAAAAATATACATAAAAGACAGAAAACAAAGGTCTCCAACTTCATACCTGTAGGCCAAAATTTTACACGACAATCTGCAGGGCTTACTAAACCGTAAGTTTAAGAGGAAAGAAGTTATTAAATTTTGTATTTTGCAAACTCAGAACTTTATCAAGAATGTGACTTGAAATTGAAAAAAGTCGATTCAAAGTCACACCTAATATAACAGAATTGCGTAAATCTACCAATTTGGCTGTAGATTAGTTGGAACGTATTCTTTTGGGCATCTGCAGTCTGCGAAGTCTTCTGAAAACGGTAGACTTTGCAGTGTCAGTTACCAAAAGAATGCGAATTCTGAAAACGGCAGACTTAACTGGCTGCGCAAAGAAAAACGCCAAAAGATTACACATTCTGAAAATGGTAGCGTTGGCAGACTTCGCAGAGAAAAATGCCAAAAGAATACGCATTCAAAAAGAATGAAAGTTCGAATGTTATTGTTCGGCGGAGTGAACTGAACTTTTGTTACAATGTACTTTTATTATGCAAACCCCAACAAAGTGTCATCGTTTCTTCGAATGTTTTTGAAAAATTTCATTCAGGAAACGCTCTCTGTGATCTTTCATAGGTCTGCCAGCTTCAGGAACAGAAGGTTTCCGAAGCCTTATATCTCTACCGTTTTCAGAAGAGCCCAAAGGAATACGTCAATAATAACCAACCACCTATCCATATAAAGAAGCAACAAATGAAAGCTGAGTGTCAAAAAGAAGGCTTCTAATCTGAAGACACTTACGTAGCTATCCGTAATAGATTTGACATATTTCTCCCAACTTGTTTGCCACGCTTTTGTGCCATTGCTTTCTGACTGATTTCCAGATTTTCATTCGTCTTGCAAGAACTTTGTCTCCTAGATTCTCCATTGGCAATTCTACTTTTAGAGATCACATAGCCCGTGAAAGCCTTGAAGCTGACACAAGAAAATCCAAGCAGCCTGTACGCTTACAACATTCAAATGAGCAAAACTTTGTGATGCAATTCTCAACTAGTCTACAAAGACTGTTTTACCAAGATGTAATATCTTAGTTTTACTACAAGCTGCCCGTCAAAGAGAGGTAACAATCTTCCTATCCTTAATTAAGCATTTATTTCACAGGACTGCGCCCAAATTGATTCAGGCAAAAAAAATTTTTATCAAGGAAAATTACATAACTTTTCAATCAACAATTCAGGTTTCGTTTGCGGTGGGGGTGTCGAGGAATAGTTTTAAAAACCTGATAAGTAGACATGATAACAGCTAAATTTGAATTGTTCTTTTTCCGATATTGCTCAGGTGGGGAATGCGTCATACAGGCCAGGATAACGCGGTCACGGTACCATGAAGATTCGACGAAAAGCTTAGAAAACAAGGCCGTTTGGTTAAAGGGAATGACCTTCGGAATTTTACACGTCAAGGTGAGGCAGCTATCACCTTGTGGAGGATCTTCCAAAAAATACAAAGAACTGGAGAAAGCATAATGGAAAGGAGGACAAAAAGAGGATCCAAGGCTCTAGTGTTCTGTTTCATGTTTCAGGGTTCTAAGTATTTGCAATGGTTTATGATTCATTTCATAAATAATAAGGTTAACGAATGGACAGAAGTATACTAAGGGTTTGCCTCTCAAATCCATAAAGGATTTAGGAACTTGATGGAATTCACCATGTAAATCACGGTTACCTTTATTGCTCATTTCGTTTTGCTGGAGACCCTATGCAAAACAAATTTTTCCGAGTCTTGATTGCCAACTAGCTCCCTTGAGGGGACATTTTCTACACCGGTATACAAATCATATTAGAGGGCATATTCGAGGGGGCGACTAATTAAATAAAAATGTAGATGTTTGTTCGCATACTGCGATTCAAGCTGATAAAGTTATGAAAAACAGAAAAACATGTCAGCTTTGAACTAGAATTCACAGGAAAAGAAATATCAAAATGTAACATTGAACCTTTGCGATAAAAAGCATGATACAAGACAAAAAATGTATAAATTTATGTAAAATTCACCCTTTTGTGGAATACAAATACCCACGATGCCACATGGGATTATTAAAGACAGGCGTATTTGTCAAATTAGTTACGAAATGGGAGCTTGTAAGTGTTCTTGGCTTTAATGAGTGTGCTATTCTGAATGAATAACAAGTTTACAAGATAACTAACAAGGAACTGCACGTGACAATACATGTGAAACTCTTCCTTTGGCAATCGAAACAATCAAGATTTCATTCAAAGTCAGCCAGCTGGATCCAATCGCTTTGAAATGGAATAATGTTAAATTTGTCACGTGATCCAAGGTGTGCACACGATGAGTGTGCATATGAGCCTTCCTAGAGCAGTTTGAGAGGGAGGGGGGGGGTTATTTGAAGGTCGGAGATTAATCGAGGACGGTGCTTTGTAAAATAATGAACAAACCTGGCGTGGGCTGATCTTTAATCCCTCTCCCAGTTTGCTCTATCATCTTTTTATTAGCAACAGGTTCTGAATATTCCTTGAATCCATACGAACATCGATCTGCGAAGAACCTCGTATCATCATCTGTTTTAATTCTCATTGGATAAGGTGGATCCTTGTCGTTGCACATGAAGTCATATTGATGTGCTTCTACTGAGAAAATGTAGAACTTCGTGCGAACTTTCAAATGCTGTCTGAACGTTGCACCCTGCTCTGAAGAAAGAAACCAGCAATTAGCAGCATAAGGGCTTCATATTAAACAATGACAAATATTGGCTGAAAGGACAAAAGAAAAGCGAAAGGAAAGGAAAGTTTAGTCGTTTCCCTATGGTTTTTCCTACTTTTTAAAATATAAAAAGATACGGAAGGGAATGAAGTTTCTTGAAAATTTGTTGACAAACTTGGAGTAGCACTGAACCAAGGTGGCTACGGATTCTAGCAAGATTTTGCAGGTATAGCAAAGATTTAAACTGATACAACTTTGTTAGAGTTGAAGGCTGGCTCGGAAATGTGTCTTGATTATTAAGTTTAGAAGTACTTTTATGGCATAAATTTGCAAACAATGCATACAGAAAGTAATTTGCTCTCTAAAATCTCAGTTGCTTTGCTCAGAAAACAGCGACAAGCATTTCAATAGATACCCTTATTTCAAACAAACAGTGAAGCTTTCCTGTGCACCAGCTTGATTGAAGGGTCTCTGGTCTCTGCTTTTGCACAAACTTGCTCTTTCAAAGTTTGAAGGTCAATCAGCTAACAAGGGATATTTTCATTATTCTCTAGCCTTCCAACGAATAAAACTCTTATGATAGCGAATATTTCTTTTTGGAGTCTTTTTGTTTGTAGCTTATTTGAAACATTTAAGCCCAACAAAATTGTGCCCTGTTTGTGTGATTACTGTGGAGGAACTGTAGATTGAATCATCTCGATTTTTACACAGTTGTTTAGGTCAAGCTTCAACTTAGAGTTTGAGACTTTGTTGATTCAATTTAACACGTGGTTGCTTATTAATGACAGAGAAAGGGCTAAATTTGTGGTCGCTTCAAAAACGGCACTTCAGTTGTTCTCCAGCAATGTCAAAATAAAGTAAGTTTCCAAAGAAAGGGTTCTAGCATCATATTAGAATTCTTGCTAAATTCTAAGGGTTAGCAGCGTCGTCTTTTCATAAGAAAGCACTTTCTACCTTTAAAAAAATGTAGTGAAAATTCTAATACGATGCCACAACCCTTTCTTTGAAAACTTACTGTATTTTGACATTGCTGGAGAAAAATGGAAGAACTATTTTTGAAGCAACCACAAATTTTGCTTTTTCTCTGCCATTAATCAGCAAACCACGCATTAGATCTACTAAAAAATGGTCTCCAACTCCAAGTTGAAGCTTGAATAAGCAACTGTGCAAAAACCGAGGTAATTGAATCTACAGCTCCTCCACAGTAGCCACACAAATGGGGCACAAACTTTTTGGGACACCCTGGTAGTAAATCAGATTTGTTACCCTGTATAAATATGCTTAAAACGAAACGAATGAAATCAAATTTAAGAGGCCGTAAATGATACGAGAAATGATGTTAAACTTACTGTCTGCACTATCCTTTGGCTTTTTCAGCAGCAACTGCTTATCAGGGGTTGCAATCAAGAAAAATCCAGGATATTTGACAGACTCTACAGATATAGCCTTTTCAACTTTCTCGCTTTCGCCTATTGGTGGTCTATGAATCCTGAACACTGCTGCACCATCTTTCTTCGTAGTGAGAACCGGGGCTTTGCCAGGGTATGCGTGGATAATAAGGCCATCATCATTAAATGGATCTCCCAAGTGACCATAGATTACTGAGAATAAAAATGACATCAGCATTACTCGGTTAAAAACACATAAACTGGTGTAAGACTGCGCTCACACGATGCCGGCACATTTTGAAAACGGTGAAAAATGTGATGGATAGGCCTCCCGCTTACACAAAAACGGCACATTTTGTGCCGGCACATTTTGAAAACGGTAGATTTTGAAAATGGAATTCCAACCGGGACATTCTGGAAACGGCATCGTGTAAACACTTGAAAATTTTGAAAATAGAACAGTTCTCGACGCTTTTGGAACAAGACTGATCGACACTTCGGGTGTAGGTACCTTTCTATGGCATCAAAGTCTTGCAAAGAGTTTCTTACTGTCAAGTCTCGTACCGTTTTCAAATTGTTCCGGCATCTTGTGAACGCTAGCTCAAATTCTGCTACCGTCACATTTTTCCCGTTTTCAAACTGTGCCGGCATTGTGTGAACGCAGTCTTAAGGTGACCTGAAACCAGAATCGTTATTAATGTCAATAAACAGTACTGTCGAATGATAAGGAATGCTGTTGAAATTAGTTGATATCTCATTTCGTTTTCAAATTATCCATTAACTCTAAGTATCAGCTGATGACGTCATTTTGTTTGCAAATTACTACGACAACATGTGAAAATATAGCAGTATCTAATTTTGAAATTTAAAGTTGTAAGAGACTTTTCTGCTGAGCCAAATAAATTTTATACCGGGTTAGTTTAGTCAATAAAAAGGCCAGCCGTATGAAAAAATTAAGTTCCCTGAATATCAAAGTAATGATATTGAAAATTGCTTTGCTTTCTTCATCATATGCCCAATTGGGTTCTGTAATTTACACGGCTTTAACCGGCCCTTTCTTCCCGTCGAAATGGGAGGTTTTCTGCAGAAAACCCTTTTCGAAAAGCTGCAAAAACGAGTGAAAACACCACGCAAGATTTCTCTTTGTTCTCTTTCCTAGCAATAACGACACTTGGATGACACTTGGATGGCACTAATGACACAAATAACTCAAATTATCCTCTGCAATAGCAACAATGAAATAGCCATCCGCAAGAAAACTTACTGAAATCAATGGCAAAGATCTATGAAATGAATTTGTAGGTAGAAACACCGCAAAACGACGAAAAACAACAGCGAATGAGTCGGTTAACTGAGATTATATATTTTGCCAACATTTTGTCCTGCCATGCAGGACTTCTTCAGTCGTTATCCGTCATCGCAAGCATCTACGGATCCGACGAGCGACGTTCGTATCGTGGCCTTTTCTTTTTCGATTTAAAGATCTATAACTCATAAAATCACGAAAATCAATCATTTATGGAGAATGTTTCGTGCAGAGGGAACTGGCATATGATCTACGAATCAAAAACACGCTAAAACTCCCGCCTACCAAAAACGATATCTTTCAGCATAAACTCACTAGCATTCCGGGGAATATTCTATGGAATGCCATGCCTGATACAATAACGAGTGTTGAAAAAGTACGGGGTGAGTTAAAAAACCCGCGGCGTTAGAAAGACTACCGCTCCCTGAGTATACAAGCAATGATATTTTGCAATACCTGATTGAACAGCTAACATGTTCAATTATTTTTAGAATTTTGCCCGGCTGAAAGTGGTCACTCAGTTCTCATTCTGTAAGCGACTTTCGAAAATGAAACCCTTTGAGAGACCTTAAAAAATATGCTGAAATTGCAAGCAAGAATCCCTAATGTGTTAACCTCACAGCGATGACTTCTAGCACGCTTTAGCACGTGCTTTCCTTTTGATGGGTTCAAAAGTCTTCCCCCTAGTGTGAATAGCTTATTCAGGGGGATTCCATTCTCCCATGAGAACAAAGTACATGAACACATCCAAGAGTCATTATTGCTAAGAAGGAGAACAAAGGGAATTCTTTCTTGGTGTTTTCGCTCGTTTTTGCAGGTTTTCGAAAGGGGCTTTCTGCAGAAAATCTCCTATTTCGACAGGAAGGAATGGCCGATTAAAGCCGAGTAAATTACTGAAGCTAATTTGACATGTCGGGGATAAAATAAGACAGTTTTCAATGTCATTGCTTTGATATTCAGGGCGTTTTATTGATTCACCCGGTATCTGAATTTTAAAAGGCATAAAAGACTGGATTGGAGACAAATGTGGCTGTAACATATATGAATAGTTGATCAATATTGCACTTTTCTCCTTTTCTTGTATTAAAAATAGTTGGTATTAATTAGTTTTTATAAAATTATTTATGTATATTAACTATCTTGCTACCAACTGTAAACAAAGAAATTATATTATATATTATATACTATGCATGTAATGAATTTTCAAATACGTGAAGCCTTTTTTGGTCTACCCAGAAGGTAGAAAGTAAAACTGATTTCTCTTTCTTGACAGTTACCTTGATAAGTTTCTCAGGTTATTTTGCAGGCTATTTTCGTGCTATTCTGCAAGCATAACGGATAATCAAATCAGCTGAGATGGTTCTCAATCAACAATAACAAAAGTTGTAAAGCGAACGTCCATTGTTCTGCTGCCAGTCATAAAAAGAGTCTCGAATTCAGTTCATTGCATGGGATTAGGAATAGCCACCCTCCCAATGAGGGAAAATCTTCATCCATTTTATTAGTATGTTTTTCCGATAATGTCTTACACAAACTCAAGCTGAGATAAGTGTCAAAACATTATTGATCAATTATTCCGAAATTCAGATAAGTTCTAAATAAAGTCACATACCACTGGCATTTGATTGGTAAATCCAACACGCAAGGATCCAAAATATGATCATGGTCAATCTTCAAATAATCTGCAGCATAAAGTAAACGAATAATACATAGAATTTCATACCATACAGGCATACAGCCTAAAAGACTACTACCAAACTGAATTGTATTGAAAGTTCGCTGAACACGCTCGTAAACATTGGTACCGTGAGTGTCAAAAGCCATTCGACCACCAGTCTGTCTAACGCGGCAAACACCTCGGTTTTATGATGTTTTGCTCTGATTCAGCACTGTCAGGTGAGCCAGAGAAAATTCCCCCTTTCAAAAATTCACAGCACTAAGGCCCAGAGGGGGCACTCAGCATATACGCACAAGGATGGGGTCAGTCCGAGAAATTTTCAGGTAAAGGTCCTTCAGTTCAGTTCAGTTCAGTTTTATTTTAAAAATTCATCAACATACAAAAAATCATTCTAACAAAATTTACAAATATTACAAATAACAAGTTACAGGAGATGATTACGATAACACTACATAGAACATCAGAAGATTTGTATGAGGAAGAATTTTCTTAAAGGAGGAGCTCTCTCAGTCCTTGTTCCATGCACAAACAAACTTCTTATTAATTGCGCTACGAACAGACCTTTGTAGCAAACAAAGCTCTGTTCGTAGCGCAATTAATACTACTTTATTTGTTTTGTCCTTGTTCCATCCTCGTCATTACGAAAATGGCCTAAATTTCCTCTGTGCGCTTGGTCATTTTTGCACCTCAATCCCCTGCGTTCTAGTTGGGTACTAATAGGCTACGTAGGAGGGAAGAGAAAGAAAAGCAATCCTTTTTCATCTCTCACAATTTCGTGGTGTATAGGCGATTTGGGTACAAAAATAACCAAGCATATAGGGGACTAACAAAGAAAATTTTTATTGTTAACATCAACTGTTTACAGTTTTCCTGTGCGAGAATCGCTCAATTTGCTTGCTCTTCACTTTTATTTGCATGCCTGAACTCCTGAATTTTTGTGATACATTAACAAATTACTTTGGTGATTTTGGCGGTAAATTCACTGGTCCCCAGTCCTTCAACGGTGCGTAAATGGTTAAAAAGTTTCGGGTCAAAGTGCCAAGGGTCATGCTTTGAGTCCACGCTGTTATGAGCTCAGATACCGTCTTTGATAGGAAAGAAAGACAATTTCTGATCACTAAAAAGCTGGAGTTTGAGGCGTTTTAGCATCGAAGGTTTTGAGCCAGCTACTTAGGCCTATCCACTATTGTCTCTACCATACAGCTTCTAGCAGACTTTGGCTATGGTTTTCACATCCTGACATGAAATCAATGAAAACAATTTCTCCCTGATCTTAAATGTGTTTTTCCATGGGTCGTAGTTTGACCTTTCATCAGTCTATCAGTAGCAATAACTAAGGCCCTGTTTATATGAGGAAAAACACCTCACTTGCCAGACCCGGGGCTGAGAGGCGAGATTCCACCTTCCAATAGAATCCTTTGTATTTTCATTTTGCGTTTACATGATGAACGCAACACCATCGGTATAGTGAAATCCCACCTCACAAGAGGTGGAATCTCACCTGGGTGAGGTGAAATTTTTCCATATAAACGAAATACCACCGGTATGGTGAGGTGAAATGAAACTTTCGTTGATTCTCATTGGTCAGTTCTTTCTGATTTCACGGAAGAGAGACCTTAATTCACCTCGCCTCTCAGCCCCGGGGCTGACAGGCGAGGTGAAAAATCTCATATAAACAGTGACTGAAATTTACCTCGCCTGTCAGCCCCGGGTCTGGCAGGTGAGGTGTTTTTCCCCATATAAACAGGGCCTAAGACTATGTAATTAGCATTACTTTTATAGACTATGTAATTATGTAATTACCTTAGGAGTCAAACAACTACATGACAGTACTCCTTTAAGATTATTTTACTTACCAGGTATAATCAAATCCTTGGCTATGTACCGAGCCCACATCTGCTGCTGAAAGACGCTGGGAAATTTGGCAACTGTTTCAACTTCTTGTGTTCTGAACGTTCTTGCAAAGCGAGTTTCCGAGCTATAATAACAATAAGAGCTAACCGGACGAATCGTCCGTGCATCAAATGTCACTTGTAAAGGTAAAGGAGGGGCAAAGAAATTTGCTTTAATCGTCTAAATACTGGAAATCATTCCCTTGCTGACAAATTAGTGACGGGGACTTCGATGAGCTCCTAGCTGATCAACGGGCACATCATGAAATCCTAAGATAATGTGTTTCGCCTAATATATCTAAAGCTCAAAAGATGGCTTTTCAAGCTGCATTTTTTTCATTGTCTGTCTTCAGAAGGAATGAAATAACGATCATCTTCAAAAATTAAAAAATCGATAACATGAAAATAACGTAATTTCATTGATTTTTCAAAAAGTTTCACTTTATATTGGGCTACACTGTAAAAAGACAGACTTGTTACATTGAATCGTAGTAATTGGTGCCACCAAGGGTTGGTGGATTTCTCCTCCACTAGGTCGTAAATATTACATTCCACTAAATTCTCTCTGAAACAAACCAGTTGAGGTACAAAGAACGTTTGTGTAGCAACAAGGCTACATAATGTAACAACAGGATTTGCTACTTTTGATTGATACAGCAGTCCACAGGGATTAGCGATTAAAGACAAAGAGGGACTGCGTAGCTAAAGTCCCCCTATAGAGTGATATTGAATCCCTTAATAATTGTGATTAAGGACCTACAGGCTGAAAATTCTGAAATTAGACCCCCAATGTATAAGAACCTATTCAGCCTGAAATTTGAAATAGGTTCTTATTCGTGGAGATCATCAAACTAAATCAAACTCTAGTTGCTTTGTCATTGAGTCTAAACGAACTGATTCTGCCATATGTGCAAATTGCAAAGAGCTCTAAAGATGCTTCGAAAGCTTTTCATTGTATTCTGTAAAATTTCTGATTCTTCTACCAACTGATGTTTGGATAAGGCCTCATGAACTCAGGTGTCACTCAACTGACAGTAAATAATGGGCTTGAAGTTTCAATCTGAACAAAAGAAATACCTGGAAGCACTGAATGAAATAAGAACCAATTTAAACACCTGAACAGCCTTATTTCCTACTAAATACTCAATATATAAGAACCCAATCAGGCTGAGTTGCAAAATTGTAGTTTCTTATACGCGGGTATTTACTGTATATCATTTCATTTAGAAAAAGACACATTCATTAAAAATTACAAATTAGCTAAAGTAAAGGTAAGATCATTAAGATGTCACCTCAAAATAATTTTTTGTCACTCTAGCTCAAAAGTCTTGTCTTTTATCATTTCCAAAATATTTCTGTAATATCTCAGTTTTATTGTAAGTTCTTTGGCACTTTCAAAATCACCTAAAAAATAAAACTGAAATCAAGATCTTTACTAAATGTTCGATACACATAATTGTAAAAATTTTGTGATCTTGAAGAAATATTTCACAAAACAGTTTATATAGTATATATAACTATAATACCGGGTGTCTCAAAAAAAGTATCCTCTTTTGTCTGGAAATAGGAACGAAACGATAAGAAATTATTACTCTCCGAGTGGACAGCTAAGTTTATCAGTGTTCAACTTAGACTCACATACCTTCCATTTAAAAATCGTCCACCAAACATCGGAGATACAAGCTTGCAAAGTCAAATTTTACGGTGCCCCTGAAACCAGAGGTTTTGAGAAAGGGCCTAGCCATGATTTGTATCATGTATATTTTCAACAGCACCTGTAAACTTTAACTTCTCTTTGAAAAGAATATAAAACTCGTAGACATCGCCCTGATTTAACAAATATAATAGAGATGCAGAAAGGCCTGATTCACACTCTAGGTCGTTAGGGTCGTTAAGATCGTGCAGAAAGACCCAAAAGACAAAGGACTCAAAACCTTGCTCCTTGTCTTTTGAGTCTTTCTGCACGACCCCAACGACCCCATCGACCCAAATGACCCAATGTGAATCAGGCTCAAGAATGATAAAGTCGCGCCACATCTCCAAAATTAACATGCATGTGCTCTTTTCTTCTTCTTTGACACTTGGGTGGAATGCAATGCACAGATTGATTCCTCAAAGGAATAATTATCTGTAGAATAATTGAAGCATTTCAAGGCATAATTTCCTTCAAAAGAAATAGCTAAAGGTCAAAGTTCGAATTCTTTTGCAACATGCCTGTGATATCAAATCAGGGCTAGGCCCTTTTACGAAACCTCTGGTTTCAGGTGCACTGTAAATTTTGACTTTGCAAGCTTTTATCTCCGGTGTTTGGCGGATGATTTTTAAATGCAAGGTATGTCAATCTAAGTTGATGATTGATAAATTTAGCTGTTCAATTCGAGAGTTATAATATCTTATCGTTTCGTTCCTATTTCCAGTCAAAAGAGGGTAGTTTTTTTGAGACACCCGGTATATATCATATAACTATCATATATTATTACCAATTTTTGGCAAAGTTTCATTGCATTTAAATCATTTTTTGGTACGTTGCAACCACAGATTGAAGCATTCTCTCTTCACTTAAATCAAATACAGATTGGCTTGCTGTTGGAAGAAACAAAATTAAAATGCAAGATTTTTTGAGTTCATTAGCTTGATTCGACCAAGTGATTTGTTGGAGTTTCAAAAATTGCTCTGTATACACCTTTTCAACTAACAACCTCGTTTTGAAGATTTGAAAATTTTTGATACAAAATTTCTGACCTCAGATTTGGATTTAGCAACCCAAGTTTAGTTTAATTACAAATTTTCATATTCTTAGAGTCAGCGATTTTGATGTTATGGCGATAATAAATTTGAGAATTCATAGTATATGATTTAACCTTGAAAATCGTTTGGGGTGTAACTTTAGACCCTCTGTCATTATTCGCGGTCAGATCCTTTATAAATTATCAAATTTGTTGTACTCAGAAGATTAAAATCGCTGACACTAAGATCACAAAAATTTGCAAGTAGACTAAAGTTTGGGTGCTGAATGTGAAT
This sequence comes from Aurelia sp. 3 sensu Dawson et al. (2005), assembly GCA_964020215.1. Classification (NCBI taxonomy): domain Eukaryota; kingdom Metazoa; phylum Cnidaria; class Scyphozoa; order Semaeostomeae; family Ulmaridae; genus Aurelia; species Aurelia sp. 3 sensu Dawson et al. (2005). The sequence continues at coordinate 17,764,868 of OZ026584.1, forward strand.
ATGGGGACAGAAATTTCATATGTCACAAGCTAAAGAAATTTTGAAAAATTTCAAAACAAGGCAGCTTAGTTGAAAAGGTGTATTATTATATCAACTGCAAAGTATTATATATCAAATTATATTATTATATCAAATGCCCCAGGACAGTTCATGTTGGTAAAAACAGATTTTGTGATCTGCGTTTGAAGGATAAACAAACAAACCTTTTTCAAAGGATGATGACAAATCTTCAATGCAGTTGTCAATTGAATCTACAATTCCAATTTTGTAAATATAAGGATGTTGTAACATAAACGTAACTGAAGATGATGGTAAAGTTGTGGTTTTTAGCACCAAGCACTGGGATTGCAGAAGTAGCTAAGTGCTAATCCAGTCCACAACTCCTTGTAATGACGCTCAAGTGGTGGGGTCCCACTGCGTATCGAGCCCACTCTGCCTGACTGTTCTGACTGCAAAGTCAGAGGATTACACGACTGCACCACAACACTTTCATACATTTACACCAACACCAATAACTTCAAGAATTATAAGGCCCCAAACCTTGGGAAATCTACTGTCTCATTCGTAATTAGCTGCAAACTGCAAAAGAGGATTAACATTTTGCATTATAGAATTAATAGGAAAGAATTAGAATAAGGCCATTTTACGCATGTTTACATGTGCAATGAAATCAAAAAGTCTGGGCTCTAGTTGTTTTCCTTCACTCAAGCTATGTTCTCTAAATCAATATGGGTGAAATGAAATTTACAAAGTGTTCCTAATCTATCTATCGTTAAGTTAAAAACTGATTGCAGTCTTTAGACACTTAGAATAAACAATAACAAAAATAAAAGAGGAACGGAAGAATTTAGGATCATACCATTGTTCTCTTTTCTAATTTTATCAAGATCTTTAGTTGACTTCACTTCACTCAATGCTTCATTTATCTCCATAATTTCCATGAGAAATTCTGTTCCCTCAACTGTGTTTTCTTCTGTTATATTGATGTTATGAAGATGCAACTGAAAAAGAAAAGAATAATGTGATTCCTACCCTGGCCATCCCCCTGGGCAGCCCGGAAGTCAACAAAAATTACTGTGCAAATGCCTGGGGCTAGGAAGTCTTTTTGGCAAATGCCCAGAGATGGGGTACTGAGAAGAATGCTCAATAACTTTAAGCAAAAAGCACCTTGTCAAATGCCCTGGCGGACTGGGGAAAATTTGACACTCAACTGCCCAGGGATCAGGAATTTTTGTAAGCAAATGCCCAGGGGTGTCCCAGGGGATGGTCAGGGCAGGAACTGAACAAGATATAGCCTACATATACCTTCTCTGAGAATTCTTACATTCAAAGATTCATTCCAGGATGTGGAGAATTGTTAAGAATAATAAAAAATTCTTGGACATTAATATCCAGAACACCTGGACTGTATTGTATGGTACTGTCAGTGTGTTTATGCTAGAGTTACAATTACATCATACAGTATGACATATAATATGTTGCTTATTTCTAAACTGTCCTTGAAACCGTTTGCAAAATGGAATGGAGCAATGTGGAAACAATATGAAAACATGTTGAGACAGAAAAGTTTCTTAACAAGAGCAAAAACTTACCAAATAGACAGCTCTTGACAAAGGATCCAGAAGTGTATTATATGCCTTGTTGATCAATGCTGATTGCTCCAAAGAGTATTGTCGTTCTTCCTACAAAAGAAAGCTGACATTAGCATGTTTGCTTCATTTTTCACAGCTCTGTCAAATCAAAATTGATTCATATTGCCCAAAAGGCTTCTGTCTGAGTATTATGATCATATGAAAAAAGTTATTCTTTCTGACAGTTTCAAATCAGTGACATTTTTTTTACTGAGAAGCATGCTTAACGACAAATCCCAGGGGGTAACATAACATGTTGAGGGTACGGGTATGTGCCGCCTATATGAGTGGGTTTTTGGGCCCAAAATTCTCCAAACAAGGGTCCCTTTTTCTGCAGCTTTTCCAGAAACATGGGTGGTTTTTCCAGAAATTGGCAAAAATTGTCAAAAATGGGTAGTTTTCCACCAAAATTCATCATAAAAGTGGGTATGACGGCAACTGTTGGTAACTAGAAGAGGGTAGCTTTCTGAAAACTGGGCAGCAGACCCCCATCCATCCACAAGTCATGTACCCCCCGGGCAACAAATCTATACTTTATACCCATCTATTTCCATCCAACTCCTTTAAAGCAGTGCTGTGTATCTACATTTCATATGCCTGATTGTTTCAAAATTTACCACGCTAAACATTTGGTTAAATATGCAAATCAAAGGCTATCTCATCTGATACAAGCAATAGAGTTCGCATGAGTAATTGTTGCAAATCTGCTATCTAATATGAAATAAGCTTTAGATTAAATGTTTTGGGTGATGCTTCTGTCATTGGAGGACCTGAAGAAGTACTTCCTGAAGATTCTTCAGGAAGAATGAGACACAGCTGCAACTTACGTACCTCTTTTGAGTTTCCAAATTTGTCTGGGTGCAGAAGGGCTTGACGTTCTCTGTATTGTGCAGACAGCCTTTTGACATCTATGTCAAATGTTTCAGTGCTACAAAAAAATATTAAACAGATGAAATAGCCTACTACTGATGGCTTTCACAGTTTTAGTCGTTTTGGCAATGATGTTGCCAACACACGTTCAGACAACTTTGCAGGTCTTGTTGATGAACCTTGCCAAGATCTGGCAAGTATTTTCAGATTCAGAAAGGATGTTTTCATTCAAAAGTTGCAATCACTACAGATTGTATGAACTATGCTATTATAGCTCTTGCACGGTTATTTCTTTTAAATTGCGATAACTTTTGAAGACCAGAAATCGCTTAAATACCATGATAAATTTAAACAGGATTTTAAGATTTTTTAGTAATTTCATTGAACTGGAAAGCTTTTTGGATTAACAACAAAATAACTTTAATGCGTGTGTGTAAATTTTGCATGTTAGGTTACCAAAAGGGCAAGCTTGCTCAGACACATAACTAAGAGGGTGTCTAGGGATGCTGCACATTCAAAATTTTAATTTGCCAGTCATATCATTGACAAAGTCAATCAAATTGTATCATTGTCAACAATCAAATAATAAAATGCCCATTTTTGTCAGCAAACTGGGGGCCTGCATCAACCTATAATTTTCTGGCTTCACTCCTGGAGTTTGTTGATGGCACAGAGCATTCTATCTCTTTAAAGATGTTTTGTATCACTGAAAAATAGGGAATTTGGACTAAGTTATGATGATGGCAACCAAGCTTGCATTAACAAATAAATATTGCTTGCTTGCTATATCGATTGATACATCCAAAATGCGCAGAGCAAATAGGCAAACAGTCCAATCCAGGTATTTATCTTGTTACCTTTCAAACATCTCAAAGTATGACATCTCACACAATGGTGGTTGTATGATTCTACAAATGTCACAAAAGAAAATCTTTAGACCAATCTTCTTTTTGCAGTTCCAGCAAGTTCGCTCCCGACTTCCTAGGGAACACATCAGTCTGTTCTTCCTGGGAAATAACAGCTCAATTGAATTGCAAGTTCGGGCTTCTTTTGCTATTAATTCTAACTCGATTTTATTGACAGTAAATAATCTTGCCTTTTGCACATATTCTGAAGTCATTGATGTGTATTGTAAATTGTTTCGAGAAGAGCAAAGGCAAGCACTTCCATTTGCATTTGATAAAAGTTCTCGGCGTGCTGTTGTTGTGGCAAAAATGGGCCTAGCCACTTGCAGTGATTTTCCAAGTTTTGTATAATGTTTTGCAAAAGTTCTCACGTTTGGTAAGGAGTTCATTCCGTCAAGCAGTAATGAATATTTATTCCAGTAGCTTTCCATAAGGATATATCTTGCCATTATTATGCAATTTGACAAGAAACTTCGATTATCCTTTCATCGCTGCTCCTTTCTCAGCAGCTTCTCGAATATGGCGGGAGTAAAATTAAGGTGGGTCGATGGCGTTAAGGTGGCTCATTCGTGTCAACAGGTCAACCAGACTTTGCTTCTGAGAAGCAAGGACAGATTTTGTGATACAAAAGCAACAGTAGCTTTGATTGACACCTCAATTCCAAGCGATTAATGACTGAAGATAAAGGAATTCTCTCAACCGGTAAATCAAAACAAACATGACCGCAAAAGTTGACCCGAAACCCCGAAACGAATGGGACAATTTTCCGCTTGTACATGGCGAGAGTTCCGGGGCAACTTTTGTGGCCGTGTTTGTTTTGATTTACCGGTTGACAGAATTTTCTTTGTCTGCAATCACTAATCGCTTTGAACATCTGTCCTTGTTTGATGGAGATGAAAAGCTAACTCAAAGAGCTGCATCGTCACCATTTACACAGATTCAACAGTTGCACTTCGCCGTCATGTCATTCACTAATTTTTCCACACACTGCTATTCTCAGTAAGCCCATCAAGTGTTTCAATTGTTCTTCCAAAGGCAAACTCAGGTCTAAAGTTAGCCTATTACTCCAGAGGGGGGCACTCAGCACATACAGATACGGGGAGGTAAGTCCGATGTTTCTGGGTTAGAATATTGCCAAAAGTGATATTTTTTGGTCTAAAGAAAACTGAAACTATGTTCATGATATTTTTTTATATCAAGCACCGTTTAACTGATATTTCTGGGTTCACTAGAGGCAATTCTGACTTTTATTTGCATTGTTTCAGGATATTTTATGTTCATGTACAGGTTTCTGAGTATAAAATTAGCTGCTATTTTTGGGTTGCAGTGAAGCTGAAGTGATACTTTTGGGTTGCCTGAAAATTTCTTGGACTGACCCCCCCCCCCGGTATGCGTATCTGCTGAGTGCCCCCCTGGGCCTATTGCATTTGATGATTTCGGAACGTGAATATTGTTTAGCTAGCAGAACAGTAGTGTGCATAGGCATTTATCATCTCCACTTTTGCCTCGTTCATTCAATTCAAATGTTTCCTCTTCTTAAACAGCACCAACGCTCTTGTTTGTTACTACGAAGTTTCGCACTCTCTCCCCTCATAATTCCGGCTCATCGTGAAATCAAGTTGCAGGCAGGACTGCGATCACATACAACTTTTGACCATCACTCTTTCCCAAAAAGCTTTGGGAATACTTTGAAAGACAATTGAAAATAATTTCCATCGATCTGAATTAGTTTCTTTATTATGAAAATTCAAACACAGTTTCTAACGCAATCTTCTGTTCTTGATCGTTATGACATTTACCTAAATCTAGTTATAGTTTCAGCCAGTCACCACTGGGGTTTCAATCCTTGGAGAAGGAAGACTTTATTGAAACAGATACAAGCATTACATTTTATGTCCATGCCATATTGATATAAAGCTTCCCTGATATTACGAAATTGAGACCTCTACAAAGGTCATTTTAGACAGTGCAAAACAATCCGAAAGACCCTGCATGAAGTTTGCAAGATATCTAGTGTTATTTTATGTATATGGTCTTGGACAGATCTTCTCCAATGCAAGGTTTTTAAGTTTGTCTCTATTTAGTTCACCAACACCAAGTTACAAATCATGGTCGGCTACGCTTTGCTTTAAGTATTCACCATACAGCTTTTCCTATAAAGTAAAATCAAAGAAATGTACATGCTGCTACAAGAACTGTACATGTTCACGCATTGATTATTTATTTACCTAATATGGCATGACTTCAGAGCATCACAACTCGAGAATTATTGAGATATAGTGAAGTTAGAAAGACCCTCGTTTCAATGTCAAGGGTCTCATTTCAAATGAAGCAAGATCCGTTCCTCGACACATTGTGAATCTCCCTGGTACAACATGCTTCACAAGAGCTGCAAATCTTCGGGAGAAACACTAGGCATTACTATCTCACAGGTGCACCTTAATAGAAAAGATCATGCTTCGGGCTTCGGTAAAAAATTGGAGCTCATAAGAGATTCTTGTCAATCACCAGGACCCCAGCGAACATTTTACCTCTCACTGTAGGGTCATCTATTCAATAACAATAATCAGCACACAATAATAGCAGTAATCTGTTTGGTAATAAAGTGGCCTAGTTGTATCACTGTATTTGTCCTTCGCATGAACAGAACTGATGAGTGTGTGACGGAACGCGTTTTTGGTTATTCAACGTTTTTCTTAGTTACTGGCGAGCTATTAAAGGATCTGTTTCATCCAGCATGCCTTTCACGTGTCGTCTCTTGGTTGGCCTTTGTTGTCGCCATTTTCATAGGCCATGAAAATGGCGACAAACAAAGGTTAGCCAAGAGATGACACGTGCAAGGAATGCTGGATGAAACAGACCCTTTAACTTATTTCTTCCCTGTTAAATAATAAGATTAATTTGTTTGTCCCTTGTAAGATTCAACAGTTTTCTCTTCTTAGATTCATTCATTATGTACATAATCAAGTATTTATTTTAGTAGTTTATATTGTTGAAGAGATCACGTACATTTAGAATTCATATAATAATAAGACAGGCAACGGAGAAAACTGCGTTGCTTAGTCCGCCATGATTATGAATAACAACAGCAACAACAACAACAAGATGAATATCTATAGGGACTGCAACACCATAACAACATCACACCTACCTTTTTGGGTTTTACATGTGACATGATATAGTTTTTTTGCTCTTCCAGTCTCTTTTTCTGTCTCCTAGTCAATCGAGATTTTGTCCTGCAAATCCAAACAAGAGCAACAATGATAACCATGGATGGTTAGACACTGCAGTTGTGCTTCATTGCTACTTTTTCTTTTGCGGAGGATGAAATTATTTGCTACTACGGAGGAACAAACACTTAAAACCTCCTCCGCAGAAACCTATAAACTTTCCTCCGCAGATTGAAATGAAACATTACTGTGCTGTCAAACTAGAACTACCAATGTGATAATGTTTATTTGTCATGAATGATCATACTAAGAGAGACCTCAGTGAGCATTTTTATCCATGAAAATTGATTTGTAATGAAGTGTGTTAAATCTGAAAGCAAAAGCCCAACGGAAAATGCTTAAAATTCAGTCCCGTCTGGTCTGATAGAGAGCACTTGAAAAAAGGTCCTCTTAGAGACTTATGTTCGATAGTTTCCAAAAGAGTGAAATTGACGAATTCTTCATAGTACAAACGGTGAGGTTGCTAAGACGGAGCAGATGAAATATCACACATTTGAAGTAAAGATGGATTGTTGTCTTAAATTGAAAAGCTGGAAAGCTGAAAATTATTATTTGAAGGAATGATCCACTCAATCGAGTTTTGAATTTAGCGACATAAGCGTGAAGAGTTACATTAACTAAAACAATAATACTCCTACAAGATGCATATTCATCCTATTGTGTGTTCTGTAAAGGAAATCGACAAAGTGAAAGACTGGCCCGGGCCAGGTTAAAAATATAATCTATCGAATTTGATGACTTCGACACGTGTGCCTTCATTGTGAAGCCAAGGAAATAATGAATGCATAGGCGTTTTCTATAGCAACTACGAGATAAAGCTATGTCCATTCCCTCCAGTCCATTAAAGTACTTAAGAGAGACATTCTCAAACAAAGATACTACTGAATTTTGATAATAACTGTTGTAAATTCTCACCTTGACCAAAGTCTTGAAAGAAGGAACAAAAATAACGCTACAACTCCAAATGCAATCTTTCCACGAAAATGATATGATTTAGGAATATACGACCAAAAATCTTCAATTGGATTCTGAAATGGAAAATGAATCATTAGACATGGGAAAAGTTGAGGGATATATAGATCAATGATTTTAGACTGCGTTCACACGATGCCGGCACATTTTGAAAACGGTGAAAAATGTGACGGCTGCAAAATTTGAGCTAGCGTTCACACGATACCGGAATAATTTGAAAACGGTATGAAATTTGACAATAAAAAACTCTTTGCAAGACTTTGATGCCATAGAAAGGTTCTTAATTCGTAAGTGTCGATCAGTCTTGTTTAAAAGTGTCTAAAAATTTTCTGTTTTCATCATTTTCAGGTGTCTACACGATGCCGTTTAAAAAATGTGTCGGTTAGAGTTCCGTTTTCAAAATCTACCGTTTTCAAAATCTGCCGTTTTCGTGTGAACGGGAGGCCTATCCGACAAATTTTTCACCGTTTTCAAAATGTGCCGGCATCGTGTGAACGCAGTCTTAAACACAGAATTTCAACTTTAGAAGAACCCAAGATCAAACGGTTTACTATAAAATGTTAACTATGAAATGTGACACCCCATGAAAAATGATTTTTCTCATCTTAGATTATTTCACATGGACTTTTGAGAACAAAGAAGGATGGCATGGGCTGTATTCCACCCGAAATATTTCCTATAAACTCGCATTTGTTTTGTATATTATCATCTTCCTGTTGTTACACGTTTGTTTTTAGAATTTGAGAGTTTCTGTTTACGCGAATGTACGCATATAAAAGTCCACCTGCAGTCAAATTCTAGCCTATCGGATATCAATATCTCCCTACCCAAATATGGTTCGACACGGGTTAAGGTCTTTTGTCTGTGCATGGCTATTTTCATCACAGGCTTATTAATGCTTAGATTCCCTTACGCTTTCAAGAGAGGAGGCGTTCAGGAGACAGGAGCTTCTGTTTCGTATCATAACTAATGTTAGTGAAAAAAAGGTACTCACAAGTTACAAACAAACTTCTATTTAAGTTTTCTTACCAAATAAGGATGTAAAATATCATCAAATTTCTTTGTTCCACTGACAATGGTGAACGCGAGGAATGCCATAAATATTAGAGAGGAAAAACTCAACATCCAGCTGATGAATTTAGATTTTAAGTTGTGTTCCCAAGCCTTCCTAGAAAAAGAAATTTGAAAATTTAAGATCAGCTGACAAATATGTACCTGCATTACAATCAATTGACTGAAACAAATTTCATAGAAATTCTTGCCTGTCACTTTAGAAGACTCACAACTAATTCTGGAAAATTATATTTCCAAACATTTCCAAAGGAAGTCGATTTCACACTTAAAAAGCCTTTCTTTAAAAGTGGCTTTCAAAAACAAAATATTTTCATCGTCTCTGTTACAAGTTTAGTTACATATCTGAACTTGAGATTTTTATGAAGGATAATACTAATCGATATGGCTTGACTTGAAAATAATGCTTTGCTTTTGAAGCAAGGGATTTTGGATGTAAAAGTATAGGATGGATGTCATAGATTCGAGTATTTGACAAAGAGAGAATAGCTTTTAAAAACGTCCTCTAAAGAATCTAAAAAGCATCAATTCAAGTTGCATATGGGATTTCAAGATCTTTTCTCTACTAGCTCCATGAGCGATAGGACACCCAGTACGTGTAGCAGTCAAAATTTATATCAGTAGCAAGCCATCTTAGCTTATTATGTTTTTATGTCTTGAACTTGTTTTTGCTTCGTACACAACCACCTTTCAATGTTTCGTAATTTTGAAATTTTAAGTGACGAGCCACCTTAAGTGAAGATCCACCTTAACTTATAAAACTCTTCACGAGTTAAGGTGGATCTTCACTTAAGGTGGTTCACTACTGAAAATTTCAAAATTACGAAACATTGAAAGGTGGTTGTGTACGAAGCAAAAACAAGTTCAAGACATAAAAAACACAATAAGTTAAGATGGCTTGCTACTGATATAAATGTTAACTGCTACACACTGGGGGTCCTATCGCTCATACTAGCTCTATCACATTTAACAAATGGATAAAAAATAACAAAACAACTTACGAATCAGCATCTAGAATTTCTTCAATTTTCGTTGTCACAGAAAAACAATCCTTTTCTAATGTATTCAATGTATTTTGAATTGTCTGATTGATTGTCTTCTCTATTGCTTTACAAACTGCATCAATATTGTTTTCACATCGAGGCTAGAAGAAAATATAGTTTTAAATTCAGATATACTCATTTATTTGGAAGAAATTTAAAGGCATTGAGTCCATATAAATAGCGCTCTCATGACCAATATCAACTTCTTTTCAATAATGAAACAAAAGTTGTCATTTAATCCCTATTGAAATTACACCAAAGAAATTCCTCAGGATAATGCAAGGATTAAGAAGTCTTTGGTCTCCACTGCAAATGACTTTAGCACTTTTGTGCGATAACAAAAGACCGTCAGCGGTTTGTCAGCAAAAATTCAGGACAGCGTTAACGCTCAACTATTTACATGGACTCAATTCCTTTAAGCTGATAACAATTTAGGTTTACGATGACCAAACATCTACGAACGGCTGGTACCATGTTTGCAAAGCACAAAAGACACTAAAAACATTACTTCAAAGCTTTTTTGGAACGAAGAGTCATAGTATGTACACGTATCCTTGAGATAATATGTATCACTGTATCGTTGTATCGTTTTGTGGTATTGCATAGTAGATCGTTCGTAGTCGTAGGTAATTCGTAAATTGTAAATTTTTATATTGAATTTATATTTAAAAAAAATATGTATCACTCTGGTAAACTGGGACATTCGTCTTTGTACCGACCCTTGTTTTGTATGTCAAAGAACAAGTCTGAAGATGCATTACTGAGAAACCATATAATATACACCAAGGTGAGATACGGTTAAGGAGAGGGTGTACATGAGAAAGAGTAAGGATAGGACTAAAGAGTGGAGTGATGAAAAGAACAGTGCAGAGCTTCGTGAGTGGAAACTGAAAGAGTGTCGAGCATAAATATGAACGGCTAATTGGTAGAGCGAAGCTTGACGAAACCATTATGACTATATCTTGCTCAAATAAAATGATTAACAGCTACAAATGCCAACAGGCGAAGCAAATTCCACCCCAAGGAATTACTCGGTACGATGGCAGGCCAGTGCGGCGCCAAGCCTAGTACAATAAGTTTTGCAGCTAAAAATTCAAGACATTTTACAAATTTAGGAGATGTGATGTGAAAACTTGTTGAGAGTGATCGAAAAACTTGTAGTACAACGGTAATCCTAAATTTCTATAAAATACTGATGATTGTACCGGGTGTCTCAAAAAAAGTACCCCCTTTTGACTGGAAATAGGAACGAAACGATAAGATATCATTACCCTCTGAGTGGACAGCTAAATCTATCAATCTTCAACTTAGATCCACATACCTTGCATTTAAAAATTGGCCACCAAACACTGGAGATTCGAGCTTGCAAAGTCAAAATTTATGGTGCATCCGAAACCAGAGGTTTTGTAAAAGGGCCTATCCATGATTTGCTATAACAGGCATATTGCACAGGAATTTCGACTTTGACCTTTAGCTTTCTCCATTGAAAAGAATTATACCTTGAAATGCTTCAATTGCTCTACAAATAGTTATTCCTTTGAGGAATCAATCCGTGCATTGCATTCCACTCCAAGTGTCAAAGAAGAAGAGAAGGAACCCATGCATGCTCATTTGGGAGATGTTGCACGACTTCATCATTCTTACCACATTTTTGTTATATTTGTTTAATCAGGGCGATTTTCACGAGTCTTTTTTATTCTTTTCAAAAGCAAAAAACTGAAGGTTAAAGTTTACAGGTGTTTTGGAAAAGATCCATAATACAAATCATGGCTAGGCCCTTTTACGAAACCTCTGGTTTTGGGTGCACTGTAAATTTTGTCTTTGCAAGCTTGTATCTCTGGTGTTTGGTGGACGATTCTTAAATGCAAGGTATGTGAATCTAAGTTGAAGATTGATAAATTTAGCTAACTACTCGGAGAGTAATGATATCTTATCGCTTCGTTCCTATTTCCAGTTAAAAGGGGGTACTTTTTTTGAGACACCCGGTAGTTCTTACCACTCTTCTGGTTTTCTTACTGTTTTTCTTATTCTCGTAGGCTAGAACATTACACTGAAGTGTACAGAGCAAGACATACCCTATCTGTAAGCGAAGGAATGTAAATTGTAGGCATATCGAATCCACATTTATTCAGGCCGGGTCGTTTGCATAATTCTTGAGTGATTTGCATTAATACTCTTTGTCGATCACTTTCTGTTCCAGCAGTGTCTGCTTTGCTCAGGAAAAATCGAATCTTGTCCGTATCATTCTCATTCAGACGTTCTAAAATGGAAAAAGAAATAGACTTTATAAGGAAAGGGAATGAAAGCCGATCACCGTTTTACCTAGTCACGGAGAAAGCCTGTGCAATTTCTGTATCTCTTTTTACTCAAGCAGCTGAAGGAAGCATATTTAAATTTCTACATAAACGATCAAATCATAATAAATCATACAGTACTGAATCGCTGCTTCGTGTGATTGATAGATTTTACTTTTATAAACTACAGCTTCTAACTTTTCGCTCCTGTAATACTTCTAAAATGATGAACAAATAACGCAATATAGTATATATAATATAGTTTTGAGATTATGTCAGTATTGTGTGAACAGTCACTAAAGTTTTGGTGCTGTCACATACTTTGCCGCTTTCAAAATGAGCGGTCACAAAATATCGGTCACAGAATATACAGTAACCTAATATTTTCCCAACAGTACTGCTTCTTTAAATTGCCAGTATGTCATGAAGGTGCATTGGAAATCGAAAATGAATTTACGCTTACTGAAGAACAGCATTATGTTCGGAGGCCATCTAAGCAAGGAAAGCAAAACTGAAATTTGTGAACTTTGTCGATTTTTATTAGTCAAGCCCTTTTTGCAAAATGTTTTGAGAAATACAACAGTGGGTATCAATCCTCCAGTGATCAAGGTATCTGATGCCAAAGGTTCTAAAATTACGTTTTTTTGTCCTAAAAAGAGATAAGATATCTATATTTATCAACAGTTGAGAAATAAAAACATCACAAACTTACCAACGATATTCAAAGTCCTTTTGCAGAGAGCTTGTCCAATGGGGTCGAAAAAGCAAAATATCAAGTCACAAAGTCCACCTGCAAACGATGAAATATCATAAGCTATAAGTGGAAGACACTGCATCTTGATTTTTAGGTAAAATTGCATGATTTAGGAGGTGACAAATCACACTGGCGAAATTGCTAACAAATACCTCAATTGTTTGAAAGCACTGACTGGTACATCAGGCACAAGTACTTGACACCTGTTTTGCCATGCTCGTCGAAAGTTTTATCACTTTCTGTTAGACAGCAACCCTCAAAAGAATACCCGAGTGAGTACATCAATGAACACTGCAAAATATTGCAACATATAAACAAATGACAAAACAATAATTTCGACCATACAATAGTCATATCACAGAAATCTAAATTCAGAGTACAAGACAGTACTCTTCCAATAAGATTTGATTAAGAACGTTCATATTTCATATTTCCGTTTTTCTTTCCTTACGAGCTCTGTTTCACCTTGTCATGTTTTTCTTATCATTTATTGATCCAGCGATTCCATTGATAAGTATTCAATTCTATCTCTTTTGTTCCTGAATATCATTTAAATCTCCAAAATTCCCATGGTAATTTAAGCAACTTTCAGGAAGAAATCATGGTATAGGATTGCATTAGTAATCAGTCATACCTAACCATTCAATGGCTTTATTGACGTCAAATGGATAGAGCATGTCACCATCTACCAAACCAGGTGTATCAACGAACATCACTAAATTGAATTTCTTCTGCTTTGAAGTTGATATCTCTGTTGAGACATAATCACCAACACCTGAAAAACATCGAAACAGTATGGATACCAAATTATCTCTTTTACCAAATTCTCTCTGAATGGAAAACTGAGTCAGTATATTCTAGGCCAGATATTTGAAGCATGTTTACAGGCTAAGCTAATCAAATTAGCCTCACACAAATTAAACTCATCCTTCACAAAACTGTACATTTTCATTGAGAGCCTTGATGCTGCATGTAAGGCTTATCATAAATAAAATGAGCTCAGTGGCACTGGAGTGATGGTAGGGCAAAGGGGGCAAAGAAGAATACAAGGGCACTCCAGACTAAAAGTGAAAGCCAAAAATTTGGGAGATGTGAGATCCTCCCTTGGAAAAATTTTTAAAGGCCCCACCCTTTAGATTGGCTTAAAATGCTATCAAGCACATTTTAAGCAATATAATGGTGTTTTCTCTTAGACATTTGCTTGGCTATGACCAATGAAAGTTAAAATGATTATTCAACTTCAGCGTTAAATTTATGATTTTCATAATATCCTATTCAACATTGCTCACAAGAAATATATAGTTTCATTAAAAGGCACTCTTACCCCCTTGCTCTCTTAGAAAAGGGCAAGAGGGGCACTTGCCCCCCATACCCCCTCCCCAGTGTTCATGCTTAAGGAAATAAAAATTGTAAATGCCATACCTTCAATTTCCTGCAATGGTTTGAAGTGTGGAAAGAGATGTAATGTTGCATTGCCCTAAAATTAATACAAACTATTTTTAGATGAATATGTTGAAAATGACAAGATAATTTCCACTGAGGAAAATACAGTATGAGATGAGCTTGATCATGCTACAATTGCAAAACACAGGGGCGGCTGGGAGTTAAATCTTTTTGGTATTAGTTTTTGAAATACCCAAATGCTCAAAAACAAGAGTTAACGATTTCTTCGCGAAGCGAAGAAATTGTTAACCAGACCAGCTGGGGGTATGGGGGGCGCTGTAAGCCCCCCATTGGGGTCCAGGGGCGAAGCCCCGGGAAAAATCGGCATTTTTGATGAATGGAGGTCTTAGATTCTCTCTAAATTTCAAGTTAAGAGTGAGTAGAGAGTTTAGTGCGTCTTAGACTTGTTATGACCTGTAGCAAGATTCGAAAGACTTTGACCGGCAGGCGCAAATGTAGATTCTTCCTCGAAGGAGGAAACACTTTGCTTCTACAAGAAGAAAGAAATAGAAACAGAAGTTGAATTGGAAACTGGTGGATTGCTGGAAAAAATGTGTTTGCCCCTCCTACCCTCTTCCTCAAAAGTTACGCTCATTTCTTACTACCATTTCAGGAACCATTTGTTTGAAAGTGGCTGAAGGGCTTTGGGCCACGAGCAAAAATTTGGCGACAGGCTCCGTACCCTTTCTGCATTGCCACCTCAAGGGCACAGTATTAGGATCGCGATTCTCATACCATGGCCGGTGTAGGTGGCGAAGGGCTTGAAGCCACGGCTACAATTATTGCTGATGGTCAAGAGCCCTGTTGTGATCGCCACTAAAATGGACAGGTATTAGGATCGCAAATCCAATACCATGGCCAAGTTAGCGAACATTCTGTGGGAAACTTCGCTTTACCTTGAAAATATTAAGTCATCAAGGGGAAAAATTTCACCTTTGATAAGTCACTCATGACGAGACATGGCTAACAAAGTAGGGGGTACGTAGGCCTATTTTCTCGAAGTCTCCAAATATTCAAGGAAATATTTTATGTTCAGAGCTGTTCAGAGTCACGCATTTCAGGGCAACACCTGGGCTTGGTATTCCATGTTTTCAGGGGAAATCGTTGTTCATTGGTGAACCTTCTGTGAGTTGACAAAATAGAGAAAATGTAGAGGTAGAAGCACATAGAAGAAGCGAGATCAGCGTAGTGTTCAGGCAACGACAAGACCCAGAGTCCACGCGAAAGCAATGGGCTGTTGTGATCCATTGAACTCAATATGGTTCAATGTTGTGATCAGACTGGCCACGGTATGAGGAATCGAAAACTCATACCATGGACGACAAGTCGCCTTGTTTCACGTTTGGATAACAATATGCCCTGACGTAACACAGGGCCACTCAGACAAAGGTTTATTGACATCATGGTATGAGAAATGGGAAACTAATACCGTGGCCATCGTGATTCAATAGCTATCAAAAGGATCAAACATTATGATTCTTAACGGATTAGTGGGCAACTAAAAATCTTTTGTCGGCAGAAGCCACAGACACAAAGCAACGTTGGCGTTGAAGTTTTAATGACAATTTGATTACGTAATGCGCCTCCGCTATTGCTACTTTGTCAACCAGAACAGAAAACAGGTACGGATGTCCCCATAGAACCCATGAATTTTAAGGTTTTTTGGGGGCAAGCTTTGGAAAAAAAATGGTATGAGGCTCATACAGTTTATACCACTGAGCGCCGCCCCTGGCAAAACATTATCCCTAGAACAGCAAATGTTCAAAAAGATTTGGCCATGATTTTGTAATACAAAAAAGGGAACCCCAGTTAAAAGGCCACAAAAAGAAAGAATCAAACAGGTTCTACTGTTGAGAACAGAAAATCTGACTTAGTTATATACCGTAAGAGATTCTCTTTTCTTGCCACTTGTAATGAAAGTAAATCCTTGAGTTTCAATAGCTACACCAGTCTTTTGAATGTGTTCCTCTACATACCTACAAAAATAAAAAAGAATTTCTTTATAAAATGTTCTATACCACATAAGTTTTAAAGATCTGGAAGCAGTGTGCTTTTCAAAGATCTTGTAGGCATACAAAAATTATCAAGAATTGGTGAAAATTAACAACTGGCAAGAATATATATTTAGAAACCTTTTCTGATAGTAAACCACAAGGGCATCAGTTAAGATATTATTGGATAATTTTCATCATTTTCTGATACTTTTGGTTTAAAAGATCTTCAGTATGTATTTCTGGATATTAATGACTTCTTATTTCTGATGCGCAGTGAACACTTTGACTGATCAAAATGAAAGCAGAAAATGTGAAGGAAGAGGGGTAGAGGTAACTGGAGGAGGAGAGGAAAGGAAAGGGAAGAAAGGAAAGAATCTTTTCTTTCTTCTATCCTCTTCTCTCTCCTCCTCTGCTTTCTCCTCCCTCTCTCCTTTCACATTTTCTGCTCTACCTTGCATTGGTCAAAGATAAGAAACACAAAAATATCACGAAATACTGAAAATATTCAACAACAATGAATCATTGAAAGATACTGAAAAATATCTTTGAACATTTAAACTGATACCCCTGTGAGAAAACTGCACCAACTTTAGAAAGATGTGTGTGGTTATGTTTTTTATGACTTCTCAAGAATTCTGAAAAATGAAAGGACTTTCATACAAAAGAATCACAAGTAAAATATATATATAACCATAAAGTTTTTGAAAAATTGTATAAAACTCCCTAAGTTTTAATATGAACAAATACTGGATAAATGACAATTGTCTGGAAATGATAGAGACTTGTTTATGACATTTGAATAGTCAAATAATCTGAGAGCAGAAGCAGAATCAAAGTTTTCCAGAAAATTGAAAACTTTCCCTCTGATTAATTATTAACATATTCAGGAGAGCAGATGTTTTTCATAGTATCACTTGTATTATTACCAGCATTAAAAGCATTATTTTATAAACTAAATAACAAACAATGATCATGTGTCAAATTCATAATTTTCTGGTAATAGCTTACCAATTAATGAATGAACTTTTTCCAGCAGAATGGTTTCCCATCAGCATCACAGTGATTTTCTTCCTTGGGGCAAGAAGTGATATTCCTACCGTGTCTGCGATGTAAACAAGGCCTGCAAAAGAATGAAGAAGATATCAAAGAACATTCTCTGAATTTGCATGTTCATATCTTTGAGCTTGCTATAGTTCTATCAAACTTCCTTCTGCTCGACTTTGTGATTTTCTGGTGCAGCATATGAACAGTTGCTATAAGATCATTTGGCCTGCAGAAAACGGGACTTGTCAAGAATCGCACATCTTATAGGGTTTTGGTAAGGTTTTTGGTTGATCAGTATAGCCAAAGGTGTGCGATTCTGAGCGCCCAGAAAACAAATTTTCCAGGATGGTTCATGTATGGTGTATGATACAGCATGAAAAACTTACCTGCACAATTTCATGGATTCTAGAATGGTTATTTCTTTCAAAGATATTTGAATGTTTTCAATGATAGACTTTGGTTGGTGCACATTTTGCAAAGATTCTAGGCTGGATGATCATAAGAACAGATCCATAAAAGATGGTTTTCACTATAAAGAAATAATTGGTAAAACAAACCAATAGAAAATTGAATGAATGGATGAAATAAAGCGTTTCTAAAAATAAATAGAAATATCATTATGAGGTATCAATTGGTATATATCATTATATTTACTTTTTTAGCTTTTATCAGATCCAACCAGCCAGCAATACATCGTAATAATATTGTTTTGGCAACTTTAAAAGAAACAATATTATTCCTGTATCTCAATAAAGCCTTCAGGGGAAAATACTGACCTCTCTCAGGGGAAGACTTGTCAATATACAACTCATGGCAGTCACGTAATATCTTCTCATTGACGCTCAGCCCAGTGTTGTCTGGTGCGTTGGCTGATGTACGGGTCTTCCCATGTCCCGTTGGCATCTTGAAACGCCAGAAAGTGTCCGATTTATAAGAAAATTCGTTGATTGAAACCAGAAGGTGGCCCACTTTTGGTTTGTTTCGTTCAAAAAAGAAATAGAGTTGTATGACCTCTTTATGAATACGAGATCGGATATACGTCATCATAATGTGACGTCATTATATCCTTTCCAATTTATGAAGCTGCGGAGGCGCATGACCATGTGTTTTCGAACCAAAACAAAAGGATGTTCGTTGAAGATCAGCTGATACATTGAGCAGCGAAGAAAGATTCTCAACGATTCTACGATGGCTACACGTTTGATCACAGACAGCTTCAAACAGACAAAGTCTTCGACACAAAGAGAAGCAAGAAAGCAAACAAAACCGACTGTTGACGAGAAGCTAGAGGCAAAAGATGAATCTGTAAGCGGTGAGGAAAAAACCGGGCCTAAATAGATTTGTGCTAGTTTGCTTGATCAGGCCCGAGCCTGCCCTCAGGCCCACACCCACAAATACAATAAGCAAGTCTCTCCAATCTTCTATTGGAATTGGTTTTGAAACAAACAAATAAGCAAACTTTAAAAATCATAAATTTCTCTTGTTTGTCCGTTTATTGGTGCTTTATGTCTATATGACATTTTTTGTTTTCTTTTCTCTCAGTACCACATAGCTAATTTCTTTTTTGCAGATGAAACAACAAATGAGTTGGACGTTCTTCGTAATTTTGACTTGGAATCAGAATATGGACCATGTATGGGTAATAATCTTTTCTTATAGTTTTATCCATTGTTGTTAGCCTTTTTCTAGTTGATTTCTGGAATAATTTAAAGGAGCAACGATGGGTTAAAATTTAGGTATTTACTGATCAAATGTAACATTTGATTGCTACCATAATCAATCTCGAGATTAGGTTAGAGCTCTAATCTAATCTATCTAATCTAAATATTAAAGTACAGACCCCAGTACGGGTATTTTGTTTCGTACTAACAGTTAGTAGGTTACTATTTGTAGAGAAAATGATAATATTAGAAAGTAAACTGGTCATCACTGCCGGATTGCCAAGCGTTTCTCTTCTCTGATTCAAACAGGAATGACTAGACTTGAAAGATGGGACAGAGCAGAAAGATTTGGTCTTGACCCTCCAAAGGAAGTGAAGGAAATCATCGAAAAACATCTTGATGAGAGTGATTACACTCATTGGTATGAACTCACATTTTGAATCTATAATTCTTTTAATAACTTCATACTTCTGCTTTTGGACACTATGAATTTGAAATGCAATGGTGTAGTGGTCTGCAGAATTTTCTGTCTTTTGTTCTTTTCTGACAGGAAAATGTCCCATGGAACCAAAACTTGTCGACCGCAAAATCAGACTGGTGGAGTCGATTGAATTAAACAGCCAGGATAGTTGGATACCAAAAAAAAGAGTGCGAGGCCCAATGAAATAGGCAGGGGCACTTCACTGTCAAAAATCTCGTACACCTTTGGCAAAGAAATCCTCTTGTTTCAAGAAAAAAAATCCATCAAAATCGATGAGTCCTTTTGTTCTGAAAAAATCTCATACTCTTTTTGAATGAGTGAAATGCCCCTCAGAAAAGCGCTTCTTCGGAAAAGAATTAAACTGAAAAATGAAGCAGTTTTCTTTGTCACTTTTCTCTGCAAAGCTTTTTCATTTTTTATTTCAAAGTCCACTTTGTAATCTAAGAAGTGACTTCAATAATACTAAGTCAGTCATTTTCATTCCTGTGATTGCTTGTTTTGTTTCAAAAAATGATTATTGAGATAAAGAAAGCGTACTCATCCACTCTTGCTATGCTGTAGAAATTTGATGCCAGCCTATTCCCTTACTTTCTTCGCTGTAATATTGTACAGTATCTTGTGGTAATCTTAGTAATAGTGTTATTTTTGCACCTCCACAGTGTCTGGTATGATTACAATATCTAATTGGCCCTAATCAACTGAAAGATGAAGCATTTGGTGAGAAACTGACATTATGGAAGAATAACAGTTGGAAACAAATCATCCAATTTTGGGGACATAACAAGAAGGGCCATATGGAAAATGGAACACTGGCTAATGTGATGTTTGGGGCTAATATTTTTATGCATCAGCCCAGAAGGGGGACTCCCTATTAGTAGGTGACGGGGGTCAGACACACTTTGGGTTTGTAAAACGTTGTCTGGTATACCTTTGGGTAATCAGTATATCTTTGGGGTTGTTGATTAGAAAAATTGATATGGTGAATGCAAAGTATAGTTTTTCACCAAACTATTGCAGTACAGATACCAAAAAAACTATAAAACTTCTCTTTTTTATTTACCATAAAGCAATAAATATATCTTTGGGGTCTAAAAATGTCGCAAACTTAGTAATATTTTTGGGTTTTTCAAATATATGCTGTGTGTGACCCCCCGTCATATAACAATGGAAGTTCCCCCTTAGATACATCACACTATAGACAATTGTAAATAAAATGTATTCGGAATTTTGTTTTTAAATTTACAACCATTACGTATACACTTGCAACAAGCACTATTGCATCTGATATATATGATTTTTTGAGAAATTCTTGCTCTTTTTCGCGAGTTGCTCTTGTTGATTAAGCCTTGGAATCGTTTCGTTTGCTTAGCTTTTTGTTCTTTTTGCCAAATGCAAGAGTTACTTGAAAGAGAAGAAGTAAACGTGACTCTGGGAGCATCGTACTTCAAGATGATCTTGACACAAAAAGCAGGTAGTAACAAATATTCTGCAAGAAGGACACGTCGAAGGATTACAAGATGGTCCATTAGCACATATTGTGATCTACCACTGAATAATTATCGTTCTTAATACGAACCTAGGGGAGAGAAATATTTCAAATTGCATATTATCAACATATGAATTATTCAAAACATAAAAAGTACAAATTCTGCAATTAACCAAAAGTATCAAACACAAAACACTGGTTGACTACTTTTACCTAAGCAAAATACAAGGGGAGAGGATGATGGAGACAATCGGATTTCAAAGATGTTCATAGTATACTTCGGAAGTCAAAGCATATATTGTATTTTGGATGCATACACGCAATTCTTTTTATAAGAAACTCAACTCGCAGATCGCCAGAAAATTAAGAGAGGTACTTGAGTTATGCAGTAACATTGGAAAGGCTTGAAAAAAATGCAAATGAAGATAGCTATTGGAAACTTTAAGAAACTCAAAATCTGATAATTTAAAGAAAGTTTCAGTACTGGCCCAAATTGTTAGTTTCTTATAAAAAATTACGTGTAATGGGACAAAGGGGGTCATGAAAAATTTAACGTCGTTTTGTATTGTAATCCATTAACCCTTGTCTTCCTTGAATCAAGAATTCTAAGCCAAGCAAATACATACTATACAATGTTATGCGTCAGCCTGAATGCTGCACAGGAAAATTTATCGCTCGATCCACACTCTTTTGTAAACTAGCTAAAAGGTCTATTGCTTTGGTAGTTTTAATAAATGCATGAAAGGAATAAACATAAACATTGGTACCATGATCAAATTTGTGTGCTCTTCAGAACCACCAAAAGTTTTGTGCAAGGAGGTATAGCAAGCAAAATATAGCATCTACAATATTACTCAGACCCCGTTTACACGATGCCGGTAGAATTTGAAAATGGCAGAATTCTATGCCGCCTTGGAAAATGCAAAATGAGCTCTCGTTTGCACGATGCCGGTAGAATTTGAAAACGGCATGAAAAGTGCCGTTTTGGCCTCCCGTTTACACGATGCCGGTAGAATTTTATGCTTATTTCATAGACAATAACAACTGACGTCAAAAATCAATCAAGATGATAAAACAACTACGACAGTAAGGAAAATATGAGGATTGAAAATATTAGCCTTGTGACGAAAGCGGCATAAACTTCTGCCGGCAAAGTGCATTTCCGCGATGCCGGCAGAATTTGAAAACGGCAGAATTACAAACTTTGCCATTTTACTCACCGAAACAAAATTCTCAAAACAAAAAACTGTAGTGTACAGCATAATAATGATAAGATAAAATATATTTCGAACTTTGCGTTCATCATCAGTTAAAATCACAACAAGTAAACAGGTACCTCTTTATAAACAAAATTCTGCCGGCAGAATTTGGAAATTCTGCAGGCATCGTGTAAACGGGAGGCCAAAACGGCACTTTGTTATGCCGTTTTCAAATTCTACCAGCATCGTGTAAACGGGGTCTCAAATACGGTGTGACGAAGCGCGCACTGTAGGCAGTTAAAACTCAAAGTAAACACGTAAATTCTGTTTTCTTTTCTCCGCTTCGCATTAACATCCAACAACCTAACGTATAACTTCTTGCTCAACCTATTCCACTTAACGTCATTCCTCTCTCCGTGTTATTTTGTTCTCCTCACAACTCACCTGATAACATCAACAAATTAGTCTCGTTCCAGACCTCTCTCCCAATCTGTCTAAATTCATTTTTTTCTCACATCTTCACACTCCCCCGGCCTAAAATATGCATAACCCCCAAAATAAAAAAAAATAATAAAAGTTAGATGACAAAAAAAACAATACCTAATAACCTGTTTTAAAATACTTCAACTACAATCAATGAGTCAATTTTTTTGTTTTTCTTTCCTTTTATGTTCATGGCTCTCTTCAGCAACGTATCTCAATGTCAATTGTTATATACACAAACACTTTGGTGAAAGTCTGTTTCTTTCCTTGAGTTCAAAAGTCTAGTACTGGAAATCCATAACGTACTGGGGGCCTTCGGTTACGTCTCAAATTGTAAGGCCGATCGTTTTCAATTTCAAGTTCTCTTTCGATTTCTTGGTGTCCTGGATCTTCAATCTCAAATATGGATTCGTCAATTTCCGATTCATCACTGTACAAATCATCAGCTTCTTGCGGAACTTCTCCGAGTTCGTAGTCAATTTTAAATGGCTTCAAACTGTTGAAATGGACAACTTTCCTCTTTTTGTCTTTCAGCGATTCGATTTCATAATCTCCTTCTTGAATTTTGACAATTACGTAAGGTCCGATAAATTTCTCTTGTAAGCCTCTTGCTCTAAAGTTCTTCAGAAGTACTGTGTCTCCGATGCGGAATGCTTTGCTTTGTTTCGAGCGATACTTGGAATCATAATTCTTCTTCTGCTTCTGTTGTGCTTTTTTTAATCTCTCAACTACGATTTTTCGTAAGTCATCTTGCCTTTTCTTTAAATCTTGTAAATATTTCGCAGGACCGTGTGTTGGCTTTGGTTGTGGATCCTCTATCTCCGTACCTAATGGTAATCTGACGTCTCGGCCATATAGCATTTCGAAAGGTGTTGCTCCGGTAGAAGATTGCTTGCTTACTCGGTAAGCCAAAAGAGCGTGAGGAAGTTGCTCGTCCCAATCATCTTTATCGTTGTTAACTTTCATTCTCAGTAGGGCTTTTAATACGCCGTTGAATCTTTCACAGAGTCCGTCAGTTTGTGGGTGATACGGTGTAGTGCGTCGCTTCTCGATCCCAAACAATTTGCACATGCTTGCAAATAAGTGTGATTCAAAATTTCTTCCTTGATCGGTGAGCAAAATAGATGGCATTCCATGCCTTGCAAAAATCTGTTCTAGGGCTCGAACAACTGTTTCAGCTTCTTGATTGGGTAGTGCTTCAGCTTCAGCATATTTGGTGTAATAATCAATTACAGTCAGAATGTACTTGTTACCTTGTCTTGTCGTTTTTAATGGACCGATTAGATCAACTCCAACCATGTAAAAGGGAATCGGCTGAATTTCAATTGGCTTCATCGGACTGCGCGGTCGAGGAACAGTCTTGTTTTTTGCACAAATTTCACAACTTTTACAAAATTCTTCAACATCCTTGTGAAATCCAGGCCAATAAAATTTCCTCTGAAGCATTTCAAAGCTCTTATGGATGCCCAAATGACCAATTTGTGCGTGAACTTCTTGCAAGATTTTTGCCGAAATGTATTTTGGCACAACAACTTGTAGGCGTTTGACACTGTTTGGGTCAGTCCATCTTCTAAACAGGACGTCATCTTCTAGAACCAATGAACTGAAATTGTTGTACAGGGCAGAAAGTGTGTCTGTGCAGTCCTTTGGTCGTTCGTCAGGCCTCCGTCCTGCGTGTAGCCAATTTTTGACCAATGAAATGTCTTCATCAAGGTCTTGAAGCTCTTCGAATTCTTCAGTCGACCACGTGGTTATTTTGACTCCTTGAACAGGTGCACGTGAAAGGGCATCTACGTGCTGCATCATTGTGCCTGGTCGATGCTCGACTGCATAGTCGTACTCTTCTAACTTCAATATCCAACGGGCTAGCTTGCCATTGGGGTGTTTCATTGCTTTTAACCACTGAAGAGCTCTGTGATCTGTGAATACTGTGACATGTCTACCATAGACGTATGGGTGGAAATATTGTAAAGCCCAAACGACGGCGAATGCTTCCTTTTCTGTTGTGGTCCAGTTCTTCTCTGAACCTGAAAAAGCTTTGGATGCGAACGAGATTACTCTTTCTGTGCCATCTTCATCATTCTGTGTTAAAACAGCTCCTATGCCTACATCACTGGCATCAGTATACAATAAATAGTCTTTGTCTGTGTCTGGAAATCCTAGAATCGGCGAGGAAATCAATTGCTCTTTCAAACTTTCAAAGGAATTCTGACAGCTCTGGTTCCAGTCGAATTTGACATCTTTCTGCAAAAGGCGGTGTAAAGGATGCGCGATGTCGCTAAATCCAGATATAAAGCGTCGATAATACGAAATCATTCCGATGAATCTCCTCAGCTCTGTTAGATCTTTTGGAACTGGGTACTCTTTAATTGCTTTGACTTTCTCAGGGTCTGGGGCGAGGCCAGTATCAGCAATTTGAAATCCGAGGAATTTTACGCTTGTTTGTCCAAAATGACATTTCGATGGTTTCAGCTTCAGTCCGGCATTTTGAATGGCGTTGAGTACTTCTTTTAAATTATTCAAATGCTCCTCGAAATTGTGACCAACAATCAGGACGTCGTCTAAATAGACAAGGCATTTGTTTGGTAGTAGACCTTGTAAAACATTTGACATCAGTCTTTGGAACGTGGGTACTGCATTACAGAGTCCAAAGGGCAAACGCTTGAAATGGAAGATGTTACCCCCTGGAATGACAAAAGCTGTTTTCTCCTGGCTCGACTCTTCCATTGGCACTTGCCAGTAGCCTGAGGCTAAGTCCAGAGTTGTAAAATACTTGTGACCTGACAACGTGTCGATTAAGTCATTGACTTGGGGCAAAGGGTAAGCATCTTTAATTGTTACTTCATTGAGCTTACGAAAATCGATACAAAATCTCCAGGAGCCATCTTTCTTTTTAACTAACACGATTGGGCTTGCCCACGGTGATTTGCTTGGTTCGATGACATCATTCTGCAGCATTTCTTGTACTTGTTCTTCGACGACAGGCTTCAATGCATTCGGAAGACGGCGTGGTAGTTGTTTAATTGGAGAAGCATCTCCTGTTTCGATTCTATGCTCTGCTTGAGTAGTAAGACCAATCTCTGATAAATTTGTTGCAAATATTCCCTGGTATTCTTTCAGTACACTGCTCATTTGTTCTCTTTCTTCTGGCTTGAGATTTTCCAGATTGAAGTGCAGCTCAGGCTGTTCAGAGAAATCGTTAGAATTAGCATTACCCCCTGAATCTAAAATTGGGTCGTTCATTTCGATGTCAACCTGTTGCAGACAGCCTACGCTTGTGCCTTTATACAATTTCACTGCGTCAGCCCCCGGGTTTATGATTTGAATGGGGACAGTTTGTTCTTTGGGCTTCACAAGAACACTGGCGACCAAAACTCCTTTTTCCGCTAAATCAAAATTTGGCTCCAAAACGCTTTCAGAAATTATTGGATTTCTGATGTGTGCTGTTTGTACGATTTCATGCCTGCCTGGGATTTCAATGTCATCACTCAAAACAACTACAGTAGGATCTTTCAAAGCGGCATCAAACACTAACAATGGCTGACATTTTGAATCAGGAAATTTCATTAGCATATTGGCTGTATCGATCACGACTTGATTGTTGACAAGCCAGTCTAGGCCCAAAATAACTTCAGATAACATTTCACTGGCAACATAAAACTCGTGATTTGATTTATGTGCGTCATCGACTTCAATGAATAATTTGGTTTTGCCTAAAAT
This sequence comes from Aurelia sp. 3 sensu Dawson et al. (2005), assembly GCA_964020215.1. Taxonomy (NCBI): domain Eukaryota; kingdom Metazoa; phylum Cnidaria; class Scyphozoa; order Semaeostomeae; family Ulmaridae; genus Aurelia; species Aurelia sp. 3 sensu Dawson et al. (2005). The sequence goes on from OZ026584.1 coordinate 17,791,149, forward strand.
GCCTATGGGCGAATTGTTAGCGGCCTCGGCGACAATATCAGAAGGCAGTAAAGGCTCTTCGTTTGACAGTGATTCCCATTCATTTTTGCTTATCAACGAAATTGACGCCCCGGTGTCAATAATACACAGTTTGTTTACTCCATTGATTTTGGCCTCAACTAACAAGGTTTTCCTTTTATGAGCGGGCGAAGCTGCAGATAACCTGACCTTTGAATCTTTTTGAGGCGTGCCTTTGTTATTTTGACTTGTGTTTTGAACTGCACTTTGACCTTGACCGACAGCCTCTGTTGATGTTTCAATTTCTGTGCGACAAAATTTTGAAATGTGGCCCTTACGACCGCAACGATAACAGGTAGGAGGGGGTCGAGTTTGACTGGTGCTACCTGAAACATTGGGATTTCGGTGTTGATTTTTACTGAAACAATCTCGGGCAACGTGACCTGGTTTATGGCAAAGATAACAGGTTTTCTCGGAGCTAACATTACTTCTTCGTCTAAACTCATTATACGTCGGACACTGTTTAGCGACGTGACCAAACCCATTACAGTTAAAACATGTTTTAGACGTAAAACTCGAATTTACAGCTCCTATTGGAGTGCGGTTCTGTCTTATTGCGCTCCCTGCTTCAGCTCGTAAGGTTTCGATAGTAGAATTGGCGGCTTCAAATCTTCGTGCTATCAAAACTGCATCTTCTAAGGTGCCTGGTGGTTCTTGCAAAAGTTTGTTTTGCGTTGGACGATCTTTCATGCCAAGTATAAACTGGTCTACTAGTCTGTTTGTATATTCTTCTCCTTGAAATCCACATTTAGCTCCAAACTCTCTAAGAGCAACAGCAAATGAATCAACTGATTCTCCGGGTTCTTGGGTTCTTCGATGAAAATTATGTCTCTTCTCAGTCAATGTCTGATTTCTTTCGAATAACGACTTTAGTTGTTTAATCCAGTTCTTGTAAGCATTGTCTCCTTCTGCAAATTCAATCGATTCAGCTAAACGAAAAGCGTCTTCGCTGAGGTTAAAAAGTAGAGCCAGTCTCTGTTTATTTTCATCTTTCAGTTCGACAGCCTCAAAATAAAGGTTTGATTTCTTCACAAACAAATCAAAATCGTCTCCAATCTTGTACTTTTCTGGTCTTCTAAACAACGAAAGCGAACGGTTTTGCTCAGGAGGAACCTGGGCGGCTGGGCCAGGTGCAGGGTTATCGTCTGGCATTTCGAAGTTGTATTTACACTTTGCTTAAATATCTACATCATCTACTAATGCGTGCATCGTCTTTAAATTCAGGTCCTTGTTCTTTGTGTCTGTCTCTCCTTGCTCTTTACGTTCGTCTTTTGAGTCCGAGTTTGTGGTCGTGTTGGTCCTGGCAGGATCGCCAAAAATGTGACGAAGCGCGCACTGTAGGCAGTTAAAACTCAAAGTAAACACGTAAATTCTGTTTTCTTTTCTCCGCTTCGCATTAACATCCAACAACCTAACGTATAACTTCTTGCTCAACCTATTCCACTTAACGTCATTCCTCTCTCCGTGTTATTTTGTTCTCCTCACAACTCACCTGATAACATCAACAAATTAGTCTCGTTCCAGACCTCTCTCCCAATCTGTCTAAATTCATTTTTTTCTCACATCTTCACAACGGCAATCGGAACTGATGCACATTATTGCTTACGCTATTTCCAACCAACAACATTAATAAATCAGCTAAAATTTACAAATATTACAAAGATATTATTTATTACCCTATTACTTATAGTCTCCATGACATGACATTATCGGATGGATCAAAAAATATACCACCTTTTTCAAAACTAAGTGGTAGCTAATTTGTTGGTCCATTGCAAAACAGAAACACCATTGAAAGTTGGATCGATCAATTTTTGCCAAAATCAAAAATTATCATGGAGGCTCGAACTCTAAGCTATGGATCTCTTGTGCCAAGGATTCATGGAATAAGAAATATTTTCGAGAACTACCTTGATAGTAGCCTGTGCACAGACCCATCGTCCAAAGGAGGAATTCCTTTCCTCCTTTGGACAATGGGTCTGTGCACAGGCTACCTTGATAGCTTCAAGATAAAAGATGACATCATATGATAAAGCATACAGCAATGATATAGCAATAGACGATTGCGCTAAAGATTGCGGCGAGGAATTTTTTACCGAGATGCACTGCGTTCTTTAATCGAATTCCTATGGAATCGTTAAAGATTTGTAATTCGAACGCTATGCATCTCGGTAAAAAATTCCTCGCCGCCATCTTTAGCGCAATCCTCTATTGAATGGCCATTGCTTACCGTTTTCATGTCCCAAGTTCCCTCCCAACTGAACCATAGGTGCAAAAAATTGTTAACGATCTTTCTCCCTCAAACCTAGTTATTTATAAGGGAATCATATGTCATGAATCAACAGGGAAAGATACAATTAACAGCAATTTAAAGCCCATGGCCTTGACTATCTTCTCAGATTTTAAATTGCCGCAGTTAACTGCGTGCTAAGACTTTTTAAAGGTGATATATTTTCTGATTCAAGGGATATAGCAACGATTATTTACCTTTGACTCTCTGTAGCATTGCTAAAATCCATTTTAGATTATATGTCACGTGAAAAATATTGGCGAATAAAAACAACTGAAGATAGTTGCATTGCATAATTTCGCATTCTCAGGTGTCATCTAATTTGAAACAGACTCTGCTATCCTATGATCTAATCCTACCTAGCCCAATATTATCTTTCAACAAAAGCCATGAGCAAAAGGAACACAAAGGATTGATTTGGATGGCCTAAGCCAAGAATTTATGGCCTAAACTGACGTACTCTGCTGTTAAGATAAAAAGAAAACTTACTCGTGTACTTTTTGTAGTTTCCCTATCTCACCATGAGTGGTGGGACACTAGTAAATTAGATTAGGTTAATTTAACTTCATTACTTACCTTGAAATGCCATAAGATTCTTTTCCTTGACATTGGCAGCCTTTCTCAGCCATAGTTCTTGCCTGGAACTGAAGAGCTCTATCGCATGTGCTATCAAAATGTTTGGGCCTAAATTGAACTTTGTCATCTCCTGCGCATTGCTGTGCCTACGGGAAAGTTCGATTTCGAGACCACTGCGTAGGCACAGCAATGCGCAGGAGATGACAAAGTTCAATTTAGGCCCAAACATTTTGATAGCACATGTGATAGAGCTCTTCAGTTCCAGGCAAGAACTATGGCTGAGAAAGGCTGCCAATGTCAAAAAAGAGAATCTTATGGCATTTCAAGGTAAGTAATGAAGCTAAATTAACCTAATCTAATTTACCAGTGTCCCACCACTCATGATCTCACAAATAGTTTCTGAATCGCATTCGGAGCTACCTGCTTTTGAAAGGGTTGCCTGCGAAGGAGCGAAACAACGAAACAAGATGGCTGCTTCGAATTTGCTGCAGTGTTGATTCTGTTAGCTTGGAAGATGCGATTCAGAAAATAATTGCGAGATAAGTAAACGACAAAAAAACACCAGTAAATTGTCCTTACATCTTAACAGCAAAGCGAGTCAGCTTAGGCGATATTCGTGGCTTGGGCCATTAAAATCACTCATTTTGCTTTGCGTGTCCTTTTGCCCAGGCAAAAACACTCATGTCCTGGTATTATCATCAGAAAATACTACTTCCTCTTCCCCATCTGATTCATCGGAATACACACCAGACAGCAAGTTCTTGGAATTGAAAGACTTGTAACCCATATCATCAAAATATTCTTCTCTAAACATTTTATCTCTGTCCATTCGCATGAATCCTTTGCCTCGTTTTCGTCTGATCCAGCAAAACCTGTACACAAGGAAGACCAATAATGACGCAACGAGGACTGCTGACGCTGCAAGACTGACGAAAATCAACGGCCTTATTCCAAGAATCTTCATCTTTCTTTTGAGAACAAAGTTAACGATTTTGACATTCTTATCTTTGTGTAAATGCACGATAAAATTTTCGCTTTCATAGCCCTCAGCTTTTGCAGAAACTTTGTACGTTCCAGGCAGAAGTATGCGCCAGTAATCGCCTTCGTCAGCGGTTTTGACATGATGATCGCGACCATTTACGCTGATTGTTGCATCGGGAATGCCTGCCATTGTTCTCGAGTCAAATACAAATCCTTTGATTCCTCTATGAACCTGAAAAGAAAAGTTGAAATTGTCATGGGGAATGTCCTAAATAACAACTGTCTCACAAGGATTTCGAAAGTACCGTCTGCGTCAAAAATGTACCTCGTTCTACTTTTTTCAAAATAATATTGCAGAAACTACGCAAGCGATTCCTACAATTTCAAATCCTTCATCTAAGTGGGGCAGCAACTCAGGATTTGATATTTTAAAGTGTTGCTCCATATGCCTTTCCATCCCTTGCTCTTTCATTTGCTTTTTTTTATTACTGTTAATAACATCTACTTCTAAATGTACCTATCTCACTCGAAAGGCAAGCTTCAACATCGTCTTACAAACAGTGAAGTTTTCAATCTTTCTAGCTGGTAAGTTTTGATCACTCATACAATGCTAAAAATGCATTCAAGTAAAGAATATGGACTGCCGCATATCAAATGAATAGAGTCTTTTTGTGACCGTCTACAAAAGTAAACTTACTCCTTCCTTCGAATGTAAATGAACTGCATACTGCAGTACACGTAAGGTCATACGCATTACACATTAGAGGTTAAGTTGCAGTTTTTAGCGCCAAGCGCTGGGATTGCTAAGCAGAAGTTGCTAAGCACTAATCGAGTCCACGACCCCTTGTCATGACGCTCAAGTGGTGGGGTCCTACCAGGTATCGAGCCCACTCCGCCTGACTGTTCTGAATGCAAAGTCAGAGGACTAAAGCACTGCGCCACAAGTACCCATTTAACTTTGACAGACACCTAGTGAGTTGCGATACTCACCTGACCCATAAATCGCAGCAATGCATTCTTATGTCCTTTCCAATGATGGTGCAGCTGCCCTTGCGAAGGATATTTACAGCAGCCCGTCTTGATCGTCACTTCAAATATACTTGCATTTTCATAACTATAATCTTGCATAGTTCCAGCCCGAGCAAACCACTGTGCTCCGTTAGTGACGCCATTAGGGAAATAGTCATGCACACCAGGCCCTGGGCATAATGGCCTACCATGATGCATTGTTGGGTGAAGTTTTGAATATTCCTGGGCAATGTGCTTGAAAATATCGTCATCTTGGGTTGGATTTGTTTCCGGTAGGCCTGATGGACTGCCATCGTATGGGTATGTGACAACTAAAGATCCTCCTTGAAGATTGGCTGAGAGAACAAACGGCGTCGATTTTGTCCATTTAATAACAGCTTTGGATTCAGGCTGCATGTCAGCGATTTTCTTAGCTGTAAAGAAGATGAAGACAAATTAATCTTCTGGTCAACACTGTCTGGATATGAATTTCAAAAGAAAATGTGGAAGACCCTCAGGGACGTAGGAAGCATCTCAAACTTGGGGGGACGACACTTTGAGGACACTCTTTACCTCAAGAAAAAAGGGACATTTTTCTACAAATAAAAGGGCACTTCTTTGTTTATTGCAAAATTGTGGGGGGCACGTGCCCCCAGCGCCCCCAGTTCCTACGTCTACGAAGACCCTGAGGGTTCTTAATAAACCATGTAGCTACTTTGAAATACAGTAAAGTTCCACCTTTAAGAAACTCGTTTCACAAAAGTATGCTGCTTGGTTTCGTAATATGTTAAGATATACTTCTTCAAACAGGGTGTGTATACCATGGTATAAGAAACACTTTTATATTCAAAACAGCTATCAAAATTGTTAAGAAAAACGTTTTTAAAATATGCACTGTTGTACGAGGATCTAACAGTTTGAGCCAGCACTGAAAGCTTCTTGAAATTATAAGAATATAGGCAGAAATTTTTAGGATCAGCAACAACACAAAATTTTGGCAACAATTTCTGCAAAGCTATACCTTTTGAGTTTCCGGTTTGATATGAAGCGAGAATCGATGAGGTTTTGAAAATAGTTTGCTGCTCTATCAAAGAGGTAAAAAAAACAACAAAAGCTACCTTGAAAATCATTGTTTAGATCAATGCCATTAGCATTCATTCGTCCTTTATTTGAGCTGCAGTCACCTTCAACCGCTTTCATCGCTCCATCAGGGTTCAACATTGGCATTATATGAATTCTGGTATTATTTATTAGATGGTCTATCATTTGATCATGTCCATATCTTTTGCAGATGTATTCACTCAATAGCATTAGCAGCTCACGGCCAACTATTTCATTACCGTGTATTCCTGAAACAACAATCTCGTATTAACATTTATGATTATCCATGAACTAAAAAGTACTTTTCAAAATGGAAACTTCTATTTTGGGGCCACATTTACATGCCTTTGCACAGGACATACGACGTACTTCGTTTCGTAGAGAGCTCTTTGACCTACTCTCGGATGTCCAACGACTAAACATCGCCAGATGGATGATGACCTTCTTTTTGTCATCGACTTTTGTTTGGAAATTCATCTTTAGGTACTGTCAAGGTGAATGTGAAGTTGCGGCTTTTAGCGCCAAGCGCAGGGATCGCAAAAGTAGCGAAGCGCTAATCGAGTCTGCGGCCCCTTGTCATGACGCTCAAATGGTGGGGCCCTACCGGGTATCGAACCCACTCCACTTGACTGTTCTGACTGCAAAGTGACAGGATTACACCACTGCGCTACAACACCTTCACGGTTGAAAATTTGAAAGGCCACAGCTCACTTGATATCACGACTAAGATGTCAGCAAATATATAATTTAATGGCAGAAAAATTCAAATCTGCTTTAAAATTTACCTGACTAAAATCAGCCACTATGTTCTGAAATTATGAAGGATTTGCTCGAGAAAGCCTCTTCTAGAAACCTTCAAAACGTGCAAAACATCATAACTAAATTTCACTAACATTTCTCTTCCTCACACGGGCCTTACAGCAATGAAATCTGCAGGCTTTAGCATGTGCTGTTCTCTTGGGAGGAAGCTGAACAAGTCTTTCCACTGGTGTGAATAACTTATTCAGGGGGATTCCATTCTCTCAAGAGGCCAAGATACATGAATATATCCAATTGTCATTATTGTTAGGAAGGAAAATCAAGGAACTTTTGCTCATCGTTTTCACTCTTCTTGCAAGTTTTTGGAGGGGGCTTTCTGCAGGAATTAGGGAGTTTACGAAACCACGACGGAAACGGCGACTGCAATGCAAAGTTGCTTTTGTTTCAGAACTTTAGATTCAAAAGATTCCTTGCTTTTCGTTCGAATTTGCTTCCCATGAGAGAATCCGAAGTTGTCCTCTTCAATTTCACAACTTGGAAACCGCATTTCTGGCGTTGTGTACAGTAGATCTAGGCCTGCGAAGTAAAACTCAGTCGTTTTAAATGTTTGTCTTCAAAGTAAAAATATCGTTTTCAGGCATCTCTGAGTTATAGGGTGCCTTATTTTGGCCTTTTGAATGATATATTAAAGGTAGGGTACGGAAACAAGACTTGCCATGCGGAATTTCAGATGACGTTCTGGTTGGCGCTGCCGTCCTGTTTTCGTAAACTCTCTATTCTCCCAAATAGACGGAAAGGAATGGCTAATTAAAGCCAGGTAAATTAGTGAACCTATTTGAACATATTGCTAAAAAACGAGACAGTTTTCAATATTATCGCTTTGATATTCCGTGAGCAGCGTTTCTTCAAACGCAGGGCCTTGTTTTTGACTCACCCAGTATAAAAAAATTAAACTCATACCTGCAACATATTTGAACTCAGGCTCTCCAGCTTCATGGATCCCAGGCTGATCACTGATCTCCAACACCCAAAGATCTCTTCCTTGCACTGATTTACCAATACTATAAAGACGAGTTATCGTCGGATATTCCTTAGCCAGGCCTTCAAGGGCTTTGTGCATCTCTTCATATCTGTGTATGTGATAATTGGGGTTTGTTTGCAAAGCAAACTCTATGTGCGTTGGTTGCCCTGATTTCAGCGAGATAGTCTTGCTGTTGCTCTCAAAGTGTGGGCTAAGAGCTGTTACTCGATATTCTCCAGGAGGCAGATACTTATAAAACTCGCCATCATTCGTTACATTCGCGTACATACTACTCTTTCCGAATACTAAAGAACCAAGCTTCAATGGTCTAGCTTTGATATCCTTGATGTGCCCATGTATGTAGGTCATCCCTTGCTCAGCAAAGCTGATCAGTGACTCCTTATTTGCTTGCCATAATGAAGTAAGATCTGATTCTTCAGGATATTGGCAACACGATACATGAAAGGACATTTGCGGTGAATTGAGGACAACATAAGCATAAGTAGACAATGTTTTCTGTTGCCGATGGAAATCTAAGCCTTTAACGATGCCATTTAGGTACTTCACTTTTTCTGTGCATCCTTTTCCATTTCTCATTGACGGATGTTTCGATGCATACGCTAAAGCTAATGACTTAAACGATTTATCATCCCCGGTGGATTCGCCAGTGATCCTCGAGTCTGATTGGATGAGCTCGTCCAGTGGATACCTAAAGTATAAACATACTAGGTGAGTCAAAAATTAAGCTTTCATCGAAAGGTCTTGTTGATATCCTTCAATTTACGGTGACGATATCAAAATTGAGATGTTAATATCTAATGAGATGTGTACAAATTTGGGAAAACCTATCTTCCTAACTTGGGTCATAGCGTCCTACAAGTATTGGTGAGTTAACGTAAAGTGACTTTCCAGACCTATTTGCTGCGGGTCCATTGTTCTTAAAGAATTGAAGAGTATGTATACTTAATCTGGGGGTGCTTTGTAAAATTGCAAGGCTTGACATGGGCGGTTCAACCACTGTTAAGATCAAAATAAACCAAAGAACGATCTTAACCCAACTTTTATGAAAGACATTTTTGCAGAAAGAGACAACTATTATAGTCTGCGGAATATAAATCATTTGCAACTGCCGAAAGTAAGGACGACAATATATGGTACAGAGAATATTCAATACAGAGGCTGCCTTTTAAGGTCCTCACTTCCAAGTTTTTTGAAAGACTGTAGCACAATTCAAGAATTCAAAAGAAAAATAAAACAGTGGAATGGCGATTCATGCACCTGCAGATTGTGTAGAGTTTTTATAAAAGATTTGGGGTTTTTGTATTAATTAATTTTGTCTTCTTTTAGTGTTTTTTGCATTGTAAATTATAAGTTATTTTCTTTTAGTTATAGTTGGCCTTAATTAGCTGTTATTTTAGCTATTTCAATTAGAAAGCCAACTTTAAATAAATCAATAATAATAATAATAAATAATAATAATAATAATGTTGTTGTGATTTCCGAACTGCTCATGAGATAACTAAGTAATGAGATGACTTACTTACCAGTTACCAAGCCAAATCAAGCCAAACATTGTTTGTTTATCTATTTGTTTTGCTTTGATTGTTTCTTATATCGTTGCAAAATTGTGTGTTTAGTATGCCTACAGATCAAATTCTAAATGGCAGAGCAGAAAAAATATTCCGCTTCCCGAAAAGAACTGCCCTCGCAGCGATGGGCCCTGGGAAGAGAAGGGAAATGAGAGAAATTTTCTCAAGTACTCATCGCTGCAGGGGCAACTCGTTAGGGTTAGTTTGGGAGGCAGAATGTTGTTGCTGTTCTGCCATTCAGAATTTGATTTGTAGGCATACTAAACACACAATTTTGCAACGATATAAGAAACAATCAAAGCAAAACAAATAGATAAACAAACAATGTTTGGCTTGATTTGGCTTGGTAACTGGTAAGTAAGTCATCTCATTACTTAGTTATCTCATGAGCAGTTTGGGAATCGCAACAACAGTGTCCGAACTGCCCATGAGTTTGATCAAAATCCCATAAAATTGGGCCAAAAATACCCTTGCTGACATACAAAATTTTGGCCGAAAATTCACTTGCCGATGTTTTCATCGATGAAATAACATCGTCTCAAGATTTTCGTTCTTAACGAATTCGTTTTCTTTGGAGAAGATAAAACTACAAATTAGATGATACAGCCAGAAGAAATTAGCACGCATCAAAGCCCGGCTGGAACGCTTACCTCTAAAATATTTTATCAAAGATCTTACAACTCACATCCTGTTCTTTGATAAATGTCTGGATCATTTCATGGAAGATTCAAAACCTTGTCATTTGGGTTTCAACAGTAAAACTTTTCTTTGTAATGTATGAACATTTTATTCAGTGCCGGGAATAGTTAATTGTTTTTAACAAAAAGCTCACACACAAATCCGATCAAAGTTACGACAAATTTCCTTGTTGCGAATAAAACTAACCTTGCTACCAAATCGCCAGCTTCCAATGTAGCAGATAACATAAAATTATTCTTTGTCATCCACCGCTTCACTGCCTGTACCTCTGCAGGTTCTGGATTGCTTGTTAGCTGTGCATGGAAATGATAAAATCATAAATTAGAGTAAACAAACATAAATCTTTTTTTATATACACAATCTAAAAATTTACAATTTAACAAAACATATTTACATCAACGATATCATTGGGAGCATGATAGGCATGGCTACTCTAAATGATCTTTAACGAAGAACAATACAGATACTAAACATAAATCTCTCACGAGTCATGAAAGAAGAAATCAAAATGGTACTGCCTTTGTCTAACAAGTCGCAGGAAGATGTTCATTTTAACTCCAAATTTCCACAAAACAAGCCCAATCAGAATTCAAATGTAAACGAAATATTAGCGTAATCGTCTATCTAAATGCGGATACACACCAGCCATTTTCGATTAAAGGGGCAGGGTCATGTAATGTAAACAAACTTCTTTCGAAACAACGGCTTTGCAGTATTTTTGACAGGCCATATCGCAGTGATATTCCATTACTTTTCTCAAAGAAGAAAGTGTTATTTTGAAGACGGACTCTTGTTTTTTGAAGAGAAAAAAACAAAACACTCATGTTGTACGATTGCGGAGATATTGGTGGATTTTTAGAAGTAACTTTATTCTGGATTCAACCTATCCACCAAAATCTGTACAGAACACAATGACCACCTGTGGGCAACAATATAGATTCTAGAGATTACAGGTTTGTTTACGGTTACATGACCCTACCCCTTTAAACTTACAAGACTTACAATAATTCAAGTAATAATACCTCCAATTCCGCAGTTTCCTCTCTCCCAGTGCCAAAATAATTGTAAAAATCATTCCCCTTGTACAGTGTTCCATTGCAATCACCTTTCTGCGCCAGTGAAAAACCATCTACATTCACAGCAGGAATAATATGAACGTTTACAGCATTCAGCAACTTGATAATCCTTGGATTTTTATCCGTAAACATTTTAGTTAGATGATGCAGGAGCATGAGCGACAGTTCTTGGCCAATGACATCATATCCATGCATCATTCCCAGGACGCCAATGTTTGGTTTAACACCGTCATCTTGTCCGACGTTGTTTGTGATTTCGACAGAGTAAATATCCTTGCCTTCTTTGCTAACTCCGACTTTATGCAGCTTGACAAGCTTTGGGAAATGTTTTTCGTGGTCTTTTAGGTACTTGACAAGTTCGTCGTGTGCGTGATACTTCCATGTCGATGTTTTTGCAACTATCAAATGAGAAAGGTTAATGTTAATAAACTCTGCAAAAAGGTTTGAATTCGTATATATAGCATCCAAACATTGAGCTGAGTATTAGAGCAAAAATAGAGAATAAACAACAAACTGAAAAAAGGAAAAATCATTACAAGAGCGGGAAAAAGACATTCGTTTCTCCTTGATTTCTTTTTGTTTTTAGGTGTGTCTTTTTAATTCTTTTTTGCTCTGGTATGCAGGGCACCAAATCATTTAGGGGACGGGGGGGGGGGAGGGGGATAATTCATCCCAAATTTTTCAAATGCTGAAAATCCATTGAAAGTCTCCAAATTTTTTATCGTCACGAAATTACCAAAAATACGAACACTGGCAGTGTGAAAACCTTCAATCAAGACGAAAGTTTGGCCGTTCAGTCGTTAAGTCTGATCCTGCGCTGAACCATTCATATCAAAATTACGTAGAAAACTTCCTTTATCGTGGACGTAATCTCAAAAATGGGGTTACCATTTAAAATGCTACCCACAAGAAGTTCTATATGTTCCTACACGCCCTCAGTTTTTAAGTAATAATAGAAAAGGGCAATTTCTCCCCATGGTGTAAAAATAGAATAAGCTATGTTGTCAGGCTGTCTTCTTGTAAACGAGAAAGAAGCATATGCATGTGAGATCCATCCCTTCCTACTCATAGTTGTCGGCTAAAAGTCTAATTTTCAATCTTTGCGAGACATTTTTCTGACGAAGACACTTGCTCCCATTCTAAATGTAGTTTCAGTCGTATCGGATTGAAGGTTGGAAGAAAACAAAACACCAGTAAATCTATGGAGTTATTTGTTTGAATTGCTAATTGTCCATAACGATCTATGTCATTGCAGTCCCATGGGTTCCCTACCATGAATAGCATCAAAGGAATTTGTGATGTTGATGTAGGTCTGCAAAACACTTTGGGCTTTATAACAATGGCAATGCAAAATGTCCAGTAAATAGCCAGCACAGAGGTGGGGTGGCTGCGTATTAGGAACGTCCAGGCTGCTTTTGGCCAACCAAAACCCTTGATATTGTAGTACGAGGGGTGTATCACTCAGTAAAAATCTCGCACACCTTTGGCAAAAAATCCTTTTGTTTTCAAGAAAACTCAGTAAAAAATCCCTAAAAATCCTTTTGCTTTCAAAAATCTCGTACACCTTTTTGGAAGAGTGAAACACTCCTCTCTGTACTATAAGGTAAGAACCACTATACAAATGTCTCGGAGCCATTTCACCACGGCACAGAAATCACAGATTCTTCTTTGCGGGGTTTACTGTACTGGATTACTGTGTATCGGTGAAGGACCACAGGGATGAAAGTTGGGGCCATTTCTCTTGAATGCCTCGCATATATGAATTCTTTTTCACGATCAGTTAAATCAAAACGCAGTTCTCATAGAATAAAAATCATATGTTGAACAGCGGGATAAATGATGTTGATAAAATAAGCAGCTGGATAAACGACAATAGGTTTGTGGTAAGATTGAATAAATGAAATGTAAAATATGGTGAAACAGCTGGGTGGTAATCATCGCCATTCTGAGGTAGCTGAAATACAAAAACGCGTGATATCAAGTGAAACGACACGCTGAAATCATATCTTGGTTTGGGATTGTCAAAACCCGGGGGGTACATAACATGTTGAGGGTACGGGTATGTGCCGCCCATATGGGTGGGTTTTTGGGCCCCAAATTCTCCAAACAAGGGTCCCCTTTTCGGCAGATTTTCCTTAAACAAGGGTGGGTTATCCAGAAATTGGCGAAAAATAGCAAAAATGGGTGGTTTTCCGCCAAAATTCATCATAAAAGTGGGTATGACCGCAAGTTTCGGTAATTAGAAGAGGGTACCTTTCTGAAAACCGGGAGGCAGACCCCCGTCCATCCGCAAGTCATGTACCCCAGGCCTTTTCTTGAGGAAAGTTGCACGAGAGTGCCAAAACACTCGCGTAATTTCGTTTGCGCGAGCGATCGCTCAGGTAAAGATTCACAAGCACTGTTTATTCCTTGGAAAAGCAAGTTACAATGAATCTCGATATTGTTATTGTCAAATGAGAATGAATCGTTGGAACACTAAATGTTAGTCTTTTCAGTCATATTTTAAGCATGGATAGGATACCATCGTTTTTTCGTCTTGTCTCATCAAAACCGATGAATTTTTACTTTCTATCTTCTGTTTCTGGAGTGTATTTGTTCTTACTACTGTATTTATCAACTCTGAACATCAGGCAGGGAATTTTCTTGGCTCTTTCTTTAATTTAGACCACAATTTTATTCGTCGTAATTCCGTTAAGATACGGTAAACAGCATGATGCTCTCATATCGAAGGACTTTCAATGGCAAGAAAGGTTTTACATTCAATGATAAAAGTAAAGGATCGATGCACGTTGATTGATGAAATGACGAATCTGATGTCTGGCAATCATATTTGTACCATCGACGAGCCCTCTCCTACAATGTTGATTCCCCATTTGCGGTTTCTATGAGGATGATTCCTTGTCTTCTTGAAAGACTTAAAATTTCCTCTTAACAAACTCTTCGAAAGTTGGTTCCCTTCTTTTAGTATTTTAGGCCCCGTTCACGATGTTGAAATTCTCTACATTATATTTCCTTTGCTCTTAGAACCAATGTTTAATTAAATCATCTCCCCTACCGATCCCAGTAAGATACTTTCCAGCTTTAACTCTGAGCTTATAATATAGTTATTCTAATATCAGGTTTCTATCGCATGTTTATACTACTGTATTTCGTTTTCCCGAAAAAGATGTTTTCTTTAAGTATGATCATTTCCACCTGAAGTCAAATCCATTCATTCCATTTTTCACAACTTAAGAGAAGATTTGTTCATTGATCAAGGAGGATTTTATCCTGTTGCAATTCACAAGAAGTTGTTGAGAGCGATTTCCCCTAAAATTAGCAATTTTGCGAGAGCGATAAAGAGCTCGCGTGATTATGTTTGCGCGAGTGCTGACGCGGTCGCGAGCGATCGCTCGCGTAAAACGAAAAGGCCTGGTACCCCCCCCCCCCCTGGGTATCAAAACTGACCATATTCATATGTCAAAATCCCAGAATCAGTAATTTAACAGACAAATTTGACAGGACAGCAATGAAAATCCTAATATCGGCTAATAAGATGCGAGACTTTGGAAACTAATCGAACATTTGGTACTTCACATTTTCGGCCTAAAATTGTCAAGATGCTTTTCATATAAGCACCAGCATTTAAGGTGTTTTATCGGTTGTTCTTCTGCGATTTGCGGCTATCTATGAGATTTTACTGTGTCGAAATTTAAGTGATCAAATCGGATGGTCCCTTCCCGGGTCCCTTATGCTGTTGGAGAGGCCATGATAACTCATGCATTGGGCCAATTTTGATGGCTGTGGACTCAATATTTGTCAACATCTTAAAATAATTACAAAAAAGTCGTTCAGGGTATTTTCAATCTGTTGGTATCTTGCAAAACCCAAAGTACACTCATTTATATATGTCGATCAAGCAAAGTTAGTCCCAAATCAAAAGCAATGAAGTCTGAAATTTCTTTAAATTATCCCCAAAATACTTTGTCCCAAAATCATTGTCCGAAGGTTTTTATTCCTGACTTTCCATTGTTAAAGGAATTTTCTGGCATACCTCCATAGTTCAGTTATAAAAAAGCACTTACCTGTATGTTGCCATTCTTTGACAGTAGTTGCAACGGCCATTTCATTTGATGTTTTTTTTGCTATCTGAGTCTTTGGTGCAATCTTGGTAGAGGCAATTTCAGTTGTTTTCGGGGCAATTTTTGCAGACGTAATTTTGGGAGTAGTCTTTGCAGTATTTTGATTCAAATCAGCAAGCTCAAAATTTATTTCAGTAGCCAGACCATCATGGACAACAGCTTCTTTTGTCACAGGAAGAAACCCATCAGCAATTGCAGTTACTTCATAAATTCCAGGCAATAACAATCTAAAATAGTCCCCATCTTTCAGAGAATGTATTGTATGTTTGTTACCCTTGATTAAAATCACCGCATCTTTAATGCCATTTCCCTTGGTACTTGTGACAATTCCTTTGATACCTCTGTGGCTCTCCATCATAAACCGCACCAGTGGTACTTTATTGCTGTTCCAATAAGCCTGCATTGCACCACTTGGTGGGAACTTATAGCAACCCATCTCAATTGTGATCTCAAAATCATTAGAATGTAAATAGTTGTAATCCTGCATGCCTCCTTTGACGTTGTACCATTTAGCACCATTTGTGATGCCATTTTGAAATGGTTGCTGGATTTCGTTATCTGGGCATGCCTTCCCTTGTGACATTATTGGATGTGCTTCAGCATAGACCAGAGCAAGATGCTTGAAGAGATCATTATCAGGGGTTGGGTTGGGGGTTTCTTTCCCTGTATTTGTGTCATCAAATGGGTAATTTGCAACCAGAGCCCCACCATGTAGGTTGGCACTGAGAACAAATGAGCCATTCTTTATCCAATCCATCATGGCCCTTGTTTCTATCTGCCTAATGTGATCATCTCCTGGTTTGTCAAACTGATCAGGGAAATCTCTGTTGAGGTCAACCATGTTGCTATTTGGCCTACCAGGACCATTTTGTTGTGTCCCTTCTTTAGAAACTTCATACCCATCAGGGTTCATGGATGGCATCAAATGAATTCTTGTGTTATCAACAATGCTTGTTACAGTCAAAATTTTGCCGTAATTTGCACACAAATATTCCATGAGGTACAAAAGGCATTCTCTACCTACAACTTCATTACCATGCATGTTGGCAACATATCGGAATTCAGGCTCTTCAACCTCATGAACACCTGGATTATCTGAGATTTCCATCACCCATAATTCTCTTCCTTGGACAGACTTACCTACGGTATAAAGCTTAGTGATATTTGGATACTTTGTACTTATCATTGTCAAAAACTTCAACATGTCTGCATAATTATGATGCTTGAAATCTGATGGTTCTTTTGTTACTTTGAACATTTCTTTGATTTGTGAGGTCTCTAATGGCAAAAATTTGGTGGATGTTTGTTTGGTTATGGAAATTGAAGTTGGCACACTTGTCAATGGTGCCATTGACTTCTTTGTTTGAATTTCAGAAGTTGTGATAATTGATGCCTCACTTGGGCTTTCTTGCCTCCTGACTGATGTTTTTGATAATTCCATGGTTGTTAATTTTTCTGTGAACAATTTAGTTTCAGCAGTAGTGACTCCAATTTCTCTCAACACAAAATTCAATACCTTAGCATTCCCAGATGTTACAACAACACCTGATTTTGTTGCTGTTTGGTAACCATTTGCAACAACTTTAATGCTGTATTTTCCAGGTACAAGCAACCTCCAGTAATCCCCATTTTCTGCAGTTATGATTTTATGCGGAATCCCTTGTACATGTATCTCAGCTTTTTTAATACCTTTACCATTAATATCTTTGACAGAACCTTTGATTCCTTTCTGAGCTTGTTCAACAAATGACAACAAAGATTCCTTATTGTTATTCCACTCTTGCAACAAATTACTTTTCAAAGGATATTTACAACAAGATAGTTCAACTGTAATTTCAAAACAGTTACTGATCAAGTAATTGAAATCTTGCATGCCCCCTGGAACATCATACCAATGTGCACCATTGGTAATACCATTTCGGAAAGTATCCCCATCACCACATTGAGGATTCCCTGTTTTCATGATAGGGTGATGCTGTGCATACACTGACGCCAACTGTTTAAATATTGCATCATCTGGAGATCTGCTGTAGGCTCCACTTTCTACATGTGCAGGTCCATCGTCAAATGGATAACTAGCTACAACTGACCCACCATGTAGATTAGCGGACAAGACAAATGGCAGCTTATAAATCCATTTCATCAATGCCTGCGTCTCAGGTTGTGCTTTCTTTAAATTAAAACTATGCCAGTTTGTAAACTGATCTGGAAAATCTCTGTTAAGATCATGACCATTAGCATTTGGTCTCCCCTTCACTCCTTCACAATCCCCTTCCTCTGCTCTCTCAAAACCATCAGGATTCATTGACGGCAAAATGAAAATATTTGTTGTATTAACAATTCTAGTAACTCGTTCATCCTTCCCATAATTTTGACATAAGTAATCTGCTAAATAAATTAAAATTTGTCTACTAATTACTTCATTCCCATGCATGTTCCCGACATATTTAAACATAGGTTCCCCTTGTTCAACCTTTCCAGGCTGATCAGTTATCTGCAATACCCATAAATCTCGCTCTTCAATTGATTTCCCAATACTTTTAAGTCTTGCTATCGAGCTGTATTTCTTCGCTAAGCCTTTTAATATTCTTTCTAGTTCGTCGTAATGAATGTAATGTTTCTTGTCTAGGCCCAAGGCACGGCTTGTGAATGACTTCAAAGGAAGCAAACAGAACGCTGAAAGAAACAACAGCAGAGTCCTCAGAGCAGCTTGTTGGGTATTCATGTTGATTTAATATACTTCACGCTTTCTTTCTTGTTTCTGTCATTCCAATATACATCCGACGTGTTCGGTAATAAATGTTTTCTTTCACTCCATCTCAACAACATTTCTTGTATTTGCAAAGCTGTTGCTGACTTCACCTTAGGCCAACAAAAGCGCATGCGCCTTGGTACATTGATCATCTCACTCAATAATGACCCCCCTGGCTGCGGTAAGCTCCCGCCTACACCGCACCCACAAATATCAACCCCTTATTGTTGGTAGCTGTGGGACTAAAAACACGGGATTCCTTTAACAACAGAAAAATTGTTGCGAATTTTGTCAAAACAGTGGCAGGCTAAAAATAATCGTTTCACTGGGCACGAGATGACAACGACCTCAAAATGTAAATACCCAAATGAACTGCGCTAAAGATACTAGAACAAATAGAACATAACCCATCATAGAGTGCCACGCGATAAATAAAACTGAATATTTGTATCATTCTTGTGCAAAATCATATCTTGATCGTATGCAAATCGTGGCGAGACAGGGGGCGGCCGGGTGGGCCCAAAAAATCTCGTCGTCCGCAAATCACGGAAACTTGATTATGTCGTCATAGTTTTCGAGATGAAAACTGTAAAAAATATAAAAAGCCAATGCTTGTCATTCCATAGATTCGTTTTTCCTTGATAACTGGATAGTGGGTAAATGGAACTAACTCATAACAAACCGTTCCTGTCACCCCGCGTTCGAAAACTCAACACAGATATTTTCACACAAAATTTGCGCTTCTGTAAAGTTTAGGGTATCTAAAGCTGTCTCTTTTCTTGTTCTTCTCTTCTCTTCAAAATTCATCTGACATCAACTTTGACAATTGTTAGCAAAATAGTTGTACACTTCAACGTCCAAATTTTGTTAACAGAGAGATTTTTCGGACAAAACTTTTTGCACAAAAGCTGCGGAGGCTTTCCGAAGAACTCATTTCATTTTCATTTTTACTTATTTAGGCACGGTAGCCCCGTCAGTCCATGGGAACTGCTAAACAGGTCTCCTTTTCACAACTCTTATAGGCAAAATCTCCCATCGGAAATGAATTTTTCAAACAGAAATAGCGTGAGGAAGAAATATAGCCTATTGATTTGCCGAAGATTAAAAGGTAATTCAGTCAACAGTTTTACCCCTCAAAGTGGTCTTTTTAGTGTACTCTCGTCGCTATCTTAGCTGAGACTTTGGCAGACAAACAACGCTGCAAATAGAGTGACAGTTTGTAATACTCCACAAATTTAGATCTATTATATCTCAAAACTACACACCAGATCTCTCTGAAGATGATCTTTATGGGAACTCAAAATGATACTTCGAAGAAAAATACACGTGGAAATAGTCATAACGTAAGGCTTCTTCACCACTTCGATGCAACGTTTTGCCTTTGACGACCTCTGTCTGAAAATTCTCTGCGTATAAATTCTGAGTAAATTCTTCGTTTTCACAAATGATGGTTTCTTTACAGACCTCATCCTTCCTTTTTTGGATATCAGCTTGTATTCCAATCTTTTCCTGGATCTCTTCTGAACTTCCATATGCAGGCAGTATGTTTTTTATTTCTTTCCTCCTCTTTTTGCTTGACACTCGTCAAAATTGCATCCTGGAGATCAGATAAAATTATTAGCATAGCCGTAGGAACTGGGGGCACTGGGGGCCCCGATGATGCCCCCAAGATTTTGCAATAAACAAAGAAGCGCCCTTTTTATTCTAGAAAATGCCCCTTTTTCTTAATGAAAAAGTTCCCTCGAAGTGTCGTGCCCCCTTGAGATGCTTCCTACGTCCCTGATTATTAGGATGCATTCTTTCCAGGCACATGAGTGGCAGCTTTTAGAGGAGTAGAGACATTGCATCAAAATCACCTGAACAATGAAGGTTTGGAATGCGAAAAAAATCTAAATTTTATGACTTATCATTGATCAAATTAATACTTTCAACCAAAATTTGGCAATGAATAGTCAAAATCGCATAAATTAAATCCACATAAGTTAATACAAAGTCCATTCTAGCATTTTTCTATATTTTGACAGCATCCAAAGGTAGGAAGCTGAGAAGCTAAGCTTAGCATCTTCGTCTTTCCTCTTGATGTGAAGACCACACCTTGCCTTTTGCTTCCTTTGGCTTGGAAATCCCGGAAAAGAAATAAAAGGAAGGGAAAGAAACAGAGATCCACTTACATCTTTCCTTTATTTTTTATCTTTGATATTTTACCTAAGTGAGCCTGATTTCAGGCTACCATTTCTAGTGAAAAGTTTGAATTCTGAGACCCATATTTAAGGATTTTCACAGTTCTAGCCCATCCTTATGGGTGGCACATCCCCGCTGCTCCATATATGGAAGTTACAACCATGGGTTGGAACTACAGAGAGTGGGAGACTCTCCTCACACTTCATAAGCAGATTTGGCAGGACAGGTTTGGTGATCCAATTTGTAGTCCAGTGTGCTACAACTAGCCATCCCTTCTTTGGATTATCCTTTTCAAACAAATTTGCAAAGTTTTTAGTTTTCCTTTGTCCAAAGTGATCCAACTTAGCTTATGTTTAACCATCATGGGAAAAGAATTTGAAGACACTTCAAAGGAAACCTCGAAGCCTTTAAGTACTTCTGTTTGGTTTCCAATTATTGAATTTGATATTTTAGATTTGTTAAAATGCAGTTCTCACCCTTGCCTCTTTATTCTTCTTTGTTTTCCATGCTAGACAGTTTGTCCAGTTACTTTGTTCTTCTGTGCACTTTGAAAAATTACCATAAATATAGTAGTTGTGTATTTGCATTTGTGACGCTGCAAAAAATCAAGTCCATGATTGTTAAATTGCATCTTATTGGGATCTCATGGCCATTAAGACCACTTGAATTAATCAGCAACTTCTTGACTTGCTGACTGGATTTCTTTCAATTGGCGTTGCTCTCTCCTAGCTACTGAGAGAGTTCCTCCAAAAGAATTCCCTCTAAATATATTGTGAGTCACATATCTTTCTTTTTCTCATGTGTTATCTGGCATCTCAATTTGCATTCTGTAGTACCTAATTTATGGTAATTAGTTAAAATTTTTGAATTTGCATGTAGAGGAATTTGAAATCACTGAACTCACTGAACTCTTGACATAACCTTCTGTTGATTTACACTTTTACAATATTTGCATTTGTACTTACAACTGCAAATCCTCCATTGATTAAAGAGACTCAAACATGATGGCACCTGCAAGAAAGAAGAATATGTCCATTGTTTGGTCATAGATCAACAAGAGGATTGGACTCAAATCTTAAACAGGTGGGTGTAAAATTGTATATATCATTTTTTCTATTAATAAAATGACTTGAAAGGAACTTTGGGTAATTTGCTGCAAATCTGCTCTTGCAGCAATTTTTTGATAACTTGACTATTTGAAAATGGTGCCAGAATGATGGCACATTGATTATTGTTGTAAAATATGATATCAAAGATTTTGAACAAATTAAAATCATTCTAAATCTTAATTTATTTGTGGGGAAAATTGAGGATATAATTTTCACAGAAACCACTATGATATGGCAGCAAGCAGAAATCGGTAGCTCTTCTGATTAAGGATTCAGAAATTTTTATTTGATAACATCACAGCCTCAAAATTGATAAATGCTGCCATATCAAGACATCAAAAATTTGCCAAGGCAGATTCACAGCAAATTACCCACAGTTCCTTTCAAGCACTTTGATTCAAAGAAAAATGTAATTTAATTTAATTTTGAAATTTTGAAATTTAGTAGGCATACCCATCTACAGTATCATCCCCACTCCAAAACCCTATCACCTTTCACCTTTTGGTCTTACCAGTACAAGAAATTCAATCATTCATTTACCTGTACTTTATCCTTTTCAGTTATATCTTCCTCGTCAAAAATAGACATTTCTCATTGAGCCGCTGCCCACAGCCAGGCAACATATAAAGTCGCAGCAATAAATTTAGGCCATGCCGCCATTATCAACCACCATGCTGACTCAAAGCATAACCTCTTTCTGGTATTAAATCTATGAATATTTTGACCAATCAGAATGTTCCATACATGAGTGCTTCGTTCCTTCAACCAATCAAAATTGAGTGTCTTGCTTCTGGTAAAAAAAGTTTGTATTCCAAACTTTCACCACTTCCTCTGAAGCTCCAAAATGGCAGGACAGGCGAAACAGCTTGGTTGTGCGGGAATAGACGATCTGCTCAAACTACTCGAGGAAAACAAAGATGCTTCGAATATTTATATTCTATTTTGTGGAGAAACCAACGAGACTGGTGAAAGCTGGTGCCCGGATTGTGTGAAAGGTATATTTTATTAGTTAAAACCTTGAAGAATGATATGGGCCTAAATCAAGCAAAAATTGAATGCAATTTTTGGAGACTCTGTAAGACTACATACACAGTTTTTGTTTTTACTTCTGCAGTGAATATTTGCAATTTTATTTCTGAAATTTTCCTCCTTCAGCACTTGCTTGGGAAGATTTTATGTAAAAAATATTGAAATTTAAGAGTTGGCTCCACCCAACGTTTCGTCAGAACTGTTTGGGCTACTCTTCATGAAACAGGTGCAAGTTGCAAGCACAAGCAAAAGATATGACCAACAATGGTGTTATTGTTCATAAAAACAATGCTGTCTGCTCACAGGTTGTTCTGCACCATTAAGGATGATGACCCTAGTCTGGTCATTCCCTTGCAAATATTTTTCAACAGCAGATAGTGTTGGCATTACTTTTCACAGCCCTCCCAATAGGCTGGATTTCATTTTGTGTTTTTAAATGGCAAGCCAGCCTTTCTAAGGAGGGCTCTACATGATAGCTTCAAATATTTTTGTTCTGCATTGGTTTTGTTCTTTCAAGCAGCCCATAGGCTGCGATCTTTCAATAGGTATAGATGTAAAATTCAATTACAAATGGGTCTGCTGGGGTTAAATGGGTAAGTTTAATGGATAGTAATGGGTAGGGTGAAAACTTTGGATAAATTTTGCCAAAATCATCCCTCTGAGTTTTTCACTAGCTAGAACTGTTCTAAATACCTTCCTTGACATAGTGCTAGTTTATTTATCAGTTCCAGGTCTACTGTTTTCCAGTAATCAATGCTACCAATTTTACCACAGCCTACCCATTTTACCCCAGTAGAGCCTCCCTTGATGTTTTCAAATGGCCGCATTCATGGTATTTGAGGGTGTGCATCAAGTTTCCAGATCCAAGACCAGAAGAGCAACAGATTTTTGCTTGCCACCATATTGTAGACCTGTATAAGCTAAATGGGTTTCTTGAAGATTGTATTTCATATTTGTTTCAGTAAATTTAGAGTTTATTATATTTTAATTTTTCAAAGTTTTCCATGAGTATTTTAAACGTAATTAAATTGCCACCATTGTGAAAATAATATCAAAGAATGTTGTCATGTTAGATCTACAGCAAAGTACTCTCTGGTTCCTTTCAAGCAACTCATTTCAAAGAAGAATGTTACACCCACCATTTTGAAAATTTACCCATTGAACTCGGAAGTTCTCCATCTAAAACATCTTTCAAAGTGAAACTGAAAATTTACTTACAAGGTCAACCAGTAAGCTATTCTGTCTTACAAAATTTCTGTTCTAAGTTGTACAAGAAGCAAATGTGCCAATATATACTTTTTGGAGTAAATTCATCAAAAGTCATTCACTTTATTATCTAAGAACAGTGGGGGGGGGGGGTCTCTCCTTGATTAGTTTACCTATATTGTGTATTTATATATTGTATTAATCTGCTGTATCATTCTATTAATTTTGATTTTTATTGTTATAGTTATGTGCTATATATTTGTAGTTGAACTTAAATTGTATGTTGTGGAATTTAAAACATGAAACTGAACTGAAAAATATTAAATTTTTGAGCCCCATGCTCAAGCCTAGCCATCTAGATTACATTTACAATTTCCAGTCCTGCAGTCCCCTTCAGAATTATACAAAGGATTGAACCAACAAGTGAAGTCTTGGTAAAGAGATTAGCCCCTTACATGTAAACAGCGCCTTAGACAACTTATTTTTCTTGCTAATTACATTTGTAAAATTGTATTCATAGCTGAACCTGTTGTTGAGAAGAGTGTCCAGAAAATTACAGATCCAAATGTGGTTTTCATACTTTGTAGCGTGGGAGATAGAGCAACGTAAGTAAAAAAGTGGTTGTAGTGTCACATTCTTACCAAATTTTTGTTGTGTCAAAGAATCAGGCCCCGTAATTGATAAGAATCAAATTGATCTTTTTCTGCACAAGAAAATGTTTGAAAAGATCTTTTTATAGTGATACAATGTTGATAGCAAACAAAAATCCAGAACCAGGCTTAGTAACCTATAAACTTGTTACTTCACTTAATATAATGTTTCTTGCAAACTTCATGTTTTCTACACACGGTACTGTATATGCAATAAACAATTGTATACATAAAACCATTTTGTATCACTTTTCCTTTTGCCAACAGATGGAAAGATCCTCAGAATGCATTCAGAATACACCCCAAATTCAAGCTCACATCCATACCTACACTAATCAAATATAATACAGTGAGTATATACTTGTTAAAAATTTTGTTTACTTAAATGAGAGTTTGTTTAAATCATCATACTTATAATGAACATGCAAAACAAAATTTAGGTAGTATCTTTCAGTGTTCCAAAATTTGAGGAGCAGAGTTTTCTTCTGATTTTGCGTGCATTTAACTATTCTTCAGAACAAAACAGTTAATACAATAATAATAAATAATTCAGTGGATGAAAACACAAAAATGATGTGCATTGATAGGCATGAAGCAGTTTGAACTCATAATTTTGGTAAAAGATAACCATCTGCTTGCCACAGATTGTTGCAAAACCATTTTGTAAAACAATGTCTTGCTGTCATAATTAAGGTATTGGATATCCACTATTGTTGTGTGGCTATAAAAAACGATATTTGCATTGTATACATTTAAACTGACATCCATCTACTTTGCAGCCACAAAGGCTTGGGGACAGTGAATGCTCAAAGGAAGACCTGGTGCAAATGGTCTTTGAAGAATGATAACTTGTTAAGACAAATAACTCTTATTGTGGATATTGAACATCAATTGTAGCTAAAATCATTTTAGATAAAAGTATTATAATTTTTTATCATCATTGGTTAGTTTCTTGGGGACAAGATTATAGTTGGTAAATTAAATTGAAGAAAGTGCTGTTTTGTCTACGTTGCAACTTGAAAACCAGCAGAAAAAGCCAAATCTTCTTTCAGTAAACTCACATTTCTATCAAGAACGATGCCACAAAAAACAATCATTGTGCTAGCCAGCATGCAGACTCAAGGAGCAACACGGGAGGCACCCAAAGTGAAAGAAAGGGAAACACTACGTTTCCCTTCCTTTAGTTTTGCCTCAGCCTGATGTTGCTTGTAAAACTGGAATACATTTTGAAAGGTTGCAGATGATTTCCCTGACCATTAGAATGTTTCAAGAGTGGTTTTCAAGACATCATATTTCTATATCAATAGCCTTTACACTGTTGGATAATTCTGATAAGTTTACTCATAAGGCAAATTGAAAGGAATCCAATCTACAATGACTCTTGAAATGTTCATCTACTTTGCAAATATAAAAAAAAACACAAGTTAGCACTCATGATGTCATGTATTAAGGTGAAACTTATGAATATAATTTAAGTTATTTTTGTTGATAAATCATGCTTTGTTGTCAGTGTCAAACTGCTTGAAAAGATGTCATGTATACCCATACTGATGGAAATGCACTTGGTCGAGATAATCAAAGGCATGTGGGGAATAGATCTTTAGCTGTTTTGAATGAAATAGGTATATATTACAACATAGATATATATACTATCTCGCCCAAACTTCTAAAATGTGTGAAGGTTCTAAAGAAGGTGCCAACATTCTAACACCACCAGAATTTTAAAAAAATTGCCAATTAAGTGATTGAAATGTATCAGAATTCTAAAAAAGGGATAAAATTCTAAAATTATGCCAACTTCTTTAGAAAGGTCACAAATCCAAGAAATAGAGTTTTCCGATTGGACAAGAAATCCTTTGTTTACGTTTTGAAAATTTTTGCTTTGAATTTGAATAGAATTTTAAGCGTGACTATTTACACTGTGTCAAATTCAGTCAGCTCGGAAAATTCTTCTACGTGGAAATCAGTCTTCATGTACGAACAGAATTTCGGGGCTCTGATCACTCAGTGCACTGTAAACAAAATCTAAGTACAAACCCTTCTTCGAACTGAAGGTCATGAGTAGACAAACTTTGTTTCATGAACCATTAGAACACATGGATGTCGAAAATATGAGATCTTATTGTGTATTTAACATTAGCGCATCACATACCAAAACGAAACGATTGAGCACCGATTGAGGGAAAGTAGTAGCAGAAAAAACATTTCTTTGCCGCTTTAAATTTTCATAGATTGGACTTATCGTAGCAAGATACTTATTTACACAGCCATCTATTTACATATAACTAAGCAATTGAAAATATTTGCAATGGTACAAAACATTGAAAGGTCTAGGACTAAATGATTGTTGAACAAACACACAATGAAAACTTGAGCTTGACATGGAAAAGGAATGGAAAGTGCCAATTACTGGGGACAGAAACTGAAGGATCATTAGTTAAAAATTAGACTGATTACATGTCGTAGTTGCGCTTCTTGATAAACTGATAATCGCAGTGGCGGCATCCAACTCAATGAACGAGGCGGAAACTGGGACTGAGGTAGTTAGTCTAGTTGCAAATCACTCAGATTTAGCTGCGCTGTCAAGGATGAAATTTACGTCAGCTTCTTTGCTTAATGAAGAATACTGTGAAATTCTAGCTTGCAAAACCCAACCACAAGCAGCTGTTTGAATAAACATTGCACTTCTGGTCCGAGTGCATTTCACCATGATACAGCAAGAAAAAAATCCAAGCTGTTTTGCTTTACACCTCATTGTTGGAGATGATGAATTAAAACCAAGATCGAATTCAATTTTCAAATACCATAACACATCCAGCTGCCGGTAGCTAGTATGCAAAAGAGGTCTCTCATGGAAAATTAAGCGTCATGAAGGCTGAATACGAAATGAGTGACTATGCAATCTATTTCAAGTTCATGATTTTTGGGGAAAAAGGGTGAATATTCCTCAACGATTCAAAATTGTCCACTCGATAACAAACGTACCTCCTCCTCGTCAGATTAGTCAAAATATGTGCAAAGAAGAGAAATATCGTGAGCTTGTTGTTGTAATTTCTTGGGTTTATTTTGCACAACATTCATAGTTTTTGACAGTGTTGATGCTAGTTTCACCAATAGACAGAACTGCGATATCCCTTTGCCCTCAGTGTAGCTCCTACACTGAAAATATCACCAGTTCATTGCCTTTCCTTATCACCGATATCGCATCTTAGTTCTTCTATTCGCCCTGTCTTTGCGCCTCCTCTCTCCGTATTTTTCCTCTCATCCCTTCCTTGCGACCTCCGAAAGTTCTACTCGATATTTCATCGGCAAAAAAAGAATGTTTTTCTCTGTTGAAAAAAGCACTCAACACATTGAATGACTTGCTATTATGAAGGGAAGGCTTTCACATTTTGATAATTTTCTCTTTAGTTCACCGAGCACATACTAAGCAGGCTTGGCATATTCTGTCAAAGGTTTCAAATCTTTAAAAAGGTTAATTCAAAATCTCTCTGAATTTAATGTCCTTGAAGAAAATTAAGCTATTTCGCTGTGATCGTACCGCTGGACCTTTTTAACAGTTTTAAAGGGCAAGTCCAGGGTAGGTATAATTGTTGATTATTCAAGGGTTTACACTGTTGTGAATGGTGTGTAGTACTTTTCTTCAATTTTTTGTCTCTTTTAATCTGCAAACTACATATCAAACATATTAAAATATTCACATTCAAGAATTCTAAGAAGTCCAACGGTGGAATTACAGCATAGTAGCTAAAGTTTCTTTCAAACAAATCAATTCAAAGAAACAGGTAAAAAAATCATTGTTGACATTGAGGTAGGGCTACCCTCCGTAAAAAATTGAAAAATGAAATGAAAGGTAACAGAATTTTATCTAAACCTTTTCGAAGATTTCGAACCTGTGCTACAGCTTGTTAGGATGATAATTTTGAAGCCTAATAATTCTACGGCAACTTCCATGATCAGCTTGCTAAATTGCCGTTAATTTCAAACGATTCTATAATGTTGTTAAGATCTACCGGTACATCGATGTCTAGTTGTTCTATTGGTTCTGGCTTCTTTGCATTTTCTCGTAATTCTTTCCAAACTGCAAAAATCAAATGATATCTTGCCATCTCCACGTAATTCCCTGCAATACAAGGGACAAAAATGATTCGCGATAAACTGGATGGGAATGGTTGAGAACCTCAAAGATCTACCGGTGTTTATTAAACTTCGAGATAATTCCCTCTGTAATAATGATAATAATAATGATATAATCCAGATTTAATAATAATGATATAATTATTCATACAGGGTTGCCTTTTCAGCAACAAAGGTGCTGTTATCAATAAGGGCCCTGTTCTAAACATATAAAACCTTAGAGAAACCTAAACTTTACAACTGAATTGCTTACAATAAAATCTGGAAATTAACGCTTTTAAATCGTTCTCTGCTTTACAGTTCCTCTTACGATAAAAAGTGTTCGTGAATACTTTGACCAATGCGAAGGAGAGCAGAAAATGCGAAGGAAGTAAACGTATTCGCGGCTCATCAGAAACAAGAAACACAACAATATCGAGAAAAAGTGAAAATATTCAAAATAAAAATTATCGAGAAATACTAAATAATAACTAAGAATATTGAAACTGATGCCCCTGTACCAAAGGCTTTGATCTTTGACGGCTCTTGTTTGAGTTCCGCCCATTGTTGGCTGGTGTTAAAGTAGCCTGAATGTATCGTTCATTTGTTCTTCGCACGAACCAAACTGACGAGAGTGCGACGAAACGCGGCTTAGGTTATTCGTTATTTAACGCTATTTTTTTATTGCAGTTACTAACTTATTTCTTTTCTTTCAGGGTTTCAGATCAATTCATTTTTCTCTTGCAGTATCAACAATTTTCTGTCTAAAGTACGACCAAAAACTATGTAGAGTTAAAACGTTTTTCGATGCCATTTCGGCTCTATTTGCTTAATAGTAAAAGTTAAGGTCTCTTTCGAAAGAGGAAGAGAAGTATAAAATCCTTAAGCAACATTTTCGAAATTTAAACTTACAGAAGGGGGTTGAAATCAAGCCTCAAAAAAGGCAACTCTTGGCCTACGCAGCCGCCGAGGTATAAAAATATATGGCTGAAAAGCTCTAATTCAGCTGTATTCAAATTTGTGCTCTGTTGATTTGTTAACTAAGTAGATTGTTTAAAGTTTTTGGTTGTTCTTTTACAGGAGTTAGCAATTTTCCCTCTACAGATTGCAGTGTTTTTGTTGCAGTTTTTCAGTTTCAGTTTCATTGAATTATTAATCCATCCTAAATACAATTCTAAACAAATTACGATACAATTAAATACATTACAATATGATACGATAAATTTACTAAAAGAACTGCAGTACTACAAACTAAAAACTAAAAAGAAAAGAGCACATTACATGATTGTATATAGGATAGATAAATTTAGAAGGAGGCCCAATCACGTACTATGGGGCTTACGTAGCTTGTCCACTGAAGCAATTTCTGCTGCTGTTGTTTCCAACCACAACATAAAGACAGCAGTAATTTCACTGTAATAATCAATGTGAATCATGAAGAATACACTTACTTGTATTTGCATAAAGGTTTATCAGTCCTCTGTAGTCATATTCTAAACCACTGTAACTGTGTCCAAATAAATTACAACCTGTGAATGAAAAGGAATAAGAAAAAAATCGAGTTTCAAATAAGGAGGAATAACACTTTGCCTGGTTTGCTGAAGTGTAAGTAAGCACCTTTTGAATCAATAAAAATGTACTCATTGCGTGTGGTGAGTAATTAAACGATAATGTTATAAATAAATGATTTAAGGGACAGTGCAATGTTTATCTTATAACATGGCCGGTGCAAAACGTAACGGGGTAACTACTTTTTTTGAGTTTGCACAAGACTGGGTCAACACTTTAAAAATATGAAAGCATTAGCATTTTACTAGCTCAAGATGAAGTTTGCAATAAAGAATCGTTAATTTCGAGTCGTGGACAAAATTTAAATCATGCAAGATGAGAAATGCTTGGAAGGATATGTGTATTGAATGGCGCAAACTTTTCCTTGTCCGTTACTTGCAAGAACGATTCATGAGTCATGTCTCTTCATCTTCAAAGTCAATTTTTATTGATTATACGATAACTATCCGATCTTTGGCGAATTCATCGTCGGTAATAAGTAACATCTGTTGTTAATGAATAAGGGAAAGATACATTTTCAAGGAAAGGGTGACGACACAGTTGGATTTTTGAAAAACTTCATACGGGGCGTGCAGATTTTCTTCCAAGAATTTTTCTTCTGCACCGGCCAAGTCATAATAAATTTTGCACTGTCCATAAGTACCAAATGTAGCGTAGATGTTCAAAAACACGACGTTTTGAAGGATTCTCGTTATCAAGATTCCTTTTGAATTACTCCTTTCTTTGCAACTCACAGCTCATTGACCAAATCTTTCCCTACTGTACCAGACTGAATGTTTGAATGGGGGCAACATCATGAACAGACATTGTGGGGAAGAAACATTCCGTTGCCTTGAAAGGCCATGGATTTGGCTAAAATCATAGAGTTAACTCTATGGCTAAAATAAGCATGAAACAATCGTCTGAATGAAACATTAAACTTTGGATCTTTGGATTTAATAAGACTTTGCCGCATTCTTTGAAGCCTGGCTTTGAACACTTTCTTAAAAATTCCATGGAGTACCCACCATTTTCCTGGAAACATTTACAAAGAAAATTCCAGATATGCCATCATAACAATACGCTCTCATTTTGAAGACAAAAAGAGAAATAAGTAGTTCCCTTCTCTCTCAACAAAAATGAGCGCCCAGTGAGGGACTCGAACCCGCGACCCTCAGGTTAAAAGCCTGATGCTCTACCGACTGAGCTAACTGGGCTTGTCACGTGAAGAAATTTTATTGAATTAGATTGCTGAGGACCTGTGGTTGCTATTGTTCTTTGTTGGAGGCTCCTGAGCAGCACGTTGATGCCGAGAAAGAGTGCATTTTACTTAATGACCAGCCGGCAACGCAGGCTGTCCATGAGTTGAATTCTTTTAAATCAGTTGTAATGCTTTCTCAGTAAAACCTTTCCAAACGAATCGTTAAAATTGGATTAAACTGTTATGCCAACGAGTGTCTGTCTCGCCAAACATCTACAAAGGCCTTCAATAAATTCTAGAACTGTCTCTGAGAAATATTAAGAAAATATGTCGTTGAGAAGCTCTTAAACAATATTCACTAACCGTTTATGTTTGAACATAACAGAACACTGCTTTTCTAACAAGAAGTTTTGAATATTAAAAAATCTATCTGCAGCAAGGTCAGAGACTACACATTGACAATTCATGTATATAAAAAATAAGCTACAGATACAGATAAAGAAAATCAAAGAAACCTTCAGTCCTAAAACGCGAAAATTTTCATTCTAAATTAGAAATTCTTAGAAGCATGGTCAAGGATCAATGAGGATATACATGCATACCTATTTCAATGGATTTTAAATACAGCCTCTCTGCTTTATCATACTCCGCCATGTCATAATTGTACAAAGATGCTAAATGACCAAGGGATAGTGCTACTTCGTAATCCTGAAATGAAAATTTGAAAAATCAACTAATGTAATTCAAATCAGCTGTTATCCTAGCGTAGTTTACAAATCTCGACTGCCCGTTGTCTCAATCATTCGATTCTTCGAATGAATGTTCACTACCATTCGTCAATGCTCCTTAATAAAATACTGCCCCTAAACTTGAACACTCGACTTTTCAAACATATTTCAAGCTATTTATACACAATATAACTTAAATAATAGTCGAAGTCAACCCTTCTTCACCAGAAGATTTCAACTGAACACGAACAAAATTCTTTTTTATATTTATCTAAAATTTTACAATACAAGTTACGTCTACATCCTACTAGACTTGCTAATTACTATACGAACTATACAAACACTACAGGGACAAACCACAAGGAGCAAAGGACAATGACTACCCTGTGGTCATTAACGTGAAGACATGCAAATATTAACAACAAAATGAATAACTACAAATACAAAACATACGTTTTAGCATTGTACACATAAATACTCGAATCCGTTTCACATTGTATGTCAGGCCAGCATAGGAGAAAGATGCTGAACAACAGGAACCCCGGACGAGAGAACTG
The DNA here is from genome assembly GCA_964020215.1 of Aurelia sp. 3 sensu Dawson et al. (2005). Lineage (NCBI taxonomy): Eukaryota > Metazoa > Cnidaria > Scyphozoa > Semaeostomeae > Ulmaridae > Aurelia > Aurelia sp. 3 sensu Dawson et al. (2005). The sequence continues at coordinate 17,823,504 of OZ026584.1, forward strand.
CAACGACAGCAATTGCTAATATCACTGATCCTCCCCTCAGAGTCCCCATCCCTCAACACACTACATATATGCTGTCAAGCCAGGGTTTCTGGTTGTAACATAGATAATCAGAAATACTTTGGTTCATCATCAAGAAGTTTCCATTCCTTCCAAAATTCTTTCCTCTGCGAATTTGCGATAACAGATGTTAATAGACCATTTTGCTTGCCAGAAAAGAGGTGCGGATGAAGCGTCCAAATCTGCTAAAGTTAGAGAAGGAAAGTGAAAGCTCGACCCCCGTTCTCAGTATAAACATTGCTAGCTGTGGCAAGCAGTTGCTTCGATTCTCACAACACTTTTCAGCAAGTTAATCATCCATAACTATACTCAAGGTTAACTCCATGCTATAGTTAGCAATGTTTGTACTGAGAGACAACCGGCGTCGAGCTTTCGTTTTCCTTTACAAGATTTGGACTCTAGATTCAAAACTCTGTCAGCTAAGTAAAACGGTCTATTGCAAGGGGATTGCAAGTTAGTCCAATCTGAATAAAGATCGAAGTTCAGTTTTGATATTGGCTGAGGGTGGATTAGCACAAAAGACAATGTATTTTGACATGAGCGTTGGGGGAGATAGATTTGGGGGGACTGCCCGATAAAAATCCATTCACAAAAATTTTGCCTAATTTTAAGTTGATTTTCAGTCCGATTATGGCCGATTTTGCAAAAATTTTCCAACATTGGGGGGCTGCAACCCCCTCCCCACCTGTCCTGTCTCTTACGCCTCTGTATTTCGATGACAAACTCAAAAGATTTAATTTGAAAGAGAAAAGTACATCAAGGATACTTCATCGAGATCATTTTACCTCCTTTCCTAAAAGACTTTCTTTGATTTGTATTGCTCGTAGATGCATCTGCTCTGCTTCCTGCAAAGTAAACAAAGTTAAACCTTTAGCTTAAAAATGTAATTTTACCACTGAGCAAGTCGAGTCCTATTGGAGACATTAAAATCTACACCATAAAATATTAGCAAGAACCACCGTAAAAGAAACTGAACATGAATCAGCCTGGATAGTTTCTTGCAGAGAGGTATTTCATTCAGCAAAATCAGGCCTGAGTTTCGCATACAGATTCTTAAAGGCGGGACTTTACTGTACAACCTTTCCAGTCACCCAGAAACACATACCTTATACCGCTTCATTGACTGATACAATCTACCAAGATTTCCATAATGTTTCGCAGTTTGAACGTTGCTCTCGCCAAACGCATTTCTATAAAAGAAAAGAAATAGTATTCATACGATCAACGAATACCTATTCAGAATCAATACCCAAAAACAAACGCTTACAGTTTTCACACAAAGAAGAGAAGGAATCCAGAAAATCAGCAATGCAATTTGCAGCTTTCAAAATAAAGATTCTTATCAAGATATGCTTTAAAAACCTTGAAAAATAGCACTAACATGAAAATAGCTAAGTTTCATCGCTTCCATCCCAGTTAAAGGTGACAGGGTACTGGAGAAAACGGCATGGACATTAGGACATATGACTTGCTCCACCAAGGAAGGTAAAATCACTACTGTTCCTCCATATCCCCGCATCTACCATATCTACAATCAGTTACAAAATTGTTGAGCCACCCCCAGATTTTCAGTTTTTTGCCCCTGTTCCTCCCAGTCAATGTAAGTTGCTGAGTCACGCGTATCATCTCGACTAGGCACTGTTTTCAAAGCAACATTGACATGGGGGAACGGGGGGACGAAAATGTTATTTTTTTCAAGGGTGGCTCAACGATTTTGTAATTGATTGTAGATTAATGTAAATGCTCGACACGTTCTTATCTAGCTTTTAAAACTCTGGAAAGTTCGAACCAAGTTCATCCTCTATACTATAGAGACTTTGTTTTCTTCTATTTACTGGAATTTTCTTTTGCCACTGTGACTGTACGTCTTTTCGACCGCCTCTAAGAGTTATTGCACGGTTAATCAGCCGATACAACGCACTAACCTAGCTAGTTTCAGGGATTCTAAATGAAGTTCTTCTGCTTCCAGTAATAATTTATCTTTTTTGCAAGCATCTATGCTATCGATTGCAACTTCTTCCAATATTAGAGCTACGAAGAAAACGGAAGTTTGATTAACAAGATTTCGAAGTCTCAGAACATGAAAAATACCAGGGAATGACAGCGTCGTTTACTTTAACTTTTACACATAATTTTTCAGATACAGTAAATACTCGAATCAGCACCATCCTCGAATAAGCGTCCCGCTTGAATGAGCGCCCATCCTATCAGGAAAATTACCAAATGAGCGCCCACCACCTCCACCTTATGAAACGGGCACTTATTCGAAAATTTTAGCTAAAACGAGTTTCTGAGACGGAAGTCTTAGTCTCACAAGAACGAGGAAGGCAGCTAGCCAAAAGCCAGAATATGTATCGCTGCGAGTGATACTATCGCAACAAGTCATCATATAAGAAAGCAAAACTGAGGGCGTACGAGCCAAAACGTTACATTTGAAATAGTGTCAATCTTAGTGCAATGTACCTTTTACTCTCTTTGATGACGCAAGAAGCAAATGATCCGATTCAAGAATTTTTGTGAAAGTCTGAATCGCTACTTCAGCATGATCCCTAGGAGAGATACAGTAATAATATCAGTTCAGTATATACAAAGTTGTCCAGCATGGCAACAAAAATATTGACAGATGCAATGTATTGATTGATTTATTCTTCAAACCACTTTGTTAATTTGTTGTCAATTAGTTTTGAGTGGGCTTGTCAGAATTTCTAGCTACTAGCTAATTTAGGCCACCGTGCATGCCGCATCCAGGCATGGGACCCCTAGTTTAAAGTCCATTCCGAAGGAGGAAGAGGTGGGTTGCGAGGTCAGGCCTCTGAGGTCACCCATCCGGACTTTGACCTCACTCGACCGAGCTTAACTTCAGTCACCTGACGAAGACTGTAGAAGTCACTTGGTCTCTCATCCCGCGAGTGGTGATTGAAAGGCCTTATCATGTCGATTCGCAAGTAAGTTAGGTACAACAGCATAGAGCTCAAATCTTTAAAAAGACGGGTGTAAAATTCTTTTACATTTTTCTTTGAATCAAAGTGCTTGAAAGGAACTTCGGGCCCGTGGCAATTTTTTGATATCGTGAATAACTTTAACATGGTGGCATTTATTGATTTAGAGGTTGTGACGTCATCAAATTCCTAAATCCCTAACCAGAAGAGCTACAAATTTCTGCTTGCAATCATGTTGTAGACCTTCATAAACTATGGTTTTCTGGAAAGTTGTGTCAATTTTCCTCAAGTAATTTAGGAGTTACGATGATTTTAATTTTCTCAAAATTTTTGATGGATTTCTGCAAAAATAATCAAAGTGCCGCAATTTTGAAAATAATCAAGATATCAAAGAATTGCCACGGCAGATTTACGGCAAATTACCTAAAGTTTCTTTGAAGTGATTCAATTCATGGAAAAATTTGATACAATTTCACACCAACCTTTTTGAAGATTTAAAAGATTTGAGCTCTATGCTAGGTACAACTATACCGCATGTTCTAAAGACTGTTTACAAATCTGAGCTATCATTGGGGTAACAGTTGTATTTGGTACTATAAATTCAAACACGAATCTATCACACAATAACAAACACTAGTTGATGATGTCGTTAACATTTGTTTTGCTGTGCAGTTTTGACTATATTTCCCTTCAATTTTCTTCAATTAGCCTGCTTTTCGAAACATCATACCAATTTGCTGACAAATCAACTTAACGAATTTCTGTCCATTGATGCACCAATGCTGCCAAGTATCATACAACCGTAACCTTTCCCAGATGAATAAAATGATATTTCTATAGGTTATCCTGGTGAGTTGCAAACAAAATGACGTTATCATCTGATTCTTAAAATAAATGGATAACTCTACAACGAACAGAGATATGAAACAAAACATAAACAGGACTTGTTATCCTCCGACAGAGCTATTCACTTGCAACAATAATGGACCAGTTGTGAGTACCTTGTAATCTTGAGTGCCAGAATAGCTTGGCGAACAAAATATTTACCTTGCTTTGTGAAAGTTACCAGAACTGTAGTCGCGAACATACAATGCGTAAGCGAGGTCCTCATGACTGCCAGCAGTTAATAGATTATTTGTACCAAAAATCTTTTGTCGAATATCTAATGCAGCCTGTAAAAGAGAAATAACATTTACATCGTCCATGCTCTTACAATATCCGATGCTAGAAGGGTGGGGGAAGAAAGACCTAATATTCCTTAAAATCTGAGGTTATTTCTGCATAACGGATTGACTCTTCCTGGTGCAGATTTCTTTATCACTCATTACAGGGTGTATTTTGCAGAGGTCACAACAGGGGCAACATAATAAATGGAAATAACAATCAGCTGCATAACATGCTCTTAATACAAGCATCTCTGACAGGATCTATACTTTAAAAAATCTCAGTGCAGTGACATCCTACCTGTTTCCTCTTTACACACTTAGGTTTTACGATTAATTTTCATCAATGCAATTGATCATTTTAACTAATCATGTAAGTTCTTACGCCTCTATCAATTTACCATCTCTCCTTTCTTCATACTTTCCACCTGATTAGCAAACTGCTGCAAAGAAACGCTATCAACGTAGGATCTATTTAGTTGCAGAATGATATCAGCTTTGATGAAACCAGCGAGTTCCGTTCTGTCCTCTTATATTTCACAAACTTGCAAATATGACAAGCTGTGGATAAAAACGGAACTATACCCAGAAAAGACTGTCCGATAAAAAAATGTTTTCATATTTCTTTACTACGCAAACAGCTTATCTTAAAGACTTCAGAAGTCAAAGCATTTTGGTGGTGGCCTTCAAAAGGGATGTAACAGGCTTTTTACTCAGAATGAATAAAACAGAACTCACTTGATAAATATCTACAGAAGCTGCAACGGCATCTACGTTTAACAAATAAAAACCATAATCAGTCAAACAATCTGCATACTTCGAATGGTTCTCTCCAACGAATGATCTGAAAACGAAGTTATTTAAAGATTCATCATATATAGCCAGACTTTATTGCTTATCATCTCCTCCCTTCAGAGCTAATCGAATTTTGAAACGCACTCCCAGAAAATGCCGAGTGCAGCAAAAAACTATCCAGCTTCAACGGGCCGCAACAAATCGTACTGTAACTGATGTTGAAGATTTATCAATTAGTCCTTAGCTAAAATTCAAAATTAAATCACGGATTTTCGTACTTCTTAGGTATCTGTTTCTTGAGCTATAAGGGTGTTTCTTTGATGGTTTCGAAACATACAAACAATCAAAAACTTCGGTCAAATTTTCTACAGACTTGACATGAACGGACAAAGAAAAGAAGTTTTCGTGGTGATTTGGGATTAAAAATCAATTAATTGTAATCTGCTGCACGAGTGTTTATGGTAGCAACTGAAATTTCAAACGCTTATTCAAAACAACATCAAAAAATTTACAACAGTAGTCTGAATAGTGAAGCGTTCGTCAAAATTTTAGCTTAGAAATGGAGTTTAGTTACTTGGGAATCCCAAAAACGGATATGTTAAAATCATTTTGATATCAACTTTTAAGTAATCTAAAAGGCAATTCTTATCCTGAATTCAAACTTCGTTGTTTTATCAAGCATCTTCCTGCCTCAAGACCCCTCCATGTTAATTCTATTGCTCAAATGAATCCTTCAGACCCCTCTGACAGCACTCCTCAAAGCAAAACAGGGCTCCACAACAGATAAACGAAAAACTGATGCCACCATAAGGAAGTTTAAAGCGGATTGGTATACATACCGAGTTATACACACAGCTTTCTTGATTAATACACCAGCTTGTTTGAACGATCTTTTTATGATGCTTGTCTAGAGCATAAATGAGATATGATTTAAAATGCGGCGCGACATGCATTGACAAGACACATGCATACAGTAAAAACCCACGTATAAGAACCAAGTAATTAAGAATCTACAGGCTGAAAGTTTGAGATTAGAACCCCATTATATGAGAACCAATTGATAATGAGTATGAGTAATAAGTAAGAAGGATTGATTGCTGAAACGCGTTTTGAGTGAAGAAAACAACTTAACGGCGAACTGCAATCTATAAAAAAGATAAACTGAGACCTTACCTTTGCGGCCTGCCGCAGAGTGTCAACTATTACCTGTAAGAAAGTAGAACACAACAAATGGATCATAAGTAGATGGTGACATGGAGAATCATGCAAGTCTAGGCGCTACAAACCATAGGAACTTAAATTCCTGAAATGCAATCAAACAATCCCTCAGTAACGAAGCATTTAGAGTTATATGATGCTTTTTCTACTCAAATGTTGAGTACAATATCTGAGATTGTACTTATTTGTAAATCAGTTTCTATCTGATGAAGACTGAATCGAATTGTTCTAAAATAAAGAGATAAAGTAATATATAAGTTTGAAGATTAGCAGACAAACATTATCATGAATATGTTGATTGAATAAACACTGAATTCATAAAACAAGCAACACGCAAAAAAGTCTTCTTGCTTTGGCCCGAACTTAACAAAAACAACAGCTAAAAAGGAGACTGAGTTCAACCGCAGGAAATGGGTAACTGGCTACTACCATATACCATAAAATATGTGAATGATTACCTTGAACGGGAGATCTGATGATAGTTCTGATACTGCTGAAAATGCAGATTCATAAGCCTGTAGAAAAATAAACTCATTGGGTTTAGGACAACAAAAATCGAAGAAAAAAGATGTCTTCTAGTGATGCAAGAACTAAAAAGTCATGATTTTTGTGCAACTTTAGGTAGATGATACTTGGTTTGTGCCCAAATCAGTTCTCTTTGCAAGTGTCTTTTACTGTATGTGATTAAGTTACATCATCTGGCATATTATAAGTTGCTGGCAAGTTTGAATATCCACTTGACGTCAGAGGCCAAATTTGATAGATCTTCTACAATAAAAAACCGCACTTTGTGTAGAGTTATGACATTTGAGGTGGGCAACTGTCCCATGTACGGTTTTATTCATAGTTTTTTTACAACAAATGTGAATTGAACGATAGTCTTACAGTACATGTTTTGAGAAATTTTGTATGTAAACAACAGTGATCAAATCTCTAAAATCATTCAATCAAATCTCTTGTATAATGGATAAAACCATCACTTGATCCATTTGAGACATTTACAAATTAATAATTTCTATTTCAATCCTCACCTCAGCATATCTTGAGAGTGCAAACATATGAGTACTTCTTGCAGTATAGAACATTGCTTTACTGAAGATCTTTTGATTTTTCAGACTTGTGAAATATTGAATAATTTCTTGAGCTACATTTAGGGCATATTTGGCTTCAGGAAACTTGCAATCAGAAGTGTAAACATGCACAAGTCTGAAAAAGAAAGGAGCAAATCAAATTCAAATGCTGGGTGAGCCAAAAAGAACATCACCTAGGGGCGACAAACATATCGATTTTCTCCCCAACAACGTCGTTTGGACGTTTTCGTTTAGACTCCCCCTACCCCCCCCCCAAAACGTCCATGACCTAAATATCGATATAAGCGAAATTTGTGCATGTTATAGGCCCCAAACTTTATGCACTTGTCCGCATATCCCCGTATATGAATCAGAACAAACTAAGATATTTGATGAAAGCATTTATTACCAGTCAATTTCAATACTGCCCTTTAATCTGGATGTTTCACAGTAGGCAGCTTAACCAAAAAATCAACAAAATACAAGAAAGGGCTTTGAGAATTACTTACAAGGACACCGAATCTACTTTTAGTGAGCTATTACAGAAGGATTGTGCAGTTACTATTCATACGAAGAACTTACAAATACTTATGACTGAGATGTACAAAGCTAAAAATGAGCTAAACCCTTCATTTGCGCAGGCAGTCTTCCGTGAAAATACAACTCGCTACAATTTGCGAAATAATAACGAATTTATTCAACCTAGGGTGAGATCTGTCAGTAACGGGACAGAAAGCGTCCGAGTTAAAGGTCCACAGCTGTGGCTAACATTGCCATCAACAGTGCGGAATTCAGAAACCCTTTGTCAATTTAAAAGAGAGATAAAAAATTGGTACAGAGAAAACTGTTCCTGTAAATTATGCCGAATCTTATTCCAAACCTGGGTTATTTATAATGATTGTTTTTAGATATCCGGTTTAATTGTATATTTTAATTGTACATTTTGATGACTTGTAAATATTTTATCTATTACTTTCTTATGCCATAATGTAAATACATCTTGTAACGTTGGAATTAATTAGCTACTTTTTTATTTTAGCTATATCCTATTATCCAACGATAAATAAATTGCTAATAATAACAATAATAATAATAAAGGCCTGGATTTTGCAGTGCTTAGTGTGGAGACTGACCCTGCGCTCATATCTAATTTCATTGCCAAGAACAATTCTAACAACAGCAAAATAGGCAAAATAAGCTGTAAAAAGTGAGAAATACACTTACTCGCAACCGTCTGTACTTTAAATTTCTGCATATCAAAGAATAACAGCATCCTAAAGAATTCTCATCCAAGTGATGAAGAGATGAGGGATTGAACCAACGAAGCCTTTGACATTTCTTGCGAAACTACATAGATAGATGTAGTTCCTGTAGAACCTAATTTGAGGGATGTTCCCTGCATACTATTGAAGGGGAAGTCCTTTTTACATAATTGTGAAATTCATAAATGTCGACATTGCCGTACCTTAGCCACCAGGATAAGGATTCAGCTGATATCGTTCTATTGCTGAGTTCAATTACAAGTTGATTTCGTATCATTGTTGAGTCGAATTTAAAAAGATCTTTATGTTCTGCTCTGAGTGTCTTTTTTGAAGGCCAACTTTTAAAATGAAAGATTTTAAGAACCGAGCATATTAGCAGGCTTATTTTGACAATGAGAGACAGTCAACAAAGACCACTTTCAGATTTTACAGGTTGTGATTTTTTTTATCAGACCTTTTTCTCGACATAACGTCTCAATTTGAAAACGTCTTGAGCGAAACCCCTCCCCCCCAAAACATCCAAACGACGTTGTTGGGGAAAAATTGATATGTTTGCGGCCCCCTACTGTATTTGCAGTGCTGGACACTTTGCCAAATACAGGGAGGCTAGGCTATTCTCAGTTAGAAAGCATTGCTTATTTCCATTGTTTTTGAACAAAAACTCTTTGTTCTGGCCAACAGTGGGGAATCTTCCTTTATTCTACTTCCATTGTAAATATGTGGGTATTACTGAATTTGGAAGAATCCTTTACATTAAGATAGTTGGATCTTTCACAACAAACAGTTATTCAAAAAAGGACTCTTACAGACCTCATGATGCAAGGTAAATCATTTTCAGTGGTGGCGCCACGGGGGGCTGCGGGGGATTTGTCCCCCAAATTCCAGAAGTTGGCAAAAATTGTCAAAGAAAAATGGCATAAAATTAGTTGGGTGTCTTTAGATTGAAAAATTACATCAAAATCCCCCCATTTCTGCTGGATTTTTCAGAGCTGGCCCCACCGCTAATCATTTTGAAATGGTAACTTGCAACAAAAGATTTTACCTGGTCCATAGTTCCAAGGCTAAACTTAGAACTTCTACATTTCCATCACTTTCAAAAATCTGACAGGAAAGCACTGTGCTTGCACTTTTAAACATTCCACATTCTGCAAAGAATATACCTGAAAGAAGGTAAAGATGAATGCTAATGAATTTGAGAACACAAGGACTTAGTACAATATGTTTTCTTGGCTAAATTGTATGAAGTCAGCAAAGGATACGCTTCAAGCTGAAAAAAACTTGTTTGATGCTGTCTTCCATTTCTCATGCAAAAAACTCAGTGAAATCTCTGATTTGTTATTTCAAATTAGTGTATCCTTTATTCTAATTTCTTAATAAATTTTAAATTGCTTCTAACTTCAGACCTAAACAAACAGTTTTAACAATTAAATTTCTTGTTTAAGCTCGGCATGTTGACTAAACAAATACTTTCAGTTTATAGGAATAAAATATTTTTCTGAATCACCCAGAAGAAATGTCTATGAAATTTGTCAGCAACTTACTCATCAAAATGCAATCCTTGATTTTGCTGACTAAATTTTTCTTGTCTTCTGAGCAGATCTCATTGATAGCAGAAGTAGCCAACCATTTGCCAAAATTAGGTTTCTCTGCTGTTACTCTTTGCACACACTGGAACAGTACTTGCCTGTAAAATGATACCAGACTATCAGAACGAACTGCATGAAACCCAACAAAATGGCTGGGAAAGTCTTGTGCACATTAACATTTAAAGACCACTCAACACCCTTTAACAATCTGCAAGAATTCTCCATAATTTGATAGAATTGTTGAGTGACATGAAAGACTGTAAATTCTCTTGAACAAGAAACAACACTAAAGTGAAAAAGGCCTGTACAGTACCTGTTTGAGAATGCCTTTACCTTACTTATGAGCAATCACCTTTACAGGTGATCTGAAGCAAAATTTTTTATTGAGATGCAAATGAATAGCTCAAATGATACGGTACTGTTTAAACTTCTTTGATATCTCATTTGGTTTTCAAGCTATCCACTGATATAGTTTCAGTTGATGATGTCATTTTGTTTGCAAATTATTTAGTAGGATGATACTGTATATCGAAATATAGCGGTATCTGATCTTTAAAAGGTTACAGTTGTAGGCACATTTAAGTTGAGCTAAATAAATGTAACGGAAATTGTTTCATGGACTGATATGTTGTTTAGAAAGGCATGCCAATTTAAGAAAGTTCTTTGAGTCAATTTCCTTTTGGACACATAGTCAGCCTCCTAGAGTTTCTTTCCTGTTTGCACACAAAATGATGTCATCAGCCAATCATACAAAATTTATAGTGGATAACTTGAAAATGGAACATGGCGTCACAAAATTATAAATGACATTCTTTATGAGGCACTCTCACTTCAGATCACCTTTAAATCTAAGTTTGAAAATTGAATGCAAATATGGAAATATGCCACTGCCAACAACGATATCATTTGGTCACTTACAGTTCCACTGTCAGCCAAGAAATTGCATACAAACAATTCCACTTTGTGGGTAGCAATGATCTTGAACCAACATCACTCTATAAAAACTGCTGTAATGCATATAGTACAGTACGGGTACAGTACAGGCCTTGCCCACATTAACATGGTTCTTACATTGAAATCTGAATGAATTGTCAAGAACATTCTTTGAGAATTCTTGTTTAAAAAATTTATCTTTCACGGTTTAAGAATGCTTATCATTATGTGTCCAAGGATGTACTGTAGATGGTCAGTTAAGACATCTGCCAAAAGAAAATTGCAATATCATACAGTATATGCTAGGGAGAAATGATATTTCCGTACCAATCGAGAACAGTAGCCTTCAGTATTTTCAGAAAGTGTGGAAAATCCATTAGCTGGCTTGTTAAATCTTTGACTTGATTTTGAACACATAGCTGAAAAAGATTGATAAAATCACATTTTAGTTTAAAGCATTAATGGTGGGCTGCAAGGTTGTGATTTTAATCTGAAAGCAATTCAGAAATAGCATATTTGTTTTGAAAATGATGACCTCATTTTGCAACAATTTTCCTGTTTTCAAAACTTTATCAATATGCTTTTGATATTTCTTGAATTGTCCTTTTTATTCTTTTAACTATTGCATATTGCTTGTTTTTTCTTGTCTTAGTTCCCTTTTGTGTTGGGATATGATATTTGCGAATTTCTGCCATGCTCTACAGTAAAAGGTTTACAGTAGAATCAACAGCATCTACTGTACAACAAAATGTTACACATTTTAGCAAAGCATGCTACAGATGAAAGAGTATCTCATGGAAACTTTGCAATCTCTTTTAGCCTGGCAAGGAAGGAAGAAAAAACATGTTCAGAAGCATATCCTACTTGAGCAATTTCTGATAAAAGCCTTTGTGTGCAATTATGATTGTCTCAGTGTTCTACGCAGCCAAAGTACACTATGCATGGCTGAGAAAAGTGAATTAGACAATAGTCTCTTGTGTGTTAATCAAGTAAATTTGCGTGGGAAGGAAGTTCACAGCCCAGCTAGAAATGCAGTCTGGCGTCTGGCTATGCTATGAAGGAAATTTTGACTGAGCTGTACATACTTAAATCACACTCTCTGGTTTGTTATAATTTTGCTACCCAAAACTGTTGATCACAACAAACGCATTCTGGTCCTTGCTCTTCCTTATTCCGTTGCATTGTTTGAACAATGGATGTATATTGACAGTAAACAATGAAAAACTACAGGTGTATTGTTTACCTGTTGATAAACATCACACACTTGTTGCACTGGAAAACATTTCAGCTCTGTCTCAAATAATCTCACATTTTTTGCAACTGCAGCGAGCGAAATTCGGTACAGTGAAGCTGCATGTTTCTTATTTGACATTGCTCTACACAAGTTAACCAGGCTGATTCTGTTTGGGCAGATTCCTCTCGCATTCAAAGGAATTAAAGCCCGGCGCTGCCTCAGCGTCCTTCTTCAGTCTTCGCCTTGGTGGCTAGGCCCGTTCAGCTTCCGTGACTGAAATCTCTCTCACAAGCTTTATATCCATCAAAGCTGCAAATAAATGGTCCACAAGCTTCGGTACTTTTCCTTCCTTCGAATAATGTCGCTTTCTAGCAGTAGAATAATTGAGGTATCGGATGAATATGAGGTTTTATTCGGTTAACCTTCGATCACCACAGCTTCGGTCTTGTTTCTTTGGAATGCATATCAGCAAACGCTTTTCAAGACAATGCACCACCTGTCTAAACACAGGGAATCCAAATCACATTTTTCACATATTCGGGATTTCCACAGGGAGAGTCTTTGAGTCTTTGCACTTATTTTTCATGAGAGACTGAAAATAAGAATTTAGGTCAGAGTTTCTTGAAGAATTATGATATTTTGAGTGCCCAGAGATTCTTACGAGTTTCTTGAAGGTTCCACAACAATCTTCATGTTCAGTAACTGTGTCCTTATGAACTCTTCAAAACAATGTTATTTGAAGCCATTCTGATCATAATAACATGATACAGGACAGGAAAGAAGTGAATATGAATTGAAATATTTTCCCAGTACTGGAGTTCCTTGATCTTTTGGAGACAAAAAATACGAATGGTGTGTTGTTTTGTTTGTTTTGTTGTGTTGTAGCTGGATGCCCTGTGACTCAGCCTCTCATTGAGTTCTTTTGAAATGAGGCTTGGTTTAATTTTGGCGCGAAAATATCAGACAAGCAAAGTTTGAGGCTGACGTTTGCTTGGCTGGCTCTACTTCTCCTGTGTATTTTGTCGAAATTTGGCAAAATGGTGAGTCCATAAACAGTTTTTTACTTTTGAGAAAGGTCGATATACATTCGGTATCATAATCACGGATACACGAGGTAGTGTAGATGTGTAGACTAGAGATAGACCGGAACAATAAAGGAAATGTCAATGCTGACCAAGGAATTTACCAGTTGCTTGCATGACTCTTTAGCACTTTTCATTTCATTTCATTTTCATTTTATTAAGGAGGGTAGCCCTTCAACCAGAGTTGTTTTACAAGGGGCCCTCCACTTAAAAACTTTAATATACAATTACATACTAAAAAGAATAATTACAATATAAAAACCATAATATAAAAACCTAATACAATATTAACAAAATCTAACATAAAAGAAAGGGAAAAGGAAAAATTCCTAAATAGATTTTTTAAAACTATTCAGGGAAGATGCCTGTTTGGTATCGGCAGGAAGTTCATTCCACACTTTTGCTCCACGATAGGAAAAGCATTTTTGCCCATTACTTGACTTTTTCATGGGTAATCTTAAATCTGTCTCAGAATTGCGCAGGACATACGAAGAGCACTTTGAGTTTCGGGTGAAAAGGTCACACAAGTATTGGGGAGCCAGTTCATGCAGGGACTTGAAGACCATTATTTTAGATTCACTAGCGATGAGTTGTTCAATGGTCTTCCAGCCCAGCTGGTCGATAAGTGGTCTGCTTGGGGTATCAAAGCTGCTGTTGGTTATAATTCTTGCAGCTCGATTTTGAAGTTTTTGCAACTGATTAAGCTCAGTCAAACCGGCACAACCCCAAACAGAGCAACAATATCGAAGGTGTGGCTCGACAATAGCTGTGTAAAGAGTCTTCAATGTTTCCTTCGGTAGGAACGTCTTGGCTTGTTTTAAAAAGCTAATAGCTCTAGAAACTTTGGTAGAGACAGTCTTGATGTGTTCCTTCCAGTTAAGAGAGTTGTCGATCTGAACACCAAGGTATTTTGTTTTTTGGATTATTTCGAGCTCATTGTTGCGAATTTTCAAATCCAAGTCTTCATTTCGACTTTTGAGGATATTATGCTTTTGCTTGGTGGAGACAAGCATGGAATTTGTTTTTGCAACATTTAAGGAGAGCTTGTTGCCTTGAAGCCAAGTATCCAGTTGTTTGAGGTCGTTATTAATGGCCTCGTTCAACACATTTATGTCCGAAGACTGGTAGCACAGACTTGTGTCGTCAGCATACATGGAAACAGCTGAATTTTGGACAGCTTGCGGCAGATCATTGATATAAATAAGGAAAAGAAGGGGACCCAGACATGAGCCTTGGGGAACACCCACATCTATACTCTCAATTTTTGAGCTGACACCGTTGACCCGACAGAATTGTTTTTGATTGCACAGGTATGATCTGAACCATGCAAGTTCCCGCTGTTGGACTCCGTAGTGCACCAATTTCTTTGTAGTGAACCAACTTTTATTCCTCCGTAGTGAACCAACTTTTATTTGAAAAGTTTCAAGATGTGCACACTTGAAGTGTACACTTGCTAAATTGGACATGGCACACTTCAAACTTTTTCATGCACACCCAAGATCTTGTCAAACAGTACCACACTTTCCATACTGGAATATATAGATATGCGTTTGCAATTAATTTCCCACCCTATCATTATGAACTTGAACTGTACCCTTCTTTCCAGTCTAAAAAGAGAGGTCTTAGTCTTGAAGAAAAGAGAACAAAGTTACTTGAATTGTTCTTTGAAACGGTAAGCATCACATGAAGTCTTTCATATATTTCACTCAGTAAGTCGTAAAATCTTTCTTTTCATAATCACATTTAAAGGACAAAAAGTACTTGAATTTTACCTTGAGAACTCCTAATGATAGCAAATATCTCATTTTAGAACAAATTGATTGATCTTTGTATCTTTCTTTTCCAGAAAGAATTTTATCAGCTAAAAGAACTTGAGAAAATAGCACCAAAACAGAAAGGAATAAGTATGCACATGCTTTGAACCTAATCTTGACTACCTATATACTTTATTCAATGATCTTTAGAATCGAGAAAATAGCCCAAACATATATTATTAAATTTCTAAAAGCTTTACATCATATTTTCATTTCAGCATCAATGTCAGTGAAGGATGTATTACAGAGCTTAGTAGATGATGGCATGGTAGATACTGAGAGGATTGGAACATCTAATTATTTCTGGGCTTACCCAAGTAAAGCACTTCATAGTGTAAGTGATTGCACGAAACCACTACACAACAAAGTCTTTCATCTAAATTAGAGAATGGGGAGGGGGAGAAGTACCTGCATCAAGAAGTAATTGTAAATAGACTTCCTTATTTTCTATCAATCTATAACCTCTTGGAATGCATTGAATACAAAAATTTTTAGACATTAGTATTGTCACGCACCCAAAATTTTAAAGGGTTTGTGCAAGGCAAAAAGCCTGCATTTGCACAGGGCAGAAAAATCTAAAAATAGCCCATTGAAATTGATGGCCCACACATGTTGTTAATAATCTACAGCTAAAGAGACAATGCTGTGTTTGCGCATTTTCTTTGTTCTTTTTATAGAGCAGCCTATTTACCATTGCAAACTCCCTTTGAAGTCCAAAATTTTGTGTGTTCTGAAATATTTACATCTGAAATTTTTTGCAGTTTCAAAATCACAGGGATGCACCTTTACTATTTGAAAATGTAGTTTCTTACTCACCAGATGTTTAGCATAGAAAATGATTTACTAAGATGAGCTAATTAGTAAAGCAACATTTTTTCAACAAAATTGACTTGAAAAAATAACCCCTTTCAAAGGTTGAAACAAAGCACAATTTTGAAATTTATCTGCCGGATGTTTCAAAAAACTTTTGCCCTCTTGTGAGGCTGTTGTGGAGGAGCAGCAGCAGCTTCATTGTCTTGACTCTTGGCACATTTTGAAAACGGTGAAAAATTCGACGGATAGGCCTCCTGTTCACACGAAAACGGCACATTTTTTGCCGGCAGATTTTGAAAACGGCAGATTTTGAAAACGGAACTCTAAGATGCACATTTTGGAAACGGCATCGTGTAAACACTTTAAACTGATGAAAATGGAACATTTTCAGACGCTTTTGGAACGAGACTGAACGATTCTTAGGGTTTAGGTACACTTCTTTGGCATCAAAGTCTTGCAACGAGCTTTTTACCGGGAAATTTCCGATCGTTTTCAAATTGTTCCGGCATCGTGTGAACGCTAGCTCAAATTTTGCTACCGTCACATTTTTCATCGTTTTCAAAATGTGCCGGCATCGTGTGAACGCAGTCTTACACAGTTGCAAAGTTTGCGACTTCGATTGAGTCAATCTGACAATAGCAAATAAATTGGAAAGTAAGTTAAGTTTCGTGGCCCATGAAAATGGAGACAAACAAAAGTCAACAAGCGACAACACAAACAAGGAATGCTGGATGAAACCACGGGGGGGTTCTCGGCTAAATTTCGGGCAGGGGTGTGCCGCCCACAGTTTCAAAATGGCACCGTTGGCCAGACCAATTTTTCTGAAAATGATACCCTTGGCTAGACTAATTTCTACATCAAAAGTGCCATGAGTTGGCATTTCCTAGGCAAAACTTGACAAATTTTTGCATTCTAAGGACCAAAATTTGAAAAAAATGTTGGTTTCTTTACAGGAAGTACCGAAGTTTGACATTTCTTTGACCAAAATTGCCAAAAAGTATACCCTTGCCCAGACTAAATGGGCGAAAATTGGCAAAAAGTATACCCTTGGCTAGACTAAATGGACTAAAATTGGCAAAAAGTATACCCTTGGCTAGACTAGAAGGTTTGAAAAAGCATACCCTTGCGGGCGGCACATCCCCAGGTACCTTTACTATGGAAGAACCCCCCCCCCCCCGTGGATGAAACTAGCCTGCGTGCAGACTCTACTGATTTCTTTTCAGAGAGGTTCTCCTCCAGTAGAGTCTGCGCATCGGCGACCAAATCCTTGTTCTGAGCCAAGCGCGATTCCCTCTCTTGAGGAGCCAAGTCACTGAATTGGATTCAATAGAGCGATCTGTAGAGTGGGAAGGCATAACACACACACACAATAAGGTTTCATTGGCCAGCTTTGTCCATGGAAGAGCTAATTAAATACTTGAGACTCGAACAAAGACAGGGAAGCTCATGAAAGAAAGGGGATATGCGTCAGCCAATCAGGAAAAGTTCCATGTTTCTCATGAACTGAGAACAAGGATTTGGTCGCTGATGCGCAACGCAGGCTAGATGAAACATGAAACAGACCCGGTAATGCAGTTTGAGCATTTGCACATTGCTACTCCTCGTCATGAAAAGAAGTTTGTGATCCAATAAAATTCTCCGAACTAACCAAATGATATTCTAAAATGGATCATTTCTATTCTGATTAGAGAAAAAGAAAGCTTGATGCTCTTACTTCAGAAATTGCTGAACTGAAGAAAAGAACAAAAGCCAACGAGAAGACACTTGAATCAGCTAACCAAGGCAAAGAAGAAAGTGTGAGTTGTCATTTTAATAAGAGAAAATAAACTGAGAATTATCAAGAGAAAAAATTTCAAACTTGTTTTAAAAGAGCTGGAAAAAAGAGCCGTGGAAAATTTCTTCATAGCTTTCTTGATTAGTTATTTTACTGGCCCTACTTGAAAATTCCAAAGCAATATCTTTGCTTGAAGATCAGTCTTTTAACTTCGTGCTGACACAACAAACATCTTCGTGTGGTTTAGGATTGCAGAGATAAAAACTTTGTTATGAAGTATTTTAGTTGATCTTAAGAAGTTGTAATCTATTATTTTTGCATTGATGGCTCATGTTTTCATGGCACGAATGCTAATGAATTCAGAAGATGCTTTATCAAAATATTGATCACTTGACTAGAAATGGGTGTAAACAAACCACCCTGGATAACGTCTGTGCTGTAGTTTTAGGGGTTATTCAGGATGTTCAGTGTTATAGATGGATTACATGATGTCGTTGGAGGGATAACATGCAGTAAATCTAAGGTTATTAAGCCATTTAGAGGGATAACATACGGTAAGTTGGAGCGGAACATCGTATTGTTGGAGGGATAACCCCAGTAAATTTGGGGTTATTCAGTAAATTAGAGGGATAACATCGTCTTGTTTGAGGGCCAACTGCAGTAAGGGGGGAGCTATTCAGTTCCTGAAATGGATAACAAACAGTGCGATAGAGGGATTGCATCGTGTCGATAGATGGATAACATCAGTAAAGGAGGGATTATTCAGTAGTTCGCGTGGATAGAGGGATAGCATCGGATATTTCAGGGTTATTCAGCTACATTGTGGGATAACTTGCAGTAAGTTACAGGGAATATCTAGTAAGGTACAGGGAATGTCTCTTTTCTAAAGGGGATATTTGATGCAGTAACCTTGAAGTTTTTTATCCAATCCCTTCAATTATGAAAGATTTCTTTTTCTCATAACCTGCCACTATGGATACATCTCTTCCTATTTGATCATCGAATTTATGGGCAAGAAGACAATGCCTCTTATAGAAAGGTGCACAAAATGAAAACAATGACTGTTAAAGGTAGTGACTTCACTTTTTCATACAAATTGTGCTTATTTTGAACTATTTTCATCGTAGGACGAGAGGGAGAAAATTCTCGCAAATTTACAGGCAAAAGAAAAGGAATCCCAAGAGCTGAAAGCAAAGCTTGAACGCCTCAGAGAGTGTGACCCTGAAGTGGTAAAAGAAGTGCAAGGCAAAACATTGGTTGCAAAAGAGTCAGTTAATAGATGGACTGATAATATATTTTCAGTAAAATCGTGGTGCAAAAGAAAATTTGCCATTGAAGAATCAGCTATCAACAAAAACTTTGGGATCCCAGAAGAACTTGATTACATTGACTGAAAGGTATCATGTACAGAAATGTTCAGAATGAATGTGTAAATAGATAGACGTTGAATGTTTGCAACACTTCCAACATTAACAACAAATTACTGCAAATAAATCTGTTGTTTTGTGCTGTCTGTATTAATCTGTTCCTATAGCTCGAATGAATGAAACGGTACTATTGCTTGATGAGTACTTTTGATCTTTAATCTTGGTTCTTTGGTTCACATTAGGCTGAATCTGAATGGCCAAAATAGCAGTGAGTCGTTTGAGTCGTTGAAGTAGAAACTGAATCTATCCCAGCGACTCAAATGTTGGGGTAGTTTATAGGTCTTTGAGCAGTTATCTTTGCGGTTAACATTCAGTCTTCTGGATCTTTGCGGTGTTCGTTTTTAACGACTCTAACGAGTCCAGTGACTCTGACAGCAACACAACTCCTACGACCTAATGTGAACCAGTAGACTTTAGCCCAAGCAGTAATGTTCACAGGAAAAGTTTTGTAATAAAATGACTTGCTACCAGTGACACGTTTTCAAAAACTGGATCTGGTTTAAAAGGTTCACGTGTTTTTGCGTCAAAACTAACTTCAGTCTATTCCAATTGACTGCGAGGACCTGTGGATCTATGTCAAATTTTTCAAGGCAATCCAAAATAAGGCTCCAAAAAACTGTTACGTAAAGTTCAGTAACAATATGATAAATAAATGATTTGAATACCATAAAATAGCGCAGATGTATCAAAGAATTGCATGTCAAGCATGTAGCCGTTACCAAGTTATCTTGATACTGAAAATGCTCGAAACGACGTGCTCTATTGCTCTATTGTAAATCATTTATTTACTTTTCTTGTCGTTTAATTTTGATGTGACTATCCACACTTTCGTAGCATTTTCACTGCAGCTACTGCAGTAACTTTGGCAAGAATCGGTCGAAATTTATCGATGCAGAGCATGCATTTGGTTTAGTTCTTTAATTTTTATGGAACTTGAATTTTGAAGGATAAAACTTATCCCGTCAATTTGGTATTGCGATAGTAGCATGTAAAAGATTTACTCCGAAAAAGGCAATGATCTCAAGTTGGCAGCAACAAAGAATGATTAAGGATAACTCATAAAACGCTAAAATCCTAACTATGTACAAATTCTACAACGAAATGTAACCAAGATATTGTTTCTTACTTCTTGCGCGATCTTCGACTAGGTCCCCTCTCAGCACCAGATGCCTCAGCAAGTTTCTTCATTATCAATTCTTCATTTGACTTTAGCTGAAGATCCATATTTGCTTTGAGCTGTAAAAATGTATTTCCCGGGTGAGTAAGAAAGACTTAACATCGTTCGTAAAACCATCAGCAAACTTGATTATATTACTGATCATCAAAAGTTCTTTATATTAATTCGTGTCAAGAACCAGGTCAATTTGGACATTTGGCAAAGTTTGAAAATGACTTTGAATCTCTGGGCAATTATGCTTTTAGAAGCTACCAGGTTTTGAAGCATACTATAAAATCACAATGAATGATTGTCATATTAAATCTTCACAGACGAGTCCGGGGGTTGGGTGTGCATCACCATGAAATTAAAGGTTATACGGTCATGAATGGTGTATTGTATCTTTCTCCACCATTTTTCGTCTTTCCTCAGTGAAATTAGTGGACTTGCTACAAGTCTCTCTCTTGTCATCACAAGACATAGAGCAGAATCAGGGAGATTTTGCACCTTAAAATATATGCCGGTAGAGAGAGACTTGTAGCAAGTCCATGAAATTAGGCATTCAAATAAACCAGGCGTGCATGGTAACGTCTTCAGTTGCAAAGATCTATGTAATGATGTAACTACACACCAGTCGCTTTTTGGATATGTAATTTCTCAGAGAAAAGACGAAAGTTGTGAGAGAAGTAAGATACCGTATTCATGACCGTCTAACCATTTACTTGATCATAAATCATATGAACCCCAAACTTGTCCTTTAACGCCGCATTACCACTGAAATAGGTGAACACGTGCACATGTATAATGTGTGGCATGACAACACCGATACAATTAAGGTGAAAGTTGTACCTTACCTTGTGAACCTGATCTGTCAGTGTAGAATTTATCAATGCTTTCAGCTCTTTCACTGCTGGAGGATCTAAATGAAGAAACAGTGATAGAAAGAAATATTCTTAACGCGCACAAGGCGATAGTTTGCTCTAATGGGTTCATGGCAAATTTGAGGCTTTGAATTAAGTCACTAAGGGTTGAGAGAATTTATTTTGCCTGCAATCGTTAATCGCTTTGAAATGCGGTTTCAATCAAAATCAATTGATGCCATTGTCTTGTAATGTCTGCTCTTGTTTGTAACAGTCCCTATAGTATACTGATATAATACCGGTACCGGTGACACTGACGCACGACTCTCGTAATTGGAATCTTGTACTCAAAAGAAAAAAAATCTCAGAGAATGAGCAACTATCAAGCATATCAAACAACATGCGATAAGTACCTTCCACTTCGATTTCTTCCGTTTCTTCTGTTACATCTACTTTCAATTCCTAAAAATGAAAAGTTGCAAAAAGTCATTTCACCACTTTGTTGGTTATATAAAATCGAGCCACTCACAATGATGTTTGATTTTACCAAACAAAATTTTGTCATCTAAGTTAGCCTTTGATTAACACTTTAGTATCGGCGACATACTTTCTATTCCACAGCCCTCCAAACGCCTAAACTTATTTTGACTCACCCGGTAAAGCAAGAATATGAATTTTGCCTGAGATACAACTGGATATACTGTAGGCTACCTTTACTTGATCTAGATATATTTTGGAAAATTTCCTGCAGGTTATTATGGGGGGGGGGGTCACTGGGGTTTTGCGGATAGCGGATATCGGCCTATTTTCGGTGCGGAAATGCGGAAATTAAACATCATTTCTGCGGATTGCGGATATTTGTTGCATTTTTGCGGAATGCAGATATTTCTGCAAGGTTAATATTAGTTGCTAAAAAATCGCAGATTTGATGCTCATTCCGTCAAAATATTGCGTAACACTTACTTAAAGGCACTAAAACAAACGAAAACAATACATATCATAAAGACCTGAAAACAAACAGCCACAACAGCAACTGCAACAACAAAATTTTTCGCGCGAAATAATCACCCACAAAGACTGCAACTGAGTCGGTAACGTGCAAAATGGAAAGAAAATGGTTTATGTTGTGTTTTATATGAAGTAGGAAGACTTTGCTCATAACCCTAAAGAATGGCGGAAATAGCCAATTTCTGTCTTCGGATTTGCGGAAACAGGGCAAAAAAATTGCGGAAATGCGGAATTGCATACCCCCCAGTGACCCCCCCTATTATGAATGACAAATTTCCTGTGACAGCTCAGTCACATGGTCAGGTGGATTTTTCATGCCCTGAACTGCAGTATCTAACTATCCATGCACTCACTTAAAAAATCATATTTGGATAAGAGAAGCAATTGGATGAATGAAAATGAACCAAAGCCCATGGAAGATAGTTTTGGTACTTCTTCATTCGAAAATTGAAATTAGGATAGTACATTATAGGTCATGAATAACCTACTCTGTGTACTAGAGCCTAGATAAAAAGAGTGGAAAATTACTGAAGGCTCTGAAACCCAGATCCAGGGTATGAATAACTCTCACGTAAAGGAGTGATGATTTTCCAGCTCGGTTAAAATATTTCTGCATCACGAATTTTCGAGCAAAAGAACCAGGAACTTACGCTCTCTGTCTCCTCTTTGAGTCCTTCATCGTCACCTGCAGTAAAGATAAAATTTCAGCCGATTTCTTTGTCAAAATATGCAAATAAAGAGGAAGGAATTCACACAACAGGTCTGCAAAAAGCCCACACATCACTCGCAGAAGAAGCTGAGTGTACTTAAAAACAATAGGTCTGATTAAATTATTCTCAGAACGTTGAAGAAGTATATCGTGGCATGAAGTTTCCTTTTACCATAAAGGTCTCAGGGTCTGTCATAAGCCAGTACAGGCTTCAAATCTATAAGAACGCGCTGTGGATGGCCACTAAATCTTTCTTTCGATTGAATGTCTTGAGAGGAATGGTAGGTAATTTACTTAACGCCTGCTTACCTGCAGTCTCTACCTTAGGTTCGGGCAATCCATTGTATTCCACTGCTAAGTTAAGTCTTATCTGAAGGAATGAGGACAATAGGACTGCAGCAAGCGGTAGAAAAGTAGCCTGCGTGCAGACTCTACAGTCAGTGCGGAGGAGTGAAAAGGAGAAGTAAGGTCCTTGTAGAGTCTGCGCAACGGCGACAAATTCTGCGTCTTGAGTTCTCAGATTTTGTGGAACCATCTGTGATTGGCTGCACGATGTAACTTTTGTTCTTACTTACGTTCAGAGTGTTTTGCTTGTAACAAATTTTGGAATTATGTTTGTTACACGCAAAATACGCTGAGCACAAGTAAGAACAATTGTTAAACGTGCAGCCAATCCCAGAAGGTTCCACAAAATCTGACAACTCGAAACACAGGATTGGTCGCCGTTGCGCAGACTCTACTGGGCGCTACTGGGAGCTTTCTTCTCCTTTTCGCTCCTCCGCATTAACTGTAGTGTCTGCACGCAGGCTATAGAAAAGTCTTCTTTGGTCTTTGGACCGTTAGATACTCACATTTTCAGGAGCAACTTCCTTACAACGGATGTCCAAAACCAGGGCGAGAGACAGCCCGGGCCCCAGGGGTTGGTGTGGGCGACGTTCCCGGAGGCGATGGAGGCGATGGTGACAGAAAATGTTTGGGCCCTTTTTCTCTCGGATCACACCCTTCGATACATTGGTAAACTTTTAGATGGAAACGCCCTCCTATGCACTGTCAAAAACAATTTTTGGATGGAAAAATTGTCTGTCTCGTCTGCAAAGACCAAACTGAGAATGCCAGAGGCCAAGTGGGCCCAGAAACATTCCTCAAGGAAAATTAAAAACAAAGAAACAACATATAATGTAATATATTTCCGGGCCCCTAAAGGGCACGATCACCCTGGTAACTACCCTGCCTCCCCCTTCTAGATGGCCCTGTCCAAAACAACCCTTTGCATAAGTCTTGATCCTTGTACATTTTCTGCAATATGCGAAATAGTGTGTGTGGCTTAATGGGGCTGTGGAGAGTTTTCATGATTGAATGCTCAACAAACATTATCGTTAGCAATTCAGTAATGGAAGCTCTAGTTTTGGCCTGACCCTGGGCCTGACAGCAAATTTGAACTTTGCGCTGATTTATATCTCTTCTACAAAGCTAAGCTACCGATAATGGTAAGAAACGTAAACAAGATTTATTTCCGCTTTGTGCACAGTGTTTAGGATACCGTGTATTTTTGCAACATAAGACAAGAAATATATGTTATTAACAATGTCTCAATACTTCTGGATGACCAGAAAACATAGATGGATGGAGATACGTTTAGGCTAATTGTTAACAAAGGGAGAAGAGCTTACCTTGGGAGTGAAAGCGTATTTATACAATTTAAAATGCTTGAAGTATCTGCAATAAGAGAGCAAAGGGGTTTAGTAGAGGGGTTTAGTAAGTATCAAGAGGAGTTTGCCAAAGACGGAGAAAGGTCTTCCTGCTTCAAATCCAGCATGAGCAAATCCCTTGATTAAAATGATACATTTTACTTTCATCCATTTCACTAAATCTGTAAGAAAGCCTACAAGGGAGGTAACACTTAATAAAATCTCGTATGACTTTGATGAAGCTCCTCGTTTCGAACAAGGAAAACTCATGGAATTTCATAGATGCTTTTGCTAATACAAATTCTTTCAATTTTTCATAGGCGTTATTCGCTCTTTTTTCATTGGTAGCGCTATTTGTCATGACTTTATGATAATTAATTGCTTAATTCTATTTGAGAATGCTTCCAGAAGTCCGGATTAAAACGCAAAGCCCATTTCGTTTCAGTTCCAAATGAAACGGCAAAAATGTACTTACGTTTCAAGAACATAATCAGTGATTTGCTTTGACTCAGCCATATTGTAGAGTTGCACACTGAATGGGGGTCTCTGTAAATTCAAACATTTTAGTTCTAATCGATAATTTGCGAAGAGTAAAAAATTATTTCTATTAGCCAAACTTAGAGTGATAAGCCAGTTGATAAGCAAGGAACTATACTGGCAAAGAAGCCGTTGCACCCATGAAAGTCATGAAATTACTTGGTCTTAAGGGTAGAGATATACAGCACGTTTCTTTTCATTACAAAGTGTTGCCTATATGCAAGAAATTTGTGTGTGACAAAAGAGCAATCACATTATAATTCTTGAACCGACAAAAAAACAAAACTATTAGAAACTTTTACCACTAAAGTCGACGTGTCAGGTTGGAAGCGCCATTTCTACCAATGTAGAATTGTGATGTTGTAAATTTTCTTAAAAAGTTAGAAAACCTGGCTAGTAGATGCACAGTGGCTGCGCCAGTTCTGAAAAATCCGAAAGAAGTTGGGGGGAGGAGGATTTGACGTATTTTTTCAATCTAAAGGTATCACCAACTAATTTTATGCAGCTTAGCAGCTGGCATTCAAATGTCATGTTATTGTGTGTAGCTCGTTAAGGATTAGTTTTACATAAAAAGGGTTTTTAGGTAATTTAGAATTAGTGGGTGTAAGTGAGGGTTAGTAAGAGTCGGTAAGGGTAACTAATCATAGTTAGTTAGGGTAAGTCAGGGCTAGCTAGGATAAGTAAGGGTCAAGTGTTTGTTTGATTCAATATTTGCACAAGGAATCCGCTAAAGTGCACGTGTTCCAAAACCCTTAATTACTAATGACTGATAATACAGTAGTTTCTTCTCTTATGAAAAAAACTTGCACTGAAATCTCTACCTTGACGCAATGCCGAAGAAGGAGTTCTTTGAAGTGTTCATAAGTAGCATCAACGTTGCCAAACGGTGTTTCTGTGTAAGAAAAGACGAGTTTCAGATGGTTTCAGGTATCATATGGCCCCCCCCCCGCCTCGTACGCTTATGATATCTACAGTTGTCGCAAACAACAAAATGATGAACCTCGAATTCTCTTTCTGGAGACAAAACGCTACTCCGGTGAATGCAAAATAAGTTTTGAGTAGCAGCAAAATGGAGAAAAGATATCTTTGTTGAAAACTGAAGGCTCCCCTCCACCCACCAAATTTTTTTATCAATTGTTTCCACAGCATTTCAACCATGAAATAGGATGTATTTAAACATAATCAGTGATAAAAATAAAAAACCATTCTTACCCACTGCCTTCTCATGTGTCCTCTTCACAATGGACAAAAACGCTGATGTTTGTTCTTCATTGAAGTTGCAATCTTTTGCAAACCTATAATAGATTGAAATGAAGGTAACACAAATTTGTTTTCGATCCTTTATCATCACTTCAGTCACTTCAACTTGAGCACTAAATCAACTGTTAAGAGTTATCAAGATATCTTATTGATTTTATTGATTCCAGACAATTTCTGTAAGATTTTGAAATTTTTTTGTGGATGTAAAAATGGTCAATCATTTACAGCAAATTGCTGAAATTTCATCGAACATTTTGACATTTTGTGGTCGAAATTTCAAAACAAATCGAAGGATTGCATTGAATTATAGATCTTAATCTTAAAATAAAAAATGTCAGTCTTCAGGCATGATTTTATGAAAACTAATAAAGCTTTCCTGGTCGTTTGGAAGACCGTTGCAGTACTCTTGTTGAAGGTTCAAAAATTATCTGTCTAAAAGTATTTAGTGTAAATTTCTGGAAAAATCTCTCATATTGGTGTATCATGAAACACAAAACATGGACTCAAACTTAAAAGTTCATATGAACCTACAAAGATCATACCTGTAAGCAAAGTAGAATAAGTCCACCAGTATCTTATTTTTACTGTTTTTATCATCTGCATTCAGTTGAAGGATGTGAGCAATTTTGCTATGAAAGAAAGATTCAGTTTAAAAATAGGCCTTATGATATATTACATACTAGTAACAGTATATCATTTACTTGCATGAATGTGAATGCATTTAATACAGTGCAGGCAGATGGTATACAAAAATTGACAAAGATTGAACCTCTGAAGAATTTTCAATGGAATAAAGTATTTCAAGGATCTAAGACGATGGAGATTTTTGTGCAGGCAGACTTTGATACGAATATTATCAAAACTAGCAACAAAGAAGATAGCATGCAAGGCCTTTGCTGTTTATGATTTAAGGGAATCGGCATGGCTAAAAGCTGGCCCAGGGAAGGTCAAAATATGTTGCACCTGACAATTTTGACACAATTGTGTAACTATGGGTTTATGGTCATTTCTTTAGCTTATTTATAGCGGCTACTAGATATAGCTATGCCTACTCCCTTTAAAATTTGAATAAAAGATCCATATTCTTGGTTGATGTGGCTTTTGACAGCAAGGAATGTGTGGAAAACAATTTTCCAGTTCTCAATAGCTTTGAAAGTGGGTTTTAGTCCTGTAATTCAAACTGTTAAAACTAACTACTGGATGCCTGAATGACGAGCAATAATTAAAAAATTGAAGCTGCTATTCAAAAAAAAAAACTCCATCAAACCTCCTGATTTGTTCAACTTGTTGCAAAGAATTCAGTTCATCAATGTGACTCAGAGTAAAATCTGACCTGAAAATTAAAAAAGCTACAAGTATATGTCAATTTTTCAAAATCTAGATACAGTATCTTAAAATTTGTAGTCTTATGAAAAGTTATAAAAACACAAAAATTTGTTCTCAACAAACGAAAACTTCAATATTTTTGAAAATCCTTTAAAAAGGTAAGAGGAGTGGCTTTATCCCTTGCTAGGTCAATGCCTGTGCACTGGTCTGCAGCAGTGGTCCACAGGGGCAATAAGAGGGGAGTTGTCCCCCCCCCCCCGGATTCCAAAAATGAGCAAAACTTGTCAAAGAAAAATGAAGTAAAACTTGTCTGAATACCTTTATACCGAAAAATTACATCTTCAGAACTCTCTCCCACCAAAATCTATTGATTTCTTTAGAGCTGGTGCCATTACTGGTCTGCAGAGTATGGCAGTTCTGGAGGAGATCTCAAGTGTGCAGACCAATGAAGCATATGCTCATGTGCAAGGTCTTTTATTCATTTTCAAAGAGCGAACAAAAGATCTGTTTTGGTTGCAATGTCAGAGGATTACACCATGGCTCCACAACACTTTCATAGAAATAAACAGCAGATAGATATTGTAGCCCTGCTGCAGACCAGGGTGCATTTCATGCACTTAGGCCCAAAGATCTTCGGCGTATATCCGACTTTTTGTCGGCGTAGCGGCGTCATTTCTTCAATAAAATCGGTTCTTGGTATGACAGCATTTGAAAATTAGCCTATCTTGGCGTGAATGTGAAGTTGTCCTCGATCTTTTAGCAGTTTCTTTTGATGAGAAATGTGTTTTCTTAAGAAACTAAGAATTTGGGTCACTACTGGAGTTTCTTAAAATCGTCAGATTTTGAGATGCTTTAGCAATTTTTCTCTCCCTGAAAATACCTGGCGTACAAAAGCTTAGGGCTTGGCACTTTCATGTCCCCAGAACAAGATTCACATTCAGATTCAGAATCACATTCAGATTCAAAATCAGATTCAAAAAATGCAGGAAACATTGCCCCCAGCACCCCCATGTTGCAAGATATCCAGCCCAGACCTAAAATACAAACAAGCTTAATCATCAAGTAAAAGTTCTGTGCAATTTCCGAAAAATTCCCCCCAGGGGGCTTTGTGCAAATTTCGCCCTTTGGCTCTCCTCACTCATATTCGCTATAAGACCAATGTCCAAAACATTGCCCCCAGTACCCCCATGTTGCAAGATATCCAGCCCAGACCTAAAATACAAACAAGCTTAATCATCACGTAAAAGTTCTGTGCAATTTCCGAAAAATTCTCCCCAGGGGGCTTTGTGCAAATTTCGCCCTTTGGCTCTCCTTACTCATATTCGCTATAAGACCAATGTCCAAAACATTGCCCCCAGTACCCCATGTTTCAAGATATCACGCCCGAACCTAAAATACAAACAAGCTTAGCCATCCAGTTAAAGTTCTGTTTAATTTCCAAAAAATTCCCCCCCAGGGGGCTTTGTGCAAAATTCCCCCCAGGGCGAAATTTGCACAAGGCCCCCTGGGGGGAATTTTTCGGAAATTACACAGAACTTTTACTTGATGATTAAGCTTGTTTGTATTTTAGGTCTGGGCTGGATATCTTGCAACATGGGGGTACTGGGGGCAATGTTTTGGACATTGGTCTTATAGCGAATATGAGTGAGGAGAGCCAAAGGGCAAAATTTGCACAAAGCCCCCTGGGGGGAATTTTTCGGAAATTGCACAGAACTTTTACTTGATGATTAAGCTTGTTTGTATTTTAGGTCTGGGCTGGGGCAATGTTTCCTGCATTTTTGAATCTGATTTTGAATCTGAATGTGATTCTGAATCTGAATGTTGTTCTGGGGACATGAAAGTGGGCTTGGCGTACCTTCGGCGTGGGTTTTACATGGAATGCACCCTGGGCTGCAGATAACGTACGTTAAACGTGCAATATAAATTGCAACAACATCGTGGTGTGTCAAAAAAGAAAAGTACATGGAGGGTATTCCAAATTTTGGAATCCAGAATTGCTCCATCATACTTACCAAACACAAATATGTGCTTTTGGACCAGGCCTTGGCAAGCGTACCTGCAAATGAGAAAGGCATGCAAGACTCTTCTTTCACTTCGCAAAAAATAATTCTTATGAGAATTTCTGGCTTGTCCTCTCATTGACATTTTGTTTCATTTAAATCATCACAGAGTAATCAAGTTATCATTTAACCATCTGTTTAAACTGAATAATGTGAGAGAATGCATACCTCGGCTGGCATCTTTGCTTGTTATTTTACTGGATTAATTTTGCTTGCCTAGGCCATAGCCTCGCTTTGGCTCCGTTGTTGTTTACGGTTGTCCCAGCAACAAAAGGGTGAGTATCTTATGATTTTGGATATTTCCACTCTTCTTTCCACGGATTGTAAATTAGATGCTCATGTCTTTGGGTCTTCCGGTTTGTAAAATCTCTATTAACTGGGTGAAGACTTTTCATGCAGCAAATACTGTACATCTGGAGCAGTAACATTTTATAAGATCAAGATGAAAAGTCTAAAACATAAAATTGTTCATTTCGGGGGAAAAATTGTAAATCATGTAAGATGGGAAGATGACAAATACTAGGAAGGATGCCGAAGATTGATGTACATATAATTTCCGTTCTTTCGAAGAACTATTCATTAGTGGTATCTCTTCATCTTTAAAGTCAATTTTTTTCTCTGAAACAGACTCAGCGACATGAACTGATTTCGCTATTTGCTATGGTCTTTGGTCAATTCATCAGTGACCCTATAAAATAGATTCATGTTGTTCAAGAATACGGGGCAGATACCTATTTTAAGGGCAGGGTGACGGGGGCAGTTGGCTGTTTTGCAATAATAATTTCATACTGATGCAAGCAAATTTTTGGATGAATGTTTTTCTCCACCGGCATTGTCAAAGAATAAACTTTTGCTCTTGATCATTCTAATAATTTGTGGCATACTGTGCACCGCATTTGGAATGGCAAATCAACTGGGAGGAATTTCCACACCACACAAAATGAAATTTCATTTGCTTCAGTGACTTCATGCATATCAGGGTTTGTGGAGAAATGTGGACACTGTGAAGGATTCCTTTGTTTGTTACTGCATTGCCACGCGGCAGCCAATATGACGTACTAAACCACTCCTTCGTTACAGCCTCCTTTTTTCCACCAATGAAATCGTTCCATTTTGATCTTGCGCGCGTGACCTCTGGCATTCTCGGATCTGATCATTTAGGCCCATCGCAGCTTCGAGCAAGGATCAGGACTGGATCAGTTGCACAACTTCAGCGTCGCATCGAAACAAAATGGTGAGTGTGTGATTAGTATGTTTCGTTTCATGTGTTTGAATGGACGTTGGTTGCTAATATGCATTTGCTAAATTGGCTTGAACAGCTCAAGAGATGCATTAAAACGATAGCAAAGATGATCTACGTTGCGGCGGCCTAAATTTTTTAGGCCGTTCGTATTGGGTTTCATTTCCATCAAAAATTTAACAGATCGTATTTGTTTTTTAAGATACTAGTATCGGTATAAATGTAGGGTGCATTCTTAAAGAATTCCTTCGAAAATAAGATTTACCAGCGCAAGCCAAAACCTACCTGATTTCGTTAGAAAAAGATGCTTTGGTCGGTCACGTCACACAAATGTGTGCATCATGCAGGTCCTCTGCAGAGATATCGAGAGTAGACTGACAGTTGGGCATTCAGGGTTCACTCTCATTCTTTGTCCTCTCAGTCCACCTCATAAAACTTGCCAAACGTTGTCAATGACCAATGCACGCAGAAATGATATGTCAAATAAAGTGTTTCTTTTATCCCCTCCCCAAATGTTTGAAACTTTAAGATTTTCATCTTCTCATTTCATTTTATCTGGTGCTTTGTGCCTGCTTTTTCAGGCCTATTCTAGAACCGCACACCTCAACAGGGTTTTGTCAGGATTTTGGGGTTAGGATCTGTGCAGGCATTTGTCCAATTCTGTGCTGGTGCATTTTCTTTTTGATGATCACAAGTCCGTGCTAGTCAGAACCAAGTGCCTGCACCCACTGGGGAAGTTTTACAGCCAAAAAATTTTTGTCCTAAGTTTATAAAGCCAGTCAGTTTTCTTTAAATTACTTCTGGCTAGTTCATATATTAGTTCATATATTATCATGTTTTAGACAACATACACCGACAAAGGAGCAAAGGTATGGTCAATATTATCGTACGGTTTTCGTCAAGTTTCTTTTACCATGAAGCATTTTGAGAAAAGAAAATTTTTAACTGCAGTAATAGTGAAAGTCTTGTTTACAAAACAGTCTCAGTCAACCTTAACATTCTGATTCATCAGAAGCTTAGTCAAGCTCACATCAGTTGAACATGTACGATGTTAGAAATTTGTGTACAGAAAGTTGGACGAATAAGGACATATATACCTAAAAGTCCAATATAAATGTATTTTAAAATCATTTCACATCAAGTTGGATAGTTTTTCCATGTTCCAAAGCAACTTATCATAAAGCAAGTTTTATTGTGTTTGTTTTTAAGACTCTAAGAATTTATCAAATAAATGTAACGTAAAGTCACACTCTATTGAGATGTCTCTTTCTTTTTGCCTGCCTGCTTGGTAGTATATAAGTTGAAAAAACACATGCACTTAAGAAGTGAAAAAATTAAGGAGAAGCATTTGTAGAATATAGAGCCAGCAGTGATAAAAACAACATACTGTCAGTTGTCTGTAATTGGTCCCATTTACAGTAAGTCAGCTGTCATCCCTCAGAAGTTTCTTCTCCATTTTCAGCCTGAAGTTGGCAAATTTCTCAGCTTTGATCACATCAAATTCTGGGTTGGAAATGCAAAGCAGGTAAAATGATCAAAATATTGTAGTTTAGGAATGTAAAGAGATTATCTTTCACTTCCTTAGCATAGAGTACAGGCCTTGTGCACTTTAAGATTTTTTCAAGAATTCTACACATCATGATAAGAACCCTTGAGGCATATGGAAAGCTGGAAATATTTTAAACAAGATTTCCCTAGTGATTAAATAGAATATTCTTATGCAGGAAACCATATCTTCATAATGTACTTTAGACAATTGATTATATATGTACAGTCAGGCAAGTTTGATTTAAACAAATTGTACTGCAGGAAATTTTTTATCAAAATGAGCAGTCCAGCTTCTCTTCCATGAGAAGCATAGAATTGCCACTTTAATGGAAAATGAAAAACTGAATCCTTTTATTCGTCCACAGGCTGCTTCCTTTTACTGTACACGAATGGGATTTGAACCTTTGGCATACAAGGGTCTTGAAACTGGCTCAAGGCAAATTTGCTGTCATGCCGTTAAGCAAGATAAGGTAAGATAGAATTGGAAAATAAGAATATTAATATTTCACAATGTTTATAGTATTTTCATAATTTAAAAGTGGAAATTTCAAATAGTCCTTAAAATTTACTTTCTTGAAATTGGCTGCTCCTGTCTGAAATTATGACACTCAGGCTACGTTCACACTGTTCCGTTTTCATTTCTATCCGTTTTTGTTGATGAAAACGCTGCCCGTTCACATTGCTCCATTTTCAAATAGATACGCTATGAAAACAATAGGCGTTCACATTGCTCCAGCAAAACCTTTTGTTAATAGCTGTCAAGAAGGCGCCAATCTCAACTTTGAATGCCATTGTAATCAAAAGGCTATTAACAAAAGAATGTGCAGCGTTTTCAAATGTCTCTGTTTTTGGCGTTCACACTGAAAACGGATCGTTTTCAAAGCGCACCGTTTTCAAATTTATGCGTTTTCATTAGTGTTTTTGAAAGCCCTGTTTTCACAGCGGAGCAATGTGAACGAAAGGCAAAAACGGAGAAGTTTTACTCCGTTTTCATATGAAAACGTAGCAGTGTGAACGGGACCTCAAGTACTTTCCAATACAGTAATTTGATACAGGAAACAAGTGAGTATAAAGAAAAAAGTAGTTTCTTAATTCTTTACCGATCTTAGACTCTGAGTTTCTTATTCAGCAGTTTCTTATAAAATTACAGTGCTTGAGAGAAACTTTGGGTAATTTGCCACAAGTCTGCCATGGAAATTTTTTGATATCTTGATTAGTTTCAAGATGGTGGCTTTTATTGATTTTAAAGCAGTGATGCCACCATATTTCTAAATCTTTGACCAGAAGAGCAACAGATTTCTTCTTGCCACCATATTGTAGACCTTCATAAAGTATGGTTTTCTTGATGATTGTATCAATTTTCCCCCAAATAATTTAAGATTTATGATGATTTAAACTTTTTTCAAAGTTTCTGATGAATTTTTACAAACATAATCAAAATTCCGGCCATTTTGAATGCAGTCAAGATATCTAGAAATTGCCATGACAGATTTACAGCAAATTACCCAAAGTTCCTTTCAAGTCACTCAATTTTTTTTATATATATATCAAGCTAAAAACTTACAATACATATTACCTAATAACTTTACCTACAAAATGCTATACCCTACTACTAAAACAATACCATTTGGAGCGAAAAATAACGTCTACCAAATGGCAACATAAAACTAAAAACACGAACATAGCACTACACGTGACGACATTGAAAGACAAAGATAGCACATAAACGACACGTAACTACTACAAAAAAGAAAGAATGTCTAACTAAGAGGGGAATTAATTGACCTAATCGGCCAAGGTTTGCTTCACCCATCCCGAGTCATGTGACCAAACTCTTGGAAAATTTAAAGTATTATTCAATTCACTCAATTCATTGCAACATGTTATAGAATTCTACACTAACAATTTCAAAGATTTGAAACATTTGAGCCCTATGCTGTGGTATATATGTTCTTCTTTGTTGTAGATTATCTTTGTCTTTCAAACACCATATGAACCAGATGCAGAAATCACAAAAGGTAAGCATTATATTATAACAGAGCAATATCTTGCTCTTGTAGATACCGGGTGAGCCAGAAAAAAGTTCCCACTTTTGAAAATTCATAACACCAAGGCTACTTCACGGATTTGAATCATTCCAATTCTAGTTAAAAGCCGGAAGATCAAAGTAATTTTTTAATTTTTCTTGCTGTCCTGTCAACACTACAAATATAGGTGAATTCAACTTTACAAAAATTTCATGGTTCATTGATTACTGAAAAATGGCCCAAAACATAGATCAATGCATAAATGACCTCGCGCACAGAATAATGAAGGAAATGCAACTCCTCATTGGGTGAGAGATATCCTCTAGGCATTAATTTCCTTGGCACTGAAAATCTTTTGTATGTGTTTGAAAATCGATGTCTTATAACTCTTGAAGGAGGTGAAACGCTCATGGCCTATTGTTCGATTTGAATAGAATCCTTACAATTTGATCAATGTTTTAGGCTCTTTTTCCGTGATTTTGCAACCATGATATTTCTATAAAGCTGAATTTGCCAATATTTCTAGTGCTGGTAGGACAGCGAGAAAAATCACAAAAATATTTTGATCTTTCGGCTTTTAACTAGAATTTGAATGATTCAAATCCGTGTAGTAGTCTTGGTGTTATGAATTTTCAAAAGTGGGAACTTTTTTCTGGCTCACCCGGTAGAGCAGAAACTGCGTAAGATGACATCATCAAGCAATCTGAGATAAGGAAGTTTTTGGATAGATAAGCTTTTTGAAATGGTAAATCAAGCATTTTAGGCCCAAGGAACAAAATATAAAGTGTTGGATAATTTTAGGATCTGTTGCAAGGAGCTAGGGGGCTCAAAGTTATGAGATTTTGTGCATGCGTGCGCAGTTACTGCTCTGTCACTCTTGTATGAATCTGTCTTGCTAACTTGAGCACCTAGAACTAATTGTTTTCTCTTCCTGCATTTTATGAGCGAAAGTGCTTTAGTTTTATTTATGTTTCCTCTTAAATCAATCAAATTGATTCTCAACAGCAACGTACCCAGGAATTTGAAAGGGGGCTGATGGTTGTTCCCCTTCATGTAACTCAGGTAAGACGTGGTGTCTGCCGGTAAAAACAAAGATTTGTTCCAATAAATCTAATATAAAGGAGGAGCCACTACTTCCAGGGCTTCCCCTGGGTACGTTCTTGATTCTCAGTAACATTAGTCAGTGCAATACCACTCTATGTTGTATCTTGATGTCTTTTATAGAGATGGGAAAGCATTTTGTGAAGCATGGAGATGGTGCCAAAGACGTGGCTTTTGAAGTTGAAGACTGCGCTAATCTTTACAAGGTGCGACTTTATCCGGGGATTGGGGTACTCATTCTGAATTTTTACAGGGGTAAGCCCACGAAAAAAATCTTTTTACCAGGCTCAAGAATTCCTTCCTTCAAGTGGTACCCGATTCCAGAAAAAAATCGGTCAAAAGAATACTCCAAAACATATAAATCTGACTAAATAACAATCCGATCTAAAAAGATTTCCCCTTTTGACATGTTTTAACAACCAGCTCCAAACAAGCTGCCTTACTTTGATACCCCCGTTATGGCAAAAAAGGTGAAATGACACTCTGCAAAGCTGCTCGTCCAAATTGGACAAATATACTAAGTATCAAGTACCCCCCCCCCAGGATTTTATGTGAAACAGCAAATACTGCAGAGAATTTTAGGAATATCTTAAAAAAGTTCTGGAAATATTATAACAAAATCTTCCTATTAGTTTAACCATATTAAACTTTGTGTTGAAGCCTGTAGAAATATCTTGATTTAGAAAAGTGTCTGCTGCTATTTTCTTGCATTGTGGAGAGAAAATCATGGCTCCTTGGAGCTTTACCTTGCAAAGTCCTATGTTGCTACACCTGCCCATTTTCATACTGAACTGTACATTTTTTTTTAAATATAGAAAGCAGTGGAACGTGGAGCAGTTGGAGTGCGCGAGCCATGGGAGGAAACAGATGAACATGGCACTGTTATGTTTGCAACTGTTAAAACGGTGAGTAATGTTTGTAATGGTGGCTTGCGTTGAAAAATATTATATTGATAATGCGAGACAAGTACTGGGTGTCCCAAAAAAGATTCGAAAGAATACTGACTTGTTTCATGCATGCTTGCAGGCGCTTAACTGATTTTTTTGCATTTATCAGCCCATAGTCGACTGACCAATTATTCTAGTGTATATTGTCGAAAAGGATACCAAACATTAGCATTTTATTGCGGAAAAACTGGGAAAGCTTTTGACTTCTAATATGGCATGTGTCTCCGTGAACATATTGTGTGAATGGTGAAAAAGTTTGATCAAAATCTTATTAGCTGCGTGGAAAATGAAGTTCTACTGAAGCCAGTAAGATATTTGATATCAGCCTTCTCCACAGCCGTGAAAACAAACAATTTTTTTAAATATGTCTTTCGATTTGATTGCCATAAATAATTGAGTAATATCATACTTTTTACAGAATTTCGATGGACCAATTAGTTCCAGAGCAATTAATAAGATTCTGAAGGAGAGGATTTCTGAAAGCCGGCTTTCCGTCCTTATCAGAGCAGGAAGCAGAGGCACCTTAAAGTTATTGCTCATGTTTTGACTAAGAGCAGTATTCAAAGATCCAAAAATTTCATATTCCACTGGTTTGCTGGGGATATCGTTTATTGAAAGCTCTTTTTGAAAAGAGCGAAATCAAAGTAGGACTCAGTTTATAAATGATCACATGTATTTTTACTATTTGCATTATTATCTTTCATTGATTGAAGTTATTCTGAGGAATAAACCATTTGCTAGTCTTAATTTAAGGTCTGTTTGTAACGGCAATGTCTGGCGTCTTCTAAGTGACTTAGAAATGTGCCCCCTTTTCTTCAGTATGGAGACACAACTCACACATTTGTTGAACGCAAAGGATACAAAGGTCTCTTCCTGCCCGGATTCAAGAAGCCAGTTGAGCAAGATTGTCTTTTGGCCACTCTGTGAGTAGTTATGTATCCAATTAATGATTTCTTGAAATCGTTTGCATTCAATTGGAAAAAGCTTACAGTTTTGTTTAATTCTATCGAGCTTCGTCCCTTGTGATGACCTGGTTAACTATAGCATCAAGCATTTTAGTTGTCGGATGAAACTCTGATGACTATCCAATGAAAACAGGAAATCAGTGCCTACTTTAATGTGGTCTTGTCCACACTTTGTTGTCTTGAAAACGGGAAATGCGGTCTTGAAGTGTAGAAGGAGTGGTCCAAGACTTTCCTTCCTTCGTTATAAGACCGGTTTACCATTTGGAATATCCTATGATGTTGTTCTTACTTCCTTAGGCCACCGGGTAAGCTCCGTTTTATTGATCACGTGGTTGGAAATCAACCTGATGGCACAATGACGCCAGTTGCAGAATGGTAAGCACTAGACTGATTACATGTCGTTGTTCGCTCCTTACCTGAACTGATATACCGCTATAACTATTGAAGCGACAACAACAACGTCAATTAGATTAAATGACGAGAGCGTTAAGTTGAGAGTCCTTATGCAGTGAGGCTAGATAAGTACTGTCGTTTTCCATCGTCAGATCTGGTAAAATGGACAAATTTTCGGACGTTTATATTAGCGAAATAAAGCTGTTGTATTTTTTGGAGACTTGGAACAGTTAAATACAAAGAACTTGGTAGTTTTCCTAATGTTTTGATCCAGGCGCAGTTTGATCTGTGTAACAAGAAAAAGAGGTACTTATCAACTAAATAATAGGTTTTCCAGCCACCTGCGAAGAAATGTCCAAAACTATTTGTTACAAAAGAATTGTTGCGTGTTTATATGTCGACTGATTCTGCATTGAAAACAAAGTTGTTTAGCGTGTTGTACGTCGATTCAATCATTGATGTATAAATTTGTCAAAATATTCGACTTTGTACAAAGATAATAAGTTAGTTACAACGTTTCGAGCTTAACTCTTCATCAGGTTGAAGACCCCAGTATATTGATGACTGCCAGTCTTTCTTCATCTAACCTACCTAGGTAGTTGATTTCTACTAGAAGAGTTTTGATAAATGTTTTCACCTTTTCATAGGTATGAGAAAGTCCTACAGTTTCATCGATTTTGGTCAGTCGATGATTCTCAGGTAATGTTGGGTGCATGTTTGGAAATTTTGATTATCGGTGGGGCTGGATTTTCACTAGGTGCAAGTTGTCATGTGCCCTAAACTACGTAGAAACGTTAGTCAAAAATGAAATTCTTTGTTGCAGAACGATAGAAATGCAGTATGCGATATTAGACCCAGTGGAAAAACAATATTCTCAGCATTTCGATAGGAAATGAGGAAAGGCTAAGGAAAAGGTAAAAGAAGGGCGGCGAAGAGAGAATAAAAGATTTGAATAAGGTGTATCAAATTTTTGGATCCATTTATGCATGGCCCCCCGTAAATCAGTTATTCTAACTTAGGGGCTACCATGGGTAAAAATATCAAATCAAATCAAACCTTCACATAACATGAATCAGTCCCGACGTGTTACACATGGGGGTACTTCTAATATTGATCTCAACAGCCTCATGGCAGTCATGGGCCTTTTTGATCGACACCTTTAAATGAAGAAAACTGAAATGATTATAAACAACGCTATATTTATCCGACAGATCCACACAGAATACAGTGCCCTGCGATCTATTGTGGTGACGAACTATGAAGAAACAATCAAAATGCCAATCAATGAGCCAGCCCCTGGCAAGAGAAAGAGTCAAATTCAGGTATAATTTTTTCTTCTTCCGTAGTAAATTTATTCAGCTTTCCAGCTTTTTAGGGCCTGATTATATGGGAGTTTTCACCATAGGGCTGGGATTTCAGCCCGCTTACCCGAGATGAAATTCCAGCTCTCCTCTCTGGTGAATGACTTGCAAATAGCTCTTGTCGATTACATGAGAAAATTTCATCCCTAGGTTGAAACTCACTATAGGGCTGAAATCTCAGCCCTCTTTGCTTTACCCGGGATGAAAATCTAATCCTTATTCTGACACCTAATTATCGCTTAATCCCTATTGTTTTGCATCGGCTGTACAAACGTCATCAAAATATTGGATTGTTTTCACAATTGAAAAACTAACTTGTCGCGTGGCGGCAGATTCCAGCCCTGGGTTGAAAACTCCCATGTAATCATGAATAATCTTCACCTCGGGTAAGAGGGCTGAAATCCCAGCCCTATGGTGAAAACTCCGATATAATCAGGCCCTTAGTGGCACTAATAACGCTACCTATCTATTCATAGGCCATTCATTCGAATAGCTTCCATTCGTTTGTAATGTGACTCGTTTGTAATGTTTACATTGTCAGATTCAGAAATAGAAGCTTGATTTCAATAGCAAGTAAATCATGGACCAGAATGGAAAATAAAAGATAAATTTAAATAAATTTATGAGGAGTTGAAGAAATGAAGATATGAAGGTTTTCCAAGTCAGGAACACAACATGAAGACTTTTAAGAAGAAATCTCTTTTGAGAGCCGGAAGCCTTGCTTTTAAAATACGGAAGTTCGATTAACTAAAAGAACCTGATTGTATGTATAACATAGCATTTTAAAGAAATCAATGTGAGTAATACTAATACCAAGAAGTACAGTATTAGCCCCCCACGTAGAAACTGACTCTGACTTATAAGAAACTACAGCCTGCCAGATGGCCCAACATCTATCCTGACGTAAGAAACCAATCAGCCTGAAATTTTAAATTTGGTTTCTAAAAAATAATCTTGATTGGAAAAATGGCATTTTTCAAGCACTTCATAATACAAAACTTATTATGTGTATAACAAAACAAAAAAACCACATAAAAATAAATTTCATGGTTTCTTTTGATGCACATTTGATGAGTTTCTTGCTGTAATTATAAGAAATTATTCAGCCTGTTTTGTCTTTGTTTCTCCATTCATAAGAAACCAAGCAGCCTGGTTTTAAAAAATGAGTTTCTAATTGGCGGGGTAATACTGTACCAAGTTTATGCTGTTCTGGACATTTGCACGTGTTTTTTCAAAACACCGTGGGCGCAACTATTCAGAAGTTCGTGAATCTTTAAAACACCGTCAACAATATTCTCTATGCAAAACTAATTATGCACACGATCAAAATGCCCGATTTCGTATGTCCCTTCCATCGTTGGACTAATGAACGAAGTTGTCTTGGTTACGCAGTTGAAATTTGGCACGTAATCCAAAGAAAATTTTTATTGATCTTCTGGGCTACAGGTATGCCTTTTCAGCAAGACTTGCTTTGACTTCCATAATCCCACTAATTCAATTTTTTGATTACAATAACAGATTAGATGAAATTGTTTCTAATTTGAAACCATTCCTTTCTAGGAATATGTCGATTACTATGGCGACAGTGGAGTTCAACACATTGCACTTAACACGACAGACATCATTAGCTCTGTAAGTTTCGACAATGAACAATGAAATTTTGTGTTTAGTGACTCCAAATATTTTTTATCGATATTTGAAGTATGGAGCACATTTTTTAGCGAAAGCTAGCGCTTTTTTTATAACAAAACAATTTTTTCAAAAGCTAGACTCGATTATATATCGTAGTCTACCTGTTTGTCTCAACTGGTAACGCTACTTTATTTCGCGATAAATGAGATTTGAGAATTTGCGATTTTCCAGGGTCAGTCTCCGAAAATTGTCTCCTTTACCATCATTTGTTAAAATATTTCGATGAAACTTTCTGAGAAGCTATACAATAGGTAGATGCAAAAACTCAAGAGGTTTCATTGCCATAAAATTTCTCAGGGTTAAATGATTTCATTCCTGTCTTACAGGTCACAAATCTGAAGGCCCGAGGAATGAACTTCCTGACCATTCCAGATACTTATTATGAAAACCTGAGAGAGCGATTGAAGCATGCCAAGATCAAAGTTTCTGAAGATATGGACAAGGTAAATTCTTCTATCCTTATTACTCCGGAGATATCATGTTTGTGAATGCGAGGAAGTGTTCTACTGTACATACCGCATGTAAGAACCACAAATTTAAAAAATATTAGGCAACATTGTTTGAACGTTGTTAAATTGCAGAGAAGCTGGAATGGAAGTTATTTCTGAAATTTCAGCCCATTCTGAGATAAATGATAATTTTCACGTGAACATAAAAAGAACTTAGGTCGGGACGTGTTGAAATCAAAGAACAAGTTAATACATTGGACAAAAACTGTACTCATATAACAGAAATATAAACGATATTTTCAAAATTGAACCAGTGTTCAACCAAAAATGGGCTAAGATCTCTAGGTAATGTTAAAAGTATCTTGAATGTTAGGAGAAACCTATTTGAGACGGAATCCGCACATTGAACTTAAAACAAGCTGTTTCTATGATTGTAGTTTGCATAATCTTTGTCCTTTCAATAGCCTGTGACTCTGTAAATCAACAATGTAAAGGTTCCTATAAATAACTACGTAAAGAAGATTTGTAATTGGATAAAGCAAGAGTTGGCTTTGCAGTTTACTCGTTTGAAATTGAAATTACTAGGACAGAATTTTATCATAGTTTAAGTTGAAAAACAAACTCTTCCTATTGAACTTTGAAAAGTATAAATATTCGACCATATGTGTTATGATTGCGTTAAGTAAAATAACAAATGATTATTGAACTGATTAAAAGTAACCGAAAAGAAGTGCTTGCAAAATCAACCAACTATTTTGCTACGCATTACTTACTTCATCCTTTCGGGTTTCCCTGTTTTTTTATATATTCTCATAAAATTTACAAAGACAAATAATTACAATACAAAAGCTAAGGGAGCATGGAAATAAATAACAACCCTAAGACTTACACTTAACATGGAGACACAAATATTACAACAAGTTACAAGGTATTAAGCTACAAAAATAATTAATTAGAGTGGTGTTGCCCATTCTGCCCATAGTGTCACAATTTGAGTGAATCCTTACAAAGAGTTGTCAAAGGAGAAAGCAAGTATACCTAGGTTCCTTGCTGATCTGCTAAGTTGTGACCCAGGCATGATGCTTTTCCTGTTCAACTTAGAATTAATCGAATCTAACAGAATTACTCACGAAACAGGCAAAAAGTTCTGTGAATAGTGAAAGAATGATAAAGTATTGTGGGATCTTTATGTGACTCACTGCTCATGGTATGTAAATAGCTGATACCGGCTGACAGAGTAAACACAACTTTGTACGGGGTGTCGTAAAAAGATATACAACGTTTTCGTGGCTGCTGCGGAGGAGCTTTACATTTATTACCCTGTTCTTTGTACAGTTGCTTAGGAAAGGCTTCACCTTAGAGTTTACGACCTTGTTTTAGCCAGTCGGACAATGGTAAGTAAAGAAAGAGATTACTTAAAATAAGTTTAGGACATAAATCAAGCTTTATAGCAAATCAAATGTGATCTGCGCTCTGTTTTAAGTATCTGACTGGACTCAATCAACTCGTCCCAATGTTTTTACTCCATTCCACTATTACTGCAGTAGAAATACGTTGTTGCGCAGGAGCATAAAATTTCGGCTTATTCATAACAATATCAGTTCAATCATAAAAATGTTGTTGTTGCCGTAACTAGAACGGTGAATTGAGTCACGCTGCCGGCTAAAGAGTAAAATGGTTGCTGTGAGAAATTCCTTGCTTCAGGGTACGCTTTTTCTTACTTCTAGCTTGTTTTTTTACGGAATCTATTTCATACTCCTAAAACTGTTATCAGTATTATTTGTTTTTATAGCTGCAAAAGTTAAAGATTCTCATTGATTATGATGAAAATGGATATTTGTTGCAAATCTTCACGAAACCATGCCAGGATCGCCCAACCCTCTTTTTAGAGGTCATTCAACGAAAAAATCACCAGGTAAGACAGGTCATGAGGTTAACATTGCCTTCACCCTTAACCGAACATGAAGGTGTTGTAGCGCAGTGGTGTAATCCTCTGACTTTGCAGCCAGAACAATGAGACGGAATGGGTTCGAACCCAGGTACAGCCTTGCTAATTGAGTGTCATGATGAGGGGTCGTTAAAATGAATATGTTGTGCTGCAGTGGTGTTATCCGTTGACTTTGCAGCCAGAACAGTCAGACGGACAGGGTTCGAACCCAGGTAGAGCCTAACAGTGAAGCGTCATGACAAGAGGTCGTGGCCTCGATTAGGTCTTCTCTATTTCTGCGATTCTAGATCTTGACGCTAAAAAAACTGCAACTTCACTTCAAAGACGGCAATGATGGTCTCCATCCATAAACGAACTACAAAAACTTCAAAATCGGGCTGCAAGAATAGTTACTAATAGTAGATATGATGCTTCTGCAAAGCCTATCATCAAGAAACTTGGATGGCACACTGTTAGTGAAATGATTCAAATGGAGACTTTGAGTATGGTATACAAATCTATCAATGATCTGGCTCCCACTTACCTTACAGAAATGTTCTCCAGACTCTCGGATTCAAGTAAGAGAGAATTACGCAATACTAGATCTGATTTAGAAATTCCCATGCGAAAATCTGCAAATGGCCAAAAATGCTTCTCATATAAAGGTGCGACAATGTGGAATAGGCTAAGCCAAGAATCAAAATTGTCCCCGACATTGAAAACTTTCAAAAAAAGCATAGCAAACCATGCATTTAACTAATTCTCTCTTACATCATATCTACTAGATGCATGATCATACCTAAATTTTTATACACTTTGTTAATAGCTGTATAGATCTTATTTCTTTTTCGATTTACGTGTAAAATTATATATTTTCTTTTGTAAGTTATTTTAACAGGGTACATTGTAAAACAGTGTAACTGAATGTTTTACCCTGTATAAATATTATAAAATCAATCAAATCAAAATCAATCATAACATTATTGACTACCCAGAGACAGCAAAGCAATATTTCGTAATGATATCATTCTTTGCGTTTAACTGATTAGCAAATACAATACGAGTAGCGATTGCAAACAACGGGA
Source organism: Aurelia sp. 3 sensu Dawson et al. (2005) (assembly GCA_964020215.1). Classification (NCBI taxonomy): domain Eukaryota; kingdom Metazoa; phylum Cnidaria; class Scyphozoa; order Semaeostomeae; family Ulmaridae; genus Aurelia; species Aurelia sp. 3 sensu Dawson et al. (2005). The sequence goes on from OZ026584.1 coordinate 17,868,010, forward strand.
TTTATGCGGCAGATTGTACAGTCGATCTGTTGTAACCATAGTAATTCAAAAATCTCGCAATCTGATTGGTATTCTAGGAAGCCCAGCGTTGGGCCTAAATAGGATCAGGCTTTTCAGAGTAATGTTATGAGTCCCAGTTGACCGAAGCGCCATCATCAAGTCAAAGGAGCACAGGCAAACAAGGTACTCCAGGTCATAAGTCTGCGATGAAACCTGGGTGGCTAAGTCACTGGTTATGCATGCGAAAACTGATCGGAAATTTTGATCAAGACTTGCTAGAACTGATACAATACTTTGATAGAAACGTATGGCAGATCTGAAGGCGAATGCTTGGCTAAATGTTTGCTATGAAAAGTCTTACGTTTGGAACACTACTTGGGAGCTTACAGAAGGAAAACTGGGATCAGTCAATGTGACAGAAAAATGAAGCACTTTCAATCGTGTTTGAAACATTTCAGAGCAGACGGGGGATAAAATCTGTCGTTTTTCCTTGCAAAGTTTGCTTTCCTTGCAAGAGCTATGGTCTGTTTTTGTTATCGTATAGACTCGGATATATGCTCATCACTGAAAACTGCCGCTGTAATATATTATGTGGACTGTAAACACGCGATTTGACATTTAACTGTGAGGAATGAGGGAATGTTGTACAAGTTGTATATATGAGCACGGGAGCATGATGGTGATTTGAAATCTAAATATGCCTCATCATTAGCTTACCCTGTGGTTACCAAAACACCATAGCGGTTTTTTATTTCTCAAAATCGACTTGTTGTAAGAGCATACCGCGACATGAATTTACGCATATTAAGTCTCTTGCACTGATGGCTGGCGGAAAGTTAAGCTCCAAGGTTATTGGGTAAAGGGAAAACAAACAAAGAAAGTAACTGTAAGATTCCTTGACTTCCATTGTTTAAAGTCCAGAGGAGATCTTGTAGAAAGGAGAGCTGTAGACACAAGACTACTTCGGAAGAATGAGTGACAATCAGTGTAAAAAGCGCGTAATCTCTCAGTTTTGTGATTTTCTCAAAACAGGCTCGTATATAAGAGCACTGCGCTTATAGACATTTTGCCTGTATATCCGATACAAAAATTTAAGTCCATTTGAAGGAACATCGTTAATTTAGAAGTTTGAAAGGAGCTGTATGTGAGATTTGATTTGACATTTCTTTTTTCTTGCAGGGATTCGGAGCTGGAAATTTCAAGGCATTGTTCGAAGCAATCGAGTTGGACCAAGACAGACGAGGAAATCTTGTGATCTGAATTTACAGTGACACTATGTGGAGTATTCAAGAGTGAAATTCTTCATTACTGCTGTTCTTTATTATCAAACAAATAGATAACATTCCGAACAAAGAACGCATAAAATCCAAAAATAGATTTTATGCTAGCTTAACTAATTAGTACAGGCAAATGTTAGTTTATTATTGGTATCAACACCCCGTACGAAGACTATTTCAAGCTAAAAACCAGTGAAAATCGTTGTTTCGCAGGAGGTTACGTGAACTGATCAGTTTTATTTGTGAGATGAATCGCAAGCTGTTGCTGTTGTTGTGCGTTTATTTTACATCGATTGAGTCAGCTGGTCTGCTATATACAATTAACTGTACAAGAAATCTGATCAAAATCGATGAAAAAAGCATGATGAGTTTGAGGAGACTGAGGCGTTTTCTCGAGTTTTCAGCAAGCGCTGAATGAATTCCAATGTGTTCAAGATATAACAACTTGTGTTTTTGTTTGGTTTGTTCATTGTTTGCTGTGGGGTATTCCTATCCAAATCACAGATACCACTTATAAACTTGCGTAGCCAAAATGCAGAATTAATTATGAGAAAATAGCTTATTTATTAGACATTTGCATCATATATCTTTGAAGCTGTTTGTGGTGGGAAAAATAATGCGTGTGCGCTTTATTCAAATTGCAAAGTCCAAAACGCAGAACCTACAGTTTATTTATTAGAAATAGAAAGTTCGTTTGATATCTTTCCAGTATTTTGTTATGAGATATTGAGTCATGCGAGTTTTTGTTTATTTTACTCTCATCTGCCTAGACAAAACTCTTGCTCAAGTTAGAAGCCACATGAAAATGTCTGCAAATAAAGATAAGCGAAGTATTTTCAATGAGTAATTTTGCGTTATCGCAAATATTACGTGACAATAATTTGAGTTGCGCCAGGCCTCATTGTTTCTGGCATGTGAGCCGAAAATTGATCCACATTTGCCAAACTTTATGATCATCATTTACGCTTCATTTGTAACGTACGATAGTTTATCGTACAGAAGAAATACTAACTTATATGCGAAAACTGATTTTACCTAAGTTGTTCATTCAGTTCTGGAGTTAAAGCAATTTAGCTTGCAAGTACGTTCAAATGGAGTTAGAAATTTGAATCAAATTTTGTCCAGTTAATTCGCAACGACATGTGTCGTTCAAGTTTGCTCGTAAGAATAATTTCTGGCATTAGATTGACCAGATTGTTATTCGTAAAAATGGAAAATAAAAGCAACCGTGTTTTTGTTAGATTGTTTATAGTTCTCCACTGCAAGTCGATTAGTTTCACGTCAGTCGTTCCTGATATGACGCAAAAACTAGACCCCCTATGTTTTAAATGGCAACTTGTTTGTCGTACAGGGCTTCGGTTTTGCAAGCTCCCAAGGATGTTTGATTTATCAAGTTTACCTACGCATCATCAAGCTACGCACCATCAAGTCAAAGGATCACAGGGAAACAAGGGACCCCTTATAAGTCCAGGCTCGCTAGCGGTACACGGTTTTTTTTAGAAGAAACTGGTCTATTAGAGGAAACTAGTACTAAGATGGCCAAAATTTTAAGAAACTCTAATATTATGTCTGAGAAGTACTAAGAAACTTTTCAAAGCTAAAGGCATGGATATTATTGCAAATATATGGTTGAACCTTTATTCTTGAGTAAATCTAACCATTTGTGTTTTAAACATAACAGAACACTGTTTATTCCTTTGTGACGTTTTAATTGTCAAGAAACATATCTGCCGCAGTGTTAGCAACCACATTGATAATTCTAAAATTGACAAAATGTCATGAACTTTTAGTGCTGATGGCTTGATCCAAGTTTCTTATAAAAAACGTGTACCGTATCGAAATGCATTTTCAAATCGCTTTCCAAACTAACTAACGCCCACCATGAAGTTCTGAGCCAGTGTTTCGTTTTCGTTGCTTGACAGAGGTGGAGAATGGTTGGCTCATTCCTATTCACAAGTAATCTGAAATTTACAGTGGGCTCCTGGAAGGACAGGGACCCCCTGCTGCCAGTCCCAACCCCTCTTCTCCCTAGTGCAGCGACTTCGAAATACCGACCCCCTGGAGGCCCAGTGGTACGGTTGCGGTATTTGTAAATAACGCGGAAATACTGCAGTGAATCTGGTGGAATGGACACGGACAGCTACTGCGCTGGATAAACTATGAGACTACCGACCCCACATGGGCCAAGTGGTAAGTTTGCAGTATTTGTAAATAACGCAAAGGTACTGCAATCACTCTGCAGTGAAACTATTTATATGGTATGAATTTTGCACTGTCGGCAGGTGAGATTGTTTGATATAAATGGTACTTTGTTTGCGCAACGGGGTAGATTTTTCTCTGCAAGGTTGAATGAAACTTATCAATTATGCAAGAAATAAATAAGCTAACTGGTTATATTGTTGTGGGAATCTTACATTTGTGTAAAAGTGAAATTATAGTACTTTGCATGCATATTTCTCATCATGCAATGCCAGTCAGTCGAGTTAGTGTCACGGAATGGAAGAAGCTGAATTTTGGTAAGTACAAGGAATTTATTCTTGCTGCCCAACAGGACTGGAATTTGACAAAACCTAATGTATTTTCATCTGTTCTTGGCAATAAGACGCCAGACAAAAATAAAAATCTAATTTGGTGGCTCGCTAGCTTTAATACAAAATCTGGTTTGTGGTATTACATATAGTGTTTCAGAGCTGCTGAAAGCACCAAATGTGCCTTCATACGCTTATAGTGCAAAATCGGCAGGACATGAATAGAGCATTTCGAAGATAATTTAGGTGTGACCTAAAAGCTGACTTCCTTCTGATTTCAAATGTAGAGTTCAAGTTTCTTTGGAATGTTTATTTTCGAAATCAGTTTTACAAGGTATTTTTAGTTCATATTTAAAATCGGAAGTGAGAGACAAATTCGAAAATTCAGCAAACGTTGATTACATCCAAATCAAATCACGTGATTGTCCCCTTGAGGAAACTTTCTTGTCTTACAAATTAAGAATTTAGATGCAGGTGACTGTATCAGCAGAAAAAGGGATGATTTTCAAAATGTTAGGTTACTTGACTGAAAGTAGTTATAAACGACCTCAGCTGAATTTGTCTATTTGGTCTTCAGATGACGGATGATAAGTCACATGACTTTAACAATTCACGTTCAAAATCAGATGTTATGTGAAAATATCTACGAATAATAACAATGCAACTTCTTTATGTTTGGATGAGTTTGCGTTTTCGCAAACCTAACGTGAAATCTACTTTGAGATGTTTGCTACAATTTTCTGTGTGCCACTCGCATTACCTGGTCAGGCTACTCGCATTGAGCATACAACTCAAATCCTTACTGGTTGCTGAAGCACGCGGAAACCATCCAATTTCACGGTAGTCAGCCAATCAAATAGTCCCATTCTAACCACGTGATACCAAACTGGCCGTTCGAGGTGAATTTTTGAGTACCCTCACGAAAGTTGAAATGGCTACTTAGTTACAATAATTACATGGAATTTTCTTTGATAAATCAGTAGAAGGGATGTCCCTCTACACTTTGTAGCGTGCTTGGAATAATATCTCATTTGGAGCCAAAATTACAGTCATTTTCCGGTCGAAGAATATTGACATTCGTTCAAACATCGATAAAAGTCGCTGCAAATGAGATAGAAGGATAGAAATCTCAGCGATTATGGATATTGCCCTAAGCAATAACCCAAGCACTGTCCCTTCAATTACATCTCAAAATTGCAGGTGATTTTCAACGATTTCTGCCAGAATTGTGATCTGGGCCTAAACTTCTTACCGAATAAAACTCATTCGTTGACCCCAAAAGGGCTTAGTTTGTATTTTTTAGCTAAATGACTCACTTACCAACGACTCAGTTATCTATTTGGCTTCATTTTCCATTTAGATGTCTCCAAATTTCGTTTAAAACATCCAGTCTTGAGCAACTTCTTGCAAATTTGTCTCGTTCCATATTTTCTCTGCAAGGGCCAGCAATCTCCTCAAAAACGTCGCATTGATAGGCTTTATACTACAGATAATGCGATTCGATACAGTTCATACACTCGTAAATAGATATGGCACGCCTGATTTTGCTCAATTCATTCAAATGGAAACAAAAAAAGATAAAACATTTCTTGGCTGTTTGGTTCACCAATGAATTGATCTTACACAAAACAACAAAGCAACGAAAAGTTTGTGCAAGAAATGTGTCAAATCTATTCATGAGTCAATAAAGGTAAACAAAAGGTTAACAGCGGCAAACTTTCAACACAACAAAACATTTAGTTTTGTTGTTTTGTGTAAGATCTATTCATTTGTGAACCAAACAGCCAAAAATGTTTTATCCTTTTCGTTTCCATTTGAATGAATTGAGCAAATTCAGGCGTTCCATATCTATTTACGAGTGTATGAACTGTATCGAATCGCATTATCTCTAGCACAAAGCCTATCGACGCGACGTTTTTGAGGAGATTGCTGGCGCTTGCAGAGAAAATATGGAACGAGACAAATTTGCAAGAAGTTGCTCAAGACAGCATCTTTTAAACGAAATTTGGAGACATCTAAATGGAAAATGAAGCCAAATAGATCATTGAGTCGTTGGTAAGTGAGTCATTTAGCTAAAAAATACAAACTAAGCCCTTTTGGGGTCAACGAATAAGTTTCAATCGGTAAGAAGTTTAGGCCCAGATCACATTTCTGGCAGAAATCATTGAAAATCACCTGCGATTTTGAGATGTAATTGAAGGGACGGTGCTTGGGTTATTGCTTAGGGCAATATCCATAATCGCTGAAATTTTTATCCTTATATCTCATTTGCAGTGACTTTTATCGATGTTTGAACAAATGCAATATTCTTCGACCGGAAAATGACTGTAATTTTGACTCCAAAGAGATATTTTTCCAAGCACGCTACAAACTGTAGAGGGGCATCCCTTCTACTGATTTATCAAAGAAAATTCCATGTAATTATTGTACTTAGTAGCCTTTTCAACTTTCGTGAGGGTACTCAAGAATTCACTTCGAACGGCCAATTTGGTATCACGTGGTTAGAAAGGGGCTATTTGATTGGCTGACTACCGTGAAATTGGATGATTTCCGCATGCTTTCAGCAACCAGTAAGGATTTGAGCTGTATGCTCTCGCATTGTTACTTGTCATAGAACGAACGCAAGGTGGCAAAATGCGCAAGCAAAATGAAAATTGAAACAAACCTACCCAAAAACCACCAAGAAATACCTAGCTTCCCTTGCAACGTGCTATGCTCCACAGTTCGAAGGTGCAGTTAGGCGCGGACAGGCCCACGTAGTGCCTCACACAAATTCAACCAAATTCAACGTCATGACAAGGGGTCCGGCACTCCATTGGGTTTTCTATATACTCTTCACCTTCATCTTAGTTTCCCAAGTTTCCTTCTCCATTCTTGAATGCACTCCAAAATTGAGCCAATCTTTAAAGAAAATCTCGCAGTGTTTGCTTTTGCAACGGTGGTGTGATGGCTATCAATTCGCTTACAAAGTTTTTCGCATGTTGCTCTGTTTCGCTCTGTTCTTGTCTCAAGTCTCTTGAGATCTAAGATTTGTTTCCTTTTGCTGGTCTACCGGTTTTTAGACAAAAGAATCCCGCTGAAGAACTGGTTCACACTGGGTCTTTTGGATCATCGTAAGCCTTATTCACACTTGGTCAATTGGGTCGTGCGAAAGACTCAAAAGACAAAGACTCAGGGTCTGAGTCCTTTGTGTTTTGGGTCTTTCTGCACGACCTTAACGACCCATACATCCCCGGAGGACAAATACACCAAATACCCCTGGGATTTAAGATTTTTTTGCAGTTCTTCCCGTAGCAAACAGCAACATCTGTCGCCAAAATAAAGACGATTTTAACGCAAATATGAAAACGTATTTCAGAGTATAGAAGCTTTGTCCGTGATTTGAAGTCATTTTTCGCTGCGTCTCTGGCGTAATTTGCCTTATTTTCGAAATATTTCATCGATAAAATTTTCATATCTACACAGCTGCAACGAAATAGCACTTCTGGAAATCTTTTTGAAATTATTTCGGCAACTATTTGGAATATCAGATGGTATACCGATCAAACATATTGACAAATCACTTTAAAACTTCATTTTCAAGATGAATAAAATCCGTATTTGCTTTGAAAAGGATGGGATTTTATGGCAATGTACCATGGATAAACATTTTGAACAAATAAACAGATGAAACATATCTACTTCTTATCAGAAAATAAGAGTTGGCCCGAAGTATTAAAAGCTTCTGAGCGATCCAGCGTAGCCTATTGTTTGTTTGTTCAAAACTTGCTTCTTATGTGGTAGTGAGCCACCTTATCGCTGATACACGAACTTGGAACTTTATAGTTTTTAGTAGTGAGCTACCTTAAGTGCAGATCCACCTTAACCATAAGTCAAGCAGTATCAGACAACGATGCGTTGAAACTTGAGTGGCCAACTCACTGGAGTTACATGCGAAGAGCGGCTCGTAACAGAGGTTTACTGGGTACACTGCATGCAAGAAAAATCTTCCTTTGTCTGGCTTATGATAAATCGTATATTGGACTGATTTTGAATATTTATGTCTTGATCCTTTGTAAAAACTTTGAATTGAATTAGATCCTATGACTTCTTGAATATTTTGTGTTTGTTTCATGTGCTGTAAGCTAGCCTGTGTTCCATACCACTTGAAAAGAAAAGTCAGTGGTCTGTGTAACTGAGCGCAAATTCGTGTACAGAAATTTCCCCCAGAATCTGAGGAAAAATTAGAATATATGACGAATAATTCGCATAATGATTATTCGTTTTGTTATGGGATAGGAAAGCCTGTCTCTTGTTAATAGCTACAGTTAACTCATATCATAATACAAAGAATAGGATATTTCAATGCCTGCTAATCCTATTGATTTTTACGTCTGTAGTGAGCTATAACGATCGGCTCGCATTGTTTCAAACACATAGATTCATAAAGACATTGCCTTTAATTATTTCGCAATTCAATTCATCGTCTGAACACAGATTTGCGCTCATCAGTTGCACAGACCACTTACTTTTTCAAGTGGTCTGGAACACTTTGCTCTCGAAACACTGAAACGATAAAAAAACTTATCAAATTTCTCAAGGCTTGCTGCATGAGCATTGGTTCTAGTTTTCCTTTGGTCTGTTTATGTAGAGCCTATATCCTAAATAGAAGAACAAGAAGCCAGAGATGCTAGGCGGGAAACGTTTTGAACCTTTCGTGAGCCTTACGTAAACCTTTCGTGGGTAACGTTTGCTATGGTGTGAGAGAGAGGTCAATGCGTTACTGTGGGTGAAAAGATTCAGCCAAAAGAATGCATTTCATTTTGTAGCTGCAGCCTTCCTTGTGAAAATACAATAATAAGCGGTAAAATCATCAGATGAAATTTTCGAGCGCTGCCATTGAAAGATAACAATTTCGTAAACAAGGTTAAACGAAGAATCACGTTACAGAACTAGTTTCTGACAGCACCGTTTGCAGATGATGCGGTTTACAAAGTCCTCGGTAAGAATAACTGTACACAAATGATTTTGATTTCGGTCCCGGTCCCTTCTTAGTTTTGAATTTTTTAGGCGCATACACTCCTGTCTTTAAGCACATACAGTAGATCAATTAAACGATTCGTCGAAATAACTTCAAATCATATACAACGAGACCGGAAAGAAATTTCTCTCGCAATGCATCCATGATGAAACCAAACCAAATACATCAAATAAGCGGAGCTTCGTCTACAGTGAAGATGTGAAGATTGTGTGCAAAGACTATCAAGTGTTGAACAAAAAATAAACAGCTCAAAGAATTCTATAAAAACCTCATGCCCTACTTCGCGTCACCACAATTTGAGTTCATTCAATTTGTCAGAATTCTGTTTGATTTTCTGTTACGTGAAGCGCAACTTTGGTCCAGGAAAGACTCCAGTGCAAATAAACTCCTTGTGCAAATAAACTTCTACAAGCTTGAAGACAAGTACTAGAGAAGTCAACATTTGCTGAAATGGTTGGTACGATTTGCCGGTGAACAGGCATTCTGGCGATGTGAATTCTGAAGAAAAACGTCGGTAAATTACACTATATTAGCTATTTCAATTTTTTTAAGTAGACAAAATGTTTACTATGGAAACTGAATAACAATTATCAATCATGTGCTGATGAGAGGTAATACAGTGAAAATCTCGTGGGGCGTACAAAGAACAAATTCAGTTGTATTTGAAGTCATCGAATTCATTGGTAAGCAGAAATTTGAAGGTGCAAACTTCCAAAAACGGTCGAAGGACGAGACCGCCTTGTCCTCCATCGAGATCGACGAGATAGCCTTGCAAAAGAGATGCTCCGCTAAATTTGCTAGGGATAACAGCAAACATTTGCTGGCGAGTGCAAGTTTTTGGTAGAAAATCTCGTGGGAGATTCAAAGAATTCTTCAGTTGTATTTGCTAATGTAAGATTCATCGGGAAGCAGCAATTTCAAAGTTGAAAACTAAAAAAATCAGTAAAAGGCGCTAAGCACAAATTTTGGAGGAGAACGCTTCAACAACTGGTGAGCGGATGATTTGAGAGAAAATCGTTTCGAGAAAGCTTTTTCAATCTTTGATAAGTTCTGACTTTTTAGGGAACATAAAATTGGAAGCTTTACGTGTCCTTGATATTTCTGCGTGAAACGAAATTCTAACATCTGGTGTAAATTCAAAATAGATAACCTCGACAGTCTCTATAAATTTGAAATTTGCTTACAAACATAACCAGGACAGCTGGACGACTCACATAATAACTTCCATTGTGGCAGAGAAGCTCAAACTAACGAGAAGAGAAGTTATATTTTTCAAATTGGACATTCGTAGTCCTACAGGATTTTCAAGATAGAAACCATTCATGCTATCTCTGTAAGCACGGAGCTGAAAATTTGTTAGGTTACAGTGAAAATCCACTGATGTAACAGGTAAGTCAAAAGAGGGTTAACAGGTTTGACGGGCTAAGGAATAAGAAGTAAGCGGATGATGTTGACAACTGAAAGCCAATCTATCTTTCAGTAATTGGCTAACTTAGATGTGAAAATTTCGCTGGTAAAATCACTCATGTTTCAGAGTTAGAAATATGGAAGATGCTAGGTACGGGGAACGAAAATTCCAAGTTTAATTCTGGTCCATTATTTATTTCCCATTGAAATGCACATTCTATTTCCGAAACTGACACTTTTATTGAATTTAACTTTCAATGGTAAGTATCAAATGGACCAGTATCGAAGATGGATTTCTCGTTCCCATCCAACCCCTTACTAGCATTTTCCTAATGTCTGGGTCTAAATGATTCTACGAAACAAAATCTGTGCATCTAAGACTGCGTTCACACGATGCCGGCACATTTTGAAAACGGTGAAAAATGTGACGGTAGCAAAATTTGAGCTAGCGTTCACACGATGCCGGAACAATTTGAAAACGGTGGGAAATTTGACGGTAACAAACTCGTTGCAAGACTTTGATGCCAAAGAAGCTTACCTACACTCTAAGAATCGATCAGGCTCGTTCCAAAAGCATTGAAAAATTTTCTTTTGGACCATTTTTGAGTGCTCACACGATGCCCTTTCCAAAATGTGCCTGTTAGAAATCCGCTTTCAAAATCTATCGTTTTCGAAATCTGCCGGCAAAAAATGTGCCGTTTTCGTGTGAACGGGAGGCCAATCCATCACATTTTTCACCGTTTTCAAAATGTGCCGGTATCGTGTGAACGCAGTCTAAGTTAGCCTTTGACTGATCGATTAAAGTTTCAGTTTTGAATATCGGCCACATAGCATAGGTTTCAAATCTTTAAATTGGTTTAAAAAGGCGGGTGTAAAATTCAATTACCTATTTCTTTACAATGAGTGACTTGAAAGAGACTTTAGCCACTTTTCTATGATTCTACCGTTGGATTTTTTAGAAATCTTGAATATATGTCGAAATTACAGCCTATTTTATTTTTCAGCCCATTTTATGATGTGACGTCATCAAATTTCTAAATCACAAACCAGAAGAGTGAAAGATTTATGCTTGATACCATATTGTTGGCATCCATAAACTATGGTTTTCTTGAAAATCATTTGATCTTTCGTCAGCAGGTTTAGAAATTACGATAGTTTAAAGATTTTTTCGAAAATTTTCTTGAATTCTTAAAAAGGAAGAAAAACACTGTAATTCTGAAAATACTGAAGACTTCAGAAAAGTCCAACGGCAGATTTACTGTGAAATAGTTCAAGTTTCTTTGAGGCCTTTCAGTTAAAAGAAATAGGTCATTGAATTTTACACCCAGCTTTTTAAAGATTTGAAACCGATGCTCGGCCACACACTTTTCATTTCACAGCTTGCCAAACGTGTGAACTTGTTTTTCTGATTCAACTGGTATGTCAACGACTGTATGTACATTTCATGCGCGCTAGATGATTAGTTACAGGAGCCAGATTGAAAATTTATGTATCAAGATTCAACAACGCCACGAAACACAATGCATATTTTAGAATTTCAGAGACAATCTTTATATTTTTGTAAACATCACTTAGTTCATACAAAAGATGAAAACAACTGCACAGATAAAATTTGTACTGTGAGAATTCATCTAGACAGGAACGGGCCAGCCTGCTTCGTTGAGACATTTGCAAGGAGTTTTCAAACTTTTGCTATGAATGATTTATATGAGAATGACGACACAAAATATCTGGTCGTTAGGTTTTCAAAGAAAAAATCGTATCATTGACAGTGGCTACAGGATATTATCAAGAAAATGCGGGTTACACCATGCAAGGACTAAATTTAAGGAGATAAGGGGCAGGTTCTGATGGCAACCTCTAATCTTGAAAGGGTGGATCGCTGACACCAAATTTATGCGATCCTTGCGTCAACAACGATCATCGCCAATCGAAACAAGTCCTTACTTTCTTCACACAAGGAGTACAAAACATTGGTATCATAAGTGTAAGTTCAAACTCATAGATTGAAAAATTACTACTCTGTTTTATTTATTCAGCATTTTCTTTATTTGCTTACAGGAGTGAAAGATAGCTCGAGAATTTGAAGGAGTCTACGATGTTGTGAAAATATTTGGCGGTACTGGTGAATTTCAAGTGAAAAACAACAAAGAGCAGTGACGAGTAAGTCTGGAAAAGTTGGGCAATCAATAACGGAGACTTGTCAGATTTTGTGCCACTGTGTAAATAGTGAACAACGACACAGACAAACTAGCACTTGGTTTCAAACAATGTTAAAGTAAGCTAGAAAGAGAAAAAGTAGACATTACGATCAGCTGATGTTTGAAAGGCAATGGTCAAGAATTGAAACGAAAAGATTTACCCACAAAAAATTGTCATTTGCACTGAAACTTTGCAAAAAGAATCCCGCGCATTTTACAAACATCCTCGCTTAAAAGTGTAAAACAACAAACAGGAAGTAACCTGGAGGAAGGAGGTAGAATTACGACTATGGCTTCAAGAACCGCAAACGGAACACTCAGTTTCAACGCAACATCATTTCTTTCAACGACACTCTCCACAATTCTCAGCAACTCAACATTATCGACAAGTAACTTTACAAGCACAACTGCTAAGACATTAGGGGATGGATCCAAATCTGAGGTAACGAGCTCTAAAGTCATAATTCGCGTTGTTATCTATTCATTATCGCTATTCTTTGGCCTAACTGGCAACGGTTTAGTCATAACAACAAGTATTATTCAACTAAGAACGCTTAGCCGCTCGCGGTTTTTGATCGCACACCTTGCCTTGACGGATTTCATCTTCTCATTGCGTCTACCAATGCAAATAATATTGGAGCTGAATTCTTATGTTTGGACTTACGGCGTGTTTTACTGCAAAATATTCCACGGTGTCAACTCGATGTCAATGTTAGCTTCTATAGGAACTATGACTGTGATAGCAATGGAGAGATATCGCGGCATAACGAAGCCGTTTTTAGCAAAGATCAAGCGGTCAAAATTGATTTTTAGTCTAGCGGTTGTCTGGTTAATCGCTGTTATTTCATACATACCAGTATTTATGATGCGCACGGTTCAAAACGGAAGGTGCGTTGAGAGCCACACAAACCCGCTTCTACAAAAGAGCTATTCTGTGTATGTTGTACTCGTCAAGTACATTTTCCCTCTCATCATTATTTGCTATTGTTACTGGAAGATCGCAGCGGCAATCCGTAACCGGCCTAAAATCCAAGAAACGCAAAGTTCTCAGCGTAAACGAAGAGCGCGCGATGATAACCGCATAGTAACGATGCTGATAGTGATGGTTGTTGCGTTCGCCGTTCTTACGCTTCCGGCGACTATTTGGTGGCTGCTGCACGATTTTGGCGGTTTAGACCGATCCGGTGCGGTACTACAGACAGCGGAAGTTTTCGGTGCGTTTGTGTACTTGCATAGCTGCGTTAATCCGGTCGTTTATTACATCATGGACAGCAAGTTCCGGTCGGATGTTATACAAATGCTAAGGTGCAAAGGAAATTGCCAGCGACCAGAATTGTGGAGTCGATCGAGTACGGTGAATGGAGGAAATCCTAAGGAAAACGTCGGATTTAATGATATGAATATGCTTGAAAGCGACTCAAGCTCGAAGCAGAGCAAAGTTCATCAGGATGTGTCAGATTCTACGCAGATCAATGGTCACAGGAACCTGTCTGATGGAGTATGAGAATGGATTAACATAGAACAGAAGTCGCCAGGAAAACATATGATTTAAGGACGTTAATGTACATGAAATCGACTCAAGTTCGAAATAGAGCAAGGGTCATCAGGATGTGTCAGATGCGAAGCAGATTAATGGTCATTAGAACCTGTTTGATTGAGTATAAGAACGGACTTATGGAAAACAGAAGTTGGTACGAAAACATGCAATTAAAAGACGAATGTACCTGCAACCGATTAAAGTTGGAAATCAGACCAACAGTCACGAGAACGTGTCTGATGGAGGATGAGAGAGCATTTGAATCAAAATATTATGCCCTTTTGATCGAACACGATGAATCGTGAAAGTCGGGTGAAGGAGATACGATCTAAAAACGAAAATATGCGAGAGACTTTCTAGAGTTCGAGGAAATTATATGGTCATGAGGACGTGTCTGACAGAGTTTTTAGTTGTCCCACATATTACAGTTTGGCAGCTCTGATGAGCTGATGTAGACTATCTATCAGAAGGAAACCGTTGAATGTATTTCAAACCCACTCAAGTTCGAAAAGGTAGTCAGATATGGTAAGATGAAAGTCTTCAGCAGTATATGATGAACATAAGGCACGAAACTTAGGATTTTAGGACGTAAATGTACATGGAACCGACTCAAGTTCAACGTGATGTCAGCATGATGTGTCAGATATCGTATGACAAAGGACTTCAGTCGTATGCAACGAAAAGGAAAGCAACGAACGACTTAATGAAGACATCATATCCAATATTAAACAGTTTAAATAGTATTTTACACATGACTAGCATAATTTTAGACTCAGTAAGATAAAGCTCACAATGTGGAAAAGGTTACATGAACAAGACAGCTGCTAGGTTTAATTAACCGGAACTTACAGTTGAAAGTCAATAATAATAATAACACTGACTAGCAAAAGGACGACAAAAATCAGCCTTGAAAGAGTTGGTAGTCCATTATTAGCTACGACTTCAACTACTGGCTAACAAATATCTTAAAAGTTAACTTTGCATTTCAATAAAACAATGAAAGAAAACAAACATGACTAAAATTTGATTCCAGTATGCTGTGACAACCGTCGTGAACACTGATACGAATTTGTTTTTGTTTTCAATTTGTTTTTGAGTTGGCTTGTCAGGATTTCTAGCTACTGAAAGCTAATTTAGGCCCACTGTGCATGCCGCATCCCAGCATGGGACTCCTAGTTTAACGTCCTTTCCGAAGGACGATGAGGTGACTTGTCAGGTCAATCCTCTATGATCTATGATTGTTATCTCTATAATCTATGTTGTTGCCCACACGTGGCCATTGTGTTCTGCTCAAATTTTGGTGGATGGGGTGAATCCACAATAAAGTTATTTCTAAAAATCTATCAATATCTCTGCAATCCTACAAAATATGAGTGTCTGGTTTGTTTCTCTTCAAACTTCAAGAAATCATCTTCAAAATAGCACCTTTATTTTGATAAAAGTAGTTGAAAATCTCTGTGATATGGCTTACAGCGAAATCGTCGTTTCGAAAGAAGTTTGTTTACATTACGTGACCCAGCCCCATTAAAGTAGCTTAGTTAAGGGGGGTTCACTCTAAATATAACCTATCTAAATTAATGTTCTCGATCGATTAAATTAACAGGAACATAAGTGGTGCATGTCGTTCTAATGTGCTATGCTTACACCAGATTGCAACATCTCTGTTAGTTTAATTTGAAGAAATAGGGTGCATTAGCAAGAAGCCTCCTCCTGCAATTATAAATTAGGGTGAGCTTAGTCCAATTTTAACCCTGAAGATAACACCAGCTATTTCTCTACATTGGCTGTAAATGTTACAGTTCTCTTATTAACTGTATCCATTCTCGTTCTGTTCTCCATAGCTATCGAATCAACTTCTAATCTCGGCGTCCCGAAACACAACGCAAATAAATCACGAACCCCTTTCTTGAATTTTTGGTCCATGATGCCATAAATGATGGGGTTAATAGCACTGTGTAGGTATAATAATGCAGCAAATACCTCAATCATATCCAATGCCGTTTTGGTATCTGTACCCCCAAAGTCATACCACAACCACCAAACCGAGGTTGGTGCTGTTAGCAACGCAAATGCGACGACAATAACGATTAATATGCGAATAACTCGCCGGTTTTCTCGTTTACGATTCTGCTCGGTTGCTTGGCTTTGATGCGTCGAAACTCGAGTAGGGCGACGATGAATAACCATGCCGATCTTGAAGTAACAATATGATAAAATGCCGACTGGAATGACATAACGCATTACGAAAATGATAATGGAGTAGGTTTGTTGCATTGTAACTGAAGGATAAGTATCGAAGCAACGCGTCCCCGTTAGATTCAAGTAATACATATAAGGACTGTACGTGATCAAGGAGATTGCCCATACAATCATGATACTTATAATGATATGCTTCTTTGTCCATTTTGACGAATACGGTTTTGATATGCCTCGATATCGCTCGATGGCGATAACTGCAACTGTTTCGATTGAGGCTAACAGCGACGCGGAATTAAAGCCATGCATCACTTTACAATAAAAAAGCCCCCATTCCCATTTAGAGCCATTCATTTCGAGTCGAATTTGGAACGGCAAGCGAATAGAGAACAATAGATTCGCTACGGCTAAATGCGCCATTAGGATTCGACATGGTGATAGTGACTGTCGATTCATCACAGAAACCATGATAACGAGGGTGTTACCAATCCAGCTCAATACAATACTGATGACATAGATTGCAATTCGTATTTTGTTCTTGTCCGTCAAAGCCGTTGCTGTGGATGGAGATGCCGTTGTCGTATTTCCGAATGGTGACATGGTTGTTACGTTGCATGGATATGAGCTGTTCAGGAATGTGCAATTAGACGCCATTTTGTTTTCCTGTTCCGCACAATGTTTGTCAATGTTGCTGAGAAAACTTTGTCACGAGGAATGCTTATCCGAGTTATGGGGATAATGTTTACTCCGCAATTTTACAAGCCAGATAATATCCTCCAGCAATGCACCAAATCAAAAACTCTCAAAGTTGTACGGAAAATCTTAGAGCCTCCAAGTACAGGTCAGAAAATACTCAATCCAATTAAGATTGTCCTCCTAAAATAACTTTACCTTTTAAAGGTTGCAGATATTTAACGTCTGTTCAACACTGAGTGTCCATGCTCCCATTCTCCAAAGATCAGAATCTGGGCGGCAGCAAAATCTCGCAAACGTTAACCACCAAAGTCTACAAAAAGATCAGATGTTTTCTTAAATATCTGGATAAATTTGCGATCACAAAAGCATCGAATTCTGACTAAGCCATATGACTAAAGCTTTCAAACTTTATGGTGACTTTCATTGAGTTTTCTGGGTGGCGAAGACATTCTTGGGTATCTTCCTGTGAGAATGGATCAAAACGAAGGTAACAAGTTAAACACTGAATTTACCTACGATCTTTGCCTTGGGCTAAATCTTTGTGTCATGAAATTCAATCGTCGCTCATTTCTTCAAACTCGCGAGATCTAGGAACCAATTTATCGATTTTCCGGGAAGTAAAAGTCCTCCTAGATACATATTCCCATAAGGATTGTTCTCATGGACTGTAATGAACTAAACATCGAATCTACGCACGTTATTTGCTTGTGTCAAAAAGTTCAATCCCTGTTCATACATTCATACTTGTAAAAATTTAGGGCAACATTCCTCGACTCTTCTGGGTCGCAAAAGACTTGTTAAGGTATGTCTCCCATTAAGAATCAAGCTAAAATACGGCAAAAATTAAAATAGTTCCCTTACCTATGATCTTTGCTTTGGATAAATTTTTGTGTGGCGAATTTCAATCCCTGCTCACTCATTCAAGCTCGTGAAATCCAGGGTCCAATTCATACACTTTTCAAAGCATCAAGAAATTGTTTTGGTCGATACACACTTCAGCTCAGCATCTACATAACAAACCACTGGAAATTATTTTCTAGCAGTGATCCTCTAACATCTCAAAATAAACAACAATTATCGAAGATAAATAATCAGACACAAGATCAAAGCTTTACGATCATTTCACCCTGAACAAATGAGAAGCGAATCTCCGGTCGGTCTGTTTCTTCTATTTTGGGAAGTAAACACGGATTCGTTATCCTTAGATACCATACTGGGTGAGTAAAAGCCTGGTCAAAACTGGTAGGCTTGGATAAATCCAAACTTTTATAATACGCCACACAGGTACAGAAAATTTATTTTCGTTTTTATGACTACCAAAAAACGTTACGAATTTTTTATGAGGTCGTGCCACTGTCTATACCTTACTCAAGCTCCTTATGAGCAATAGAATACTGGAAATCAATGAAAACAAGCGAAAAAATAAATCAACTTTTGACTAAAGGAAAACGTTTCATAGATTATTTTGTCCTAGTACTGAAAGGTGCTCAATTTTTTCCTAGGCCGAGAGCCAAGTTTTGTAAAAAGACTTTCTTCTAATATAAAATACGTGGAAAAACATTCTTTACTTGCCTGGAACTTAACTATAAATCACATTTTCTTAAATTTTCAGTTCTCTATTTCTTCCTGTCATACCAGTTGGCCTAATAACCGCACACGATTCATCGGCTGCCACGTTGGAGTTCATTTCCGATCATTCAAGATTTAGATGAAATCAAACTCTGGTACATCATTTCATTAAAATCGGCTAGATGTCAACTCGAATGGAGCACAGGTCTAGCCAATTGTTCATCGAATATTCAGTACCCGTTAAACATCTTCTGGTAACGTTTACATTACGCTACCAGGTACTGGGCGATGAAAACGATGCCGCTGCTCGTCAACCTATGAATTTATTCACACGATGCCGGAAAAATTCAAAACGGCGGAAAACATTTACAGTTGCGCAAATTAAGTCGGCAGAACTTACAAACAGATCAATATAGCGATAGAGCTCCAGTCAACACGATTAAAAAAGGCATGAGAATGCACAAATTATGCCGGCATAATTCCTTAATGGAAGAATCTGAAACAGAGCTCCAATCGGCAAAATCTAAAAACGGAATAAAATTGAGCAAATTGAGCCGGCAGAAATTTTAAATCAAAGAATCTGATAGCAGAACTCCTACCAACCTAATTTGAAAAGGGAGTGGTATGGTAATTTGATATGGTAATGTGGTAATTTGAAAAGGGCGTGGTAACACTCGAAAATGATAACAACGGTCGCAAAGTTGCTCTGAAACCAGTACGTCAAACTCTCACCTGGTGTGGGCGAAGGATGATTTTAAAGACAAGTTATGTGCTTAAGGAAAGAAGAAGGGTAAATCTAAAGTTATGTCTGGCGGATTTCGTTTAGGTGATTCAGAAGCTGAGCAGGAAGAATTGCAATTCTTGCATATTTAACCCTCAAAAGCTAACAGTTACTACTCGGCTACTAAATCCAATAAACAAAATCCGCTAGACAGAGCTTTAGATTTACCCTTCTGACAACACTTCTGAATTTCCCAGCAATAAAGCTTCATTATACAATTATGTAGATAAAGCTATAACCAACCACGTTTCAGAACTAGAACAACAATAACCCAACGTCGAAAAAAAATTGACAACGTTTTTTGTTATAATTCAGAAAACTACCCATTTCTAGTGGAACATTTTGAGACTAATACTCAAGGGCATTCGATGTTCAAACCCATCTTTATGAGTGTTACGTAACCGTTGCTCTGCAAAAGGAAGCTACCCCCTCCCCCGACCGCTTTTTCATAGCACAGTTCACTAAAAGACAGAAGATATTACCTCACCTGGATCACAACCGTCTCGATATCACTGGCTAGAATCCAAGCTCTTTCTTGGAGTGAACTCCACGTCTTCAAAACTTGAAATGACCTTCCTACGAAAGATACTCTCATAAAAACAAACAGCAAAGAAAGCCAAACAAAGAAGGAATCAAGTTGATTAATCAAAATTCATAGTGTTCTTTATAATTTACGATGAGTGCTAAAGATACAAAAGAAGCCGCAAATTTCATACATCACTTTGCTGTTCTCAACGCAAAAGGCGTCAAAATTTGGCAAAGCTTGCTGATCGTGACGCTCGAATGTAATGAACAAATGTGTATTTACGAAATTTGCGATCGATTGCGACAAACAACTGGTTACGCATGATAGGCTGATGGTTGCGCCATTTAAAATTTGACAAATTTTCAATCAAAAACCGACCAAAGGCAGACTGTCATATCAATCCCGACCGACCAAAAGTCACACTGTAGACAGACTGTTTCCTAAAGTTGTTTCCTAAGTCCGCCTAAAGTTGTTTAAAAGCTGTTTCCTAAGTCCGCCTCAATAACCAAGCCCACCACAGCTGCAAACAGAAATGTGTAAATTGAAAATGTGTGAAGTTTCATTTCAACCGTATAGGCTGCAACGTCATGCTTTCAGAAATTCAAAAGCGTAACTGAAAGATGCACCATTTTCGTTCTGAAGACTTTCCATTTAAAAGCTGTTTCCTAAGTCCGCCTCAATAACCAAGCCCACCACAGCTGCAAACAGAAATGTGTGAAGTTCGATCTAAACAGTCTCTCTAGAGTGTGACGTCATGCACTGAGAAATCCAAACACACGAAAAATTGAAAGATTCACCGAATAAAAATTGGATGAATTTTCAATTCAAAACAGATTTAAAGCCTTCTAAAATAATTAAATATGTTCCAAGCTTGATTCTAATCGCTCAGGGTGTGACGTCATGCTTTGGGAAAGTCAAATGCATAAAAAATTGAAGGATTCACCAATAAAACTTTAAAATTTGCCAAAATACGTTAAAATCCAATCCTCTATGACAGGTGCAATGGAAAATGTTTGAAATTTGATTCTAATCGCTAAAAAATGTGACGTCATGTTGTGGGAAGAGCACAACTTCCTGCTGCTGCTCGTTTGAGATCTAGCAAAAGCACCCAGGCAAACCCAAAATGACGTCATCAGAAGCACCAATGAAGTGAGGAGGCGCCTCCCCACTTCAGAGGTGCTTTATTTCATCATAGGTAATTAGACAGCGCAGTTGTGCTTGATTGCAGGAGCTTTATGCTTTTGCGTTACTTTATGACTGATGGGGCTACAGGTAATTATGCCACTCATGTCCTATTTATCTGAGTGGCATAATAGCTTGTGGTCTGTTCATGGGCAA
The DNA here is from genome assembly GCA_964020215.1 of Aurelia sp. 3 sensu Dawson et al. (2005). NCBI lineage: Eukaryota > Metazoa > Cnidaria > Scyphozoa > Semaeostomeae > Ulmaridae > Aurelia > Aurelia sp. 3 sensu Dawson et al. (2005). Next base: position 17,889,086 of record OZ026584.1, read on the forward strand.
TAATGCACCGTGTTTCTAGCTTGGAAATTAAAGTTGTTACCTCGATATTCACTTCGTTGTTTTCCCTTTGACCCAAGCCTAACCAGTGCTAGAAATCAAATTCAAATGGCTCCTGCGCGTCTGAACTGTTGGCTCCCACGCAGCGTTCATCCTCATTTCACAGAGGAAGTTTGAAACGAGGATGAAAGTCGTGAAGGAACTAACTGTTCAGACGCGCAGGAACCATTTGAATTTGATTCCTAGCACTGGCTAGGTGAAGGTGAAGGTGAAGTTGCGGTTTTCAGCGCCAAGCGCTGGGATCGCAGTGGACTTGCTACAAGTCTCATCCTCTGATCTCTCGAGATGATCTCTCGAGAAAGGGAGCGAGTCAGAGGATGAGACTTGTAGTAAGTCCAGGATCGTAGGTATATAGCAGACCTAATCGAGTCTGCGACCCCTTGTCATGACGCTTAAGTGGTTGTGTCCTACCGGGTATCGAACCCTCTCCGGCTGACTGTTCTGGCTTCAAAGTCAGAGGATTACATCACTGCGCCACAACACCTTCAGCCTTCAGCCGAAGAGAAAGCAACAAAGTAAAACAGTAATATCGGGGTAATAAACTATAATTTCTTAGCTACAAACACGGTGTATTATTACCCATGGTCTGTTAAGCTTTAGGCATAAGTAACTTTCATCAAACCCTTCGCGCTAAAAGTTACTTGAAAACAGCTCGGTAGGATTCTAAAATTCTGCACGTGGCTGTAAAGAAACAAAGTTGCTTTGATTTGCATAAATCCCCTTTAAATCATGTTGGACTTAAACAAAGTTTGTCCGTCTTAAGAAAGCTTTGTAAGGATAACAGAGTGATGAAACTTATATCGTTCGAGTAGATCCTCTGCTTACCTTGGCATAACTATCCATAACCACAACAGAAAATTAATGGCAACCATCATCCCTGAGGCTTAATATCCATGGCAAGGGAAATTGGCAGTAACATGAGTGCTGTTTTTAGTTTACTACGCTGATGTTTCGTGAGCCAGTTCGCTTAATTAAAGCTGAATGTTGAAATGATAAGAATCACCTATGTACATAACCGCAAATGAAGAGCGTGTTCAAATGTATTAGACGCTAAAGCCAAGAACGTTCTGAATAAACTTGACAAAGGCTTATCAATCCACACAGATAGGTGTGATTACTAAACAATAAAGGGGAAAAAATTGAACGAGTAATCATGCTTTGCTGAGATGTAGGTTGCTTTGATCGTAGGTTCTGGTTGCAGTATGGAGGGCAAACTCTCGCCTTGTGTAAGGGAAAGGTGGTTTTTAAGAGAAGTTCTGTGTTTATAACGAAAGAAGAAGGGTAAATCTAAAGTTCTGTCTCACAGATTTTGTCTATTTGATTCAGAAGCTGTGTGGTAATTGTTTCAATTAAGCCCAACATACCCGAGAATTATAATGCCTTCTGCTTGGCTTGTGAATCGAATAAACAAATCCGCGAGACAGAACTTTAGACTTCCCCTTCTTCTTTCCTTATAAGAACATAACTTCTCTTGAAAACCACCTTTCGCTTGCACAAGGCACGAGTTTGCCCTACTGGTTTCGGGCAACATTTGCAGGGCAACTTCTGTCACCTGACGAAAACCGTATGAGCCACTCAGCCACTCACCCCGCACCATAAAATAGGCTTGAAGTTAGAATCTAAACAAAAGGGATTCGCGAGAGCCCTGGATAGAATAAGAACCAATGTAAGACCCTTAAAAGCCTCATTTCCGACTAAGGCCCTGTTTATATGAGGAAAAACACCTCACCTGCCAGACCCGGGGCTGAGAGGCGAGGTAAATTCCAGTCACTGTTTATATGAGAGTTTTCACCTCACTTGTCAGCCCCGGGGCTGAGAGGTAAGGTGGAGTAAAGTCTCTCTTCCGTGAAATTCGAATGAACTGACCAATGACAATCAACGAATAAATTCAATTCACCTCACCATACCGGTGGTGTTTCGTTTACATGGAAAAAATTTTCACCTCACCCAGGTGAGATTCCACCTCTAGTGAGGTGGGACTTCACTATACCGGTGGAGTTGCGTTCGTCATGTAAACGCGAAATGAAAAAACAGAGGATTTTATTGGAAGGTGGAATCTCACCTCTCAGCCCCGGGCCTGGCAAGTGAGGTGTTTTTCCTCATATAAACAGGTCCTAAATAGCCAATGCTTAAGAACCTAGTCAGTCAGGCTGACTTGCAAAATGTAGGTTCTTTTACATGGGTTTTTACTGCATCTCTTCATTATAAAACTGTACACAGTTATGGATATTTTGACATAAGAAATCTTGTAAAAAAGATAATTAGATTTGCAAACGTGCAATCAGAATAATGTTTAAATACATGATAGCATATCTCAAAATCAGATGATCTGTCAGAGAGAATAACGGATTTGTCAATATCAATTCATTATGGACCAGACCAGCTGTCCATGCTTTATGCAAAATAATAACATGCTTAAATCATCAGAACAGTGACCCAGAATAACTTTTGTTAGATAAACTTGTACAGAAAACCTACGAAAATAGCCTTAAAAATTTCTTAACTTTGTCATCTAACAAAGATTAACATGGGTGTTCCTCAGGGATCATTTTCAGGGCCCTCTTTGCTAAAATACTTGTCACTGGAAATGTTTTCTCGCTGAATGAAGCTCTGATATGTCTGTATGGAATTGATACAATAGTTTAATAAAGGCACTATCAAGAATGGTTTCGAATCTTAAAAATGATGTATCAGTTTGGACTGCATGATTTATCAACAACTACATGAGATTGTGTATCATTTGCCAGTTGAGCTAAAAAAAGTTCACATGTTTGGCAGCTAGTGGAATAAAATAGTACACGGCAGATATTGCAAACCGCAGTGTTAATTGATCAGTTAAAAGCTAAATTAGTCAAAAAAATTTCGTTTGGTAATATTATTCATCTTTTAGACCCAGAAATTAAGAAAATGCTGATGAGGAGTTTTTTCATAGGAACGAGATATCCATGTTCGACTTTGGTCCACGATTTATTAGCAATCGAAATTTAAATTATATTTCTGAAACAGACAACTGTGTTGAATTCATATTTTGGCTAACAGATATATTTGGACTATTATACCTACCAAAGAAGGAAATTCTACGTCTTCAATGGGAAATATCTTCCCCATGAGGATGGATATTCACGTAGATTTCCCTATCTTCCGGAAATATCCAGTTATTTCCTGCAGTTCCTCAGGAAATATCCTGTTATTTCCCAGAAACTCTTATGAAGCATGCGGAAGATGACTTATGTCTTGGCTGGTAGGGATAAACACAATATATTTTTCTTTTCTATTCATATAAAAATTTTACAACACATCTTACATTCTACAAAACTTCCCTAATTACTTTACAACACTACAGGGACGACACCATGGGGAGCGAAAGACAATGACTACCCCATGGCCAATATATATAAAGACAAGCAAGTTAATCTACCCATAACAAACTACGAACGATTACAAACTAATAGATACTGTACTAGCACATAACAAACAACGAACGATTAAAAACTAATGGATACTGTATAAGATTCTGTCCTACATTAGGTGTCGGGTTGCGATAATTTTTAAAATGTCACGAACACAATATTAACCCGACGCTGGCAAAACAGGTGAATATTCATCCCTTGGGAGGACATATTTATCCCTTGGGACGTAGCATGCAGGATATTTCCCACGGGATGAATATGCCCTCTCGCGGGATGAATATTCGCCCGTATTGTCCGGCATCGGAGTTAATATTGTGTTCATATTTTAGGTCTAAATATCAGTCTTCAGAAACTCAGCAAAAAGGTACCCAAAAGTACTTTTCATTCCACAGCATACCAAACGGGTTAACTTTTTTGACTCACCCGGCAGATGATATGTCTGTGTAGGCATACTTGATATAATCCCTCTCTATGGCAACTTGATAAGCACTAAAGGAACTTGCAGGGGCGCAAATATTATTTATGCTTGATGGTGCGGTCGATAAAAGGAAAAAAATGATTTATGTTACGAAGATCACAATAAATAATCAACCGAACCAACGGATTTTCGCTGAAAAATTAATGTTTGGTTTTGGCATGGTTTTGGCGATAAATAATGTGAAAAAACCTAGACAATGAATTTATTGCAAAGATTAATATCCCCGTAATCCCCTTTGTAATTTACTCACACCAAAACTTGTCCAGTTTTCTATTCATGTGTTTGACAGATGAATTACCATCCCAAGAAACAGCTGTTTATATAGATGCCGATTCTCTCGCTATTCTTTCGTTGTTTCCAGTCACGATAATTTCTAAGCCTATGCCTTTACAGAGATAATCCCGCAGCATGTATTTAGGCAACGTCGAATCAGGATACAGTTGAAAACGCATCATTTTTTATTCGCATGAAAAAATATCCACGTCCACACGAGGAGCGTTTCGAAAATATCCATCTGGTACATCACACTTCAGTGGGGTGAATGGCCGAGTGGCTTGTGCAATTTTCGTCAGGTGACTGAAGTTAAGCTTGGTCGAGTAAGGTCAAAGTCTTGATAGGTGACCTCGGAGGCCTGACCTCACAACTCACCTCGTCATCCTTTGGAAGGGACGTTAAACTAGCGGTCATCAATGAAGCAAAATGATGCTTTCTTAGCTCTGTCATTTCTTTTAATGATTCGCAAGGTGTTGAATTGTAATTACGCTTTCTTAGTAATGTTGCTGTTGTAAGAGACAAGCGTAAAGTTAACGTTCTGGCAGCCGTACCATCAGAAAATTAGCTCAAAATTTCAGGACGATTTGGAATAAAATAGTCAGATCTTAGCAAAAAAAAATTTCACATTTTAACGTATGCGGATCCAAGACTACAAGGGCATAACTTTTGATATAGCAGAACTTTTTCCGACACGCTAGGCACTGAAAATAATTCTTGAATTGTTACAAGATTTTTCAGATTGGAAGCCTGCCTGCTTCAATCCAACAGAGGTTGAAGTCTTTTAAATTTCAGTAGTCTACTCATGAAAATATTAATTCATCTTTGAAGCTCCCGCCGGAACAGAAATATTATTTTGAATGATTAAAGAAGCATGAGATGCTAACTTACGTGAAATGATTCCTCACAAAATCGGCTGAACTCATGAAGGACGACTGACCAGGCTGACAAAGTTTGCATGTGACTGCACTACAATGGCTTCAATAGCACTGCAATGGCTTCTCCTTATTTGGTGGCGCTTCCTCTAAAATAAAAGAAGAATTAATTTTCAGTCACATGTGGTTTCAAATGAATTAAAATACAAAAAACAAAAGAAGTATCATTGAAACCGGAGGCAGCTCCAATTTTAATCAAAACCAACGGCAAGCAGTAAAATCCAGACCTTTGGATCCTAGTAAGTAGGAATACCGATTGCGACTTATTTCATTTCATCTTTTAGTATAGGTGCAGATTTCGGCAACAAATAACTGTTTTAAAAATCGACCTTTGCAAAAACAGAGAAGCCTAAATCAAAGAGAATTACAATGTGCAATAAGGTAAACAAAAGAGCATAACAGAACTAAACATGAAAATAAAATCTACCTCTCACATAGATGTTTTAAAGGCAGCCAGGGACGGTGCCAATTTAGTTTCCTTATTCAGCGTGTTCCATAACTTTGTTCCACGATAAGATGAGAAAATGCTTTTTGGCCTGTGCGTGTTCTTAACAGAAGTATCTGGAAGTCTGTTCCGGTAGAGCGAAGATTGTGATAACTGCCCTCTGAGCAGTCAAGATTTTGGAGCAGAGGGACAGCAGAAGCATCGTAAGGACTATTTGTAGCTGTTCTCATGTATTTTATTGTGCAATTCAAACAGTAATGTTCAGCGGCTGAATCCGATAAGTAAAACCAAGGCGCAGATGTCTAGATCTATCCTTTTTCTCTCGATTCAAAGTGATATCTTCTCCTGGCAAGACAGTCTTCAAGATCATTCTTATGATTTTCAAGGAGCACCATTTTTTCAAAGTCAGGGCGTTGTTTACTAATCACCAAGTGCATCCTTCTGTCCAAGGGTCCAAGGGTCCGGTTTTTCACTGCATGCCAAAATCAACATCGATCAAGATTGAAGTGATATGAATTTATCTTAGATATTCTATGAAATTTATTGACATTGTCTTGTGTTACATGCAGAGACTGATCAAATCTATATTTCTAAACATAACTTTCAAAATAAAAACATGTTATATGTGCAGGTGATCTCTTCAAGACACTAATAGAATTTCAGGGATTGCTTATTTCAAATTTCACAGTCGGAATTTCGCAGTTGTTAACAAGTTGGCTCTTCAAATGAAATTCTGACATGACCCGCAGGCTGTATGTCACCTATTCAACTAACAAAAACAGATGAATTTGAACGACAAAAAGCTTAGGTGTCGGGCTCGATCAAACAAATTGATATGCGAAATATACAATTTACGGCATGTTTTACCAAATTAAGGGACAGAGCAAAAATTTATTATACCGGGTGAGTCAAAAAAAAGTTTAGACGTTTGGAGGGCTGTGGAATAAAAAGTATGCGACCGATGTTCAAAACTGAAATGTTAATCTATCACTCAAAGGCTAACTTAGATGAGAAAATTTTGTTTGGTAGTATCCCTCATCTTACAAACCCATAAATTAGGAAAATGACGGTAAAGGGCATGTTTGGGAATAGAAATTCCACATTCCATTCTGGTCCATGATTTACCTTCTATTGAAAATTTTGTCCAAAGTTTAATTCATGGTCAAAGCCCTTATGACTTTTAACCCTCCATATCGCCATAATTTCCGAATTAAGATAGATATGAAGGTGAAAATGTGTGTGAACACTAAACTTTGTACACTGAATAAGATTTTCGCCCTAAAATTCCAAAATCTCAAATAACAATAGGCTTCCGTTTTCGCACCTCTTATCTTGAATCGGTGGACCGACGTTTTTGGACCACTGGTGGACTGTTTTCGCACCTCTCACCACGAAAAGGTGGACCGACGTCGCACATGCACGTGAACAACGGAAAGCCTAAGAAAAAAATGCTGTTTCCGAGTGTTTAATTGCTCTAATTATCGAGAAGCCTATTCAATATTGCCCACTATCTTTAAGCCGGTTTTCCACAAGGTGAATTTTTTCGAGCGAAGCGAATTTTTTCGACAGCGAAAAAGTAGAAACTGTTCGAACTCAAATCATGCATGCGTGAGCTCGAAAATTCATTTCATTTCATTTCATTTTAAAATATTTATACAGGTATAAGTTTCATATATTTATACATGTTTTTCAAACTGACCTGTTAAAAAATAACATAAAATAAAGGAAAATAGGCTAAACTAAGAACAAAAGAAATTTATATGCCTAATTTACAATATACAATGCTATAATACCTAATTTACAATAAAACATAATAAAAATGAAGTAGAAAATAAAGTTACACCGCCCTCATAGTCGTTCCTTGAAAGTTTTCAGGGAGGGTGCCAATTTTGCTTCTTTTTCCAAACTGTTCCAAAGTTTTGCACCGCGATATGAAAAAGCCTTTTGGCCATTGACAGTCTTTAGTAACGGTAACCTTAGATCAGTTTCTGTTGAGCGCAAAGACCGTTCTCTATCATCTGAATATTTTGTAAATAGTTTTCTCATGTAGACTGGGGCAAGTGAATTCAAAGATTTATAAACTTCCCTAAAACTTCTAAACTAAAACTTCCCTTCGCGCAAGAAAATTCGGCCAGTGGAAAACAGGCTTTAAAGGAGGCTCAGACCACACAGGCGGCGTTGGAAATCCGACGAAAATAGATCCTAATTTTCTAAACTGTATGGTTAAACATGAAATAAATCCTTTGAGACTCGAATTGAATATGAGGAAGGAAGCAGTTGGGATCAAACTTCATACATGAAATTTAAATTTACAGCATTTTAAATACAAAATTAAGGCTACCTTCGAAAATTTAGGCAGCTGTTTGATTTCGGTGAAAGTAGATTTTAATTTTTCTTTAACTTGCTGATTAAGAATACGGCAAAAATTGAAATAGTCTGTCAATTTGATTTCGTCGGCAACCTTTAAATGAATTTAATATCGAAATGAAATCTTTAAACATAGCTTTTGCATAAAATTTGTGTTCAGTTCAAACAACAAAATGCCCCGAACGAAATGACAAAGGTGTTTGAACATGATGGGCAAAATAGTCAAGATTAGGGTCAATCTTTCAAAACCGTTACACATAAAACATATTCCGCTTACATTTTGTGTTTTGAGATTTCAAGAAGGGTGCTCGTGGGGTACTATGATATGAAAAGTGGTCTTTATTATATCGAATGAGCAAAAAAAAAGTTCACACGTTTGGCGGGCAGTGAAATAAAAAGTATGAGGTCGATATTCAAAATCGAAATGTTAATCCATCAGTCAAAGGCTAACTTAGATGAGAAAATTTTGTTTGGTAAAATTACTCATCATTTAGACCCAGAAATCGGGAAAATGCTGCTAAGGGGTATGCACTGGAACACGGATTCTACATTCCATTCTGGTCCATAATTTACGTACAATTGAATTAAAATTCCGTTTCTCGATCTCGTCCCAAGAGTGGGTTTGTTGCTTTACCTCTACTCTGGGATACAAGAGGCCGTTCGGCAATTTGATTGGCTGTTCAAAACATCCTTAAACGGTTAAACTTTGCCACTATAGATTTTTTTACACGAAGTAAAGTTCTAATCGATGTGAAGCCTGCATTCCCAAAGGGAGGTAAATTTAATTGCTGCAAACAACGCACTTTGTTTCCAAATCTAAACATTGCTAACAAATTGCATGTGTTGCCGTTAGAGTCACACCCCGTTGGGTGACTCTGAAGAGCGGGAGACCGGCAAGTCAGTAACTCAATAGATTATTGCGATTTGGTGTAAAGGTTTATTGAATCGCTAATATCACAAAATCAGTTTTGTGTATGGGGCAAGTAAAGTTTCACTCTTCACAGTTCTCGTTACTGTGTGAGTAAGAGTTCTATCCGAGACGGCAAATATTTAACTTATTTAGGTCTACGCAAAATGTCCTTCTCATGTAGTAACGGGAACGGTGTATACACATTTTATTCCCGTCATTTCATTCCGGCCAGATAGGAATCAGGCCTTGTCGTCACTGAATGAAACGTTCTGGCAACATTCAGGGGCGGACTGGCAGTAGAATTGGGGCCCGGGCGATTCGGCAGCGAGGGGGCCCGCAACTACTCGAGCGAAAAGTTTGCAGGGCACTCCCTTGGGAAATTTTTTGTGAACACACCCCCTGGATTGGCCTCAAATGATACTGGACTCACTTCTAACAATTTGAATGGCTGTCTATACGATGAGTTGCATTCTGCTATCTACCTTCTGAAGTGATGTTTGACAGCATCATGAGGAGTAAATGCATATTTGATGAAGCTGAAACCAAGTGCGAGCGTAGCGAGCAAAGCTGGGGGTCCGGGGGCTTGCCCCCGGGAAAAATTCTCGTTGCCACACCCTTTAGATTGTTGGAAAACGCCCCATTTTGGAGAATCTACCATCTAAAGAAGCAGAGCATCATGAGTGATGGGAGTCCTTCCTGGAAAATTTATGAAAATGACTGCAATTTCACGAGTAGATATATTAGTATTGAATTGCACAATATACAAAGGAATAGTTTGATAGATTCTGGCAACCTCCTGGAATAGAAATAACTTTAAAATTTCATTTCTATGAGCTTGGTTTTCACAGCCTCTCTTACTTAAAAATGAACGAACTTCAGGAAGGTATTACGGGCTGAAGCGCCGCACTCGACCGTTTCCAGTAGGCCTGTTGGGAGAATGCAATTTTTTATAGCATAAGTTGAATACAAGAGCAGAAATCTCAGCGCCACCGTGACTTTCAGGGCCACGCCCGCTTCGCTCATGGTGAAGGCCTGATTCATTGCCGAGAAATGCTTTCATTTGCCCTTCCTCAAACTTCAAGATCCAACTACTTACGAAAGGGAGTCCGTTTGACGAAAGACCTTACTGGGAAAATTCTTGAAAGCAGTGCATCAAAATCGTCTACAAAAGGTCCTTTTGTCAAGTCAATTACTGTACATGCTTTTGTATCATTGTTCTTGTGTAATTTTCATTTCATGCCTTAAAAGTATCATTAGATCACATTTCAGAATTCTTAAATGTTGAATACTTCTATCCAGGGCGTACGCAGCACTTAAACGTGGAGGGGGTCTGGGGCGTAGCCCCAGAAAAATTCACAGTAACCACACCCTTTAGACGCTTGGAAAATGAAGGAAACGCCCTTTTTAGCTATGCTTTGCATCGTAAACATGGTGGCAATTATCACAGCAGCATGGAGCTGGTCATTCGAGCTTGATCAGTGTCTCTTTTCGCTCCTTTATAATTGCTTAGTCCGTCGGTGGCATCTTTTATGCAAGAAGCTTTGGCAAATTTCAACAGTAGCAGCAACTTAGGATCCCTATAGCTAGTGGCATGATGGACAGGCTGAGATAACTTGGGATATTGAAATAATGAAGTGGGTCTGGGGGCCAAGCTCACAGGAAAATTTTTGAGGACATGTATTCTACGATTCTACTTTGACTGAGAATGCCTCTTCCAGCTGCATTCAAGCATTCGTTAGAAACCTAAAGCTTTTCTATGAAACTTTGACAAGCCCCAACACAAATTTTATTACATTTTTGTGCAAATCTCGAGGACCATCTTTATTGACAAGTGGGGGGTTCGGACCCCTATTCCCACCTTGGGTACGCCACTGCTTCTATCTTTTCTCTAAAACCTTATTCATATCTTAAATACCCCTAACACGGTGTCCTAGGTCGCTGTAAATCGAGTGTAGATATAGGCAAAAAAATTGTTTGAAATTAACAGACTGGCAAGGGCAAGAGGTAAAGTGAGAAGGGGCCCCTGCATAGAAAACGCCTTCCTCGATCAGGTCTTTATTGGGCCCCTTTGGCAAAAGCTGCTCCAGTTTTGTCAAGTTCTACATTTGCAGATTCATCAGTTCACCTATCAGTCGAAAACGAGACTATGCCAATTGAAATTTTGCAGTACCCTTATCTTACGAACTAGGGCCCACTTGCAATCTTTTGACATATTCAACTGTTTGACAAACAAAGATAACTGTTGAAAGAATTATTACAGGGCCCCCTTCAACCAATTTTTCGTTGATTGAAACAGGTTGTTTTGTCACTGTCAGAAAGTTCATCCAAAATTAACCATTTGAAATATTTTTCTTCCAGCACAGAAGGGGCCCATGGGGACCCTTGCTGAGGGGGGCCCTTCGGGCCCCAGCCCGGTAGCCCGACTGGCCAGTCCGCCCCTGGCAACATTGGATGGACTAGAATTAGGGTGTAGGCAAAATGAAACTATGGAGCTATACCTGGCAACCCAAAATGAAGAAAAAGTGTAAGCAGAACTGCATGTTCATGCGTAAAGCCTGGTCCACATTAGGTTGTTTGGGTCGTTAGGGTCGTGCAAAAAGACCCAAAAGACAAAGACCCGGAGCTTGAGTCCTTTGGCTTTTGGGTCTTTCTGCATGACCTTAACGATCTAAATGACCAAGTGTGAACCAGGCTTAAGATACTTCATTTGGCAAAAGACGTAAGAATTAAGAAGTACTTACCACCAGTCAAGCTTTTCTGTTTACTGCGCAGCACTCTTTTCAACACATAAAACTCATCTTTGATTTGTACTAATATTGAAAAAGTAAACTCTCCACCCAGCAGATGGTTCTTTTTTTCTCTATGTGCTGATGTAAGGTATGTAAATTAATCAATGATAAAGTTCCCAAAGTGATTTCCTATTTGCTCGTATAATGGCTCATCTCCAAAGCGACAGCATTATAACAAAAAATGTCATGGCATAAAGGAACTGTCTCATAGCAGCAGTATCATATAATATTTCTTCAATTTCCATCCGCCCATGTATGCTGACAATCAGCCAATTTTCGGATGGCAATTTATTGCATTCAAACGCAGTATTTAAATCTTCTTAGCAACAGTAAGCAACAGTAGCAACGGTATCACAGCAACAGTATCATGGCAACGGTGCCAGTGCAAGAGTGTCACTGTAGCAATTCAACAGCACCAGTATAATGTAATCTCTTCAACTTCCAATGGCTCATGTATGCTAACAATTAACCAATTTTCGGTAGGTAATGTCCTAGGTATTGACCAATTTAAATCTTCGTGGTAACGGTATCACAGCAACCGTATCATGGCAACGGTGCCAGTGTAAGAGTGTCACTGTAGCAATTCAACAGCACCAGTATAATGTAATCTCTTCAAATTCCAATGGCTCATGTATGCTAACAATTAACCAATTTTCGGCAGGTAATTTCCTTGGTGCTGACCCAATTTTGAATCTTCGTGGCAACTTTATCACAGCAACCGTATCATGGCAACAGTGTCAGTGTAAGAGTGTTTTGGAAGCAGCTTCATAGCACAAATATCATGTAATTTCTTTAACTTTGAAATGTATGCTGACGATCAATCAATTTTCGGAAGGTAATAATTTCCTAGGAGTTGACCAATTTTGAATCTTCGTGGCAACGTTATCACAGCAACCGTATCATGGCAACAGTGTCAGTGTAAAAGTGTTTTGGAAGCAGCTTCATAGCACAAATATCATGTAATTTCTTTAACTTCCAATGGCTAATGTATGCTGACGATCAATCAGTTTTCGGAAGGTAATAATTTCCTAGGAGTTGACCAATTTTGAGTCTTCTGAGCAACAGTGTCATAGCAACAGTATCCACTGCCTCGTTCGAATTAAATGCCACGTGGCCAATCCATTCTAATGCCAGCTGTCAATCACAAGAACATTTCCTCACATCTGATACTGGTTCCTTCTTGTTAAAAGTTTATCGTCCATTATCAAATGTCGATTGTTATCGTCCATTTGTGCCAGATTTCGCTGGAAATAAGAGGTCCACAAATCAGATGCTGTATGATAAAACACGGGTACTCCCAAGAATTGATTCTCTAGCACTCTAAGCGCAAACTGACAAGCAGATCCTCCGTATGAATCAATACCAGCTGCTTATGAGTCTTGCCGTGAAAGTTTACTCTGCAATAACTTGATTGTTTCGTATTATCAACAAATGAAACTTTTTAAAGCACAAAAACCTTGAAAGGTGGCTGTTTACTTTAACGTCTTTTGTGACAAATCCAAATAAAACTGCATTATCAATATCTGTGTACTCCTCAATCAGCTGAAAGTTACTTCAAAACCTCCGTAAAAACCAAAAACATGAGCAGTAAATCTTTGTAATGCTTCTAAAACCAACTATTTACAAATAACGTAACTTCTAACATCCTTTTAAGCAAGGAAAAACACCAAAAATATCTTTTCCTCCAATGACGTGTTCTTGGATCTTTGCGCTTGGCTTTGCGAAGGCGATTCGAGATCTTTGTATGAGTAACTCTATAAATAACGTCATTTCTTAACTTTTCAAAAATTCATAAGTCTAATACCTTGCTCTTGGCATTTATTGCTTGGAACTGCAAGGGCGATTCTAAATATCTTTCTTACAAAGTATGATCCATAAACAGATATCAATTATCTGTCACAGCCAAGTTCGAAGTAACTGTCCCAAAAACTAAGCTGGTAAGATTTCACTGTCTGTACTGCGAGGTCTTGGCATTCATTATGGCATGCATTGCAAAGGCGATTCAATCTCTTTGTATCAGTAGCTCATATATCGCGACTTTAACATCGTTCTGACAAATGTATAATCCATAAACAGATACCAATAATCTGTCACAGCCAAGTTCGAAGTAATGGTCTCAAAAACTAAGCTGGCAAGATTTCACTGTCTGTATTGCGAGATCTTAGAATTTATTGTTGCAAAGGCGATTCGAAATATTTGCATCAGTAACTCAAAACACTAAGGCGTTAACTTCTCTTTGGCGGTGCAGAATCACAAGCACATTCTTGTTTCTGTCGCAGCAAACTTTGAAGAGATCATCCAAACACAAAAGCTGGCAAAGATTTCAGTATATGTATCCCGAGATCTTGGCATTGACATGGAACTGCAAATAACCTACTGGCAACAACACGGTGGTGACCAGAAAACAGTGCAGGCACCAACCTTGTGGTGCAGTAAAAACAATGGGCAAGTGGCCAAAATCGATTCGAACTCTTTGTTACAGTAATTCCGTGGTTTGAACGTCTTTCAAGAAACAGGTCTGCTGAAGCGAAAAACTGTAAATTTCAAAGCAATTAGTCCAAAAATTAAGCTTTTATGAATTTTTAACCTTTTGTAAATATTTCTCTTTAGTTGTCGCTGTTTTTAAAAACAGCAAGAATAGACTGTATACTTTCTTTCCTGCAGGTGCAACGTCCAAAGTCTTCGTTGTTCTAAATTAAAGACGATCTACGTTTGGTCTTCATTGATCTAAAGTAAGTGCCACAGTAACTTTATATCAAGAAGCTTCGATCTAGCCTCAAGTCTACCTTTGCCACGGCCTAGAAACATACAACGCACCAAAAGCAATAAATATCAACGTCATGGCCATCGCAGTTGCATCCTGGGTAATTTGCAAAGTGAAGTTGACTATGCCTGCACTGTAGATATTTTTCAATGGGTAAAACATCTCTTTTAGGCATGTGTCAAATTTGCAAATTCCAGAGGTATCAGCAGATCTACAACAAAAAAATTAAACTGATTTTTCTGCAAAGACAAATTTGCATTTATCATTTGAGAAATTTGTTTCTTCTACATTTCTTTGCTTCTTCTTTCTTCTTTCACCCAGTGATAACAAATGTGCCCATTACCTCAATATTGATGTGCAAGATAAAGCAACAAATCTTCAGATTTTCAGGATTTTTGTAGAATGCACTGCATTTTGTAGAATTTTCCAGTGTGCACAACAGTGATCACTCCTCTGTTTTGCAAAGCAGAGCAGAGCAAAGCAGGGCAGAGCAGAGTAGAACAGACCAAAGCATAGGAGAGGAGAGGAAAGCAGAGCAGAGCAGAGTCGAACAGAGCAGAGTAGAGCAAAAGCAAGAGCAAGAGCTGCACTGAACGCAACTGAACACAACGATCAGTCATCTTTAAGCAGGGGTTGCTCTCTCCTCGATTATCCTATCTACAGAGAAAGCTCCTCCTTAAGGAATTCCTCCACATACTATTCCTTTGTTATCATCATGTAATGATGATTTTCATTTTTGAATTCTTTCGTAAGTTTATTTGTCTGGTATTAGTTAATTAGTTCCATATGTTGTATTCAATTCATGTTATGCCCCATTCACACTGTAAGTTAAACCAGCTTAAACTAAACCAGGTTTTCGAATAAGGCTTTCTGATTGGTCAATCCAAAAATCCAGTCATTTCATTGGTTGAAATTTAAATTGGTTTAGATAAAGCTGGTTTAACTGTGTCAGTGTGAATGCAGTATTACCTTTGTTGGTTTGCAATGTTTGTAGTGGAATTTTTAAATATATGAAACAGAAACTGAATTAAAACTCTTACCGTTTCACTCTCGGTGGATCAACTGCTGGAATCTTTACGAAAACAACACTGCTTGTCACGAAGAAGGACCGGATGAATGGGTTAGTAAATTTGCTGCTCGCTTCAGTACTGTTATAACATTGTGACCCTGAACCTGATGCACAATTAAATGACCAAGTTTCTTGCATAAACCTACAAGAAGAAAAGACATAGATGTAATGTTGCATTGCTATTGGATCGAGTTAGTGTATATTGTTGGTATATGCCGGTACGAAACAATACGGCATAAAACTGTGTCGTATTAGCCTTCCGTTTTCACTACAGTTTCACTTATGGTTTCACTTAAAGGTAATGTGTCCATGTAAGTACAGCTGTGTATACACATTGTCAAAATATGCTGACAAGACGCTGACGAAGAAAGCTCAAGCAGCAGACTGTGATTGGTAGAATTTAACTGATCACATGCAAACTCAAAGTCTAATTTCATAGTGAGGCTGCCTGCTGTGGTTCACCTCTGCAAAAACAACCGCAAGTAAGTCATCACTTTGCTTGGACAAGAACTGGCAATCGCAGAGCTTTGTTTGCTTCAGTGATCACATGAAATTTCACGTGAAATCGCCATGCCCCCCGCAAAGCTGTTGTACTTACATGGACACATTACCTTTAAATAAAGCACGAAACAAGTAAATTTACCATTTCTATGACATTTACACTTGTCCGTGTGGTAAGCAAAAAATTCTTGTGAAGAATTCTTGATTAGGATATTTTTACTTGATTAGCACTTGTTAGCCTGTGCAAAGATTTGGGGTAGTCATTGTCTTTCGCTCCCCATGGTATCGTACCTGTAGTGTTGTAGAGTAATTAGATAAGTATAGTTAAATGTAAAACTCATTGTAAATTTTTATATTTGAACACAAAAAAAGACTTTTTTACTTATGTTGCGGAGGCTCCTCCGCAAACAAAAGTAAAATCTGTACGCAGGCTAGCAATTTTTTGCTTAAAACAAATTGTCCGTGTGGTAAGCAAAAAATTCTTGTCAAGAAATCTTAATTAGAACAGTTTTTCTTGGTTAGTAAGGTTTCTCAAAATGAGCAGCTTCAGATACTCATTTCAATCAAAATGAAACTTGATTGGAGAACAAACAGTATTCTTCAAACAAGAAATTGATGAAAAGCATCGTAGAATTCTTCCGCTGCAGCTTTCAGCAGACATGCCTAAATGCCTCGTTTCCTCTTCAGGAAAGATTATGATCTCATTCATTTGACTGTAATTTTGAAATATTTATTCAGTTTTAAGTTTCATTTACATGTTTTACAAACTTACCTGTTCAAAATAAAGATCAAAGAAAGGGACTAAACTAAGAACAAAAGAAATTTATGTACTTAATTACCAATACAATATGATATAATACCTAGTATAGAATATAGTATAGTAGAAATTAAACAATGTAGTATAGTATAAATAAAATACCTTAGACTAAACTTGAGTTCGGGAATTTCAGTTTTCCCGTTAACAGCTGTTGTACAAACCTTTCTTTCTGCTTAAGTGCCGTAAAAACCCAAGTTGTCCTTATCAAATTGTTTCTATGAACAGCCTTTTTCTTTTGCTTTGATCAGCACATCCTTATTGCTATCTTTATGCGTCCAAGATATCTTCAAAATTCGTCTCCAGAACCAAATCTCTGCAGTTTCTAACTAAGTGTTGACAACACAAAGAGCTTCAACGTATGTGATTTTATCTCCAAGCTAGTACTTAAAATAATCATTATCAAATATATTAAGTAACAAACCTGATACGAGCACCACTGATTTCCATCTGCGATTCACCATACGTCATTCCAGCTTCTGACACAAGTAATTCAATGACTGTGTGAGCAGGTATGTCATGGCAAATACCAACTCTTGTTAGTGTTGTCTTCGAAGCTGTCGGTTCTGTCCTGTGGAAAAATGCGAACAAAAATCTTCGTAAGCTGTAAGAAATCTCACAACTGGTGCTTTGGTATCTAGAATTTCCAGAAACATTAGCTCAAGCATATGTAGTTGAAACCTACTATCTTGAATTCTAAGGGCCTGTTTATATGAGGAAAAACACCTCACCTGCCAGACCCGGGGCTGAGAGGTCAGATTCCACCTTCCCATAGAATCCTTTGTATTTTCATTTCGCGTCTACATGACGAACGCAACACCACCGGTATAGTGAAATCCCACCTCACTAGAGGTGGGATCTCACCTGGGTGAGGTGAAATTTTTCCATATAAATGAAACACCACCTATATGGTGAGGTAAACTGAAATTATTCGTTGATTCTTATTGGTCAGTTCGATCTGATTTCACGGAAGAGAGACTTTACTCCACATCGCCTCTCAGCCCCGGGGCTGACAGGTGAGGTGAAATATCTCATATAAACAGTGGCTGAAATTTACCTCGCCTCTCAGCTCCGGGTCTGGCAGGTGAGGTGTTTTTCCTCATATAAACAGGGCCTAAAGCATAATGAATAAGTTTAAAGAACGTAAAGTTTTGATAAGACCGAAATCGTCTTCTGTTGACCAGACGGTATCAATATAAATCTAGAAGGAGATAATATACCAAAGAAAAATAGTTTTCATAAGCCATTTAATCTTTCCAGGAGCTGCGAGATAATTTGCTTGTCAGATCTTCGAAAGTTTGCAGCATATGAAATAAGTCTAACCAATGTTATTGAAAGTAAAGATTTCGATAGTATAATCTTTGTCAATCCAGCTCTTGTTTGGGATAGCAGGGATTTTCAGCCGGGAAATTGAAATTTGATGGAAATGACCAATTTTTTGGGGAGACTAAAAGCCCTATTTCTTTACAAATCCCTTTAGGAAAACAAGAAGAAATACGAATATTTTTCACGAATGTGAATTGTTCGAGTTAACTAATGTTCGAGAATGACAACATCAAAACTTTTTTTGAAGGCTTGGCAGCGAATACCGTAGGCGGAGAACATCAACTAAAATTCGCTGTATTCATATTGCCCAACTCCTCGCCCCAAAATTAAGCTGCCTTTGACTCCATCGATATAATTTAGGAACACCCTCTGTGTTGCCAGATAATATACTGTATACAGCAGACATGCGGGGTGCAACTGTATCAAGATGCCTGTTTGAATGTTTCCTTGTTCTCAAACAGTTCTGACACCAGGGGGCACTCCATATTTGTGGGGGTCAGGCACTATTCGGGTTTGCGAAACGTTGTCTAGTTTACCTTCAGGAACGCTATTTGATGTTAGATCAGTATATTTTGGGGGTCGCTGATGAAAAAATTTGACAAATTGAGTGCTTGGGCTGAGGTTTCACCAGGATATTGCAGCGCAGTCGCCGAAAAAGCTACGAAACCTCTAGTTTTTATGCACCATGAAGTAATGAGTGTATTTTTTGGGATCTGAAAATGTCCTAAATTTAGTATATTTTTGGGTTTGTCAAAATATGCTGGTCTGACCGCAGTCACATACCAATATAAGTTCCCCCGGGGGGTCTGATGCAAACGTTTCTGGTTAAATGCTTACTTAGGCAATTCCGGGGTTGGTATGATAAAATACAAGCTTTTACTGTTATGAATGGTGCATTGTACTTTCTCCCACGATTTCTTTTTCGTCGTTTCTCTGCGAAATTGAGGTTGACCTATCTCTTGCTTTTCAACCAATTGCCATTTTTAGCCTCTTTATCGTGTTCTGGCGTCTAATTGCAACGTTATTTGGCCTAAAGTCGCAGAAGGTTTAGCGAATTAACAGCTGTTACGAACTTCATGATGTGAAAAGGAGTTGATTTTTTGCGTCAGCAGTTGCTAAGTTTGTTTTTCTAGCATAAGCTACACAAAGCCCGGAATCGTCCCTCAAATTTATCAAAAGAAGAACTAAAAACCATTCATTGCAAAGAATAGCAAACTTTACTTGATCTCGTAAGACGGAAGTCACTTCTGATATTTCTATATTTATAAAAAACTTAAAAACAATTTTTCTTTCCTATTTCCACTTTGAATTTATTCAGCTGGCGGTAAATCAAACAAACTGTAAACGTTTATAAAATTCAAAAATTTCAATAGTATTATCGCAGCTTTTTGGAACAAAAGACTGGGAAAACATTCGTAGTATGCGCCTAATTTCACTAAATGTTTATTTTCCAAATCTATATACAATATCAAAGACTTACAAGCTAGAATGATGAAACTACATAGACTTATGCCTTTTCGTCCCTTGTTTCCCTGCGTTCTTTGACTTGCTGATATCACTTGGTCAATAGGGACTCATAATATTACGCTTGTATAATGGGCCCACTTTTTCAAAATGGCCTAAAAAGGAGGGAGTTCTCGTACACTCAACAAAATCGCTTCAAAAATTTGGTTTAAAGAGCTCGAACATTGAAAAGCGAAGTTTTAGTACAAAGAATGATGTTGTGTTGACCTACAAAGCGTAAAATGCATACCTTTCAGGCAGTAATCTTCCTCTGTAGAAGCAAAATAGATCCAGCGAAGCTGCGAGAACTCCAGGCTGCTTCAACCGTTCTTTAAGAGCAACAACAACAACATTCTGAATAGCGGCCCCTGATTGGTTAAAAACTGAATTCTAGCGATTTGATTGGTGAATACGGAACCACCCTACGCGGGCCTAAAGTGGGCCCACTATTTAAGAGTAATGTTATTAGTCCCTCTTGACCAAGGAACGCAGGGAAACAAGGTACGAAAAGGCATCAGTCTAGAAACTACACTGAATTTTCCTAAAATTTAATAACCTATCAAATCTTAAATGTTTCATTGTTATAGATATGGTCACATGACAATAACAATACCTTATTTGGAGAGTGGTTTAATAGAAAACAACAAAAGCTATAATAATTCTCTGATTTTCGATTCAAATGTACCGAAATTAGTACCAATTAATTGGTCTTTGAAAGAGCTTTCATTTGATGTATAATTTTTTCTATATTTGCTCACATTAGAAAAAGTAATTTCTATGATGTCATCCATGTTGATGACGTCATATTCATAATGAATGATGATGAATTTTCAAAAACTTACTTTCAGTCGATAGAAAATCATATTTTCCCTGTATTTCTTCTCTTTATTGAAGTTTTACCGATTGAAATCGAAAATAATTAGCACCATCTCTGTTTTTAGCACTGAAGCTTGTGTGTGATAGCCTGCGTGCAGACTCTACTGATCCCTATTTAGACAGGTTCTCCTGGAAAGAAATCAGTAGAGTCTGCACGCAGGCTAATGTGCGACTACTTGACATTTTTTGGTTGCCTAGCAGCGAACCACGTCATCAATTAAGACCGGACCTTTTCAAGTAGCCTGCTAAGAGATGTCGGGTGCATTTGATTGGCTGAAATTTAACCTGGTTTAGAAAAAGCTGGTTTAACTGTGTCAGTGTGAATGCAGTACAAGTAAAGCGAAGTTCTCACTGCTGGATCCGACCACATCTGTATAATCTTTTCTTGGCCACCCAGTAGATAATTAGACTTGCTATATGGCCGTTGTTATCGCTACTGAATGGCTGCCGGAAGCTCCTAACTGCGCTCCAGTATCGGCGGTCTCGGTTAGGGAGCTATAGAGCTATAGAGCTATAGACCGGTGTGCAGCTCCCTGGTCTCGGTTTGGAGTAGTAGTTTCGTTTTGACTAGCGATTACTAGGACTCATTGTAATCAGTCTAGTAGATAATTACAAAACGGTGTATTACATACTTGATAATATTCAACCAGTCTTCATTCTTATCAACTGATGGGTTGCCACGTTTTGCGATTCTGCTTGCTTCTACAAGCTTTCTTTGATTCTCAAGAACCAAATCTCTTAATGATGAGCAATTTTGGAATCTGTCTAATCCAATGTAAAAAGTGCACCCCGAGACACTGTTTTTACCAAACTGGACAGGGACTTTGGTCGAACTTGCACACAAGCCATCGTTGCTTGGTTTCCATAGCAATAAGCCAAGGGTTGAAGTTGCATTTAGCTGAAAAAGTGAACAATGGTCAATCAATGAAGATAGAAATATATTTATATATATGCGATCGCCCTCAATGTTGTTGGCTAGAACAAAGACCTTTTGTTTGAAAACAATAGGAATAAACAATATCTTTTACTGAAACTATAGCTTCGCCACCCAATACCGGGTGAGCCAGAAAAAAGTTTCCACTTTTGAAACTTCATAACAGCAAGAATATTTCACAGATTTTGTGATTTTTCTCCTTATCTCACGAGCACTACAAATATGGGTAAATCAACTTTACAAAATTTTCATGGTTACAAAATGACTGAAGAATGGCCTAAAACATCGATCAAAGCATAAATGACTCCTCGCAAAGAATAATGAAGGAAAAGCAGCTTCTCAAAGGTGAGAGGTATCCTCCGCACATTAATTACCATGGACCCTTGAGGGAGGTGAAAAGCCCATAGCGTATTGTTCGTTGTGAATAGGGTCTCTACGATTTGATCAATGTTTTAGGCCCTTTTTCCGCCATTTTACAACCATAAAATTTTTACAAAGTTGAATTGACCAATACTTCTAGTGCTGGTAGGACAGCGAGAAAAATCTCAAGAATACTTTGATCTTTCGGCTTTCAACTAGAATTTGAATGATTCAAATCCGTGAAGTAGTCTTGATGCTATGAATTTCAAAAGTGGGAACTTTTTTCTGGCTCACCCGGTACTTGGCAAAGTGTCTGCCACTGGTGGGGAGGGGGATGAATAGAACGTAGGCGGGAGCATCTCATCATAGAGCGATGCTTATTAGAGAGGGGGCAAATAGAGCTGTTACGGTAGGTAAAGAATTTCAACACACCGGGTAAAAAGATGAATTAATCAACAAATGATTTGACATACCGTTGAATTCGTTTGCGTTACCAGTGGTTTTCCAAGTACATATCCAGGGTTCCCAGATCTTAAAACAGGAGGCAGTGTTTGACTCACATTCACAGACACTGATGCATTGATCCCAACACTTGCAACACTTTTTTGGTATTTGAAAGATACGGTGAACCTCTGACGAACACTAGGCGTAATAGTTATAGTTCTCTGAATGACAGTAGATGTCTTGATAGTTATAGTCAAAATATTCACTGGGATGGGTTTGGTGGAATTTTTAAAGCTTGATGAGGATAATCCAAAAGAGGGCGATGGGAGCGTTGATTGTGATGCAAAAACTGCTGCTGATGAATTCGCTAATGCCGTAGCAGACCCACTCAGTACTGTAGAGGATATGGAAATTGAGGGTGTGACTGAAATCTTCAATGACGAGCCAATAGACAATGAATTTGTCGCGTTATTTGACACTGATGGCGCGTAGGTAGGCCTTGGGGCTACTGATAACGAACTGGGGCTAAAACTTGGTGTAAAAACCGCTTTTGTTGAAGATGGCGTCACAGTGATGACCCGCTGCGTGTAGTATGTATACGTAACTGCTGTTTGTGTTACTGCATTAATTGGTATATTCCCAAGCGTGATCTTAGCAACGACTGATTTCAGTTCCTTCGCATTCCAGTGACTGTCGTACTTCACGTCTAGCACGGCGTTTTGACACGTCTTCGTAGCGTTATGAAACGATGGTTGAGGTGGCCTCGTTTTGGAATTATCAAATGAACATCTTTGTATGTTACTTGTTGTTATTGATGTGCCAGGAAATAACGATTCTTTGGTGATCCCTTGGGAATATGCATTTCCTTGTAGGCTTATGTATTCAGAACTACTTGTCAAGCAATAATACTCTACATTCTTTGCAGCGAGTGACGTGGCAGTTTGTCCGCTTAGGATTCCAGGGACTGTGCAAGCCGCAAGGCCAGTCGGTAATAGATAATTAAGGGCGTCGAATGAAGGTTGGCTGCAAGTTTCCTGTACTGATCTGTAAATGCAGTAAGATTTCATGTCCTGTAGATATCTAATTGATGTGAAACGGCATGAATTGTCTCCAAGTTGAGATGGAATGGAGAGTAGGCCAATATCGGTCTTTATGGGAGAGCCATATTCATAGCCTGAAAGGAGACAAGAACATAAATTTGGCTTTTACCGCAGGAAAGTAGTGGAACGGGGATTTAAATAACTTTTGTTATTTAGGTTTGGAAATCGACGGAAATCTTTAAAACTACATAAGGCCAAGGGCGACCAAATAGAAGTAAATAAAAGTACTGTTAGGGTTAACAAGTAGCTAAAGTAAAATATAATCACCTTGATGTGAATTGAAATGCCTATGCATGACGTTTCGAGCAAAGCATGTTATCAAGCCTGGTTTTCGGGCTATGCTCGAATAGACTGATGACCTTGTATCCCTGCGATAAACCTTGCTCAAAAGGGACTCATCATGAAACAGTAAAAAACTTGGCCCTATTTTCTTCAATCATCAATGGAATTAGGAAAGAATCACGGCTTCCAATCTCTATCCCATGGGAGTGTTTTCAATTCTTCAATCGAATAAAAAATTCTATCACATTTACACGTTAACAATAGTAATTCACAAATCTCGCAATCTAATTGGTACTGAAGAAATTGCTCAGTTTGGGCCTAAATAGGGCCAGGTTTTTCATTGTAATACTATGAGTCTCTATTTACCGAAGCGCCATCATCAAGTCAAAGAGCACAGGGAAACAAGAGACTCATCGTCATAAGTCTAATGCTCGAATGCGTATTTCAGTTCGCATCGAAGTGCTTATATTTTACTTTACTACTTACTTGCTTATCTTTATATAATTGTACTAATGCAACTAGTAGACTTGTTGTTCTATTAGGGTAGAACCAAGTTAGATCAATGAAAATTTAGGAAGGATATAAGGATCTTTACAAACAAAGCTCTGCAGTTTTCATGTAATAATTCGACAACCATTTTCTACTCACTATTCCACACTGAAAATTCTGAGTTAGATTACAATAATATCGTCTAGAAAGCCGTTTCTAGCTTAGGCTATCCTTGTCTTGGTTTTCATTCGGCGCACATGGTATCATGGGTGACTAATGGCCTTGGAGTTGTATGCTCTTGACAGGTCTAACCTAAGAGACACAATAAATGTGAGGCATTCAGATAAAACAAATTCTTACCTATTGTGCTGGTTACAGAAGAAGTTCTAGCCTCATTCTCTTCGTACGAAAATTGAGTTTTGCCAACGGCAAGTTTTCGCATATCACTCGATGTTGATGCAATTGCTGGGGATGTGTACTTGAAAAAATAACCAAGAAATGGACTGTTGTTAGTGACAACGCAAAGAAATGGTGTCCAATCTCGTCTTTCAGGCCAAACAGCATTGCAGTCGAATTCAAACGAGTTTTTCTCCCTTCCGCCAAAGGCTCCTTCAGTGCATACGAATCTTTGGACCTCCGCAGTTGTACAGTCCTATTGAAAAGGTCGACAATAATAATTAATAATAACATTTGGGTTTTGGGATTTAGATTTTTGCATGAGATGGTGGACAAATACTAAAATGAATTTGTTTGCATTTAAAATCTCTTGAAAGACTGCAGAAAATTCTGAAATTTCAAGGGTTGAACAAAAACATATTTCTCCTTTTAATCATGGTCACAACTGTCTTTCGAAAGAGATCTTTAAACGTATGATACATCCCACAACACGATTAATGACATGAACAAAGGTAAATAAATTCAAAGTCGTGGCTTGTAGGTTTTCTAAACTTGGCTCCATCTCTCAATGTTGGGATCAAAAATCGCAATAAGGAGTAGACTGCTAGTTGGCAAAAAGGAGGAAATGGGGGCCTTATGGGCTCTCGTTATCTAAACAGGCAAAAATTGTGAAAGAGAACAGTTCAGAGAGTGGAGGGGTACTTGATTGTTGGTGTATACTGGACGTGCCTCTCCTATGAGTGGATATTTTCATACGAAATTCTCTATACATGGGTCTGTTTTTAACCTTAATTCTAGTAACTGGGTAGCTTTTTCCGAATTTTTATCACAAGTGAAGAAATCTGAATAGATCTTGCATCCTCGAATAGATAACATTCATATATATGGGTTAGAAACTTCCTGATATTCATGCAAAAGCATTTGGAATTCTTGAATGTTCTGTCATGCAAATGGGTCCCTCAAAGTCCAGATACTGGTCGAATTATGGTTACAATGAGGTAAACCCTCCCCTCCCTCCAGTTGGCAACGCTTACACGAGACGCGTAGTGAGATTTAGCAGAACTGAAATGATAAATAGCTACCGTCATACATTCTTTGCGGCTAAAGCTGCTTTCACTACAGGCTTAATGCCTCATGCAAATGCTGCCTTAGAACATACCTTGTCACAGCAGCAATTCATGTCACAAAGATTTGCATTCAAATTGCAGGGACAAGAGAAATCTAAGCTTTCCACTGCAGTCATTCGCCTTTGTGTTTGACCTACAATAAAAAATGATCCGCAAGGTAGCAACTCTCCAGTGTCATAGTAACATGGGTGTAAGGAAACAAGACATTCATTCTTTAATTAAAAAACCATAAATTTGTCTTTATAGCTGCCTCTGTCTGCCTTTCCTCGTCTCAGTTTGATTCACATCATAGCAAAACATGGCCTGAGTTTTGTTTTCGATAAAGGCGAGGCCGTCCTTGTTTGCGTTATTTCGCAAAACTGCAAAATATCAACTGAATTTTCTGTTCTACAAAATAGCTTTTGAAGGTGCTGCATTCTTTTCGGCAAAAAATTTGCCTGCAAAATATCATTTCACAATATAATTTGCCAATATTTCATATGGCATCAATGTCAACATTCTCGCGCATCGAATGATGTACAGCTAGATTTCGCTAATGGTTAGGCTTTTGGGAAGAGAAAACCGAATCTTGTGCTGCAAACATTTACCACAAACTTGAAGCATATTTTTAATACATGAAAAGAAAGAATATGCTTGTGGAATAAATGAAAGGCTGACCTAATGTAAAAAATCTTAGATGTCATGTGTAAATAACAGGTATCAAAATTGAACGTGAAGCTCACCTGGGACTTTCTGCCAATCATAAGGTATTCTCCCCTTTGCATCTATCCACAAAAAAACTGATACAGTCTGTCCGGTATATTTTGCATTTGATGTTGGTGGACAACAATAGGCATGGAAAAGTTGAGAAAATGAGTTATTTCCAAGAGAAGATACTTGCACTGTTATATTCTTGAATACATCGCCAGGCTACAAAAAGGACACAAAAAATTGTCTGGGAAGCGCAGCTTCATGATGAATTTAATAAGGAGGAAGGTGACCAAAATCATGATTGACAGAAGCCTAGCAGAGTTGTTGGCAAAGATGAAAAATTCAGTTGTCCAATGCCAGCTGATTAAGATATAAATTGAAAATTCCCTTCGGTTGATGAGACTAGGCCATGTTAGATAATGAATTTTGGCAACTAGCAAAAACATTTACGAATACAGTTGACTAAGTCAAGGCTAAAATGCTGAAGGGGCTTGGTCAAAGATTTCATCGGTTTGCAAGACTCCCATACAAGGCAGCACGAAGAACATCTTTATTAACAAATGCATCAAATGACGGATTTCAATGGGAAAAAGTTTATAATGTAAGTTGGACTCTTGGTGGCATGGAAAAATTTAGTCCACGATGATCTAGTGGCTAAATGCGATTTCACAGTCCACGAAACGCCCCACGTATTTTCTGACTCACCCGGTAGTTACGCGTAGCTTTATGCAGTTTTTACACTTTTTCTTAAATGGCCCCGGAGTAAACATAGTATAATGTTGCCCTTACTCATCTCTGTGGTATCGTAATGTAGTTGGCAGGTATAGTAATTAGTAGCACATTAGTGAAATTTCAATGGAATACAAGAAAATCAAATTTGAATTCAGTTATCGTACCTTGAAAATAATCTTGCTCTCCAACAATTTCAATGAAATCTGACTTAAAATAACTTCCCCACTCCCAGAAATTGGCCGTCCAGCATTGCATGCAGCATCTTCAATCTCAGTAATGTTCACAGCTCTTATGGCACATCGCAGTTCCATATCAATTGTGCCCTCTAAGGCTTTATCAAGTGAAATATATGTCAAATGCTTATTCAGATGTCCGAAATCTGTGTATGATGGGTAAGCAGAGATGGTTGCTTGCTGAACAATAAATGTAACTGCACCTCCTGTAAGAAAAAGAGCACTTTATCAAAATGATAGTATATATATTTCAAACAACCTTCCCAAAAATCCTAAAACTCATTTTAGTGAGGAGGTTTATCATTCAACGGAGCTATCCACTTGCATCAAAAAAATTTTCGCTTCAGGCAGCCTTTTAATGATGACGGGTCTGATGAAGAAATTATTGAGCATACCAGTAGAAGTTGTGAATAAGAACTGACATGCGCCTGACGTGGGTGCTGGCGTCGGAGTGGGAAGCAAAACTGTTGGTGCAGGAGACAGGATACTGACTGAGGATGTAGAAATGGCACTTGCAGATTTTGTGACATTTTCTTTGACACTTGAAGAAGCATTGCTTGATGCATTTGAGATGGCAGGGGAGGCAAAAACCGAGATGGTCGCAGAGGCACTTGATGCTGATGCCAGATTAGCAGATGGTGTGGCATTAAGTACAGCACTATTCGGTGTCATGCTTACAGCAGATACTGCAGCACTGTCGAAGGCAAGAACGGCGGTACTAAAAGATGCATTGATGCTTGATACATTGATAGCACTTGAAGAGAACGTAGCAGATACCGCAAATGAAGGAAATAACGCTGGTGTTGAACTGAATTTAGGGATGAATGTGCTCGAGCTCTGTGACGTAAGGCAAGACGATGTCTGAGCTCGGCAAGACACCTTGACTGGAGAACCAGATCGACGAACACGGAATGGTACCTGCAAGAAAATAGCTAATTAAAACACACCACAGCATTGGAAGATGTTCTATCATACAGCAACTCACGGGAGGCAGCACTTAATAAATCTATTTTGGCGAGCTAAGAACCTATGTTGGTTGATACCGACTATTCAGACCCCGTTACCCTGAAAGTCAAGGCAAACCATGAAATTTTATTCTTGTATTTCATCATCATGCAAAGCCAGTCGTTCTTTACGTTGTTGTTAAAGGTGGTAATCAATCCAACACTCTCAAGGAAAATGCGTCCTTTACATAATAGCTATTCCTCTTAAAAGGCATTTAGAAAGTTGACAAACAATGTTACGAGAACAGCTCAGACATTTTCATGAGGGAAACCGACTGACTTATCTATCCTTTACTTATTTTCTTTTCATCTCGGCCATATCTAACTTAGCATACAAGTCAAATCTTTCAATAGGGCACAGGGAAACCCATAAATCCTCCAATTTCACGCTTATCAGCCAATGGTGTTGCCGTATTCTCGTCACATGACCGAAAATAAGCTCTTTGAGACGAATTTTCGAGTACCCTTACGAAAATCAAAATGGACATTCGAGTAATAAAGATACAGAGCTGCTTTTGCCACGAGTCGATTCTACAGGCCCTACTCCATATTTTACATTTTGCATTTCAAGAAAATCTCATCAGGGATCAGCACTACATTGAATTTCATGCAACCGAAAATAGGCCTATATTCAAATATCATTTGGGAACGCAACAAATAAGATATAGCTTCCAAAATTTCACACCTTACGTGAAATATAGCAAGGAATAAGCTGAAGATGTTTCTTTGCTTCAGTTTCCCAAATCCTTGACGAGTCTCAGCTATTTGCGACGAAGAAAGCTATTGGGCCTACCTTCATCCATCGCATAATGCCATTATTCTGTTTCAAATCGGCTTCTTTGCTGTAGCAAAGTAGCAGAGCTATTCACCAACAACATAACACCAATTTCCACTATTCTCCGCTGAAAAATTGCCATCAACTTTGGTAAAACGTGATGAACTTTCAACAGCTCTTCGCCACACTATCTATTCCAAGTTTTGAACAGTATGCTCACGTGGAAAAATTTCTGTTATTATGAAAGCGCTCATGATGTCATGGTCAAGAGGTAGGTCTCGTATCATCATATCTCTACAAAGACTTGGCCTTTGTTTTAGTATGAAAAAGTGGAAGGGATTGAGGCCGGGCTTCAAAATTATCTGTATTTCTTAAAAAAAGGAAAATGGTGAATGCATATTTCAGAATAGTTTGAATGAATATGAGGGTTTTTTCATGGAAGTTAAAGGGTATTGGAGCTTGCGAAGATACCTAGGCCCCCTGTCATTTGAATAATTCGAATTCATTTGAAATATGTATTCACTATTTTCCTTTTTTTAGAAAATAAAGGTAATTTTGAAAGCCCGGCCTCAATCCCTTGCACTTTTTCATACTAAAACAAAGGCCAAGTCTTTGTAGAGAGAGGGTGATACGAGACTTATCTCTTGACCATGACATCAAGAGCGCTTTCACAATAACAGAAATTTTTCCACGTGAGCACACTGTTTCAAAACTTGGAATAGATAGTGTGGCGAAGAGCTGTTGAAAGTTCATCGCGTTTTACGAAAGTTGATGGCAATTTTTCAGCGGAGAATAGTGGAAATTGGTGTTATGTTGTTGGTGAATAGCTCTGCTACCTTGCTACAGCAAAGAAGCCGATTTGAAACAGAATAATGGCATTATGCAGTGGATGAAGGTAGGCCCAATAGCTTTCTTCGTCGCAAATAGCTGAGACTCGTCAAGGATTTGGGAAACTGAAGCAAAGAAACATCTTCAGCTTATTCCTTGCTATATTTCACGTAAGGTGTGAAATTTTGGAAGCTGTATCTTATTTGTTGCGTTCCCAAATGATATTTGAATATAGGCCTATTTTCGGTTGCATGAAATTCAATGTAGTGCTGATCCCTGATGAGATTTTCTTGAAATGCAAAATGTAAAACATGGAGTAAGGCCTGTAGAATCGACTCGTGGCAAAAGCAGCTCTGTATCTTTATTACTCGAATGTCCATTTTGATTTTCGTAAGGGTACTCGAAAATTCGTCTCAAAGAGCTTATTTTCGGTCATGTGACGAGAATACGGCAACACCATTGGCTGATAAGCGTGAAATTGGAAGATTTATGGGTTTCCCTGTGCCCTATTGAAAGATTTGACTTGTATGCTGTCTAACTTGGGATGAAATTCAGCTAAGATTTGAACAGTTGCTTTCCAAATTATATGTATATGGATATTTGAATCAAACCTGGATAAAGGCACATTATTGCCTGAGGGTAAAACAAATAAGAACAGAACAGTTTGCACTTAGTTTCGTTGTAGTTTACTGAAAATTACAATACAGGGTGTCCAAAAGAATTGTGCCCTGCTTGTCTGAAGATTGTGACAAAACGGCAAAAGATCTTCATCAAACTGTTACATATTGTTGCTCTTCAGATGTTCAATTAAACTTTGCTATGGAGCTCTGACGTTCACAAGACCAAATTTGCCAGATGACTGAAACTAGCGATAGGCCATCTTGCCTCACTAATTTGCAGCAATAAACAGCTTCATGGATGAACTCAAACAGCACCGTCCAATGTAATAGCTCTCACGAAAATTCCAATGATCATCAGAGAGTTCAACTATTTCACACCCCACGATCTTTAATGGAATATCAAACGAAGAATTCCTGAACAATGATAAAAATAAAATCATATTTTGTTTGCTGGAGTGCAGTTGAAGAATTAATTATCTAGTTTATGGATAATTTCAAAATACAGCTCCAAACAACCCTTGCCATTTTTGTTTCTTATATTTCATTGTCTTTGATAGTAAATCAATAATAGTTTGTAACAAAGGAGGAAGAAATCTATGTACAAAAGTCGACAAATCAAACGTGAAATGTATTTTTAAATCGAAAAAGAAAAGGCCACGATATTAACGTCGCTCGTCAGATCCGTAGATGCTTGCGATGACGGATAACGATTGAATTTGTACGTAGAAACACCGCAAAACGACGAAAAACAACAGCGAATGAGTCGGTTAACTAAGATAATATATTTTGCCAATATTTCGTCCTGCTATGCAGTACTTATTCAGGGCTGTTATGCGGCGTTTCTACCTACAAATTCAAAATGTATTTTTGCCATTCTCTTTTGATTCCTTACTATCTTACTATCTTGTGTCCATTTTGGCATTCCATCAAACATTGTGGTGTAGGAAATAGTTGAACTCTCTGATGATTATTGGAATTTTTGGTGAGAGCTATGACATTGGAGGGTGCTGTTTCAGTTAATACATGAAGCTGTTTATTGCTGCAAAATAGTAAGACAAAATGGCCAACTGCTGGTTTGAGTGACCAGGCAAATTTAGCCTTCTGGACATCAAAGCTCTATAATTTTTCATAGGACTTTCACAGGGAGGACACTAAACTTTCATTGAACATCTGAAGTGCAAATTCATACAAAAGTTTGGTCAAGATCATTTCCCGTTTTGTCACAATTTTCAGGCAAAGAGAGCAAAACCTTTTGGGACATCCTGTAGATAGAAACTTATCAATTTACTTTCCCCAATTTGCTCAGATATTTTACCAAAATTACCACTAAACTAAGAAAGTTTAGTTCACAAAATTACTTTGTACCCAATCCTTTCCAACATAAAACATAAATTAATTGATTGTCTGGTAATGGCACTGACTTGTGTTTGTTGTTGTGATATTGTTGCTCTCGAGAATTCCACCAAGAGGCTTGAAGCAGTTGTTGTGGTGGTTGAAAAGCATTCCACAATGACTGGACTTATGGCTGGTTCACTGCAACAATGAGAAGAGAGAATATTTGCTGCAAGCTTTGAGTGCATCTTTTATATGAAAAAGTCAATCTATCAAGAGACGATATAAATTGCAACATTGTGAAAGACTGCATAATCAAAACTTTTGGCTCAAAATTTGTAAACTTTCCCCAGACTTTAGAAGGAAAGATAAACAACTAAGTATATGCATCTAATCATTGAAATAAACAAGCAAGTTTCAAAACTAAACATAAATGAAAAGATTTCAATGAGTGATCTCTGCATTAACATCAAAATATTTCAGATGGAAAATCTTGGACCAACAACTTTGGAAAAGTTTCTACTGTTTCTACTTCTACTGTATTTTTGAAAATTGGAAACAATCTCCTTTTTTCCTTGTAGCTTATTGATGAAATTTTTCCCTTGAAATTGATTACATCTGCGTAGAATTGGCATAATTTGATCAAGATTCCCACTAATTCACACAAAAACTTTTCGAAAACTTTGCCTAAAATTTCAATGTTTGAAAAATTTTTTTAGAACTGTACACTTAGGGTGTAAAAGTATCAGAACAGTTGATTAAAAATGGTGTCACAAATGTCCCAGCACCCATTCATCCATTCTGGTATACAGACAAAGATCTGATAAATATTTTCCTGCCAAATCTGTTTGACTTGAACTTTCGGTTCGAGAGAAAACAATTTTTTGTTAAAAGGCAAATGGGTGATAGGACACTTGCAATGCTATTTTTAACCAACCATCCTAACACCTTTGCACCCCAAGTGTAAACGAGTAACTAGCCTGCATGAAGTATTTTTTACTGAGTTAAAGCATGCGTAGTTGGGAAATTTTTCTCTCAGTTTATGGAACTCATAAATTTCCTGAAAATTCCTCAAATTTTTCTTATAAAATCAACAACTGTACTTTGATGGTAAAAAGAAGATAAAAGTACTTACCTCAGCCTAACATTGAAAAATTGGAAATCATTTGTGTATCCCTTCACATAAATGTAATCTTCACAAATACTGACAGTTGGAGCACTTGTGACAATGATTTTCCTGAAACAAATTTAGAAGCAATATCACAAACTTGGAAATCATTTGTGTATTCATATCCCAACGCAAAAATGGTGCCCTGCAGGTTATTCAAGTTATCCTATTTTGAAATAAGTAGATGATAAGATAGAGGTAAAAATATTGTAAAGCTCCATTATGATTAAGGTGGATCTACACCTAAGGTGCCTCACTACTGAAAATTTCAAAATCACAAAACAGTGAAAGGTGGTTTTATACCAAGTAAAAACAAGTTCCAAACAAAAAACACTGTGGCTTGCTACAATAAATTTCAAACTGCTACACATTGGGTGTCCTATCGCTCATGCCTGTGCGGTTCAAAGCTTTCAACTTTAAGTGATGTGATTTTGGTCCTTGCATAGATTTTACAAATAAATATGCACACAGTTTTAAAGTCCTTATTGCTAATAATACAGGCCTTGCATACATTTAATGCTGTTTTCCTGCCTAAGAATTCTTAAGAATAATTTCAGGTTGATAAGAGCTTTTGGTAAAAAAATTGTCACAGTCTTTCATGTCTCTAAAAATTGCTTATAAAAACATGAAGAAATCTTGGAAGCTTTTAAAGAATTCATAAAACACTTAAGAATTTTTGAAAATTCTTGTAATGTTAATATGCACAAGGTCTCTGCTGTTTATGTAATGCTTACCCTGTTTGTCCAGATGAGTTGATCTGCAGATATTGGTTTCCATCATTCAGGCTGATACCATAGCAAACCACATCAACAGCATCTCCAGCAGACACAATGCTGATGAAAAAAATAGTTGCATCAAGATAGGAATGAACTGTATACATTACAGGGACATGAAAATATAAAAAAAAAACAACCAGACAACATGTCATTATAGTAGAAAATTGTTGGGGACATACCTGAAGTTCATATTGACATTTTTACTTCCAATTGGTAAAATCAGATGCCCAAACTGTATGTTTGATTTCCTGGGACCAGACTGCAGCTGGTAGCATGTGACATTCACCTGGGGTAAAAAAGAGAAAAAATTCTCACCAATACTGTCAGTTGTAAAGCATTTTCTCTTCTCAGATTGTTTTCCAACAAAACACTACACATATTTTTGATCAAAACCACAAGTAAGGAACTGTCAATTTAAATTCCATATTTCAGTTAAGACCATGATACAAAATAAGTGAGATAATACTACGGGAGAAAGCTTTCTTTCCATAAAAAATCACTGTACAGTACACTCAATTTTTCAAAACTAAAAAACTATTGAGAAGCAAAGAAAATTTTGTATATAATTTGTATCTTGTATACATTTTTCACTAAAATAAGTGTCCTTGGTTTTTCAAAATGACAAAATTAATGACTTACTGCATTTGTTTGGACAATCTCTGACAAACTGATGTTCAAAGAACCTGAACCTTGATTTTGTGTCACATTTGTCACTTTGTCAATGATGTCAACTACACCTGAAAAAAAATTAATCAGAAATTAGGAAACTTATATGGTGCAGATTAGGCCTTTCATGAACTTGGTTTTCTAGACCAAAACTATTAAAAAAGTTCTAGTTTTCAATGAATTCATGCTGGAAATCTTTTATAATCAATATCACTGAAGAATTCTTATTAAGACAAGAATTCTTCTTAAGATGCATTTTGCTACAAGTTAGCATAGTTAGCTTTTTGTGCATGTTTACTTAGGAGCCATCCAATAAATTCACTTCATCACAGATAGTGGAATTTGACTCTTACAGGGGAGGGGGTTTACCTAACAATCTGTTAGCTTGACAGAATGGAAACTAACAACAACAATATTTTCAATCATGTTTTGCAAAGTTTCAACGCAGGATAATGTCAAGAAGAGGGAGACATGGCCTAAGAAAAGGTTCTTGTTGTTCACAGTTGAAGGTTTATATCATCAACCTCAATGAAACAGTTGACGAGATACGTGAACACAGAATTTTGGATGTCCGTTTAGAGGAGGGGGAACTGAGCTGAGGGGGTATGGGGTACCTGAAGTTACCGGTCAAATTCCACCATCCATGCCAAAATGGATTTTTGGATGGCTCCTTAATTGACTATTCTATATTTCTTTTTCAATTGCATACAAAAGATTTTCTTTTAGTGAAAATTTGAACAGCATAGGGTATCGGCGGTAAATTCCGGACGGTTAAGGTTCGGAGGTCAATGGAGCCGAAACTTTTCTTCCAAATTGAAAAACAGAAATATCACGTTCAACTTACATTATTTTGTGTTTCTCTTCTTAACAGTTAACAATTTTTCGCATAGTCCTGTGATATCTGTAGCTCTTCTTTTCCGTTGGGTTGTTTAGGCCTAAATTCTCGCATGGCGGTATATTCCAGACGCAAAGTTAATTCTCGATTTGGCGTGAAGCTCTACGTTTCGTTGGCTATTCTTTTATATTTTATTCTGCTATCTCTTGAAAGTTATTTTGTGTAGTTTTCATCGGCATCACTCTGCTTGTCTTGCATATCTGGCAAGTTGAACATCATTGACCAGTTGATTGCAAAAAGGAACGTTGAAACCATCTTTTCAAATGCATGCAGGGGCACTGTTTGTTTATGAGGGATTTACAGTTAGCAGGAGTTTATTTCAGAAACTCAAGATATGCGAAAAGATCAAGTAATAGATGGAGAACATGAAAATAAAATGCAAGTTTCCTTTGTAATTGAAGGATTTTGTAAAATGGGTTTCATGGACTGATTGTCCGGCAAATACCGCCGTCCGGAATTTACCGCCGATACCCTCTTAGCCTATATCAAAACTTTTAGCCAAACCAAGCATGCTTTGAATTACCAGCATCACAAAACAGAACAGCATATAGACCAAGGATTATTCCAATTAGTGCAGTCATGCTCCTTGCTTCTCTTTAGCAATCAATGTTACCATGATCTTCGAGTTTCCATCATTTAGCATTTTCATCCGATCGACTCGACTCCTTTCCTCCTCTTCTCTTGGGCTTGGCACGGCGACTTGTTTCCGTCTATTTTTCTTCTCCAACGAAGGCATCTAGCATTTAATCAATGTAAGGTCATTGCCTATACTTTAGAAGGATTTCCCCAATATTATCTAAATTTTTGCCCCCAAAACTTTACAGCATCCAGCATTTTGCAAATGGCGCCATCAACAAACAACAAACTTCGAGTCTGAAATGAAAGCGAGTCTTCGTGAAATCGAGATTATGCGCTAAAAATAAGGAATAATTTCACGATGCAAATATTAAACGTGTCACGCAAAAATCGCAGAACTTCCGCAAGTTTACAGGGAAACAAGGTATCAACACATTCGGGACATTGAACATTTGAGGTGGCAAAACTGGGAAGTTTTTAACGAGAAAATGCAACAGAATAGAGCGAATTTGGAAGAAGAATGGAATATTTCAGGAAGTGAAGATGAAGCTGACACTCCATCTGCAGCCAAAGCTGGTTCTAGATCAACTGAAACAGGTAAAAAACTTGGCAATGATCAAGCCAGCCGCAAACAAGCTAATTTTGTCTGGCTCCCAGACTGGAAAGTTTGTATCTTGCGCGGACAATTTGAGATGGCCTAAGTTAGATTGCGCTGAAAATTCGCGGTTGAGAACAATAGCTTAAAACAATAGATCATTTGTAGATTAAACAATAGATCCTTTGTTTATTGCCAACTGCGCGGGCAAGTTTGAAAACCACGTACGTTTACGCGCGCAATATCTTGCGCGCGCAGTACAAACTTTCCAGTCTGGTCTGGCTCCGGGAAGGCCTGATAATAATAAATTGATATAAACCAATCTGGCAGTTTGACACTCTTCAACGAGATCTCAGTTGTGCAAGGAGAAATTTCGTTCGTTTCTCTATTGTCTCTTTTGATCTGCTACTGAAATATTTGGAGTGCAAGTGCCATTCTTCACCAACAAAGCAAAGCTATATTGATAATGAAATAACAAAACCACAGAGCCAAACTGATAAGGGGTCATCGACAAACGATTTTTGTCACAGTTAACGGAATTGGGCCGTTAGGGGGGGAGGGGTCCAGCTCAAATCCGTTAAAATTTTGACTTTTGTGACGAAAATTGAAATAAGTAATATTTCATCATCAGTCCTGAAGAATAACTCATCAGTAAATTTTTCGGCCTCGCACTATACTTAATTTTGATGTTGCGATCTGCACGAAGAAGTTGCAGTAGGCTTAGGCCCCAACCCAGGACACAAAATAGACCTTAACGAAAGTCTGTGGGACACTTGTGACAAGAGAAAATGTAGCCATAAACTTAGTGGTCCATTAAGAAGGGGGGAGGGGGGGTCATGCCGTTAACGGTCCAATTCCGTTAACTGTGACGAAAATTGTTTGTCAATGACCCCTAACTTTGCAAATTGCATGCGGAAGATGCCTGCCTAGCCATTTTTTAAAATTATAAAGTATTGTTCTTCTTGGAATTGCGTGCGGAAGATCTTCCTCGTGTTTGACATAGCAGTCTGGCCACAGAGCACAAAACACGTTTAGACATCATTTTTATGAATTTAATGCATCCATATAGTAAAAACAGTTCTTTGCCACCATCTTTTACATAATTGTCTATTTCCACAAGGTTTTTTATACCTGCATGCTTTTTTGCATCATTTTGGTTCAAGAATAAATACTAACCAGAAATTTAGGGTTGATGTCACCCTTGAATGTGCCATGCCTTTCCCATCGAACAGATGGAATCTTATTGTATCTATCAACAGATCTGAAGAAACGAAAAAAGAAAGACAAGAATGGAGATTGCTCACAACCAATCCCAAAGAACATAGCACTTCTTTACAAAGAAATTGAAAAGAATGGATGGATTGAACTGACTTGCAAATGCCCCAGAAAAGGACCCACCAAAAAGGATTCACAGTCACAAAGTTCGCAATCATCTACAGGCTCCATGACCAACAGACTTGAAAATTCACACATTGCAGCTGGGCAGTCTCCATTGAAACCAAAAACAAGGTGATTTTGTTATTTTGCTCATCCCATAACTTTAAAAGGGATGCAATATTGCAAATTATGATGCTTTTGTTTGAAATTTCTATTATCAAATTACTCTGATATGCGCACCCCCAATCAGAATGGTATAAAGAGCATTAAAATGTGTAAGCACTTTTACTTCCATAATGAGCTATTCAATGGCAGATTCAAATGTGAGCTGCCAGAGAATTTATAATTGGAGATTGACTTTTAGTAGCGTGAGCTTTATTAATCATCCCCTCTTTGAAACTTCCCCCAAACTTATTATCTTATGAGCATCTTTATTGTAGGCCAGAATATGGGTTTGACTATAAAGAAGAAGAAGAACGTCCAGCGTATGTTCCAAAAGTTTCATCAGCAAAGAAAACTCCAATCTCAGGTATATATAGTTATTTTCTACTACAAAGTTCTGTTCATACTGTGATTGAAATAATGTATATATACAGTATATACCAGATTGGTATTTGTTACTTTAGATAGAACACTACGGTAATGTCATGGTAATGTGTGCAAGGCCTTTGCTGCATTCATTTGTGTGCTTGTCACTCAGCCATTCCATTTTTCTTCCAGCAAAACGTGCCAAGAAGATAGCATCAATGACAAATGTTGTAAATGACCTCATCAGGCATAAAATGTTAGATGAACTGGAGAGTGTTTCAACTGATGTAAGAAATTGTTTGATTCAATTCTGCATTTTGTGAAGCTCAATTCTTTCTTGTTGTTATCATATTATTTTTTGCCATCCTAGGTGTCATATTCTGTCATCAGTTTTGCATTGTTATGATTCCTAACCTCTACTTCATTTTCAGAATCTTGTATTTTTTAATTATATTTTGAATTCATATATTAACATCCTTTCAGTTTGAAAAGCTGATGTGTAAAGTCATTTGTTTTATGCTGTTTTCAGGGTTCAGCTTTCATGTCAGAGATACAGTAGGTCTTGATATTTACAGTGTTTGATTTGTTTTGTTTGCAGTTCTTTACACATGCAATTTTGAGAAGGATGCAAATTTTGCAGCTCACAGCTTTTATGAAATTTATAGGGTTGAGTTCTGAGGATGATATCAAAATATGTTAAAACTTCCTTAAAATTTTAATTTTTCATCTTCTTATACTAAACTCAAAGAATTTTTTTATTTCTACTTCAAAAGAAAACAAAGCCTGAAGATAAAGAGACAAGAGTTACTGTTGATTTTGATACCCAAGAAAGGTAAGTGTTATTCTCTTTGCCCTAAAATCAAGCTGTCAGGAATCTTTAAAGGGGTTGGATCATGTAATGGTAAACCACTGAGTCTGTCCTCCATAATCTTTATTGTTGCCCACACATGCGCATTGTGTTCTGTGCAGATTTTAGTGGATTTGGGTGATTCCACAATGAAGTTACTTCTAAAAATTCACTGATATCTCTGCAATCATAAAGCATATGAGTGTTTCATTTGTTTCTCTATGAAATTCAAGAGTCCATCTTGAAAGCAACATCTCTATTTCAAGAAAAGTAGGGGAAAGTCTCTGGGATATGGCTGATCAAAAATACTGCAAAGAATCACTGTTTGGAAAGAAGTTTGTTTTCTTCACGTGACCTAAAAGAAAAATAAAATAAATTCATTGAATATATACTTTTTCCACAACAAAACAAGAATGTGAACTAGTTTTTCCAGTTAAGTAATTGGTCAGAGTTTTCCTGTGAAGGATTCCCTATTAAGAGAAATGATTTCAGAGGGAAAAAGGAGTCAAAGCTGTGCATGCATACATTAAGTCTGAAGTTAGCCAATTTTATTTGCATGTGTTTATGCATCAATTTTCCACAAGAATAATCAAAATTTACAAAATGTTTAGAAGCTAGAAATTGATGCCTTACTATTGTGATACAATTTAGATGCACAGAGAAACACCCCCAAACTGGTAGTGGCAGAATAGAATTAAAAGGTTGAATTGACTTTATTTCAATAGTGGTCGCCTCAGAGGTGGTTCTTAAACTGAAAATGAAATAAAGACTTCAAAAAATATGATTTAGAAAGCCCGAATCATGAGAGGATAAGAGGACTCATTAGTACACACGTACTTCTTGTGTTGTATTTCTTTGTCCTACTCCTGAGGTATGATATAAGTGCAAGGCTGTGTAGATTTATTACCAACCACTGAGTATTTGTAATCTTCGTTTTCTTTTTTAGTATGCCAGATATGAAAGAAGGGATAGCATCACAGATATCGAGAGTAGGTGAGTTCAGTCTATATTTCATTCTTTTTTTTAATGATATATGGATAGGGACTAGACTTATGACGACAAGTTTCTTGTTTCCCTGTGCTCTTTGACTTGATGATGGCGCCTCAGTCAATAGAGGCTCATGATATTATTCTTACATTGTTACAGTATAGATGTGATAGAATTTATGATTGATTGATTGATTGAAGAATTGAAAACACTCCCATGGATTGAGATTCGAAGCCGTGATTCCATCATAATTCCATTGATGATTGAAGAAAAGAGGTCCAGGTTTTTCACTGTTTCTTTATGAGTCCCTCTTGAGCAAGGTTTACCACAGGGATACAAGGTACTCATCGTCGTAAGTCTAGGATAGGGACATGCCCAAGATTTGGAATCTATCATTCCGTAATTTCTTAAGAATTCTACGTCATACACGTAGACAACGTAGACACTAGACTTATGCCTTTTCGTCCCTTGTTTCCCTGCGTTCTTTGACTTGCTGATATCACTTGGTCAATAGGCGGGAAATCAGCATCCTATCATATCAAATCAGCATCCTAAATAACTTTTGATGCTATTGCCAGATAGAGCATGTCCATGATTTTGAACGGGAGATGCGAGTTCTTTGATTGGACAGTTCGCAGCACAAATAGTTGGTCTTCCAATGGGATGTAGCATTGGAGTGCAACTAAAGGAATGCTTTATTGATTGGTTGATGGATTTTTCGTACTAGCTCGTTGAAATATCTTGTTTGATAGCGAAGAAGTTTGTTGAAATGTAACATCCTCAAACAGCCTCAAAGTTGATTGAACCTTGGACCACCTCTTGACCAAGGAACGCAGGGAAACAAGGGACGAATAGGCATCAGTCTACGTAGACACTATAAGCACGTTGGCAACAAAGCACATTACATTTCTAGAGTCTCACATTCTATAGTACTTCAAGTCACCAAACCACAAATCTGTGATAAGCAATAAACTACTTTTTTGCTATTGTAACACAGATAAGAAAATCATTTTAATTTTAATTTGAAGTGTTAACGTACTTTGTTTCTTGCAGAGACTTTGCTTGATTCCAAAGAAACGAAAAAAGTTAAAGGAAAAGAAAAGTGACGCCTTCAAATTGTAGGCAAGTCTTTAAAGATTCATTTAGTATCATTCTCCAGTTGAAGAGAAATGCAAGTTTTGAGGTACGTTGTTTATTTGGACTTTTGATCTTTATTCTAAATATTTTGTACATTTTCACGTATGTGGTCCGAGGCAGGATAGTGGTCATATTGCAATGTTCTTCTTGAGGCAGAGTCACCATTTTAAGGGACGACAGGATACGATATTATACCAGCTTGTAGCAAAGATACCTTAGGATGTGCCGTCCTCAAGGGTATACTTTTTCGAACCTCTAGTTTGCCCAAGGGTGTACTTTTTGCATTTCTAATAGTGCAGAGCGTGAACTCGATAAAGGGACCCAAGAAAAGTCATATTTGTCTGTTTTTTTCCGTAAAAAGTGAGATTTGCGTGATTTTCGAAGAAAAAGGATCCTACACCAGACGATGTTCTCTGGTCTGCACTTTAGCGTATTGCTCAGTTTGAATACCAATTTGTGAAATTGACAAGCAGTTCTGTGCTTGCAAACCTGTGATGCAAAACATGGAATGATGTGATGTAAAACACTTACTGCTGAGCTTCTACACCAGAAAAATAGGAATGCCTGCGGTAGATTTCTCGATATATCCTTCTTCTCTCAATACATGCTCATGTTTGCTCAAAAATCCATTCCCGGAATGCACAACAAACGAGGTAGCTACCTAGGTTTCAGGGCTACCTTTGGCGGTTTTGTTTGTTTTGATTACCGGTTTAGAGAATTTCCTTTGTCTGCATTCGCAAATCTCTTTGAATTTAGGTATCAAAACAAGAAACTGGTGCTATTTTCTTACAAAAACTGTCCTTTTTGCCTAAACAGAAGCTTCAGATCTGCAGTACAACAGTTGAATAGACAGAGCATTTCGACTAAGTAAAGATTTATTACCAGTTCAATCGCTGCAGTGTCGTTTAGACTTATGACCTGGAGTCCTTTGTTTTCATGTGCTCCTTTGACTTGATGATGGCTCTTCAGTCAACAGAGACTCGTGACATTACTCTGAAAAACCTGACCCAATTTAGGCCCAAACTCTGAGCTTCCTAGAGTACCAATCAGATAGCGAGATTTGTGAATTACTATGGTTGCAGCAAATGTGATTTCCGATTCGATTGAAGAGCTGATAACATTGCCGTGGGATCCGAGATTTGAAGCCGTGATTCCATCATAATTCCACTGATGATTGGAGAAGATAGGGCCTCCTTTTTACTGTTCTATTATGAGTCCTTGTTGAGCAACGTTTACCGCAGAGATACAAGG
Organism: Aurelia sp. 3 sensu Dawson et al. (2005); assembly: GCA_964020215.1. Classification (NCBI taxonomy): domain Eukaryota; kingdom Metazoa; phylum Cnidaria; class Scyphozoa; order Semaeostomeae; family Ulmaridae; genus Aurelia; species Aurelia sp. 3 sensu Dawson et al. (2005). The sequence continues at coordinate 17,931,749 of OZ026584.1, forward strand.
GACTCATCATCATAAGTCTAGTTTGGATTTATGGATCTCCTTAGGCTGAAATTGATTTTCAAACAATTAGCAATTTTCCAGAGGCCGAGAAGGCCCCTGGGTAAAAGCGGCTCTTTAAGCAGACTTTGTGGGGTCTTTTTTATTGAAGTGTGAAAAATGGTCTGCTCGTCGCAACAAATATCTGTCAAGCAATGTTTTGAGAAGTTGTCAGATGGATAGAAGTTTGACTCGCGAGCATAACGTTTGGCAAACAATTTTTGCCCCGTTGTCCTCAGTTTCAGTAACAGATCGGTATATACTGTATTTCTATCATTTTAATTCAGACTTTTTCAACTGTATCCTATTTCAGTAGTTTCGTGTAAATATTAACGAATAGACAGGTATATATACATAGGCTGGTTTTCGTATGTAGTGTAAAACTGTTCAGTTAAGTTGATAATAGTACATTAATGGTACTGGTGCTATCTTACTCAAAGTTTTTACTGCTCTGATTTCTTGACTCGTTTAATTGTGCACAGGCCAAAGAACAGTTTAAAAACTCCTTTCCTTGCCAAGACATTAGTGATGAGAAATCTTAGTTGAATAAGTTTAATTGGCTTCCTCACAAACAATTTTTCCTCCGAGAAAAACCAGAAGCTATAACGCCAGATTATTTCAGTTCTAATTTCATCCCAATGCTTGCCCTAATCCTGTAAAAGACTCACCGTAATTCATCTTGGCGAAAGCACAGGCATTGCCTTACAATTCTGGTATTGTATAGCACAGTAGCTACTTCAAAATGTTTGAGTCGAGCAAGATCAGCTCTGTGCATGATGTTCTTTTTAATGCCTTTCACATTGCCTCATAAGCTCTTCCTCTTGTTACATTACCGATAAAGAACCCTTCACTTTAGCTCCAATCTATTTCAAGTCTAGCACACTGAGCTTCAAAGGGCAAACATTTTCCACCAGACCATTGTCTTGTATGATAGCTGTTTGCGTAAACCATACGGTAAGGAATTGCTCCCTTCAATAAAATTTATTCCATTGAACACCATCATTATCTATTGCAATCAATTCAATCTTTATGAAATACGAATTTGTACTTGAGCATTACTTTTCATCATTCTTCATGCTCGAAACTTTGTACAATATCATCTCTCCAGTACAAAGTTGCATTTTATAAAGACTTAGTTGATTGCAATAAACTAACGACGTACTACGCGCAAAACCAACTTTGTTATCCATTATTATTTGCCCTCGGTTTGGAGCGATAGCCTCGTAAGGTAATGTGACGTCAACTGCAATCGATACGTCAGATCAGTCGAATCGAAGGCTATGAAAAGAACACAATCACTGAAGAGAGCTCAGTCTTCGACTTCATGTTTAGTAGAAGGTCGCTTCAATTCTTCAGCATTCAACACGAATTACAGTGAGTGATAGTCATCGAAATCGAATAAAAAATGATTGGAAACAAGAGTAAAGTTTCGCAAATGAATCCTTCCTCTCAAATGCAGAGCAAAAGTCAGAGCATCATAATTTGTGAAAAGTTAGCCCAGCTACCGCATATTGTGAGCGTGAAAGGCATATTCCGACAACAAGTCAGCTCCAATATGAGCCTAGAGTCGCCAAGCCTTGAGGAACAAGCCAGTGGGTATCACAGACCGTCGAACCAAAGTCAAACTGAAGTGGTTGTGGCAAGAAACGATGGAATATGTGAGGTTTCGAGCCGAAGTCGCACAGCAGTTGGCACTGCAACACCATCCTCGCAGCACTGCAAAGCCCACTCTCACGAGAACAAGTATCAGAATTTTATGTGCGATGAGGAGCAGCGTGGTCAGTGGAAGTCTGATAACTGTGTCGGGATCGCTGATAAGTCATCTTACCTAAATGGACAAAGGAGTAACAGAGAAGTTAAGGAAAAGATGGATTGCCGAAACCAGGTGAAGATCGGACAACAGGAAGGCAACATCGTTCCGCAAGATATGCTCTGTTATCAAGATATCCAGAATTCAAAGGACAGTCTCCGGGCGAGGAATGAATCAAACCTGGCAGCTAATTCCGTTGATTATCGAGATTTGCCAAAACTGATTCCTGTGCTTTCGACACGTAATGATTCGAGCAGCCCAGCAGGCGCTGTGAACGTGTGTGCTGTATGCGGAAATCGCTTCAGTCATATAGGATTTGCTATGTTCTTACAAGAGGCGAGGAATGCCGGTCAAATACCGAACAATAGGGCCAATCATGGTTCCGGACGAGCAAATCTCAGAGCTGGTCAGTGTGGCAGTTGTTACGTGTATTACTCATGGCTGTATGAAAGACTGTGTACAATGAGATCGGACTGTAGTCCGGGCACGTCATCACCAAACACTGCTGGTTATAAAGATGATGGCACTGTTAGTCCGAACGAAAATCAAACTGATGATGTTACAGATGATGTCAACTTGAGCACCAGTGGAATTTCAACCGTTGCAAGTAACACTAAAAGTAAGAGCAGCAATCCAGATATAGAGGCCCATCACAGCCCAAGAAGTAATTTGCTTGTTGATAGCAGTGAAAAGAAAGTGAACACGACTGGCACAAAGAGAGATCCTTGCGGGATCCCACCAGCTAAACGCTTGAAAGGCAATGATGAAGGAGATGATAGATCAACTGATAAAAATAAAGCAGACGTTAAAGAGAAAGAAGAGAAAAATCGTAACAGATTGCAATACGTTGTGTCTCCTGAGACGAGAGCACGCTTGCAAAGCGCGATTGATAAGGCTTCAGCAGCTCGGGGTTTGCTTCAAGTCAAAGCAACCACTGGAAAGCCTTGTGAAGCTGGTGTAAACAAAGATTCTAGCATGATAGATGTTGTTAGATTGGATGATAGTAAAGCCGATCCAGAATGTAATTTTTTCGAAGATATCAACCGTATTATGAGTGAACAGAGTGGAGATGATGATAAGGGAGCTTGTTTTGCAGTAATCAAAGAAAATATTGATAGGCCTAATCCTCCTGATAGCGAAAATGGAATTGAAAGCAAGGGAGTTAATGAATCGAAGGATATTTTCATTGTTGCAGAAAAGCATGACAGTATTACATTGAACAATGTTCGTTTGCGTGGAGACACTGCTGATGACGCCTCTGAGGAATCAGATGCGGAACCTCTTGCAGTTTGCATCCCTCCTAGCCAGATGATGAAAGTCCTCGGCCTCAAACCAGGCGAAACCATGGACGTTACTTACTGCTTGGGTCTCGATTCCTTGAAAAGGTTATCTCTGATGATGAATGGAAAGGAGTCTTTCGTTGTGGAGCCTTATAAAGGCAGCGATCGACGAAAGCAGGACTTTGAGAAAATGATCGAAATCGTAACAAATATGTACGGTAAGGGCGATGCTTTGACAGGAGAGGAGACCAAAGCCCTTATGAAAACTGAGGCTTTTTTGAAAGAATATATAGTCGGTCAAGATGGCCGAAATGAAGATCAAAACGGGAATAAAAAGCAAAATGCAAATAAAGGCATTAAAAAGGAACAATGCACCCCTGGCAACAGAAGTATTAATATAACAAGGAATTTCAGAAATAGAGGTATTGGTACACGAGATGATCCAGTTATTATTGATGAAGCAGGTTGTCCTGATGAAATTTTAACAAGAAGCCCTTCTGTGGAAGTGAGTCTCACACGTCCAGTGAAACGAAGGCGATATGCACTTGATATTTCTATGCCTCCTCAATTAACCAATATTAAAAAGGAGGAACCTTCAAGCGATGATGTCGAAACTATGGAGTCGCCCACAGATGGCCAGGTTGAAAGCACCATGGGGCATACAGCAAGTGACCAGAAGGGCGATGAAATATTGCGTAACAAGGATGATGGAAGACTGCAATCAAATTCGCATGCTCAAGCATATAATCAAGTTTTCCAAGCAGAATCGTATGGGGGTGAGTTTTTATTCTACGTCCACTATAAACAGATCAAATTTTTGATCACAAGTTTAGATTAGTAGCTGAATCATGAGTGGTAGGACAAAATTAGGTTGAATTAGATCGGACTAAATTCTTTGCCTACCTTGAAATGCCATAAAATTTCTTCCTTGACATTGGCAGCCTTTCTCTTGTTCGATTTCGAGACCATTGCGTAGGAAAATAATGCGCAGAAGGTGCCAGAAGTCAAACATTCTAAAAAGCCAATGTGACGGAGCTCTGCAGTTCGGGAGCAGAAAATATGGCTGAGAAAGGCTGCCACTGTCAAGCAATACAATTAGCTATGTTGCATTTCAAGGAAGGCAACGAATTTAATCCGATCTAATTCAATCTATTTGTGTCCTTTGTTTTCTGCCACACATGATTGACTGCCTTGACCATTTTGCAAACAACTTTTTTAGTATTTTTCAAAGCAATATTGAACACATTAAGTCAGTGCATAATGTTTCATGCCGATGCGGAAAAACTATCCCGTTTGCTGAAATATACAAATGGAAGGAAAAGTAGACTGCGCAACCATTCTGCAAAATATTGGGACAAAAAAACTTTTTCTACATTTATAGTAGTCTGACCAATGTTGAGTGTGATTGGAATCAGGAAATAGTGAGATCTACTTCTCCAGGAAAAGTGATATCCGATAGGCCAGAAGTCGACTGCCGCTTTCATGCCATTCACAGTCAAAGCGGAAGAAGTGTAGATTTGATTTGATTTGATTTGATTTGATTTGATTGATTGATTGATTGATTGATTGATTGATTGGATTTATCTTCTTTATACAGGGTTTAGTTACAGCTTAAATAAATACTGATTTCCAAACCTCCCTGTTAAAATAAATACAGTAAACTTGATATTTCTAATCATAACATTTTACAAGTAATAATAAAGGTAGAGAAGAAAAAAAGCAATGTATCAACGAGTTAAAACGAGAAGATTACTTGCTGTTTTTATAAGCAGATTTGAATCGACTCAAGGTGGGTGCTCTCTTGACTTCAGCGCTAAGGCTGTTCCATAATAGACCTTTTAGCTATTCTACAAAAGAGCCTGGATCGAGCGTTATTTTTATACACGAGGTTCGATTGAATGGCGTTAGGCCTTCTATCAGTATTGTACACATTCGAAAATTCCACAAAATGTGATGAAATATCGTTCGATCCACATTCTTTTTTAGAATAGCTAAAAGGTCTATTGTGCCCCTCTGCAAGCAAAGCACCGTTGACCACAGTAAGTTTTAAGGCGAGGCAGCTTGAGGTCTGTATTAGTATGTACCATGTATGTTTTCAATATTCAGAATAGAATCGCATCTTCATTGGATTTTGTTTTCTGTGCATGAATAAATTTATGGATATTCTTCTTCACTGTGGTTTCCGGGGGAAAGAGCTCCTATTGTTTGTAACCCAGTATGCTCCGCCCAACGAAAGCAATATTCGAATAAAACGAAAACAAATTACAAAAGCAATATTCGAATGAAACGGAAACGAATTACAAAAGCAATATTCGAATAAAACGGAAACAAATTACAAAAGCAATATTCGAATAAAACGGAAACAAATTACAAAAGCAATATTCGAATAAAACGGAAACGAATTACAAAAGCAATATTCGATTGAAACGGAAACAAATTACAAAAGCAATATTCGAATGAAACGGAAACGAATTACAAAAGCAATATTGGAATGGTAATCCATTGATGAAAATCTATTTTCAATTGATCTTCGAATTTACATGGTACGCTTCTTCCATTTTGACTGTAAAGTTTCCTTCTCTTATATCAAGTAAATTTTTTACTGGACTGATTGCCTGCATCCCTTTGTCTCCCTGTTGTTTCTGACTTCACAAGGCTGCTTCGGTCAACGGATTTCTAATTTGAAAAATATTTTGAAAGATGTTTGAAAAGGGTTTACATCATGTACGCAAAGGAATTTCATTATCATTCTAGTGTTTTAAACTTCTTTACAGTTCCAGAAAGGGCCCTCCTGAGAGCTGTAAGAAATGATACTTTGTTCGTCATGGCTTGAAGTTAATCTCGAACAATTTTCACCATCTCCTTATATTCTGTAGGTGTAAAACCAAGAGTGGTCACATCTCAAGACAAAATTGTGGTTGCAGACGCTTTACTAAGTCTTGGTGCATGCGCTCCTATGATCAACAACTCGCCAAGTGCGGAAGACATGCTGAAATCATCACGAAACGAAATTGAAAAATTTGTAGAACAAGATCTTACGATTTATTATGGAAGGATTTATACACAGAGGATAAAAGATTTCGAGAAAATGGCTGAAGATAAATACAGAGAAAAGCTGAATTCTTTCAAGGTTAAAATCGAAGCACAGTGCCGAGATAGAGTGGATCAAACGTTGGCTTTCAGGAAATCAGATTTGGATTCGAAGCTCCGTTTTGAGATTGAGATCATGAGCCAACATTTTAGGCAAGAGCTTTGGATAAGAATTCAAGTAAGTGCATGAGCGATAGGACACCCAGTGTATTTATATCAGAAGCCAGCCACCTTAACTTAGTGTTTTTTGTGTTTTTTAACTTATTTTTACTTGGTATACAACCACCTTTCACTGTTTTGTTGTTTGGAAATTTTCGGTAGTGAGCCACTTTACGTGCAGAGCCACCTTAATCGTAAAAAACATTAAGTTAAGGTGGCACGCTTCTGCTATAAATTTCAAACTGCAACACACTGGGTGTCCTATCGCTCGCGGTGAGTTCCTTTTAGGGGCACTTGAAACGTGTTCAAGACAACATTATATGTGATGTGATAATGCCAGCGAATAAAAAGAAATGAAGATTGTCTCATTTACAATTTTGCATTATCACAATTCTCTTGTCACATATAATTTTAGATAGATTTTAATTATAGCCTACATGGAACGGAACCTCAACATTCTACCTGGTTGTCTACCACTGGTAGGGATTTCTTGGTAGAATCCCTTTGTTCTGTTTTTTTTTCGATTTGATAGAAATTGGCTACTCTATTTCGTATAAGAATATTGTTTATAAGGATATTCAGGCTCAGAATCATCCAATTTTAAGAATATTATAAGAATATTGCTCAGGTTTCAGCATTTGCTTGTTTTGCGATGTTCATGAGAGAGAGTCGCATGACGGACACATCTCAGTTTTTTAAAAAAGCGTTGTTTCTATTCCAGAGCTTAACTGTGTTCCCCTGAAACCATATCAGATTTAAAAAGAATAAGAATACTCCAAGAACATATTCTGGCTCAAAAGCGATAAAAACTTAAGAATATTGCGGCTGGACAAAATTTATGGAATTCTCATAAAATAGGGTGTATCTGTAGATCTATTTCTGTTACCACTTTTATGATAGAGATATCTTTCAAGTAGACTCAATAGAAAAGTCATAGTATTGCTCGTTAAATTGGATGGTTATGAGAGAGAATGAAAAACCAGGTTAGAAGTATTGATAAAATTCAAGGAGTTAGATGATAAGTCATGGTGCTGCTTGAAACACATCTCTAGGCTTGTGACTGTACAGTTCATAATTAATGGGAACTGTCTAGACAGTTGTCTGGCAGGAAAATATAGGTCATTTTTTATTCTTGTTCTTTAAAGCTGTCTTTTCTGCATCGAAATCCTTAAAGCTGTGTGGTGAGACCTAAAAAATCGTCCTTGTTATCGCTACTACTAACCTAATCACTACCTCCCTCTCCCTCAACGCTGAAACCAGGACAAGTGTGAACGTAGACTGGAGTCCCTTGTTTCCCTTCCCTTGTTTCCCTTGTCCCTGGAGTCCCTTGTAGACCTGGAGTCCCTTGTTTCCCTGTGCTCTTTGACTTGATGATGGCGCTTCGGTCAACGGAGACTCAATTATGTGTTAGAATCATTAGGCTGCTTGTGTGATTACTGTCAATTTACAGTTCAATTCACCTGATTTTTCTCTCTCTCTCTCTACAGAAATGCGTTTGTGGAAAAGTTGGTCAGTTGTCATGTTGCAGTAGATGTAAAGCTATGTTTTATTGCAGTAAGAGATGCCAGGTGTTGCATAAAGATGTACATGACTTTGATTGTAAATAAAAAAGGTAAATCATTTTGTAACTTATTTGTAATGTAATGAAATGTGTAGTTCTGATAAATCATTGGAATTTTCTTGTCTCAAGCATTCTTCTGTGCCATGGTCAAAGTCGAAGCAACCGAACTCAAGATGAGAAGACTACATATAAGAGGGGGGTGACAGGGGGAGTCTTTGGTACCGGTACCAACTCATAAGGTACCAGGTTCCACCCAAATTGAAGGTATTAGTACCACCAATTTTGGGGGAAGGAGCTATCATGAATATGACGAATTCTGAAATGAGGTCTACGTCAGTTCCTCTTGAGACCAATGGTAAGGCCAAACCACTCCTGAGCACGTTACCGTGGCATCTGTGTCACTGTCTGCACTGTAAAAGCTAAAAATTTGTTCTAGGAATTCCTACATACAGATGTTTTGCAAATACTTTAAGGGGCAGCGTTGAAAAATCCAGAGGTGTGCCAACAAGGCCAGAACCTTGCTCAGCATGAAGAGCATTCACAAGAAGGTACTATGGGTTGTGGGTTTATAGGGATCTGACAAATGGTTTCAGAGCTGAGGGCTTTCAAACGCTGAGACATTTTTTGACTCGTATGGTAAACCATTACCCTACAGGGTGTCCGAAAATTTGTGCCCCGTTTGTGTGGCTACTGTGGAGGAGCTATAGATTCAATAGACGATTACGCTAAAGATGACAGCGAGTAACTTTTTACCAAGATGTGCTACGTTCTTTGATCAAATTCCTATAGATTTTGAGGGAAAACAAAGAGAAACGTGTAAGTGTGTTTTAAATAATGGTTATGAACAACAAGGTATGAAATTACCAAAATATAATTTAGGGTACAACACACGGGATCAATTAAGGTCGCTGGCGATAAGCGCTAGTGAAAGGAAACATCCTATAGAATCGTTAAAGATTTGCAATTCGAACACAATGCATCTTGGTAAAAAGTTCGTCGCCTCCATCTTTAGCGTAGTCGTCTGTTACATCGGTCTTATAAAGCTGCACAGGTCAAGCTTCAACTTAGAGTTTGAGACCTTGTTTGAGTCAATCTGACTCGTGGTTGCTGATTTATGGCAAAGCAAAGGCAAAATTAGTTGTTGCTTCAAAAACAGCAATAGACCTTTTAGCTATTCTGCAAAAGAGCCTGGATCGAGCGTTATTTTTATACATTTTTATACACGAGATTCGATCGAGTGGCGTTAGAGCTTCTATCACTATTGTGCACATTCGAAAATTCTACAAGATGTACCATAGTATCGTTCGATTGAGATTCTTTCTCAGAATAGCTAAAAGGTCTATTCTCTTGTTATCCAGGAATGTCAAAATAAGGTATGTTTCAAAGAAAGGGTTCTGGCTTCGTATTAAAATTTTCAATACTTTTTTTGAAAGGTATAAAGTGCTCTCTTATTAATAAACAACTCTGCAAACCCTTTAAAAGATTCAGCAATTTTTTTATTACAACGCTAGATCCCTTTCTTTGAAAATTTGCTTTATTTTTCGACATTGCTGGAGAACAATGGAAGTTCTGTTTTTGAAGCAACCACTTACTTTGCCTTTCCTTTGTCACAAGTTAGGAACCACTCATCAGATTGATTCATACAAGGTTTCAAATTCTACGTTGAGGCCTGACCTATGCATCAGTGTAAAAGGTAAAAACCAAGATAAGTGAGGTTACAGCTCCTCCACAGCCGTCGCAAAAATGGGACATAACTTTTGGGACACCCTGGACATATATGAGCGAGCCAAATCAATTACATGTACTTTCTTTTATAAGGAAAACTGCTACCGCCAAAAAAGAGGAACCAGTACTGGGAAATATATAACTTTAGAAACTATTTGTTTTGATGAAGGAACTATTTATAAAACATACGTGTATGTAGGAAAAATATAGACTTACGACGTGATTCCTTATTCGTTCAACATTTATAATCTGATGTTTTAATTTCACTGATACAAAGGACTCACGACCAAACGGATTCTAAACAGGGACTAAAATCTTACGAAAAATCAGAAGCTTAGAACATCTTCCATCCTACGAACGTCGAAAGAAAAGTCGAACGTCCCTTCGAAGGTCATTTCGAGCGTCGCTTCGCTTCGAGAAGTCGAACTTTGAACTAATTACCAATCAAACGCTACAAATAGGCACGTGGGTTGACCATATTAAGAAAGTAGTGATCTGATTGGTCGCGCCGTGAACGCGGCGGACTTGGCCTAATTAGTCCCTGTATTGAAACGTGAAGACATAAGTCCATCAACTGAAGCGATAACAACAACAACAACAACAACAAGCGTAAGTTAGAGGGACTTATGTAATGTAGTCTAGGAAAAATAATCTGGAGTTGGCAGGGTTTAAGAAAAAAGACTTCACAATGTATGGCTTAAAAGATATGCATCAAACTCTCATTTTAAATCAAAATAATATGAAAATGATTATGTCTTCTTCGCTGGGCAGTATGGTCCATGAACCCATTCGTGATTTCTCAAACATGTTTTATTGCAGTAGAACGCTTGATCACATCTACATCCAAATGTAACATCGCATGCTCCACACTGTAAGCAGATCTGCAAAGATTAAAGGGTATAACTCTGTCAGGAAAACCTTCATGAAAAATCGCAAATTCTCAAACTTCAATTTTCGCGAAAAGGTACAAAATTTGAATATTTTGCAAACATATTTGGATTTAAATTGTGCTCCAAAATTGATTATATCACGATTTTCCAGATTTCGGCAAATTTTTCCGCTTTTATTGACCACACAAAGGAAAATTCTGACGTGAGAAAACCGATGGCTAATTTTAGGTTAATTTTTATGTACGAAGTAAAACAAAGTACATGCAGGAGTAGATTCGTGAGACGCACTAAGGAACAAAGACCGCTTTTTTGATTATGTTTTCATATGGTACATGCCTGAGGCTATTAGCACACCAAATTTGGTTGCCCTACCTAGTACCAGTCAAGAGTTAGGTAGGGGGGTCAAGAGTTAGGTAGGGGGGCTTCTTTGCCCCCCCCAACCAGAGTAGGACGTGGGACCGTAAGTAGGGGGTAACTTAACTTGTCTATGGTACGGGGTTGTGCCATTTCTTAGGGTACCTTTTTCATGATAGATTCCGGATTTATGGGTATGGTTTTCAACAATTTCTTTGTATTTGCCGGAGTTATGGGTATAGTTTTCTGTAAGAATTCATCTATTGGTGAGCTGTTTTGGCATTTCCGGATTTATGGGTATGATTTTCAGAAAATTCTCCAGATTTATGGGTACACTTTGATAAATTTCTCTGGATTTATGGGTTGTATTTTTACGATTTGAATGGCACAACCCTGTATCTTGGAAACTCAAGTTACTCCCCCCCCCGGGGTTTGCCGCCCCCCAACCAAAGTAGGACGTATCAGATAACTCAACTACTATAGGGCTAACCCCCGGGGGGGTACTTGACCTAAATTTGTACGGGGATGTGCCCACGAAAAAAAATTTTTCACTCTGCTCCAGAATTTTTGCCTTCAAATGATACCCTGTTCTAGAAAAAATCGGTGAAAAGTATACTCAAAAACACAAAAATTGGACCAAATAATAACCTGTTCTAACAAAATTTCCTCTTTTTACATGTTTTGACAACCTGCTCCAGAAAATTTGCCTTCTTTTGATACCCTGTTCTAGAAAAAAAAGGCGAAAACGATACCCTGAAAAACGGCACATCCCCGTCGGTCAAATATACTAAGTACCCCCCCCCCCCGGGGGGCTAACCAACTAGAAAGCCCCATTTGAAACCTGGTTTAGTTTAAAGTGGTTTAACTTGCAAATGCGAAGAGCGTATTAGATAGTAAATTATGTGTTTATTTTTGTGAATGCTTTGAAGTACCTTTTTGTCATCCAATTTAACATTCATCATTTCATTCTTTATCTTCGAGTAGGCCCTTTTGCATTCCATTTCTTTTCTTCTCTCGGTGATTTTCTCCTCTTTGATTATACCCTTTTTTATTTCATCGTCAGCTTCCTGCTCCAAAACTCTCGCAAAATCATGCTTTTCTTTCTCAAGCTTGGTCTGATAAAATGCCCTGAGTTTCTTTTCATATTCCTGCATATCCTCCTCGTATCTTTGTTTCATATTGTCTTTGATTTCCAGCATAAGTTTGTTATAGAAGTCTTGATATTCATCTGGGTATTTCTTCGATAATTCTCTATTTGCTTTCAACGTTGCTCCATCTGTTTCGGGATCAACTTCTTGTTCCCATAACCAACCTTGGAAATCAGATCCTAGTGAAAAATATAGTGTCAGGTAAATCCTTTACACTAAGGTACTCCCAAAAACTTTTTACCCCAAAGTTGTTATGGCACGATGATAAACAATTCACTGCGAAGCACAATGCACAGGCGGTCAAAACGTTTCGTTAGCTCCCTATTATTTCCACCGCCAACCCTCTGTGGACAGATTATAGGGCGAATTTGGTAAAAGAGGAATACAGGCCTGAAAAGGATGTTTCCCTCGGGGACAATGGTTACGGGAATTTTGCATAGCGTTAACGCATTAACGCATTAACAAACGACTAACAAACGACTAACAAAGACATAAACAAACAATTGTTTGGCCAGCGCATAAACAACAAATCAAACTGAGGAAGATTTACAATGCAGCAGTACCGTGATATGCCAGCCAAGCAAGCGTCGAAAATAAGGAAAAAACCTCTGAAAATTCGAAAATTCTGCATGAAACTGGTCGTTGCATTTTCTCTCAAGTTGTGGTGAGTACATTTCTCCTTTTATTTCAGTGGGAAATAGATACAGCTTTTTGCAAATTTACTTGAGATGCTTGACCATGCTTAGATCTGGAAGAACTGCCAGCAAGGATGAATTTAGTAAATCGAAAGATTCAGTTCCCGATATCACAAAGCGAGTTGACCTTCAGCAGAAGAGTAGATTCCTCACCTCTGAATTCATTCGGTCAAATGAGTGTTTTCCAGAAGTTTTGAAGTCTGTAAGACTGCCGCAGGAAGATCGGTCTCTATTTATTCACCCGATTGCTTGCAAAACAATAGAATTGAAATGGGAATTAAGAATTGGAATCAATTTCGTAGCGTTCGCTGGTGATCATTGACAAGTTCAAGCAACTTGAAATACAGGGCGAGCCGTTGCGACCAGCGCTTTGATTCGCTTGAATGGAGATAAGGCAAATCATTTTTTGTCACATTGGACAGTTGATTGTATTGCAAATTCTCCCTTACCCTAGGGACGAGTGCATTTTAGCGGGCGGCGCTAAATACATATTTCGTCTGCAAATATCGCTGTAAACAAACCCTATACCTTGTTATTTACCCTGGTTAACCCTAACATACCCTTACCTTAACTAAACCCAACTTTCCCTGCTAACCCTAACTTACCCTTACTCTATCCAACCTTAACTCTCCCTGACTAGCCCCAAATTACCCTAAAGACTCTTTCTAAACTAATCCTAACCCTTTCAACAACACAAGATTCTAATGCCGCCTGCTAAATTGCACACTGGCCAGAACAAACGGTGCCTGTACAACGTTGAATCGGTTATAAAATGGTCATTGATGAGCCTTGCATTTATGCTGCTCCTGCTAACCCTGCCAGCCTTAACTAACCCTGACTTACCCTAAACAGCCCTTATGCAAAATCTAACCCTATCTCTTACCCATGGGTCAAAACATTTACATATTGAAAGGTCTGCTGCAGTGCAAACCATAGCGAATTGTTTATTAATTCTGTAGCAAGTTGAACGCTCTAAAGGTAACAACTTCTTGAAAGTTAAAAATCTGTACTTTTAGCAATGTAAGCGTGGTCATACTCACCGCTATCCTCTGACCTGATTGCTTTTGAAGCAGGAACGTAATCCATATCTGAATCCATGAGCATTCGAATACAAGCTAAAAATGCTTGAAGTTTGGTATTCTACACAAATAGTTTTCTGTCAAGCTTAAAAGAACTTTCTTTTTTCAACAGCTAATAGCTAACTGCTTGGGAGAATCCGAACTCCTCCTTCGAAAATCGAAGCATTCGATCTTGGGCCATCGATAAATTCCCAGTTTCCTTAGACTTACAACAGGGATCTTGTTTTCGCTTTTGGCTTCATTTATTCTGTATGGGTACAACTTTTTATCCGTAACAAAAATGCGACGGATCAACGTCTCGTTTAATTTTGTTTTCTCTCAATTGGTAATAATTTTGTCTCAGAGCAGTGTGGGCACCGTTGAATCGTAGCAACTTTGTAGCGGATCTAAATTGCACAAGTGCAGTGTAAACGGCTGGCAAGTAGATAGAAAAAAGGTCACTATTTGTTAATGTCTTTCGTCTAAAACTCAAAACCAAACAAGGACAGATCTGTAACACAATAGCGTTAATTGTTTTTGTTGACACCTAAATTCAAAGCGATTTGAGAATGATGACAAAGAAATTCTCTCGACCAGTAATTCAAAACGAACAATGCCGCAATGCCGCAAAGTTTTCTGAAACCCAGGTTGCTAGCTCGCTTGCTTTGCATTCGAGAAATGGCTTTTGAGAGCAAACATGAGCATATATCGAAAGAAGGAGGACGTATCTAAGGGTGTGCTTGATTGGTATCATTTCTGAAAACGGTAGACTTGGAGGACTCAGGATTAGTGTTTGATTGACAACCAAATTCCGAAAACGGCAGGCCTGCTGAACCTAGACTTATCCAGAGTCGTATTTCCGCTACTTGCCTAATTGATATACCGCTAAGCAACAGGCGGAAGGTTTGGCAGACTTTGGAGAGATTCTCGCTCTTATTTGCGAAACTCTATTGGCTCGTGCTGCTATGTTAATCTAGTCGGTTCAATTTTTGTTGCCAGGCACCGGACTGGTTTTCGTATTTTTCAATGGGAAACCTCGTCTTCGCCAGGATAAATCTGAAACCTGCTGTCTTGAAGAATTTTGTGTTTGCTTGGCACTGTGTTTCCGTCTCTGCGACGTCTACCGTTTTCAGAATTTGGTAGGTTTGGAATTACCGATCAAAGACACCCTAAGTAGCTACCGCAGACATGTTATTTGTTTGGAAAAGAAGCCGATTCGGAGGCTATTCAATTATCGTATTTTTAAGGTGTAATTAAAGCACTTACTGCTCAGCTTCTGAGCAACAAAAATAAAATGCCCGCAGTAGATGTTTAGACCTGACTTTTCGCTGACAAGCCGCTGACGGCCCTTTATTAGCCCGCAATAGTGCTAATGTCACTAGCAGTGTGGACTATAGACTTCTTAATCGTTGCATTTATCTTGGTTTAATTCCAATAGGGATTAAATGACAACTTTTCGTTTTTAATTGATAATGGTCATGAGCGTGCTAGTTATACGGACTCAATGGCTTTTAAGACCCAACAGTTAGGGAATCCAGAATATCACGCTCCTTTCTGGTCCGTGATTTATGAGGCAATCAAGTTTACATTGTCAGTTCCAGAAATAGAACTTTGATATCGATAGCAAGTAAATCATGGACCAGAATGGAATTTGGAATCCTCGTTACCCACTTGCCGTTTACCAGCATTTCCCTAATTTCTGAGTCTAAATGATGAGCGATTTCACCAAAAAGATTTTTTTATTTAAGTTAGTCTTTGACTAATAGATAAACATCTTAGTTTTGAATATCTGTCTCATACTTTTTTTCCATAGCCCACCAAATACGTAAACTTTACTCACCCGGTAGATATCAATAAATTAAAAAAGTTCGTACCAGCGACTTGAAGTTTAAAACACAACTTTGCAATTCTACATTTTCAATGAATATCGATGAATTATGTGATTAATTAATATATAAGTGATGATGTCTAAATGAGAGACATCAAATTATATTATTTTCACTATGTACAAAGTTTATTATCAGTCATCACACTGTTAATGATTTCTAGAATGCTCAATACCTTTTAATACCTTTAAGCCTCAATATATCTCGTAACCTCAATGCTACACATTTTTTTATAAGAAACTGGTTTATTGGAAACTAGTACTAAGATGGCTTAAAGGGAGTACAAGGACCAGCATGCTTTGCACGAAGTCAGCGACTTACTCTCCACAGCTTCCAGAATAACTGACTGTACGAAACTCACAAAAACAAAAACAAATGATTGCAAAAGCTGCTGGTCTTTGTACTCCCTTTAACTTTTAAGAAACTCCAGTACTCTGTCTGGGAAGTGCTAAGAAACTTTTCAAAGTTAAAAGCATGAATTTTATAGCAAATGGATCGTTGAACCTTTATTCTTTTGCAATATCAATCAACTAACCATTTGTGTTTTCATTATGACAGAACACTGTTTATTTTCCTTATACGATGCTTTAAATATCAAGAGACATATCTGCAGCAGTGTTAGCGACCACATTGACAATTCATGCATTCAAAAAATAACAAACTAATTAAGAAATTTTTAGTGCGAAAATGGACAAAATTTCATGTCAAATTAAGAAACTTTAGTACTTTGGCCTGATCCTAGTTTCTTATAAAAAAACGTGTTTTTTAATTGATACCCAAATAAATCAAATCATATTCAGCGCATTTTATCAGCTGTAGCGCAGGTAAAAACTTGCTATGATTCTAATGTTAAAATGAAACTTTACCATTGTCCTAATAACTAGTCTAACCAGTGTGACCAGTCATGACCAGTTTTAACCGGTTTTTACCGATCGTGGCAAGTCTAATTGTTCCATACTGCTGTTTCTGTTGCTAAAAGCTAGCAGGGACCTATTCAGAATGTGCACGGAACTGCTAAGAAGGCTGTGGCCTCGGTACCATGTAGAATTACTACCTACCCCAGTGGAATTTTGGACAGTTTTGAGAAAGAAATCGTGGAGAAAACAATCCATGATTCCCGACATGATTGCCCTAAAGGTGGCGGCGAGGAACGTTTTACTAAGATGCATTCCGTTCTTTATTCAAATCCCTATTGAATCGTTAAAGATTCGTAACTGGAACGCAGTCCATCTTGGTAAAGAACCCATACAGCCACCTTTGGTGTAACTATTCATTCATTTGCATCGTTGAGTGATTTCATATATCCAGCGAGCCAAATGGTTTCAAAGGAATCTACAAAATTGGACACACTGACAGGATAGATTTTAATGAGCAGATTATCCAAATTTGATTATGTCATTGACTTGTTATGACACATCATAGTTTGATGCCCCCCCCCCTTGGAAATTAATTTTTGCCTGAAAAGTCGAAAGGACATGTATCACATGCAGGCTTTTTCATAAACCGCCAACATGTACAATTCTTAAATTAAACTGTTTTGACAGCTTACTAAATGTCATGATGCTAAAGCTGCTATTCTGTTCACACATCATGAACCCTAATAGGGAGTTTACGAAACAACGACGGCAACGGCGACTGCAACGCAATTTTGCTTTTGTTTGAGAACTTTAGATTCAAAAGATTTTTGCTTTCCGTTCGAATTTGCTTCCCTTGAGAGTTGAGAGTCTCTGAAGTTGTCCTTTTCAATTTCACAACTTGGAAACCCTATTTCTGGCGTTCTGTACTGCAGATCTAGGCCTCCGAAGTTAAACACAGTCTTTTTGAATGTTTGTCTTCAAAGAGAAAAATATGGTTTTCAGGCATCTCTGAGTTATAGGAGGCCTCATTTTGGCCTTTTGGATCATCTATTAAAGGTAGCGTACGGAAACAATACTTCTTTTGGAGAATATTAGATGACATTCTGGCTGGTGTTGCCGTCCTGGTTTCGTAAACTCTCTAATAGCTCTCCTGAGTTGCTCCATTAATTGCCCGCATGCGAATCTCCTCATGTGTGCGGGGGGCCAGTTTGAAGAAGGCCTTGACATCCTCACGGAAATTCTTATCCATGATGCTGTAAATGACGGGGTTCACCGCACTGTGGAGGTACACTAGTGTGGCAAAGATTTCTAAAATCTGCAAGTTGTAGTGCTCTGTTTCAGATCGATCGCTAAACTCATACCACAGATACCAGATGTGTATGGGTAATGTAAGAAGAGCAAAAAGCGTAACAATTACGATGAGGATTTTCACCATTTTACGCTTCCTTCGCTTGCCTTTTGGTCGTTGTCTCGAGCTGCCGTTTGTTTGAGATGATGCCATCTGGTATGTGCTGCGTTTGATCGTCTTGCGATGTGTGATCACTTTTACGATCATGCCGAAATGGAAGAAGATGATCAGGAGCAAGGAGATGAGCCATGTGGTCAGAAATTGGTACAGCGTGTACCATTTTGCGAAATTTGGGTGTGGGTAGGTGTGGTCACTGCACTCCTCTTTGAGGACCTTCAGAGAAATGGCATATGGAATGAAATTGGCGTAACTGTAAATCCAGATAACAAAAGCCATGATCGTAACCTGTATGAATTGAATATGAAAAAATATGAAATTAATGTGAAATACTAGGCTGAGTCAGAGAAATGTTTACGCTGTTGGCGGGTTGTGGAATGAAAAATATGTGACCGATATTCAAAACTAAAATGTTAATGTATCAGTCAAAGGCTAACTTAGATTAGAACATAAGATCCTTTTGGATGATTACAAAGTCCGTCCTGAGCTAAACAAGCATAAGAATATCTGATTATCGATTTCTTCATAACCCCAAATGATCGTTGATTCTGTTTTTTGCTACAGTCAGAGAGATGAGTGTTGCTGCTAAAGTCGCCTTCATTGGAAAATCGAGCGCCTAGTATAAGGACAAGAATCGCCTCAAGGTCAAAGGCAATATTTTGGTCTTTATGTCAAACGAGAATGATACGCAAAAATCAAAAGTCATTACCCCTAGTTTGCTTATAGTTCGTGCACAAAACTATTGGTGCATCTGTGTCAAATGAGATGTCATGTGAGATTTACGTAACGCAAAATTACTTATGCAGAACCGTACAGAACGTTTCAGTTGTTGCTATTCGCGGGCATCTAATTTGAGACAAGCAGTCACGAAGATTCCTCTGTGCAGAATGATATGCATGAAGATGTTTTGGTTCAGTGTGATCACGTCCCTTCCCCCAGTCCATGGCGCCATTGCTTGCTGGGATTCTGCACCTTTCGTCTCAACTTCACCTGCGATGATTGCATCGGTTGCTGTGTAGGAGGGGGGTCCTTCTACCTTTGGTTATGCTGCAAATGCTAGCCTCTGTGCAGGCCGCCGGTTACATCATCCTCTAAAGTTGAGTTATTTGCATAATGAGTACTATCAATAAGTGGCTAATGACTCGTTCGTTCTAGAAAACGATTGTTTTGACATAATTAAGCTGCTAATGAAGTCAAGAACGTGCCAATTCTGGGTGAATTTGTTGCTGTGCCAGGGTAAACATCCTAGTAATTTGTCCATCTTATGGTGTCAAATCTGTCTAACATGAAATAAGCCGACGTCAAACTCTGCTATAGGATCGCGGGAAGCTTCTGTGTTGTATGCGCTTTCTGTGCGCTTTCTTTATCTGAGTGCTCATTAGCAGCGGTAAAACGTTTATCAATTCCATTAACGAGCGTGACTTTCTTACTGACTGACATCGAGTGCCCTCTTAGATTACAAAGTTGGACTTTGTAATCAAAAATTATCTTTAGTAATACCTCTTATCTTATAGACTTAGAAATGAGAAAAATGCTGGTAATGGGTTTGTATGGGGAACAAGGTTGCACATTCCATTCTGGTCCATTATTTACTTGCTATTGAAATCAAAATTCATTTCTGAAAATGACAATGGCACCAAATTTGAATTCAATGCCTAATAAATCATGGAACAGAATGGAATGTGGAGCTCTCGATTCTCATACAAACCCCTTACCACCATTTTTCTAGTTTCTGGATCTAAGAGATGACTCATGATGAGTGTTTCTGCCATTTTTTATTGAAAAATTTTCATATTTAAGTTAGCTTTTGACTGATAGATTGACATTTCCATTTTGAATATCGTCCACATAGTTTGTATTCCACTGCCTGCTAAACGTGCTTAACTTTTTTCCAACTCACCAGGTACATAAACGAAAATCTTGTAATCCTAGTCACCAAGACTGAGACAGCGTTCACACGATGCCGGCATATTTTGAAAACGGTGAAAAATGTGACGGATAGGCCTCCTGTTCAGACGAAAACGGCACATTTTTTGCCGGCAGATGTCGAAAACGGTAGATTTTGAAAACGGAACCCTAACCGGTATAAATTTGAAGCAGCATCGTGTGAACACTCAACAATGATGTAAACAGAACATTTTTCGACGCTCTTGGATCGGGACTGGTCGATTCTTATGGTGTAGGTACTTTTCCTTAGCATCAAAGTCCTGCAACGAGTTTTTACTATAAAATTTCTTACCGTTTTCAAATTGTGCCGGCATCGTGTGAACGCAGTCTGAAACCGTAAGCAGTAATGTTTTTCAATATCAGTTGAGTGAAGTCAAAATGAAGTGAACCTGATTCAGCCATCCATAAATCTGATAAAATGCTTCGCCCTTAAGCTGTCTCCGTGTCCAAATTATTGTCCAGACAGTGGTATTGCAAATTTTTGGAAGGCAATATCGCACTAGCATGGGCGCAGACTATACTGATTCCGTGAAACGAAGTGATTCCTCCTCCAATAGTATCTGCGCATCAGTGGCTCAAAGCCTGTCCAAGGTCACGTGTGGTTTCCATGATCGAGGAACCAAACTTCATTGGTGGAAAGACATCTCTATTGTTTTCTCTTAGTTTGATTAATTGATAAACATCTTCAAGGATTTCTCGAAATTGTTCTTATTGAATTTTATTCAATTGGGCGGCAATAAGTAGGTTTGAGAATTAAGAATTAGGTAATCAAAACATTCCCACGCAATGGGATTTGTTTGGCTTGGTTTGTTTATGCACACACCAACTAAATCAAGGTATGTCTTTGCTGATATCAGAAGAATCGCTTTGTGTCGCTGATTTGCAGGCTCTTCTGGAGGATAAACGTCTCTGAAGAAACTAGTTGAGCCTGCATACAGGTAGCCTGCGTGCAGAATCGACTGGTTTACCGAAATCGAATTGATCTGAATGGAAGATTAAAAATTTTCATTTCAATTTTCCATTCAACTCAATTCGATTTTGGTAAACCAGTCGAGTCTGCACGCAGGCTACAGGCGAAGGTCGCACTAGACTAACTACCTAAGTCCCAGTTTTCGCTTTGTTTATTGAATTGGATGATGGCATTCTGTTTCAACTAGTTTCAGCGATTATCAGTCCATCAAGGAGAGATACTATGAGGATTTGAGGATTTTAATACGACCAATATCACAAAGACTGCTAATGCTCTTTCAAAATGAAAGCGTTATTTTAAAGATAAATCTTCGTAATTTGTACATAGGAACAAATCAAACATTTCTAGGCGAGTTTCCACTTGTGCGAATGTGGTCGCGCGACCCGTGTGATCGATCGAAAGCAGTCGCGAGAACCAGTCGCACGACTGCGCGACCAATGGCTTGAGCATGCGTATTAAGCAATTATTGTAGAATCAAAGCAATCTGATTGGCTCTGTTCGTGCTGGTCGCAGAAAAGTTGAAGTCAATCCAACTACCAAAGTCAGTCGCGCGATCGCCGAAGGCTGGGGAATCTTCTTCTGTAAAACGAACTACGCATGCCCAAGTGGAAACCCGCCTTTACGCTAACTCAGATATAAGTGCATTTACGATCATTACTTTCTGGTGGCAGCCAAACTGCACGAAATCAAACTACAATCAAACTGCAGAAACAATCGACATTGTTGGGGAGATGAAGTGCTGACCCTATTGTTTTGACCGATTGTGATTCAGCTTTGTTGAGAGCGAATCAACGGTGGAGCTCACACTGTCATGTGCAACTTTGCTATTGTTTTCTTCTCCTGTTCTCAACCGTCAAGCTAATTTGCATATTACGTCATTGACATAAATCGCTACCACGCATGCGATCTGGAGCCCTTTCTGGGGGATTCCTCTATTCTTATCCCCAACAAGACATGTACCGAAAACAATGGCGTTTTAAGATTTTTTTGCAATTCGATGGAGCCCCATTCTCTGCTTTCTACCCAATGAATACAGGAAATCAGTTTTCAGATTTTTCTTCCCCAAATCATTGTCAACGACCCATGAACCAATTGGTCTATCAAATTCTGTAAAAGAGTATGGTATTTACCAAATGCAAAAGATGTAAAAACATGGCTAGATCTTGTACTGGACAACAGCCTTCTGAGCAAAGAATACTAGAAAAAGCTGGTCGATCGATTGTCGATTGGCGAATGCGAAGGATGTTGTGAAGCGTTTGCAAGCATCTATCAAATTTTTCAGAATTCCCTCTTTTTATTTGTTTGTTTTTTTTCTCAATTTGCTTTGAGTGGGCTTGTCAGGATTTCTAGCTACTGAAAGCTAATTTAGGCCAACTGTGCATGCCGCATTTGCAAGGAGAGGGAAATAAAGGCAAGTGCAAAAGGGTATGGATGAAACAATGCCTCCACACTTCAATCTTTCTCCGCTCTGGAACTAAATGAGCTTCGTCAATCACCATCCACAAGCCCACCACACAACGTGCGCCACCAATTGAACATTATTGCGGAAAGAATTTGACTTACCTTCTTGGTTGACCAGTGATGTGCTAACGGATTTGAAATCCCTTGAAATCGCTCTAATGCCATGGCTGTCAAGATGCAGACTGAAGCCGTCAATGAAGCAGACTGTGTGGTACGTAGCAGCTTACAAACACCGGAGCTCGTTATCCAATGCTTGCCTTTGAGCCGCTGATAGATATCTAGTGGTATGGCTGTTGCATAGATGATGTCTGCTAGAGAAAGATGACATATCATTTGCTTATATGCCGACAGCCCGCTCTGCTTGAATCTTTTCACCCTAACGAGTATGACAAGTAAGTTGCCGATACCTGCGACCAGCAAAAATGGTATGTACATTGTTACAAGAACTATGCTGAAAGCAGTTAGCTCGGATGGAATTGGTTGACTTCTCGTTGATGCGTCTGTTGTGATTAAGCTTCCATTGTGTGTTGTATCATTGTATAACGATCTGTTAAACAATGTTGCATTGTTCATTGTTGCATTGTATACAATTAGGTTGCTCATCGTTCAGTTCGATGTAAAAGCCATATATCACATTCTTGCAGGGATCATTTTCAACATGCTTCTAGATTGTATGATCTGCAACGATAATAACATTATGATGATTATGATGAATTATTCAGATTCGTCATGATGATGATAATTTATTCATGAAACATATACATTAATATCTGCACACTTACGTTGCAATCGGCCCAGCACGAGCAAGCTTATTGAGTCTGGGCGCTTAACCCTATTTTGGCTGATGATACACAATTCGATTCAGTTCAATTCAGTTCATGATGATGTACAGGAATGATAAGCAATTCAAGTCCGTAAAGCAATTCAGTTCAATACTGAGAATGCCAGGGACTATTAATATGTCAACGGTACTGCAGCCACGGAGCTATTGGAAGCTCGAAGCATAAAGCTTATTAGTACTCGCAGGTGACTGGAGCCTTTGATTTCTACGCATTACACAACCGACAAGTAACCGTATGGTGACGTGGGTTTATAAGGAGTGGAAAAGGATTTCTGATGTGGTATTTTAGCTCTTTAAATAGTTAGCCAGGAACCACGACTGTCCACGACTATGACAAAAATTTCATAATAGTGCAGATTTATAATCTAAAAGATGTCTAGAAACAAGCTATACGACGACTTTCTAATCTTCACTAAAGTCCTTAGGACAATCTACAAGAACAGCACTGAAAAACGAGCTATCTTTTGTACATATAGAAATACAACAACATTTCGCCTCCCAAACTTACCCTAAAGAAATGCCCTTGCAGCGTCTCTCAAGGGCTCATTGCTGTAAGGGCATTTGGTTACGTTGGGGGTAAGTTTGGGAGGCGAAATATTGTTACAGTTTAGTTTGGATTCAGAATGTCAGAATTTCAAGCTCAGGCCTAACCAAACACGAAGTTGTAAAGAAATACAAACATTGCTTGGCTTGAGTGAGTATTGAATCATTATTATTTCACGGTTAGTTCAGACAGTACAACAATAGTGTCCGAACTGCCAATGAACAAAGTTATAAAAACTAGACGCTAAAATAGGCCATGTTTCTATGCTGTACATGATCAGGTCTTTCTTTCTTCCGCTACTTCTACCAGTGACTTGAAACATTACAAAACAATTTTTAGTCCTCTAACATTTGATACAAATTTAAATTCACATCAAGAAAATGTTTTGTAATGTACAAATTCAAAATGTATGGAAGGGTTAAATGTCTAGATTTCATTGAATCCAAACAATGTCTCCTCCCTCAGGTTAAGATTTGAAACGAATGTTTCCCAAACAATGTGTATTGTTGGTGTCCTTCTTTGAAATAATTCAAGTTTTATCGGGAAAATTTCAATTATTGGCTCTTTTCTGAGAACCAAAGTCAAAATAAGCCTTAAAGGCATTGCATTATTGATTAAGCTGTATTAATAGATAAATGTTTTGTTGGAAATAATCTGACTGTCGCTGTAACGCTGAAATCATAATCGAATTATTATCTAGTGCACATTCTGACTGGTGTTATGAGTACGAAGTCTGTGCATTAAGACCGACGGCTTTAGATTTTCCTATACAACAACGAAACCGACTTGTCATAAGTTTATTACCCGATAGCTCCTAAGTTTGGCACATGTCATTTTTCCAACGCATGTTGTTACTTTTTATGGGGTGAGTGGCCGAGTGGCTTATACAGTCTTCGTCAGGTGACTGAACTTAAGCTTGGTCGAGTGAGGTCAAACTCTGGATAGGTGACCTCGGAGGTCTGACCTTACAACTCACCTCGTCGTCCTTCGGAAGGGACGTTAAACTAGGGGTCCCATGCCTGGATGCAGCATGCACAGTGGGCCTAAATTAGCTTTCAGTAGCTAGTCTACTCAAAAACAAATTGAAAACAAACGTCACTGAATTTTATTGTTACAGTGAAAGCGGAAGAAGCGTGCCCCCTATGTTTTCAATAATCAAACTAGAATCGTATCTTCATTTGATTTTCTTTTCTCTGCATGGTGAAATCATTGAACATTCTTGTTCACTGTGGTTTCCAAGGGAAGGAACTCCTATTGTAATCCTTCATACGCTCCGCCCAACGGAAGCAATATTCGAATCGGACCGAAACAAATAACAAAGCAAAATTTGAATAGTTATCCAATCATGAAAATCTATTTTCAAATAATCTTCAAATTTATATGGTACGCCTCCTACGCTTTTGCTGTAACCTCACGGGCCTAAAGCAATTGCTGTGGTGACAAAAGCGCATCCTTATATGGCATTATAGAGGGCCACTTGAAAACCGCGGGAAATTAGGGATTAAGGTTGGGAGGGGCGGACGCCTATGGCACGTGAGAAGCACAATTTCCTGATAAACTAGGATTATCACAGATAAACCCGGTTTATCTGCTAAGAAACGAAGTTTATCTGAACGAATCGCAATTATCTGTCGATAATCTTTGTTTACCACTTTTGAGTGGCGATTAACTCGGCTGATGCTGCATAAGCCAAGACGACCACAGATAAATCAAGCTTATCAAACTAACTGCAATTATCACGTGATAATCAGAGTCATTTCATTTCATTTCATTTCATTCATTTCATTTTTTATTTTTTATCCACGGTAGCCCCGTCAATCTGCATTGATTGCTTTACAGGGGGCCGTGCAAAAATACATATAATTTCCAAATTTAAAACCTAATCCTAATTAATTTACAATTGTGTTTACAAAAACGAAAAAAAAAATCAAATGAATGTACATAAAAAAGATCTTTAACCCTCCACTACGTCTTTAAACCTCCTTTTGAAGGTAGAAAGGGAGGGTGCAAGTCTGACATCAGAGCTTAATTGATTCCACAGCTTAGGCCCACGAAATGATATTGACTTCTGCCCATTTGCCGTTTTGAAGAGAGGAACACGCAAGTCAGCTTCGGTATTTCTAAGTCTCATTGTGTTAAGCGCTGAGTTCTTTACAAACAGCTCGGAAAGATATTCAGGCGCAAGACTATTTGTTGACTTAAACATTATGGTCGCTGTTTCACTTAGAATAATGTCCGAGATTGTTGGCCACCCCAGCTTTTTAATCAGACCAGTTGCTGAAACATGATAGCTGCTATTCGTAACAATTCTGGCAGCTCGATTTTGCAGTCTTTGGAGGGCATCAATTTGAGTTTTGCCGCAACATCCCCATACTGAGCAACAATAACGAAAGTGGGGCTCAACAATTCCTCTGTACATTTTACTGAGCGTTCCCTGTTGGAGAAATTTCTTTGCATATTTCAGAAAGCCTAAAGCTCGAGAGACTTTGTTTCTCATACCCTTTATATGCTCATCCCAAACAAGATGACAATCCAACTGAACACCGAGGTATTTAGTCCTCTCGACAGTTTCTATCTGTGTGCCATTTATGAAAAAGGACGGCTGCTCACTGACTTCTTCGGAAATCCTCTTGAGCTTTGGACGGGATCCAACTACCATTGCGTGAGTCTTAAGGACGTTTAAAGACAGTTTGTTTCCCTGAAGCCAATCTTTTAAACAATCTAGATCTTCGTTCATAAATTGGTTTAGATCATCGATGTTATTTGATGCAAATGAAAGACTAGTGTCATCTGCATACATGGTCACTTTACAATTATGCAGTCATACTCAAGCTGACAGATAAACTCATTTTTATCTGGTAGATAAACTTAGATTATCGACTTAACTCCGTTCTCACTTGTTAATTTCAGCTTCCCTCTCTCCTCATGCTTTGTTGTGATAATCGACTGAGCAGAAACCGCGCGCGCATGTGCCAAAACGCGAAACTTTGAGCCCCGTTAGTTCCCTGCAACAGATCCCGAAATTAGGCAACACTTGACATTTTCTTCTTGGAGCTTAAACTCTTGATTTATCATTCCAAAAAGCTTATCTATGCAAACACCTCTTTGTCTATGATTGCTCAATGATGTCATTTTACACAATTTCGGCTCTGTCGTGATAATAAAGGTCTACAAGATAAACTGAGTTTATTCGTCAGCTTGGCCAAAATTCTGATTATCACGTGATAATTGGAATTATAGTTTGATAAACTTGGTTTATCTGTGATCATCTTGGCTTTTTGCAGCATCAACCGAGTTTATCATCACTCAAAAGTAAATAACTAAGATTATCGCAATTCATTCAAATAAATCTAGCTCATCAGCAGATAAACCAGTTTTATCTGTGATAATCCTAGTTTAAAGGAAATTGTGATTCTCGTGTGCCGTAGAGATGCCTTGTATTGCCTGGTTTTTGAAACTTCAGTCATGTTCTGAAAGAAGATCATTGAACGCCTTGGCTTGTATCATCAGCTTTTACCGATCAGTTTCCATTTCGGGTCACTCGATACCATTGCAACTGGTTTTTGCTATTTTCAAAATGCATGCACTGTCCTTATTATTGCTCTGAATAAGAAATTTCGTTATAGCCAACATAGCTTTGATGCATTGTGAAGATTAATTTGTTGCCGAGGCAAGAAAAGAGTTTTTGCAATGCATGATAACAAATTATATAAAACATTTCACACTCTTTCGACACACTTTAAGTCAATTATACAATTTTAAAACAGTTATGAAACATCTTTCGACCTTCCAGTCCTCATCAGTCGACCTTTTCGTTTTCGCCTTGAGCGTTTTCGCCTTGAGCCGCCTTGAGCGTTTTCGTTTTCGTTTTCTAAATGACGTTTTCGCCTCGTTTTGATCAGTCGAAAATCAAAACGAGGCGAAAACGTCACTCAGTTGCTACATGTGGTACATCAACGTATTAACGTAATTCCATTCGGTTTTCCTGTTCATTACGTTTTTCTTTCCTTCTGTCTGTTTATTCTTAGTCCTTTGAGGTAGTTTAAGAGGAACACAGAAATTCTAATTTTCATTCAAGAGAGCTCAGTTTAGGTAATAATAATAATAATAATAATAATAATAATAATAATAATAATAATAATAATAATAATAATAATAATAATAATAATAATAATAATAATAATAATAATAATAATAATAATAATAATAATAATAATCAATTTATTTAAAGTTGGCGCTAACATAACTATGTACAGTAAATATTAAAAACAATACTATACAAGCTAATCCAAGCCAACTGCTAACATTAATACATCTAATGAATATATATACATGATTAAATAAAGAAGATATAAAATACAAGGTATAAAATTTCAAAGCAGAATTAAAAACGTAGTATCATAAAAATCCGAGCAGTTTAAAATCCGAAATTCTGGCTCTGGTGTGTCATGGTATCACAAAAATCCAAGTTGTTGTATAAAAGTCCTACATAATCTGCATGTGCAGTCAGTGCCATTCCAGCTTTTAATTTCTTTCTTAAATGTCAATCAATTAATGTCAATCAAAGCCCTAGATCTTTCAACATGGCGTCAACAATAACTAAAAGAAATGTGAGGTGTTGGAGCATAATCAGTCTTGTCTAACTACAATTGTCACGTTGTTTCAATATCAAACTTGGGGTACTTAAGGAAGTTGAAATAGAAATTTCAATGCACCAATTAGATTAAGCAGCCTCGTTTTCGAAATTTATCAAAATTCCTTCCTATTGTTCCTATGAAAATTTCGAGCCCAGATTAGGATTTAGCACTCAAACATTAGTCTAGTTACATGTCTTTAACCTGCTGGCATTTGTGATGTTGATTTTATGACAATGTAAAGTTCAAAGATTTATAAGGGATTTGACCCAAAAAATCGTTCGGGGTGAAACTTTACACCCCGAGTCATTTTCACGGTCAAATCCCTTATAGATTTTCAAACTTTACATTTTTTGTTATCAATCTAAAATCTTAAAAACAACAATTCAATACAACTACTGTGACATTTGTAGCGAGGAAAGACACAAGGTCACCGGGTCCTCACTACAAATGCCACAACTTTACATCGCCATAAAATTAACACCACGACCGATAGCAACATGAAAACTTATGGTTCGACTAAATTTTGGGTGCTAAATCCTAATTTGGCCTCCAAAATCTCAAATGAACGAATTTTGAATAATTTCCAAAACGAGGCTGTTAATCGAAGTGGTGTATTGGTGTGATTTCAATTAAAGGCCAAGAAGCCTCATCATAGTTTCATCAACAACTCAAAGAAATGTGAGAATCACGTTGTTGTACATTATCTAGATACGATTCTTAAGTTGCTTTAATTTCAAAGTTAGCGGAGGGCGAACCCGGATTAATTTCGTCGGGCCTCTAGTCACAGCAGGGTAACTAAGCTAGCTCAGTGTTCGGTTGAGCTTTGCCATGTTGATGTTTCTAGATGTCTTGGGAAACATTCTAGCTTTATGTAGATATAAACTAATAGGTGGTCTCAGGATTCTTCAGCCTGTTGGAGGCCCGGAGAGAGTAGTCCGGAGTGACCAAGATCAGAATTGCATCTACAGATTGATAAGTATAAAGGACCCATTTGCAAGGTAGCACGCTCAAGAATTTTGAACCCATTTGCATGAATATCAGGAAATTTCTGACCCATGTGTTGAAATAGCCCTGAATAATAGACCCATGATACTAAACCGATAGATGCAACAAAAACATCTTAATCTGCAGAAAGAAGATTGTTAACTCCTGTAAAAGAACTGCAATCAAAATAAACCTGTAACTAGAGAGAAAACTGTTGAAACCTGCGTATATCTGAAAGGAAGAGAAGTTTGAACTGCAATAAAGGACAACGTTGAAAACCAAAAACGCGTTTCGTCCCACACTCGTCAATTCAGTTCATGCGAAGAACAAACTAGTGATACAAGCAGACCCCTTTGTTATCAAAATAAACCTGTAACTAGAGAGAAAACTGTTGAAACCTGCGTATATCTGAAAGGAAGGAAAGTTTGAGCTGCAATAAAGAACAATGTTGAAAACCAAAAACGCGTTTCGTCCCACACTCGTCAGTTCAGTTCATGCGAAGAACAAACTAGTGATACAAGCAGACCCCTTTGTTACCTGACCAACAAAAGAATTCGAAAAACACGTTTTGGTTACACATGAGCCAGTCCATTACACCTAACTCATGTGCATGAATTTGGAAGCTTTCAAGTTCCAAGATTCTTTGATTAATGGTCAATTCATTTACTAGTAAGACTGTTGCTGTTGTTGTTGCTACAAAAAGTACTTCTTTTCTCGACTCTATCGTTTCGATTCCATTTTCTCGACTCCATTACACCTAACTCATGTGCATGAATTTGGTAGCTTTCAAGTTCCAAGATTCTTTGATTAATGGTCAATTCATTTACTAACAGACTGTTGCTGTTGTTGTTGCTACAAAAAGTACTTCTTTTCTCGACTCTATCGTTTCGCAGCAAACGAAAATGAATTTTCAGTCATTTTAGATGGACAATCATTACAAGTGATTATATTTGAGATAATAAGAAAATACCAGCTACTCTTTATCAGAATTAAGACAAATAATAGACTCATATCTAAGGGATTTCAGTAAAATAACCCATCCATGTGAGCACGTCCAGTGTCACACCATATTTAGATAGTTTCCCTGGGTTAATGGAACCAGTTGGCAAAACTGGGAGACAGACTTCCAGCCCACGGAATTTCTGATCACAACTTTGCACACAGTACTGGCAAACAACGTCAATAATGATTTGGCGGTGCTTTGACCAACAACATCTTTGCTAGGTTAAAGTTACAGGATACACTTAAATTGAGCTGAATAAATGCAATAGAAATTGTCTCATTGACTAATATGATGTTTACAAAAGGCATGTCAATTTAAGAAAAGTTTTTTGAGTCAATTTCCTTTTGGAAATATAGTCACCCTCGTGCACTATCTTTACTTTTTGCTAGCAAAATGACGTCATCAGGTAACAAAATAGTGGATAACTCGAGAATGAAATTAGAAAGTATAGAAGGATGTAGATGTAAAATGTATTGTAAAGTTTTAGATGAATATAGAAAAAAAAAATGAAACAAGGTACATAAAATTATAAACGACATCTTGATCACTCAAAATTGTTATTCATTTGCATCAATAAAAATTTTCAGGAAAGCATGAAAAAACTTACTTTATCGCATGTGTCAAAGACTCTTTGACATGTTGTCTTTCTTTTCTCTGCTGTGTTGTGTTATCACACTCGATTCAAATTCTTGCCTTCCTGTTGCATCAGCTTGTTTCCTACAGGCTAATTTTATTTCATAAAATCTCCGCCGATCTAATACTGGATTGAAGCCGATTCTCCTTATATATTGGAGCCAAAACTCCCACACATCCTTTTCAGCTCTTCTCTTGGCATATGGCGGACGTGTTTTGTTGGCTGAGCTCGAAGTAAAGAAAATTCGTTCTCATCTGCATGAATACGGAAGCTGAACGCGAAAAGGACCAATTCCTCAATTCTTAACGCGCGTCTATCAAATCATAGTCATGACTAAATGTACCCACACGTGTCCAATTTGGTTTTACAAAAAACTGCGCTTGGCTTCAACAAAAGAAGAAGGATTTCTGCGGTGCTAAAAAGAACTGTTGGTGTGAACAGACGAGTTATAGCTAAGAGAGAGCAGGAAAGATCGTACATTATCACATGTATCGCAGATGTTTCGATTTGTCTTCTTTCTCATCTCTGCTGTATTGTGCACTCAGATAATGTTAAACTTTCAAATATGAGATAGTCTATTTTTCATAAGTTATAAGTTGTTACCTTCGTGTTGCCTTTGCTTGTTTCTTCTACCTAATAACCACAAACATGCTAATTCTCAGGGCAAAAATATCTTTGCTAATTGAAACAATGCAGTTCGCATCACATGTGTATCAAGTGTACCAATCCTTGACTAATTGCTCAAATGAAACTCTGCTTTAGTTTCAACACAAGAAGCACATGATCTTCTCGGTTCTGACAAGAACTGTTACTGCGAACAGATAAATGATAGGCCTAGCTAAAGAAAAGCATGAAAAAACTGAGTGTGCTAAGTTGCGTGGACTGCGTGGGTTGCGTGGGTTGCGTGAGTTGCGTGGGTCAGAAAGTTTGCGCGGGTCGTGAGTCGTGAGTCGTGGGTCATGGATAGATTTGCGTGGGTCGTGGGTAAATTTGCGTGGGTAGTGGCTTTCTTTTGAGATAATTTTGCGTGAGTAATCTTGTATGGGGGGGGGGGATTTTTTGCATGGGTAACCGATTTTGCGTTGATCCATGTTTTTGGTGCGTGATATGCACATTTTGCAAGGGTAACCCATTTTGAATTACAGCATTACAGCCTTGGCTATCTACTTAAGGCAAACTTTGTGCATAATTTCTTGTTATTGAGTCCAGGGGGAGGGGGTATTGAGGCGAATTATGAGACCAGACCATGACCAGACCAGACTAATCAACTTTGGGCTGTAGAATCCGAATTCCCATGTTGCTTAGTCAATTCTTTGGCTAGTACCTTCCACCTAATATCCACAAGCATGATAATTCTCAAGGCAAAACTATATTTGCAATAGCTAAGAAAAGCACGAAAAGCCTAACTTTCTCGCATCTATCAAAGACGTTTCGATTTGTTTTCTTTTCATCTCTGCAATGGCCGTGTAATCAGACAATTTCAAACGTTCAAAGAAAAGATGAAACAGTCTATGCTATAAGTCGTTGCTTTCATAGGCGTAGGTGGCCGGGGGCGGGGCTACAGAGGCTGCAGCCCCCCCCCAAAGATAGAAAAATTTGCAAAAACGGCCATGATCTGGCTGAAAATCGGCCTTAAGTCGGGCATAGTTTTCGTTAACAATAGATTTTTTATCATGCTGCCCCATAAATTTGATCTCCCCCTACGCCCATGGTTGCCTCTGTTAAGTGTCTCTTCATTACATCCACGTACACGGTAACTCTCAAGGTAAAGCTATTTTAGTCAACTTTAAAGGGACAGGGTCACGTAACTGTAAACAAACCTATTATCTCCATAATCTATATTGTTGCCCACACGTGGCCATTGCGTTCTGCACAGATTTTGGTGGATGGGGTGAATCCACAAGAAAGTTAATTCCAAAAATCCACCAATATCTCTGCAATCGTACAACATATGAGTGTTTCGTTTGCTTCTCTTCGAAGCTCAAGAGTCCATCTTCAAAATAAAGGAAAATAGTGGAAAATCTGTGTGATAAGGCCTATCAAAAACGCTGCAAATCGTCATTTCGAAAGAAGTTTGTTTACATCACGTGACCCTGCCCCTTTAACAATCCTAATCGCACCATCGCACCCCATGTTTATCAAATGTACCCATCGGTGTCTAATTGCTTTCAAAACTCTTCTTAGGTTTGAAAAAGAGAATCATGATTCCTTTGATTCTGAAAAGATTTAATTTGAAAACAAACTTTTGTAAAACTTACCCAAACACATGTATCGAAGATGTATTGTTTGACTTATTGTCCTCTTTCTTATCTCTGCTGTATTGTGTTATCAGACAATGTTAAACTTTCAGAGATACGATAAGTCTTTATCTGCTTACAAGCTGCTGCCTTCTTGTTTCTTTCAGAAGTTGCCTGTGCCTTATATCCACATATTTGACCTCAGTAGACTCCCAAGTACAGCTTACTCGACGAAAAAATTGAATGGCACTTCTTAAACGCGTTCTGTCAACAAAAGAATTCGTCTTTTTTGTTGAAACCTCTAGGATTTTACGAGGAATTAATGTACTTTAAACCTTCACTGAACCAATAACATACATCGTGTTGTGCTTATTGAATAAACAAATCAAATAAATAAACCAGCAAAATTTTATCCATTAGATAACAACATGAGTGATTTTCTTTCAAACGTTTTCGCTTGTTTTCTTTGTGAATATCAATTTGATGAGCTCTCCTAACTTTCATCCAATTTTCAAAACGTTAAAAAGTCCTCATAGTGAAATTGACAAAAGTGTGAATGCTAGAAAACCTTTGAATGCTTTCGAGATTAACCGTCAAACCTACACCACCATGAATACACTGTATAGTCTTCAGTATATCTAAGCAGACAGAATCATTCTGACTGGTATCACTAAACAACAATACTGTTTGTTTTCACATCGCCTCCTTTATAGATGAAATGCCGCCGTCTTTGAGCATTGTTATAAAGTTTCTGGTGAATTGATAATCAATCTTTTTAAATTAATTCTTCAAAGTTTGCACAACAAATTTTACGATGCCAATTCGAAATGTCAACAACAGATGAAATATAAACTTGAAATCTTTTACAAATCCTTGTTCTAAGCCAGTTCGTATTCATCACCATGATTTTACAAATTTACATTTGAAAACAGTCGCAGCCCACCTATGTCTTATTTTGCCAACATATTTCTGTCTCTTCATTTATAATTAATGTTTTGTGGTTTGAAATAGATTCATGTGGTTCGTATACTCATTATTCTAATATTCTTGGTAGAAACTGTGTGTATAATTCAAGAAATGAACTTCATCACACCCAAACTGTTACCGGGTTACTCAGAAAAATGTTTAGACAGAAGCTAGCATTTGGTTTTCTGATTGTTCAATAGATTAGTTGTGATAATTAGCTAACATGTTAATGGACATGCAAAAGTTTTATTGGTCAAAGCTAGTTGATCATTTTCAAGTTACGGGTGATTTTATCAAAAGTGTCAGCTCTGTGGTCTTCAAAGTTCTTGGGCCAAAATCGATCTTTATGCTATAAAAAATCTTTTATTTTTCAATTGTTAGATAGGGTGTTACTGGGAATTTTGAGGAAACTTTCTGGATTTTCTTCCCGACATCCTTCCATTTTCACATCTTGTGGTGTCCAATCTATTCAGCTTTATCTGTTCGAACAAGTGTTCTCAGTGACACCAAGGCCGAAGCCATTAGGGATTGGAGGCGGAGAGCGCCCTAGAAGGCAATTTGTCTGAAATTTTCTAAGGATAAATTCTGAAATGAATTTCGTATCTGCAGCACATTTTTACCTCATATTTACTAATTTGAAGGCTGCAATGCATTGAAACTGCAAAATAGTTGCACAATATAGTCACTGTAAGTCATTTTCCAATAAATTGTACTGTATTGTTGCTGTTGTTGTTGTTGTTGTCGTTGTTGTTGTTGTTGTTGTTGTTGCTGTTGATTTTGACATCGGAACATTTTGGTTGTTAGTTTCCCTATGAATTCAAGGCTTGTATCAAGTCTGAACGATGCTTAGTGTTGACATTACAGTTTTAAGCTAAAACGACTAAATTTGTGAACAAATCAGCCTCTTGATATCAAATGGTTT
This sequence comes from Aurelia sp. 3 sensu Dawson et al. (2005), assembly GCA_964020215.1. Lineage (NCBI taxonomy): Eukaryota > Metazoa > Cnidaria > Scyphozoa > Semaeostomeae > Ulmaridae > Aurelia > Aurelia sp. 3 sensu Dawson et al. (2005). Next base: position 17,966,909 of record OZ026584.1, read on the forward strand.
CAAGTAAAATGGCTGATCCTAACCCTAACTCTAAGGGACAGCGAAGAATTCATTGTATGACATGGCCAGTGCAGAAGAAAACTTCTTCCAAAAAATCTGCTCACCCCGTATGAAATTATTGCACGAAATCCAACTACCCCGTCACCCTTTCCTTAAAGATGTATCTACCCCGTATTCATTAACTGCAAATGGTATATAGTTCCGACGATGAATCAGCCAAAAACCATATTGAATTATATAATAAATATGGCACTTTCCCTGAATAGCCCTAAATATTATCAAAATTTTCAAGAAAGAAGAAACGTGGAAGAAACTGAATGTAAGCAGTATTGATTATTTTCGGTTCAGATACTCCAAAATATTTTTCCTTCCTGTTAATGAGCAAAGTTTCAAAACAATATTGTCTCATCGTTATACATAGGTGAAGGTTTAAGCAAAACGAAAAATCTGGCTAACCCTTTTTCTAAACATGTGTTGTCCAATTTTAGACAAACCAAAAAGAACTTGCTTTTTATTGTTACAATTAGGAAAATGTTTCTATCCCGTTATTCTGTGTGGTATCATGGTTTCAAAATAAGAGCTGATTGAAAGTTTTAGAGACAATCTGGAGTGGTAGTCAAGACACAACTTGTTTACCGATAAGGATTCCAAACATAAGCTTTAAATTTTAGAATTTCCGAGGTTATTCCCTGAAAAGAGATAACCATCAACTGAAAGCTAACGTCAAGAAAAGATAGGGGCTTGTATCAACGGAATATGTACCAATCGAAACATTTATTAGCTCAGTTTCTAGTGTTTACGTAATCTTAGGGCTGAATAATCAAGCTTTGGATTATGTATGCGAAGTTTATTGAACTATTTATTTTTCACCTTTTAGGCTATCAATGGCTATTAATGCCATTGATAGACCATTCCCGTGGGGATCTAAACCAAACAATTGTTTTTCCTTAGTTTTCTCATTTAATGCATGTCTTTTTTCAATCTTTTGGCGGCGAAACAGAATGTTTGTCATGGTTTTGAAGTTCAAATCTTCATGAATATGAATCTGCTGAAGGCCTATTTCAGAACTCATGAAAAATCGTGGGTGGCAGGATACTGCTGTGTTGGCCTCCATGGAAATATCATACATAATTGCTTCAGTATTGTGTACTTTTCTTCTTTTTGTTTGTTGTTTTTGGCCAAATATTCGTTTGACCTAAGACAGCAACCATGGAGAGGGGGAATGCCCAATTCTGTAAGTTTACGTGAAATATTGAAGCAATTCTTTATAATAACTTGATGGAGGCCAACACAGCAGTTTCCTACCGCTCATGGCGAAACACAACTTCACTAAAATCACTAGTAGGGACCTTTAGCAAGGCAAAGCCAGCCAGAACATCGTCTTGTATGGTACAACCGAACATAGTCTCCCACAAGTTACCTTCACATGTTCTGAAACATTAGCCTCACAACATAGTCCCAGATATCGCAAAAATAACAACAACAACAACAACAACAATAATACGTAGCAACAACAGCAATATTTTTATTTTTGCTCAATCTGGAGCGTGGTTAGTTGGAGCGTCCATCAGTCTTTCAATAGCGATGACTAAGAACATGTCATCAGGCTACTGAAACATGCCAAAACAAAATCTCCTTCTTCATCTAAATACTTTGGAACCATCTTTTTCCTTGATTAAATTAACATTTGAAATTAGTGAGATTCACTTTGAAGATCCAGATCTGAAGAACAGCACGTAAGAAACAGGATTTCCAAGTTGTGCAATTGAAAAGGACAACTTCATAGACTCTCAAGGGAAGCAAATTTGAAAGGAAAACAAGGAGTCTTTTCAACCTGAGGTTCGGAAACAAAGGACACATTTGCGTTGCCGTTGCAGTCGCCGTCCTAGTTGCCTAGGACCCTAGGTCCCTAGTAATTATGGAACGGAGAGCCCAATTTAACCAAGTCAATTTTAGTCATTCGCCTGTGCTATGATTTTTCAAACTATGAATCTGCTTAATGAATTGCTTCATTACAATGGGCAAATGCCGCACGTATTTTTTGACTCATCCGATAAGTTCTTGTACGAGGTTGTTTAGTGTATTCGCTGTATGCAATCAAACGACGCACAAGTTGTTTTGAACAATTTAAAGAAACGATCTCTGCGAAAGTTTGTACTTGTAAAATCTCACAGCAGTTTTAAAATTCATGATTACAAAACAGAATTATTTCCGTGGCAACGAGAAGACTCCGAGTGCTGGTACTTCCCATATCAATATATTCCATTAATAAATTCATTTTTATCGATTGTTATTGCACATATCTCCATTTAAGTTCTTCGTTCCTCAACTGCTTTAGCTTTTGGTAATGATAAATTAACTAGTGGGCCTATTAGTATCTCAGTTTAACATTTTTCTGCCAGCTTTTCTTTCAAGGCATCGATATTTTAGTAGGAACATCGCGATCTTTCTCTGGAGTCCATCGGGTTTATGACATTTAATATTTGAAATTAGAACGAAAAGAACATCGCTCACTTCGCTCGCAGCTCAACATTCACAAAGAGCTCGCATATCATTCTTTATCGCGTGCAGCGAGCGATGTTTCTTTCGCGGGGTGAGTGGCTGAGTTGGGTTCGTCAAGTAACTGAAGTTAAGGTCGGTCGAGTGAGGTCAAATTCCGGATGGGTGACCTCGGAGACCTGACCTTACAACTCACTGTGAAATGTATTCATTGTTTTATGATACATGTAGCTTTTATTTTTTATGGTTACCCCCCAGAAGAGACACTTTTATATCGATTACATCATCGAGTAGCCTCGATTCAATGTCGGGGCTATTGTTGCGCGATAGGCCAAAGTTTTTGACCGCCTGTTTTATAGAAACCGTGTATTTGTCAAGCTGAATGTTTAATGAAGTATTGAGTGGAAAGACGTTGTTTATAGTCGAACCTACGATTAGACCAAGTGTTTAACATCACCTCGCCGTCCTTCGGAAGGGACGTTAAACTAGGGGTCCCATGCCTAGATGTGGCATACACAGTAGGCCTAAATTAGCTTCAGTAGCTAGAAATCCTGACAAGCCCACTCAAAACAAATTGAAAGGCAAAAAAAATTCTAATTTCAAATATTAGATATAATAAACATGAAAGACTTATCACTTATCGCGTTATCATTTTAAGATACTGCCCCTGAGAAATGTACTTGGTACACATTTGCTTCTTGCCAACGACTTAAAGACATTCATCAACTATCTAGCAGCCTGTGAGAAATTACTCACTTAGCCAGTTTCAAAAAGTGCATATCTTATTGCTGCGTCAGCTGCATAATATTTCAACAGAATCAGCGAGCTGAAATACCCCTCGTAATCCTGCAAATCGCTTTGCTCTAAATAGTTTACTTTTATCACACAATAATGAAGACGTCCGAGGCGGTGTCATCAAGGCCATCTTAATTGTCTCTTATTCAATGGAATGAATGCTTGTTTTGTCTATGTTTTGGTCTTCAGTGTGTGAGCGGAGATACAGGCACTTTGCGCTGCGATGCAGGGTCGTTGGAAGTATCTCAAACTTGGAGGCCACGACGCTTCGAGGGCACTTTTCAAGTGACATTTTCTAAGAATAAAATGGGGCACTTCTTTAAAAATTTTGGGGGCACGTGCCCCTGATTTCCCTTCCCCAATTCCTACGGCTATGCTGCAATGCCAGCAGAACTGAGGTGACTGCAAGAATGATGGGTTGCGAGACAGGGAGAGGGGGGCAAAGGCATCTTGTAATGTCAGCAGAATGAGAAAGGCCTATTACTTTTATCCCATTCCATATGATGGTGCAGTTTGTTCCCGTTTCCCAAACGCTGCACTCACTAACTAATGCTATTGCTGGTATCTACGTTCTAAAAATCACGAACATCATACAGCCCTTTTGAAAAGTGGCAAACTGACTGGTTTGCCCTTGTTGCAGGTATGTCATTTCATATTTCAATTGCCACTTCTTTAAATGCTTGAATCTAGCGAGAGCTGTTGAAATACAGAATGAATTACCTGCAAAGGAAACAAAACTAAACAGTTTGCTACTTCTAGAAAAGGCGGTATCATTTTTGTCCTCTTTGAAATATGTTAAAAAAGAGCTGCAAAGCATATTAACTCAAAACTTTATGATTTGATAGCATGATCAACTTAATGAAATTAATTTCTGCGTCTAAATTGCACATTCTACCACAGAGAAATGGCTTTTCCTACAAATTAGTGAACGGTTCATAAAGTTATTTTTTTGCAAGCACCGATGAATAATTTTGGGACGCATTGTAAATCATATTTCATATTATTCCATATTTCATATTTGATTTGTTCATGGAGGCTTGCCCTTCAACGGAAGTTTTTTTTCAAGGGCATTTCATCAATAAACGCATTTCATCAATAGACGTATTTTTGAGACAGTAGTGAAAGTCTCTTAAAATCATCAGAATTCGAGCACTCGGAGTTTCTTACGAGTTTCTTAAAGGTTCAAGAACAGGCTTCATGTTTACAACAGATACTCTCGTGAATACCTCAAAACAATGTTATTTTGAAGCCACCCCAATCTTAAGGGACCAGTCATTAATAATGCCAGGAAGGGGGCTGGAAGATATTTAGAGGGGTCGCCAAAAATTCTGGGCTGTGAAAGGGGGGCCACTAAAAAGCTTAAGTCTGATAAAGGGGGCCATGAAAACTACAAAGCTAATCTGAGCTATCTAAAACGAAACTTCTTCCTTGTACGATCTTTGTACAACCTTGCATTTCTCCTCACAGTATCATTAATGAATATTTTCATAAATCTTTAGGAACGATTTTTTCTCTTGAAAGAATTCCTATGTTCTTTTTGCGTCACTTATTATCAGAAAATATGATATGTTGCTTAGAAATTTGTCATCTAATTTAATACAGAGGGGGGCCACGAAAAATTACAGCTGAAAGACCATGGGCCCTTGAAAATCTTAGTGAGAAAATGAAGGGGTTATGAAAAATTTTTAGTATCGATAAAAATATCTTCCAGTCCCCTACCCGGCATTAATAATGACTGATCCCTAAGACGTTACTGAAGTACCTTTTGAGTGATGTGAAACAGGAAAGAAGTGAAGGTTTTCCTTTGTCAAAGTAGATAGTTGCTTGATGTTTTCCTAGTACCGGCGTTTCTTGAGTTATATTTTCCGAGCACCGGAGTTCCTTACTTTTTTGGCGATCTAAGAGTTAAGTTGCCTATTAGCAGATTTTTAAAAAGACCCGGCAAAAAATTTGACAAATCATGTTTCACGAAATATTTTTACCACCCTCTTTAATGAAAAAGCATGAATTTTATTTGTTCGTATATTCGGTCCTTTATGCTAATAAATAAGATAATAATAATCATCATCATTGTAAACACAGATGTTACAGGGAACCATGGGCTAAATGTTTACAAGATATGTAACAATGCAACAAACATTTAAAAAAAACTAAGCATCAAACCAACAATCTGCAACTGTGTAGACTTGCCCTAAGTCTATTTCGTCAAACAAAAAAAAATTGGGAAAGGGAAAATTAGGAAAGGGGAAAGTGAAATTTCGTGGTTTACTGTTTCATGCAGACTTATTACAGATGACGAAACAGACTTGGGGCAAGTCTAGCAACTGTGAGAGGAATTATGCGGGCATTAATATGTTCTATGAATTAGAATATGGAATTTCACCCAGGAAGGTCTTTGCATATACACAATATTCTCTGTAAAAACGTAATAGTTTCAGTGTTTGTTGTAATGTTCATGCTACCAAGCATTTTAGTTAATATTTCATTATCACCCCTATCCCATTCCCCACCACAGCTATCACTCATATTTCCAAAATACTTATCCCTGGCTTCTACAAGACTCGGTTCAGAGCATCTGAGTATGAAATAATAAATAAAAGAAAATGGGTTAAATTTAAAATAAGATGAATCTACAGAAGCTTTGATATCTTTGTAGGCTACTCACTTGAGAATGAATTAATGCTGTCAAAAGAATTCGCATCGCTTCTGTCATCGATTTCGTGAAATTTATGGTGAGTTTAATTAATTTCTCAAAAGCATACATATAAAGATCTTCCGTATCAAGATTTCTTCCTCTTGTTGTGTTCCGCACGAAGGCAAGGCTATGGTGACCGATTCTTACACTCAATTATATTTTCTGCTTTGCTAATCAGATTTAAGGAATTTAAACTTCTTTCAATATGAATTTGACAATTTCCAACTAATGAAAGTTTTGTTTACTCACCCAAGATTGCACATTTAGGCATCAAGACACATATCTCACTTCAGGAATCTCCTTCTCCAAACCCTTCTTGCACATCAATGTTGGTCAATCAATTTAAGCACAGCAGTGAGGACGACAGCCAGAATTCACGCCAGGTCATCAAAAACTTAGATTTTATCGAAGGATTACGAATCTATTTTCAACCAAGCTGACGTACCAAATGACTTAACATCACATACCCTTATCTTGAAATTAAGTGAAATTCATTCACAGTGTGCTCTGTGATTGTGTTCTGTGAATAACGAGTATTAGCCAAATTTGTTCCTGCCTTGCCAAGTCAGCACAGTTGGATGTAACAGTGATGATAAATGAAAGAGAAGATGTTGATGCTCAAATCTCCTGGTATTACTAAAATTTCAAATGTTTGGTAATAATGTTGAATATAATTCTTTAGGACAGTATTTTTCAATTTTGATAAGTATACTGGATGACCCAGAAAAAATTGACCCAGCTCATTTTGCTATGGAGAAAAGTCTAAGTGGCTAATTGAAATGCTTACCATGCGCACTACCTTATCTACAACCAGCTAACCCAACTTCTTTCTCCTGGTTCAAGAAAAAGATCTTGAGTTAGGTCCTCCAGAAGCTATGTTGATGAGATTTGCAAAACGTGGAGCGTACGGGCCAAAACGTGGAGCGTACGGAGAGCTTCGCCACGAGATAAAAATTCGAGTCCATGCTGTACAGATCGTGGGAAAGTGCAATTAAAATGGCAACATTGCAGAAACTTAAACTCACATACATTATAATTGCCAAGATTATACGCCTTATCCCCCCCCCTCGCAATTTTTACCCCGGAATTAGAAGAATTAAAAAAGTAGTCCTGCAGAACATTAGAGGGGTGGCCACCCCCCTTGCCCCCTTCCTGGCGCTTCTGCATGAGGTTTAGATGATTATTAGAATGATAACAATATTCATTCAGCTCATTTCATATTCATCTGTTGACCTCATCCTTGCCAACATTGGTTGTTGGAGCCAATACCACATCTCAAATTTAAGGCAACTCCTGAATTATGCAGAGCGATTTAGAGAGTTTTTAAAGCAATTCAAAGCCCCAGGAGATAATCAAACATCCCAGTTTGACAGGGGAGACTGAAATAAAAGTGATTTCAAGGAACATTATCTTTGTTTAATCTTGTATCCAGTAGAGCAGCTTGAGAATTGTACAGAACGAGTACAGAAATCATTTAATGGACACCAGAAAATTCAAATCTGATGTTGAAAACATCTGACAGCAAATAGTCTTCCATTTACCAGCTGTATCGGTAAATTAGCTCGAAAAATGACAAATCAATATGATTTTTCCTATCGCTTGTGAAATTGGAAAGGTTTCTTTTTGCTCTGTATTGTCACTGATTGAATTATATCTTTTAGAGCTATCAATTATACTTTTATTTTGTACTTTTTTGGGACAACCGGCATTAAAGATATATGCAATCTTGATGCAATGCATACAACTACTAATGACGCAAAAAAATTCATCCCTGAGGACAAAACAACGTTATTCTGGACGATTGCATCTTCCAAGAGGATGTTAGACATGTTAGAATATGTTGAACTCATTGAGAAAAGGCAGAAAGTTCAGGAAATCTTGGTCGTTGGCTGTTTTCAAAATATGTTGAACGGGCTTCCTAGAGAAAATCCTTCATAGCTCTGTTACGACCATAATGATATGCCAACAATTCAAAGGAGGCCCTTATGCAAGTTTTGCTGTATGGCGATAAGAACTTTCCTGATGACCTCAACAAAAGCATACTTCTTCTATCTTTGAATTTTATCCATCAAACTGGTCGACTTGACCAGAATATATCAAACTCCATCATAAGCTTCTCAACCACCAAAGCCCAATTAGCAAATACTTGTTGTTGTAGACTCGTGTATTGTTCGTTTTATTCATTTGTTTTATTTATTTTTTCTTCTGTCTCGTTTTAACATCAGTAGTTTTTATCTTTTATGTTATGGCTGCAGGGTAGACAAAACGCTTTTTCTCCTTGTGGTATCGTTCTACTAGTATAGTAGAGTAATTTTGTAAGTAGAGTAATTAGTAGAGTAATTTGTAAGTAAAGTATTTAGTAAAATGCCTTTGCAATTTTTTATTGGAATAAAAAAAATCCTTCGTACTTTGAGAACGGAGTGACCGATTTCAGCCTGGTAAATTTGGAGGTATTTTTGAACATGCCTGCTCAAGGGTGTTGTGGACACAATTTGGGTGTTGATCGTGTCCACAATACATGGCCTAAATGTTCCTAATTGAATAAATGTATTTCGTTACCTTTCTTGTCTTCAATTTACTAGTTAAAGACACACTGTCGTGGTTGTGATTGGCTAGTTGTGATGTTGAAATCAAATGACAAAGCTCTGGCCTTTGCGTAATTACCAAGCCTTTTTGTTCTTGGATCATCCTTGTTTCCAGAATAAAGGGAATCAGATCATTATCATCTTCGTCAATTTCACTGTACAGTGAAATTACTGAACCTTGTCTAATTCTTGTTTTCTTGATTATCTTGTTTACCCAATCAGTGCCACAACAGTGTGCCTTTAACAAAATAATTTTTCAAGTTTCAGGATGAGTCGTTGGGAGGCCGCGTCGATCTGGGAACTAGTTCTCAGGTCATAATTTTCAGAGCGCGGTACAATTTGAACTTTAGGCCCATTTCAAATTGTCGAGAGCAAGCCTTCAGCTCCAAATCAAGACAGAGAAGATAAACAGTGAGTTGAAGACTAGAAAGGTAACAAAATACATTTATTCACTTAGGAACATTAGGCCAGGTATTGTGGACACGATCAACACCCAAATTGTGTCCATAACACCCATGGTCTGCTGTTAAAAGGTATGTTTCCCAACATCATCATCTTCATATCATTTCCCCAATAGCAAAAATGTTGAGTATTTTCTGTCGTGCAACTTATGTGATGGTCAAATAAACTACATCAGCCAAACAACAAATTTACTTCAAAGAATAAACAATAACATATCAATGTCAAGAAGTGGAGTGTCGTTTGCAGTTTCCCGAAACATGTAAGCAACTGCGGTAAATCTAATAAAACTGTAAAGAACCTTTCTTCAAAATGTAAGCATTTATCAGGCGTTGTGGGGCAGTGGTGCAATCCTCTGACTTTGAAGCCAGAACAGTCAGGTGTCAGGTGGAGTGGGTTCGATACCTGGTAGAGCCCCAACACTTGAGCGTCATGACAAGCAAGGGGTCGCGGAATTTATTAGGTCTGCTCTATTTCTGCGATCCCAGCGATTGGCACTGAAAAGAGCAACTTCACCTTTATCCTGGGTACCAGAGCCTCAAAATTTAAATGAAGGCTCTGGTACCCAGGGTACTTCACCTTCACCTTCAACAAAGGCCATGCCATAATGAACTAATTATCGTATATTTCCTGTCGATAATTCTCTACTTTGTTTATAAATCGTAAAAGCACTCTAGCTCTTTTTGTCACAATATGATGAAAATGTAGCTAAGTTTGAAAGGCCTCAGTGTGCTGAAAAATCTGTCTGTGTTTTGCGTCCATTTTCTTTTAGTACCTTCTCATCATCTTCATATTCAGGGAACCATGATTTTTCAAGCAGGCATTCTTTTTATCAACTCACATGGACTATAGGGCTCGAATCCTTGCAAACATTTTAGAATCGACCTTTTAGCTATTCTGGAAAAGAATCTCAATTGAACGACACTATGCTACATTTCGTAGAATTTTCGAATGTACACAATAGTGATAGAAGCTCTAAAGCCACTCGATCGAACCTCGCGTATAAAACGTATAAAAATAACGCTCGATCCAGGCTCTTTTGCTGCATAGCTAAAAGGTCTATTAGATATGTAAAATGTTATTGTCTCATTCTTTCAACTGAATTGACCAAAGGGAACCTCAGGTCGTTCGCCATAATTCCAGAAAGAGCATTTTCGAAATCATCATTGTTTTTGGAATTACAATGTTTTTATGTTTGAAGAATGAAAACATTATGGAGGGGCTTTTTCTCCAACCGGAAGGACACCTATATACCTACCTATATAGAGTGGAAGGAATCAGGAATGTTGTAACAATAGGCATTGTTTATGTACACAATCGAAACAATCAACGTAGAATTTGAGATATTTATGGGGATTGTTAATATATACAATCAAAACAATTCAGAGATATTTGGCCCAACAATCAAATTTAGGTGAGCTGCCAAACTCAGGCTGTTAATGAACTCATCAGTTGAGCTGCCAACTCATTAAAAGGTAATTTTCCAAAATCTGACCTCTGTGACCTGGCAAAGTTCCCTTACTGTTTGAAATCTTCAACGTGGACGACTGTTGTCAAGGGGCAAGCGGGCAAGCAACTCATACTGAGCTATCAAGGGACAAGTGTTGCGCTGACTAGGTAGCAGCTGGTGTCTGGCCAAAGTAAAAATACGTCAGTAGTGTCCTCCACCATTTTCCCCCTACATATGCACGTATTTTTTATAAGAAACTAAGGATTTTGGCTCCTTAACTCCTTAAAATTATCGAATTTTGAGATCACAGAGTTTCTTACGAGTTTCTTAAATGTTCCATAACAATCTTCATGTTGATTACTATCTGTGCCCTCGGGATGATTTCAAAACAAGGCTTTTTGAAGCCTTTCCAGTGTTTAGACATTACTCTAGTAATTTCTGAGCAAAGTGATACTGGACGCAAGTGAAAATAAATTAAGTGTAGGTTAAGGATTTTCTTTGTCAAAATAAGTAGTTTCTTGAGCTATGTTTCATGTTTTAAGAATGAAAACATTCTGGAAGGGGTTTTAGGCAAACCAGAAAGAATATACTTGTATGCAATCAAAACAATCGAGCGAAATAAAATCTCCATCAAATTTTGATGAGTTGCCAATCGATTTCTCCTGATTAAGGCTAATTACTACGTGTTCCTAACAAACTCTCGCTGTTAATGAAATCATCAACAGAGTTGCAAAGTCATTAAAATGCTATTTGCAAGTTTGACCTGGCAATGTTCCCTTACTGCTTGAAATCTTCATATGGACGACTGTTGTCAAGGAAACCAACCAACCCATATGATACAATCAAGAAACAGGTGTGGCACTATTGCAGTGGCAAATCTTGTCTGGCAAAAGTAAAGAATTTGTCAGTATCATGTGCTTTTCGATACATCCAATGTAATAATTCTGACGCTTATCAAATCCTACAATAAACAGTTGCTATTGCAGATAAATATTCTTTACTACATGAAGCAAGCTACATGCATGATCTCATTCTTCAAACATGGCTAATGGGAGCCTTTAATTAAGTTTTATGAAAGGATATACCAGAGGAGGTATAGGAAGCTTTAAAAATGATTAAAGTATCATAAATTATAAACTAAGTGAGGAAAGTCAACATGACCAATACAAGAAATACTCAGTTTTTGAAGATCTACGAGATGGTAGCAAGCAAAAGTCTGTGGCTGTTATGGTTGACGATTTAGCAATTTGATGACGTCACAACTTAAAAATCAGCAGAAAATTTGAAAATAATGTAATTCTGAAAATAATGATGATATTAAAAATCCTCTTTCTTGTATTATGGCAAGCGACCTAAAACTCTTTTACATCTATTCAATTGAAAGATTTTGGCTATGACTTTTTACACATTTCATTTCAAGGTTACACAAAGGTTCGAGACAGATGCTCTCACCTGATATATTGTATGCCTGTGTGTGCCTTTTTTCAATCAATGACACCATGGGTGGTTAGACACCACAGTTTTGCTTCATTGCTGCCGCTTTGTTCCTCTGCGGAGGATGAAACTATTTGCTCTTCCGGAGAAGCTAACGTCAGAGACCAAGAAAGAATTAAAAGAACGTTTTTTCGTTTCTTCAGATCACAGATCAGTGCACCTAAACTTAGCAGCCAGCTGTCTTAATGAGAAGTCCTTGAGATGGACAAGGTATTTTGAAATTGCGAAATGTCGCAAAAAAGTATAAGCAATTGAGCAGTTACGGTGAAGGAGCCTTGGATTCGAAAATTTTTATCTTCAGTTTAAGGCATAAATGAAATGTTAACTTGGATTTTGTGACCTTTTATGTCTCCAGTTTTTGGTAGATCAGAAGATAAAATGATACAAAAATGAAAAATTGGTAATGAGAAAAATAAATGATAAAAATAATAGAAAAAAAAGAGAGGGTAATGCCAACCCCAAGTCCCAAGAGCCCACAACCAATGGTGGTCACTGTGTTGTGAAACATTTTCAACTGTTGGCCAGTGTCAGTGTATGTAGCTTCTGCTCTATCAAAAACTCAAAACTGCAAAACTGTCAAATTTGCGCTCTAACCCGTCGTCAACCATTTCTATCTTAAATCGCAACCGTCAGTCTTCTTCAGTACGATAAATACGATAAATATTATTTTCAGGATAGCTACTTCATGTAAATGAAGCAGGAATCCTTATGTAATTTGTCTGATTCTACAATTTGCGATGCCCATCCTGTTACAGCTATGCGAAGGCCTGACAGATAATAACGGTTATCTAGTAGGAGGTTCTACGAAGTAAGCGAAAAACCGTAAACTGTTCGTTTCAATTGTGAATTTTCCGCAACCGCGTAGCAATACAACAACAGTATACAGCACTGATTTTCTTGCAGCAAGGCAACAGTATTCCGAATCCACAATAAGGCCGAATATATCTGAGGGAGCCTGAGACAGAGGGTTATTGAATTAAACAGTGTTGAATGAAAGTGTTGCAAAAAAGAATTCATTCTCTCTGTGAAAAATCTTGAGCAAACATTTCCGTTGGTTGCTTTCAGGGTCTTAATTGTAAATGTAGTGGCTAGGCTAGTTTTGGAGGCATCAGCTTCCTTGTAAGATTTCCAAGTGTCTCATTTCAATGAATACATATGACCGGTGGGAGTTAAATATTCTTGGAGCAATGTTAAAGATTAATTTAGAGACAGGTGGCAGCATTGTTGTAAGGCTCAACCCATAACGGTTTGTTTGTCTTGTGTACTTTGAACAATCGCAAATATCTTGTAAGCAAAAATTGAGCCTGCTGTGTTAGTTACAAATATCATCCCTCTTTTAAAAGTGATTGAATGTCAATATGTACACTTTAGACTGAAAATAGCTCGAGAAACCCTGCCTTGAAAAGTCGAATTCGATTTCAAGTGACTCGGCTCAAACAACAACAAAGTTTCTGTTTATCAAATTTGGCTGATTTTGAAGCAATTAGAACTTGCCGGTATGGTACCAACGCAAAAAGCTTTTTGAATCAGCTGCAAATGAAGTTAAGTCATTCAGTGCAATGAACCCGAAACAAAAGTTCATATACCTCCTCTCAACAGAGAATATAAAGCTGGTGCAAGAAGTTGCTAAATTCATAAGAGACGCCTTTGAATCTCGAAATAACAGTTTACACTAAAGACCATGACCGCAACAGCTACCTTTCTGCATTATTGCCATTAATTTAAACTTACTTATCTGTTCTCTTTATTATCACATATTCGTTTTGTTAAAAAGATGTCAGTTAGTATTCTCGTTGTAATTTTTGTGTAATTATTCAGATAGTTGGTATTTTATTTTTGTTAGGACGACGCTCCAGTATTGTGTAGCAAGTCTTTATTGTTAAATGAAATGAAACGAATGGCAAGAAACTTGGTACCATGACCTATCGATTTGGCGTTCGCGTTGATTGAATACACAAACTTTGTTTCTTCGATTTTTCTGCCGGACCCACAGAAACTGAGGATATCATTCTTAATTCTTTGGATTTAATTTCTGCTTGTTTTGAAACATAACTTCATTCTTAATTGTTTGCTTATCTGCAATCTCATTGTTTCGAAGTGGACTATACGGGATTCTTACGATTACATAACAATGCTTAGCTACGGTGACTCCGGAGTGATTTTCGTATCACCTCCAGACCTCCAGAGCGGAGTGATTTTCACTCCGCTAATCGGAGCGTTGTGTATCGGATTGATGCGGCGTGGTGTAACTCATAGTGTAATCCGATACGAAAGGCACTCCGCTCCAATAGCAATCCGGGTATAGTGTAACTGGCGAGGGGCAAATCACTTCTCAAATTAGCGTACGTGACTTTTGTGATTTTAGAATCATGTGATTTTTGTTTATGATTTTTTTGTGATTTTAATGATCTTTTAGTGATTTTTTATGTGATTTCTCTGTAATTTTTCAGTGATTTGTGATTTTTGTGCTTTTTGCATGTGATTTATTTGTGATTTTGTGATTCGTGTAAGTGATTTTTTTGTGATTTCAAAGAGGGTGTACGAAGAAAAAATCAGTGATTTGCCCCTCGGTAACTGGGGCCTAAGTGTCTGCCATTAGTTCTACAAAGCGGCATTTTTCGCTCTGCCGCAATGTTCTTTTCAATTCAAACAATATGCTCGCGAAGATTTGCCGCTCAAGCGGAAAATGTAGCTCGATGGAGGTAAGGCTTTATAGGCATAACGACATAAGTATATGCTTTAATTAACTATGCTTTAATACATTCACCGTAGCCGCAAGGAAGACTCATTACCAGATTTTAACTTGGAGGAGCGATAAATTAGGTTGCCGATAGGTTGCCAAGGTTGTCGAGATTTTTGTATCCAAGACTTGAGCACAATACAAATGTAAAACTGTTTTCAGAAGTCTAATAAATATCATCAAAGAAAAATTTATCAACAATTTTAATATTTGATAGCAAAAGCATAAAGTGGGGTCAACAAATATCGTAGGCTTTGGTAACAAACTGTTATCGAGTCGCCGAGGTAAAGATTTTATGGGGTCGTCAAGATTTTAATACTGTATGTGACAGAGTTAAGATTAAAACTCTGTTAGTGGATTTTATCAAAGGGACTTTGCAAAGATAAAAGGGTGTATCTCTTACCGATTTGTTGAAGATGAGAGCTTAGTTTGTTATCTGGGAAGTCGGTAACTTTGTGTCATCTATTTTGGAGAGACATAGGTGAAAAGATAGACTTTACTTCCACTTACAGGTGTTTTTATAAGAAGCTAGTAATAAGATGGCCACAATTTTTAGAAACTCCAGTACTAGGTCTGAGAACTATTAAGAAACTTTTAAAAGTTAAAAACATGGATATTATAACAAATATATCGTTGAACCTTTATCATTGAGCAATATTCACTAACCATTCTTAGTTGTTTTCACCATAACAGAGAACTGTTTGAGGTTTTAAATGTCAAGAAACATACCTGCAGCAGTGTTAGCGACCACATTGATGATTCACGCATTCAAAAAATACGAAACCAATTAAGAAACTTTTAGCACTAAAATAGACAAATTTCATGCTAGATTAAGAAACTTTTAGTACTATGGCCTGATCCTAGTTTCTTATAAGAAAAGACGTGTACTTGGCTAAAACTGTCCACATAATTTTAGAATGCTCAATCGCGGGAGAAAGACCAAGGTCAACAAATCTGGCCAGTTTACATGGTGGGGTATGAAAATTTACCCTTGGATGCCAATGAATTAATCATAAATTCTACAGTTAACTTATATTTGAAACAAAACGCTTTGATTGAAGGTTACTCGATCCTAAATAGAACACCCATATCACTTCTCTTTGTGTTGTGAAAAAATACGTGTATAGATGCACAACACTATCAACTTTTTTAAAAAGGAAGAAAATATTTTTAATGCAAAGCTAGAGCCCTTCCTTTGAAAATTCCCCTAATTTTGACACGGCTTGGAAAAATTAGAAGTCCTGCTTTTGAAAGAACCATATTTCTCCTTGTCTATAAATCAACAATCATTTGTCAGATTGACTCAAACTAGCTCTCAAACTCTACGTTGAAGCCTGATCTATTTAATTGTGTAAAAAAAGGGCAATTGAAGCTAAGCTCCTCCACAGCAGCCACAAAAACGTGGCACAACTTTTTGGGATGCCGTTGTATTTCTGGGCTATCCATTGTCAAAACAAGGAACCTCATCAAGAGAGAGAATTGACTGAAAACAAGGAAACATTTCATAGATCAAAACTAAAAACTATTTCTCGATGATGCAAGTCTGTCGAAAACTGATAACTACCGAAGCCCATAAGCCCAAACTTTATTTTGCTGTGTATGTGTAAAATCTTCATTTCAAGTTAAGCAAACTTTATTTTGCAGGATGGTGAAATTTTCATCGATTGTTAAGATTTCCGATGACACAAGCAAGTAAGTAAATATTTCCTTTCAAAGACCATGTCAAAACATTTTTGCTTCAAAGTAAAAACATTCTGTTTCGTGTAGATTTCCACAATTTCTTTGTGCAATGTCAAACGATCTCTATTTCCTTAACATTTTTAGTTTTATAAACAAAACTGTAAGAAGCGAAAATATCATCAGTAGGTAAGCTCTCTGCCGCCAATGTTCTTTGATAAATTTATTAAAAATGAAAGAAAGTGTTTGAAATGAGTTCTGCCATTCAAAAGATTTTGCTTCAGACGAAAAAAAAGAAAACTTTGACTTAAAATGATCTTTATCTATTGTAATTCATACTGATTAAAATTAAAATTGTTAAGATTTGCTAACTGTATCATACAAACAGAAATTCAATTCCAAAAGAAATAAAGTTGAATGATAGATGGATTGAATCTAAAGCATGAGAATTTGTTTCATTTGATGTTACTACGATTATTCAATCTTATTGCTATAACAATTTGATCAGCTTGTTACCCTGGGTACCAGAGCCAAAAAATGAAATAATAAGACAGATAAAGAAGGAAAGAAAATCGGCTCTGGTCAACTGGTGATATCCATTGTAGGAATTGACCAAACTGGTATATAGATAGATTCAAAACTGGTATATTGATAGATTCAAAAACTGCGGAATGTTGTTGCCCCAAAACTGCGGAATTTTGTCGCTGCACTGCCATTCAGAATCCAATATTTGAGCCCAAGCTGGCGTACATTTTTGTAACGACATAGCAAAGCAACAAATTAACAAACCATATATTTGGCTTGATTTGTCAGCGTAACGGATAAGTAAATCATCTCATTGCTTTGCTTTTTCATGGGCAGTTCGGGAATCACAAAACAGTATCCCAATTGCCCATGTACTTACTGAGCCTCTTCAAACTTTCGAACTTTTAAATGGCATAGGCTTATGTAAGACTCGCTGTTTGTGCCCTTCTAAAATTCTTTCATAAAAAATCAGTCCACAAGAATTCTGCTCCTTTGAATTAATTGAAAGGTTCATCTATATTTCATCGGTTAGAATCATTCAAATTTATCTGCTTCCCATCAATGGTTGTTCCCTCCATACCTTAGAGAGGGTTTAAGCCTCTTATTTTTCTAAAATTCTCAGTTTTGCTTCAATTTTGCTTAACACTTGTCCACCGTCCAAATAATTGGCATCCAACAAAGTTTTCTCCAACGCAAATAACGAAACTTGAAATGTAGTTTTATGTAGAAGAAATTTAGTCTGACTTACTTCATAAAGTTTAATGAAAATCAAGATTTAGTCTGATTTAGTTTAATAAAGAAATTTAGTCTGACTTACTTCATAAAGTTTAATGAAAATCAAGCATCTTCTTGTTTTCAAAATTTCTTTAAAAGTTCTTCAAAATGCATGGACATGATCTAAAATTGCCCGCCGTCCAGTTCATTGACGTCCAACAAAGTTCTCTACAACGCGGATAAAGAAAACTTAAAATTTAATCTGTTGCAGGAGAAACACAATACAAAGTAATATAAAGATTTTTATTAGAACTGCTACATTCTATGTGGCTACCTGCCACACGCCTTATTTCAAGACTTATCCATACAGATATGAGTGACCGTTGTCAAAGGACACTACTACGTGCTGTGGTAAACATAAGTGCAATTTTTGGTGATAATCGAAGGCACGATCGAAGGTCATTACTCTAAGTTTGTTCAGTTATGCAAACTATTTTACTGTAGTAATATTTGATAAAGGGTGGTTGATTGCCCTGACGATATCTATTGTTATTGTCCAATACATGTCTTAGATTACCTTGCACAACCTCGTTCCTAGGGTGTTCTTACGTCATACGCTGATCACGAAGCCGAATGAACACCCTGGTACACTTCGATCACATTTGCCCAGAAAATGGGCAAATTTGGAAGCCATTATGGATTTCACTGTTGGCTAGGCAACGCCAAGCGACAAAAAATGGCCGTTGTTCTGGCGCTAATTCTGCAGAAGATGAATGGAGAAATTGAAAACAAACACTTTGAGGATCTTATATGAACCTTTTTTAAGGTATTCAAACAATAATCTGGGGTCGGTAAGTGTGTTTAATGTGAAAATAAGCTCGGTTTGTTTGGAGCGAAAATGGGCCTAAGTTGCAAATTCGGGAAACTTTCACCGCAGCTTCAAAAATACAAGGGCTCGTTATTCTTCGAATTTCGGAAGTAAATTGCAAATGATGGTCGGAATAGGTAAAGAATATGGTTTAACGTCGAATTTTCACATGCCGAAATCGTTTATCCCGCGCAAGTTGGAGTTACGGCCCAAAATAGCGAACAGCCAATCAGATTGCCGAACGGCTTTTTGTATCCCAGAGTAGAGGTAGAGCAACGAACTCACTCTGTGGGGACGAGACTGTACCTTGCAGTGTTAGTTTTGTTGGTCAAATTGATGATAAGACATTTCATGTAGGTCACAGAAAGTAATTATTTACGACTGATGAGAAATCTTAAAGATGAGTGCGTCAAGGGTGTGTATTATCCCCAGGCCTCTTCAACTTTTCAGTGAAATGATTTGAAGAGAAGATTTCTGTGGAAAACAGTCAAAGTGGAGAGAGAACCATACCACCTATGTTTTCAATCCTTAAAGTGGAACCGTGTCACAGTGATCCAGAATACAGTAGTAAAATAATGTAAATTTCGCTAGCCCTGTCCACAAGTTGCTCGGCAAATTTCGGGCAACTTTAAGTCTTTTGGGCAACTTCTAGGAATTTCGGCAACTTTTGCAACAGTGAGCAACTTTTTCTTATTTTAGCAATATTACAAGAATTTCAATGATATTTTGTTTATTCTTTGTAACAGTAATGAAAGTTAGACATGTAAAGCATCTGTTTTCTGGCCAGGCTGGGATTCAACGCCTTGATTTGTGAAGAGCTGGTCTTTGAAATTAGCGATTTCTGACTATGATGACGATGATGATGATGATGATGATGATGATGATGATGATGATGATGATGATGATGATGATGATGATGATGATGATGATGATGATGATGATGATAATGATGATGATGATGATGATGATGATGATGATAATGATTATGGTTATGATGATTGTTATCATTCGTCAATTATTGTTGTTAATGTTGTTGCTCTTTATGATCAACAAATGATTCTTGCTAAAATTCTGAAGATTTTTCAGATGAGCCCAATAATATTAGCGTGAAAGGCTCTAACTTCCAAGAAACTGCTGCAGTTCAACAAAGAGCATCCTTGGTGCCGCTAATCTTATGCATAGATCTCAATTATTCATATATTCATAGCATATGACCTTAAAAAATGACACTAAATGAGCAACTTTTGGGCAACTTTTTGAAAAAGTGGCAACTTTTTGAGCAACTTTTCAGGAAATTTCGAGCAACTTGTGGACAGGGCTAAATTTCGCTCATTTGAAAGAACAATGCTTGAAAATCAAGATAGAGGAAGCGAAGAATTTTAAACAAAACACGCGTTTGTCAAGCTTAACATTCTATTCAAATTCGAAACGACATTTTTCTCATAAACAAATGATTTCCAGTCCGCTCGAAAAATCCTTCACAAGAACTGTTTCTAAATAAAATCTACCTTGTGCGAAGGCGCACTATGACACAGATATACAAGGGAGCTCTATTTGAACAACTTGAGAGCGGTTGGGCCTAAACACACTCAGTTGAAGACGAAACAGAACAGAAAACAAGGCAACAAAGCAAGGCACAGGGATCAAAACAAAGAAAACAGATAATCAATCAAAAGATCGGTGTCCTAACACCCTTGTAAAAATTAAAAATCTCTGTATATGCATTCATACCTAGTAACTCCGTATCATACAATCTTTTCATGTCATTTCTGCAGTAGGCTTGAGGTAGCTTCATTTTAGAGTTGCCTTTGTATTTGCATACTTTCGATAAATTGATAATAACTAGGCTTGCCGCGCGGCGCCTGCGGCGCCGCGCTGGCCCGCCGTCGTACCGAGTGATTCTTAGGAGTGGAATTTGCTGCCAGTTGTCATTGATAGCTGTTAATCACATTATTCAACCGGCTCCAGAAAAATTGTTTTCTTTTGATACCCCGTTCCAGCGAAAGTAAGCGAAGACCGTACTCCGAAAAATGTCACATCTTCGTAGGTCCTCCAGGAAAACAATTGCCCCCCCCCCATCACAAAGCGTCCTGCGGCCCTGGACTGTACGGTAACAGGAATTGCTACCAAATCCTTACATTGTCTTTTGAGTTGACAATTGTATAGTATTTATTTTTGGTGTACTTCTGACTTGGTGCAAGGTTTGGTTTGTATTTGTTGCAATAAGATCAAATTACGTAATGTCCGTTTCCTTTCTTGAAGGTTCTACGTCGTCAGACGCATTTTGTAGATCCATCGTTCTGTAATGTTGTAAGAACGATCGCCCCCCCCCCCCCTCAATAACAGCTGCGTTCTTTTGCGTTATACGGCCCTGCACTGTCTACACAATTGCAATTGTCTACACAATTTTATGAGTGTGAAGTGTGCCATGTACTAAAACTTTCGTTTCCTGTTTGTGAGGTGCCCCCGTCCATCTCTGCTTGTCCAATCATGATCTCCTTTCTTTTTGCCGTTTTAATCCAATGAAATTCACTTCCTTGGCTCGTCTCGCAAAGCAGGATGGGAGGAGATATAAACGCAAGATGGGGCTCGCCGGAAACACTCTCCCCCCCAACCCTGACCAAAAAGTGCATATGCATTCGTCACGTCATCGTCCGTCTGTGTTGCAGGAAACCCCAGAATTTGGCAAGTTCGTCGTTAGCATTCCTTGCATTCATGAATATACAGTGTCAAAAGGATGCTTTATTTTCCAAATAAGACGTAAGAAGACTAAGCGGATTAGGCTCAAAATGACTGCCAGATAACAAAGTGGACTGCGGCGTCACATAATCATGTGTTGATTACATATTGCTGTGAAGGAAACAGCATGACGCAATGTTTAGGTGTTGTGGAGGGGCTTTGGCATCAGGCACTGCTTGCATCGTGGATAACGGTAGGTCCTGGTGTGATGGTTTGGAAGCCTTTCACATCATTGCAGGGTCGATAAGAAACTGAGACAAAGATATGTTAGATTTAAGAAACTTTCCCTCCTAAGTCTGAGTTTAAATTGATGTCGGTGATAATCAATGATATACACATTTGGCAAACAAATACCTTTAGATAAACGCTATTCTGTTTAAACATATTTTGCAGGATTTTCCAGAAAACAAATAGAGATTGAAGAAGCATTCTGAGTAGAAAGGCGAAAGAATCATAGTCATAAGAAACATTTTAGGGTTGGGTGTGAAGATAAACATTAAGGTTGTTTTAAGGAACTCGTAAGAAACTCCGAGCACTCAAATTTTGATAATTCTAAGAAACTTTCAATACTGAGCCGAATTCTTAGTTTCTTATAAAAACATTTTGCGTAACATATCAAGGACATAAATAGCTGTCAAAGGTTTTTTTGTGTAACAACGCAGCTCATGTTGAAGAACGGGGATACCCCTCCTTGGAAAAAGAGGAAACCCTGCCCTTAGAACAGTGCTAAACAGTGCCCTTAAAAATGATAAATCTTATATTTCTCGCTCTCTGGAAAGCCATCCCCTCTCTGAATTACTCATATTTGTAGGGAGGAAACATAGCAGCGCAGCAGCGCTATCAAAAGACAAATTTTAGTCAAATCAAGTGCAAAAGGCATTTTGAGGGATGGAAAATTGAAGAATTTGCACCCGACCCCCTCTAGCCCCCATGAAACCCCCGGAACTGAATCCCTCTCCAAATGGGTCCCAACCCTAGACTGCATTACATAAGTCCCTCTAACTTACGCTTGTTGTTGTTGTTGTTGTTATCGCTTCAGTTGAGGGACTTATGTCCTTACGCTACAATATAGGGACTAATTAGGCCAAGTCCGCCGTGTTCACGGCGCGTCCAATCAGATCACTACTTTCTTAATAAGGTAAGACCACGTGCCAATTCTTAGTGTTTGATTGGCTGATTAGGAAAATGCTACTGTTTGGAGCGAAAGAAAACTGGGCCTGAGTTGAATGTGTCGGGGGGTTCAGCAAAGAAATAACATTGATTTAGTCAGCATCTTTGTAAATATTCTCACTGCTTTCGCGGGCTTTGTTTGCAAAATGAAGGATCGTGCCATCGAAGCCGTGGAGGCTTGACTCTGCAACACGCTGCTCTTATGAGCACGGAAAGTCGGTTTTCAGAAATGATCCTCTCTAGAAACTTTTTAATTACTCTGCAACCAATCGGGCTATCGAAATTCTGTAAAAAGTATGGGATTGCTCATACCGGCTCGGCTCATACTCTTAGAAATCGAAAGACATATTTAATAAAAGGGCTAGCCTTCACGGTTATTGAGAAGGCTCATCTCAAAATATTTTACTAGCTCCAGAATCAAACTTTTCACCAAACACACAACATGCTCACGGACACACATACCAAATTTTAAGTCAAAAGCTTGGCCAGCTTTTCCGCAATAAAATTCTAAAGTTTGGTAGCCTACGCGTTTTTTATAAAAAACTTGGATCAGGCCATAGTAATAAAAGTTTCTTCATTTCACGTGAAATTTTGTCCATTTTAGTACTAAAAGTTTCTTAATTGGTTTCTTATTTGCATGGATTATCAATGTAGTCGCTAACACTGCGGTAAATATGTTTCTTGACATTTAAAACATCATAAAGGAATAAACAGTGTTCTTTTATGTTGAAAACACAAATGGTAAGATAATATTGCTCAAGAATAAAGGTTCAGCGATCTATTTGCTACAATATCCATGCTTTTAACTTTGAAAAGTTTCTTAGTACTTATAAGACATATTACTAGAGTTTCTTGAAATTTTAGTACTAGTTTCTTATAAACCAGTTTCTTATAAAAAAAAGGTGTACTCGACAACAAACGCAAAAAAAGTTGGTCAGTCGATATGATTGGAAAGATTCAATGAAGCGCTTGCAAGCACCTTGTGTGAAAACAAGTCGGCAGTCTTTCGAGACTGACAGTGCAAATCAATCTTTTTTCATACAAATCTGTTGTGCTTGCACGAGCTATGGAATATCTTCTTCGAGTCCCAAGGCGAAGGAAAAGAAAGAGGTTTGCAAAACAGCGTTTGACAGAAAAGGAGAGAACAGCCGCTTTGGGATCAACCCACTGTTCTACTTTCGTGATTGCATCATGTTGCCCACTCCCAGGAGACGTCCTGCCAGCATAACAAATCAGAGTCGATGTTGCTTCCCCCCGTCTTTAAAACTTTAACTTGTTTAGGAGGCGCAATTTGGAAAGGAGGCGTTCGATTGTTCGTAAGATTTTAGTCCCTGCTTAGAATCCGTTTGGTCGTGAGTCCTTCGTATGAGTGAAATTAAAACATCAGATTATAAATGTTGAACGAATACAAGGAATCACGTCGTCAGTCTATCCCAACCCATACCGAGCAAATAGAGATCATGTTGGGATTTTTAATAAATGAAATAACCCCTCAAATGGGTTTCGAAGGACACCCATTTTCTGACGTCATGAGTCGTAAGACAACAATGGAACGACAAAGGATTTCAAGCTCGGCACAAAGGGAAACAAAGGGCTCGCACATATGAAAGTGGGGTGTGGAAATGCTCCCATAACCCCTTCGCGGGAACGGTAACCGCCGAAATATCCCTTGATAAAGAGGTAGGGAAGGTTGGGCGATGTTTTGATGCTAGTATTGACATCGGTGAGCTTGCAGCTCTCGCTATCGAAATGTCTGAAGAGGAAGAAACTTGGAGGCGAGGGACAATGGGAATGACGCCACATCCGACTGCAACGAATAATATAATAGAAATGATGATAATAATAATAATGATAATGATCATTGAACTAAATCGAACTTACATGTCATATCTGGCGATGAACTGCGTCTACACTTTTTTTATTCTAAAGGACATCATGGTCTCAACTTGAAATTAAAATCTTTTTTGTTGATACAAAGACAAATATTTCAAAATCCCATCAGCCAAATGTACGTGTGGTGCAGGTGATGAAACTTTTTAAAACTTCAAAAATACGCCATACCGATGAACAATGTCGACAAGAGTCTGAATGTCAATACACATAAAAGAAAAACTACAAGTAGGCCACCAAAATACTTTATTCAAACCAAATCATTTTTGTTTGGTTGTTAAAACAAGATTATTGACGTCAGCAGCGTTTTGCGCGTAAATTCCAGCTAGATTTCAAGTCCATCCTTTGACCCATTGCAAAGCAATGTACTGAACTTATTACATAAGTCCCTTCTTTCCCTTATTTCCCCCAATGGAATCAGAAGAGCTGTCCTTTGCTAAACTTCAAAGCTAGACAAGTATTTGAACAGGCCGAAATTTTGCACGAGAATGTGAGATAACAGATCTTTGAGAGCTTAGGCCTAAACCCTTAACTCACAGAGGCTTTGAAGTTGTCAAGACGGAAAGAAGGTTGCGCAAGAATCTCACAACTTTGAGAAATTTCACCTGAAAACACCCAGCTTATGGGAAAGGATTTTAAAATACGTCAAAGAATGTAGGTTATTCTTTGTAAAGGTGTGGCCTTACAACGTTGACTTTGCGCAAACCGGCTTCTTAGTCTGTTAAGGGATGGGTCATTAATTATTGCCGGGGAGGGGGTGGAAGACATCCTCAAATATTTGATGGAATTTTCGTCCCCCCTCTCAGATTTATGTAGAAATTTTGGTCCTCCTTCCAACACTGCAGAAAATATTTTCAGCCCCCCTCCCAATAGATAGATACATAACACCTGTGTATATACCTGTGGCTCAGAATGCAGGACAATATTTACTAAATCAACAGGCAGAGACAAGAGAAAACAACACAATGTCTAGTGAAATGAGAAAACAACACAAAGAATACGAAACCCAGCAAGCCATTGCATTTAAAACTACTTCCAAAGAAGTAGTTTAAATAAGAACCTGGGATCTTAGATAGAAACTGAACAACAATTTTCATATATATTTCAGAAGAAACAGCTTTTTAGAAACCAACAGGAATTTTATATCAAATTATTTTCATACCCCCTCCTTAGGATGTGCTTTGTCGGGAATCTGGGTTGACACTTTGACCGATAGCTTAAAAAGAGGACTGTAACTATAAAACGATAAAAACACGATCCTAAGCGCGAAGGACCTAACGCCAACCCTAAAGTTGATTGAGAAAAGACAAGAAAGATAACTCGAAATTGCTGAACAACAGGCTCAACATAATATCTCAACAAGCTTATTATGACTAATTCTAAATACTCAAATTCTAAATCAATAGCTCAAATGTAATACTTTTGTCAAATAAGTCACACTCCTAGGTTACTTAACGACTCCGTGTCTTAAGGACGTGCCTGGGGGAACGAGTAACTTACCGAGAAAGTTTGAGTAAATCGACTCACAACTTTACGCAACTAGGGAGTTACTTTTCGCTTATTTCGTAATAAACGCTGGGTTTGGGAGGTGAAAGATGGGCCTAATTTCACCTGAACCAACAGTGTTGAATACTTCTATAGTAACTGTACTATAGTTCAGTAATACAGATCAACAGATCATAAAGAGCAAATTTCTAGCGTCGCTTAGCCTACAAATCCAGATCCCAAATGGATCTCTAATTGTCTTAGGCACCTTACGCAAGGATTTTAAAGACTCATACCATACAATCTTTTTCTTTACCAGCTTTGGTCTTTCTTGGCATGTCTTTACTGCTCGCAGTGGCCACATGAGTAACAATGAGCGATTCCAAGTTTATATACTCTATTCTACGGGAATCGCCCCTTGCTACAAACTAATTATCAATTACGAGTACAACCTACAGGCAACCATTACTTTAATTCCCGAATAGCTTGCTACTATGCACAGCTAAAATAAGCAAAGGTGATAACAAGCAAATAGCACTAATGTCCATAGTCGGTTCCTGCAAGTGTCCACTAATCGTAAGTGTGTCTTCTGAAGACTTATAACACAGGATATTACTAGTGTACTACAGATTCAGATTCAGATTATATATTCTAACCTACAATCGTCCCCGATACGCTAAATATTTGTCTCTTCTAAAACCGCATACTTGTTGACGTCCATGAATTTCCTCTCTCTCTCTTGCTTCAGTGTGGTCATTCACGTCGAGTTCATGTCCAAAAATGCTAACGTTCTCTCGGTGATTCCCATAATGCTTAGTCATATTTCCAGTAGCAAAGTCTCGATTTATCTTTCGGTCATGGCCTAAACCTATGGGCCTAAATCAGCACACACTCCCCTCTTCAATCATCTTTCAGTTGATTGAACTCGTCTTCTGCCAATGTGCTGATCACTGCCTTTGCATTCTTTGCTGCCATTCTGCTGCTCCTACGCAGTTCTTGCTCCTTCGCATTATCTGCTTCCTTCGTCTGCTGATTTATGCTGATTTCCAGTGGATAAATCTGCTGAACTGCTCTTTCCAATCTCCTTTTGCTACCGTTGACAATGGTCTCCAAGGCAACTCCACGAACAATTCCATCATCCTTTCCTTTCAGTAGCTTGAGCACTCTTCCTTTCTTCCACATGCCACGTTGAGATCCCTTATTTTCTATGAGTACGATATCTCCAGGTTTCACCATGTAGCTTGACTCTGTTTTGGGCGTCTTGGGTTTGTGATATTCCCTGAGACCAATGAGATATTCCTTGCTCCATCGTTGCCACATTTGATTCAAAAGGGATTCAATGTGTTTGAATCTTGTCGCTAGGTTTTCATCTTCTTCAAATATGTCTTCTGGTATGTCTGGCAATTGCTGCAGTCGATGTCCAAAGATCAAATGGTTTGGTGTCAAGGCTTCTTCTTCAAGCTCCTCTCCTTGGTAGCACAATGGTCGGTTATTCAATATTGCCTGAGTCTTCCTTAACACAACTTCCATCTCCGAGAACCTCAGCAAAGCCTTCCCAAGTGTTTTTCTCAAGATAACCTTCGTTAGGCCAACCATTTTTTCAAACCAGCCTCCCCACCATGGTGCCAGGGACAAATTGAATTGCCACGTGAGAAAGTTTGATTGCAGATATGATTGAACTTCTGGATGTTCGAAAAGCTTCTCCAATGCAATGGCCGTTGTCTTGAATGTAGTTGCATTATCACTGACTATGAGATTAGGCATTCCCCAAAATGCTGCGAACTTTTCCAGTGCCATACGAAATACTGGTCCTGTCAGGTCAGGGGTAAGTTCCAGATGAACAGCCCTTGTTGTGGCACAAGTGAAGAGAGCAATGTACGACTTCGTCTTTCCTTCATCTGTCTTGACATACAAGGGGCCTGCGAAGTCCACGCCAGTGTGCTGAAATGGCCTTGATCTCGTTACTCTCATTTCTGGAAGGGGGGCCATGCCAGGTGCAGTGAGATGTTTCGCAGAGAACACTTTGCAAACGTGACATTTCATCAGCAATGATTTCACCACCTGCCTTCCTCTTGGAATCCAAAATTCTGATCTGATCTCTGCCAATGTCCGCCCGACTTTTTCGTGTCCAGCTGTCTTGTGGCAGTCCATTACGACCAGTTCCGTGAATTTGCTTCTCGTCGGCAGCAGAATTGGGTGTCTCTGACCAAACGTTAACTGTGCATTTTTTAGCCTTCCACCACATCTTATCAGGCCATCTTCGTGTTTATATGCACCAAGGTTTCGTGATCGCGACTTGAATTCTTTTTCTTCCACCAGCTCCTGCTGTACTGATTTTACCCAGGCTGTTCTTGCATTCTGGAGCTCTTCAGCTGTTATGTGACCTGTCTCCTTGTTTCTGGGATTTCTGCAGTTGTTGATAAATCTGAGCATTCTCACTGTGACTCGTATCAATTTCTTCAAAGTGCTGAATCTTCCTATATCGATTGTTGTTGATAGACTTGGTGTGCTCCCCTCATTGGCCAACAGTAGATTGGGACTTCTTTCTTCGCACTGGGCATCTTCGGTGGGCTTAAACTCTTTATGTTGTCCTGGCCATGATTCTTTGTCCTGCTTCAGGAAGTCGGGCCCTTCCCACCAAAGCTGAGAATGCTGCAATTTCGATGCAGATGCTCCTCTTGTTCCTAAGTCACTGGGGTTTTCATTGGTCGGGCAGTGCTGCCAAATGGCTTCTGGAACTAACTTGTGAATTTCTTTCACCCTGTTGTTGACAAAAGGTTTCCACACTCCCTTGTTTGCAATCCAATAAAGTGCTGTGATACTGTCCAGCCAAATATACAATTTCGAGATGTTCCATTTTTTCAGCGCTTGTA
Source organism: Aurelia sp. 3 sensu Dawson et al. (2005) (assembly GCA_964020215.1). Taxonomy (NCBI): domain Eukaryota; kingdom Metazoa; phylum Cnidaria; class Scyphozoa; order Semaeostomeae; family Ulmaridae; genus Aurelia; species Aurelia sp. 3 sensu Dawson et al. (2005). The sequence goes on from OZ026584.1 coordinate 17,995,567, forward strand.
ATACGGAGTTTGCCAATTTTGCACCCGTTGTTGCAGACAACAATTCCAGTCTTGGGATGGTCAGTTTCTTTAGGGGGGCCAGTCTGCATTTTGCTGTAAGAAGTCTGCTTCTAACACCAGTTGGAGTATCCATGACTACGTACACTACTGCGCAGTATCCAACACCACTTGCATCACAGAATACATGCAGACGGCAATCACCAAGGCTGTCATTGGTCTGACCAACAAATCGAGGCATTGAGAGGTACTTCATCTCATGGAGATCTTCCAACCATCTTCGAAATTGCTTCTCATCATCCTCTGACAGTGTATCATCCCAGCTCTTGCCTTCTGCACAAAGTTTCTGAAGCATCAGCCTTGCTTTCAAGATTACTGGTCCTGCAACACCAAGGGGGTCATAGACTGCTGCCAAACAGCTCAGTAGTAGTCTTTTCGTCGTTTTGTCTTCTGGCTGCTCAATTTGCAAGTCGACTTTCAGCTCGTCTCTTTCAGGCTCCCACACTACTCCAAGCACTTTTCGCTGTTCATTTGTGGCCTCCTCATTGATCTGCTTGCAAAGTTCGGGATCGTCACTGTACCATTTCCTCAAGCAGAATCCACCATCTTGAAAGACACGCTGTAGCTTTTCTTTTCTTTGCAACAATTCTTCGGGATTATTTCCACCAGAAATGTAGTCATCTACGTATAGACTTGTTTCTACATCTTCCACAAATTCTGCATCTTCGTCACTGTATTTCTGGAGATGATGGCGTATCGTAGCTGAAAGTATATAAGGACTTGGTCCGGCTCCAAAAATTGCCCTTGTAAATCTCAGCTCTTGCAATTCTGGAATGTCTGCCTTGATGTCTTTCACCCAGAGGAATCGGAGAGCATCTCTATCCACAGGATCGATCTCAATTTGAAGGAATGCTTGCTTTATGTCTGCCATCAATATTGTGTTGTGCATTCGAAACTTCAATATGACACTGTACAGCAGGGGATTCAAGGAAGGTCCAGTATGAAGACATTCATTTAATGACTTTGCTCCCTTCGTTGTCTTTGCAGAGGCATCGTAGACTACCCTCACTTTTGTTGTCTTTGCTTCTTCTCTAACAACAGCTTGATGTGGAATGTACGTTATTCTGTCTCCAGTTGGCCTATCTGGAACTTTCTCCACTATGCCTTCTTTAAGTTGCTGCAGCATTATCTCATTGTATTCCTCCAAAACTTTCGGAGTACGTTGTAGCTTTCTCAGCTGACTCTTGAGTCTTCCCTCTGCTAGGCCCTTGTTCATTGGGACGTGAAATCTTCCTTCTCGCCATGGAAGTGGTACTGAGTATCTTTCACCATTAAACTTGATTTCACCTTGAAATGCCATGTCTATCGGGTCCTCTTCTTTAATGCCCATAGTTTCCAGGTCCCACAATTTTGCAACTTCATCTTTTGGAGTCTTTTGGGCTTCAATAACGAGGTTGGATGGCTCCTTGTCGTGATGTTTTCCAACAGCAAGGCCAGTTGAACCCATCAATGTCCATCCTAACATTGTTTTCACTGCCACTGGCTCACTCATTTTGCCTTTGCGTAGTTCTCCCGTTTGAATTTGTGCCAGATGCTCACTTCCAAGTAATAACTGCACTTCTAGCTCTTTGCTTGATGTGACATCTGTGAAGAACACGTCTTTTAAGTGTGGATAAACCTTCTTCAGCCTAACAGGAGATGGGTTTCCAACTGTAGTGATTTTTGGCAATGTTTTTACTTCCATTGTTGTTTTATACGAGCCACACAGACTCTCCAAATGAATGTTGTGTCTTTCTGTTTGCAGCTCTTGGAACACTTGATTCAGGCCTTCGAATCTCTGCTTCGTCCCCTGCTCCAATGGCTTGCTTCCAATTTCTTCTGCCAACCTTTGAGTCATGAAGCTTCTTGCACTCCCACTGTCCAAAAGAATCCTGCATTTTACTTCCTTGGTTCCATTCAAGCTTCTTACTTTTGCAATGACTGTCTGGTATGCGACTGACGCAGTAGGCCATGCTCTCTTGGCACTTATTATTCCAGTTGGTTCCTTTGCATGCTGCTCTGCAACGCATATCGCTTCGTTGTGCTTCCCTTTCGAACAATTGCCACAAACACTGGACTTGTTGCATTTCTTTATCGAATGTCCTGGCTTCAAGCATCCAAAACATCTTTTGTACTTCTTTAGAATTTCTTTTCTTTCATTTGGTAGTGAATATTTGGTGCACTTTATTGACTGGTGTTCACCCAAACAAAAATCACACTTGACTTTCTGCTGACTATCTTTTGACACCAAGGTTGCTCCCGAGGAAATTGTACCTCTGAAACTGTGGCCTTCTTGTTGAGGTCGTCTTCTCTCTTGCATTGGCTTTTGTTGACCCTGTGCTCTCTCTTTGATTTGCACTCCACATTTCTCCATAATTTTTACTGACCTTCTGAGACCTTCCACGAGTTCTCCAATTGAGAGATCCTCATTTTCGTCTTGCTGCTCCGTCAGTTTTATTCTAACCTCAATTGGAAGCTTGCTTATGATTTTGGGCACCATAGTTGTTGAATACTCCTCTGGTCTTACATTGATTGCCAGTAAAGCTTTGTAGTGACACTCCAGCTCCTCGTAGAACCTCTTTAGTCGTTGCATCTCGTAGGTATTCGTGATAACTGGGAGCTTCTCTAGGCCATCAAAATGTGCCTTCCTGAGTACATTCTTGTGTCCATATCTCTCTTGCAACAACTTCACTGCAACCTCGTAGTGATCTCCTTTCATGTCCAAATCCGATATCGTTACAAATGCAGGTCCCTTCATACAGTTCTTCAAATACTGCAGCTTCTGATGATCTGGCAATGTCATATTGTTGTGGACACCATGCTCGAAACATTCCCAGAACTCATGCCATTTCAAGACATTCCCATCGAAGGTCTTTAATTCCATTTTTGGTAGGCGAATTCCTGTATCTGCAGTCTGCGTTCTTCGTCTTTGCGCATTGTTAGGCTCCCCTCTGTTCAGCTTGTTGCTCAGTTTTCTCAAGGCTGAATTTACTGATGTTGTCATTTCTTCAAACTCTTCCAGTTGTTTCAGCCTCGCATCCATTGTCAGTCCAGCCTTCTTTTGGCGCAATTCTACCTTGTCATTCCTTTCCTCCAACCGCTTGCATGCTCTTAGTAGAGCCTCCCTTTTGTCATACAGCTCCTCCATATCGTCTGTTTCCATGTTTATTGATGCCATTAGCCTGTCTGCCATCTGCTTTGCGATTTCGTAATCTTCCTCGGTCTTTTTGAGAAGATTCCTGTTTGGGCTACCAATTGGTTCTGGGGCTGCTTGCTGGGGGGTATCAAGGTAAGGTGGCTGCAGGGGGGCAGGTGGGTAGGGTGGCTGCGAGACAGGTGGGTAGGATGGTTGCAGGGGGGCAGGTGGATAGGGTGGCTGGTAGGTGGTAGCTTGTTTTGGTTGTTTGTACTGCGAGATGGTGAGGTGGGGAATGAGGAGAGATCTATCACCAGTTGACTGACTGATACCATATGATCGAGCAACACCAACTGATTGCGACTGATTCTCGCCGAAGGATTGGGCAACACCATGTGATCGAGCAACACCAACTGATTGCGACTGATTCTCGCCGAAGGAATGGGCAACACCATATGATCGAGCAACACCAACTGATTGCGACTGATTCTCGCCGAAGGAATGGGCAACACCATATGATCGAGCAACACCAACTGATTGCGACTGATTCTCGCCGAAGGAATGGGCAACACCATGTGATCGGACAACACCAACTGATTGCAACTGATTCTCGCCGAAGGACTGGGCAACACCATGTGATCGGGCAACACCAACTGATTGCAACTGATTCTCGCCGAAGGACTGGGCAACACCATGTGATCGGGCAACACCAACTGATTGCGACTGATTCTCGCCGAAGGAATGGACAACACCATGTGATCGAGCAACACCAACTGATTGCGACTGATTCTCGCCGAAGGAATGGGCAACACCATATGATCGAGCAACACCAACTGATTGCGACTGATTCTCGCCGAAGGACTGGGCAACACCATATGATCGGGCAACACCAACTGATTGCAACTGATTCTCGCCGAAGGACTGGGCAACACCATGTGATCGGGCAACACCAACTGATTGCGACTGATTCTCGCCGAAGGAATGGGCAACACCGTGTGATCGTGCGACACCAACTGATTGCAACTGATCATCACCAAATGATTGATATGCACTGCTCCCTGACGTGTACCTATACACGTTTGATTCGTGCGACACTGGTATGCTCCTGAATCCATGGTACATCACATTGCTCCTCCTTGTCACGTTTTGCGTGTTAGCTGCATCACCAATTTCCAACAGTTGTCTTGCTGCTGACATTTCGTCACCATCGTCCAAATCAATAGATACAGAACCTAACCCTACGTGCTGTTGAGACATTTTGTTTTTGAATCTTTTTTATCTTTTCTCGTTTAACCTATAACTTCGCTGACCAAAAACGCTTGATCCCACGAAGTTAATTTAAATACAAAATCCTATATTTCGCGATTCAGTTTCTAATTATAATACGCGCAAGGTCGGGAAGGGTTGGACGACATGGTGGTCTATCCGGGAGGTTGGGACCACTCAAAGTGTCGGGAATCTGGGTTGACACTTTGACCGATAGCTTAAAAAGAGGACTGTAACTATAAAACGATAAAAACACGATCCTAAGCGCGAAGGACCTAACGCCAACCCTAAAGTTGATTGAGAAAAGACAAGAAAGATAACTCGAAATTGCTGAACAACAGGCTCAACATAATATCTCAACAAGCTTATTATGACTAATTCTAAATACTCAAATTCTAAATCAATAGCTCAAATGTAATACTTTTGTCAAATAAGTCACACTCCTAGGTTACTTAACGACTCCGTGTCTTAAGGACGTGCCTGGGGGAACGAGTAACTTACCGAGAAAGTTTGAGTAAATCGACTCACAACTTTACGCAACTAGGGAGTTACTTTTCGCTTATTTCGTAATAAACGCTGGGTTTGGGAGGTGAAAGATGGGCCTAATTTCACCTGAACCAACAGTGTTGAATACTTCTATAGTAACTGTACTATAGTTCAGTAATACAGATCAACAGATCATAAAGAGCAAATTTCTAGCGTCGCTTAGCCTACAAATCCAGATCCCAAATGGATCTCTAATTGTCTTAGGCACCTTACGCAAGGATTTTAAAGACTCATACCATACAATCTTTTTCTTTACCAGCTTTGGTCTTTCTTGGCATGTCTTTACTGCTCGCAGTGGCCACATGAGTAACAATGAGCGATTCCAAGTTTATATACTCTATTCTACGGGAATCGCCCCTTGCTACAAACTAATTATCAATTACGAGTACAACCTACAGGCAACCATTACTTTAATTCCCGAATAGCTTGCTACTATGCACAGCTAAAATAAGCAAAGGTGATAACAAGCAAATAGCACTAATGTCCATAGTCGGTTCCTGCAAGTGTCCACTAATCGTAAGTGTGTCTTCTGAAGACTTATAACACAGGATATTACTAGTGTACTACAGATTCAGATTCAGATTATATATTCTAACCTACAATCGTCCCCGATACGCTAAATATTTGTCTCTTCTAAAACCGCATACTTGTTGACGTCCATGAATTTCCTCTCTCTCTCTTGCTTCAGTGTGGTCATTCACGTCGAGTTCATGTCCAAAAATGCTAACGTTCTCTCGGTGATTCCCATAATGCTTAGTCATATTTCCAGTAGCAAAGTCTCGATTTATCTTTCGGTCATGGCCTAAACCTATGGGCCTAAATCAGCACAGCTTCATGTTTCATCCCCCTCCCTTTGAGTGGGTAAAATTTTGGATCCCCCTCCCAGACGTCTTCCGCCCCCTCCCCAGGAATAATTAATGACCGGTCCCTAAACACAGACGATTTTGTGTTTTGGCATTTTCCCAAATGAAAGACTTTTTCGGCTTCTATTCCGTGTTACAGCGGTTTTAAAACCTATCTTGTGCGAAGGTGCACTAAGGCAGAAATACAAGCGAGCTCTATTCAAACAACTTGAGAGCGGTTGGGCCTAACCATGCTCAGTTGAAGACGAAACAGAACAGAAAACAAGACAACAAAATAAGACCCAGGGATCAAAACAAGATAAATAAATAATCAAGCAAAACATCCATGTCCTAACACCCTTGCTGTGGATTACAACCTTCTTTGGTACATACCTACGCTATCCTTGTGAAAATGGAATACATATCTACGCTATCAGATACATAAAAATATATAATTCAGCCAGGGACATAGGAAGCATAACTCAAACTATAGGAACGGCACTTCACAAGAAGCCGGACTGCTTTAACACGATAGCAAATGAGCATAGATTTCAAATCTTTAAAACGGTGGGTGTAAAATTCAATGACCTATTTCTTTTAACTGAAAGGCCTCAAAGAAACTTGAACTATTTTAAAGAACATCTGCCGTTGGACTTTTCTCAAATCTTCAGTATTTTCAGAATTACAGTGTTTTTCTTCTCTTTTAAGCATTCAAGAAAACTTTCGAAAAAAAAACTTAAAACTGTCGTAATTTCTAAACCTGTTGACGAAAGATCAAATAATTTTCAAGAAAACCATAGTTTACGGATGCCTATAATACGGTATCAAGCAAAACACTCTCACTCTTCTGGTTTGTGATATAGAAATTTGATGACGTCACATCATAAAATGAGCTGAAATATAAAAGAGGCTGTAATTTCGACAAATAATCAAGATTTCTGAAAAGTCCAACGGTAGAATCATAGAAAAGTGGCTAAAGTTTCTTTCAAGTCATCCAGTTTAAAGAAATAGGTCATTGAATTTTACACCCGCCTTTTTTCATAGATTTAAAGATTTGGAACCTATGCTTAGCAAATGGTGCAAAGTTGACCAAAGATGATGTGCATTAAATGGCACGACAATGGAAGCAGTAATTTAGCATTGTGAGGTGGAGTTGCCTCTTTTTGACGTTCAAAATGTATGGATCTTTATGAATAAATAGTAAAGACTTTATTTCTAATTCTGCAGAAAATACATTCTTGCACTTCGTAATTTTCACAAGGAATTTCACAAATGCAAAACCGTTTCAAGTTCTCTTCAAAGGGTGAAAAATTGTTCTATTAGTCATTGTTGTAAGCACTTCGCTGTGTCTTCCAAATCATTCTGGTCCTTCCTTTTGCTCCATCGACAAAACGTAATAGCGAGTCTGGCTCAGGACGATGCAACACTGCGGGTCAAATTTTAATTTCTAATCAAGCACATCACAAACACGATAAATTCTTTTCAGGTTTCATTTAAATGTGTATCCAATCCACCTTTTCAAGATAAGAGGTGCGAAAACGGAAGTCTTTTGTTGTTTGAGATGTTGCATTTTTGAGGCTAAAATCTTGTTCTACGTACAAAGTTTAGTAAAGAAGCGAACTTTTACTTTCATATCTATCTTCGTTTTGAAATTACAGCGATTTTAAGAATTCAAAGTTATAAGGGCTTTGACCGTGAAATCAGATGTTTGGACAAATTTTGTCCAAACTTTTGATTTCACGGTCAAAGCCCTTATGATTTCTAATTCTTTACATCACCGTTATTTCCAAATGAAGACTGACATGAATGTGAAAATTGGTTCATACACTAAACTTTGCATGCAGAACAAGATTTTGGCCTCAAAAATGCGAAATCTGAAACAACAAAAGACTTTCGTTTTCGCACCTCTTATCTTGAAAAGGTGGATTCTGGAGCAAATAATTAAAGATGGCAGAACGAAGATGCAAAGCAGATAAACAAGTGCAAATGATGGCAAGTCGTGTCACTCTGTGTAATCTGTTAAAAAGAAATTGTAAACAGCAAAAAGTACCTTTTAAACTTTCCTATCTAATTTAAAAAGGAGATGATGCTAAGTTTCAATTCAACCACAGACCTTCAGAAATACCTAAATTTCCCAGATGAAGATCTTCTGACTTCTGAAGTAACCAATGAAGTAACATTTTAATTAGCTTTTTGTAAGTGATATCTTTCAAGGGACGTTTTAACATTTAGATGGGAGCGGTTTCTCTAGTCTTTCGCTATTAACGGGAAGGTAGTGTGCAAAGAAGTGTAAGAACCTTGAAAGTAACTCGTTTCTTAATGAATTAACAAAGAAGCGCCTTCATTAGTCGTGTCGGAACGGACCTTCAAAGGAAATATGCCCCGAAAACAATATCTTCTCTAAGGTCAAAAGTTATAATTGCATTTAAGCTTTATTGCAAACCTATTCTTCCTAAACATCTTGATAGCAAACATTTATCTTCAAAACGCTTCAAATTACCAACTTTTTGAAATTTCAGACTAAGATTAGTAGCGATTTGCCGACAAAATCTAGTTTAATAAAAGAAATGGTACAAGATACTGACCACCCACTTATTTGCAAACGGTCCTTTATCTCTGCTTTTCATTAGTTGAAGATGCCGCGCAAATAGATCTGAAATGTTGCAGTGTTCCAGAGTCTATCAATTTTTAAAATGGATACATTCTATTGATGTGAGTAACTGATTTGAAGCTGAAATCCTTTGAAATTTTTTCCGCTGTTTGAACAAGTGAGATTTCAAGATGTTTTTGACCTTTAATTAGGCTAAACCCTTCAGAATTGAAACAAATCATCTGCCTCGCGACTTGTAAATTATCTAGCAAGCTAAAAGGATTCCTTTTTTGGACTGTATTTCGTCAGAGCATTTTGAGATAGACGTTGCATCTATATAAAGCACGTAAACGTAAACGTAACCCTTTGTTCTTTTGTTCTCTAACGTACATTTTACAATATAGACAATGGGTGGACAAAGAGACCATTCGATGGAGATTGCACAAGACATTGCGCTGTAGCATTTTAATGGCTGCATGACAAGAATTTTTGGCGTCCTAGCAACAACTTCAGTCATGAATTATGAGGTGTCCTTCTCCCATAAAGCCTCTAACTGTACATTCAACGTGCATTATCATATATCGTCATGGACTTGCTACAAGTCTCTCTCTTGTCATCGCAAGACATAAGCTTGCATTGGGCCTAAGCTTGCAAGCAAAATTGAGGCACCTACAGATGCCGACCCAATGGCTTACGTGCGAAATGTGGTGAAAGACAAACGTCTCCCGAAATTCTTGTTCAAACATGTTGAAGTATCTTATGTCAAGCAAGAGATAAACAAACTGAAGACCTCAAAATCGCCAGGTCCAGATAAAATACCTATTAAAATACTAAAAGACGCTGTAGAGATTGTAAGCGGGCCTTTGACAAAAATATTCAATAGATCCCTCGACACTGGCGTTTTTCCAGATCTTTGGAAACTGGCAAGAGTGGCACCAATATTTAAGGCAGGTCAAAAATCAGAGTTGACAAATTACAGACCAATCTCTGTTGTTTCGATACTGTCAAGATTGCTGGAAAAGATGGCCCATGATCAACTCTTTTCCCATATGAAAGATTGTGGTCTTCTTTCAGACAACCAATTCGCCTTCCGAAAATTACATAACACGCAAACATCGATAATGAACATAACAGAGACTTGGTTCAGGAACATCAACGAGCAAAAAACGAATTTAAGCGTATTTTTAGATCAAAAAAAAGCCTTTGATACCGTTGACCATGATGTTCTGTTGTCGAAGCTATCAGCCTATGGAGTCACCGATCTTGCACACGGTTGGTTCACTTCATACCTTGCCGGGAGAGAGCAGTATTGTTATGTAGAAGGTAAATCGTCAAACAAGCGTTTAGTACAGTGTGGAATACCACAGGGGTCGTGTTTGGGTCCCTTACTTTTCATCATTTATATGAACGATTTTGAAAAATGTTTGAAAAAGTCTAAACCAAATATGTACGCGGATGACACGAGCATTTCTTATGCCTCCAATGAGATCAACGAGCTTTTTAATGAGATAAAGGGTGAACTTGATCTTGTTTCATCCTGGATGAGGCAAAACAAACTTAGCCTAAATGCTGAAAAAAGCGAATTTATGTTGATAGGGCATCCAAAACAACTGAACAAAGCCAAAGATTTCCCTGACCTCGAAGTAGAAGATCAAAAATTATGCAGAGCTCAAAAAACAAAATATCTTGGTGTCATAATAGACGAAAGTATGAATTGGGAAGAACAACTCAAAACCATAAAGCGAAAGATAAAAAACGGATTAGGGGCGATGTTTAAACTCAAAAACATCCTCTCCCAGAAACAATTGGCAACTGTTTATCGAGCATTAATTGAAAGCCATCTGAGATATTGCAGTGTCATTTGGGGATGTCTGTCAAACACAAAACTGGAATCCCTACAGAGGCTGCAAAACAGGGCACGCAGACTGATTGAATGCGCAAGGCACAAAGATGGCTGGGTATGCGATTGGCTCGATGTACGCAATCTAATAAAATATGACCAGCTAATTACTACATACAAGATAAAAAATGGACTCTGCCCAGAGAACCTCAAAAATAAATTCACTCCTAGGTCGAATATTTCGAAATATAACACAAGAAAAATTGATGATTTCGAAATTCCTCGGCTTCGTCTTGAGTACTGCAAAAAGTCTTTTGGATACCAGGGAGCAAGTGCCTGGAACGAGATCCCAAAGCAAATACGAGACTCTGCCTCATTGAGCTCCTTCAAAGTAAGACTGAGGGAGTTCTTGAGGTAGAGGGACACAAACACAACCCCTTGGAAGAGCAGCTTTATTTTTTCATGATATTATCAACATTTATATTTACTTTGTTATGCTGATAGGGTATTGTGTATAAATAAGAATAAAAATAAAAAAAAAAAAAGACATAGAGCAGAAACAGGGAGAAATTACAGGCGGAGAGAGAGACTTGTAGGACTAGAAAACTGAAAGCGAGACTCTTTTGTCCATAGACAGACGGTGGACAAGATTCTGTCCACCGGCAAACCTTTGATGTAGGCAGAAAGCCAATCAAATGAGCGACAAGTGTCGCTGCATAATGACGATTAAATCTAATTATTTACTTCTTTGTGTTACGGTCTCGATTTCGATTTCCTAATCTAACAAGTCTCTCGCTCCTTCCATTTCCCTCGCCCTCACATTTTGCACCTTAAATTATATGCTGAGAATAGAGAGAGACTTGCAGCAAGTCCAATACCCTATGGGTACCTTTCATTTAAATTTTGAGGCTCTGGTACCCAGGGTACAAGTCCAATATCGTCAGCAAGCTATGTGCTGGAACTAGGAATGTTAATGCGCGAGCGAAGCGAGCGCTTAACTTGGAAATCTGAATCGAACTTTTTCATGTTTCATAAAGAGGAGTAAGAGGAAGCTCAAATTCTCAATGGTTCACAGATCACGCTGAAATCATCCAACCACACGAAACTCAGCCAATGACATCAGCGCTTCCTAACCACTTGAGACATAATCAGTAGTTCGAGATGAATTTCTGGTACCCTTACAAAGTGAATGGATGCTAAATCGTTGCAGCTATTCAAAATATTTTTTGATCAATCGGTTGTAGAGATATCCTTCCAGAATTTAGGAACACAACTTGTTAGGAGTCAGAGCTGCATGCATTTTGCGGTCGAAGGATATTGACCTTCGTTGAAATATTGATAGAGATAGCTACAAATGAGATATGGAGACAAGAATTTCAGTAATTATGCACATTGACCTCAGCAATAACCGAAAGTCATTCATTCTTTCATGTCTTGGAGTCTGAGGCAATTTTAGATGATTTCTGGCATAGACATTATTTGGGCCTAAGCTTTCCCCGCTTCGCACTAGAGCTCTTAAAGGCAAGATCTCACCCTTTAATAATTCATAACAGTCCCCTGATATAGGGGAACCCCACCCCATTTGCATTTATTTATCACAAATGAATCGCACGAGCCATTGCAGCAAATCCCGCTAAGCATACCAGAGAAGATAGGATGCATCCTTTAATTAATTACAACCGCTCCCTAGAAGGAACATTGCACTCTTCGCCGATGAGTTGGTTACAGCAACTTTTACTGAGGGCACAAGAACTCGCAGAGTAGGGCTTGAGCATGTGGTTGCTTATTCATGCAAGCGGCAATGTTTCAAAACGCAATTTCCAATTTCATATGAATCAGAGGTATTTTTGATACATTTTAATAAAAACTTACAATACGAATTTACTTAGTTATACTACTTACAGAATACTTAACTACACTACGAGGACGATGCTACTGGGTGCAAAATGCTATGACTACTCCATGGCATCACAAAAAACTAAGACGACTTACATATGAATTACAAAAGGAAAATAAATACAAGACATGAAAAAAGAAGCAAAGAACACTACACTCTGTCTCAAACTAGATATCAGGTGAGAAATGTCCACGAATAATAGCAAAAAAGATGTTGCTGCGTTATGGGTAATTTCGTAATCAGAAGTATGAACCCAGAACACGCTGCTGCCGGCTTTTAAGAGTTTTGTCTTTCAGCAGTGGCTGTTTTTATTAGTTCCTGCTTTGCAGGCAGTTATCGATATTAATATTCTTAGAGCAAAGGAAGGGCAGTGACCTCCTCATTCTTGATTGTTGTATTTTCCTCCGCTAACCGTACAACGGAGAACGTTATCTAATAAGTTCCCAGTTCATGGGCAGGCTTTGTATTGTGTATGCCGATCCTGCCGGATTTGCGAAGGGAAAAGTATTGGTTTAGTAGGCCTATAAAACGAAAATAAATATATCTTCTTATGAGTCGAAAATTAGGCTGTTCATGTTCTTAAATTGCTTCTTATTTCATTCAGGGCTTTCAAGTATTTCTTTTGCTCAGATTGAAACTTCAAGCCCGTTATTTACTGTAAGTTCAGAGGCACCTGAGTTCATGAGCCCTTATTCACAACAGCAGCTGTTGGAAGAATCAGAAATTTTACAGAAAACAACGAAAAGCTTTCAAAGCATCTTTAGAGTTCTTTGCAGTATCAGTCCTTATAGGTTCAATGACGAAGCAACTGGAGTTTTGATCTAATTTGATGATCTCTACGTATAAGAACCTATTTCAAATTTCAGGCTGAATGGCTACCTATACAGTGGGGGTCTAATTTCAGAATTTCAGCCTGTAGGTTCTTAATCATTAGGTTCTTATACGCGGGTTTTTACTGTATCATATTTGATAATACAGTAAAAACAAAGAGAAAGAAACAGGTCTGGAAAGTTGCACGTGATTGAAAATGATCAAAAGTTCCATACATTGTATCAAGATTGCATCTTGATAAGCAATCGACCCCGTTCTTCCTCGCCTCCTCTTCGCATCGAGGCTCACTGTGCTTGCACAGTTTATTACTTTCTGATAGAAGATCGCTTCCGATCACATGATCTAACCGCAATTTAAAGAAACAAATAACAATGGTCCTACGATGGTATATAAGCGCCAACGCCCGTATTCCACCTCAGTATTTCTGAGCGCATGTTTCCATCCGCAAGGAAAACGTATAGTCTGCGCAACGCTGCCCGAGTCAGCATTTCATTTCAATAGCAGTTTGAAAGGCCCCTTCTTCTTTTGGTTTGTGTATTGTCAGCCGTAGAGTACTGATTGGATAAACAAGAAAATCGAGAAGAAAAGGATTAGGCAAGGTTCAGTAATTTCGCTGTATAGTGAAATTCACGAAGATGATAATGATCTCATTCCCTTTATTCTCAAAACAAAGTATGATCCAAGAGCATAAAGGCTAGGTAATTACTCAAAGGTCAGAGCTTTGTTTTTGATTTCAGCATCACAACTAGCCAATCACAACCACGACAGTTTGCCTTTAAAATTCCAAAGTATTGTGTTGTTAGCGTAGTCTGCTTAGAGAACAAAGCGAAACCTGAGATCTAATCACATGATAGTCGTTCTCAAATCTGATTGCTTCCTTGTTTCACAGGAAAGTGATATTATTGGCTGTTACAACAATGCATTTTCCTTATCATCACATAAATGCTGAGGCACACACTATACAGCAGGGAGTGGCGCTGCGCACCACCTTTATAGTCTGCACAGAGGCTACTCTTATGATCGTTTAGCAAACACACCGTTGTCAACACCGTTGTTTTTCTTCGCCGTGGTACTCAAACATGATCTTCCATAGATCGTGCAAGCGTAATATGTTTGTAAGGAAAGATAGATCTGCAAGCCGGATCTCCACTAAGCAAAAAAATGTCGAGGCAGAAAAATTTCCGGCGATCTGATTGGCTAATCGAATTGTCACCGCGGAAAAATGTCGAGCCACGAATAGTAGGAATCGACATGTTAGGATTTTGTAACCGATTCCTGTATGTAGGCCTATTACTTATGTTATATCTTCCGTGTATAAATATGTTAAGATGAAAGATGAAAAAATGAATACTTTCTACTTTTCGCGGTTCGACATTTTTCCGCCTAGTGGAGATCCGGCTTTAAGCCTCATTTTCACACAGCGTCATTTTGCGAGCGAGCAGATATCATATTGCTTAAGCTGGAAAGAAAGTAACTGATGAGCGAGCGAAAGCAGGGAGATTAAGTAATACTTACTGTAATCTCCCTGAGCGAAAGTAAGATGAGCGACCTCGTATTGCGTAAAATTCCGTTCGCTCGCAAAATGACACTGTGTGGAAATAATGCTCTAATCTCGTAAGAATGCTGACTTGTTTCACACATGCTTGCAGCTGCTTCATTGATCCTTTCGCATCACGGGCTGTAGGAAACGCTGAATATGGAAACAGATTATATCGGTTAAATCTCTATTTAAGCGGGGTTAATACCCGAAGAAAGAGTGCGGGTTTCCGGCGTTTTTGCCCAAACGGTAGTAGACCTCGTTCCCAATATGAGGTATTTTGGGTGGTTGTTGTGGCTTGCCTCATGCCTTGCTGAGTCACTCTTGCTTGCTGGCCTAGCCATCTGAAGTCGTTTATTTGCCCCTCCCTCCCTTCCCATAGATTGGTTGTTTGCTGTTTGTTTTTTCTCTCTCTCTCCCTTTTTTTTCTTTTTGGTTATGGTTCTTTTTCGGTTTGTTTTAGTATTTTTGTTATCTGCAGTCTTTCGAAGCTGTGGACAGGTGTATTGGCTCGGAGGAATAAATGGTTTTTCTGGTCAATCACCGACCGTAAATGCGCTTTTCGAACAGTTAACACCGGGCTGATGCACTGCTAGCCCATGTTACCTGTTATTGGCCTTGTTTTATAGGGGGGACAGGAGTTACACAGTATAGATATGTTGCTAGGATTTCTGAAGGGGATTAATATGCGTTATACATCGAGTTATTTCTATGCTTATTCGTCGTATTATTGGTGATATATCAACTTGTTTTCCTGGTTTGTACCTCTCCTGCGAAGGCGCCAATATAATGTCCGTGCGCGGCGGCAGATGTGAACGAATTGATAAATAAGGATAGAAATAACTTGATGCAAAATACGTGAATCTTTTCCTAAATTCAACGTTTCGCACAGCCCATAGTCCAAGATTAGCTTTAGAGCTTCTCCCATAAGGTTCCACCCACTTGAAAGCATTCACAGTACTATATGGAGGAAAGCCTTGGTTACTATGGCGTAAGACAGCGCAACTCTGATTAACTATGTCTATACGACAGTCCAATATTTATACTCCACACCAGCGGGGACCTTGCTGTCACTAAAGCCTTACTCTAAAAGGCGAAAAAGTCTGCTCGTTGCAACATTTCAAAGCAATCTGATTGGCTAGCAGAAATAGGGATATGCTGGGCACCAGAATCGCTCTTTTTTCTCTTAGAGAGAATCTGGTACACAGGGTGAAATAGGGACGTCCTTCAGAAATTAGTCGGTCCAACGAAGGAGGAATGAGGCTTCTCCTTCACAAAGGCACAGAGTGAGCTCGTTACAACCTATGCAACGTACCAGAGCCTAAAATGAAAAAAACACATAATGCAAGAAAAAAACAGAATTAAAGTGTAATGAAAGAGCAAGTTAAGTATGTATTTGCGATTTTTAATGAAACTTGAATTCTAATCAAATATTGTAATCATTTAGAATTGTATATTCCTCCAAACTCCTCCAGCATCACCACACTCTCCCCCCCCTCCCCCCGCAATTACAAATCTACAATCATTGCGTATAAAATCTACAAATCTTTGTGTATAAAATTCAAAATGAAATTAATGAAATGAAACGATATCTCCTGCAAGATATCGATAAAAGATGATACATGTGAGCAATCAAGTCTACCCTCCAACAGGGATTTGCACCCTCAATCTTACCTTGAACACCATTTGGTCTAGCAACTCTGAGACAGGGTTCTCTACGATACTAATTGCCTATTTACTTGAGGATGGAGGGGCTCTACTTGTGTGACCTTTTCACCCGAAAATCAAAGTGCTCTTCGTATGTCCTGCGCAATTCAGAGACAGATTTAAGACTACCCATAAAAAAGTCAAGTAATGGGCAAAAATTTTTTCCTATCGAGGAGCAAAAGCGTGGAATGACCTTCCTGCTCATACCAAACAGGCATCTTTCCTGAAAAATCTATTTTGTATTTTCTCTTTTCTTTTACATCAGACTTTGTAAATATTATATAAGGTTTTTATATTATGGTTTTTATATCGTAATTTTTAAGTTTTTAAGTGGAGTGCCCCTTGTAAAACAACTCTGGTTGGAAGGCTACCCTCCTTGATCAAATGAGCATAGGGCTCAAATCTTTCAAATCTTTAAAAAGGTGGGTGTAAAATTGTACCTCATTTCTGACATTTCTTCATGCATTGAATGACTAGAAAGGAGCTTTAGGTTCATTGCTCCTTCGCAGATGCCGCGCTCGCTTGATGTGCCTCACTGGAAGAGGACGCATTTTGTCTGGTTTTCGCTACTTTTTAAGGGGGCTCCCTGTGGTTTCGCAGATTAAAAGAGAAAACAATTGAAACAAAGTACTACACACCATTCACAACAGTATAATCTCTTGAATAATCCACAATTATACCAACCCCGGATTTGTCCTTTGCCGTCATTGACGTATTCCGGATCAGAACTCAAGGATCAGAATGATTTGAGAGCTTATCAATGAACTTTTCAGAACAATTGGGGCCCTACCAGGTATCGAACCCACTCCGCCTGATTGTTATGGCTTCAAAGCCAGAGGATTACACCACTGCGTCACAACACCTTCAAGTTCTGAAGTACTTTGTTGACTGTGTCTACTTGTAAGTAGGCTAGTTAACATGTCACTGAAAGAGAAATCGCAACAATAGACTTTCTATCCTTGTTCCTTCGATTACATGTTATTAAGGTAACTTTAATTTTCGTAAAAGATGTCGAATTTCTATTTGGCATACAAGTAGACTTCCAACTTCTCTGGTTAACTCGTCTGATAACAAATGCGCACTCTTTTTCTTGTTGAAGAATGCCTACAAGTTTTCAAGTTACAATTTCGAGTTTCACGAAAAGACTTTCTATACCGGGTGAGTCAAAAAAAAGTGTAGGCGTTTGGAGGGCTGTGGAATAAAAGGTTTGTGACCGATATTCAAAACTGAAATGTTCATCTATCAGTCAAAGGTCAACTTAGATGAGAAAATTTTGTCTGCTAGTATCCCTCATCTTACAGACCCAGAAATTAGGAAAATGCTGGTAATGTTTGGGAACAAAAATTTCACATTCCATTCTGGTCCATGATTTACCTTCTATTGAAGTTGGAATTCAGCATCTCAAACTGGCAATGTAAACTTCATGTCACATAAATCATGGACCGGAATGGAATGTGGAATTCTCGATCCCGATACAAACCCCTTACAAGCATTTTGATTGTTGTTGGGTCTTAAAGATGAGTGATTTCACCAAACAAAATTTCCTCATCTAAGTTAGCCTTTGACTGATAAATTAACACTTTAGTTTTTGAATATCGGTCACATACTTTTTATTCCACAGCCCTTCAAACGCCTAAACTTTGTTTTGACTTACCCGGTATATCGAGAAAATTAGAAGATAATACGTTCGCGTGGTTAATTTGCCATTGAAGAATGAAATAACAAAATGATTATTCTTTTTCACATCAAAATCATCAACAAGAGTTTCACGAAAGCCCTCTTTACTACTAATCCTTCTGGCGAGCGTGCAACTTAACATAGAAATAAAATGCTTCCTCCTCTATTTTGAAGACTGTTGAAAAGTTTCCCAAGCTTGCTATGGAGTTTTACAAAAGATTTTAGAATGCTACTAATTTCAAAGGTTAAGTTTGATGTAACAAAGAAGAAAGAAAGAAAGGAAGAAGGAACGAAGGAACGAAGGATGATAAATTGCTTACGTCTTTTTCTCGTTAAAGATCGTTGACAAGTATCCGGACTTTTACTTCAGGTGATCAAACCAAACCGTCTTTGATATGCATCTTTCTGTGTTTGCGCGAGACGGAAGGAAACCAGTGTCCTTATACTCAGGTTGGACTTTAAGCAGCTGCAGCCCTTAAGATAAATGTGAGACTCTGTGCAGCTGGTGACAGAGTAAAAAGGAGTGATTACATTAAGGAATTGATCTTGATAACGGTAATCTCGGATCTAAAAAGGCAAAGGGTAACCAATAAAAAATTTAATCATGTAGAGAGAGAGTCTATTGAAAGAACTGACTTGAATATCTTGGAGCCTGGTTTAAATTGTTTTAGACACAGGGACTGGGTCACGGAACAGGGCCGTAGGAAACATCTCACTCTAAGGGTGGGGGGGGGCACGACACTTTAAGAGCACTGTTTCGTTAACCTAAAGAGATGCCTCCTGAGAGAATAAAACAGGCACTTCATGAGCCAGGGCGAGCAAAGGGCGAGCCCTTTTGCCGAGATCATACCTTCTGGTTTAATCTTTGGTAAGATGCTTATTCGTTTATATGTGAGAGGAGGGCTAATCCTCCTGGGTGAGATCCTGTTATTGAGGGTCCATTGAAGGGTGTTCAATATTCCCCTAGCCACGCCCTTTAGCTCCGATATCCGTTTACCGAGCAAATTTTTCGGGGTAATTCCGATGCAATCCGTAACCGAACCGTTAACCGGACTAAACTATCGAAAATATCCGCTTACCGAACTCAAATTTAGGCCAAATCCGCACACTCGCAAAACTTATAATTGACCGACGCCCACGCTTGGGTACCCGAGATTTTGCCTTCCGGGGGGGGGGCTGGAGATCACAAAACAACAGGTTTCGAATGGTTGGCGCCATCATGTCCTGTCCTTCCAGAAGGACTAGCTATCCATGATAACTTTAAGGCTGTGGCTTTTCTGCTGAAGCAGGAAAATGTTCTCAATTTTCATTCCACAAAATATATCATAATTTGTCATCGCAGGAAAAGTTCTGAAAATCTAATATAATTCGAATCATTATTATACATTGAAGTGAATGCAAATTCCAAGCATTAAAAATGGGTGTTTTCTATAAAAAACGTTTGTCTGAATAAAATGTTTATCTAAATAGTCAATAAGATTATATGAATACAGTAGAAACTCTAATAAAATCTTCTATTTTGAATTTTTGTTTAATAATCTTTATAGATTAGCTTCTCAAAAACAGCTAAATCAAACATTTCCCCATGGTCTCTCATCCAGCCCCTTTAAGAATTCCTATCATGTTAATGTACCAAAGACCTGTACTGCCATAGAAGCTCCATTTAGCTGCTAGGGGGTTTTTCTAACATTCGACACTGCAGAGGGGGGGGGGAATTAAAGAGTGGGGGCGTAATAACAAATTCTAATGGCAAAGATAATGATAGCTTTTTTAGACCTTTTACACCATATAGCTATTTTGTAAAATGATTTATTTTATTCATTTTGAATATACATACAGTCTTGCAAGTCAAATACACAAATCTGACATAGAATTTAGAGAGGGGAGCTTGAAATTTTGGCTCAGAAAGGAGGCATTTATTAGAGAGGAGGCTTCGGAGCTTAATACAGCTTCAGTATATCTTCTTGCCTTGCCAATATATTGGTTTTAATGTGAAAACCTTTAATGTAACAATTTTTCTGACGTCTGAACATCATTCTTGACTATTTCTGCCAAATTATTGTCCTCTATGTCATCTCTGTCTTCTTTTAGTTGAAGTTTTCCACGATTCTTCCTCTCAATAATGTGAAATATCAAAAAGAAAGTCCAAACCATACATATTACACCATATCCTCTGAACAGCTTCCTAGCTCCAAAATGGTTGTAAATCATTCCCCCAATTAAGCATGAAAGTGCACCAGCTATGCCAAAGAAGACACCATTCATCAAACCAAGCAATGTTGCTTTCATTCCCTTGGGAGCAAGAGACGCTGTGTGTTGTACAATTGCAGACCAAAACAATGCAAAACAGATACTGTGTAAAAGCTGTAGCAGGAGAACATACCATGCATTTTGTAAGACAGAAAAGCCAGCAAATCGAATTGCATATGCAACAAATGCCAGTGCCATAGCTGATAGATTACCATGTACACATTTTATTATGTAATGTGTGAATGGGAACATCAAGCCTTCAGATAAACAGGCAACTAAGATGCTGAGACCCATGACAATTTTTGATCCATTTATCTCTTCAATGAATAAGAACATGAATGAATACAGCATTCTGTCAGCAACGCCCATTACCAAAAGCGTCATGAAGAAAAATATTACATGGAACTTCTTGAAAATTTTCATCAGATCCTTAAGGAATTGGATCTTGGTTCTTTCTTGCTTATCTAGAAGGTCTTCCTTCGTTTCTTGGTGAAAATCCAATCTTAAGAAACAGCATGAAACAAACAAGAATACCTGACTGCCAAGGAATATATAAAACATAGTAAAGTAGCTAGGACTCTTTTTTCCAGACAGTTCAAGTCCAACACCAGATGCAATTGATGCTAATCCAAAGCCAATTGCACCCCAAAGCCTCTGTTTTCCAAAATTAGATTTCTCAAACTTTGAGACTGTTTCAATAACAGATTTATCAATGAGTACAAGGATGCCTCCATCAAATGCTCCAATCAATATGAACAATATGATCATTGCAAGGAACAGTCTGTCAGTATTTTGTTGTGCACATCCTTTAGTGCTGTTACGTCTTTTGGTCTTATTGTTTGTGATGAAAGGGGTTGTCATCATTGAATCGTTGCTGCTTGACGCTGGAGTTGACAGTGGGACATCTAAAGCTGTTTTAGTTTTCATGAAAAAGATTGATGTGGTATTTGCATAATGAACAGCACTGGTAAATGTCTTTGTTTCGTTCGTCATAGTTGGTGAACTTGGGAACATCATTGTCGAAAAAGTGGGCCTAATTGTAGTTGCAAAATTACCCGAGTCATTGAACACACCCTGGCAGCCAGGACCAGCGTTATTTTTTATCAGAAGCGGCACCCACGGTGCTGCAAAGGCTAGAACAGTTGCTACAACTATTTGGAAAAGCAAAATTATCCTGTATCTCCGAGTAATATCGCCTATGCCACCCCAAATCGGGGAGCTTACGAACTGTGCGAACAACCTTCCGGCAAAGATGTAGCCAAACTGCTCTGCATTTAGGCCATAAGATCGAAAGAAAACTGCAATGAATGGCGTAATGCTTGAAACTGAAAAGAAGAAAAAGAAGTAAGATGCCTTTGGAGGCAGTAAAACCTTGTTTATTGCTGGAACTTTCATCGTATGATTTGATCGTGTCTGCTGGATGCCTGTGTTCTTGAAAGCGGAACTAAACTGAAGAAAGATCACATGATAGTCACATGATTGCAATAAGTCGTGGCGCGAAAAATGGAAAGGAGGCTGAGAAAAGTTCCCAGCACTGGCACTTTTGCATTTGCACTTTAGCTTCAGGTTCTTATAAATGAGTGAGTGTCTAATTTGACAATTTTAGCCTGTTGTCTAATTTGACAATTTTAGCCTGTAAGGTTCTTATTTATGGGTTTTATTGGTTTTTATAAGAAAGAGAAAATCTAAGAAATTCCACGCGACATTGTGGTGGAATCATCATCTAGAGCCAACCTAATGATCTCCTGCCAGCCAGAGTCATCCAGAGCAACGCAGGACACCTAAAGCTACCGAAGACAATGCACGTGATTCATATCTTTCACAATGTTACCAACTTAGAGACTATGCACATAATACCAAATGTTTCATAACTGGGAACTGATTTAATGTGACCAGTGCCAGTGTGATAGGAAAATATCGTTGCACATGGTCCAGTTACTTGGCGTTCTGCAGTCAGACACGACCATAGAGTTAGGATTGAACTGTACATGTTGTTGTTGTTATTATTGTAATCTTAAGGGCCAAAGTTGCACCAAATATATGATGCTTGATAAAATTATCATAAGAAATTCTCAGAAGGAAAACTCACTGCTGTAAAACCATTGTAAAACGCTTCAAGCAGATACTACATAATTCCATTTTACTTTTAAAATCAGCCAACGAATATTGCATTATATTTAAAATCTCGAATAGGTAAAATTCAATCTTTGGTCAAATACATTCACATACCACTTGTCTAAGATTTGTTATGAAATCTAGAATAAGCCTCTGGATATAAGAAAAAATTGGCACACACACGTTATTTCAAATGTCTGACTTGTCTTGTTCCGTGTTTCAAAATTATAGGTTGCAAATTTGCATAATGTAAAAAAAGTTTACAAAACTGCGTTCCACAAGGAGTCTGGGCTAAAATCTTCATGCGCGCGCCTTTTCAAGAGCTCAAATAAAAATTGCTCGAGTTACAAACAACCAAGGTGGGTGCAAGTAACCAGTAAAAGATGAAGAAAAGAAAGAAAAATAACGAAGTCCAGAGATGTATGATGGAGGACTGCTTGAAACGAATAAAACAACAAGCCTGCCCTTTTGGTTTCCTGACACTTGAATAGGTATGGAAAACTGTGAGGGGTCTTTCAGGAGATTAGGCCCACTTTAAGTAATTCCCTCCATACAATTTTTCTTTTTTGTCTAAATATTTAGTGTCTATTTTGTATTAATTTTTTCTGTAACATTGTTATTGTAGTTTAGTTTAGTTAATTGTTTGTATAGTTTATTAATGAGAAATTGTATGTAGAGAATTCAAAATATGAAACTGAAACTGAATGACAGTGCCCCATGGTTTGAATGACATATGAAAACTCAAGTCAAAGGCAAAACAGGCTTCCTCGTGTAAATCATAAGATCAACATTTTCGATCTTTGTAAGAAGCTGTATTCAAATGGCTCCGAATTTCATTGATTTGGAAGTATGATAATAAATGGCCATGATGATGATACAGTTGGACCTTCACTCAGCAGGATTTTCAGCCCCAAAAAGCGTTCTGGACTTTGGAGTATTGGACGCACGCTGCTATTACTGCACAGTAAGGAACTAAGATAAGCAATTTCAGCTACCCCCTCCCCCCCATCAAAGCCAGTCATTTTTAAGCTGAACAACACACCAGGGGAAAGTGCATTAAAATATACATTAAATGCAGTAAACTCTTAAAGGGTTTACTGAAACTGAAACTGAATGACAGTGCTCCATGGTTTGAATGACATATGAAAACTCAAGTCAAAGGCAAAACAGGCTTCCTCGTGTAAATCATAAGATCAGCCAGGGGATGGTGGTTTTGAGACAATTGCCTTCAAATACTGTTCAGTTCATCAGTCTGTGTGTAGCCTGCACACAGCCTGGACCTTTCACCATGAAAGCGTACACTAGTTCAGTTCATTTCATTTTAAAATTCCAACAGACAAATCTTAATAAACAACAACAGATAACAAGTAGATAATATGAATTGCATGCAATGAGAAAAAGAAGATACAGTAAAGCAAACAAAAAAAGATACATTATAATAATTTTAAAAAGCCACAGAGAATTGGATGCAGGAATTTCTTAAAGTGGGAGCTCTCAATAGATTAAATAATCGAGGAGAGAGTAGTGATTTCATCACACGCTGCCAAACATGAAGCCACAGGATCAACAAAAAACTACCACCACATGACCCCTGCTCCAGCCAGTTACTGCATTGAGAAATGGTACACTCAATTTTTTGAGAATAAATAAACTATATACCTTCAAGCCTCTTCAAACTTGCAGCATTGATTTTCCTAGGTCATAAAGATGCTCTGACATAGTATAATAACAGCAGCTGTTTTTACTTTATTTTTAGTGCCAGTGATATTATCACACATGAATGACCTCTTTACTTGTTTTGATTTCTTGCTAAATAATTTTAGGTGCCCTTCTATCAAAAGCTGATTAACTCTTTACTTCCAGTGTTAAAAAGTTGGAAACTGATTAGAAAATTTTGGTTGCAGAGGGCCACACGTTTACGGAACTACCTAGCATCCATGGACCTATACTTTCTTAAAGCAAAATAAGTGTATTCCATTTTGCAGCTTTGCCATCACCATAAGAGAGTTATGCTACACAAGGATCCCTTGACAAGATACTGAGTCTTTTGCATGCAGCATGCTTCAAGCCTGACACTAATTTATTTTGAATATGAATTGATTATTTGATTAGACATTGAATCAAGTAAGAAATTCGCGCTAGCTTGCAGCATGCATCCTCTGAACTGAAGGCAAACTCAATCAAGCTTGATTGTAGTAAGTTTGAGAATAATTCTTAGCATTGGTTTATTCTCAAGCTTGATTAAGCTCTAATCATATGTGCACAGCATAGAGCTCAAATCTTAAAAAGACGGGTGTAAAATTCTTCTACGTTTTTCTTTGAATCAAAGTGCTTGAAAGGAACTTTGGACAATTTGCTGTAAATCTGCCATGGCAATTTTTTGATATCATGATTAGCTTTAAAATGGCGGCATTCATTGATTTCGAGGTTGTGACGTCATCAAACTTATAAATCCCTAACCAGAAGAGCGACAAATTTCTGCTTGCAATCATGTTGTAGACCTTCATAAACTATGATTTTCTTGAAGATTGTGACAATATTCCTCAAGTAATCTAAGGGTTACCATGATTTTAATTTTATCAAAATTTACAAAAATAATCCAAATGCCGCCATTTTGAAAATAATCAAGATATTAAGGAATTGCCATGGCAGATTTACAGCAAATTACCTAAACTTTCTTCGAAGTCAACTCATGGAAACATTTGATACAATTTCACACACACCTTCTTTAAGATTTGAAAGATTTGAGCTCTATGCTTATGTACACACTGGCCAAACTTGTGTCAATGTACTTCATTCAAGCTCATCCAAGCCAAAATTATGCTTCTGTAAAGCTTACTGCAAGCTGAATTTTTCATTAAAGGGAGTACGACAAGCAGCAGCCTTTGCAATCATTTCTTTTTGTTTTTGTGAATTTCTTACAGTCAGTTATTCTAGAAGCTGTGGCAAGCAAGTCGCCAACTTCATGCAGAGCATGCTGGTCCTTGTACTCCCTTTAGGGGATCCTCCCTGGCTTTCCCCATTGTCAATACCTTAAGTCTGTTCATGCAGATAGAAGTTTTGCTGATGTTGGTGCCTCATCCAGTTCTGTTACTGCGTTCTTTTTAGCAGCATCCCTATCTTTTTTGTTTCCAAGTTTGCCACTCATCTTCCTTTCTATTATATGAAGGATCAAGAAGAGAGTCCAAACAGCACATATGATGGCATATCCTCTGAACATATTCCTGCCACCAAATTGGTTGTAAAAGATACCTCCTACGATGCTTGAAAATGCACCTGCAAAACCAAAGAAGACTCCATTCATGATTCCAAAGAGAGTGGCTTGCATTCCCTCTGGTGCAAGATCTGCAGTGTGGTACACAGCTGCATTCCAAAACAATGCAAAACATATGCTGTGAGTGAGTTGAAGCAAGAGGATATACCAGGCATTTTGTAGGAGGGAGAAACCAGCAAATCGCAAGACATACACTGCAAATCCAAGTGTAATAGCAGGTAAGTTGCCTCTGAGAAGTTGGATTACTTTGTTTGAAATGGGAAACATCATAACTTCTGTTGAGCAAGCAACCAATATGCTCAACCCCATAATGATTTTTGAACCTTTCAGATCTTGGATGTAAAGAAACATGAACCCATAAAGCAAGCCATTTGCAATTCCCATGACCAAAACAGTGAAGAAGAAAAATGTTACATTGAATTTCTTAAAGGTTTTGATGAGTCCTTTCATCAAATTGGGTTTCTTTTTCCTTTCATTGTTGAGCAGGTCATCTTTAGAATGGTGTCCAGTCATTTTCAGCAAACAGCAACAAACAACAAGACATATATTACTTGCAAGAAAAATGTAGAACATTGTGAAATAGTTAGGCCCCTTTTGGCCAGATAACTCTATTCCAACTCCTGACGCGAAAGCTGCCAATCCAAATCCAACTGCTCCCCAAAGTCTTTGTTTTCCAAAATCAGACTTCCCTTCTCTTTCAATGGTATCAATGACAGCGTTGTCAATGAGGAGGGGTATGCCCCCATCAAATGCCCCTATCAATGCGAACCAAATTATCATGAGAATAAACAGTTTATTAGTGTTATGTGCTGCACAACTAGGACTAATGTTCCTTTTGCCTGTATTCTGTTTTGAACTGTTTTTGTAAGAAGTGGGGGTTGGAGGAAAAGTCGCAATATTGGTAGAGTTTGTTGGTGGTAGATTCGAGGATCCGTTGTTGACGGATAAACCACTTGTTACAATCATTGCCTTTGTTGTCGTAACTGCTTCCGCATTCTTCTCTTCAGTAAACAATGAGCGATTGTTATTTGGATTCCTGGAAATCGCAGTCGAGGGCACAAACGACGATGTCATTGTTGAGAAGACTGGTAACCCTGTGGTCATCAGTAAACTTCCGTTTGTTTGAGGAACAGGAATCGTGTCACGACAAGCAGCGCTGCTGCTTTCTGGTAGCACCAAGGGCATCCATGGAGCTGTAAAAGTCAAAATGGTGCTGATGGCGATTTGGAAGAGAAGCACAAACTTGTGTTTACGTGTTTTGTCAGCGATACCGCCCCATAACGGTCCACTGAAGAATTGAGCGAATAACCTTGCACCAAGAACGAATCCAGCCTCTTCGGCGTTTAGGCCATACGCTGTCATGAAAACTGTGATATACGGCGTTACACTGGAGTAGGAGAAGTAGAAGAAAAAATAGGCTGCTTTGGCAGGCAGTAATGCCCTGTTTATCGATGGTAGTAGCATGCTGACGGCCTAGTCTTTCACACACCGAACACAGATCCAACACGTTCAGTTCTTTTCTTGAAGTGAGTTCCTATCAATGCGTTATGTAACTGCATTTGGCAGTGCTCGATTTGCAATAGATTATGATTTGGAGATACTTCTTTGTCTGATCATTATCTGATCACGAGTTTAGCAACACAATTCGAAGCACATGGTGAAGGGCAAAGGGCATTTGCTTGTGGAAACATTGATGCGAAAAGGTCCGGTTTGCATACATTGAGGTATCTGTTTAACATTTGATTTCTTGTTTTGAGCACGTGAACAAATTGTGCTGCGCAGCACCTGTTGAACTGAACTTCCAGGTAGAGCCTGCATCATCTGTGAACTTGTGAGAAGATCTTGGCCAGACCTGCTGAAATCTCCCTTTCATCCAAAAAAGCTGAAATCTTCTCTCCATGCGAGGGGAACTTTGTAGCGCACAGTAATGTGAGTATTTTCATTCAAATACACGTCCTTTTATAAGAAACTAAGATGGCCAAAATTTTAAGAAATTCTAGTTCTTTAAAAGTTAAAAGTATGGATATTAAAACAAATATATTTTCGGACCTTTATTCTTGAGCAATATTCACTAACCATTCGTGTTTTCAACACAACAGAACACTGTTTATTCCTATACTACTACTACTAAGACGTCACACGCAGTTGATACTGCACAACGCGTCTCACAATGCCACGCCAGTTCTTTCTATCACGTGTCAGATCAGAAAGTCTTTTCAATGTTTGTGCTTCTTTTGATAGGTCTAGTTTAATTCCAATGCTTGTCAAATCTTGCCTGACTGTCTGCATCCAGGTCGTCTTTGGTCTTCCTTGTGGCCGTTTCACTTTCCTGAGATATTCTTTAAGAGATTATTCCTATATGATGTTTTAAATCGGCATTCAAAAAATAAAAAAGCAATTAAGAAACTTTTAGTACTAAAATGGACAAAATTTCAAGTTAAATTAAGAAACTTTTAGTACTATGGCCTGATCCTAGTTTCTTATAAAAAACGTGTAACCTACCAGACATAATCAATAAATTTGATCAGCAAATAGAAACATTCATAACATGATTTCACAGGTTATTGTCAGATTAGTGTTCTACTTAACCTTCTAGGTACCAGCTTATTGAAAATTTCAAGGCAGCTGTCTATTCTCTTTCCAGAATACTCTACGAATAAAAGTTTGAGCGAACCAACAGACTTTTGGAATGAGTCAACGTAATCAGTTTATCCAAGAGTGCTAGGACACGGATGTTTTGATTGATTATTTATTCACCCTGTTTAGATCCCTGTGTCTTGTTTTCTATTCTTGTTTTCTGCTCTGTTTCATCTTCAGCTGACGTGTGCAACTGAACGTGGTTTCTAGACTTGCTCCAAGTCTGTTCCATCCGTCCGTCAAACCGTTCCATTTACGGTAGTTCATGTTTCCGCCATGCCACCATTCCGTGTGAAAAAGAGGGAGGTTTTCCTCTTCATGCCGTGGCGGAATGTTGGCATGGCGGATCCAGGAACAAACGAAAAGGGAACAGTCCGATGGACTGACGAAATAGACTTGGGGCAAGTCTACCTGGTCTCAGGCCCAACTGCTATCAAGTTGTTCGAAGATGACTCCCTTGTATTTCTGTGTCTTCGAGCAACTTGGGGGCGATTGGATCTAAAGCCACGTTCAGTTGCACACGCCAGTTGAAGACGAAACAGATCAGAAAACAAGACAAGAAAACAAGACGCAAGGATCAAAGCGAGGTAAATAAATAAGCAATCAAAACATCCGTGTCCCAACACCCTTTATCCCTAAACTTCCTGTAAGTTTATTTCCCCAAGTTCGTCTGGCCTAGCCTGTGTTCCAGACCACTTGAAAAAGTTACTTACTTTTTCAAGTGGTCTGGAACACAGGCTAGTCTGGCCGTTCCCTTTTCCACAATCCCGGGTCCGCAGTTACAACATTCTGTACTGTACTCGGGGGGGGGGGGGTTACTACTATATATGTTGGGTACGGGTTGTGCAATTTTTTGGGTGCCTTTTTTCGAGCAGAAAATAAATTTTTGGGTATCATTTTTGGTAAGATCACAAGTAGTCATAAATTTTGGGGTGTCATTATAGAAAATAACTCTTTAGGGTATTGATTTTGATCAAATTTCACTTACTTGGTTAAAATTTTGGATCGCTGTCACAATTTTAGGGTATTCATTTTCAATGGCATGTAAATCTTGGGATATCGTTTTCGCGAGAATTTCTAAATTTTAGGGTGTCGACATTTCAGACATCAAATGGCACACCCCCGTCATCCGCCTATAGACGATTACGCTAAAGGTGGTGGCGAGGAACTTTTTACCAAGAACGCAGTGCATCTCGTTAAAAGTTCCTTGCTGGCATCTTTAGCGTAATCGTCTGTTGAAGTTACCCTCCCGGGGTAATGGAACAAAAGGCAGAGAGATTGACGGAATGTTGGAATAGTTGATCCGGGAGCAACCTTAAAGGGAACAGTCAGACAGACAGAGGAAATAGACTTGGGGCAAGTCTAGTCTATCCCATAGCCCTAAGGGAAGGTCTGTTAGCAGTGATAATGGCAGTGTTTATCAGACTCTTGATTTATTAATTCATGACGTCATAATCATTTCTCTGATGTAAACGAGTTCAATATTTTATTAGAAAGATCGAACAAAGTTCTGAGCAAAGAAACTGGATATATGTTGGATGTTTGCTTGGGATGCAGGTGACGGTGGGCGGCTATCGAATATGGATCAATTTGATGAGGTGAGGAAAAGTTCAGAGGAAAGTTTTTTCTTTGTCAGAATCATAATTTCCGTAAATAAAAGAGGAAATTTTAACTTGTGATAACTTTTGTAACAGAGGGTACACTGTCACTGACCTCTGGTTGAGGACAAGACAGCACGAGTTGTTTTATTTCGAGGAGTGTATCCCCCGGCCGGGGGGGGGGGGAAGGTTACTTGAGCTTGGAAGATACCGGTTTGTTCAGTTCTTTTATGTGATGCTTTGAAACGTTATATTATGTTTGATTGTGTTAATTAATTCAATGCCATGATATTCTATGTTACGTGTAGCGTTACATTATGTTACGTTATGTTTTATGTTATTTTCTACTATGTCCGTTGCTTCTCTGTATCAAAACCATGTTGACTGGCCAATCATAGCTCTCATTCAATCAATATTAATATCTACATCATTTTTTTCAGACCTCACTATCATCCAGCAACCAGTCATCCATCTTTGTTTTTAAAAAATGCCTAGAGGAGGCGAAGAAGAGAGTTTGTGAATGGCGTAAACAACAAGAGAATTGTCAATCAAATGATGATGGTCTGAAGAAGAAACTATGGAAAACAGAAAGCTTGTTGAACAATGCTGAAACCAAACTAAATATCGTTACAAAGGAAAAAGAAATTTGTGAGAATGAACTGGCAATCCTCAAAAGTTCCCTTGAAAAGGTATTTTGAAGTTGATTCATTTGTAGTCCTCCCGAGGTGGTACCAGAAATCTTCCGACAGAAGGGCTGGAACTTTGCCAGGAAGGCTGAAATGACTGAAAAGTATCGCTCCGAAACCAACCCGAGATTTTCACGGGAGATGATAGTTGCTTCGGATGGGTGAGCCTTGCCCCCCTTGACCCTACCATTGCACCAACCCCTAAGACTTCTGAGCATATTCTTCTTTAAAAGACTGGTTTAATTCCATTTGAACTTTTCCTGCTGTTTGTTGCTCGTGTTGGTTTCTTGTTGCGTGTTCACTTTTATCCAGAGGTACGACTTTTTTGGAAGCACTAAATTTCTTGTCTGCGTTAAAATGTTTGCTAAGTACACAAGCATTGATAGTTCATACGAATCTGATAAACAGTTCAAGAGCGACAGGCTATTGAACGACAACATAGGTTCCATCTTTGTAAACAGCTGGGTGTAAAATTCTATGACCTATTTCTTTGAACTGAAAGGCTTCGAAGAAACCTTAGCTATTTCGACATAGTTCTGCCGTTTGATTTTTCTGAAATCTTCAATATCTCCAGGATTAGGGTATTTTTTCATTTTTTCGGCAATTCAAGAAAAATTTTCTTAAAAAAACTTAAAACTATCCTAAATCCTGAAGCTTTTCACGAAAAGATCAAACGATTTTCAAGGAAACCATCATTTATGAATGTCTACAATATGGTATCAAGCCGATCTCTTTCACATTTGTGGTTTATTGTTTAAACATTTGATGACGTCACACCCTCAAATGAGCTGAAATGTAAAATACGCAAAAATTTCGAAAAATATTCAAAATTTCAAAACAGTCAGACCGTAGAATCATTGATATGCACCTAAAATTCTTAAGCCATTCAGTTAGAGAAAGTAGATAATAGAACTTTACACCACAGGTAGCAGCGAATGGTTTAGTCATTGTAAAAGTGCTTCGTATTGCATTCTCGTGTGGGGACTGGGTCTGTTGACGGGTGCAGTATTTTGATAGAGGATGTTAGAGGACAACGCGAACATCACAACAAAAAGAACAACGATAAGAAAGAAAACAAAAGTTTGTTTGCAATTTTACATTAAGCTACATGTCCTGGGTTGATACATTATTGTTAAAAGCAACCTTACCAACTACTGAACACCAATCGTGAGTTCTTTCCAAGTTTTTAACTTTCATAAATTGATTGATGAATTTTCGTAAGTTAGGCCAAATGTCATCGCCATTTTGTATTTTTTACGAGTGTGCGAAGGCACGATAAAGAGGCTAGCAGTGTGAGTGGTATAATATCAACACATTTGGCAGCCTCGTTCATGTCAACATGACGTGACGTCATTTCGCACTTCTTAGCAGATTGACATATGTAGTTTCGCAGATTAAAAGAGAAAAAAATTGAAAAAAGTACCACACACCATTCACAAATTGTATTCTCACTACCTCACTACAACCGTTTGCTGCTACCTGTGTTTACACTCATCTTTTTACGCCGATTTAAAGATTTGGAACTTGTGCTTTGAATGATTAAACGTCTTTTGCCTCAACCATTATCCTTTTCACAGGCAAACGCAGAGAACTTCAAGACATGTTCTGATTCCTGTAAACTTGAGAATGAACTTGAAAGACTTCATGATGAAAACGACAGACAGAAGTCACGAATTTTACAACTTGAAACAGATCTAGAGAGAAAAAATACTGAGCAAGTCGAAGTTGTTGAAATGTGCAAAATGTTGGAAGATAAATTGGCGAAAAGGAATGAAGCGTGTGCAAACCTAGCATTGGCTAAGGGAGAAGAACAGCAAGATTTTGAGGTAAGACAGGAAGGTTAACGAAAAGTCCGGGGTTTGTATCAGACTCAATTACATGTCGTAGTTTCGCTTTTTGCCTAAACTGATATCATTACAACTACGACTCATTTCCCGACGCTTGTAGAAACGTACAGCTCCGCACTGAAATTTAGCTGTTCTACAGAAAGGTTCGATTAAGTGGCTTTGGAGCTTCCATCACTATTGTGTACATTCGAACTGTATCAAGCTATTGTTTGATTCGGATTCTTCTTGAGAATTTAGCACTTGGGCCTAAATCATCTGCTACTTTTGTGTCAAAGTATAAAATGCCTTACAAATCAGTCTTCTAGATTTGCTGTACCATAAGATCAGGTGCCAGGACTAGGCTCATGACGTAAGTCCCTCTAACTCTCGCTTGTTGTTGTTGTTGTTGTTGTTGTTGTTGTTGTTGTTGTAGCGACAAGTCTGCAGGGGGAGCGAAACAAGAGAACTTTGGAATGAGTCTATGTCAGGACGTCGGTAAAAGATTATTCTTGCCACAAAGGCAAAAACCGCCTTCTTTAAGGGGGGGCGGGGGGATCTCGTCGCCGATTGAAATTTTTTGCCGTTTTTACAGCTCTATGGGAATAAGGTCCTCAGTGAAGTGATATTAACAACAACAATTCAACTCAATTCGATGAGCGTAACTGGAGGGTCCCTATGTAGTGATGCTAGGTTGGTATGATGAATGCTAGAAAACAAACTTATCAACTGTTGCCACTAATTATGAACTTCTTTCAAAATATTGATGTTCGTAGGAGTTGTAACTTTGTTAAACGCTCTGTGAATTTAGACCAGACATCGTCGCCATTTTATCATCAAAACACGATAAAGAGGCTGAGGCTAGCGGCGATTAAGTGGCAAGAAAAGAACAAGGTGGTCTCGTTTTGCATTGAGCGTGATGTCAGAAGGGCACAGATTCTTCGCTTTTATGACGTCACTTTCCTCCGGTTGCTTATATGAATGCACGATTCCCGGAGAAAAGACAAAAGTAGTGGGAAACAGTATGATACACCATTCATAACAGCATAATCATGAGTGAAAGGACACCCAATGCGTAGCAGTTTGAAATTTATATCGGAAATGAGCCACCTTAACTTATTGATTTTTGTGTTTTGAGCTTATTATTACTTTGTATGCAACCACCTTTCACCGTTTCATGATTTTGAATTTTTCACTACCTTAATGAGCTTTACGGTTAAGGTGGCTCTGCGCTTAAGGTGGCTCACTACCGAAGTGGTGTTCAAGGTGGTTGTATACCAAGTAAAAATAGTTCAAAACAGAAGAAACAACAAGTTAATGTGGCTCGCTTTTGATAAAAATTTCAAACTGCTACACACTGTGTGTCATATCGTTCACCGCAGGGATACAAGGGACTCATCGTCATAAGTCTAGTGGGACTCTACTTGATATCGAACCACAGGAAGCCCAGGCAGTTAGGTAACTGAACAATGATAAGTTTACAATCTTAAAATCGTTAATTGTATAATACCTTTGTGCGTTATTTGTTGCACCTCTCCACAGCTGTGTTGTGTTTCATTGACTTCTGCATTGCACTGCATAATTGTTCGAATGCGAGAGTTTGATGCGACGTACTTGCTGGTATTCCAAAGCTAGAAACAAGTTATTTTGTATCGAACTCTCGCATTCGAACAATTATGCAGTGCAATGCAGAAGTCAATGAAACACAACACAGATGTGGAGAGGTGCAACAAATAACACACAAAGGTATTATACAATTAACGATTTTAAGATTGTAAAGTTATCATTGTTCAGTTACCTAACTGCCTGGGCTTCCTGTGATCGAACCCTGTCCACTTGACCATTCTGGCTTCAAAATTAGAGGATTACATCACTGCGCCACGGCACCTTCTAAATAGCCGCAAGTTGTGAAAAAAGCTGAAAGACAGCTTAGATACCGACTCTTGGATGATATTGTAATTTTGCCGACTTTGTGCCAAAAATATGAACTGCTGAATTTTTTAATTAAATATCGTAAAAATTCTGATCTTTTTGGCCGACACTCGCTTGACAGCCGACTTGAATTGTTGATTAACTTATTTCAAAACTTGCAGACAAAATCTACACTCGGTTGAATTTGGTTGAAAAGCAACCGATCGATATTGAAGATCCCATGGGCATCAAATTTAAAAAAAGGATTGCACAGATGTTTCATCGATCTTCCGTTTGAATTAATGGCTTAAAAAGTACTTCTTGGACTTTTTCTTTGTTTTAGCCAGTCATCATCAAATTGCCAAATCAGAAAGCGCAGATTTCTACTTTCCGCCATATTTTAGACCTTAATAAACTGTAGTTCACTTGACACTGTCCTGTTTTCCCTTCCTTCATTTAGAATTTACGCTGATTTTGATGTTTTTGCAAAATTTATTACGAATCCTTCAAAAAAGAAAAATGCTATAATTTCGAAAATAGTCAAGATATAAAAAATTATGCATAGTGAGTGTACCCGACGTTGCGTTAAGGCCTTTAAAGAAAACAGAAGTTATATTAACCTCATCTGCAATTGCGTTTATAGATTTGACACCCTTCTAGATTTGATGCACTTCTAAAATCCAACATTGTGTGTTTTTTCAGAATAAGATGGAGGAAATGACAAAGAACTATAACAAAGTCTCTCAGTTATCCGAGAATTTGGCTGCGAGGTTCAAGTAAGTTTCTATCTTTTGGGGGGTTTTTGCAACTGTTTTTTTTCACCAAGGATGCTTGAATCCGATTTGGAATACACTCAGATCTGCCTAATAGTCAGGGTAGATCTTTAATAGTGACAAGATTTGCTTTTTATTGATGCGCCTTGTCAAGACCATTAGCGATTAGAGACAAGAACAATTCAACTGTCGAGTAATCAAGCCAAACCGCAAAGCAGACCGCAAAACAAAGCCACGGGGGGGGGGGGGTTCTCAGCTAAATTTCGGGTAGGGGTGTGCCGCCCACAGTTTCAAAATGTGACCGTTGGCTAGACCAATTTTTGTGAAAATGATACCCTTGGCTAGACTAATTTCTCCATTAAAAGTGCCCTGAATTGGCGTTTTCAAGACAAAACTTGACAAATTTTCGCATTCTAAGGACAGAATTTTTTTTTGATTTGGTTTTCTTACAAAAATTACCGAACTTTTACAGTTCTTTGACCAAAATTGCCAAAAAGCATACCCTTGCGTAGACTAAACTCGACTAAAATTGCTAAAAAGTACACCCTTGGCTAGACTAGAGGTGCAGACCGCAAAAGTTGCCCCGAAACATGGATAGCTAAGTTAGTCGTTGCACGCGCGAAATGGAGTTTTCAGTAGGAATATATGAGTATATATCGAAAGAGAAAGGATGTATCTAAACTTCGTTTGCCTAAGTGTCCTCTATTGATTCAGAAGGCGAGCGATGAATGTTTGAATCTCACACAAAAAGATCCAAGATATGAAATACGTACTGTAAAGCTTCTCAATAAATGAAATTTAAGCGACTATTCTTCAGATATATCCTTCTTCTATCGATAGAAGTTCCTCTCTGATCTCATAAAATTCCTTTTCGCATGCACAACGCTATAGTTTGCCACAACGGCTTCAGGTAACTTTTCATTTGCTTGATTTGTTGCCTGAGATCCTGAGAGAATTCCCTTTGCCTTCGAGAGCTGATCAGTTTGAAATGGCGTGTCAATCGCGAGCAGCAGATGATACTGATATTGTTTTAAATTTGCCCATGTTATGACACAGAGTCTGGATCGACCTGTTATTGATTGTCAAAAACTCGAAGTATGTTTGGAATTTTTCTTGTATTTTGAGAGTAATGACTGTATAAATATATTTGCAATTTAGGATAATTAATTCAGCTCAAAATATGCGAAAAAGAACGCATAATATGTTCTTAGAGAGAGAAGAAATAAGTAAAGTAAATTTTTTCTATACTTCTCTTATCTTTGTGTCACTATATAACTTGGTTGATAGAAATTTGAAGATTTCTTCAGTTCCTAATTGATAATGTGCTTCGTTCCTTTCAGGGATCAGGAATCAATCAGCGAAAGAGCGATGGAAGAAATTGAGGCTTTACAAACTCAGGTATGATAAACAAGGGCAGATTTTGTAAAAGAATAGCATCAGTCGCTTTGATTCACACCTCAATTCAAAGCGATTAGCGAATGCAGACAAAAGAAATTCTCTCAAGCAGAAATTCAAAACAAACGAAGCCGCGAAGTTGCCCTGAAACCAGTAAGGCAAACTCTCGTTTGGTGCGGGCGAAGGGAGTTGTTTAAGAGTAGGTACGTGCTTATAACGAAAGAAGAGGGGCAGATCTAAAGTTCTGTCTCGCGGATTTTGTTTATTTGATTCAGGAGCTGAGCAGTGACCGTGTACATCTGAGCAATCAATATACAAAAATTGTAATGCCCTCTGCTCGGTTTCTGAATCAAACAAACAAAATCCGCTAGACAGAACTTTAGATTTGCCCCTCTCCTTTCGTTTTAAGTACGTACCTTCTCTTAAAAACCTCCCGTCGCCCGCACCAAACGAAAGTTAGCTGTACTGGTTTCAGGGCAACTTTGCGGCTTCGTTTGTTTTGAATTTCTGCTTGAGAGAATTTCTTTTGTCTGCATTCGCTTATCGCTTTGAATTGAGGTGTGAATCAAAGGGACTGATGCCATTGTATGACAAAATCTGCCCTTGTTGGTATGATAGCAATTATTCATTCTCTGGGCCATAACCTCTCAAATTTCTTTCCTCTTTCATACAAAGGAATTGAGGTTTTTTCATAATCATCCCACCACATTTGTCATAATATGCCTTTTTTCATATGCTTCAACATTTCAAAACAAATGCAGAATATCTTTAGACTGCGTTCACACGATGCCGGAACATTTTGAAAACGATGAAAAATGTGACGGTAGCAAAAATTTGAGCTAGCGTTCACACGATGCCGGCACATTTTGAAAACGATGAAAAATGTGACGGTAGCAAAATTTGAGCTAGCGTTCACACGATGCCGGAACAATTTGAAAACGATCGGAAATTTGCCAGTAAAAAGCTCGTTGCAAGACTTTGATGTCAATTAACTGTACCTAAACCCTAAGAATCGTTCAGTCTCGTTCCAAAAGCTTCTGAAAATGTTCTATTTTCACCATTTTAAAATGTTTACACGATGCCGTTTCCAAAATGTGCCGATTAGAGTTCCGTTTTCAAAATCTGCCGTTTTCAAAATCTGCCGGCAAAAAATGTGCCGTTTTCGTGTGAACAGGAGGCCTATCCGTCGAATTTTTCACCGTTTTCAAAATGTGCCGGCATCGTGTGAACGCAGTCTTAATCTCTTGACTATGATTGTGCAGAAATATCTCCCACCCTTGAAAAATTGTATAGTTCCTTTTTGATATCATGGAATGTGTGGGCCATTTTCAAGCGTTTTACGTCCATAAAGCTTTCTGAAAGTTGAATTTACCTATTTTTGCAGAAATCATAGAAATGTAAAAAAACCATAAGGAGCATCAGTATATTCTGTAGTTTTGGTTTCTTTGGTTCCCTGTGATCCAGAGTATGAAAACAACAGCTGTGTAATTCGATACAGATAATATCATCGTTGCTGTCAGCTCACTATTGTTTCAGTAGAAAAGCATAGTTCATCATTTTCTTTTCACTTTCCTACCGTTACGAGGCGCAGGATTTGAAAAAACGCGAGTTCACACCGCAGCCAATGAAATAAGAGCTATCGCATTACAAAATACTTTTGCACTGTAGCAATAGCGGGCTGATCGCAGCAATGATGTAATTTGTATCGAGTTATACAGCTGCCGTTTTCATAATCCGGATTATATGGAACCAAAGAAAACAAAAAAACTACGGTCTTTCGGGCACCCTGCGATAAAACTTGCAAAAACACTCTAATATCTTGGCTATCGAGTAAAATTTATATTGCAAGCTTTAACCAGCTTTATCTAAACCAAAATATACTTTAACGCCATAGAATAAAAGAACTAAACGTATCGGGCCGTGCCCTTCGTCAGTAGTCAGTAGTTGGGACTACTGACGAAGGGCATGGCCCGATACGTTTAGTTCTTTTATTCTATGGCGTTAAAGTATATTTTGATAAGTATTATCGATCGTTTTGCTACTAATACGTCGCCACACGCTGCACTGTTATTTGAATTTTTTATCTTAACCAGTTTGAATTTCAACCAATCAAATGACTGGATTTGTTTGATTGACCAGTAAGAAGGCCCTATTCAGAGATCTGGTTTGATTTAAGCTGGTGTAACGTGTAACTTGCGGTGTGAATGGGATATTAGTTCATTCCAATCCATCAAGCTCTCTTGGCTGTATACATTTTCAAAAGTAGGAACTCTTGCTCACCCGATATATTAAAGGCGCAGGGTCACGTAACCGTAAACAAAGCTGTTATCTCTATGATCTATATTATTACCCACACGTGGCCATTGTGTTCCGCTCAGACTTTGGTGGATGGGGTGAATCCACAATAAACAATAAAGCTACTTCTAAAAAATCCACCAATATCTCTGCAATCCTACAACGTATGGGTGTTTGGTTTATTTCTCTAGAAAATTCAAGAGTCCATCTTCAAAATAACACCTATATTTTGAGAAAAGTAGTGGAAAATCTCTGTGATATGGAGTATCAAAAATCCTGAAAAATCATCGTTTCGAAAGAAGTTTGTTTACATTACGTGACCCTGCCCCTTTAATCATTAATATCTTATTTACCTGACTTTTTATCTGTGTTTCTCTTCAGCTCAAGGCTGCAACTCAAAGCAATACCAAATACAAGGCAAGATCAAAAATACTTATTTCAAAAATGGAGAAGATCAATAAGGTACGTTTGATTTTTTTTTTGTTTTCAATTTGTTTTGAGTGGGCTTGTCGGGATTTCTAGCCACTGAAAGCTAATTTAGGCCAACTGTGCATGCCGCATCCAGGCATCGGACCCCTAGTTTAGCGTCCCCGAAGGCAGACGAGGTGAGTTGTGAGGTCAGGCCTCCGAAGTCACCCATCCGGAGGTTGACCTCACTCGACCGAACTTAACTTCAGTCACCTGACGAAGACTGTATAAGCCATTCAGCCACCCTCCCCGCATCTTTATACGTGCAGAACATCTTTTGTATCCTCATGAAATGAATACAATGACAAAATTACAAATGGGATACCGCAAATAACATGATCATACATGTCAATACATATCAATTGCAAAGCGATCCTGTTGTGTCAAGTTAGAAATTGTGTAATGCTATGCCTAGTTAACGTTTAAAGGCATCTGTCCCCTTGACGAATTAAAGGGTGTGATTGATTGGTGCCAGTTCTGAAAACGGTAGACTTGGAAGGGTTGGAAGACTCGGAATTTGTGTTTGATTGACTACCAAATTCCGAAAACGGCAGGTTTCGCAGGTTTGGAAGGCCTGCCGAACCTTCTGCTCCAACAGGCGGACGGTTTGGCAGACTGTGGAGAGATTCTCGTTTTCATTTGCGAAATTCTCAAAACGAGGCGAATTTGCTCGTGCTGCTATAGTAATTGAGTCAATTCAGTCTTTGTTGCCAAGCACAGGACTCGTCTTCGTGTTTTTCAACTGGAAATCTCGTTTTCGCCAG
The DNA here is from genome assembly GCA_964020215.1 of Aurelia sp. 3 sensu Dawson et al. (2005). Taxonomy (NCBI): domain Eukaryota; kingdom Metazoa; phylum Cnidaria; class Scyphozoa; order Semaeostomeae; family Ulmaridae; genus Aurelia; species Aurelia sp. 3 sensu Dawson et al. (2005). The sequence goes on from OZ026584.1 coordinate 18,035,461, forward strand.
GATAAATCTGAAACCTGCTGTTTTGAAGAATTTTATGTTTGACTGGGCACTGTGTTTCCGTCTCTGCGAAGTCTGCCGTTTTCAGAATTTGGTAGGTTTGGAATTACCAATCAAGCCAACGAGAATAGCACTTAAGCGTTTTTCAGTGAGATCCACAATGCAGTATATTCTTTGTTTTTATTCTTAGATGTGCCTTTTTATATTTGACAGAAACAAAAAGAGCTGCAATTCCTCAACAAAATCAAACAAGAAAATTCCAATCTTAAAGCGGAAATAGCAATGTTGCAAGAGAATCTTGCCAAAGAGGTATGAATGAATTTCAGGAAAAGCAGTATTAAGTCCCTCGTGGCTTTTCAAATATTCTATCTTCAATATTAAAGTTTACAATGACGAATTACTAAATGCACTAACTACGAACTACTATATGACACTACAAGGATGATGCTAGGAGGAGCAAAACGGATAGGCCTCCCGCTCACACGAAAACAAAACTTTTTGCTGGCAGATTTTGAAAACGGTAGATTTTGAAAACGGAAGTCTAACCGGCACATTTTGAAAGTGGCATCGTATGAACACTCGAAAATGATGAGAATAGAACATTTCTCAACGGCTTCGAATTTAGGCTAAACGGTTCTGTAGGTGAAGGTAAATTTTTTGCATCAAATTCTTGGAGAGATTGCACCGAGTCAGTTACCGTCAAATTTTCTATCGTTTTCAAATTATGCCGGTATCTTGTGAATGCTAGCTCAAATTTTGCTACTGACACATTTTTCACCGTTTTCAAAATGTGTCGGTATCTTGTGAACACAGTCTTAATTTCAAGACCACTCAACACATCACAGTTTCAAGGCCATAAAATGTGGACAAGACCACACTGAAATAGGAACTTGTGTTTATTCACAAAAAGTCAAATGAATTGACAAGATAGAAAATGATTTTCAGTGATACTCTCATAATTAGCAACACTCTTATTTAATTGATACACTGCTAGATTTTTCAAAGAAATTTGCTCTTATAATGGGTAATCTAGTACAAACCTTTCCTTTCTCTACGGTTTTATATATCTTTATCTTCGTTCACAGTTGGCTGCCGGCTTTGCTACTAAACCCTATTCTTTGGCCCTGACAGATTTCCTGAGAATTTATGGTTAAACATTAAAAAATATAGTTATGGCAGATATCCTGAAAATATTTTTTGGTAAACATAAAGAAAATTTCCATATAATTGTCGGCTTTTTGCAATAAACAGAACACTGTCTTTTGAACTGTTATGCCGGCATGACTTCAACTGTAGTGGCAAAAATTTTGTTTGATCTGTTGCATATGCAGTTTGTCCAATTTCGCACAGCTCTAACCTTAAGTTAAAGCTCTTAGAAAATCGTAGGAATTCCTTGAAAATGTTAACTAGATATTTAGAGCAGAATTTATTATACCCTCTGCTTATGGATGGTTCAACGTACAGCTCTTGATATACCAGGTCCCAGGGGGGGGGGCGCTCCCTCTTAGTGGGTGAGGGGAGGGTCAGACACTGTTTGGGTTTGCAAAACGTTCTCTAGTATACCTTTGGGTACGCTATTTGCTGCATGTCAGTATGTTTTAGGGATTTCTGATGAGAACATTTGACAACGTGAGTGCTAGGCTGACTTTGTCACCCACCAAAATATCACAGCGCAGGGGAATGAATCGTTGTTGTAGCTTTATCAGTTCATGCAAAGAACGAAATGTAATCGAGTCTACTCTTTACCGCTAGTCCGCTTTCTGCTATTTAGTCATTAGGATTAAAAGGACCAGAGAACGAAGCTCTTCTGTGCAACAAATGGGATCAAGTTCAGGTAAGTGTGGGGAAACTAAAGAGATTCAAAGGGGAGTGACTAGTTAGAGCTCCTCGCACATTTGATCGGGATGTCTGGCATATAATTTTGCTTCCTAACTCAAATTTGCTCTACAACTCAATTCTGTAATTCATGTTTTGTAGATCCCTCTCCGCAAGTCAACTCAAAAAGCTATTTTCACTCTGAAGCAAGAATTAGTAAGTGAAATTTGTTTCTTTTTAGCATCGTTAACTTATGACTTACGTTGCTTTGTCAGTTCAGATCCACCCATCAATCCATCCATCAATCCATCCATCCATCCATCCATCCATCCATCCATCCATCCATCCATCCATCAATTCATCCATCCATCCATCCATCCGATCCATCCATCCATCCATCCATCCATCCATCCATCCATCCATCCATCCATCCATCCATCCATCCATCCATCCATCCATCCATCCATCAATCCATCCATCCATCCATCCGATCCGATCCATCCAACCATCCATCCATCAATCCATCCACCCACCCATCAATCCATCCACCCACCCACCCATCCATCCATCCATCCATCCATCCGATCCATCCATCCATCCATCCATCCATCCATCCATCCATCCATCAATCCATCCATCCATCCATCCATCCGATCCGATCCATCCATCCATCCATCCATCCACCCACCCACCCATCAATTCATCCATCCATCCATCCATCCATCCGATCCATCCATCCATCCATCCATCCATCCATCCATCCATCCATCCATCCATCCATCCATCCATCCATCCATCCATCAATCCATCCATCCATCCATCCATCCGATCCGATCCATCCAACCATCCATCCATCAATCCATCCACCCACCCATCAATCCATCCACCCACCCACCCATCCATCCATCCATCCATCCATCCATCCATCCATCCATCCATCCATCCATCCATCCATCCATCCATCCATCCATCCATCCATTCAAATCTATCCATTTATCCAGAGGTCATTCGACCCCTGGTGATTTCATGAAGTTGCTGTCTCCATTCAGCTCTGTTTTTAATGTCTATCAAAGAGACTTTAGTGTCTTAACTAAAAGACTTTCGTGTCTTATTAAAATCTTAGTATCTTTCCTAACCTAGCTACTAATCGTAAAATACATACCTTTCAAAGAGCAATCTTCCTTTGTAGAAACAAAATAGATCCATCGCAGCTACGAGAACTGTAGGCCATATCAACTGTCTTTTGTATGCAACAACAAGAACTGTCTAATTAACGCCTACTCATTGGTTGAAAGTTAACTTCTAGCAGTTTGATTGGTGAATACGGGACTATTCTATTCGGGGCTAGGCCTACTTTTTCAGAGTAATATTATGAGTCCCTTTGACCAAGTGATATCAGCAAATCAAAGAACGCAGGGAAACAAGTGAGGAAAAAGCATAGGTCTAAGTTATGGCGCACACAGTATTATCATCACTGGTTCAACGCATATCTTTCTGTCTTTTGCAAGAGCAGTTTTTTCCCTGGCGGCAAGATTCATCTATCGTTCAGACATTTCTCATCCTGAAAATGACTTTTTGTTGAAAATTATGCTCGGATTGTCCGCATAGCAATTTTAAGTAAATTTCTATAAACTCTGCCGGCCATATTTTTTTACATTCCAATAAAAATTTGCAATACGGATTTACTAGTTACACTACTTACAGAATACTTGACTACACTACAAGGACGATGCCACTGGGTGCAAAATACTATGACTACTCCGTGGCATCACAAAAAACTAAGACGATTTACATATGAATTACAAAAGGAAAAAAAAATACAAGACATGAAAAAGAAGCAAAGAAAACTACACTCTGTCTCAAACTAGATATCAGGTGAAAAATGTCCGCGAAATAATAGCAGGCCATTGATGAGTATAAAAATTTCTTAAACTTACTCAAGCTAGAAAGTCACTCTTTTGACATCCATATTGAAATGCTATACTTCTTTTCCAGGCAAGATATGAAAAAATTTACATCGCCATTGATAAGTATAAACATTTCTTGAACTTTCTCAAGCTAGAAAGTCACTCTTTTGACGTCCATATTGAAATGCTATACTTCTTTTCCAGGCAAGATATGAAAAAATTTACATCGCTTCGCAGGAAAAAGTAAAGGAGTTGGAACAAAATCAGTACGTTTTATGAATAATTTAGGGCCTGTTCATATGGAGGCGACTCAGCTCGCTTGCACGACTGAAACTGTTTGCCAAGATGCCTGCTCATCCCTAATTCCAACAAAAAATTCCTTTTGTCTTCGAATGAGCTGGTAGGCTGACCCGCTTAGCAATGTAGGAATATTGATAGGCAGGATGAAAATTCCCCCATGAGAACACTCCATCCCGGCTACCGACACGAACACGTTTTTATTGTATGCGGTGCTGATCTGAAAATTGCTAAAAATGTCTGAATGTGTCCAATTTCTGCCTCGTAGGTCCTTACTTAAATCATCCTTCTTGTTGACCTTATGGGGGCTGTAAGATCGTAATGACAAAATTTTACTTGATGTTCTCCATGAATGATCACACAGGAGGAGAATCAATGCTACATGGCCTTTGCTATATGTCTTTTAGCATAGAGCTCAAATCTTTCAAATAGTCGGTGCAAAATTCTGTTACATTTTTCTTTGGATTAAAGTGCTATAAAGAAACTTTTGGTAAATTTGCTGTAAATCTGCCTTGGCAATTATTTGATACCTTTGTTAGTTTCAAAATGGAGGCATTCACTAATTTTGAGATTGTGACGTCATCAAATTTTCAAATCCTCAACCAGAAGAACTACAGATTTCTGCTTGCAACCCTGTAAAATTTTTCCAAATTTTTGGTGAATCTTTACAAAAATGATCAAAATGCTGCCATTTTGAAATAATGAAGAGATCAAAATATTGCCGCGGCAGTTTTACAGCAAATTACCCAAAGTTCCTTCGAAGTCGCTCAATTTATGGAAGAAATTGACACCATTTTACACCCATCTTTTTACAGATTTGAAAGATCAGAGCAGCATGTTTTCATCATTCACCTTTAGATGATATCTTACTGTTGCAGCTATTGCAGCTATAGTAAGAACCCGCCACCTAGAAATATCATTATGAAATAGGGCTAATTTGAAATAATTTCGATAAAAGGAGGGTTGGAATAAAAGTGGAGGAATTTGAAAACTTTTCGAAAATTAACACGCGTGAGGAAAATTTTTTTGAATGCAGCACTATACCTAAGTACATGGCTAAAGAATAAATAATACTAACAAAAATAAGAACTAAAATGAGGATTTAAAATGCCAACTGTTCACAAAGAAACAAGAGCATTAAAAGGTAATAAAAATGTGCAAGTGGCTATGTGGAATGTGGTGATGAAACTTCCGTCATTTCTGTTCTCTTTTTAGTAGCCTCGCTTATGTAATTCGCTAGTACTAAGATGTTACCTTCTTCATCCAGACTAAGAATTTGCCTGAAGATTGTATTTCTTTCTATATCTAAGTTGATCATCTCTTTGATCTTTGAGTTAGAGAATTCTTCCCGTATTTCTTTATAGGCCTTGCATGCTAAGAGGAAGTGAAGTTCGTCCTCCAAAACGTGATCATCACACTTCGTACACACCATATCTTCAAGTTTTATGTTTTTATGTCTTCCATTCTCAATGCATAAGTTACGATCACTACAACGAAATTTAGTCATGGCTTGTCGTAGGCTGAAGAATTTTAGGATTTTGAGGTACTTCGCCATTTGGAAATTATTCGGTAATCTAGAGTAATAGTAAATTGAAACATGAAAATATGAACTTATCGGCAATATCATAGAACCACTGTTAACTTGCAAAAAACAAGTTTATTTTATCACCAGATATGAAACAGAAATATATAAACTTCGTATAACATCATTCTCTCCTTTTCAGGAATAATTTCATGGCAGCAGAAAATCAATATAGAAATGTCATTAAAAGATTGCAGCGAAACTTGACGGAGGCAAGGTAAGCACTCATCTAGATGGATCATTGAAATCCTTACTAATCGAATCGTAGCAATTTCTTTTAAATGGTCTAGGCCTAAGTGCTACATGAGCATGGTCAAGGAGGTATTTTCACGCTTTATGAAATATACGGGGTGTCTCAAAAAATTGTTCGACGTTTGATTATATACTAAAACATAAAAATATGCTGAATGGGCACTTGGTTACGTAATCCATCTCCTGAGTTTTTAAATTAATTTTTGACACCAAAATCTTGCAAATCCGCGAAAATTCATGGATTTATAAGCCTCTGAAGGTCACATTTGTGCAAAAACTGAAACCAGCGGTCTCTAAATGGCGTCAATGTAGTCCTTTATGATTTGATCAATGTTTTAGGCCTTTTTTCAGTCACTTTGCAACCATGAAATTTGTTAAAAGTTAAATTTACCTACATTTCTAGTGCTTGTAAGATAGTTAGAACAATCACAAAAATACTTCGATCTTTTGGCTCTTAACTAGAGTTTGAATCATTCAGATCTATGAAGTACTCTCGATGCTATGAATTTTCATAAGTGGGAACTTTTTTCTGGCTCACCCGGTAGTTTGTAAATATTGATAGGAAAAAACAATAACAGGACGTTCTAAGATGTTAGTAGGACGTTAGAAGAAAACGACATTTTTTAAGAATCACGTTTTTGAATCAAACGGTAACTTTATTTCCCAAAGCTGTCTACTCCTCTGATACATTTCTCAAGAAATAGTTTCTCTCAGTCAATGTCCACCTCTATGTTGTCTCGTTATCATTACATCGTAATTTCTATTATAGGCATGAACTAAAGGTGAAGACAAAAGAGGATGCAGAATTGCAGAAGCTACAATTAATAACAGAATTTGAAATGTCGAACTGCCAAAGATTGACGAGTGAGCGAGAGAATGAGTTGAAAATAAAGCAACAACGCGAAGAGGTGCTCTTTAAAAGGTACAATCATATGCCTGGTGCGCAAAAGAACTTTCGATTTTTATCAGGACATGAAAAGTTGTATAGTGGACCGATTTTTGAGATTTGTGACTTATTCATTAGCAAAGATCCTGAATTAGATTCTAGGGTTCTTGCAAAACATTTTCCCGTTTTTAGAGCGATAAGTGAGTTTCTTAAAATTTGTCGTTTTCGAGATCACAACGAGAAAGCTTTCTCTCTGTCAATTCATTTCGATTCTCTGAAGATTTAGCTTTTCAGAAGTAATCAGAGCAATCAGATTTTCATTACATCAAAGATTTTGGAGATAGAACCAGATTTGGACCTAGACTTTTTGCCTGAAATGATATCGCTACAACTACGACTCATTTCCATACGCTTGTAGAAACGGTACAGCTCCGTACTGATTCTATATGAAGCCTTTCCGCTGCTCTACAAAAGTTCGATTAAGTGGTGCTGGAGTTTCTATCACTATTGTGTACATTGGAACAGTCAAAAAATGTATCAATCTAGTGTTCGATTCGCATTCTTTTTTAGAATATAGCTGAAAGATCTATTGGGCCTAAGTCATCTGCTACGACCACCGGGTCTAAAGGCTGCTCTCCATATCCAGCGTTTTGAGCGCGCGGGCGCAGCGACGAAATAGCTGCATTCACAGTTAATTAAACTTTGGTGATAAATCTGATCGCAAACGACCGATTTTAGGCGCTTGGGGAGTAGGAACATGTTCAGCTTCCACCATGGGCGCTTGCGAGCGCTACTGAAGGAATCAATCTTGGTCGCAGCGCCCGCGCGCTGAAAACGCTGGATATGAAGAGCAGCCTTTAAATGCCTTAAAAATCAGTTTTCTAGAACTGCTGTACCATAAAACTAGGTATCAGTACTTCGGTAAAGGTTCATTCTTCCGAGAATAGCAAAAATTGCCTTCCTCTAAGGCCACACTCTGACCCCTGACCAGTAGACGACGGGGACTGGGACTCTGACCAGTAGACGACGGGGCGACAGAGACTCGTCGCCGATTGAAATTTTTTGCCATTTTTACAGCTCTAGGGGAATAAAGCCCTCAGTGGAGCGATAGCAACAACAACAATTCAACTCAATGAGATGAACGTAACTTGAGGGTCCTTATGAAGTGAGGCTTATTTGTCCTTGCATGTTTCTTCAATTTGTTTAGCCTAAACACACGGAGGCGCACTTCAAACTGAAAAATTTTTGTGACAGCCACCTATTATTTTCTCATATATCATGTACAACTTCTTCAATTTCTCTGCGATGTTTTTTTTGCAGAAATCTCGAGCTAGAAGGTGAAATGAAAGAACTGCGTTACCAACTACATCTAAAATCAAAAGATGGCTCTTTAAGTGACAGGAGTGATTTTGATGAACGGTATGTGAAGAAGTAAAACATTTCTTTGCGAAATGAACCTCCAAAGGCGTAAAAGCAGAGGAGGATAGTTCAGTCGGGCAACCGGGCTAGCGCCCGAAGTGTCTCCGTCAGTGAAGACTCTTCTGGGCCCCTTATAAGCCTGGAGAAAACTAAGAAAACTATTTCAAATAACTAATTCTAGATTAACTTAAGAAATTGACTGCAGGAATTTGAAATTATCAAAAACTGACAAAACTGGAGATGGTCCGGTCTAAAAAATATTCCAAGAATATGCATAGAGACAGGCCCTTCTTATTCGACGTCATACTTTTGGTACCCATATGGTACTGACCTTACTTCTTAAAAGCTGTGTACACAGCGTTTCCGTTACTACATGAGAAGGACATTTCCCTTGACTTAAAAAAGGTGTAAATTTTTGCTTCTGGGATGGAATTCTTACTCACCCAGTAAAGGGAACGGAACAGAGGATGCTAAATGTGCACACACCGCTACCCCTTACTACACGAGAAGGTCACTTTCTCTTGAACAAATCAGAGTTGCAAATTTTTCTTTTTGGATAGACTTCTTACTCACAAAGTAACGGGAATGGTGTGTGATGAATGAGCATAAATTTTACTAGTTCAGTTCTTTTTCAACCTGTCTGGCTTAGGAAATTTGAGTTAGGCTTTGATCATTAATATGGCTTTGGTTCAATGACACAGGTAGACATAATTTGGCTTGCTTGGACATACGTTAGTACAAGCTTATAATGTCATGCGAACTAAAGAGCATTGAAAACTAGTTTGCATGCGCACTAAATGAAACAATGACGTCATTCACAAAATTTTCAATTTTGGCTTATTTTCCAGCCGTTTGGCTGTTTTTTAGCACTTTTGGCACATATTTAGAATTCAAATCTAGCAACCCTTGATGGAAGCAATTTGATGGTGGGTACTACGATGACGTAGTGTCTTCTTCTACAATGATAAGCACAGTCAGGGCCGCCGAGAGACTCTGGAGGCCCAGTGACAAAACTGCAAAATGAGGCCCCTTAAGAGCGAAGCGAGCCGAGAAGAAATTTTTTGGCCACGCCCTTTAGATTGGCTTAAAATGCATTTCAGAGCATTTCCTGAAGTCAAAATATTGAAAGTATCCAATTATGAGGCCCCTTAGACCCTGAGGCCCTGGGGCAAATTGCCCATCCTGCCCCCCTCTCGGCGGCCCTGAGTACAGTACAGTGGCTTTACTGTTTGAATCTGTCTTACAATTGATTACAAAAATGGTGGCATTTACACATCTTACACAAGTGGTAATCATGAAAATGGCATTTACAACTCTTTGTTTATCCACAGGGTATTTGTCAATCAGATGGTGACTCGTCTTCGTCTTTCAAGAAAAAAATTCGATGAAACGAAGGAGCAGTTCATTAATAACGACTTTATGCAGGTATGACAGTTGTTCTTTTTTTAAGGGGTAAGGCCCTAGGAAGAAAATATCAAGTGTTGCCTAATTTCAGGATCTGTTGTAGGGAGCTAGGGGGCTCAAAGTTAGAGTTGTCGCGCTTGTGTGCGCAGTTTATGCTCTGTCACATAAATGTCATAAGTTATAGCAATAAGATAAATTGCTTGAGAGCTACAAAAGGCGTTCAGAGGTCTTTACATTGTTCTGAATCATCCGTTGCTATTTGTAGATTAAACAACTCCAACAAAAGTTAAAGAGCAAAGATGATAAGTACAAGCGTGCACAGATTGAATTGAATGTAATGAAGGACGAATTAGAAAGAGTCAAACAACAACAACAACAACAACATCAACAACCAAGTCGGGTTGCTAAGAAACAACTTGCGCTCGATTTGGACGAATCTGATGACCCAGACATTGGTATTTAAGTTTTTTATTCTTTTTTATTTCAATGTTGTACAAGTTAGTAGCATTTCTATGAATAAGTAACTTTTTTATAGTTAGATCTGTTATGATATTTTGATTAACAAAAGGTAGCATTATCTACAGGAAGAAATGATAAGAGAAAATAAGCTTTTATAATGAAACAGATTAAATAGATACAAATTAAAAGTAAACCTCTGAGATCATATAGAATGCAATTGAGATCAATAAACCTTTGAGATCATATTGCGACAGTATAATTGAACAGTGAGTTTTTTTGAACGTAGAATAAAATCATAGATGAAATAAATAGATCATACTCTAATAATTTCTTATTCATTTACAAGGCTTCTACAGTCTTTGTACCTTTTAAATCAATCAGCCTTTTCATGGTTCCCCGCAAAGCATGATTGGCTCATTGGCTCAGTACAAAAGTTTGGACAAAGTTTGGATACTTTTTGACCAATAAATTTACTGGATTAACCCGGCACGTGACATGTCGTGTCCCAGCAAAGCAGTCACGTGGCCACAAAATCACCACGTCTGATTGTGATTGGCTCAGTACAAAAGTTTGGACACTTATTGACCAACCAGATTACTGAATTAACCCAGCATATGACACATGGTTGGAGGCCCTGAAAAGGTGGATTAACCTGTGACATTTTCAGCTTGTCTGTCCCCTCTACACGAGTTGATTTTGTGATCCTTAGAGGTCTTTGTCATCATAACTTCTACAGCTACTTCTAACGTACTTGTAGAAAAAGCTAGGAGTTTGGTACGGTCAATATTTTACTGCTTTCAAATTGTGCCGCTATCGAGTAAACCTTCGCTAAAATTCATTGTGCCGTCAAAAAATTTTGCCGTTTTGAAATTGTGCCGGTATCGAATAAACGCTACTAAAATTTTGTACGGTCAAAGTTTGCTGTTTTCAAATTGTGATAGAATCGAGTAAACCCTAGCTAAAATTCTGTACGGTCAAAATTGTCTGTTTTCAAAGTGTCCCGGTACTTTCAACGTGAATACCAGCGATAATTTGCTGCTGTCTGTTGCCTGCTTTGAAATTTGCTAGTATCGGATAAAGCCAGTCTTAATTTGGCTGTTTTGCTTCGATAAATCTCACCTACAAACTCTGAGCAACTGTTTTGATTCGATAAATCTCACCTACAAATTCGCAGCCTGCGTTATCAATCTTTTTAGCATTTTTCAATGAATTCTATTTACAATGAGGTACTTTACTTGATTTGATTCCGATAAGAATTGTATATTTGATGCATTTTTCAAGTTACCACAACTGTTGCATCTATCCGTTCTGGTTTTTGCGGCATTCGATTTGTTATTGCCATTATTGCCATACGAAAAGGCCTTACGTAAGGAAAGAAACTTTATCTATTATTCTAATGTCTGAGGTAGCTTTCATGTTTCCACAATTGTTATTTTCATCTGCTCTGGTGTTTCTTGCAATTGTTTGTTTGTTCTTATATTAAAATTTCAGGCTTTGATAAATAGAAACTTTATTCAAATCTTGATTATGGTGACGTGTCTGGCCGACCTTACAAGTTTCCACAATTATTGCTTTTGTGCCCTCAGGTTTTGGTGGCATTTGGTTGCATTTGGTGCTCATGTGTGAAGACAAAATTCCGAACTCCAAAGTGATTTCATCTTATTAGCGCACGATGCCACATGAATTTAGCTTAAATTCAGCAATTTGATTAAGAACCTATTCAGGCTGCCCAAGAAGTACGTAGGCCCTTTTATGCGGGTTTCTACTGTACACTGGGTGTCCAAAAATGATGTATCGGTATTTGCTGAACCGCACGATCGTGAATTTTGCTGTGATCTGATTGAAATAACTACCATTTTGAAGCAAAAAGGCTAATTTAGATGTAAAGATTTACATCACTAAAACTCACAACATCATTCCAGAATTATATGCAATTTTTCTTGGAAGCTATTTTCTTAAAAAGTTTTCTGTTGAACACAACAAATTTTTTCCCCGTTTGTAAGTCCAATATCACCATTCCTGAAAATTTGTATATTGGACATTATCATCGTTGAATTCGATACCATTTCTCAAATCGTGATATTTTGACAACAAGTGCCCCTAAAAGCCCCTGAAAGATGGGGTGGTGTAAAAAATTCGCTGAGACGGAAAGACATTGCCCAATCAAACACAAAATTCTTCAAAACAGCAAGTTTTAGATTCATCCTGGCAAAAACGAGGTTTCCAGTTGAAAAACATGAAGACGAGTCCGGTGCTCGGCAACGAAGATTGAGCTGCTCAATTACCATAGCAGCACGAGCAAATTTGCCTCGCCTCATTTTCAGAGTTACGCAAAGGAAAACGATAATCTCTCCAAAGTCTGCCAAACCCTCCGCCTGTTTGAGCAGAAGGTTCGACAGACTTTCCAAACCTGTCAAACCTGCCGTTTTCTGAATTTGGGAAAAGCAAATTCCGGGTCTTCCAAGTCTACCGTTTTCAGAATTGCCCGGGGGGTACTTGGCCAACGAACATACGGGGAGGTGCCGCTGGAAAATCTAAAAAGCTACCCTGTCCTAGAGTCAAATTTCTGTAAATGATACCCTGTCCCGGAGTAAAATTTTCTTAAACAATACCTTGTCCTTCAGTTTCATCAGACAAAATTGTGCTCTGCAAGGAAATTTGTACGAAATCTATCGAAAAGTGTGGAAATATTGCCATCCAAGCGATTTGAATCATATTCACCGACTGCAAATGGCCTAAAACGACCTTTCGGAGTCGAAAATGACAAATATGGACCCTTTCATGGAGCCGATTTTTACAAAATGATACCCTATCCGTGCTTAAAGAAGTTAATATGAAATCAAATCAAAGTCCCGTAGTCGGAATCCTGAAAATGATACCCTGTTCAGCGGCACGTCCCCGTACAGAAAAATATATGAGTACCCCCGCCCCCCCCCCCCGGCAATCAAATACACCCTCAGGTATAGCCATTGACTAATGGATTAGCATTTCAGTTTGAATATCTGTCGCATACTTTTAACTTCACAGCCTGTCAAACGCAGTAATTTTTTTTTTGTTGACCCAACGGATGATCCGCCATATTGCTTCTTGTTAATGTTGCTTTCGCTTGCAATATTCATGAGAGTCATCGTGAAAACCTTGCCATGTTTAGCTTCTTTGATGATGCTGCTGATGACTAAAATTGAAGTGATTTACCAAATCAATGGAAGAAAATAAAACGTGAGCCCCAGGGGTTTCCTGTGGCGGATTTAAGTGGGCAAAGGGAGGTAATTGCCCCCTTCACGATCAAAACTCAGCTTGATTCCCCCCTTTTTACAAGAAGTGTGACCCTCTTGGTAACCCTAAGAAATTCTTTTCTTAATTGTTTCAATTAGAATGTGGGGCAAAGTACAAATGAGGACGTTATTCAATAGAAGAATCATAGAAAATCCAATTAATTTTCTCACCAGGAGACAAAAATTTTTTCGCGCCTTCGGCGTCCTTACTTCCTACTATGCTTTGGGTGCCCTCTCTGCAGGTTGCTCCTCCTTTTCGGGCTGGAGTCGCCCCTACGTTGGTTTCTTCACTTTCGGTGAAGTTTTTCCAAGAAAAATTAGTAAAATTCCAGCCAATGCATTACATAAATTTTCGTGAGACAACCAGAAGTTTCGTTTACTTTTTGGGGATCACGGGTAGTAAGACACAGCAGTTATGTTTCATTATATATTCTCCAGCGAATGAAAATTTATCAGACTAGCGTGCTGGTCGCCAATCAAAACTCTTAAAGTAGTGGAAGTCGACCATTGGGTGGGGTGGGGGGGGCACAATGTGTATATTGGGTACTGGAGACCTTCCATCAGGGAAAGTATCGATCTTCACGACTTTGGAATAATGAATGACATCGATTTTTGTGATTTTGGTAACAAGAACAAATAAAAAGGCATTTTTTGAAAATTGGTATAGGGAACATGTATGTTTTGAGGATTTGATGGCACACTCCTAACCTAATCTTGTCAAGGAGCCCCCTGCCCCCCGGGAGATTAGCCTCTTTACTTTTTGATTGGCTCACCCGATATACTGCGTTTTGTTGATAAAATTATAGTAGCGAGTTTAAGAAACCATGATGGCAACTGCAACGCCATGTTGCTTTTTGTTTCGGAACTTTGAATTCAAAAGACTTCTTCTCTTTAGTTCGAATTTTCTTTCCATGGGAGACGCTGAAGTTGTCCTTTCAATTTCACAACTTTAGCCATTTCTGGCGTTCTGTACTAAAAGCTCAGTCGTTGTAAGTGTTTGCCTTCAAGAAAAAAGACAATGTTTCAGGCATCTCTGGCCTCATTTTGACCTTGTGAATGATAAATTAAAAGTAGCATACGGAAACAAACTTGCTTTGCGGAATTTCAGATGACGTTCTGGCGACCGTTGCCGTCCTGGTTTCGTAAACTCTTTATTTAGTAATGATGATAAACTTACAAAAGCCATGAAAATATGTGCCACCAAAAAAATCATACATATGCCAGCTATGCCAAGTAATACATAAATAACGACTTTTCCCTCAACAGTTTCGGGATGCAAATAAATCTTTTTGGACACCGATGAACTTGGCTTAGTGAAAGATGACGTCATTGATGATGTCACAAGGGACGAATAACTTGATGACGTCATCAACGAAGAATCAAACGACGCTCCGTTTGTAAGTGGTGAAGTGGACGCAGATGCTTCATATGAGCTTGTGTACATCCCGAATGATGATTGCAATGAAGATGATGTTGATGACGTAACGTTTGATAACATCACTGCAGGAAATGTCAAAAAAACTGCGCCAATGATGACAACGTAAAGGCTACTTGGTCCGACTCTGATGCAATAATTTTCCATTTCGTATGCTTCGAGCACTCAGCAAGCTAAAATGAAAAGTTTTGCAAAGGTTTTTAAACGATGGCATATATGAACTGCTCCAGAGGCGAAGCTGCGTGGACCGGCAATCAAAAAAGGGCACTGCAGAATTGGAGAACTGACAGCTTCACAACTCTCCTAGTCGCTTCAGCTTTTCCCGGGAGATTCTTATCCTATCATAATTGCCGTATACTCATCAACTACTTTCTACCTGTTTTTGAAAGAACCCCTAAAAGCATCTTTTGAGAGAATTGGGCAGAAGCCACTAAATAGGTCAAAAGTTTCATATGTAGCGGATATTCGAGAAAGGCTTTTTGAAAAGGACATTGGCAACGGGCAGGTGCCCTCGTACCTCTAGCCTGCGTGCAGACTATACCCGAGAAAAAGGTATAGTCTGCGCAACGCCGCTCGCTGTTGTGTAGTGCATGCTTCAGCATTTATGTGATAACAAAGAAAAAGTATTGTTGTAACAGCCAATAACATCGCTTTCCTGCAAACAAGGAAGCAATCAGATTCGAGAACGGCTATCATGTGATTAAATCTCAGGTTTCCCTTTGTTCTCTAAGCAAATTGAGTTAACAACACAATACTCGGGAATTTTAAGTACCCTATGATAGACAATGCAAAGGCGCTAAGAAGAAAGGCCATTCAAATTGCTTTTGAAATGAAATGCTGACTCATACAATACGCAATATTGAGCGGCGTTGCGCAGACTATACGTTTTCCCTGGGTATTGTCTGCACGCAGGCTATCGTACCTCCGGCGCTCTTGAACTGTTCCCAGTTACACGGCAAAACAGCGAGCGGCAGACGAACACAGAGAAAAGACTTGTTTCTTACGAACACGAAATCTTTCAGGAAAACTAGCATCAAAGCCTTCTGCAAGTGTTTAATTGTCTAGCTTGCAGTGGCGGCGCCACGGAGTGGACTGGGGAACTTGTCCCCCCAAATGCCAAAAGTCGGCCGAAATTGTCAAAGAAAAATGACATAAAATTAGTTGAGGATACCTTCAGATTGAAAAATTACGTCAAAATCTCCCCTCCCCCATTTCTCTCGGATTTTTAAAAGTTGTCGCCGCCTGCTAGCTTGAGACGAAACCTACCAAAATGGCTACTGCATCTTCGATGGATACGTGACTCATGTATTTGGCTCCTTAAGATATGGAGAATTACTGCAATAAGTCTGGTTGGCATGTACTGTCGGTATGACTGGGGAAGATATATTAACTAAGGTGACGACAGTTGGCTGTCTAAAGCCATCCTACACTTATGAAAATGCATGGTGCTTTACGTGTACTCTATGTGAGTACCAAATACAGAATCTGAGTAATCCCAGAAAAGATGCCGAGGCAAGCAACCGCACGAAGAAAAACAAGCTCGACGTAGCAAAAACAATCGAATGAATGAAAATACCCAAGGAGAACGAGACCCCCTTTTAAACATTCATTTGACGTTTCGCAACCCATTTTTTAGACATGGATCGTAGGCTGCTTTTGATTTAAACATGTTGAGGTCCGTTCCATGTGCGACAACGAACATCCAGGCCTGAATCATTGGGGAAATCGAAATTTGAAATGAAGTCCGGAAGATTCTTACCATTCGTTGCAAAACAGTAGTCTTGTCGTGCTCCCTTGTGAGTGAATTGGTGAAAAGGAAGACTTCTCCAAAGGGTATCTATGTCCAGTATCTCTTCTCTTTTTTGATAACACTTCTTTCTCGTCAGAATAAAGTCTTTATTTACCTTCCATGCTCTTCAGTTTATCATTGCTCAAACATTCGTAATGTAAATAAGCACGCTATGCGCATCTTTAGCCAATGTAATAACTCAGTGGCCAGCAAAAAAGGAGTTATTGTTGCTTGAATAGAGTAGCTTTGTTATTGATCAACATTTCAATCAAACGGTAAAAGGCTGAATAAAAGGTTTCTGCCACTGTGCACTCTTTATCTAATGTAACAGCACCTTATTTTCCCAAAGACAGCTAATCACGGGGGTTATCGTGTATTGTGATCCAATGTGATCTCACTGTATATTTCTTTGTTTAACCTCACTCAAAACTAGGACAAAGTTATTGAAGAAGCTTTTTTACAGCCAAAAAAAGCAGCCAGACAGAGTTCCATCTAGACTTATGACGATGAGTCCCTTGTATCCCTCAAGCTCCATCATCAAGTCAAAGAGCACGGGGAAACAAGAGACTCATCGTCATAAGTCTAAGTTTTTTTTTCTTACTCAATTTGAAAATTTTACAAAGACGAATTACCTAAGACACTACTTAAAACACACTTTACTACACTACAAAGACGATACCCCGAGGAGCATAATATCCTGACTACCCCGACGCCATTCCATAAAAGACATAGAACTAAACTAAAATTAAATATACGATTACAAAAAGCTACATACAACCAATGTACCGATAACTACAGATAGAAAGAAACTTGTTTCGCAGTAGATGTCGAGTTAACAAATTCGAAAATTTTAGAAAACCAAAACACTGAGCCAATGCTAGTAAAGTTTGGATATTGGAGGATAGCTGTGGCGCGAAATCAACTGCGAAGCAGACGTAAAACTTAAAAAGAACAAGAAGGACTTTGTGACATTTACGAAGGAAAATTTTTGAAAATAGCGTAAGACAGGTCACTGGTCGAAATTCTTAAATCTTATCCTTAAAAGGTGTGCTCAAAGGTAATCTCAACAGATAAATTGATTATTTTGAGAAGAAATTCTTGGGATTTTCGACCAGTGACATACCTTAATTTTAATTAGTCAAATCGACCAGTTTTGTGAATGAAATTTAGGGTCAATTCGAGTATATTTTTATTAATGTTATTAATGTTAGTCTAAGTTCCATCCCTTGTAGACCCCCATCACTTGAGTGTCATGACAATGGGTTGGGGAATCGATTAGGGCCTCTCTTCTTTACTTTTGTGATCCCAGCTCTTTTTTCAAAGAGCGCAACTTCTAACTTCAGTACAGTGTTACTTAGAGTTTGAGTTTTGTCCACATAGTGGCACGGCTTCATAAAACGCCGTTATGAAATTCCTACGAGGACACAGGATGTAAACATCCATAATTTCTTTAAACACCTAGGAAGCTCGAAGGAAACTCTGAGTTCTCATGAACTACGTCAAATTTTAGATTCTTATAAAAATATGTGGCGTTTCATGTCTGCCGTAAATGTATTCTAAAGTCTATGATCACATCTTCTACTTCACCCTGTATAGGCAATGTTCGTGCAAAGTAGCTGACGTAAAGGTACAAAGAGGTATGCTACAGTCACCTTGACCACACTATTCAATGTTGTTGTAAGTTGAATGAGGCTCTGCATTAGTCTTTATTCAACTGAACCACCAAATGAGACTTAACGATGTTGAGAATAAAGTGAAGAACTATAAAAGTCCAAGGCTTGGAATAAAAAGTCTACAGCTTGCATGAGCATTCTTCAACGTACCAATTTTTTATTTTGATTTACATTAAGATAGATTCAGCCTCATTCTTATGTTGAGGGAGGGACAACCACAATGGAGGATTGCGCTTAAGATGGCGCCGAGGAATTTTATACTGAGATGCATTGTGTTCAAAAGACAAATATTTAACGATTCTATAGGAATTCGATTAAAGAACACAATGCATCTCGGTAAAAGATTCCTCGCCGCCATCTTTAGCGCTGTCGTCTATTGAGGCCCTCTTTACCTGAGCTGGTGGTCTCGGAATGAAGATTTACATCCAAAGTATGAGGTTTTAGGACACCCAGAAGAACTCTTATTAACTTTCAGACCATGTTCCATTTGCCTCTATCAAGCTAACACCCATTCGGTGAGGTGATATTAACGCTAAAACAAAGGAAAGATATAAAACAGCGGAAGAAGCAAAAGTATGAAAAACAACAGAGTTTCAACAAATTTCATGGTTCGGATCCTCTTTTGAGGAGGCATTGGTAAAAGAACCTACCAAGATATAACATAACGATGTGAATGCCTTGAAACATCGTTTGAAAGTTTTGACAGGCTGGTAGGACACACAGAGCTGATAGGACAGCTGATGCTGACGACATGTTCCAACCAAGTAACACGAAGATCTAAGTTTCAATTAAACCTTCCATTTCGCAAAGGTAACACTGGCCAAAGATGCCTGTCCTACTTCCAGCCAAAAATATGAAATAGCCTATCTTCTGATTCAAAATCTACAAATAGTATCAACTTGTTGAGCATTTTGAAAACAAGATCAAGGACAATTTTTTCCAAAATATACAGAGAGAGGAAAAGACATAAATGTGTCCTACTAAAGCCACGCATCCTCTCTCACATTCATTGTTCAGCCTTACTAAATTATGCTTCATCCAAACGCGCATACAAATATAATTTTTTGCAACCACTTCTAAGGCTACCATTTTGGAAATAAGGTCAGGGGGTCAACTCCATCTTTTAAAGACAAATGACGGAGATATAAGGCAACTTAAATCGGGGGCCTGGGCAATCTAAATATAGTCTATTGTATTCCATTGAATTAGATGATCTGGAGAGATTAGCAAAAGAATTGGACAAATGATGGCAGGCGACCATCCTTTGTTCTATTTTTAAACTAGACGCTATATATCCGTCATTTGTCTTTAATGCTATCCTTGCTACTGTAATTAGGGGTGTTTTAACTTGTACTTATCAAATTTGTTTTGTAAGTTATATTGTAAGAATCTTATATATGTATGTTTTTGGCAAATTTTTACTTGCTTACTTTCTTATGCCCTATTCACACCGCAAGTTTAACCAGTTTCGACTAAACCAGGTTATCGAATAGGGCTTTCTGATTGGTCAATCCAACAAATCCAGTAATTTGATTGGTTGAAATTTAAGATGCAGTATTTTTATTTTACTTCGCTTCGCACTTTGTGATCCTCACTGTGAAATCGAGGTTGCAGGACACAGATCAGTGTTGCAGGACCACAAGGAAAGATGGCTGCCGCAAGGAGAGAGATTTCAAGGCTGTTGGGGTTTCGATCATCATTCACTGCCTTCACGTCGTTGGTTACTGTTAAAGGAGATGTTTACACGAAGGTATGAAGTATCTTAGTGTTGTAGAATAACCTGATTGAGTTGTGTATAATGCTACTATGGAGAGGTCAGTGTCCAAAAAGTATCTTCTCCTTGTCTTGCTTTTTTTGCTGGGCTGCTTGCTGCTTGTGCACTTGACCACATTTTGGTCGGGGACGTTCCCCGGGGGGGGGGGGGGTACATAACATGTTGAGGGTATGGGTATGTGCCGCCCATATGTGTGGGTTTTTGGGCCCCAAATTCTCTAAACAAGGGTCTCTTTTTCGGCAGATTTTCCATAAACAAGGGTGGGTTATCCAGAAATTGGCGAAAAATAGCAAAAATGGGTGGTTTTCCGCCAAAATTCATCATAAAAGTGGGTATGACGGCAACTTTCGGTAATTAGAAGAGGGTACCTTTCTGAAAACCGGGTGGCAGCAGGCCTTTTCTTGAGGAAAGTTGCACGAGAGTGCCAAAACGCTCTCGTAATTTCGTTTAGGGGCCGTCCAAAAATCCATTTCGTCACGGATAGCGGAATTTGGCCGCTAACTTCAGATACCCCCTCCCCCCTCCGCTTAACGGACATACAGAATTTAGTGTTTACCTATCTCGCTAACTGTTTCATTGCGATCGTTAGAAACCTTCAACTGTTGACAAGAAGAACCTCTTCTTAGGCCGTTTCTGTCTCTACTTTACGTTATCCAGCGATGAAACTTTGTAAAATATGATTGAAAACATTGTTAGGTTCCATTCCGTCACGCTTAACGGATTAGTAATGAACCCCCTCCCCCCGTAACGGCCAAATTCCGCTATCCGTGACGAAATGGATTTTTGGACGGCCCCTTACGCGAGCGATCGCTCAGGTAAAGATTCACAAGCACTGTTTATTCCTTGGAAAAGCAAGTTACAATGAATCTCGATATTGTTATTGTCAAATGAGAATGAATCGTTGGAACACTAAATGTTAGTCTTTTCAGTCATATTTTAAGCATGGATAGGATACCATCGTTTTTTCGTCTTGTCTCATCAAAACCGATGAATTTTTACTTTCTATCTTCTGTTTCTGGAGTGTATTTGTTCTTACTATTTATCAACTCTGAACATCAGGCAGGGAATTTTCTTGGCTCCTTCTTTAACTTAGACCACAATTTTATTCGTCATAATTCCGTTAAGATACGGTAAACAGTATGATGCTCTCATATCGAAGGACTTTAAATGGCAAGAAAGGTTTTACATTCAATGATAAAAGTAAAGGATCGATGCACGTTGATTGATGAAATGACGAATCTGATATCTGGCAATCATATTTGTACCATCGATGAGCCCTCTGCTACAATGTTGATTCCCCATTTGCGGTTTCTATGAGGTTGATTCCTTGTCTTCTTGAAAGACTTAAAATTTCCTCTTAACAAACTCTTCGAAAGTTGGTTCCCTTCTTTTAGTACTTTAGGCCCCGTTCACGATGTTGAAATTCTCTAAATTATATTTCCTTTGCTCTTAGAACCAATGTTTAATTAAATCATCTCCCCTACCGATCCCAGTAAGATACTTTCCAGCTTTAACTCTGAGCTTATAATGTAGTTATTCTAATATCAGGTTTCTATCGCATGTTTATACTACTGTATTTCGTTTTCCCTAAAAAGATGTTTTCTTTAAGTATGATCATTTCCACCTGAAGTCAAATCCATTCATTCCGTTTTTCACAACTTAACAGAAGATTTGTTCATTGATCAAGGAGGATTTTATCCTGTTGCAATTCACATGAAATTGTTGAGAGCGATTTCCCCTAAAATTAGCAATTTTGCGAGAGTGATAAAGAGCTCGCGTGATCATGTTTGCGCGAGTGCTGACGCGATCGCGAGCGATCGCTCGCGTAAAACGAAAAGGCCTGTGGCAGACCCCCGTCCATCCGCAAGTCATGTACCCCCCAGGGACGTTCCATGAAGGCTTCAAAAACGTACCCGCTCCTTACGCCAATTTGTACACCCAACTTTATACCGATTTATCCGAAAATGTATGCCCAATGTCTTAACAATTTTTTGAAAAAGTAAACCAGACTTAAACCAGTAGACCAGACTGCTAGCTATGTCATGCGCGCGGAAGATCTTTCGCACTCAGTTCCAGGAAGAACAATAGTTTATTGTTTAAAAACAATGGCCAGGCGCGCATCTTCCGTGTGCACTTTGCAAAGTTATCAGTCTGGCCAGTAGAGTTAGCCCTCCCTGGTCATATCACTATTGAATAGAAAGTTAAATTTTTGTGCGCTGTGCGTCCATAAAACAATGGAAGCAATAGAAACTAAGTATGTTGCCCTTTCTTTCCATATAGAGGACTATAAAGCCCGCCGCACACGGCGAGGAAAATGCTCAGCAAAGTGGCATGAATGTCATTTTGCTCAGGAAAATTCTCGCCGTGTGCGGATGATTTTTGCTGAGAAAATATTCATTTGTGCAGCTGAGGAAAATATCTATCGTGTTTGATAATTTCTGCCATTCGTGCCAAAATTCTCGCCGTCTGCGGTATCACTGAGAATTTTGCTCACTGCCTTGGCTGATCACGTGTCCATGATCTAATCCTGTGACCTTTGGTCGATGCCATGGCAACATGAACACGTGATCAGCCAAGGCAGTGAGCAAAATTCTCAGTGATACCGCAGACGGTGAGAATTTTGGCACGAATGGCAGAAATTATCAAACACGATAGATATTTTCCTCAGCTGCACAAATGAATATTTTCTCAGCAAAAATCATCCGCACACGGCGAGAATTTTGCTGAGCAAAATGACATTCATGCCACTTTGCTGAGCATTTTCCTCGCCGTGTGCGGCGGGCTTAAGTTGAAGTTAAGGGGAAATTGGGACTTGTTTTTCCAATAAGAACTCAAAAGTTGTTTGCTTATGTCATCTATATTCCTTTGCTTTTGCTGCTCTGCTTTGTTTCCTTCAAAAGAGTTACAATAAAGTTTTTTAAGTTGACTTACCAGCCACGAAGGTGTAATGCAATTCACATTTCCTTTTGATGTTACCTGGATCACAATGCAGTGTATACCATTCATAATGGTATAATCTTGTATTTTATCATCATTCTTACCAACCCCTAGTTATTTGTGCCATACAACAAGTTCAAAGTCAAGTTTCCTCTAAAGAGATGAGTACATTGTATTGCATGTTGTTGGTTATCGTTATTCAACATTACTTCTGTTGCAGGTTCTAGGAAAACATTGCTCCAAGTTTAGTTTGATCATCACTTCAAGATGCTACTGCTCAGCAGATCCACCAGAGACAGGGAAACAAGGAGTAACAAGGCCAAGGACAAAGTCACCATCATCAACTATTTCCAGGAGGGATAGAGTTGTATGTCTTTTTAGCGTGATTTTCACTTCAAATTTTATTTTAGAAGTACAATGCAGACCTTGTGTACATCTACATTAAAAATTCTCAACAAGTCCTGATCTCTAATTCAAGATATGAATTTTTGAGAGATGTAGAAGTCTGAAGGAAGTTTTGAATAAGAATTCTTGGAGGTGGCTTGTTGCAAACAGTTGTAATGCTGCAAATGAACAGCACAACATTTCTTATTCAACCGACCTTCTTAAGTGTTTACTAATTTCTCAATAAATTTATATTCTGTTTATTTAGCTCAGCTTTAAAGTTTAATCATACCCCTTTCAGAGATGAAGCTACACTGTATACAATATGTTGTCCTTATCACTTGCAAATGAACTGAGGCCATCGCCAAACGCTTAATCTCAGTGGATAACTAAAAAGAGTGATGCAAAAGAAATCATAAAGATGATTAACTAGTGCTATTCATTTGCATCGTTTAAATATTTTGCTTCAGGTCAACTTTTAGAAGGTTTCAGGAATTCTTAGGCAAGAAAGTGAGTTTTTGTGTGTTCTTCTAGGTCTGTACTGTGCGCAATAAGAAACATATAATGTACCTTAACTGACTAAGGTCAAGATGGCGCTGACAGAAGATTTGATACAAAAAACAACACACATTTGGTGAGTGTACATTATATGTTTCTTATTGCACATGGTCTGTACTGTGGGAGGTGGGACTCAAACGTTTTCTTATTTGAATGCCAACAAAAATCAAGAACTCAAGTTATTTTTAAAGTTGTACCCCTTTCCTTGCAGACAAAAAGCTGACTTGTGAAGATGCATGTAAATCAACAGCAAATGAAATAAGATCTATTGATTCATTTGCCATGGATACAGCAATCATTGAGCAAATATTTTTTCAGCCTACTTTATTACAAAGTTCATATTTCTAAACTTTGGCGATATCAAACAGGGGGTTAAGGGTTTGAAATACCCAATTGTTTCTTACCTTTTAAAAAGAGAAAATTGTCTTGCCTTATGGGACTATTTTCATTGTTTTGTAGTTCCGGCAACTTGCATACATCATAAAGAAGGGGAAAGTTGACAGGCTTCACAAGGTAGCAACATCTCAAAATAACGTTTTGGCGAAAAAGCCCATTGCTAAAAATTTCTGACAATTTCTGAATCCAAGATTTTGATCAAATCTATACCACTTGAAGGCCGTAGCATATCATCAAATACATCTTTCCAGTAAGAATTGGTATGGCATGCTTATTTACAGAGGAGTGAGCTTCAGAGAAGATTTGTGGTTTTGGTGATTTCAAAGTTTTGATGGCCATCATTTTCGAAAATTTATTCTCTACAAATACAGAGTTTTATGTTGCTGAAAAGATGTCTATTGTGTACATGATGCAGTATGGATTGCACCAAAATCTTTCATTCAGCAATTGTTCTGTTGATGTTACTTTTTTCCCCACCCTGCACTGGGTACAAGTAACAAAATTACACTGCATTTTAGAAATACTACTTCCAGAGTATCAAAGCAATGATATGCGCATACTAATCAGTTTTGTATTGTACAGGATGATATAAAGCCCAAGGTCTTACACAACTGGCCGTTTAAGGCGCTTGATCACATGCACGCCTCATTACGCACCTCATGCCCTTGAGAACCATTTGTCATGCATCTGAAAGTTTTTTGCCTCAAAATCATGCACTTTGGCTTTTATTGTTGAGGCAACAAATGTTTGATATTCTTGAAAACTGATAATCTTTTTGCAAAAAGGAAATCAATAAATTAATTTGTTATCTAAATAAAATGCATTATATACATATAAAAAAATGCATTATTAATGCACAATTCTAAGTATGATGTTATGATGTGGATAGGGTCACAGGAAGGTCATGATGACCAAAAATGTCATTGGTGAACATGTGTCTTGAATCTCTCTTAATCATGAGTTCATTGTTTGGAAATGATTTGGAGATGATTTGATGTGGAAGTATTGAAAGTATTCAATTCCTTTTCATCCCAGAACTATTGCAGTGACATGGAGTAACGGCCTTAATGGAAGAGTCTGAACACAGAGGAGAAATTGATGGTTTCTTTTCAAATGTTAACCATTCAAAATACAATATCAATTGTTGTTATTTCAACTCGTTTCCAGTGTTATTGTGTAACACCAAATGCTTGAACACTTGTTTTTTCGTCCTCAGTTTTGTGGTTGAAATCATGCAAAGTTGACGCCGGAGACTGTTGCCAAGGCAATGGAAGAACAATCGATTATCGTGACTCCGCGCCGGAGATCTCTGGCGTAGGCTGCATAGATTCAGCTTCCAAGACCCTCTTCACAGGGCAAAATAAAAGGCTCAAAAGCACGTGCCTTGCTAAGCAAGGTGCATGATTGACCATGCACACTAAAATTTCTTACGGCCAGGACTGGTCTTAAAATTACAGACCAAGCTTGCAAGGCCTGCGTATTAAGACCAAAGGCTTTATATTTTCCTGTACAACGACAAAATTGGTTAGTAAGAGTTTCATAACCTGAGAGCTTCTGACTTTATTTCGTATCCTCTAGTCAGACACATTTTGTTACTGTCATGTCATTTGAGTTTAATGTAAATCTCAGATGCGTTGTTGTGTTGTATTATTCAAGGCTATGGGAAACCTGTGGGAAATGTCTGATTAACCATTAGGAGTGGCAGGATTCTGTATCACTTCGTTTAAAAAAAACCTCAGTCAGGTATAATATTGTTATGAATTTCATGAATCTTTTTTGAAGAAGATTCTCTAATTTTGAAAATGTTGAAGATTTCTGGAAATTTGAATGGTAGAATTATAGCAAAATAGCAGAAGCTTCTTTCAAATTATATAGCTCAAAGAAATATGTCATTGGATTTTACATCTGATATTTTTAAAGTCTAGAACCTAGGCTTGAGGATCCCATGACAACAAAAGCCAACAAAGTGATGACAAGCATCATGCATACCCCAGTGTCCATAGCCAAAAGATTTTGGGCAACAGACAAGAAGAATCTTTATATTTTCTAGTGTTTCATTGAAACTAAACTGAATTGCAGTTGAAAAGCCTTTTGGATTTGACATTGATTATCTACTTTCTCCAAGGACTCATGGCTGTGTACTGCTTATTCAACTGCAGAATCATACAATATAGAACAACTCAGAAAGTATATAAATCGCCAAGACAGCAGTTACGAAATTGCAGAATTGCCTAAAGATACATCAGATGTTTTGCGTATAACACAACTTGTAAAAGATGGAGCCGAACCCCAAGAAGTGTTCTTTTTCAGAAGACTTGGTGCCTTTGTTTGTTGGAATTTGACAGAATCTGAGAGAGTGAATTTAAAAGGAACGCTGAAGCAGTTTCAGATGAAGCCTTATCCCGACGACTTGGTTGAGAGGGAAAATGAACAGCTCACTTACTTGTATAAAGAAAGAGATTCAAATTTAGTTGGAGGTGATATTCATTTGAGTAGCATTGTTGATGTGGAAACTAAAGCACTGGAAAAATATGCTTTTTCAAATGCAATGGCCTTGTCAGGTATGTGTTTCTATATGTCTACATAGGATTCATTTTGGTCTGCATTTCCAGTGCTTGCAAAAATGAAGTAGATTACAAAAGATATACTTAAACATTTCATTTATTTTATTCCATATCTTTCGCAGTGAAACTGGCAAGCTGGGAAGCTGCACTTGATCAATTTGTTGATTCACTGAGAAGTATACCGGAGGTAGGTTTGATATATTTCTTTGCTTTTTGAGTGCCGTGTAATGGTTTTTTTCCAGGGCCCAAAAGCGAGGTAGCATAGCAGCGGCGCTATCAGGAAGGTAGCCAAAATACTCAATTTCCCAGGAGGAACGGGAAAAGGAAACAGAAACGGAAAGTATGGGAAAAGAGGAGAAAGAAATCTAGGAAGAGAAGGAAAAGAGAGGGAAAGAAAGAAGGAGAGAAAGGAAATGGGATAGAATTGGGTATAATATTGGTAAAAAAGAAGAAAGTAGATAATAAAAAGCAAAGATTCTTGCTTTGCTACCAGGAAGAAAGAATTTGTTGAGCCATGGTTTTTTTAATATGACCTCACGGAGATCGTCAGTCTTCTCCGATGCAACACTAGAGACCCAAAAGCTAAAAGATCTTCCACTAAAAAAAATAGAGAGTAACGGGAACGTGCCTTCCAAAGGGCAGCAATCCTCGCCAAAACCTCGTCACAACGTGGGAAAAGTAGATCTGAAGAGCAAAGACGCCCTTTACCCCCCCCCCCCCCCAAGTCAATGTTGTTGGTTTCTCTGACTCGGAAAATGTAATACAGCAAATGACGTTAATCAAGGCAAACAACATTGATGTGATGGGAGGGGATTTGCAAAACATGTCACTTGTAGTTAGTAGGCACTGTGATCTTTGTTGAAAATGCTTAAAACTGAGTTTGTGATGGGTGTTGCCCTTAACGTTTTGTGCAGAAAACCCTGCTATCCCAAGTTTCAAGTTACCCCCGTGGGTAAAGTGTAATGGTTGTCATTACCATCTGATTGAATATCCCCCTTGAGGATCTAAGGTAGGAGTTTAGGATTTCTGTTATTAGATATACAGCAGACTGTAACATTTTAAAGAGATGGTGAAAGGCTAAATGAAAAAATTTGAGAAGATACGTTTTTCATAGTAACAATCTACTACAATTATGTGTTATCAAATGAGGTTGAAACTTCGCATGTACAGAATTGTACAGAGTGTCTCAAAAAATTGTTCAACGTTGGATTAGATCATGAGCGATAGGACACCCAGTGTGTAGCAGTTTCCACCTTAACTCGGAAAGCTATGGATGTTCACTTAAGGTGGCTCACTACTGAAAATTTCAAAATTACGGTACCTAAAATATAACGATACGCGGAATGGACACTTGATCAAATGACCCTTTTCCTGAGATTTTGAATTAATTTTTGACACAAGAATCTTGCAAATCCGCTAAGAAGATCATGGTGTTACAAGTTCAAGTTTCTGCAAAAACTGAAACCAGAGACCTCGAAATAGCATTTTTGGTAAAAAATCTCATAGACCATCGTTTCTGCTTGTTCTCAATTGTTTCAGGGCGAACCAAATGGGATTTGAACAGGTTTTTGATAACCTTACTTGGAAGCATATGGATGCTTTGAGGAAACAGATTCAGTCTCTCATCGATTGTGTTTTGAACCACTGTTTTTGGACATACGCAATGTTAAGCAAATTTTGGCAATGATCACAAGGATTAGATTATTTTGGAAGTCCTATTTGATTTGCTCTGATATCAACAAGAGATATGACATTAGACAAGCTTCTTTTACCTCGGTCCTCGAGGTTTCTTTTGCATTGCTGGTAATCTGGGGTCTCTGTTTTCAGCCATCGCATATTTTTTATCTTTGAAAGCGCGCAATTCAGTGAATTTTCAACCGATTTGCAAGATTCTGGTCTCCAAAATTATTGCATAATCTTAGGGACAGGATTATCTTCCCGTGAGTCTGTTCATCTTATCGTTATTTTTTGATATTTAATCAAACGTCGAACAATTTATTTGAGACATCCTGTAGTCTTTGAACTGCTTCAAGCTATTTAACCGCGATATTTCAATTGACGTCAACAGATTTTTAACCAAATTTTATAGGGTAAAGATCTTTTGTCCGAAGATTTGTTAATTTTAGTCGTAAACAGAAAGACTTTCGGTAGCAAGGCTCTGATTTACAAAACAGGCAGTCGGGACAGTGGTGGCGTCAGGGGAGGGCTAGGGGGCTACAGCCCCCCCCCGTCGGAGGCATCTAGCCCCCCCCGTCGGAGGAAATTTTGGTTCTCGTCGGAGGAACTTTAGCAAAATAACGCGCGGAAACACCATTTTTTAGTCTTTTTAGCCCCCCTGTCGGAAGCTCCAGCCCCTCTGTTGGAAAATTTCTGTTGCCAACCCTGAGTCAGGATAAGCTTGTTTGCTAAACCTCAATCGGGTGAGTGAAGAAAAGTTGACCCGTGTGGCGGGTTATGGAATACAGTAAAAACCCCGCAAACAAGAACATACCAAAATAAGAACCTGCAGACTGATTTTGTGAAAAAAGACACCCAAAGATAAGAACCAAAAACAGACTGATTTACTCCAATGTTCTTATGAGATGGTACGCTTAATTAAGAAATTTCATCATGTCAGTGTAAAGAAGCTCCCAACTATTCATAATTGAGCACCTCTAACAGTTTTCAGGGATATGCAAATTATTTTATAAAGCTGTATGATATAAATATAAATGCAGTCATTCTACCCTCAAGTTTATTTAACACATGCTGTCTGTATTTATCATAGTAACAAATGTCCTCACTATAAGAACCAAACCTTGAAAATGTCATAAGTACCTCATTTATAAGAACCTACTCAGTCTGTTTTTTATAAAAGTATGTCCTTGTTTGCGGGGTTTTACTGTAAAATGTATGTGGCCAATATTCAAAATTGAAATGTTGATCTATCAGTCAAAGGCTAACTTAGATGAAATAATTTTGTTTTGGTAAAGTCACACATTTTCAAGACCCAACAATTAGAAAGATGTCTGAAAGGGGTTTGTATGGGAATCGAGAATTCATGCCATTCTGGTCCATGATTTATGTTACATTGAAGTTTAAATTCAATACAATTATCAGTTTCAGAAATAGAATTCTAATTTCAATAGAAAGTAAATTATAGACCAGAATGGAATGAGGAATCCTTATTCCCAAAAATGCCCCTTACAAGCATTTTCCTAATCTCTGGGTCTAAATAATGAGTGATATTACCAAACAACATTTTCTCATATAAGTTAGCCTTTGACTGAAAGATTAACATTTTAGTTTTGAATATCGCCACATACGTTTTATTCCCTAGCTTGCCAAACCCTTGAACTTTTTTTACTTAACTGGTCTATTTCAGTCAGCCGATCATCAACCAAGTTGAAAGGATAACAACCGATCATAGATGAAACCAGCCATCAAAGCTTCTTTGCGCTAAGGGCAGGATGATCTCAGGCCCAAAGTTTGATCATTTGTGCCACATATCAAAGGACTTTCAGTAGCAAGTTTCAGTCTTGCAGTGCTCGAAAAAAATGGCTTTTTGGCTAAAATGCCATATTTTGTGTATTTTGTATTACACTATTGCTGAAAACATGTTTTTCGTCGCAAGATTTTCTTGTCAAACAAGGACCATCTATTGAATTTATTTGGTCTTTGATCCAAATACAGAGAAAGTTAATTTAAAGATCGGTAAAGGAATCACATTTTGGTGATTTTTCAAAATTTTCATTTTTCGATGTCTCCCAGAATTTCCCCATATTTTGTCCAGCCCTTCCTATCGAACTTCCCTATCCTTTTAGGACCTCCAACGTGGTAATAAACCAAACATGTCAAGAAAAGAAGTCTTGCAGAAACTGGGAGAACTTCTTAGTCTAAGGTAAGAGCAATTTTTCTGCCCTCTAGGCTTTTTCATTTTATATTCAGCCATGGCCAAACGATCAAGCATTTGTATCACATTTAAAATTGTTTTCCTGACCATCCGGTTAAGTCGTTATGGTGCCGTATTGTAATCATCTGACTTTGCAGTTGGAGTATTTGGTAAACAATTGGAATTTGAAAAGATTTTCCATAATCTTACTTCAAGTGTATGGATATTCAACGGAGCGCAAAAATTGTTCAACTTATAATTGAGAAGTTAATTGGCTTTTCTACTAAATGGAGTTACGATTCAGGGATGTAGGAAGCATCTCAAACTTGCAGGGCACGACATTTCGAGGGCACTTTTTTCGAAAGGAAAAGGGGGCATTTCCTGAAAATGGAAAGAGCACTTCTTTGTTTGTTGCAAAATCTTGGGGGGGGGCACGTGCCCCCGTTGCGCCCTGGTTCCTACGTCTATGTTATGATTTGCATGTTTGCCCCACATTCTGATCGAACAGGTAAAAAGTGTGTCTTAGGGTCACGTCTAGGGGCGCACTTTTCACCAAAAGGGGGCGCCAAGCTGAGTTTTCCTTTGTGAAGGGGGGCAGTTGCCCCCACTTGTGCCCTTAAATCAGCCACTGCATCCATATATCTGAAGCCTTCTTCAAATAGACTTAGCCATCCAAATTCTTCCTCCGTCTCACAGATGTGGAGCCTTGACTGGACTCAGTTTAACTAAAGGACAATTTTTTCTCTGTTATAGACATCAAATCAACCTGTATTCAGATTTATTGATGACTCCAGATTTTTACTGGGATAGAGAAGATCTTGAACATTTATACAATAAAACATGCAATTATTTAGATGTTGGCAGACGCACGAAGGTAACTATTTGCATTTGAATAGCAGAGTCTCCAGATATTTAGAACAGTTGGTGTGAAATTCTTTGACATATTTCTTTGAATTGAATAGCTTGAAATAGACTTCATCTACCTAAGCCACTTGCTATGAGCACAGGGCTCGAATCTTTGGAAAACTTTGAAATCAAATGTGTAGAATTTTATTGCCTAATTCTTTCAAGTGAATTGATCAAAAGGAACTTTAAGTCGTTTGCTATAATTCCAGAAAGATAATTCTTGATATGATAATTATTTTTGGAATCACAGCATTTTTAAGTTTTATGAATGGTTGTACCAGAGGAGGTGTCTGAAGCTTTGACAAACAGTAAAGACCCATAAAATCTAAACTGATTTAGGAAAGTCAAAATGACTAATTCAAGAGTTTTTAAAGATCTACAAAACGGTAGCAAGCAGAACTCTGTACCTTTTGTGGTTATTTAGCAATTTGATGACGTCACAACATAAAACTATCAACAACTTTAAGAATGCTGTAACGCTTAAAATATTGATGATATCAGAAATGCTCTCTCTGGAATTATGGGAATGACCAGAAGCTCTTTTCGATATATGAAGTTTGAAGAATTAAGCAATAACATTTTACGCATTTGATTTAAACTTTTTTCCAAAAATTCAAGCCCTATTCTCTCGCTATGGTTCAATACACGTCTTTTTTATAAAAAACTGGTTTATAAGAAACTAAAGAAACTGGTACTAAGATGGCCAAAATTACCGAGTATTGATTTGGAATTCAGCAGGGCTGGAAAAATATTTTAATTTCTGGGACCAAAACAAGTCATGAGACGGAAAAGAGAACTTGTTGTCAGATGAACCAAAAAGTATCCACTTTTTGACAGGTCATGATATGTCATGAAATGGACAGAATTTGAAGACTGATTATAAGTCTTTAATCAGAATCGTAAGTGGTACTTGCTGGGCAAATTTTCTTTATATTTTGGCTGACTACTTCCAGATTTATAAGCAGCATCTTTCTTCGTATGAAATTCTTTGGTCTGGTAACAGCCTAAGTTCATATAAAAACGGTTATCAATAGAGAAACCGTAGGATTGTGACGTAAAACTAACCTCAAATTTTCACTTTTTGCCTTTCTCCTTTTCCTTTCTTCTTTTCATTCTTTCTTGAGACCTGAAAAATTTCAGGGACCATCAGTGCTGTGGTCCGCCATCTTTCCCACCCCGTGACAAATTGAGTGAATTGCCCCGTTAGATCTGCTGTATGTCATCATAAAGATTCTGTTGCAAATGGTTGCACAATATAGATATCCCACACTATATTTTGCTTTTCTTTCAGGTAACTAATGAAAAACTGAACATGTGTTCAGAGATGGTTGAAATTCTAAGAAGCCATTTAAATGAACGGCATTCACTGAGGTTAGAGTGGGCTATTGTTGCTCTTATTGCCATAGAGGTAACCCATAATATTTATTACAAACAACAAGGGCAGATTTTGTAATACAATGGCATCAGTTGCTTTGGTTCACACCTCAATCCAAAATGATTAGCAAATGCAGATGAAAGAAATTTTCTGAACCAATAATTCAAGACAAACGTAGCCGCAAAGTTGCCCTGAAACCAGTACGGCAAGGTTTCGCTTGGTGCGGGCGAAGGGAGGTTTTTAAGAGAAGTGATGTGCTCATAACAAAAGAGTTAGGGTAAACCTAAACTTCTATTTGGCGGATTTTGTTTATTTGATTCTGAAGCTGAGGAGTAACTGAACATGCAAGAATTGTAATGCCCTCTGCTCGACTTCTGAATCACGTAAACAAAATCCGCCAGAAAGAAGTTTGGATTTAACCTCCTTATTCATCTTAAGCGCATAACTTCTCTTATAAACCACCTTTCGCCTACACCAAGCGAAAGTTTGCCCTGCTGGT
Organism: Aurelia sp. 3 sensu Dawson et al. (2005); assembly: GCA_964020215.1. Classification (NCBI taxonomy): domain Eukaryota; kingdom Metazoa; phylum Cnidaria; class Scyphozoa; order Semaeostomeae; family Ulmaridae; genus Aurelia; species Aurelia sp. 3 sensu Dawson et al. (2005). The sequence continues at coordinate 18,068,915 of OZ026584.1, forward strand.
CTGAGACTACTTTTGCGGCCGTGTTTGTTTTGATTTATTGGTGGACAGAATTTCTTTGGTCTGCATTCGCTAATCCCTTTGAATTGAGGTGTGAACCAAAGAAACTGATGCTATTGTATTACAAAATCTGCCCTTGTTAGTACAAACAATAAACTGTTTTTAAATACTCATTTTTGTAAAAAAATGATTTGTTGCACCAAGTTTGAAAATATTCGTGAATAACGAACTCACCATGCTAAACGCACAAACGCAACGAAAAGAAAGACACTGTAATCTGTGGAAAGAAGCTGTTAACTTCCTGTAAAAAAAGAACAGCAACAAAAATAACCAAGTGACTAGAGAGAAAACTTTTGAATCCTGCAAGAGAGAAACAGATTAATCTCGAACGCTGAAAGGGAAATATAAGTTATTAACTGTCAGGGCCGCCGAGAGCTTTTGGAGGCTCAGGGACAAACTGCAAAATGACGGCCACTGCAAGCGAAGCAAGCAACAAAATCTTCGATCGCGCCCTTTAGATTGGCTTGAAATTCATTTCAAAGCATTTCCTGCAGTTACAAACTTATTATTTCCTTTCAGCATTCAAGATTTATCCGTTTTCTCTTGCAGCATTCACCAGCTTTCCCTCTAGTGCATTTCAGAGCATTCCTGCGGTCAAAATGTGATAAATCTTCAATTTTGAGGCCCCTTTGACCCCGAGGCCCTGGGGCGAATTGCCCCTCTTGCCCCCCTCCCCCCCCCCCCGATCGGCGGCCGTGGTAACTGCTATCAAGGAAAATGTTGAATTACCAAAATGCGTGTCGTCGCGCACTCGTCAGTTCGGTTCGTGCGAAGCAAAATCACTTGCCCAAGCCTGTGACTGACTGAACTCAAACAACAGACGCCAAAGATTCAAGTCTTTGGCGCCAAATCAAAACAATCGTAGTTCGAAAATTAGTCGTTTTTTCTTCGATTTTGCTGATACCGTACCTTCATTTTCCTTGCAGGTTGTCTTCGAAATTGGACACTGGGTTGAAAAATTCTTTCCTCTGTAACCACCTTAGATGTTAAGCGGAATTGTCTTAGACTTGAAAATAGTACCAAAGATAGAATTTCTTCTCGTAAATTTTATCGTCGAAGGGATTTGATATTATCGAAATTAGATCTATTATTTTTACTGGATATTAGTGTTATTAGTAGACTGTAGGTTTTTTCGTTGGCATGAAGTATAGTACATATATTTTTATTGGAAACTGGTTATAAGAAACTCAGATCTCAAACTGCCAGAAAGCTAAGCAACTCCAATATTGGGAATGTCTAAGCCAAGAGACTATTTGCGTGGGCAAAGAAAATCCTTAACACATTTTAAATTTATTGTCATTTGTTCCTGTATCCTCTACTGAGGTACTTGAGTAATTTCTACAAGGCTACAAAAAGCCTTGTTTTGAAAAGTTCTTCTGGGCACTTGCAGGGAACATGAAGATTGTTATTGAACCTCTAAGAAAGTCGTAAGATAATCTCAATATTGAATGTCTGATAATTGTTATTGCAGATGTATCTTTTCAGTGTATAGACCTAATTTGCCAAGGTTTGTTTTACGCATTTCAAGTCATGTGACCGCACACTCTTGGGAAGTTTCAGTACTATGCTACTTTTTGCACTCATGGCACGACTGACAAATGACACAAAATTTGTTAGAGATATCAAAAGATGCGTTTTATCAGGAGATTGATCACATGACCTGAAATGAGTTCAAACATACCTTACCCGATTTGGTATGTTCTACAGGAGACAAAGTTGCAACGTTCACTGGGAAATTGCAGAAATTGTGAATATTTCAAGAGGCCAATTTCAAAATACCAACATTTTTTTTACCTATTGTGGAGATTAGATTTTGCTTTTTTATGTGATATTTTTGTGTTGGACGACTGCTAAAATAGTATCAGTGAATTTTACAGTGGCAAGACCAGAGTAAATTTACTTAAGGTTTTGAAAAAAAGCGATCTGGAGGCGAAAACCCCCAGGCTTTTTTTTAGGAGAGCCGTTTCTTTGGCTAAGAACATCTTTCCTGATCCCATGTTTGCCAGCTCTAAATAAACCTTCCTCTCCTTCGTAACAGTTTCTCCGAATCACCACGATTGCAAGGAAAATTTTGAGTAAACACTCCCTGGTTGGCTTGGCTTAAAATGCCTCTCTCGATCCAACGTTTGACAGGACCAAAACATGGGCTAAACCCAAACCTTACTGCTAATTCAAGTTTCCTATTGAACTACATACGTAACACAACTTTTCCTCAAACCTTCCTCCAAACTTTGTTTTTTTTTTTTACTTTTTGCGTCTTTGAACTTATTTAAAATGGAGTCTGAAACCAGACACTTTGTGAGCTGCCGCCGGCAACCACGCCATTTTTTCTTGATTTAAAACAGAAAATCCTTTGCTGCAACATTTCATTACATTATCTTTTCATTAACATCTCGAAAACTCGAAACAAGAAAGTTGACACGTGGCAACATTTTGTCCGAAAAGGTGTCCTGTGTCCTTGGGAGGTGCGTCAGAAACGACGATTCTGATTGGACGAACCCCTGATCACGTGATAAAACATACATGAGGTTATTTGGCAAAGAAGCACATCCTCTCCAAGTCCACCGAGCAAAGCAAGTCCTGTAGCTCGTGAAGCATCTTCAAGCTTTGGCATCAAAATGGCATACCTCACGCAAGAACAACGTGCTGAGCTCAAGAGAGTAGCTGAAGCAATCGTTGCACCTGGTAAAGGCATCCTAGCTGCAGATGAAAGTGCTGGAACGATGGGCAAAAGGCTTGCAAACGTTGGCCTAGAAAACACTGATGAAAATCGACGAAGATACAGAGAATTGCTTTTCACAGCTGACAAATCTATCGGCCAATATCTTGGTGGTGTTATTCTGTTTCATGAAACACTGTATCAGAAGGCAAAAGATGGCACACCATTTGTTAAGTTGATCAAGGACAGAGGGGTCATTATTGGAATTAAAGTCGACAAGGGCCTAGTCAACTTGCCAGGAACTACGAATGAGACAACAACACAAGGTTTAGATGGCATGGCTGAAAGAGTGCAGCAATATGTGAAAGATGGCGCACAGTTTGCTAAATTCAGATGTGTTATCAAGATCAACGAAGCAGCAAATGTTCCCACTGATGTGGCAATTCAAGAGAATGCGCAAGTTCTTGCAAGATATGCAGTCATCTGTCAAGCGAATGGATTGGTGCCTATTGTGGAGCCTGAGATTTTGATTGATGGCACCCACGAGTTGCATGTGGCTCAAAGGGTGACAGAAAGGGTGCTTGCTTGTGTTTACAAGTCCCTCGTTGATCATCATGTGTACCTAGAGGGAAGTTTGCTGAAACCAAACATGGTTACACAAGGTACTTGCTCTTGCTTGACAACTCAAATTTGTAATCAGCCCAGAATGCTAACTATGTTGTGCGCGTGGAAGATTCCAGGAAGAACAATAGTTTATTGTTTAAAACAATGGCCAGACGCTCATCTTCCACATGCACTTTGCAAGTTATCAGTCTGGTAATCAGCTGTGTCTTTTTACCAGAACACCAGACTGCTAACTTTGCAAAGTCCATGCTGAAGTCTTCTTTTCCAAACAGTAAATGCATTATGCAAATGAGCTCAAAACTTGTACCAGTTTGCTAAATGTTTGCTTAAAATTTTATTGTCTTCTAATTCTTAATTCCTATGAAAATGTCTACTGTACAAGAAACTCCATGAAATAGCAATGGCGCATGGCAGACCAGAAACTGTGTAGAATGATGTCATCAACCATTCTGAGATAAGGAAGTGTTTCAATAGACAAGCTTTTCAAAACGATAAACCAAGAGTTCAAGAACCTAGGAAGAAAATATCAAGTGTTGCCTAATTTTGAGATCTTTTGCAGAGAGCTAGGGGCTGAAAGTTACAAGTTTTCATGCATAAATGCACAACTTCTGCTGCATCATTGATTTCTTATAAAATATAATGAGATACAATTGATTTTGCAGGGCAGTCATGCACAACAAAATACACACCAGAGCAAATTGCTGAAGCAACTGTCACAACTCTCCAGAGAACAACCCCAGCAGCTGTTCCAGGAATCACATTCTTGTCAGGAGGTCAGTCTGAAGTTGATGCAACAGTGCATCTCAATGCCATGAACAAATATCAAGGTATTCATTTTGTTTCAATATACTAATTTCTTGTCCCCCTAAGGGAGGAAGTGGCAATGTGGGAGTATTTCAAGATTGCAGAAAAAGACTTGTCAGAATATGATAAACATTAAAATGAAAGAACTCTCAAGGGAAAGACCTAGTATATATTAAAATGAAAGAACTTTCAAGGAAAAGACCTAGTATTCTAAAAAGAATCTGAATCAGACAATGTTATTTGTAGCACCAAGAGTACACCATGGATTTGAATGATTTGAATTCCAGTTGAAATGTGAAAGATTGAAATATTTTTGTGATTTTTCTTGCTGCCTTACCAGCACTAGAAGTTAGATTAAACTTTATGAAAATTTCATAGTTGGAAAATGATTGAAAAAGGGCCTTATTGCATAGATAAAGCTATGAACAGCTGTCCAATATATGATTTTGGGGAAACCAATTTTGACTTTTACCAGCGGATTTGAGGCACTGTTATTAGTTTGTTGTGGTCTGTTGGATTGCAAACAATAATGAGGTGGCTTTATGGTTTTTCTGAAATATTTTGATGTTTTTATCTTTTCTTATACCCCCCCCCCCTATGAACCCCACTTCTTGCGTTGTATCAAATAAAAAATTTTCAATTTTCAGGAAAGAAACCATGGGCTTTATCCTTCTCCTATGGTCGTGCATTGCAAGCATCCGTACTGAAAGCATGGGGAGGAAAAGAAGAAAACGTTGCTGCTGCTCAGAAGGAGTTACTGAAGCGTGCCTACCTCAACAGTCAAGCATGCCTTGGGAAATATGATGGTGAGGTAACATCAGCAGGAGCTGCTGACAGCTTGTTTGTTGCTAATCATTCTTACTAAAGATGAACCAAACATTTTATGATGGGTGCAACACAAACTGCAAAAATGTTTTGAATGATTCTTAGGCAAATTTACTGAAAAACCCATATACGAGAAGCTCTACTTTGCAAATTGACAAAGGTGCCCTGAACTAAAAGTAAATTGCATGCATAAATGCAGCAGACGGAGGTAACACATCTTTCAACAGCTAGGACAAAGGAATACTCATGCACCCTGTAATTCATTGGCTTGTGTGCATTCCAAAACTCATCATTTCTGTTAGCCCTTGTTCATGAACACACCTTATATTTTAATCCTACTGGTTACCGTTAAGCCATATTCACATTTAGAACAACTTCTTGAGCTGCCCAGATATGGTTCACAATTTGCAAATAAACAAGCCCAAGAAGCCTTGCCTTGTCAGATTTTAGTTATGATTTCTAATTGACAATAAATTTACATGAACTAGGAATTTAGTTTGAAACCCTGTAGCGTCTTTCCAACTTGCTAACTTCAAATACAGTATATTGTTTAAATTGTTGTCTGCTCTTTGTTTAAAGTGGTGCTCTCGTATGTGGGTTTTTTCTGGATTATCTAAAGTTAAGAGTTTGTCATTGTTATTGTTGACAAAATTTGCTGCTAGTGTTTATTTTGCTGCTGAACTATGCTTTTAAAAGCTTATTTTTGGTAAACATGAGAGTTGAAAATTTCATAGGAATGTAATTTATTGTCCTATTGTGACATTGTTAATGTATATCAATTTGTTTTTTGTCTTTTTCCCATCCTCTGATCAGTTTTGCAGAGATTAAGGTTGTGAATTTTATCATGTTGACGAGACTACTAGGTGAGAGAGAAAGAAGTTCCCACTTTGGAAAATTCATAGCATCAAGAGTACTTCATATATTTGACCCGGGGGGTGCACTTGACCAGAGTTTGGTCGGGGACGTGCCATCGAGGTTTCAAAAACATACCCGTTCCTTATACCAATTCTTTTAAAAAAGTATACCTGACCTTATACCAACTATTCAAAAAAGTATATCCTACCTTATATTTCATACCAAAACCATGGAAATCGGTACCGTTCCTTATACCAAAATTGTGAAAATTAATACCGTTCTTTATACTAATATCTGGAAAATCGATACCCTTCTCGATGGCACGTCCCCTTACCCAAAATATATGTAGTGCACCCCCCGGGATATTTGAATGATTCAATTACTAGTTAAAAGCATTTTTGTGATTTTTCTCGCTGTCTCGCAAGCTTCAGAAATGTAGCTAAATTCAATTTTATAAAAATTTCATAGTTGCTAAATGGCTAAAAGAGGGCCTAAAACCTAGATCAAATCATAAAGGACTCCTTGCTCAGATCAATAAAGAAAATGCAATTGTTTTTTGTATTCTCATAAAATTTACAAAGACAAATAATTACAATACAAAAGCTAAGGGAGCATGGAAATACATAACAACCCTAAGACTTACACTTAACATGGAGACACAAATATTACAACAAGTTACATGCAATTGTTCCTGGATGAAAGAGATCCGCTGCACACGTTTTCCCATGGGACTGAAAATATTGGGTATTTGTTTGAAAATCGATGTCGTACAACTCTTGAGAGAGATGAAACGCCTATTGTGTAATGTTATGTGTAAGGAAAGTCCTTACAATTTGATCAATGTTTCAGGCCATTTTTCAGTCATTTGCAACTATGAGATTGTTATAAAGCTGAATTTCTAGAGAAAAATCACAAAAAATTATTTCACTATTTTGGCTTCTAACTAGAAGTTGAATCACTCAAATCTGTGAAATACTATTGTTGCTATGAATCCTCAAAAGTGGGAACTTTTTCTGGCTCACCTGGTATAGGATGACTGTCCAAGAAATGCTCAAACAAATTTTGATGAAGTAAACTGTCAGACAAAGAAAAGCGAGAATAGATAAACTTTATCATCTAGACCTTTGATCATTTTTATGGTAAGACATTAATCAATAAGGAATACTGGGACAATTTTACTTTGAACAGATAAAGAAGTTTGGGGTATGTAAGCTGTTATGGATTAAATAAACAGCATTTTCTGATATGATCAATATTGGTTCAAACACAGTGGAGATGTGATGCAAATGCTAAATATCCCACATGCTAAATGCTTTTACAATGGTATCATTTTCGTTGGAGGCAATACAATCAACATTCATTCATTCCCCTTATCCTCTGGAATAACAAAAGTGGAATGTCATTCAGTTCTGCTGCCAATTTGATGCACTTCTTCATTGCTCTCGTTGAAAGAACTTGATGTCATTAATTAGCTCCAATAATGCTTCTTGCAACTGCAAAAAAGAAAACAGTTACGAAGTCTTTGCAGTCATTGGAAAAGTAGATACTACTCAACTGGAGCTAATGCCTTACAACGACTACCTCTCGAACCGATTTGAAATGAAAGCTCAAAGAATGAGGTAATTTAGCCTGCGCTTTTCGATGTTCTGAGTCACAGTAAGCCCGTGAGACGTATCAGCACAAGTTGATGAAGAATAGCAAGCTATTCTGTTTGCACTGGAAAACAACAAACAAGGCAACTTATTTGGCTAACAGTTTTAACATTGAAGGTGAATCGAGCCGTGAGGTGAGTCGAGGAACTTTGACATTGATAGTGATGCGACTGTATGGATAACTATCTTCACAAGTGGCATAGGCACGACGTTTGTGAACGACTGTGGTGAATCAGAGACATTGGAACTATGAATGATCAAAGATATCACCATTAGAAGGAAACACATATATCTAAGTTTAATTTTATCGTGTGCTTACCTCTCCATTAGCATTGACTGCAATGTTCCTCATTTTATCGATTGGAAGCTAGAAATCACAAGATTTTCATGGCAATGAGAGTAAGGCTGCGTTCACACGATACCGGTAAAATTTGAAAACGGTGACAGATTTGACGGATAGGCCTCCCGTTCACATGAAAACGGTATAATTTTTGCCTACAGATTTTGAAAGCGGTACTCTAACCGGCACATTTTGAAAACGGCATCGTCTGAGCGCTGGAAAATGATTTATTTGACATCAAATTTTGAAGAGACTGCACCGAGTTAGTTACTGTTGAATTTCCTACCGTTTTTAAATTGTGCCGGTATCGTGTGGGTGCTTGCTCAAATTTTGCTACCTTCATATTTTCCAACGTTTTCAAAATGTGCCGGCATCGTGTAAACGTATAATCTAAATCCTATGTGAAAATCAAATGCAACATTTGCATGCATACGGTACAATACCGCAGGTTGGTAAAGACAAATTCTACTTTGTTGGGATGAACATGGAAGGTAACAGCAAAAAGTAGAAATCTACCTCAAAATTTTTCCTGGAAGACTAATCTATGAAATTGTCATTAAAATTCCATGCAAGAAACAGATTGCGCCGGAGCAGCTACTGTTGAAAACAAAATTTTGTAAAGCATTGAGTGATGAAGATTCCACTCCATTTCTACAACGAAAAACAGCTGTTGAGGCAGATTGCCATTCGTAGCTGCATTTCAAAAAACCAGAAGGCACGTCATCATTTGCTTATTTGTTCAATGATTTGTTATTAAGGATCACTTAGGCACTTAGTGCTTTCATAAAACAATTTGCAAGATATCAGTAACAAATACTTCTTTGTCGTATCGTACTCTCTGTTCTCAGGTTTAAGGGAATATAAGCATATGTAAGCCGTTGACAAAAATAACCATGCAGAAACAATAGGCCATGACACGTGCCCTACCTTATTTGAGAAAGGGGTCAACGATATATGGATTTCGTCCCGGCTTAGAGTCATTTCGACGCTAACTTTCGGACACCACCCACAGCCCCCATCTGTAGCGTCAGTTTATTCAGCACTGACAAAAGAGCTGCGGTAGACCTTACGAGAAAGGCAAAGGAAGTAGCGAGCCTAAATCTTCTGGCATTCCAATGAAGCTTCAGCGAAGATTCTCCGACCAAGCAGATCGCATGGAAATGGCTTAAGAAAGAAAATGAATCGTAAATTAGCACAATCTTCACAATATTACAGAAATACACCTTCACTACAATTGCTATAAATAATCTTTGTTCTTAGCGTCATTGTTGTTGAAGGCTGTTGACCCCCCCCCCCCCTCCCCCTCCACCCATGCAGGTCGGAATGACGCTAAGCGAGGACAAAATCGATATATGACTGACCCCTAACTGATCTACCTCAAAAGCAAATTCTGATATATGACAGGCTAAAAATTGACCACAAGTGGCTTAAGGTTTACTTACATTCCCTTCACTTACATATGCTAACATTCCCTTTAAAATGCATACAACTAAAATATTCTATTTTTTAAACAACGATCATTTTATATCGTACCAATTTTGCAACTTCATAGCATATGCTTTCATTTTCAGATTCTAGCATCAGGGATTGGATGAGCCTGTTGACAGGTAAAACAACGAAAATTAAGCATTACAGATAGCTAATCCTGCCAAAAACTTTGTCATTAATTAGTGATTTAAAATTCCTACTGCTCATTGTAATAAGTTTAGGACGACATTAATTGTGGATGATTCTAACAAATTTTTCGAAGCTGAGATGTTAGAATACAGTAAACACCCGCAAATAAGAACCTACAATGTTGCAATTCAGCCTGACTATGTTCTAATAGAATGAATATTTAACGGAAAATGAGGCTGTTCAGATTCCTAAATTGGTAGTTATTCTGTTGAGAGCTTTCAGGTATTTATTGTGTCCAGACTCAAACTTTAAGCGTATTATTTACTGTCAGTTTACAGGACTTCAGTTCACTAGGTCTTATTCACAACAGAAGTTTGTGGAAGAATCAGAAATTTTGTAGAGTCCTTTGAAAAGTTTTCAAAGCATTTTTAGAGTTCTTTGCAACATGCACATATGGTATCACCATTTACACAGGCTTAATGACAAAGCAACTGGCGTTTTAATTTAATTTGAGGATCTCTAGCCTATTTTCAAATCTCAGGCTGAATGGGTTCTTACATAAAGACGGTCTCATTTCAAAATTTTAGCGTGTGGGTTCTTAATCATGTTCTTATACGCGGCTTCCACTGTATTCACAATAACTCGGTGATATTGTTGCATACAGATATGTTAAGCTGTTTAAACCTACCTTGCAGATAAAACTCGATTCTCCAAGTTTACATCCACTAAAATGAGAATGCAAAAGAAAGGAAAGTGAAAAATATTACTAAGTCTATCAGATGTGAAGTGAGATTTGTAATAACACAACTTAATGTAAAACTCTAATATCTGCCATGTTAAACTGAGAAAAACTATGCTGTAGTGCTATTTTTTGACTTATTTGAAAACTGGTCATCTGAAAAGTTTTCATGTTAGAAGTTTAGAAGAGGTCAGTTATGTTTCAGCAGAACCCTTTGTCTGTAGGGGAGCTGTCATAAAGTATGGAGCAGAGGGGGGCGGAAGGGATTTGACAGGGTCACCAAAATCATTGGATGGAAAATGTTGGGCTAACAAACTACTTCAACTGATAATCATGGGTCATGAAGCTATTTGTTTCTGGATTTGTTTTCAACATTTACAATTGTTTTAACCACTGTCAGTGTTATGCTTGCTGTTCTTTTGATCACTGATATCGTTTTCCATCTCAGTTTCTAATACAGTGGTATCAGCAGGTTCTACTCTGCCTTCTTAAAATGTTATACCAGTTCCATAAATGCGGTACTGACAGCATGATACATGAGAAAAAAGTTCAACTGTATTGTGCAAAAGCTTTTCTTGGAGAAGTTTCTGAACCACAGAGTTCATTTTGAAGCCCTTGGGCCATCAAATCATTTTTGCAGACGTTAAGGGGCTATGTAAATAGTTTCTGTTTCTTGCATTGGGCTTCATGATTTCACAGTGAATTTTGAAATCCCTTCCGTCCCCCTCTGTTCCATCCTTTATGACAGCTCCTTAAGCTTTATCCGACAAAGCTGAAACTTCTTACCTTCAATGATGGCTGTTAGTGTTTGAATTAGACTGGATTTCTTTGACAGAAACTTGATCCCTTGTTGATTTATGCTGCAATATAGGAAAGATTTGACTTATGTTCAATTACACCGTTAAGTTTTATTTACAGTGAAAGCGGAAGAAGCGTACTATGTAAATTCGAAGATTATTTAAAAATAGGTTTTCATGATTGGAATACTATTCGACTGTAGCTTTGTATTTGCCTCCGTCCGATTCGACTGTTGCTTCTGTTGGGCGGAGCGTATGAAGGATTACAATAAGAGTTCTTTCCTTGGAAACCACAATGAATGAGAATCTTCAATGATTTCTTTATGCAGTGAAAACAAAATCCAATGAAAAGTCAATTCTGTTTTGAATATTGACAACATGATTGGTACTCTTCTTCCGCTTTCACTGTAAATATCATTCCTTATCCACCTCACAGTCAAGGCGGAAGAAGTATACCATCTAAATTAGAAGATTATTTGAAATTAACGTTTCATGATTGGATGATTATTCAAGTATTACTTTGTTGTTTGCCTCCGTTTTATTCAAATATTGCTTCCGTTGGGTGGAGCATAGTGGATTACTACAGGAATATTTTCCCCTGGAAACCACAATGAATAAGAACATTCAAGGATTTTGTCATGCAAAGAAACGAAATTCGATCAAGATACGGTTCTATTTTGAATACTAAAAGCATAGGTGGTAGACTTCTTCTGCTTTGACTGAAATATGTGATTACTCACCATTTAAATTCAAGATTGAAATCTGGACAACATGGGATAAACATTTTCCTTATAAGAAACCAAAGAAACTTATGAGGGACAGACCTCTCGGATCAATAATACTCATGGTGATGTTCATTATCCAAGAAGCTGTTTCCTTTCGGTCCAAGAAATCCCAACTGTATTTACCAGGAGATGTTCAGAAACTTTGTGTGCGCTATACATGTACAAGTTAAACAAATATAGCCTTTCAGTAATTGGTCTTTAAGCATTACATCTTGGTGTATCAATGTACCGATGTTATTGGGTTGGATACAGAGAACGAAGAAGTTGTTTGGAAAGTCTTGTCACTCGTGAAGGAAATTTCAGGAAGCCTCCTGCTTTTGGCCCAATTCTTCGTTGTTGTAAAATAAAATTGTAGGTGTAATTGCAGAAGATAAACAAGTGTTAAGGTTACCTGACATTATAGAGAAACTTTAGGCATAGATTCCTTATCTTCATTTCTTGTTTTCTTTTAGGTGGAAGCTGGCAGACTGTATTCAGAATTGAATTGACTAACATCTTTCCAGTACTATTCGTCATCAGGAATTCACGTCCGCACGGAGACGCTGCGATATTTGTTGCTACTCCGCAGAGGGCTAAAACAAATTTCAGTTCACCAGAACTTTCTTCGTAATCATGATGATCACCATCTGATAGCATAAGTGCAAAGCTTTCTACTGTATGGCAAACGAGTTGTATGAATCCTTCAGTTTGTGTCTGAAATTGGAAGTCGTACACTGAATCTGGTTTGCTCTTAATGCAGCAGAAGGTAGGGTTATAAAATTGTACTCCTATGATTCATAGCAAAGCCTAGATGTTTCACTGGAATTAATGTCTACGTAAGAGCTGCTGCTGCAATTCGCTTGAAATCTTGATGGAGGCATCGTATTTAGCATGTTTTTTCCGAGGCTTTTACAGGTTTTTCCAAAAAGATTTTGCAAAATCTCACAGGGAATCTTACAGGTAATTTGATTATGCTTGTGCACTTTGGTTATTCTGTTTTACTGTAAGTTTACCGGAAAACCATTGCTAACGACCTTGCTGCCTGTGCAGTCCTGGCAGAGATGCAATAACAAATACCTTTGTGTAAATCAACTATTTAACGTCAACACATGGTTTTTACTACTTTCCTGCGTCATAGGCTGTGTGTATTGTAAGTTCTTACCCCTGCGACAAGAGTTTCCATACAATCATCCCTCTGCGACAGTCTCCATAGAAGAGTGCAACTCGCTGAACCCATTCGAGAACAATAGTCGGATTGTTGTGCGTTTATCTCGTTCAGTTCCTCGACATTGCGCTGTCGACACAAAATGATGGAGTAAGTCAAAGAAAATGAGAAGCTACGAGACACTATTGAAGTGAAGGACATTTTGAAAATAAACGAACTGATGACCGTGTCGGATGGCTTTGAAGAAACCTAGAACATGCAGCAAGCTTTCAAAATGAAGTGTGTGGCATGTCTTATAATCCAAACTTAGAGGTAGAAGGTATTACTCAAAGCACTGAGGAGGTAGAAAGCCCCTTACTCTGAGATTTGTATACACAGTGTATGTTTAGTACATTCTATAGTGTCAATTATATAGGATCTTACAAAGGCATTTCAGTACCATTTTGTTGAATTGCTAATTGGAGGAAAATCGTCAAAGTAGATCGTGCTGCTAATGAAATTCTTCACATTAACTAACCTTCAGTTCAGCTTTTTCCTGCAAACAGAAAAGAAGACATGACACAAGAATCTAATTTCTCATAGCTAAAAAGAATTAAGTAAGGTCATGATTGGTTGGAGTTAACAAGAAACTTCAAATGGTAGACAATTTGGGCCAAATTTTCCTATTCGCTACCTCAAAACTGCAAAAGAACATTAAAGCTAAAGACAGCTAAATAAAATGAGAGATATTCCTGCAACTAGAATGATTGCATGCTCATAGTTATCGTTATTGATAGACTTGTCGACGCTCAAACGACTCTGGGACTTTCACATTGAACATTGAGACGAGATTCAGAATTTCAAGAGCAGATTTGTTGGGGGGATGAAGTACTGACCAGTTTCTTTTGACAGACAGTGTTTCAGCTTTGTTGATAGCAAATCACACTGGAGCTCATACTGTCATGCGCATCGATGCGATTGTTTCGTGCCCTTGCTCTCAACTGCTCTCAACGGTCAGGCTTATTTGGATATTTTGTCAGTAGAGAAAATCGTTAGTGCACATGAGATCTGGAGCCTTGTCTGGCGGATTCCTTGAGGCTCACCACTGAGCCTGATCGTATCCCCATCAAAGGTATGGAGTAGATCCTGTATAGTTCTAATTTGAGCAAAAATGAAAAATGTGTTTGTTGCTGTCATTGTTGTTGTCGTCGTTGTTGTTGCAGTAACTGTGAATATGTCGTGAGTTTATTCTGCTCTAGTAGTTTAGAAAATTGGATTCTTAAATGGAAGAAAATTTGGAAAGATATTTATGAAGTCAGCACCTGTCTTTCGTGTTCCAAGTCTCCAAGAGTAGTTTTATACTTTTTGGTCATCCTGTCGAGCTCCCCAGAAATCTTCGTCTTTTCTGCTTTAAGTTTCGTTACATCTGAAAAGTATAAGACTAACAAATGACTAAGTTGTGTGAATGAAGTTATTCAATGATAAGCTAGCGCACCAAAATAGTCTATGGCAGTGGTTATTGACATAATAGTGATTATCGATTCAGTAGAAGATAACGAATTTCTACTCTCGGGAGCCTAATACAAGGGGCAATACTAATGTGAGTACACTGCAATGACTTCGTATCTTTCGAACAAAATTTCGTATAAAATCATATCGAGCCTTGGACACTGTTTTGCCAAAATTAAACAACTCAATAAGGGCTGGGGGCGTGGGGAAAATCTTGAAAAATCGATAAGTGTCCCCCCTCCTTTTGGGCACCCGAGAGTATGTAAAGAAGGTTTTGATGTTGAAATGCCTTTGCAATCAAGTTTTGAATGGAGTTTAAAAATCATATTCTGCATAATTTGCTAGAAATAGTCTACCCTGGATCAGAGTATTTTTTTCAATTCAAAATTTTTTTTCAAAATTCTGAAAAATTTTTTTTCGAAATTCTAAAAAATACTCTGATCCAGGGTAGAAATAGTCTTCATATCACGAGGTATTATGAGGTATTATGAGGTATTACGAGGTATTATGGGCTTATGAGCCCTGACATGCTGGAACCAAGTTAGGCTGGTAAAAATGGGATGAAGTCTCAGGTGTAACTTTTTCAGAATAGAATTTAGGAATATAAGCTAACCTGATTCAACTTTGTCCAGTCTTGCATAGGCAGTATAGTAGTCTTTCTTCAATACCTAAGAAAACAAAAAATGGAATCGCTTTCATTTGACATATATGCTTGAATAAAGCTGTCTCATTCTGAAACGAACAGACTTCTAAATTCAATTCAATTCAGTTTTCTTCATAAAATAAGTTGCTACAATGCACGATCAATAACCAGCATACTGCAATTCATGTGGCAATAGAACTTTTAGCTATTCTGAAAAAGAACCTCAATCAAACGACGTTTGTTTACATTTTGAAGGATTTTCGAATGTGCACAATAGCGATGGAAGCCCTAACGCCACTTGATCGAACTTCGTGTATAAAATTGTATAAAAATATCGCTCGATCCAGACTCTTTTGTAGAATAGCTAAAAGGTCTATTAAAGTTAGAGTCTAAACAAGGAAGTTATTAAATCTTCTAATTAGAGATTGAATACACGTTGTCATTTGAAAACGTTACTTACTTTCGGAAGATATTCTTTTATCTGCATTGCCTCAGTTATTAATCTCTCAATGTCTAGTCTGTTGACCAAAACATGGCTTCCAGACTCCAGTTTGCTTTGCTGAAAGTTCAAAGAATTAGTTTTAGTGACAGTATAATCATTAACTCTCATTCACCAAAATGATCGGATCAATCCTTTCGACAAAACGACTTCAAAAATCTGCTGCAAGGATGTCATCACAAAGAATCGTGAATTCAAAATCTTCTAATTTAGAAATGTAATTCAGAACTTATATAAGCTTTTATTTACCATAATTCTCCATTGCTCAGCATCTCTCTTCAACTTTTCGATTTCACCCACTTCTTCCTTTATAACACCAGAGATTTGTTCTGTGTCAGACTTCAGCTGCTTTGTCGTTTTCATCTGTCAAAGCAGGAAAGACATATATCGTATCATCATGTCATATCAATATTCTGTTGAGGCTAAAAGCCTTTTACAGTTTAATTTGTGTCATTAATTTTTTCATAGCGTATAGCCTCATTGTAACATAGCTCTGGGATCGGAAGCCTGAAAGCCAGGGATCAGCTGAAAGGGTAAAATTGTAGCTTTAAAAACATGAGCCTACCGTATCTGGATATATTTTTGATGAGATATATTGTTGGCATGCACAGGCCAACCCTTTTTGGATCATTGATAAGGCCGCACGAACATATGTATGTGAAAGCAGAAAAGCGAACTTTTGAAGAATTGTTTATGGTCAGATTTTCAAATTGTTGTAAGGAAAGCAAATGGCACTAGGCCCAGTACTTGCATTTTAAAACACTTTTTCGCACTTTTTAACATTCACAAGTCATAGTTACCAAATACGTTAGGATGATAGCGTATATTAACTTTGAACTGGCCAGCTTTCAACCATATCAGCAGGTAAATATCATTGTTGTTGTGCATTGGATACTATTAAGAAGAACACAGAGAGGTGACGACGGAAAGCGGTCAAGACAATTGAAAATAACATTACCGCATCTTCTAAAATCTTTCTGCTGATTGCAATCATGTTATTATTCGTGTTATCCATCTTTTAGTTTTGAAATTTCTTCACAAGGAGACATTACCTTGCACTTGCAAGCATATTTGTTTTGAAGACTCTGCTTACGCCATCATTTTCGCGCCAATTTCAAAGTTGCTTCGCCCCAGTCCCTTTCCTTTTCATTCTGAGATGGCCTAGCCAGAAGTGGACGTAAATTCCCAAAAGGAAGCAAACGAAAAGAGAAGTAATGCCAGTTCCTGAAGGCAATATGTCGCAAATGATGGAAGAATCAGAAGAAAGTGAAGGGTATATATTCGTTGGTCGAATGGATAATGCAAGAAACTTGACAAACGTCTTGAAAGCGATCCATTTCAAAGACGTAAGTTGCACACTGGTGTCGCTCAGTGTTAGGCCCACACGCACACACAACTGTGCCTTTTGGGTCTTCTCACAACACAACAAACACAAATAAGACAAGAAAATAATTGTGGGTAAGGCAAGATAAAACAAATTACAAACAGTGATGAAAAATAGGTTGATGCAAAATCCATGGAGGAGTAGTTTACACAATTCTTCAACAGGGTATAAACTAACAGGGGTAAAATATTGGTACGTTTAGATGGTGTTGATATGCCAGAATCAGTACTTAGACCAGGCCAAAAACTGACAAAATCAAGATTCACTTTGTCAAGATGGATGGTACTAGTGGCTGTAGCTAGAAGAAAACTGTGAACAAGGGTTCTAGCAAAATTCATCCAAATTTTTCACAACGCATTCTATCAAGATCATGTCCATTATATCCCAGTGGATGGACTCTTCCTTGTTTCCAGTCTGTTTGATGTACTGTGTTGGGGAATACCCTTGCCATCTCACTTACTGTTGGCAATAATGGCAATATCATGAACTGACCCTGGAGGGGTTTCTATACTAAAGAAGTGATGGATTGTGTGAAAAACCTTCCCATACCCTAACCCTGTCACATAATGATTTTCCCAGAAAAGTATACCCTGCAACCTTAAAAATTTTGCCAAAAGTATATATCATCCATTGTTCAAAAAGCTTTAAACATTTTCCTTTTGGTAGAATATCCTGTCCCATAATTTACCATCAATTATTACCCCATAATTTTGAGCACAAAAGGGGTTTATTTTTGAGTGGTACATCCCATCAAGTTAGGCGTGAGAGAGCCCCCTCCAGGAAGCTAATATGACTTGTCTATTCATAGGTTGCAACAGTATTTCTATCAGCGATTGGTTTGAAAATAACTGTAGAAGACAGCAAGTATGTACAAGCAAGTGCTTTTGTTCAATCAGCCATGTTTCAAGAATATTCTTTCAAGGAAGAAAATGCCATATTCAAAATAAATCTTGCAGTGATGCTAGTAAGTAGCTCCAAGTAGCTTAAGGGCAGTCTGACCTCTTGATAATTTGCATTATCCAAACAAAGCAAAGCCATTCAAGCATAAGTTTCATGGCCATGAAAATCATGCATGAATGACTCTGCCCACATCAAATAAAAGAGATTGGCATTAATTTGTGGAATATTCAATGGAGATATTTATTGATCTGTTTTTAGTCATCAAGGGGACTGACTGCCTTTAAATTTAGAAGGACTTAACAAAAGACAAACACACCAAACAATGTATGGTCTCCTTCCATAGAAAGTTAAATCAGGAAGTTCAACTGATTTCAGCTTGTCTGCTCCCACAAGATTGAAGTTCATTTTATTTTATCAAATTTTGATTCGAAAATATCAAAGATTTGCAAAGGAATCTCTGTTATTTTCTTGTTGTTGGATGTTTTGATTTTTGATCAAAAGACTTTAAATTTGAGAGATAAAGGAAATGAGTACTCCTGATTCATTTGAGAAGGAAATATCTCAGCTTCCGTTGAACTTCCTTCTTCTTTACTATTCACCTGACTTTCCTCTCTTGGCCATAATGGATGATCTTATATGGCAGTCCACAGGCAGCTGATGATAAAAGAAACATCAGGTTCTTCATTTTGCCTTGCCTGCTGCCCATGACATTATTTTATAAATTTATAGGAATGTCTGAATATTTTTGGCAGTAGCAAAGATACTGGATCATTTACAGCATTGAAGATGTGTTACAGAGGGCATGGCTCACCTTTGAAACTCATGTATGTATCTCTTTATCATTGTTAGCAATATCTTAGCAAGCGTGTAATACCTCATTCATATGCACTTGACACAGTAAAATCAGCTCTTTCTAAACCAGGTTAAGTTCCAATAAATAAAACAAATTCTATTTGTTGCTTTGATCAACTGGAACACTTCTTGTCTTCTCATGATGATACAGAAGCAAATATATATAGAGTTGAAGAAAATGAAAGACTTTGGAGTGGTAATGGATAGTGAACAAATATTCAATACACATATTGCAGAAATATCTAAAAGTAGCCACTGGAGTGCTCACATCAATCAAGAGGACAATGAATTACATAGACAGAAATGTATTCATTGGTCTTTACAAGAGTATCATCAAAACCTTTGCTAGAGACAACTGTCTCCATATGGAACCTATATGGAACACATAGAACAACTAGAAGCCCTTAAAGTTTTCAAGATCAATGGCAGAAAGACAAGAGGTCATATAATACAAATAGTGGTTAATAAATGGAGATTAGTTTTGGGAAAGAAATTTTATTCTTGTATCATACAGGAGTGGACTGCTTGCCATGGAACATCATTGAAGAAAAGAAAAAGATGTGATAACTTTTGAAAAACTCTTTAACTGCCTACATGGGGCTTCACAGTTTGAATTCAAACTAAACTACTGAAGATTAATAGGCATAGACAATCAGGGCTTTATATAGGCCTTGGCCTTCCAGCCCTATAAGCTACCTTTATGATAATAATAATAATTGTTATATACAAAATTTATATCTTGGTTAAATCAAGCTAGTTTAACTTGCAAGTGTGACTGGAGTATGATTTTACAAATCCCAGTTTTTTTCTGAAAATATGACTTGATAGAACAATAGATTTCCAGAAATTGGCAAATAGCACATCTCTGGATGAAGTTCTGGAGCATATACAAATGTCTACGATTGATGAAAATGCATTGTATTTTAATTAAGAAGAAATTTACAGCAGTGCTTCATATTCTTTTAGGCTGGTAGAAGATGCTGGAATATTGACAGATTGCAGTATAAAAACACAGGAACCAGAAGATCTTTTAGATTTTGATTTTTCAGGGGCAGATGTTGAAAATAAGATTATTATGAAGGTAAGACATGAAATCCTCAGTTTCGTCTCGTTGGAAAATTGATCTAATCAGACTAGCATATAACCGTGCCAACTTTTGCCAAACCAAGTGAAGTTTGACCAATTTTGTTTGGTTTGGCATCCCACAACTTCATAGAACCAACCTGAGACTTATTACCTCTTGTCTTGGTGGACCTGGTGCAACTTCTGAGACCAATTTCAATTGTGCTGTACTGCACCATACTCACAGATCTATGTCAATATTTTTTGAAGGGAAGATGATTAAATTTTCATCTTTATATCACGTTTTTTACCAAAGGAATTGTCTGAAATTAAGTGGGAAATTTTTAGATAGTCAAATATTTTACGTGCTTCATTACAACTCAGCATGGCACCACATGGCATGGCAAAACCTTCCCCTTGTAAAACACACAATTACACATGCAGACTGAGGTATGGGTGCAAATTGTCGCAAACCCAAAAACCATCTTTGAGTGCTTACCCCAGTATCTTCAAGTTTCAGGGAATTTCACACTTCCACACAAGTTTGAAACTACGTACACTGATCTGCTAAGCATGCCGTCTGTTTATGTTTCTTTCCTAAGAATTACCTACCACATGCTGACAGTGATTTCTTAAAGGCAAGCTCTTTTGTGTATATAAATACAGTGATATAATTCTGGTCTTCACTATAGTCTGTAGCACTCAAAGATGCATTTGCTGAGCTGGACATGACAAGTGACTTCATCCAAATATTGATGTCACCAGATGCTCCACACTTCAGAATCTCAACCTTTGGGTATGCTGGAAGTAGTCACGTAAGTTGACACAAAGCATTGCAAAACTTTTGAAGCAAATTTTAAATCTTTATAAACATAAGGAGTAGATCTAACAAGGTAGCCACATTATCTTTTACAGCCTCCCAATTTAAAACTCAAATACTGTAAAAGCTCTATTAAGCCCCCAGGGGGCTTATTTAATTTTGGACCTTGCAGAGGGGGGCTTAATAGAGAAGGGGGCTTATTAGAGAGGGGGGCTTTTTCACAAAATCAGGTGACAAGGATATATTTGGTAGCCTTTCAGTTTGTTCATCCCATATTTTGCGGAATCAACAAAGAATTTTTCTACTCAAATACATAAATTCAACACAGTTTTTATCCCAAACCATATCAAAAGTAACATGCAAGGTTGTGTCGCTAAGTAAATATTTGGTAAATTCTAGACCTTTGCATAAGTGGAGGGGGGGCTTTTTAGAGAGGGGGGCTTAATAGACCGTTTACGGTATTGGTCGACCTGCTTATCCTAGCAAACAGGTGAAACATTTTCTAAAAGTGTAATAATGCTGTTACTTTGTGAGCACTAGTTTGATAAGATTGAGCTCTGGAAAGAAAAACAAGGGGTTGCCAAATCTGAATAAACTTTTATGATCATTTTACAATATCAAATAAATTGGCCATATCATGATGATTTGTTTATATTTTTCAATTAATCTCAACATCGATGACACTCCTGCCAGTGCAATTTGCCTTCTGTTTATCAAAATCCATTTCAGTAAGCTGGATGGGAATTAGTGTGGCGAAGATGGTATGGTAAGCATACCAATCTCACACTGGACTTTGTAACCCTGGAGAGTTCAACCAGATGTAATATCATCCCTCAGGAATAGTTTTGACCTGTAAAATCTACGTTTGCGAAATCATTATCTCCAGAGGAAAGAGGGGCAAAAATGTTGTATTATAGAGTATATCAGCCAGCCCATATGGTATATCTTCATTTTTCCTTAAGCGATGCATGGCTAACCAGAATAGCAAAAACTGATCCCTTCTCACGCTGTTTGATTTCATTAAACTTACATTTCAGGCTGACTATCCGAAAGATTCAGATCTCGTTGAGCAATTTGACTGTAACCAGACGCAAAGTAACAGGTAAGCCTTTATTTACTCTCAGGTGCCAAATAGATGCCCCCTGTCTATTGAATTTTGAACAATTTCCCTACCCCACCCCCAATCCTTATTAGGAGGTCCTGCTAATTAAACTCATGGAAAGTATGGGCGAAAAGTTTCAATTGCATAACGTAGGCAAGTCTTGTCTGAGTAAAACAAAAAAATTACGAAGTAATCACTGCTAAGTAAATGTAAACCTTCTTAGTTTTTCTCACCCGATAGATCCTCCATCTATTTGGCACCCTGAAGTATACTGCATCACCTATGAATGATTTAGAATTAGTTAAAAAAAGGCCCGGTTGCAAGATAGAATTCTGTGGTCGTGTTATTGCTTTATGCTGCATCTCCATCAAACAATTTAAAATTGGTCAGATTAAGGCCATGTTAAATAGAAGACAGAACTCTGTGGATATGGAGATGAAAGACTGAAATATTTATCTGTCAGATATCCGTCTGTCAGAGATTTTTATGATGCTGATTAGCTTCAAAAGTAAATTGATGAAATTCTAATGAATCTTACCAATGCCAAAGAAATTAAGTGAAATAAAACCTCCGTCCTGCATATCCTGAGTATACTGCATCACCTTTGAATGATTTAGAATTAGTTAAAATAGAGGCTAGGATGCAAGATAGAATTCTGTGGTCATGTTGATGAAAGCGTACTGTTGATCGATTTGGTCATGCGGATGAAAGTGTAATGCAGATCAATTTACTCTGCTTATTCTGAGATACTCAACTGAAATGGTGACGTTGATTTGCTTTAAAACTTTCATTTATTATGAAATTCTAATAAATCATTTCAACAAAGAATCAACAGTGAAAACGAAACTTCCCTCTTGTAGATACAAAACTACATTACTGAAACCTTCCACGAAGGCCCTGAATTTGTCCAACAAGATTTCAATACGAATGGATAAACGTGGATTCCTTTCAATGCAATACATGATACTGACAGACGATTCACAGACATGCTTTGTAGAATTTCTTGTAAGTGTTTCCATCAAAATATACTTTTTATATTAATATACTTTTTAAATATACTTTCAAAATATACTTTTTATTTTATATTAATGTATTAATTGTTCTGGTCGATTTACTTTGCCTATAGTTATCACGGTCATTCTTCGATTTATGTAGGAGTAGTAGCGTAGCATTTCCTATTGAAGGAATTTAGAGCTCTCAAATGTTCAAATCAGTGAATATACCGGGTTAACCAGACAAAAGTTCCCACTGTTGAAGATTCACAGTACCAAGAGTACTTCACAGATTCGAATGATTCAAATTCTAGTTTAAAGCCAAAAGATGGAAGTTTTTTTTGTGATTTTTCTCGCTGTCTTCTTTCCAGCACTATAAGTTGAGGTAAATTCAACTTCATAAAAATTTCATGGTTGCAAAATGAATAAAGAAGGGCCTAAAACATTGATCAAATCGTAATGTCTCTTCTCACTCAAAGCAATACGCTATGGGTGTTTCACCTCTCTCAGGACTTTTGAGATATCGATTTTCAAACAAATACTACAGATTTTCAATCTCGTGGCAATTATTGTGCAGTAAATATCCCTCACTCACGAAAATTTGCACATTCATTATTGCTCTGTGCGAGGAATCCGTTATGATTTGATCAATGTTTTAGGTAAATTTTCAGTTATTTTGCAGCCTGGAAATTTTTGTAAAGTTGAATTTGCCTAATTTTTTATTGCTCGTAAGACAGCGAAAAAATCACAAATATACTTTGATCTTTTGACTTTTAAATAGAATTCGAATCATTCAAATCTGTTAAGTACTCTTAGTGCTATCAACTTTTGAAAGTGGCAACTTTTTCCTGCCTCACCCATGAGTGGTGGGACACTAGTAAATTAGATTAGGTTAATTTAGCTTCTTTACCTACCTTGAAATGCCATAAGATTCTCTTCCTTGACATTGGCAGCCTTTCTCAGCCATAGTTCTTGCCTGGAACTGAAGAGCTCTATCGCATGTGCTATCAAAATGTTGGTCGGCACTAGATCATAGTACGCTAACGTACATGACGTAATATATTACATCACCGAAATTTTTGAAATTGAGATTGATTAGAGATCAAATAGAGGCTTCGAGCCTTCGAATAGCTGTCCATACTTGAGATCAGTCAAAAACTTTTTTTTTTTTATATCCATCTTAAAACCTAACTCAACAATTGGAATACAACTAATGTACCATCCATAGCCAAAAAAGACACATGGTCACCGAGTTCTGGCTATGAATGGTACTTACAATTTTCAACTTGTTACAATTCTAAGGATAAAAAATAGGATAAAATAAATAAATGAAGAAGTAAACTGAACAAAAGAGTCAACAAGTGTATCTCAAGATAAATGCCAGGAGTTTCTACGGAACTAAGGATAACTTTGATGTTGAAAACTTTGATGTTGACAAAACGTTTAATTTGCTAGTAACAATTGTAACAACAGAAAGCTTCTATTTCCTTCACAAGATTTGAAATTACTGCCATTCAGACGATTCTTGTTTTCTCTTTTGTCTGAATAAACTGGGATGTTGCCGCTTTGTTTTCCATGGTTTTTCTTATCCACGCACTGTGGATGTTTCACCTCTTTGTTGTGCGAAAAAATGGTAGAATAATCATATTCTATTATGGGAATATGATATTCATGCATCATATTTGATGGACTTGCCCAAGTCGTCATATAAAAAAGAAAGAGACGACTTGTCGCGAACAGCTCCTCATTAATTATTTATAAGATGACCTGACTTAACCCGATGTTTGTAATAGGATCTAACCGCAAGAAATTTGAAAACCAGGGGGTCAATTGTATCTGTCTACACATGAGTGCTGTTAGGGAAATGGTGGCGCCAATATATAAACATCTGTTCGTTTTGACATACAGCCATTTTTGTTTCAATGTTGGTTTGCCCCCGTCACTTTCCTTGACGGAACAGCAGTATCCTGTCTGCTATTGGTCAAACATTATGATCAAAGGTGCCGTCTGCCGTACCAAAAACCGTCCGGCCATCCAGCTGTGTTATTCAGCTGTTCACTGTTCGCGACAAGTCGTCTCTTTCTTTCCTCCAGGACGACTTGGGCAAGTCCACATATTTGATAAAAGAACAAAGGGCAAGACATTGTCTACCTGTTTACATGACAAAAGCTTCCTATCAGTCTCTTCACTTCTGCCCCTGACTGGAAGGAATATAAAACCGTGTGGGAATTTTGGAGTGCCAGTACATTCTTTTCATAAACTGAAAGACAGTTGTTCATCCTTGAAACTGCATCAAATCCTCATCATTAACACATGTGAAACTTGCTGCGGGATACTGTGGGATACTGCGCAGCACAATTCCAAACAAAGGTGTGTGTGCCATGCGCAGAGTCATAAAGCTGGACTTTAAAATTTTCCTGAGATTTCTCAGGCCTGTCTTTTGACACCATAGAAATTGATAGAAATGAAAACAATTGGCAAGATTCATTTCAGACGATTGCTGTTCATGCAAACGATTCATAGAAACAAAAGTGTTTTTTCTTCTCTGGTATGCATCACAAACGAAAGTAAAGGAACATTTTGAAATATTGAGCAATTGCAGTGTTTTGATTGTTCAGATTCAGTTAGGTGGAACAAACAATATTGATGTGAATGTTACCTCAATTGAAAGCTCTTGCTGCCAGAGAAATTTTCCAAAGTTGTAAAGTCTCTCCCATGCTTGTTTACATGAACCATTTCTGCTCACTTTATTTTGAAATCCTTTAAATCATTTTTTTACGAATGTGTAGAATTTGCAAAATCTAGACATCCTTTCATTCCAGTCTCTCTTTCAAAAATTATGTGACGTCATGTACGTTAGCATACTATGATCTAGTGCCCACCAAAATGTTTGGGCCTAAATTGAACTTTGTCATCTCCTGCGCATTGCTGTGCCTACGCAGTGGTCTCGAAATCGAACTTTCCCGTAGGCACAGCAATGCGCAGGAGATGACAAAGTTCAATTTAGGCCCAAACATTTTGATAGCACATGCGATAGAGCTCTTCAGTTCCAGGCAAGAACTATGGCTGAGAAAGGCTGCCAATGTCAAGGAAGAGAATCTTATGGCATTTCAAGGTAGGTAAAGAAGCTAAATTAACCTAATCTAATTTACTAGTGTCCCACCACTCATGCCTCACCCGGTTCTTTTGTAGATATACTTATTGTAGTATTGTAGTATTGTAGTATTGTAGTATTGTAGTATTGTAGTATTGTAGTATAGTAATCACTTCTTATGTCAGAAATTTAGACTGCGTTCACACGATGCCGGCACATTTTGAAAACGATGAAAAATGTGACGGTAGCAAAATTTGAGCTAGCGTTCAAACGATGCCAGAGCAATTTCAAAAGGGTGCGAAATTAGCCGGTTGAAAATGACTTGAAAATGACCGTGAAAATGACTCGGGGTGTAAAGTTTCACCCCCGACGATTTTTCACGGTCAAAGCCCTTATAAATCTTTGAGCTTTTCATTGTCATAAAATCAACATCACAAATGCCAGTACGTTAAAGACGAGTAACTAGACTAATGTTTGGGTGCTAAATCCGAATCTGGGCTCAAAATTTTCATAAGAACAATAGGAAGGAATTTTGACAAATTTCTAAAACGAGGCTGCTTAATCGAAGTGGTGTATTAGCCGGTAAAAAGCTCGTTGCAAGACTTTGATGCAAAGAAATGTACCTAAACCCTAAGGATCGTTTAGTCTCGTTCCAAAAGCGTCTGAGAATGTTCTCCTTTCATCATTTTCAATTGTTTACACGATACCATTTCCAAAATATGCGGATTAGAGTTCCGTTTTCAAAATCTACCGTTTTCAAAATCTGCCGGCAAAAAATCTGCCGTTTCTGTGTGAACAGGAGGCCTATCCGTCGAATTTTTCACCGTTTTCAAAATGTACCGGCATCGTGTGAACGCAGTCTTAATGAATGGAATGATTTAGTTTGAAGCTTTTGCCCTATTTTCCTGGAATGCTTGTTTGGAAATAAAATCAAATAGCATGAAAAGGGTCTAGCTTTTTTTTATTCTTATCTGATTCGATGATTGCAGATAAAGAATTAGTAAACATGAAATCGAAGAGATGTTTGGTCGAAATTGAGTTAGAAACAGTATTATGGGAAAAATTTCTTTCAATCATTTCTAGGAAACCATGTACAGCTCTTTTCAAAGAAATTCCCCTCTCAAATGGAATCCAATTTTGCCCCCAGATAGGTCATGCTTTTAAAAGAACTCTGCTTTACCTTGCAGTCAAAGTGAATCCACTATAGAGTCTACTCTTATCTTATGATAAGGATTAGATTTATCCTTCTAACAAGGGGCAAGCCAAAAGCCAAAGAAATCTCCTTGGCTCTTATTGAAAGGGTTCTTTTATCTCTAGATTTAAACTCCTTATCATAAATGTTTTCTGCCTATTCTATGGTTTCCTGACTTGCAGGTCACCATCATTATCCATTTTGTTCCTTCCAATATGGAATTAATATTCTGGTTTAAATTCTATTCATGGCTTTTTACAGTGCTCCCCAGATGAAGAAGAAGGTGAAAATGTTGGCGATGATTGAACAAGTAAGTCCTTTTATAAAAGTCTTTACACGAAGAAGACAAAAACGAAGAAAAGATTGGGCTAGAAGACCTAAGAATGGCATCGAACGTTGGCAGAAACTGAGAAAGCTCTTTGTCTAGAGGAACTCAAGGAAGCGTTTGCCTTCGGCAACTTGCGAACAGTATAAAAAAGCAAGATCGAATATTGGAAGAAACCTTTAACAAGGGCTGTTTTGTGGTGTAAGATATTGTACATATGGTTACGAATCATAAGTTTCATCTCGCTAAACTATGACTAAGCGTCGAAGAACACACCAACAAATATCTAATGCAGATAGCAAACGGACAATGCAAGCAAGCAGAATGAGATGGTGCATCATTGTTTTGTCTTCATACATTCATAAAGCATCATTCTATAGATTGTTGGTACTTGCTGTTTAGACGTTTTCTTTTTGCAAGCTTTGAAAATAAGAGATACTTTACTTCACGGAAGTAAACTGTAGTTCAATTCTTCAATTATTTTGCCACAAACCACGTGACGTGTAATTCCAAGAAGTGTTGACTTCCTGGTCCCCTGTGTGCTTTCTTGGGAGAGAGGCAGAATGGCCTAGGCACTTTCGTCAAGATTTGCGATAGGAATACTCTCAGCAGATTATCTCATAACTGCGGCTGAAAGATTTGAGGTCTCACTCTGGGTGAAGGCGAAATGCCGTCAAGCTGAAGGAAACGTGCAGAGGTGCATCTCATGTTCTCTTCTTTGGTTTCCGGTTGGATTGATTTGCATTTGCCAGCTTTTTTTGCGTTCGTTTTATCGTCTGCAAATTTTCATGCAGTTTGTTTGTTGCTTTTCTTACGCGACTTGATGTTGTGAACTAAAACAGACAACAGTTTCTGAGGCTCATCAAGCAGAATCTTACTACAAAGCACGGATCTTAAGAAATATGTGCATAATATTTCTCCATTTTTCCAAAAAATGCTGCGAGAAAAGTTCGAAATACATTCTGATATTCGCAGCAAACAGAGATGAGGTTTTTCACCGACCATCAAAAGACGCAGGTTTTTGGGAGGAAGCACCACATGTACTTGGAGGTGAAGTAGCAATAATTTTTGTTTTACTCATTCAGGTGTTAAAAATTAAAACAACTTTGGTTAGTTGCGTCTCTCTGTAGTACCAGCTTCAATATCGACATGTTATCTATCATGGGGTGAGGGTAAGTCTCAGTTCAGTGTTAGGCTCGGAAAAAAGTGTTCCAGAGGGTGAGTTAGGGTTAGTGGGTAGGTTAGAGTTAGTTGAGATTAGTTCAGGTTTTAGTTTCAAGGGTATTTAGTTAAATACGCTTCTTCTGAGATGTAAGATGTAAGGCTGGTCCACTAAAAAGTGCAGCAATCCCAATTTTTTTGCATTTTTACCTAAATTGATTGCAGAGATATTACTTACACTCACTATTTTTCATAAGAAACTTGCCTCATGGCTTTGTAGTGGGGCTTCCTAATTTTGAGTCCTGGTGTTATTACAATAGTTTGTTTTTCATAAAACAGAATTTACAAGTTCATCAATTTTCATTGAGGATCACTTGAACAAAGAGAATTACAGGAGAGAAGCCAATCATAAACAAGAAATATCTGTCTTAGTATTGTTTGGGCTGATAATGTGGTCTTTGTTTACAGATATGTAGTAATTCATAAGCAAAAGCCAAAAAAATTCTTAATTTTGAATTTACATCTGATTGTTGCTAATACTAGGCTTCTTAAAGGGTCTATTTCATTCAGCATTACTTGCACCTGTGGTCTCTTGGTCTGCCTTTGTTGTTGCCATTTTAATGGCCCATGAAAATGGCGACAAATAGAGGCCAACCAAGAGACAACATATGCAAGGAATGCTGGATGAAGTAGACCTTTTAATTATCTGTGAAGGCCATTACAGTTTCTTCTTTACAAAACTGAGTGCAGTCTTGCCTGAGGCTTTGAAAAATATAGGAAATGTCAAGTCAAAGCTTAAGATAGGACAAATTGACATCCATTATGGAAAGTGATTAAATTATTCTACCTACTGTAATTCACAGGAAGAGACTTAACTCCAGGAAGAGAAGGTGGAACATGGCTGGCTATGACAAGGGCTGGCAAGTTTGGCATGTTGACAAATTACAGGCAGGCGGCAGACCATAATCTTACAACTACTATGTCAGATTTGAAACCAAGAGGCCATATTGTCACAAACTACCTGAAAGGATGTCATGAACCAGTGAAATATATCAACAACCTCATCAGTGGACAGGATAAATATTCAAAGTTCAATGTGCTACTTGGGAATTATGACAAGGAGGCTGGATTTGATGTATTTTATGGGTCAAATGCTTTGCAGCAGCAAATTGAAGATTATAAACTGAAGCCAGGTTTGTCTTGTAATATGTTTTCTATTCCTAGAAAGCAAGTGAAGATGTTTATAATCTTGGTGAAAATCATGATATTTTTAGTTAGTTTCAAAGCAATTCAAGCAGAGTGTTGAAGATTCTCAATGGTTGAACACAGTGGTTGGTTTTACTACTTGAGGTATATACATTTTATTGCAAAGAGTTTTTATTTTACTGTACAGCATCTTCTCGGCTGCTGCAAGTGCCCAAACCACTCATTGAAGTGATACTTTTCAGAGGGCTAATGAAATAGATTTAACTTAGCACTACAGAAACCTAAAAATCCCTGACGTTGCCAAAATTATTCCATAGAAGTTTTCAAATGATTGCCTGGCACTTTTACGGGAACAATCAACCTCACACCCAACCCTGGAGCCTGTTAGGCTATTCTGCAATTTGACTGACTCTTTTCAAAACAAAAGAAGCTTCTCGCCTTCAAAACTTGGTGTTCAGTTGAATTGTAGAACGTTTGAACAACTTTTCATTTCATTTTCATTTAATCTTTTTTATACATGATACTCCATCAGTCATAGTAAAAAAACACAAAAAAACAAAGATAAAGATAGATATACATACTGTTCTTCCACGAGGTCATGTTTCAAGGGGTCTTCGTTGCCTTATTGGCCCAAAAAATAGTTTCTAGCCTGCTTTTTGAAAAGTGCAGCAGATTCCACATTTCTAATATTGTTTGGGATATCATTCCACACCTTGGCACCTTTGTACGAAAAGCTCTTTTTTGTTATCTCTAGCCTAGGTCTTGGTACCTGCAGG
Source organism: Aurelia sp. 3 sensu Dawson et al. (2005) (assembly GCA_964020215.1). Classification (NCBI taxonomy): domain Eukaryota; kingdom Metazoa; phylum Cnidaria; class Scyphozoa; order Semaeostomeae; family Ulmaridae; genus Aurelia; species Aurelia sp. 3 sensu Dawson et al. (2005). Next base: position 18,099,309 of record OZ026584.1, read on the forward strand.
TCATTCGCTCTCCTTGTTTCATATTTTGAAACCTGAGATCTTTTTGTGAACTTTTGCTTAAGGATTTCTGGACATTGCTCATTTAGAATTTTATGCACCATCATCGCTTGGTCAAGCTTGATTAGTTCATTTACACTTAATGTTGCAGATGGTATTCTGTCTTTAATAGGCGCGGATTGGATCAGAGTTATTGCCCTGTCCTGTAACTTTTGCAAGCTATGGAGTTTAGTTGCAGAAAGGTGACCCAACGTTTGAACAACTTAAGTCACAATGAGTGGTGTTTGAACCATGGAATGTCTAAATGTTGAATATGGGATTCAGATGGACCTACTGTCTGCCAAATTATCCTAATTATTCTGGGTAAAATCTGCCAAAATTTGGCAACCAGTCCAAAGGGTATCTGTTGAGGTCTAGCTTCCTATTGACAGCAAAAGATACTTTTGGGAACGAAGTTGATGTTTTGTCTTGACTCTTTATCACTTCCTCAATACATATCAACACATTTACCTTTGTAGGTATCCATGGATTATGCAATGCAGAAATAGATTGCTCATGGACGAAAGTTCAAAGAGGAAAATTGATATTTTCAGACATCATTTCAAAGTATGAAGAGAGGGATGTTTTGATAGAGAAACTTATTGAGTTGATGCATAATGATCAACAGTAAGTACTTGAACTTTTTGTTTCAAATTTTAAAACATGGGACGTCTTTATTTGGACTGCAAAGTGCTCTGTTTACTGCTTACAACATTAGAAGTCTGTTTAAAATACTTGTCATCAGCTCAGTGATGGTTGGGAAATTTTGCTGACTACCAATATTTTGATGCTAAGGAGTAAATGCCTCAGACATAGAACGATGGTTTTGGCAGTGGTTAATTTTCAACCAGATAACATTGAGAAAAGAGATCTCCGCTTGAATCATAGCTCTGCAAGTTAAAGGTTGTACAGTACTTTGGTTCAACTTAGTTGGGTTTGAAGTTGACCATTCACTTCATAACTATCTCTGGTGCATTTTTGTGTTGGTTACTGTTTCATTTGCTGTCCGGTAGCATTGTTACAGTAAAACTTGATGATGGAAACCCGGGGGGGGGGGTACTTTCATTGTGGCTTAACAGGGGGGTCCAGTCAGTTTGAGGGTCTTACCAATTGGCTACCAAATGGCCCTGTTTGTCAACCACATACTACCAATTAGGGGTATTCTAAGATTCGTAGCCATTTATTATGTTTCAACCCGGTACGCTCCTCCGCACGCCAATTTAGTCATTACAGGATCAATAATAAATGAATTTTGAAAAATTTCTTGCTTTGTTCCATCAGTTTTGCAATAAAACATCTTGAAAACCGTACAAAATTTTCATCTCTAAGTGCTACCAAATGACCCAGTTTTCAGGTTCATGAACTACCATGTGAGGGTTTTTGTAAAAAGATACTACCATTTGAGGGTATTTTTCAAAATTTTTGCTTTGGCCCTCTTTAGCCCTGACCGGACCCCCCTGTCAGGCCACAATGGGAGTACCCCCCCCCCGGGGATGGAAAACTTCGTCTCAATTGACAGTAGGGTTCTTAGATTTATAGTTTTTTTCATAAAATCGAGGATGTTTAACTCGTTACGATTTAAAATGGGTTGTGGGGTACAAAATTGTGTTACGTTGGCAGATGAATAATGAAAAGCACGTCCATAATTATTACGTTTTCCACTTTTGTCAGGTATTACCCTAATGACGGTGGCTCCAGTATACATGTACGAGAAGACTATGCTGCTTCTATGAGTTCCATCTTTGTTAAGGTACCTCAAACACAGTATGGCACAAGGTAATGCATTGTCATATATTTTACGTAAATATCAGAGTCACTTTTTCGATATTGGAGAAATCTAAATTCACATTTAGTGCTATAATTTTCTTATCAGCAAAGGTTCTCTTGCAAAGAATTGTCTGAAAAACGTCGCAAGGAAGATAAGAACCCCCAAAGTGCGACAATATCTATATATTCTAATACGAGCTAAAATGAGCAGAAGTTGGCTTCTGGGAGTAAAATGAGTAAAGCGAGCAGACGTTGACACTTTACCTTGCAGGAAAAAGGAAGATGAAATTGAATTTTCCAGCCAGCTCGTCTACGATAGATGTTGCCTTTTCCTTCTGAGAGGTGTTATTTTTAAACAGTGGAAAATTTTTAAACGGTATATGCTGCAACTTTTTTTCAATTAAGCCACAGCTTGGTTACAGACAGTCGTGGCAATACATAAATCCCTTTCTTAATTTTTAGAACAACAACAATTGTACTGGTAGATGATCAAAATCAAGTCACATTTGTTGAGAAGTCGATGAAAGATCCGATGAACATTGATAATCCAAAATGGCAGACGAACAGGTTTGATTTTCAGCTGGAAGCCTAACATAATTGCTACTAGTAACTTTTTCTTACTTTAACTTAGCCTGCGTGCAGACTCAACTGATTCAGACTCAACTGAAACAAACCAGAGCAATTTACAGCTACCTACCGCAGCAACTTCGTTCAAAATCTAGTTAACTGCATCATTCGAATTGAAAATTCGACATCATTGTTCTTGGCCAAATCTCGCAATCTGATCGGCACTTTAGACTTATTACGATGAGTCCTAGTAATCGCTACCACCCACCCACCTTTCGCTCATACTTGAGCGAGGGGTGGGTGGGTGGTAGCGATTACTAGGACTCATCGTAATAAGTCTAAAGTGCCGATCAGATTGCGAGATTTGGCCAAGAACAATGATGTCGAATTTTCAATTCGAATGATGCAGTTAACTAGATTTTGAACGAAGTTGCTGCGGTAGGTAGCTGTAAATTGCTCTGGTTTGTTTTGGTCTTGAAAACATGGAAAATGAGCGTTTAAAGACTTGTTTTGCACTCACCAGGTAAAGTGAACTTCCTTCTTCAGATTTATACCAAGTTTCGTAGATTAAGTGTCTGCTGTACGTGGTTTTTGTCGCATTTTCTTTCCGAGGAGTGACCGTTGAGCAGAGCTACGGCAGTCGTTCGATCATGATTCGATTGGTCGAATGCCTAAGATAGGGCCAGGTTTTTCCTGTTTCATTATAAGTCCCTCTTGAGAAAGGTTTACCGCAGGGATACAAGGCACTCATCGTCATCAGTCTACAAGAAATACCCACTGGTAAGCTACTTGTGAGCGTTTTTTTCAAAAAATTAACTTTCACCGAAAACAATAATAATGCTAGTCATACTACAACGAGATACATTTTACAGCATTCTAGTGTTAATAAATCACATTTAATAGATCAAAGGTTGTACCATTTAAAAATGGTTTTAGTTTAAGATATAAGTTTGACTGAATCAGATAAATAATGTTGTTACGATAAATGTTTGTACGTTGAGTCAGGTAATGGCATTTTGTCAAAATTAAAATTTTGTAGAGTATTGGCTCGAATCTTTGCTTTATTTAGAAATAAATATGTAAAATGTTATTGCCTCATTCTTTCGACTGAATAGATCGAAGGGCGCTTTAGGTCTTTCGCCACAATTGCACAAAAAGCATATTTGATATCCTCATTATTTCCAGAGTTACAGTATTTGTTAAAATTTCTGCCAGATTTTAAGTTGTGACGTCATCAAATTGCTAAGTTGTTAACCATAAAAGCAGTAGACTTTTGCTTGCTACCAACTTGTAGATCTCCAAAAATTGAGTATAACTTGTATTGGTCATTTTGACTTTGCTCAGTTTACAATTTATTGCACTTTTATTCTTTTTCAAATCTTCCGATCGAATCTCTGGTACATCCTTTCATCATAAAACTTGAAAACACTGTAATTTCAAAAATAATGATAATATCATGCATACTTTTTCCAGGATTATGGCGAAGGAACAAAAGTTACCTTGATCTATTCAATTCAAAGAATCAAGCATGAATATTTTAAACATTTATTTCTAAATAAAGCAAAGATTCGAGTCCTATGCTCCATTTGCTGCTTTTTCTAAATGTTTCAGTTTTCAATGATCAAATTACATCCGTCTGGTTATTCCCTTGCTCATTTGATCTATTTATTGGATAAATACGAGTTACATGTGATTACTGTTGAAACTGTTTTTAGATTTTGCTTCATCTTCGAGAAAACATTAACTTTGAGCTGCCCTTTCCTTCTTTTTAGCAAACCATTCATCACTTTTGTCTTTCTCCATTGCCTAGATGAAACACAAACCATTGTTACTACTAGTTGGTACACAGTCTGTTTGAGGGTTGTGCATCTGTAGCAGGGGTGGCGCCAGGGCAGGGCTACAAGGGGCTACAGCCCCCCGTCGGAGGCATCCAGCCCCCCGTCGGAGGAAATTTAGGGTTCTCGTCGGAGGAAATTTGGCAAAATAACGCACGGAAACACCATTTTCAGTTATTTTAGCCCCCCTGTCGGAAGCTCCAGCCCCTCTGTCGGAAAATTTCTGGCGCCACCCCTGATCTGTAGTCATTTGCTTGGTTATAGTCATCTGTAGTCATTTGCAAATCAATACCTTCAAGAATTTACACCAAGCTGAATTGAGGCTTCGTTCCAAAAAATAGCAGTTACTTTTCTATAACTTTTTTCTACAGATTGCCAAAACTGCTAGGAAGGTTGATCATATTTCAGCAAATCTCCTTCCTTATAGCAACATGCAGAGCACACGTCATTGACTCTTTTTATAGCTTACAACCACCAAAACTTGGAACTGCAGCTGGGTTGTTCACATAATGTGCAATCTTGCAAAAATATACTTTTGAAAGTTGTTGACTTTTGAGCCAACGAGGTACTGACAGCTTGGTGCTGGCCTACCGTTCTTCGGTAGAATAGGTTTCTATACGTTCTGGCTTGTTTCAGCGCTCTGTTTTTAAAAGCTTTTGAAGAATTCTAATGTTCCATAAATTCTCATCGTATATTTGCTATACTCTCGAGAAATTTAAAAATATCGACAAAAATTCACAGATTTAAAGGAAACGTAAAAAATCAAGAAAAGAAACCTAAGGATCTCGCACATTGATTTGATTTGTTTGAATTGCTGGTAAAGGTCAAACGGCAGTTTCAAGCAAAGATATCTTCGGACAATAAATGAAATGTAAAATTGTTGATTGTAACTTTACAAATGAAAATGTGTCTCACCTCATCAAGAAGTTTATCACTTGCTGGATCAACCTGCGACAAATCTCTGAAACCTTCATCTCCAACAAAACATATTTCATGGCCATCCTAGAAAGGAAGACCATAAACCTATTCTTAATAAAGCCAAAGATCCTGAACTTAACATTTTGTTAGGGGCTATGAAGAAGCCCTAACGTGTTTTGATGGTACAAAACTTACTGCATGAGTCCATTTAGAGACTCATCCTACTCCAGGAAGTGCGCCTAAAATAAGCCTAGAAAATATGTTATCCAAATTCTAATACAATTTATTCTCGTGCGAACAAAGCTTTGAGCCTGGTTTTCAATAAATCGTACTTCATCGCCGATGATTGCTTTACAGCATCGGCGCGATTTACAGGCGTAATATTTCGTCTAAATTCTAAGTATCAGTTGTTTCATTTTTCGATTATTTGGGTGAACTTTCTTCCGAAATTTGGCGAACTTTCTTGTTTCAAGTTTTTTTCAAGATTCTTAGTTTAGTTTAGCTTAGGCCCATTTTCCCCAAGTTTAGTTTCAAGATTCCTGGTCTTAGTTTAGAAATAGTCCGATTCCATTTTATCCATTTATCAATTTGTAAATCGTTTTGATTAGTTATTTTATTTCCTGTTCAGTTTAGTCATTGGAAACCGATCATTGTTTTCCAATCAATCAAGGCTTTTTCCAGACAACGAACTTTCAACAGTTGCAACTCTAGCTCATATGCAAGAAAGAGGGAGTTGAAAAATAAAACAAAAGACCACAAATGAAGTATGTAAAAACGACATTAGAAACAGTGGATAAAAATCTTACTGGATCTGCCAAGATGACAACTTGAACAGTAGTTTTACCAGGTGTATCCAAGCTGATAAACGGAGTTAGAATTGTGTTTCCTGTATCTTTTGCTTTCTGTTCAATTCCTGGAAGATCTTTACCAGGGCAAGCAAAAGCAATTCTGCCAAATGCAGTTGCGTGATCAACTGGAACATCCAACTGAATGAGTTCTAGACTGCACTAAAAAGGTCAATAAAAATGGAAATTATGAGTGGTATCTACTTCTAGTACCTATGGCTCAATCAGCTATGTTCTTGGATTAATTACTCTAATGAGTGAGTCAGTAAAAAGGCTTGGCATTTGGGAAAATACTGCTCCCTGAATATAAAAGCAATGATACCGAAAACTATCTTGTTTTATTCCCGATATGTCCAATTAGGTTCAGTAATTCACCAGGCCTTAAAGGGAGTGCAAAGACCAGCAAGCTTTGAATGAAGTTAGCGACTCGTTCTGCACAGCTTCAAAAAGAACAGACGGTACGAACTTCACAAAAACAAAAACAAACGATGGCAAAGGCTGCTTGCTGGTCTTTTTACTCCCTTTAACCGGCCATTCCTTCCCGTTGAAATAGGAGATATTCTGCAGAAAGCCCCTTTCACAAGAACCTGCAAAAACGAGTTAAAACAACAAGTAAAATATACCTTTTGTTCTCCTTCCTAGCAATAATGAAACTCATTAGATGCATTCATGCATTTTGCCCTGTTGGGAGAATGGAATCCCCTGACTAAGTTATTGATACTAGGGGAAGACTTTTTCATTGTCCCAAGAAGGATAGCATGTGCTAAAGCGTGCTCAAGTCATATCACTGTGACGGAAACAAATTATAGAAACTTGCTAATAATAAATTTTAGCATATATTTCAAGGATTTGTAGAAGCCCCTTGCAAAATATAAATGGAGTGACCAATATCAGCCAGGCAAAATTCTAAAAATAACTGAGCAAATCAGCTATAGCCAAATATCATTGCTTCTAAACTTGGGGAGCAGTTAGCATTTCAAATGCTGGGCCTTTTTGACTCACTCCGCTGCTACAAACCAAGTGGAAGCTATGTAGCACTTTTGAAATTGCCAAGTTTGCTAAATTGGGTAAAGGACCAATGTATGGAGACACAGATACCTTTCTAAAGATGCAAACATTATTTGTTTGGTAAAGGAAGACTTTTATAAAAGGCTCTAAATGATTCCACCAAGCTGAGCCATGTAAAATTCACTTGATTTTTTCACAACATAAAATGAATAGAAAAGCACATTAAAGGGGCTGTGCTATCGTTTCATGGAAATTCTTTGAAATGGTTGTGTTAAATTCTTTTCAGAAGCCATATACTCTGAACTCTGAATATTTTTGATAAATAGCAGATTTCTAGTAATGATCACATATTTTGTCTTTGCTTTACAACTTCCATTATTCCAATGATTGCGTACTGTATACAGTATATGTTTGATATTGGCTTGTCTTACCCCATGTCTGTTTACCTTGAATGGCACAGCCCCTTTAACATTTCTTTCATGGAAAACAAAATGATCTCTAACCTGGTTGTCACCAAAGCTCAGTAATGCAGATTTTTCTGACTGGTTTGAAATTTTCATCCCCAGAATTCCATGCCAATAGTCTGAAATTCAAACCTTCAATTATTTCTAGTCGTACAAACCAGGAAAATCAAAGTCTGGGAAACAAGCTGTTTACTGTTTGATCAGTAGTTTATGCCTGAAAGAAACTTTGCTAGAATTGTCCTATAGTATTTCCCTTCATGCATTTAACATTAAATAGAAACCCTTTCAAAACACAGACTTTTTGACCAAAAGATTAGAAGTAGCTCATATTCAACTTCACATCTTCAGACTGGTCACACTTTTTTTAATAAGAAACTAGGATCGGGCCATAGTACTAAAAGTTTCTTAATTTAACAAGAAATTTTGTCCATTTTAGTATTAAAAGTTTCTTAATTGGTTTCTTATTTTTTGAATGCATGAATTGTCAATGTGGTCGCTAACACTGCTGCAGATATGTTTCTTGATATTCAAAACATCATATAGGAATAAGCAGTGTCTGTTTTGTTGAAAACACAAATGCTTAATAGATAATATTTCCCAATAATAAAAGTTCAACAATCTATTTGCTAAAAACTTCATGCTTTTAACTTTGAAAAGTTTCTTAGCACTTCTCAGACATAGTACTAGAGTTTCTTAAAATTTTGGCCATCTTAGTACTAGTTTCTTATAAAAAAAAACGTGTACCATGAATATGCAGATTCGACACTCTTGATCCTGGGAGAATAATAGTGCATGTTAAAATTAATATTATTCTTTAATAAAGGACAAAGGATTGCATACCAATGGACTTCTGTAGATTTGACACACCAAGACTCACAACTTGAACTGGATCTTTAGCATAGGAGAAAAGAAAGATGTTTTTGCTAAAAAGTTTATACATTGCAAACAAAGGGATATCATGCCCATGGATAATGAAAGATTACAACTGCAGAAATAACATTAAAACATACTGTATTTGATAGATCCATGTGTGTGTGTGTATATATTTCTTGCAATTATCCATGCACTGACAACAATTTTGTCAGCTTCAGGTTTTGGATAGGGAAATTCCAGCATTTGTTTAGAATTTTGGACTTAAAAGAAAGAAATGTTAAGTTAAAGTTTGTTACAGTATATACCGTTTCCACCTTTTTCCTTGTCATGCACATGAAACTTGTAACCATCAGGGGCATTGAGCAAATATTTACCATCACCAATTTCAGAAAATGGATAATTAAATTTTTTGGCATTTGGGATGATTTCTCTTGAATGAACTGTCAAACCCTGTGAATAAATGTTGTAAAGTATGAAATACTGAAATAGAATTTTATCAAAATGTGTTGGTTAGTGGTTCAAAGTAAAGTAACAATGATCGTGCAGTAGCTTGTCCTACATTTGCAAAATTAGATTTGTCTTCAACATAAAGATAAAGAACATAGCCTTTTATTTACTGAGCATTGAATGAACGCCAGTGTAAAGATCAAGCTAACATCAACAAAGGAATGAACTTGAACATCACAAGAATTCTTGATTATAAATCACATTAAAATAAAAAGTCTGGAGGGGTAAGAAGTGCCTTCTGTGTCTTTGAATTAATTCTTAGGGAGAAAAACTTTTCCTCAAAGAAAGAATTCTGATCCTACCTGGAAATCATTTCCAACTTTGTACTCTTTGATGCCATAATTGTAAGTCAACTCAACCACAAAATGATTATCTTCTGGACCATATCCAACCATTGATTTGCTCCATTTACCATCATATGGTCTGTAGAAAACATCAATGGAATATTCAATTAGACACTTTTCCATGCATGAAAGGTGAAGACATGGAATATCTAGCTATATGTTAAGTCAACCTCACAAAACTTAAAGTTAAGGGCCGTCCAAAAATCCATTTCGTCACGGATAGCGGAATTTGGCAGTTACGGGGGGAGGGGGTTTATTACTAATCCGTTAAGCGTGACGGAATGGAACCTAACAATAATTTCAATCATATTTTGCAAAGTTTCAACGCTGGATAATGTAAAGCAGAGACAGAAATAGCCTAGTAGGAAGAGGTTCTCCTTGCTTACAGTTGAAGTTTCTAACGATCGCGATGAAGCAGTTAGCGAGATAGGTAAACACTAAATTCTGTATGTCCGTTAAGCGGAGGGGGGAGGGGGTATTTGAAGTTAGCGGCAAAATTCCGCTATCCGTGACGAAATGGATTTTTGGACGGCCCCTTTTAATATACAGTTAAGAGTAAAAACTATACAGCTTGCAATGCATATATGAAGTGTGGAAATAATAATGACATAATTCTGTACCAAACAATAACTTTTCATTGTGTGGTACAGAAGTTTTCTTACCCATTACATGCAGCTTTGCAACCTTCTTCAAATTCCTCATGTCGCAGTATCTGAAAGAAAAGCTGACGTTAAAGACCCATTGCTAACCATGATTCTTCGTGGCACCAAAGTCGACTTTCGTATTATCTGAAAGTCCTTTTTGGCCTAAATTCTCTTTGTCTTGCATCTTTCTTACAGGTGATTGGCTTAGAGAACAAAGCTATCCACTGCACACAAAACCTTCTAAACTAGGTTTGAAATAAGAAGGTAACTGGAGCTCAGTCAGGCTGCAGATCACATCAATTCCATTCAGTCTCATTATTACAACAAAGCTTTGATCCCGACCTATTGTTATCATTACAACTGAAAAAAAGAGATGTACGGACTTGGAGCGATAATTATATAATTGTGGGCGTATCCCAGCCCAGGCACCTATGGCTATTTCTGGAAATTTTAAGGGTACAAACTTTCATTCCGAGAACATTTCTGTAGAAGTCTGCAGTTGCTTTTCTATTTGCGATCTTGAAAACAAAATGAAGTGCTCTATTTGACGACATGATGGTACTTGGATTGCTGTTCAAAGGCCACGCAGACGTGGGCAGGAAGAAGTTCTCGTGATGATCACGTTTGGTCGCGAACGTTTGTTGTGGCTAGGCCATTGAGCCTCGATTCCACATTTTTCGCGGTTTTTCGCGTTTTTGGCAAATCCGCGAAATGGTCTAAAATTTGCAAGTTGAAGAAAGTTTATTGCGGCGAAATGATTTTAGACAGTCACCGGAGAAAGCCCGGGGGGGGGGGCTACTTGACCTGATTTTGGACGGGGACGTGCCATCGAGGTTTCAAAAACATACCCGTTCCTTATACCAATTTTTCCAAAATGTATACCCAACTTTATACCAATTTTTCAAAAATATATACCCGACTTTATACCAATTTTCCGAAAGTGCATACCCGATCCTGTACCAATTGCCAAAATTGCGAACATCGATACCGTTCCTTATACCAAAATCATGAAAATCGATACCGTTCCTTATACCAAAATCGTGAAAAACGATACCCTTCCCGATGGCACGTCCCCGTACCCAAATTATGTATAGTACCCCCCCCCCCGGGGGAGAAAGCCTGGAATTCATAGAAATTCGTGAAAGTTAGCTCCATGGGAAAACCTCAGCCATGAAATTACAGCCAAAAAGAGCCCCAAGTGCGGTTTTCTTCCTTGATAAGCGAATCACTCTTTTAGATAATGAAGGGAATGTATGATGGGGCTGAGTGGACCGAGTGGACAAACCCCTTACCTTCAGTCAAGACGCAGAAGTGAATTTCTAATTTTTTTGCAATTTTTGAACTTGCGAAATCTTTTCGCAAAAAGAACTCAGAATTCCTTCGCAGAAGTACAGCAGCTGATCAGCCTCGATTGGATATTCCTCCGCAGAGACATCTTTGTGATCCACCTCGAACATTCAGTTCAGTTTGTATTTATTCAGTTACTGTGGTTGCGGAGCGTGTTATTTGTTTTATCTTTTTCTTCTGAAATTAACGTAATCCAGCTGCAAAAAGGTGAAAATCAAGAAAGAAAGAAGATTGCTGAATTGTAAGGAAGCTTATTATCTACTAGATCATTTACACAATTTGCTGTTCAAAATCTCAAGCCAGTTCTCCTCCCCTGTGGGCCTAACGGCAAGATTTCGTTTGACGGTTTGAGGGCCGCAGATCAGTTACAGTATATATTTCTTGAGAATTTATTCATTGGACTTGATGTATTCACTTTTGATTTGGACATTTTGTTGGCAAAATCTGAGTTCCCAGGAGAATGCCAACAACGCACTGGATGGAGAGCTAAGGTTGATAAAATGCTGCTTCCAGCCCCATTTGTTGTCCTCCAGATTGGAAAGTTTGCCTTATGTATCAAGAAACAATGCAAATTAAGTGCTGACTGTGTTGGTAGTATGTTAATGAATGTTTTTTATTTCCAGAAAAATTCAAAGGATTTTCAGAGAAAGAATTTTGAAGCTATGTGCTGGAAGGCAATACCTGCGACAGAATGGCATCAGAAGGTGCTAGAAATGACATGAAATCTTCAGGTATCAGTTTCTATCCAAAATGAGTGTCTCAAACCCACTGACTTTTCCGTTCTGTGGTGTCTGTGAGCCTTTCCATGACTGAAGAAAAGATTGTTAAAACCATGGCAAATGTCCACGGAAATCTCCACCAACATCAATTTTAAACCACAGGCATTCAAATTTCTACGCAATGCTAACTATATCAAGAACATTTTCAGGGCACAAATGTGAAAGTGGAATGGAATGAAAACACATTCCTCAACTGTGATCTGATACCTGCATGAAAATAATCACAAATAAAAACATAACAACCATGGAAAGCCACGGCAAACCATGGTGATAGCCGTGACAAAACATAATTCCTCAAAAACCACAGGTAGTAACAAAATGGCCTATATGAACATTCTGTGGAAATTTCCGTATGTTTGAGACCCTCCTCAAAATGTCCATCGATTTCAGAACACCCCCACCCCCTCCCTCCAAACGGTCCCATTGAACATTGATTTAATTTTGCCAATCATGAGAATATTTCATACCACTAGTTTGTTGATTATCAAATGGCCCCAAGTGATTTTGAAGTCATCCGCAATGTTTTTTCCATGACCAGACCAGACTGGAAAGTTTACTGTGCATGCAACATTTTCAGATGTTTTCATTATAGATCTAAAGTTTCAGCTATAAAACAGTCTGTGATTGATGAAAATGGGAGAACCAGAGTGAAGGCAATGTGCAAGCGTAATACAATTGCAGTTTGCCACCCAATCACCAGCTTTACAGTTTGGCTCATCTGCAGATTGCACACAGCATAGTAAAGGACATGCAAGCCATAGAAAAACTGCAAAACTAACAGTAAACATCTGATTGGATTAGGTATTTACAGTAGCAATGAAGCAACACTGGACGTGAAACAAAAACTGTAAAAGATGCACTTGAGACAGGCAAAATTTGTAAATGGACAATGAAAAGGCACACAATCCACAAACCCAAAAGCTACCCTTGGTAGGCCATGTTGTGCATCAACATCCTTGTCATGAAAAGTAGGATGTTAACCCATGTTTGGAAACCCAGTTTCTAGTGTTTGCAGTGTCTCAGACTTTAGTTAGATCAGAAATCATTGTCATTATGGCGTTGTACATTAGATCTGTTCTGCTGCAATCAAAATTTTGAAAATTTTACTGGATGAGCCAAAACAGGTTCTCATATTTGAAAATTTGTATCATCAAGAGTAGGTCACATATACAGTATTTGAATGATTCCATTTTTACATAGATTTTAAATGCTCACATCTTGAATATGGAATCTCTATGGGCAACTTAGTTGGAATCAGAAATCATGTTTATGTTTTTCAAGAACTCTCCTATCAAAGGTTAGGAAAATAGTGTTGCTGATGTGTGCAGAGCCTGTATTTTACAATTATCAGTTGATCTATTTGCACCCAGTGCCTATGACATTCATAAGGTTAGGACATTTTTTTTTATTCATCAATTAGGACATGGGGGATGGCATGGGGGGTTAAGACATGAGGCATGAGGCTAGGACATGGGGGGATGGCAGGCCCCAGCAATGGAATAAAATTTAAAATAGCCCCACTTGGGCAACAAAATAAACTTTTGGTTAAGAAAGTCTCCCCATAGAGTTTTTTCTTCCCATACGCTTAGACATTTCCTCCTAAACTGCAACATCCTGTTAACCTGTTGTACGGTTTGATTTAGCTCTTGGAAGCAAAGAAATTTCTCACATACTGTATGAGAAGTGAGTGTTCAGTCTAAAGCTATATCACAATGAGTGTTGTTCAAATTATTTGGAAATGTTCACTACAGGATTCAAAAGTACCTGCTGTCTGTCTAACTATTCTCTAATGATTCCAGACATTTGCTGGCAAGATTTGACACCATGTCCCAAGGGAATCTGTTGAGGCTTGCCTCATGTTGACAGCAACAGATAGCCTTGGGAGTGAGGTCATCAGTTCTTCAATCATGTATCAGTAAACTACTAATTTTCGTTTGTGTTAACTCTTTTTTTGACTTAAGAAATTAAGAATGTTTTGATTTCATCATAAAGGATGTTTTCATTTTGATCAAAAGAATTTTATTTTTTTGTTATTCTGAAGAAAATGAGAATTTTCCAAACAGGTAGTTCATTCCATTAATCATTTAAAAAGCTAAGATCTGCATTCATTGTAGAGCTTGTAGAGAATAAGACTAACATTGCATTGTTTAGATGCACAAAGTGTGTCATTTGCACAGACACCAGTTTATCTGTACACAGCAAAGACCATCATGGACTTTAGCAGATCTAGAATTCTTGAACGCAGGACATAATATTTTGATGTGTATAAACTTTACCTCATCAAAAAGTAATTCTTGTTGTATCTTTGCCTCTCAATGGACTGAATTTTCAGTGATATAAAAATTCAAAATAAGATAAATTGTATTTTGACAGAGTATGATAAATTCACTACGTTTCGGAATAAGCCCTTAATCAAGTCAATGTTAAGTAGCAAGGAACCCAAAATGAAAAAAATCTCAAAAGGTAAAGCTTGAAAATTAAGTCTAGAGGGGGCTTTAGATCTTCCTTCACGGGTTGTGTTTTTGGCCAATGTTAGCCCTCGCGTTTCGGGTTTTGCGTTACGTTTTACGTCAGGTTTTTAGGTGTGTCACGGGTTGCAGGTTTAGCCTTTTTGGTATTTCATTCAATGATTCCTATTTTTCGGATTTCGAAAGTCATACCGTCCATGAGATCGAAAGTCAGCTTTTGAATAGTTAAAGCAGTGCACAGAGATTGAGTGAAAACGAAAATGCTGGAAATGTTAAATGATTGACGAAAATTGAAGATTTCGTTTACAAGCACAGCTTTGGATTTTGGTTTTCTTGCTTCCGTTTTCGAATTTTCGCAAACTTTGGTCAGGGTTTGCAGGTTCTTAGCACTTCCTCAAAGCCCCCCTCAGTATATCTTGCAGAGCATCTGATTCCATAAATGTATCCAAACCCCGGGGGGGGGGGGGTACATAACATGTGGAGGGTACGGGTATGTGCCGCCCATATTTGGGGTGGGTTTTTGGGCCCCAGATTCTCTAAACAAGGGCCCCTTTTTCGGCAGATTTTCCATAAACGAGGGTGGGTTATCCAGAAATTGGCGAAAAATAGCAAAAATAGGTGGTTTTTCGCCAAAACCCATCACAAAAGTGGGTATGATGGCAACTTTCGGTAATTAAAAGAGGGTACCTTTCTGAAAACCGGTTGGCAGACCCCCGTCCATCCGCAAGTCATGTACCCCCCTCCCCCCGGGATCCAAACTACATATCATTAGAATGGAGAAGGATTATACTTTCAGACGGTATACAGTACATGTACTCAAATCTTATCATTGATTGGTATTAAAATTTCTTCTTATTGTTCATTTGGAAATTTCGAGGCCAGATTCAGATTTAGCATCCAAGTTTAGTTTAGTCACTTGTTTTTACACTGCTTGCGATTGTGATGTTAAAAACTTATAAGAGCTTTGACCGTGAAAATGGCTCGAGGTGAAACTAACACTCGGAGTAATTTTCATGGTCAGGGTAGGGTTCCAAGATTTGCGTTGCCATAGAATTAAAGTTTCGGCCGCTTAGCAACACGAAAACATGAGTTAGACTCATTTTTAGATGCTAAATCCGAAAAATTTGGCCCTTAAAATTTCATGTCGAAGGATTTGAAGAACACCCAAAATGAGGGTGTTAATTGAAGTGATGTGTTGTAATTGGGTTGCGTTTTTCTGAAAAACTTTGTTTATTCCACTTGCCGCCCCGTTGTCCATTGCTTTTATTTCCGGGTATTTTTGCCTGACATCTAATTTGAGATAGACTTTGGTCGTCAAACCAACTATTGTTCTCTTTGAATTAAAATTATCTTTTGGGATTTTGAACCTGTACTAGTTATATTTCATCCTATTCAAGATACAAATAAATCATACATGAGCTTAAACAATAGAAGATTCATTTCTAAATCATTTGGGATCCTGTTCTTATGTGTTTGATGCCTTTTTGTTTGGTAGCAACTAATTGGTTGTTTTGCTTTGCAAATCTAGGTGTTACTTTTTGTTTATATCGACTCTCTTGACGTTTAAGGTATTATGCAAACACTGTTCTTTGATCAATGATTTCGACCAAACTGCCAAGTTCTTGTTTCAAGATTTTTGCTTGTTTATTGGAAAATAAAGTTTGCCTTTGGGATTACTTGATAAAGAATGTTAAAAGCTGCCAAGATATTGTGATTGTGTGGATTCGTTGGTAAAGCAACCGAAGAGTTTTTGGGTCAAAGAGATTTTGGTGTTTGATTCCTTTGTTTCGTGTCAAATAACATTTCGTTGGATTGATATCCCCGATAGCCCCTGGTAGAAAGATTTCTAGTCAGTCTTCAATGAGATGAGAGGAAGAAACGTTTAGATCGAGAGTTTATAATTTCTGTTGATTTGATACTTAAAAAGCATCGAGCAGTGAGTAAAATCATTTTGAAAGATTTTTAACGTTTGAATCCGTCAGTAGAGTGACAAAGCAGTATGCAATTTTGGACTCGTCTTGTAAAATCTTGGAAAATCTGAAAGCAACTTGGGTATGGTGATACGTGTCCAGATTTGTTACAAGAAGTTTTTTGAGCAGTGAATTCAGTTTGTTTTAACAGCGATGGACTTGATTTGGTGGGTGGACTTGGTGAGAATTTGATGTTTCCTTTTCCATCTATTCCTCCCGGCCTTCTCGATGTTTCCTCGATCATCGTGCGTACAAAATAGCAACGAAGCTTAGATACATTTACGCTATTTTTTGTACTCAAATCATTTCTTTCTTATGTTTGCTAATACGACTTAGATACGGGCCTTGTATAGATGGTGGGAAGACGTTGGGTAGACCAGGTAGACTTATGATCTGGAGTCCCTTGTTTCTTTGTTCTCCTTTGACTTAATGATGGTGCTTCGGAGTCAACAGAGACTCATAACATCACTCTGAAAATCTGACCCTATTTAGGCCCAAACTCTGAGCTTTCTAGTGTGACAATCAGATTGCGAGATTTGTGAATGTTGCGGCAAATGTGATAGCATTCCCCATGTGATTTAAGATCTGATGAAGCCGTGATTCCATCACAATCCGACTTATGAAGGCAAAAAATAGGGTTAGCTTTTTCACTGTTTATGAGTCCCTGTTGAGCAAGGTTTACTATAGGGATACAAATGACTCATCATCATAAATCTAGACGTTGGGTATGGGTTTGACTAGGTTCAATTCCAGCATAATTAGTATGATTCCACTATGTTCATTAATCAGCAAAATCGGGGCAGGCAGATGTTTCCTTTATTCTTTAGCTTGAATGTAGACCCTCTTCTTTTCGGATGCTATTCTTTGATATGGGATATTGATAGTTTACAGTAACCACCCGGAGGGGGTACTTGACTAGGGGAGTGACGGGGGTGTGTGGCAAATCTTTCCGCACCCTGTACCTTGTCACAAAAAATGCCCCAAAAGTATACACTGCCGGCTAAAAGTATACATGGTCTGTTGTTCCAAGAGCCCTCCAAACCTTTTACACCCCATAAATGTATCTTGTTGCGCAATTTCTTATCAATTGTAATGCTCTGCCTACTAACGCTAAGTTTTGTCAGAAAAAGACACCCTGTCGCACAATTTTTGCCACAAAAGGACACCCATTTGAGCGGCACATCCTTTCAGGTCAAGAATGGGAGTGCACCCCCCCCCCCCCCCGGAGTAACCACCAATCTAAGTATTTTTCGTCATCTGTAATAGGTCTGCCTTTGATTGACGAAATAGACCCGAAATCATTATCTTCAAGAATCCAAATTAATTTTCCTTGACCGGAATAACTGATTGTTTTTGTAAAGGCTGTATGACATCGTAATATGATTCAGACTGGAACCCGAACTGGACCTACCGCAAAGTGCTTGTTGAAAAGTAAGCTGTCCTCTTAGAACAAGAGGATTTTTAGGGTTGATATTCCAGACGAGAAGGTCACTCTGTTATTTCCCGGTGAATCCCTGCAAATCTTTAAGATCCGTTTGTTATGATACAAATCTCGTCTGCTTTTTGATGATGTGATTCCCCTTAGTCATGACACAGAATAAAAATGACCCTCTCATAACACATCATTGCGCAATGTTCACTTGTAACAGTCTTTCTCATATCATGCGTTGTTCTTGGCCTTTTTGCTTTTCATTTATTTTTAAACAGCTTACGAAGAGGTCATTCGCTATTGCGTTACTCGGTTGATTTATAAACATCTACCTATATAAAATGTGCTTTTTTGTTAGCAGGTGTCTTTGTGCTTTCTGAGAAGAATTATTGCGAAGCTGAACGTTTGAAAGAACTCAAGGTAGCTATGTTCTTCCATTTTGTCTTTATTCTTGATTTTCTGAGCATACACGTATTTTTTATGAGAAACCAAGAATTTGGACCAGTACTGAAAATTTCTTGAAATTATCAGATTTTAAGTACTCGGAGTTTCTTACGAGTTTCTCAAAGGTTTCATAACAGTCTTCACTAACTGTGCCCTCATGAGCATTTCAAAACAATGTTTTTTGAAGCCTTTCCGATGTTTAGACATTACTCAAGTTCCCTCAGAGTAATATCATACAGGAGACAAGTGAAAATAAATAGAAAAATATGTTAAGGATTTCTATGTCAAATAATGATTTCTAAAGTTATATTCGCCCAGTACTGGGGTTTCTGAATTTTTTGGCAATCTGAAGGCGGATTTCCATTCAGTGCATTTTGTCGCGCGCGCGACAATTTGCGATCGATTTGCAGTCTGGGCATGCGTACTTTGCGTTAGTTGGTAGCACGATTAGAGCGCGCGATCGCACAAAAAAGTAGAAGCTCATCCTATTTTTGCGATCGATTGCCAGCGTTGTAACAGACCCCAGAGAAAGTTAGTCCAGATGATGTGACTATTTGCCCTGGTTCCTATTTTATTTTCTTCTCGTTTTCACCCTCTTCTTCACGTAGCAATAGCTTTAATCGTCTATTAATAGGAGTCATCTTTGATTACGTTATCATTTGAATTTGGAGAGCTCGGAGATACTTTAGCAGTACTTATGGGAAGTTGTGCGATCGCTAAAAGTCGATAGCTAACTGTCACACGCGCGACAAAAATCACTGAATGGAAATCCGCCTTGAGAGTCGAGTTTCATTTTAAAAAAAGTACATATAGACCTCAAATCTGTAAAAAGTTGGTTGTAAATTTCTGTTACATGTTTCTCTGAATTGAATGGTGAGAAGAAATTTGGTATATACTTTGCTGCAAATCTGCCATGAAAATTGTTTGATTTCTTAGTTAGTTTCGAAGTGGCGACATTTGTTATATCAAACGTGTGACGCCATCAAGTTTCTAAATCCGAAACCAGTAGAGCGACATATTTTGCTAGCTAACGGGGAACTTGCTCCAAGTCGATTCAGTGCCGTGCCGAAAGAAGTTGCGAAAGATACTCATAACCTTGGGTTACTTTTTTCTGGGTCATCGGGTATTGGCTGCGTACTTGTTATTCCACAGTCTGTCAAACGTGTTAACTTCTACAGACTTGCCCCAAGTCTATTTCGTTATCTGTAATAAGTCTGCCTGATACAGTGAACGACGATTTCGCTTACCCATTCCCTTCCCCTTCCCATTTTTTTGACGAAATAGACTTGGGGCAAGTCTATAACCTCTATGACTCACCCTTTATTACATATTCGATGTTTATTGTCTTTTCCAGAGAAAAAGAAGCGACGGTCAAATCGCATCAGCAATAACAAAGGTCGCTAAATGCTTTAAGAGAAGAAAAACTGATAATATGGGCTCTGGTAAGCACTTTCTAGCTTTTTACACCAGCTTGAAACGTTGTGTTAAATCAGTATTCTGTTACTGTGTTGAAATTAAAAGTTTTATTTAGTTTTCATTTGCATAGCGTCCTGGTCCTTCCACACCTTATGATTCCTCTATCAAAAGCTCTTGAAACCCAAAAAAGTTTACTATAAACTCAAGTAAAGTATTACTGGCCAGCAATAACACTTTGTGAGTGTAGCGTTTTGGGAAATGGAACAAACTGCACCATTATATGGAATTGAATAAAAATAATAGGCCTTTCTCATTCTGTTGACATTATAGGATTACACTATGCGTTCGCTCCCTCCCTTGTCTCGCAACTGCTCATTCTTGCTGTCAGTTCAGTTCTGTTAGCATTGCATCACAAAATGACTCTCCCCGCCCACTGTCTGAAGACCAAAACGAATTCAAACAAACACGCATTCATTCCATGGAATAAGAGACAATTAAGATGGCTTTGATGAAACCGCCTTTGACGTTTTCGTTATGGTGTCGCTGAAAATTGTCCAGTTGAGAGACTCTTTGCTTTACATATCAGGCTCGGTAGGGCGGGGACTCGAACCACCAGCTATCAGATTGGTAGTCAAGCGCGTTACCACTGAGCCGTCCCCTGAAAATTTTTTTTGCATATTTCAGGGATTTGAATGGAAAACAGCGGACTAAATTGTACGAGATTTGTAACTGGGAATTTTTACGCAGTGATATGCTTCTCATATTTGCTTGTAGAATAAACCTGTCAGCTGGCTGTGAGGGCGACAGGTTTAGGAAGGCAGATTTACATTTTACGCCTGAAACTGGACATAAAACATCTTTTTACACTTATTTTAGTAATTTTGATTATCTTTTCACCTCTGCAGGATGCACAAAGCATACCACAGCATCAAACGTTGTCAAGCCAATAGAGGATGCGTCGACGATTTCAGTTGACAGCAATCACAGCAGGTATTATTAAGATTCCATTTATACGATGCCTAGGGCCGCTGAGAGCTTTTGGAAGCCCAGGGCCGAAACTGCAAAATGAGACCCCCTTCGAGCTAAGCTAACAGAAAATTTTTCGGTCACGCCCGTCGAGAGTATGTGGTACGCTTCTTTCACCTTGACTGTAAAGTGCAATGTTAAACTTTCTTACTGATACGGGACATATCTGATTTGCAAAAAATTAATTTTCGTCAGAATGTTTGCACATTAGCAAATATATTTTTATGCATTGTTTTCATTTTTAGAAATTTGTTGAAATCAAATTTTTGAAAACTTGCAATCACAGGGGCCCCAGGAAGTCCCCCCCCCCATGATGAATAAAGAGGCCTTCCTCTGAGCCTCCTTTGTGATTGCGACTCTCTATTAATGCATTACGTCATAGCTTCGCAATCACAAAGGTGTGTCAGAGGAAGGCCTCTTTATTCATCATTGGGGGGAGGGGTTATACAAATTTCTTGGGTAGTCCACGATTTATAATGAATGCTGTATCCCATTCAGTTTACTTTTTTACCAAAGGCTCTGTATTATACATTGATTTCATAAACGGTACATTGTAAACTCTTTGAAAAAGGGCATGCTACCGGTGGTTTCAGTATGTATTGTAGGGTATTGTACTTGTTTCTGGAAAATTGCTTCTTTAAATTCGTTTTTCGTCGCAAGTGTTTATTCTAAAATAAGAACATTCAAGAAACTGGAAAAGATTCAGGCTCACGAGTTTCTTATATTATGGTAAATAAATTTACAAAATCAGCCATTAGTTTCTTAAAATTGAGTTCCTTGTGTGGCTTTTTACTGTAATACGGTTGCCATTCCAGTCATGCAATCTGCTTTCTCTTCCTAGGACCAGAGTAAAGAAGTTCACACCTCCATTAAAGAGTACTGGTAACGAGGCTAAACCTGACGTGACCGAGACATTCACAATCCCACTGAGTGATGCAAAATTCAACGGGTCGAATAACAATGAAGTAAAACCCGAGCTCGTGGCACACCAGACCTTTATGAAGGAGAATATCCCGCCGAATCCCAAGGAATCTAATAGAGCGAACAGCGCGGGCTGTTTGAATATCAGTGAAACAAAGACGCAAAGCCGAAGTCGAAGTTGCGATGAAACTTTGAAACATTACAATGGTCAAACGAATTTGCTGGATTGTAAGCCTTTGCGCAAGAGGAGTAATGCTAGTGATGATGATGTTTTTGATAATGAAGCTGCCGCTAGCGGAAGCATTGATCAGCCGCGCGGGAAGAAAATTCCCGCTACATCGAAGAGTTCATTAGGGCTGCCACCGGCGTTGCCGCGAAGGTATCGAAGACAACCGACGATTGAAAATTCTGTTTGTTTTCAAGAGGTAAGTGAATGTATCTTTCATTTAGACTGCGTTCACGCGATGCCGGCACATTTTGAAAACGATGAAAAATTCGATGGATAGGCCTCCTGTTCACACGAAAACGGCACATTTTTTATATGGGTTAGACCCATATAAAGAAGACCTGTGATATATGTAAGAATACCTGTGATATATGGGTTAGACCCATAGCATGTGTTGAGTTTGTTTGGAATTGCCAGTCCCTTTCTTTCCCTTAATCTTTGCTTCGTTTCCTTTACGTTTGAATTTGTATTTGAATATTGTAAGTGCCGTTCTTGGTGTAGGCCAGATGACCTTGTGTCTTCTTGCACCAAGAGCGGTACAGTATTAATGAAATTGAGTTTAACTTTAATTTATTATGAATAAAAAGAAAAAAAAACATTTTTTGCCGGCAGATTTTGAAAACGGCAGATTTTGAAAACGGGACTGTAATCGGCACATTTTGGAAACGGCATCGTGTAAACACTTTAAAATGATGAAAATGGAACATTTTCAGACGCTTTTGGAACGAGACTGAACGATTCTTATGATTTAGGTACAGTTAATTGGCATCAAAGTCTTGCAACGAGCTTTTTACCGGCAAATTTCCGACCGTTTTCAAATTGTTCCGGCATCGTGTGAACGCTAGCTCAAATTTTGCTACCGTCACATTATTCAGCGTTTTCAAAATGTGCCGGCATCGTGTGAACGCAGTCTTATTGTCGTATGGAATTTTTTAATTGGTGTCCAAAATGTTCCCTGTTTGGTGGGCTGCTGCAGGGGAATTATACACTCCAATGGTCCGTTCTTTATCCAGCTGCATAGGATTAGCTTCAATTTAGAATTTGCGACTTTGTTTTAGTTGCACTTCTTCTTTTAGCAGAACCTGCTAAAGCTTTAATTTGATCCCGAGTGTTGAATCCAAGACTGTACTTATGTTTTTGTTTGTTTGCCATATATTTTTTAACACTCGCACTTACTTTATTTTGATTATCGAAGCTTTCGCCTCACTTCTGAGGCCTCATCAGCAACTTTGTTTTAGCCATTCGGACAAGTGGTCTGATGTTGAACGTCAGTTTATGGTCGTTTGATTCCAAACCTGCATCGAGAGTTCTCTGATTTGGCTGCAATTTATTCATGATTCCACGTTCTCTTTGAAAACGGTAGAGCATCATTTTTAATGGTTGAAAAACCCTCCTTGGATTTTTTGAACAAACTTGTATCAAGAATGCATAGAGGCTGGTATTAAGTTTTTCGCGACTTACCATTTGATGGCGGGAAAACTAACTGCTGTTTGACAAAGTATATGACAAGGTGAAATTTGAGCCTTTCCTTGGTTGTTTTCAAAGTAAATTCTGTTAGATCTTAAGGCAAGTACAAGAACGAAAAAAATCATTTTGATTGGCTTATGTTTCAATTAGTTTTCAGCAAGAAAACATAGTAGGCTGCTGCAGGGGAACTATAAAGAAAACATAGCAACAAAACAGGTCTACAAGGTCAGCAAGGTCAGCAAGGTCAGCAAGAAAACATAGTTAAATTTAGTTGACAGGTCAATGTGATGATAAATTAGTAACAATTGCATGTGATAATAAATTAGTAAGTTGACAAGCCCATGTTATGATTAATAGTAAACTGACAAATCCATGTGACATAAATTGAGTGGCTAAGCCATATTAAAATAGTAGTACGTTTCGAACCTTCCTAGGTCCATCCTCAGCAAATTCTGTCAGATCCTTTAGTTTTTGTTTTTGACCGTACATTTTCAGCGTATGCTTTGCAAATAGACTGCTTGACGATGCTTTTTAGGCTCTTGCAAGCAACTAACACTGAACGGTTTCTCAACAACTTGGTATCTTTATGAAAATAGTTATTCATTGTGCGAGACTACGCCAGGAAGTATGGACACCAAAATATAACTGGTGTTCCAAACAAGTACGCAGATTTTGTTCGATTTGACTATAAAGTTTCCATGATAGCTGATGGGATTTCTTCGCGCCTCTCCGTTGCGGTTTGTCCATTGGGATCTTGATCACCATTTTCCCACACCTTTACTTCAGTGTTCTCTACCTAATTGAATTGAATTTCCCTGCAAACTAGAGATTCTGATTTTGCCTATGACCTCTGTTTGCGAATTAAAATAACGAGCTCGGGAGATCTAAGACGATTATCACAAAATACACTCTATCTTAACAGAAAATTCAACAGTTTTGCTCTTTCTCCTGTTCTTTTTACCAAACTCTTGCAAAATTTTGCACATTTTCCCAATTATTACTTGTATTGTTCTCTTAATTCCCTTTCTAAACAAAATTTTTCACTGATCCAATGTTTTCCTGAAAAATTTGTTTTTAACATTTAAAACAACAAGCTTGCATACAGGTGTTATTGTGCAAGTCGGCATGTCATACGTCTTTAGTTGCAGCTTGCTTGTAGCTGGCGAGTCATTCTAAAGCGTTCTCAGCTCGCTGGTACAAGCCCGAATATTCAAGAAGAGACGAGCATGAGTTGTCAAGAATTTGGTTCGAATTTCGTTGATTTGGTAAAGACCCTTGCTTTTTCTCTGTGAATCTCTTTTTATTGTTGTCTTTGGTTTTCCTTCGGTTTGAGCTTTGATAATTTATGGAGTTCAATTTTATGAAAGTTAAGAACATCTATACGAAATTTTTTGCTATGAGAATCAGGGCCAAACTTTCGCTTGCGCAAGGGGACAGTTTTTCCTTCTGGTTTCAGGGGAACTTATGCGATTTTGTTTATTTTGAATCACTGGTTGAGAGAATTAAGCATAGGCTTCAAATCTTTAGAATAATGGATGTAAAATTCTATGATCTATATCTCTGAACTGAGTGGCTTCAAGGAAACTTTACCCACTTTACTGTAAACCTGCCGTTACACTTTCCTGAAATCTTTAATATTTTCAGAATTACCATGCTTTTCTTCTTTTTTAAGAATGCAAGAAAATTTTCGAAGATTAGCTAAAACTATCGTAATTTGTAAACCTTTTGGTGAAGGATCGCATAGTTTTCAAGAAAACCATGGTTTATGTATGTCTACCTTATAGTATCAAACAAAACTTTTTCAGTGTTCTATTTTATGATTTAGTTATTTGATGACTTCACATCCTAAATTGTGCTGAAATATAGAATAGGCTGTATTTTTGAGAAATATTTAAAAGTTCTGAAAAGTCCAACTGTACAATTATAGAAAGTGGCAGAACTACCTTTCAAGCTATTCAATTAAAAGAAAGTGGTCATAGATGTTTGCATCCACCCTTTTTCATCGATTTAAGGATTTGGAACCTATATGCTAGAGAATTACTTATGTCTGCAGTTGCTATAACGCTTTGCATTCTGGCTTCTATCAAAAGCAACTGTGCTATTGAAGAAATGACCAAGGAATTGTGTCTAGGGGAGAAAAAATGTGTCCCAAGTAGACATTAGGAATATTTGAGGTCTATGCGAACATTTAAGGTTAGAGTAATCAAGATAAATCGAACACACCGCAGCTGCAAGCAGAAATTGATTTTGTTTTTGATAAGTTGTATGAATGCTTTTTATTCAAAAAAGCAACCACAACATACTGTAAAATCTTCGACAATGACCTGCAAAAATGGAATCTTTTGCGAGCGAAAAACAATTGAATGCTACTAATCTATTGCAAAGGATATGCATGGAATTAAACATCTAGCAAAAAGACTTTGAGATGCATGGTTCCTTTGAATAATTTTGAATTGAAATGATTGCTGACAGACAAAACAGCTGATCGAGGAGGCTTCGTGTTTGAAAGGTCAGGTAGCTCACGCGTAGGAAACATAAGGAATTTATCATTACTTGGAATTAGAGTAAAAACGTTCAATTGAGAAGCCTCATCATCATCATCATCATCATCATCATCATCATCATCATCATCATCATCATCATCATCATCATCATCATCATCATTGATCTATCTACCGTAGGCTACATTCAAGAAAGATGGCTGAATTACAGCAAATTTAGGCCTACTTTACAAACTTAAAGCTACCATCAAGCTACCAATTAGAGGACGAGAAATTTTCTCACTTTACCGAAAATATCTCAAAACGTTACTTTGATATTCCAGAAATCTATTATATAATGTAAGTGACAGTCCAACTTGACTACATATGAATCTTTACAAATCAATAGCATGGTGGAATGAAATTCTGACCTGTAAACAGAATCTTATGAAAATGTAATCAAAAACCATACGAACAGATCAATCGTAGAAGATATCTACAATGACGATTATGAATGCCTGGGTAAATATGTAAGTAAAACGATGAAATTTATTAGAAGAGTGTAAACAATTCCACCCTTTGAGCCCTATCCAGTGTTACGTATCATAATTGATAATCACTCTATTATACCATGTACGTAACTGCCTCGAAATGGAGATTAGGAATTATTAGTATTGTTATTTAACAGTGACTTGAGCAGTGGGGACTTTGGGTGGGGAGCGGTGGCGGAGATGGTTGTTGTCATCGTTGTTTTTTCAGTTGGGGTTTCAATTGTTCATCGCACCCTTTCTAGCCTGACATCCAATGTGAAACCGGCTCTAGTATTTGTTCGTAAAAATCGTTAAAATGTAGCCTTTTGTGTATGTAGTTGTATTCTCGGGGTTTGTTCTTCATATTAAAACCAGGAAGTAGTCATGATCTATTGCTCCTCTTGATATTGTTCTTTTAGTGCTGTATGGTAGATCGTTCGTAGCTTCCCAGAAAAAGTTTCAAAAAATTCATAGCACCAAGACAGGGTTGCTCTTTTGCGGAGGAAACAGCTATTTACTTTTATGGAGGAGCTAACGTAATCGAAGCTTCCTCCGCCGAAATATATGCTGAAACATAGTTTCAGTGTCTAACTACCCATGGATAGAAAACTTTTACTCCAAGCCAGCCTACACAATTAGAATTGATATTGAATTTTCTTGTTGATTCTGATTACCAATTTCACCACCAGTAGGACATAATTGGTTTGTTACGTTTACGCATTATCTCAAATTATAAAAGCCTGAGATCGTCATTTTAAAGATACATACAGCTGCAAAACGCTAAGCCTTCTTTTCGGCGTAGAAGGAAGAATTTTGAATTGAAAGATAAGGCGTTTATTATTAATAAAACCAGTAAATTTTTGCGGCAGAATGATCATGGGCAAACTTTTATCCCCAGAATTCCACACCGATATTCAAGCGTATCTGAAAGTTTGTCCTGACTAGGGCCCCGTTCACACTGCTCCGTTTTTGTTATGATCTGTTTTTGTTGCATAGATGCTACCCGTTCACATTACTCCGTTTCTTTACAAAAACGGAGGGAAAAACATCTGTTTTTGTCCCTTCACATTGATCCTTCTGATAACAAATACGGAGCCAAAGATATCCGTTTTTGTGCGTTCACATTGCTCCAGCTCTGTGAAGCTCATTGCTGAATATTGGAACGTTTTCAAAAAGCTCCGTTTTTGCGCGTCCACATTGATTCAGAGCGTTTTCAAAAACCTCCGTTTTGTGGATATCCACTTTCGATAACGTTTTCGAAAACCTCCGTTTTTGTGATGTTTTTGTGCAGATCAATGTGAACACTTTCACAAAAACGGAGGCTTTTCTCCCCGTTTTTGTACAAAAACGGTGCAGCGTGAACGGGGCCTAGCTGTCTCGCTTGTGAAAGAGTTTGAAGTTACAATACTGAGAAATCTTTTTTTATCCATATGAAATTGTTACAATACATGTTTTCTTACTCTACCTTAGTACCAATCAGATTGTGAGATTCGTGAATTGCTATTGTTTGGCGTAAATGTGATAGAATTTTCGATTCGATTGAAGAACTGATAATATTCGGACGAGATTCGAAGCCGTGATTCCATCATAATTCCCTTGATGAATGCAGAATATAGGGTCAGCTTTTTCATTGTTTCACTATGAGTCCCTGTTGAGCAAGGTTTACCGCAAGGATACAAGGGACTCATCGCCATAAGTCTAGCGTTTCAATACAATCATAGCGATAGTGGTCTGGAACACAGGCTAAGCGATAGCTACAACTCCTGTATCAATTTTACTTACCTTTGTTTGTGTCTTCGAAAGCAAGTAGACGAATTGATTGATACGATCAAACTAAGACCGTCTGTTTACATCGCTATCTCAAAGCTATTGTTCAGATTTAATTGATCTATGAAAGACTCCTGTCATGAATCTCAATAGACTCTGATGTAGGAAAGATATCGCGTCAACTGGCAGATGTTGATTTTACAGGTCGGGAGAAAACAGAGGTCGAGATATCTGGAAGCTTCAGATATTTATATTGGGTTTCTCTGAATGTATTTGTTGGTACGGATTAGGGTAAATTCGTTGGTGATATAAGAGGCGTTGATAACGAACATTTGACTATTTCTTGTCTTTTTATCATGCAGGACGACCAGATTAACCATTATCAGATATTGGAAGAAATTGGCCGGGTAAGGAACCTTTTTATTCCTCGGATTGTTGCTTTAAACCTTCAAATTCATGCTTCTAAGCGGTGTTGCAACGCTGTTGTCTGAGGAGTTTTTGTTTGGTTTATTTTCAATGATTGTCTGTTTTAGCTGCAAGACGCGAGTCAAGCAGTTTTTGTTGCTCAAATCTGAGCGTAAAAAATGGAAACCTTTACCTTAATTTATTTACGCATTGAAATTTAGTTGTAATCTTTTTATTTATAGAGATTTGTAGATTTTCAGTAGTTGGCTATTTTAGCGGGAGGACGCAAGCGAAGAAAATTCAAGTACAATCATTCTTCCGAGCACAAATAATTGGAAAAGAAAACAAGGGCAGATTTTGAAATACAATAGCATCAGTTGCTTTGGTTCACACCTCAGTTCAAAGTGATTAGCGAATGCAGACAAAGGAAATTCTCTCAACCAGCAATTCAAAACAAACCGTAAAGTTGCCCTGAAACCAGTAAGGCAAACTCTCGCTTGGTGCATGCGAAGAGAGGTTTCTGAGAGAAGTTATGTACAAAGAATAAGGGCAAATTAAGAGTTCTGTGTGGCGGCTTTTGTTTATTTGATTCAGGAGTTGAGGAATAACTGTTTACACTTGAGCAATACGCATGCATGAATTGTAAATGCCCTCTGCTCGGCTTCAGAATCATGTAAACAAACTCCGCCTGATGGACATTTTACAAGCAAACCGGATCGAAGAGGTGGAACCAAGTTTTTTGACTTTCAATGTCTAGCTGTGTGACAATCATTGAAATTTTTCTTTCATTTCTTAGGGTTCATTTGCGACAGTTTACAAATGTTGGTCACTCAAGAAAAAAGAAGAATATGTAAGTTAAAATTCGTAATTCTTTGAGTTCTTTAGGTATTGTTTCACCGAAGAAATGCATAAAACAATAACGCATTGTTACGAAATTTTTCGGAAAATTGTTTTTTTTTTGTGTGGCAAGTCTGATTATATTAAATGTTGTTTCATTTTATGAAGCTGTCATGATTATCATTCAAAAATGTATTGACTTGATGCCAGAGTAATACGAAATCTGCAGAATGCAGTAAAAATTTGTTCCCTTTTATCAAGGTTTCGCCTTTCTTATCAACAAATGTGTTACTCTTCTATTTTGTTCTCTCATCTAGGCAATGAAGGTAATCTCAAAGAAGAGGCTGATCAGAAAGAACGGACTTATGGGTATGTTTTGCTCTTGCTTCGAATCACTTGTAGAACACATCATACTTAGTACCGACCTGTCTCGTCCCCAGAGTGAGTTTGTTTCTCCACCCCTACCCTGGGATACAAGAGGCCGTTCCGTACTTTGGTTACCGTTTCAAAAACAATAACAGCGATGGATTTTTTCTCGAAAACTGACGCTAGACGTTTTATGTGAATAGTAGCAAAATTTCCAAATTCCGTGCGGGTCCTCCCTATGGGTGCTTCGTTGCATATTTGCCGTCATCCATCGTGAGCCTTTGCACTAAAGAAGGCTGAGACAAATATGTATGCTGATGATACCATGATTTCATATGCCTCCAAAACTTTGGATGAATTGCACATGGTGTTAAATGCTGAGCTTGTCAATATCGAGAAATGGCTTCAAGGTAACAAGCTATCCTTGTACGTCGTCAAAACACAGGCTATGATAGTTGGGTCAATGCAAAATGTAAATAAAATGGCAGTGCAGCCTACTTTGTTGCCAGTGTTTCACGTAGGTGGTACTGATATTGACTTAGTGAACAAAGTGAAATACCTTGGTGTCCATATAGACAATAGTCTAACGTGGAAGTGCCAAATTGAGAACATAAAAGGGAAAGTTTCTCGCGCAATAGGTCTTTTAAAATATTGTAAAAACTTTGTATCAATGGAAACCTTGAGCGACATTTATCATAGTATTGTAGAACCACATTTTAACTATTGCTGCTCCGTTTGGGGCTGTAGTAGTGGTATTACGAGAATAGAGTCTCTACAAAAGCTACAAAACAGGGCTGCTCGTATCGTTACGGGTAGTTCTTATGATGCACCTTCTGTGCCATTACGCAAAGAACTTGGCTGGTTGTCCGTCAAAGAAATGATTGTGAAAGAGACATCTACAATGATGTATAAATCTCTAAACGATCTTGCACCACAGTACCTTAGTGACCTATTCCTTAGACTATCAGATTTCCACACACGAGAGCTAAGAAACACCAAAAATGATCTTGCAGTACCGTTAATGCGAACAATAAGTGGCCAAAAGGCATTCCCTTACCGTGGTACAAAACTGTGGAACAAGTTTAACAATGATATCAAAGAGGCCCCCTCGGTATACTCTTTTAAATCAAGGTTGAGACAGTTGGGGTACGAAAATCTTTAATTTTGTATATTGCTTATTGTCGCCAGATGTATATATTTTTATCTATTAATTTATTTGTAAATAGTTCATTAGGTACTTTAATTTTAACAGGGCCAAATTGTAAAACAATATCCTTATTGAATTTGTACCCTGTATAAATATGTTTAAAATATGAAATATATATGAAATATGAACCCGCCTTGCCCCGTAGCCACTCGAATGAAGCCCGAGCTGCCTGGCATTCATGTTTCTTTTGTTAAGTTATTTGTAAAGCAGTTTCATTGACTTTGTAGCTCGCCATCCAAGAAAATCTAAAGCAAATCCACTGGATGTGCTGCACCGAGAAATTGCAATATTGAAGAAAGTCGATCATCCAAATATTGTCAAACTTGTTGAGGTTGGTTCAAGTTGCTTATGATAGCTTCTTTCATCTAAAGAAAAGTGATCAAATGCAGCTGGCACCAGTTTAAAAAAAACCGTCAAAATTTAGGCTGTTGCTACCAAAATAACGGAATTGGAATCATAACGTATAATATCTCAACCAAAGAAGGAAATTCTACATTTTTAATAGGAAATGTCTTCCTCATGAGGATTGATATTCGCCTGTATTTCCCTGTTTTCCGGGAAATATCCTGTTATTTCCCGCGGTTGCCTGGGAAAATTCCTGTTATTTCCCGGAAGCTCTTATGAGGCATGCGAATGATGACTTAGGCCTTGGTTGGTAGGGATAAACTTAACATTAACTCCGACACTGGGAAAGCAGGTGAATATTCATCCCGTGGGAGGGCATATTCATCACGCGGGATGCCCTCCCGCCCGGATGAATATTCTCATGTATTTCCCGGCATCGGAATTAATATTGTGTTCATATTTTGTGTCGATAAACAAGTAAATAAAGTCGAATGTAGCTAAGCATTTTGATGCAAATTGAAATAAGAACGTCGTTTCGAGCATAACCCGTTTGTTTTTTTTTGTTTTTAATTTGTTTTGAGTGGGCTTGTCAGGATTTCTAACTACTTAAAGCTAATTTAGGTCCACTACTGAAAACTAATTTTTTTTTTTTTTTTTTATATAATCCATTAAAATAAATACAAAAATTTACAGCTACTGTGCCTGTCATGGCGGAAATAGACACAAGGTCATCGGAGTTCCCACCATGACAGACACTCACAATTCAAAGTTTACATTTTTCTGAGGAAAAAAAAAATTTTAATGTCTGTCTCACATTTGATGTCAGACAACAACCCCTGCAAATATTTTAGCTTAGAAAACTAATTTATCCCGTTATATTGTGTCGATGCCTGTTCCAAATTTCTTTAAGGCCCCGTTTCCATTACTCCGTTTTCGTATGAAAACGGAGTGGAATGTCTCCTTTTTGGGTTGGTGTTTCCATTGAAAACGATCGAAAACGGAGACATTTGAAAACGCTGTTCAAAGTGGAGTGATTTGAAAACGGAGACATCTGAAAACGCATCGTTTTCAATGGAAACACCGAAAACGGAGTCTTTGGAAAACGCTAAGACAACAATGTATACAACATCCTCGGTTTCAAAATGAATGCGAACAAAGGAAATGAAAACGAACGAAAACGGAGTAATGGAAACACCCCCTTTTTCGTGCCAGGCACTCTTGGCGAAAACGGAGTAATGGAAACGGTTTAAGATCATCCGAAAGCGGAGTGATATGAAAACGGAGACATTTGAAAATGGAGTAATGGAAACGTAGCCTAAATGAAACAAACTGTGCTTAATTACTGTTGATTATAATTTGAACGAAGATGCAATATGAAAGAACCTAATTTCTGTTTATTCCAGGTGATTGATGATCCCGAAATTGACAATGTTTATATGGGTAAGTGTGTTCAGATCTTCTGACTGGGTAGAAGTGACTTGAAGTACAAGTCACTATTTGAAGGTACAAAAGCCGAAGGTAACAACACATCCAACTGGAGAGCTCTGCTGGTATACTCATTAGTGAGTTGAGTAACAAGGACAGATTTTGTAATACAATAGCAACAGTTGCTTTACTTGATACCTCAATTCATAGCGATTAATGATTGCAGACAAAGGAAATTCTCTCAGCCGGTAAATCAAAACAAACACGGCCGTAAAAGTTGCCCCGAAACCAGTAGGGTAAACTCTCACTGTGTGGAAACGAAAGGTGGCTTGTGATTATAACGAAAGAAGAAGGGTAAATCTGAAGTTCTGTCTGGCGGATTTTGTGTATTTGATTCAGAAGCGGAGCAGAAAGCATTTTATTTCTCGGGTATTTAGGGCTTAAATGAAGCAAGTACCATACATCTCCTGCATCAAATAAACAAAGTCCACGACACAGAACTTTAGATGTACCCCTCTTTTTTCGTTGTAAGCATATAACCTCTCTTAAAAACCACAGTTGCTTGCAAAAGGCGAGACTTGGCCCTACTGGTTCGGGGCAACTTTTGCGGCCGTGTTTGTTTTGATTTACCGGCTGAGAGAATTTCCTTTGTCTGCAGCCAATAATCGCTTTGAACTGAGGTGTCAGTTAAAACGACTGTTGCTATTGTGTTACAAAATCTGCCCTTTTTGAGTTGAGTGGCTAAGCTAACTATTATACAGGTATAGAACAAGTGAGAATTCTATATGGATCACACACTGTCTGTTGTTACTCGATACTGATCCTTTGTTTTCAGAGCAGACTTTAATTCTCCTTGAAGTATTGCATTAGCCTTCTTTTTAGAACCTAGCTACGAACTGTATTTAGAACTGCACAGGCAAAATCAACACAGAAAATTTATCTCACGAACTCACCAAATACAGAAAGTATTCTAATTCTCCCGTTCCTTTTTTGCAGTTTTCGAGTTGATGGATGGAGGGTAAGTTGTAGTTATTTTCATCTTTTCATCTAATTGGTACTAGCATTGTGAAGCTATCGTGACTCTACACATTTTATTGTCTTTGGTATTCAGTTTGAAATACAGTAAACACCAGCTTCTAAGAACCCAATGCACTAAGAAGCTACAGGCTGAAATTTTGAAATCTGAAATTTTCAAGTTAGATCCCTATTTATAAGAACCCATTGTATAAACCACTCAATATTAACCCAGACTGACGTGGAAAATGTAGGCTCTTACGCGTGGGTGCTTACTTTGATGATTCAAGGCTCTTTCACACAATTCCCTTGTATAACTGACGGACTTTTCACTAAAATAACAGCAAGAGCTCATTGCCAGCTGCAGCCGTACACAACATCACCCGAATCCTTTTTCCAAAATGTTTGCAAATTGCTTGTTTCGTTTGCATTTCATGTTCAAATCTACTTCTTACGTTTTACAGACCTGCACAAGAAATCCCAACGGAAAACCCAATGAATGAGGCCAAAGCACGGCGATATTTTAGAGATATGGTACTTGGTTTAGAATATTGTGAGTAGCCTTAAGTTACTTCGTTAAATAACTGATATTCACTAGATACTGCAATTATCTTGCAACTTTAAACAATTCTAAGGGTTTAGCCTCACCTTAAGACTTTGATGTAGCCTCACTCCATTAATTAAGACCCTCTACGTACGCTCATTGAATTGAATTTATGTTGTTGTTGTCGTTTCAGTGAGGGCCTTTTCCCCAACTGTTCTCAAAACAGCAAAAAATTTCCTGTGGGGCGTAGATCTGTTGTGTGGAAGATTTCGAATAACGTAATCGAATTGATTTATTTTTCCTCAATCTAAACTTCTTGCCAAAGGCAAACAAACGTGCGTTCGACTGATCTGCTTCAACGATCAGAATCTCGAAGTAGCGAGCGAATTTAGGTGATCTTTTGCGTTGCTAAACTAGGCGATCAAAACCATGCGCGAAAACTTGTAACTTTGAGTTCTCCTAGCTCCCTGCAACTGATCCCAAAATTCGGCAACACTTGATATTTTGTTCCTTTGGCCTTAAAATCTTGATTTGACGTTTTAAAAAGCTGATCTATCCAAACACTTACATGTCTCAGATTGCTCGATGACGTCATTTTACTCAGTTTCTGCTCTGTCACTCTGCTTACTTAGAAAGTCTTGCTGTTAGTTGTCATGGACTCATTTTACTTTTAGTGCATCATACGAAGATCATACACAGAGACATAAAACCGACAAATCTCCTTCTCGACACGGATGACCATATTAAGGTAAATATTAGCCATCTCGAAGAATATTTCTATTTAGATAACCCTTTGCCTACTTCTCATGATGTCTCTGGAAATCGTTGAATTGGCTAGCCTTGCTAGATTAAACTACCTTAAAGACCAAGAAACCTAAATTACTGATTATGAACGGTAAAAATGTACCCCCCCCTCCCCCTTACGATCCTGACGGCCCCGACGAATGAGTTTCTATCATTTGACATTCAGACTTTGGGTCTTTTGAGTCGTTCATATAACGACCTTGGTCATCACAAGGTCCTTATTTGAAGCAGACTTAGCTGTTAAGTCTCGTATACAGTAGGTTATAAAAGTTCAATGTCCAACCCAGCACCTTGTCTGAAATATGTCATATAGTTATGGTTTATCATGTAATCTTAGTTAACAAAGGTTCGTCTCTTTGAATTCTTGCAGCGTGCAATGCACTTTCATGTATTTAGGCTAAACATATGACTCAGAGTATTCAACTTTACACTCATTTTTGGTATGGAAAATCTGATTGTATAGCCTAATATTTTGGAGTTCAAATCTGAAGATAATATCTTAATTTGCAATTGTATGTGGAACCGTTTCCGTAGGAAAGAAAGTCATTTTTTGGAAGTTCGGTCGTCCCTTGTACCAAACAGATAACATAATTTGTTGTTTCATTTTTTAATTTGTTGTTGTTGAAATTATTTGAATTCATGGCTTTATTGTTTAATGAACAATTATTTAATTGTTTCTTACAGATTGCAGATTTTGGTGTATCTGATATCTTTGAAGGAGAAGACGATATGCTCAATAGATTTGCTGGTTCTCCGGCATTTCAAGCTCCTGAGGCAACGGCAGGTAAAATTCAAACAAAAGACACCTCTTCCAGCAGTCTTAGAGTTTTAAGCAGCTATGCACCAAGTTCTTGTCCGACTGTTTAGCATTCCCAGAAACTTGGTGGAAAATACTGTTTTTAACCATAAAATTCATCTCACATATTCAAAGGGGCAGGGTCGCGTAGCCGTAAACGAACCTGTTATCTTTATAATGTATATTGTTGCCCACACGTGGCCATTGTGTTCTGCACAGGTTCTGGTGGATGGGGTGAATCCACACTAAAGTTACTTCTAAAAATCCACCAATATCTCTGCAATCATACAACATATGAGTTTGTCGTTTGTTTCTCTACGAAGTACAAGAGTCCATCTTCAAAATAACGCTTCCATTTTGAGAAAATTAGTGGAAAAGCACTATGATATGGCCGAACAAAAATACTGGAAAATTGTCGTTTCGAAAGAAGTTTGCTTACATCACGTGACC
Source organism: Aurelia sp. 3 sensu Dawson et al. (2005) (assembly GCA_964020215.1). NCBI lineage: Eukaryota > Metazoa > Cnidaria > Scyphozoa > Semaeostomeae > Ulmaridae > Aurelia > Aurelia sp. 3 sensu Dawson et al. (2005). The sequence continues at coordinate 18,135,580 of OZ026584.1, forward strand.
CTGCCCTTTAATCATCATGAATACTTATTTCACTAATTTGTATTATTTTCTTTTGAAGGTGGTCGTGCAAAATTTAGTGGCAAGGGAGCTGATATTTGGGCAATGGGAGTCACTTTATTTTCATTCATTTACGGACAGGTAAATTGTTTGAACGAGTTCCTCCTAACATCTCTTTGTCCACATGTTCTGTTTTTCTTGTGGAAGTACTCAACGCTGAAGTGATCTTGACTGGGAAATCTTGAATGACAACTTCCGTTTGACCCTAAGCAGAAGCTGGCATAATGCTTTGTTCTGTTTTATTCAAAGTTATTAAATAGATTTTACAAAATTGTGTTAAAAGGTTTATTTATCGTCGGCTCGTTTACTTGAAATCGTCATTACATGAATCCCTCTCCGTGTAGTTTCGATAAAGTTGGCAATTCAACCTTAACTGCAAATCCTTAGTGCTACTTTACATAACCTTACGTTATTTATTCCTTGTTGTTCACTTCATTTAATTCTAGTGCCCATTTTACGACACAGACATGCTGAGTCTATATGAAAAAATAAAGAACGATCCGTAAGTATTTTGAAAAGCCCTGTTTTCATTTTTATATGGATTGATACTACCTGCTTCTTATGCAACAAGTAACGTTTCTTGTAAAATTTTAAAAGGGCTGTACATATAGCTTTAATCTCGGAGTATTTAGAAGGTAGCATTTTTTCTTTATAGCAAATTTACTTCTAAATTCTAACTTCGCTTTTCCTTCGTTTCAGATTCGTATTTCCTGAAGAGTAAGTATCCATTTTTGTCCTCGTGTTGATGGGCTGTGAGCATGACTGCCGATGTCCATAAGTTACAAAGTACATTTTTCATTTTCCAGTGATTCGATCTTAGGACGAAGGTGATTCTGTCTATAATCAGAATATTACTGCCTTTACACCAGACGAATTCTTCACTGTTGTGAAGAACAGATGTTTTTTAAACTGTGTGCATCGTCGACTCCTCCTCAAAGGAAAGTTGAGGCTGTCCGTAGGCTAATTTTTTGATTCAAGACAAGTAACAGAACATAATTTTTAATTGCTTCATTGTTATGAATGTATTTGCTTGCTGACATCAATACAAGGAACAGAACGTAGCAAGAACTGGAGATCCTGTTCCTCTTACAGATATATTCAAAGCTTGTTTGTTGTTTTAGGCCAGTTGTCGATCCTCAGTTACAAGATTTGATATCAAGATTACTAGCGAAAGATCCAAAACAACGCATAAAGATGCAAGATATTAAGGTACAGTGCACATTATTCTAGGCCTGTTTGCCCTGAATAGGTTGCTAATTTTTCCGATGTTGTCCCCTATTCGTTGCCTCAGTAAAAATAACAGTTGCTGGTAAGGGGAAGGATACTTCAATATTATTTAGTCTCGAGGATGCCTCAAGGTAAAAAGTATGATTTTTGATGTTTTCTCTTGCATTGGAAGGCAATTTGTCCCCAGGGTGAGTTAGTTGTCTGTTTCTGCTCTGGGAGACAACAGGCCGTTCTGCAGTTTGATTGGCTATTCGAAAACAATACCAAATATGATTTATTTCTCAAAAACTTTATTTAAATGACAACAATACAATTTAGTCTTTAAGAAATAATCATTACGGTGATACTGTATCCTGTGGATTAGTCAACTGCAGATCTGCAATGGCTGCTAATCTGTCCACTTTTTGGACAGATATACATGATGTGTACCAGGGTGTTCACTTGGCTTTGTGATCAGTGTATGACGTAATAACACCCTAGGAACGAGGTTGATTTTCCTAGTATTTGTTTTGCAAGCTGTCACAATGAAATGATTTTTTGTTAAGGTTCATGTTGCGAAATGTTAAGAGTCATCTCAAATGACACATTCATATGAATTATACTTTAATTTCAGGAACACCCATGGTTGACTCAGGGTGGACGTGAACCATTACCAGCCACGGCTGATCATTGCATAACAATTGAAGTTACTGATGAGGATGTGCAGAATAGTGTTACTCTTATATCAAAACTTTCATCTTTGGTAAGTTTATAGTTTTATCGTATGTCTCCGCTCCTCATTCAGCCATAACTACACATTCAAATCTTCCTTTTGCATTTTTGACGTATCTTCTTTGAAAATTTCGTTTGCTGAAAATTTCGTTTGTTAAAATCTAGAGCTGGTCACATTTGCACCATCCAGAAGAAAGAATGATACCCGCAACAGCAATGACTGCTGCACGGAAAGCAAAGATGGTTAAGTGAACAATGATATGTTTAGAATCTTAAATTTATATTACCTTTGTTTTCTGTGTCTTATTTGTTGCTCCTGTTCATTAGTATACCTGTAAGTAATTTCACATCGAACATTCGCATTCGAACAATTATGCAGTACACTGCAGAAGTCAGTGAGACACAACACAGCCGTAGAGAGTTGCAAGAAATAAGACACAAGGCATTGTACAATTAACTATTTTAGATTGTAAACTTGTCATTGTTCAGTTAACCGTCTGGGCTTCACATGACTGCAGTTGCAAAGTTTCGATCCGAAAAATTTCGGTAGAAAATACGCGGATCATCATTGAGTTGCTAATGTAAAAATTGTGTGAGCAACATATCCAATGATTTTCAGTTAAGATCGTTTTCTGCAGCAGTTTGACCAAGATTTGGTGTAAGATTTGTCTCTCACTACACTTTCTACAGTCGTTGCAACATTTCACAGAGTAGTTACATAACCAGTGCGATTAAATTGCTCGTTTAGAGGCCTTTTTCATACAGTTCCGCAGATATTATCGCAACGTCATTTGCTCCTGACTAGGTATTTTGTGCGACACGTTGGCGTCACCTTCTCCTTCGCGAGTTTCTTTATTCTTTGTTTGTTGTGCAGTTCCTTAGTCTGTGCTTCCGTGGTTGTGGCGTCACCTCAGATTCATACCTTCTTCTACTATCGTCTTAGGTTCTCGTGAAAACAATGTTGAAACGAAGAACATTCTCTACATCCAAGAAAGACAAACGAACATCTGCGAGATCTAATTCAACCCCAGATATTAGCCTAACGGACCAGAACTTCAACGACCTCAACGCTAGAGTTTCAAAATCAGCAACTTCCTTACTTGCTTCTAAATTCAGGCATTTTTCAGAAAGGAAGTAGTGTATAGAGTATTTTTCAGAAGGGAAATGGTTGGGAATATGTTCAAAGTAAATGCTGCTTGAGATAATTCAAAATTTCGCACGAGGTAAAGTCCAACAAGTTTTGTTTCAGAGGGATTGTGTCATAGTTTGTGTGTCTTCGAGATCTTTTCAAAGTAATTCAAAAATAGGTTAAAACAGAAGTTGAGAAAGTGATTAAGCACGAAGCATGGCCCCCCGAAAATGTTTACAACAGTTATTGAACCAAAGGAAATTTTTGTTGCTATTTTTCACTCATAAGAGCTATCTTTGGAGGCAGAAAAGGTAGCAGAAAGTTGTTTGCAACGAAAGAAATTGTTGTTCATTTCATCAATGCAGGCTAGCATCTACAGCTAAGCGAACTTACTTTATGCAAGTTTTACCACAAAAAAGTATTCCTTTAAATGCACTTTTCTGGCGACTTTCTGAAAATTCTCCGTCTCAGAACCTTTCAAAACATGGGCCTAAAATTTTGTATTAAATTCAGCCCTCGAATGCCTCTATCCTGCACGCTCGAGTCAAAAATAGAAATGTGCGGCAAATGCAACCTCGTTCCCAGACCCGCCATTGCCTTCCAAGGTAAGCTGATCTTAGGAACCAGGTTGCTGCCAGTGCTGTCATACGGTCATTGGAAATATGCCCCATGAATATTGTAGGGTAATACAATAGATAGATGTTTATAGGTATTTATATTCTATTTTTGATACACTGTATTATTATTTCTACATATATGTGTAAATTGTGTAAGGGGACTGTATTTAACATTAGTAGTGTCATTAAGGACAGAGAATGATAATCAATATTGTCGCTTGCTTTTAGAATTTTAGATTGCTTGTGTGCAGACTTTACTGTAGTGGTTGATTTCCAGTGCCACACCCAATCATGTTCCGCAGTTTTTGTCACGGAAAGGTAGGACTTAGACCATGGGTGAGAGGAAATAAGACATTTGTTCTATAATAGAATGCCTAAATCACTCTTACTTTGGACATATTTCGATCATTGACAACAGAGATCAAATATGTCGAAATATGTCTGCGTGTTTGTTTTCATTACGTAAAAGGGTACAAAATAACGAATCGAAAGATCTCGTTCTGAGCTATACTCTTCAAGCAGCGATGTTTATCTAGTCTCTTAGAGTCATCATATTGAAAACGCTCTTTTAGATTAGCTTAAAATGCAGTTCATAACGTTTCCTGCAGTAAACACTTGAAAAATCTTCAATTATGAGGCCCCCTTGACCCTGAGGCTCCAGGGCAAATTTCCCCTCCTCCCCCTCTCTCGGCGGCCCTGACAAGAACAAGGGGGAAGTTGGCAGTAAATTGACCACAAACCATGTAAAGTCTGCATGCATATTTCGTTTTATTTACCCGCAGTTTCTAGAGCCAAGTTGTATTAATTAGGGGGTTCCCAGGAAACAAAAGGCAAATAAAGTAAAAGATAAACCCTCCTTTTTCCCTTCCCCATCGTTTCATTTCCAGCTTTCATCCCTTTATCTTTAATTTTGGCACTGTAACTTCGGGTCTATTTTATTCCAATCGTTGACTCTTAGAAACATGTTTTGGTGTTTGGTGTGTACAAATCTTTGCAGTTGTTATTGTTAATTGTGGCTGCTCATAGCTTTGCACGTATTGCACAGATTTTTGTTTGACCAACTTGCGGTAGGCTGATTATCATGTATGAGTGTCTTCTTGATTTTAATTGTCAAAGTAATAAACTCAAAAATCTTGTCGCACAATCTTGTGTTGAATGCACAATTTTTCCTCCGATTCTTTAAGCAAAATCATTGTCCATTTGTTGTGCGTTTGGTTTCTCAAAATTTTTTTCCAATCTAGTGAATTCTATGCGTCAAAATTTGTGTTAATCTATCACTGGCGACGGGGCTTTTGAGATGTTATTTACGTTGGTGGATCGTAGGAGATTTGAAAATGTTATTTGTAAAACAGATCGATATTGACATAACTAGATGTAGCCCGTTGCATTTGATATTAAATATATCATAGTTGCGAATTTCTTTTGAGTGTGGCACATCTTGTAGCCTGTGTTCCAGACCCAACTGGGACTGGGACACCGCCTAGCATCTTGCTGCATTTGTAGGAAGTGTAAAGTTCAGGCATTGCACCCTCACCTTACAGGGCCACTATCGTGCGTTAATGCGATGAGAGTTACCGGCATTTACCAGAGAAGACCAAACAAAGGCGTTGGAGACAGGGGAGCAAGGGGGCTGCAGGCCTCCCAACGATGGAAAAAATCGCAAAAATCAGCCATGATCGAGCAGAAATCGGCCTTAAGTTGAGCAAAGTTCTCGTGATTAATAGACTTTCATTGGGCAGCCCCCGACATCGTACCACCCCAATGAGACCAAACTTGTCGCATGTAGATACTGATAGATTCTCTACTGAAGGTTGAACTGCAAAGTATTTAAACCTTGTCGGCACAGAGATAAAATTTGTCAAGTCAGGAAGATTCATAAGGTGCTGTGTTTGCAAATTACTGCGGCTGAAGTTGCCTTGTTGTGGTGCAACGAAGTTTGAAAAATCAAGGCGCAACAACAACAACAACAACCACGAAAGCAAGTGTCGTAGCGGAGTCAAGACGAGGCAAACTCAATAGGACTGCCTTTTTCATGTAGCTGATTTCTGGGAAACAGACTTGCTGTTCAATCTCCACACCGCAGAAATTTCTTTTCCAGCCGTAAGCCAGAAATAAAGCTGGATTGAAGACTCTTTTCATAAGGAGTTGCTGACTGGGAGATGGAAGAGTGCATGAATGCCCTGAAAAGATGCTTCAATGAGATCTCAACGTCATCTCTGAAAGAAAGGAAACACTTAATCACGATTGTCCTAACTCCGTGCCTTCAACATGATGGTATGAATATTTTAGGGATATCTTAGGGATTACCGGACAACGTTCAATGGTTTGAGTAAATGGAAACTTTGTCTCCAAAAAGGACACAATATTACGAATTTTACGCAGCAGCAGCTCTGTGAATGAACTTTGCTCTCAGCTCTTCTCTCTCTTCCTTTGGGGGGCCCGTACAGAGGCCCTCCTCTTTTGCGCCCTGGCTGCACTTTTTCTGTTCGCAGAGAAGATATTCTCCACTCAATCTTCAAGAAAACAATAGTAGGGCAATTTTGCTGTTGTTTTAATCTGCACACACTTCTCCATATGCAAGAAACAAAGAATGCGGTTGGGCTTTTTGCACACTATTTCTTCTGTGGCTGATCACACTAGGTCGTTTAGGTCATTAAGGTCACACATAGAGACCTAAAATACAACAAACTAAAACTCCAAGTCTTTGTCTAGGTCTTTTTGCACAACCCTAACAACCCAAACAACCTGGTGTGAATCAGGCTTCATCGATCAGAAAATATCTCAATGCTAGAAAAATACATAGGAATCCTTTCTTGAATTCAATAATGTTACCAACATAGGCTTTAGAGTATGGCACTTTTTGGCAAGATCTCCAGTGTGGAAGGAGAAATCTCTTTGTTCTCTGTTGTCTATTCTTTTTTTAATTGTCTATTTTGAATAGTATGTTGAAAGTATGTGCAAGTGCTATACTACTGCCATGCTCTACACACCCACCCGAAACTTGATACATGTAAAATTGCTTTACAGTTAATATGATTGACATTTTCACTGCAGATGATATGACTGGAAACTTTTACCATGCCCCTAAATGCACCTTGCAATGCAATAAAATTTGGAAGCTGCCCAAAAAATTGCATCTTGGGACTGATTCTGAAAATGAAAGTTGCTCTTTTAACATTTTTGATAAATATTCAGAAAAACATTAAAATCTCTAAAATCTAAAAGTTATTTGATTGTCTGACAAGGAAATAATCAAATGTCAAAACTGGAAATCCCTTTTTATTTGTTCATACTATCATTCCACAATCTTGTTAATGTGAATTTTCTGTTAGGATTAACTGATGGACATTTGAAGGGGATTGCAAAGATATTCTCACTGACAGCAGACAGATACAGGTATGTGAATGGTAGTTTGTTCTTCGAGATTAAGCTCCAGCACTTTTTACTTGGCGATTTTTGTGGCTGTTCTTATTAATTCTTTTTATTATTTTCAGTATCAGGCTTGAAAGATGTTGTAAACATGCGCAGTATTTTGCTGAAGGACGTAAAGCCCATATTTGATTTTTAAACCATATATATAATATATAATGTATAACTATATAATGTAATTCAAGATTATTCAGATAAAACTTTTATTACTGATATTTTGGATCTACTATGTGTATTATTAACACCTCACACACTCTTTTACTACTGATTTGGTTCAAATAAAAATATTTCAACATCTACTAGAATTTTCTTTTCCTCCATTAAAATTTTCTTTCATTGACACCTTTGGAGGGACCATTATGGAATCAAGGTTGCACTGACCTTTTAATGCTATCCCTGCCATTTTACCTAAGGGTGTTTTTAATTTAGATAGCTGTATATATTTTAATATCACACGCCTGTTATTAGATTTTTCTTTTCTTTTTAAATAGATTTATTGTATTAATATTTGATAGTTTTTGTTATTTTGGCGAAAATGTACATACATACATACATTTGGATTGTGTAAGATATTGAATACAATTGAAAGTAGCTAGTGAACAATTTTAGAAGGTTTTTCTGGCTCTACATGTTATGCAGCTTGATTGGCCCTCAATCCACAAAATTTGATTTGATAATGTATACTGCAATCCTTTTTTGAAAATTGTATCAAACAATGAATCTTTGCAGAATCTGTTTGTATCATGCTACTTACAGCAAGTCATCAAAGAACATCTTCCTGATAATATCTCATTATCTTGTTGTGACTAGTGACCAATGAGAGAAACAATTTGTAAAATGTTTTATTGCTCACCTCAAGTTTGAGTCAGTGTATGAAACAAATTTTGTAATTCTTATTGTGTTTGCTTCTGCAGTGACAAGACATCAAGAAATCTTGTACTCCAAGCGTTGAGAGTATTCTTGAACAGTCATGGTAAGCGAAATGACGAAAGTCCCCTATTGTATGAAACTGAATAATTTTGGACTGACTGAAAGAGACTTTAATATTGAGGAAAAGAAATTTCTAATTTTTAATCAAAATATGTGTATATTCAATACCAATAATATTTTCAAAATTATACATATATGATAAAATTATGATGTAGTATTTTATTGTATTGTCCAGGCTTGAATGCTGCAAAATTAATCATTGCTGAGCTGACCAAATTATCAGAGACTCTCAATAAAACTGGCTTTGGGTAAGTATGTGCAGCTCAATTTTTTGTAACTGCTGTGTAACGATGGTTGTACAGGAATCATTTAAAGAGGATCTCCCCCAGTAGTAGGGCCAATCAATGAGAGAGGCTTCCTTTAACAGAAATATTTCAGCACTTCATGAGATAAAGGTAATGTACAAAGAAAGCGAATCTCCGATTTCAATTGTTTGTTTGTTTTCAATTTATTTTGAGTGGGCTTGTCAGGATTTCTAGCTACTGAAAGCTAATGTAGGCCCACTGTGCATGCCGCATCCAGGCGTGGGATCCCTACTTTAACATCCCCTCTGAAGGACAATGAGGTGAGCTGTGATATCAGGCCTCCGAGGTCACCCATCCAAAGTTTGACCTCACTTGACCAAGCCAAACTTCAGTCTCCTGACAAAGACTGTATAAGCCACTTGGCTACTCACCCTATTGTGGAAGTTTCAAAGGTTAGTTTTCAAAGCCTTTTGCAAGCAGACGTGACTAAAGTTTATAATGAAAACAATTCAACGATAAAGATTCTGTGATAGTTGTAGGAAGATTATTCCAAGATTCTGCACCAGTAAATGAGCAGATCTTATGCCATACTGTACACACTGAAGAGTATTATTCTGAGTCAAGGAAATGTCATCCTTGATACACAGCTTGTTATTTTCCTTGTAGTCCTGCAGCGGCTAAAACTGCAACAGCATTGATCAATTGGTGCAGAGTAATTCTGCAGACAGCATCAAAGAATCTCACAGATGTAGAAATAAATTCCTTGGTTGCAATATTGAGTCTCCTTGCAAGCAGAATATTTGCAACAGAATTCAACAAAGTTGTGGACAAAGCTTACAGAGCGCTTTCAAGGATATGGAAGGAATTCCCTGTGATGGTGGAGAAGTCTCTTGAAATAGTTATGTCAGTTGAAAAATGCCAGGTAAGTATGCTAATGTTTTTGTTTCTTTGCAAAGAAGATTTGGTCACTAAGATACAGTGTATGAGATATCAAGATAATGACAGAGACAAATAAATACAGAGATAATTCAGAATATTTTTGCTTGGATTGTGAAATGCTATTATTGAATGAGAAAGTTTGCCAATGGCAATTGTAGCTGAGGAAAAGTTTACAAGGAGTTTTCACTAGCTCTGTGAAAACAGAGAACCTCGTTCCCAGGGTGTTTTCATTCCCAGGGTTACCTCGTTCCTGACAGATTGACAGATAGTTACAGTTTTTTAACTGAGGTATTTCTCATGCTAGCACCAATGTTTTGCATGATGTAGAGGACAATTGTGTTCAACTTTAATTTTTTTGTCTTTGCCTTAGATATTGTTGTAGTACCATATAGTAATTTTGTACGTAGCATAATTAGCAAACTATATCGTAGTGGTTAATCTAGTTCCATATCTTTTTGTTATGGCCGTGGTGTTGCCATTTAGTTTTGCTCCCATGGCATCGTCCTGTAGTGTTGCATAGTTATTCAAAGTATAGTAGAATTTAGCCTATGTTGTAATATTTTATATGGATGTAAAAAAGATAGTTACACCACTTTTGTTTGGATATACTATTCCATAATCTGATTTTTGCTTGGTCTTGTATTTGTGAGAATTCTACCAAAGAGAGCATGGAAATATTGGTAACCAAACAAATAAAGTATTAGTATTGCGCTACGAGCAGAGCTTTGTAATGTACGATGTTTCAGGCTTAAACCCATTAGCAAGCCCACTTAGTAGTAGCAACCCTGTGGCTGTTAAATACTTGTCATTCATTCATATCTTATCTTCTTTCTAGCTTGAATCTCTGTGCTATGCTGGTGTGTGCATACGATATCTTTCAGAAGTCAAAGAAATCAACAAACTTGATAGTTACAAGGTAGGTTATTGAGGTAATGTGCCATTTTCCTCATCTTCTTTTTGATGTTATTCCTATCTTGATATGAAATATTCATTTCTGTCAAGGAATGTTTTAGGTTAGAAATTTCTTGATTCACTATCTATACAATATCATTTCCTCAACATTGCTGCATAAAAAATTACCGTCATTTGAAGAAGAGTAGCATTTCATTTACTTTGCTTTGTTAGTCAAAAGGTGTGATGGCACAGTGGTAAAAGGCTTCTGTAGCCAGAACGGTCAGACGGACAGGGTTCAATTCCAGGTACAGCCTCTCCACTTTAGCGTCACGACAAGGGGTCGTGGACTCAGTCATGCCTTTTCCATTTCTGTGATGCCAGCACTGAGCGATGGCAGCTATAACTGCACCCTCACTCTCTTGTAACACCTAATAATTGCAAGCAATCAATTCATTGTCCTTTGTTTTGCAGAAGGGACTGGTGGAAACATATCTTAAGCTTCTTATTAACTGCAAAGCTGCACCACAACTGGAATTCATGGTTAGTGAACGTCTTTGATAGATTTTAAAATCTTTTGGTTGTAAGAAAGACAGAACCCCGACAGAACGTCCCATTTCAAAGAAAGAACGTCCTGTGTTGAAATTTAGGAAGCTAGTTTGTAGGTGGCTATTTTAAGGCATTGCCAGAAGGGGAAGGATTCAAAGCCTGATGAAAATACGGTGAACAAGCACGAAATTGTAGGCTTTCATAGAGACAAGATTGCACTTAGGTCTTGCTTAACATGTTGGCATAGTGTAGTTTCATTATAGAAATGGCGTTGTGTATGCTAGTGTGCTCAAATTTAAAGTCAATATCATTTCATTACAGACAGGGTTTTAATTATTGTTTTATATTCCATTAAATATCACAAGACAAATTACCTATTACGCTACCTACTAATTACTCTACGAAACATCAAGGACGATAATAGCACAGGGAGCAATAGACTATGACAAACCCGCGGTAATTAACATTGAAAGAAATAAAAACTGTAGTTTGGTAATCTTGTTTTGGTGACCATTCTCTTTAAGACACATGCAATAACTTAACAATAATGTTAAAACTAAACATCATTACCTCAAATATTTCGCTGCCCATCGGCAGCCTCATCAGTGAGTTAATTCACTGATGAGGCTGCCGATGGGCAGCGAAATATTTGAGGTAATGATGTTTAGTTTTAACATTATTGTTAAGTTATTGCATGTGTCTTAAAGAGAATGGTCACCAAAACAAGATTACCAAACTACAACTTGTCGTACAAGACACGGGATTTACTGAAAGACTTTGGAAACAAAATCTCACAACGAAATAAAAACTAGTATTTTTTTAAGAACTAGTAATAATAAAGAAATAAAAACTAGTACTTCCAGGATTTTGGACATTATCTAGACAACCATTTCATATAGTTATTTTCTTATGTTTACTCTCATTTCAGAATGGTATTCGATATCTCCTGAAACATGTCAACCATAATGAATTCAAAACGATTGTCCTGCCAGCAACACAGAAGGCCATGCTTAGGAATCCTGAGGCTATCTTGCGTGGTAACTTACCAGTTTTTTATTTATTCATCAGGCCTGAGAATCGTTCAGGTTGAAGACTTTCTTTACTTGTGAATAAAAATTCATTGAAGTATCGTCACTTACGAGGGCTAGAGTATGCCTTCACACAGGATTGATCAGAGTTCTGAAGGTAGTGTAGATCTCCTTCCTTTTCAAGACTTTAGAAGATACATACATGAAGGCCTTGTCAGATATTTAGGGTAAATCTCATGTTTCTGGAAAGTTTTTTAGCTTCTCATTGGCTATCTATACTATTCTATACAGCAACTATATTCTCTATAGCCTGCTTGTGCCATCAAATAATGGTTACTTGGATAAAAGTTACTTACAAATCGAATGGGTACTTAGATAGAAGTATGAACGCCTTTCTGACGCAATGAATTGATGGATCTTAGCAGGAATCAGTCAAAGAATCACTCAGACGATCAGCCAATCGGTTGTAAACTAATCAGTTTGTAATCTTTCCAACAGCCGTCAGTGATTTGTTCTCCCATCTCTCAATTGATCTCTCGCAATATGCTGAAGATGTCGGGAAATCTCTCGCTGGTATGTACTGTTTAATACTTAGATAGAATTTAGTTTCTTGGTGAAGTTTAGCAAATGAAGCATTACGCTAAGTAAGCAAGATTTTGCTTATCACTGACGATACGTTATTGATGTTTTACACAGTTTCTAAGACTTTGATTGAAGTCAAACTCATTGGCTCAAATAATTTTCTTGTGGAGCTGATAAACATCAGTTGAGGTGTCATTCATGCCTATAGAGAACGTAGATGTTTTCTTTGCAAAGACAATTGACGGAGATATAAGATCAATCTGGAGGCCTGTGCAGTCTAAATTTTGCCAATCGTTTTCCATTTGATTTGATGATCGTGAGAGATTATCAAATCAATTGGACAGAAGAAGGCATGCAACGATCTTTTATTCTATTTTTACAAAAGACGCTGTGCCTCCATTATTTGCCTTTAAGAAGTGCAATTATATGTTGTTTTCCCCTTTATGAAATCCAATCATACTGTCAGAATGGCCGAAAGGTGTGCTGTGTGGTTCTCGAAGTCTGATGCCTTTTTTTATTATAATATTCATTTTCTGTGAAATTTACCGTCATACTTTCTTTACTTTAAGCTCACCTTGTTGGGCAGCAAGAGGAACTAAGAGCAACTTCAGTCACTGCCTTTTCAAATGTAGCAAGTCAATGCAGTGATCCTGATGCAGTCAGCAAACTCATTGAGCTCCTAACTGGTGTTTTATATGGTGAATATTTTGCATCGATTTGTATAAAGTATAATGTCTTTTTTATATATGCTATCTCGCAGGGAGTGCAACAGTAATGTAACAGGTTATTGATTCTCGTAATAAATGTTTTCCAGATCATTCAAGGTACAGTAAAGTCCTGCTTTTAAGAAATTGCATTATAAGAAACTCATGCCTGATTCCGCTGAATAAAACACCTCTTTACAAGAAACAATCCAGGCTGATTCATGTTCAATTTCTTATACAATGGTGCATAGCAATATTACAAGGCATATATTTGAATGTCTCCAATAAGTCTTAATTCTCTAGAAATAAGAATGAAAGTTTCAAGCCCAAATTGTTATTATTTCAAAAAACATTCAGTACTGGCTCAAAATATTGGATCTCACTCAATAGTGCATATTTCAAAAACGTTTTCTTAACAATTTTGACCGCTGATTGGAGTATAATAGTGTTTCTTATACCATGGTATACATACACACCCTGTTTTGAAGAAGTATACCTTGACATAAGAAACCAATCAGGCTGTCTTTGTGTAATAAGTTTCTTAAAGGTGGGACTTAACTGTTTGTCATTCTTTGTTGCTTGATTTAGATTTCTTGTGTCGAATTTATAACCACCTTCGAGATGCGTAATATCACAGTAACTTATTGCAGCCATCATAGAGAAATATATAGCCTTTTTGAATTCTTTATGTCGTAAAATGCTCTAATTTTTTATTCGTATGGAATGGCGATAGTTATTTATGCGTCTCAACGCATTGAATTATGTTTTGAAATGGAATTGAATTTCAGTGTGTCCTTTTCAGCCGAAATTAGTAAAGCTACTCTTATTCTTTATTTGACCAACTTTTGATATATCCTAGGTTCAGAAGGAAAACTCACAAAGACTGAGCAAAGAAGTGCTGTTATTGGAGGTGGGTTTGTCATTTTTATTGCAGGGAGAATATCCTTTTCTGTGGATGGTAGTTTGTTTTCTGTGAAGCTTAAGACTATTGCTCTCGGTTGTACATGAAGCCAGACAGGATTTTCTTGTGAGAGTTATCAAGGAAAAGTAATATTTTACAGCGAAATATTCAGAAAACATATAGATACCAAGCAATATTTGAGATTTCTTGAAACTACCTATATATGACTGTTAAAAAGGGTGTGTGCAAGTTTAATGCTTGCATTTGCAAAGAGCAAAACAGTCAGAAAATATCCCACTTGAACAATGGAAAGCCAAAGAAACGATGCTGCCTCTGAGCCTTTCATTTGCTCCTTTTATGAGAAAGGCCTATTTGCCGTTGCACACTCCCTTTAAAAAAGAAAGGCAATTATGTGATAGAAAAGGGGTCATTGGCATCCAACTGTTGAAATGATATAGAGAGAAAGTAGCGAAGAGAGTTGAACTTCCTTTTGTAATTCAAAGGAGACTGGACGAAAGAATAGAGGTTTAAACTCTTTGTCTATTATATTTGGAAACGAACACTGATATAAGAGTTTAGAAAAGCCTTTGTGTTATGATTTTTTTCTTTCTCTGCCAGCCCTTATAGCGGTCAATAAAAATGCTGTAAGTGGTAAAGCGAACCAAGAAAAGTTGGCATTGCAACTTTACAACAAAATGGTGAAATATTTGGAACAAGAAGGTATGCCTGGAGAATCTTATTTTTTAGACTTCTATTTTACGTTAGATTTTCTTCAAACAGAATTACATTTCCATGTGCTACTAGCAGCATGAAATCATTTCGGAATGGAGAAGATTTCTATCTTGGGCTTTTTGATCTTGACAGATTCAGAACATCACTAGAATCAGAACTTACTTCTATGTTTTTCTTTTTGCAGGCCACGAAGGAACGCTTTGTGAGGCATTGAAGCTGTTGAAGACATGGGCAATTCAAATTACGAAAGGAGCACCTTTAAATTTTCCAGAAATTCTCAAGGTAAAGGAGACTAATAATTATATTCAACGTTTTGATATGAAACTTAACGGTACTACTTACTGGGCAAAACAAGGAACGTAAACTGGCAATAACATTAGTTAGTGCAGCGTTTTGGGAAATGGAAACAAGCTGCACCATCATATGGAATAGAATAAAAGTAAATGGCCTTTTTCATTCCTTTGACATCAAATATAGCAATGATTTCTCTTCGATAATTTTAAGCGAATAAATGAGATTGGAAATATCATTTTTTAGCGTGGATTAGGTGCCAAAAATGCCACTTCAACTGTGAGGGCAATGTATCTCCAAGTTGCCGCTGCCATGTATTCAGGTAAAATCCAACTTCTTTATTACATTCGTTGCCTAAATGGACAAATAGGCCAGAAAGGCTGTCAGAATCTTGATTGGTTTCAGAATTAGAGCTAAAATAAGTATGACGAAGATGCAACAATTTTCTAAATAGTTAAAAATGTTTATGTAGGAAATTACCAAATTAACTATGATATATTTAAAAATCATGGCATTAAATGTAGGTACTCATCTTTCGTGTACAGTAAACACCAAAAGCTGAAATTTTCAAATCAGATCCCAGTTTTGATAGAACAAATCAATTGTATTTATGATACAAGAACTCATGTTGACTTCCAAGATTTTAGGTTCTTATACGGTCTCATTTATTGTTTGTTATACAGGGAATACTTTACATGCAGCAATGCCCATGCTTGATACGCTGATGCAAGTAAGTCATACTTTCATCTAACGTCCATGTCAAATTTCTTCATATGAACTTCGTGGAGAAGGTACGGATTTGATACCCAAATATTAATCCTTATGTTCATGACATGGATCATATGACGATAAAAACTTAGGCATTTTGAATTAATTTGCCCTTGAAAAGTTAATGGAGTGAAATTCTTCAGATTGAGAGAGACCGTGATGGAGGCACATCTTTGGAATTGAAATAAAAACGAGCTAATTGAAAACAATTAAATTTTGCATTTTTATGAATGTGGTAATTAGAAGGCCCTCTCTGTTCTTCGGAGGTTTCTTCTTTCATACAATGGATTGAAGGTGTTGTATGTGTACGTTTTAATGCTGTGTTCCATCTATTTCTACAGGTGTTTCCAATTATTTATACGTAGCAATAATCTATGTTCATTTTGCAGTATTTCGAGAAAGTAAGAAGCCAAGGCCATTTGGCATCAGTGGTCACTGAAGCCTTGAGTGCAGCTAATTTGATAGCCAATCTTGCAACGCTTGACGAAGCAGCAAACAGTAAGCGAGAATATTAATAAAATCACCACAAGAATCTGTATATGCCGTACATCGTTAAACTATTGTGAAATCTCATAATTGTAGAGTTTACTTGGTAGTCTACTAAAAATTGCTATACATGAAAGCTACACTACTACAAATTATTATACAATACTACTGGAACGGTGCCTCGAGGTGAAAAAGATTCTGACTACCCTGAAACCATTATATACAGAGAAAAAATATTATAGTCAGTCGTGATTTATATGCCACGAGCAAAGTCTGTAATCAGATCAAATTAAATGTTTTGGATGGGAAATTTAGGCGTTATTGCAAATATTGCGTGGCATCTTATTTGAGATTGACAACTAAAACAAAACAGAAAGACAAAAATGGAACAAGTTGGTGGTGGTTGTGTGGCTTATAACAGAATTTGAAATTATCTAATCAAACCACCCAGATTTATGGATGAATTGTAGAGTTAGCAAGAATATGTTTTTATCTAATTCGTTGGAAGAAGTTTCATCGTCATACTATAAAATCTGCATGAAATCTGCATTCTAAAGTTTCACATTATTGCAGGTAGTGTAGCGTTATTATAATTTTGGTCAGCAGAAAATTGCCTTTTAATTTAGCAGTTTCTGATAGAGCTAATACAAGTATCAAAGAAAATTTGACGCTGCAAGCAAGTCTTTGTGCTTTTGAAGTGCAAATTTTATTACAGTATAGATTCGAGCATACCCATGTATGGTCGTAAATTTACTAAGCTTCTTCATATTGCGATGTAACCGATTCTAAAACACAAACAGTATAGACACCTCTTGGATTTTTTAGTTCTGATGCTTTTGCTGTCATTTCTACGTTTCAGTGTATTTTGCAGTTCCAATACCACGATATCTCTTGTTTCAGGCTCGAAAATACAGTCCTTTTGGACCATGGCTCTAGACTCCGAAAACTGTTATTTCACATCTGAAAAGTTCTTGACAACCACCACAGAACAAGGTAAGTGCAATGTTTGTTTTTCTTGTGGAGACCCACGCATTCACAGAACAATAAACAAAGCGGTTGATCTATAAACAAAGCATTAACTACTTTTTCATGAGCGTTATTTTGCTTAATGTATAAAACTTGTTGTAAGCCCTTATGTCCTGTTTACAGTGAAAGCGGAAGTAGCGTAACATGTAAATTCAAAGATTATTTGAAAATAGATTTTCATTATTTGATGACTATTCGAATATTGCCTTATTATTTCCTTACGTCCGATTCGAACGTTGCTTCCGTTGGGCGGAGCGTATGAAGGATTACAATTGGAATTCCTTACCTTGTAAACCACAATGAATGAGGATGTATAATGTTTCTTCATGCAGAGAAAACAAAATCTAATTAAGACTCGATTCTTTCTTGAATATTGACGACATGCGTGGTACGCTTCTACCGATTTCACTATAAATACTGAAAATTTATCCGATTTCAAACTTCTCCTGAAACCACAAACAAGTTGTCGCCTGCTAAGACATTTGTAGCGTTTCTAAAGTTGTGGAAGCGGGAAAGGCACAATTTTCGTCAACTTGAGAAAAAGTTGAAAATTTTCGCTTTTTGGTCGAAATCTTGTCCACACTATAACGGGAACGATGTATACTAAATGAGTGTACACCGTTCCCGTTACTGCACGAGAAAGACATTTTCCCAAGGCCTCAGACAGGTCAAAATCTATGCTTTTGAGTGGAGTTCTTATACACACGGGAACGGGAATGGTGTATACCAAATTTGTATACACCGTTCCCATTACTGCCCGAAAGGGATATTTTCTCTTACCTAGAAAAGCTGGAAATGGTTGTATTTTGGGTCGAAACCTTGTACACAAAACAACGGGAACGGTATATACTAAATGTGTATACACCGTTTCTATTACTACGCGAACAAGGCATTTTCCCGAGACCTCAAAAAATATTATAAAAGCTATGCTCTTTGAGTAGAGTTCTTACACACACAGGAACGGGAACGGTGTGTAAAAAATGTGTATACACCATTCCCGTTACTGCACGAGAAGCATATTTTCACTTGACCTAGAAAAGGTTAGAATTTATTTGCTCTTTGAATCGAAGCCTTATACACGCAGTGATGTGTATGAACCGTTCCCGTCACTCCAAGAAAAAGATATTTTTCCTTTACCCAAAAAGAGTGAATGAAGCTGAATTGGTTTTGTTTATGAAGATTTTAAATTCAAACAAGTGGCATATGAGCTTGCATGAAGTTACAAGTTGCACGAACTGCGATGTAAAATCCACTATATCAATGTAAAATCAAGCAGCTTTCGTAGGAAGTTTTAAAGCATTATTGCCGTTCGTAGAGAGAAAAATAGTTTATCGGCCTTTGCTTTCTACGAAGGGCAATCGTATGTTTGAGGGAAAAGCAAATTTTGCCTTTTCCTCAAGACGGGAAATGTTTTTCTGATTTGTGTTACTTCTGACTCAGAGGTAACGTTCATAGTTAAATTTTCAATTTTTGTTTTTATTTGATAGGCTTAGAACAAATGATAACATTCATGAAGATTCTTTTTACAAGCCATTCAACTCTGCTCAACGAGGAAAACTCAAGGTAACTTGTCCGACAATTCGTTCCCTCGTTTCGTTGATACCTAAAGGTCGAATTATTCAAGTCATGAAACTGTTCGTTCGTTGTCGTATTTATATCTGAACGGAATATGGAATCAGCTTAGATAGGACGTGCCAGAGACATTCTCCCCTGTCATGTTCAAAGAAGCATTAATAACTTCTAACGGTGTTTAGTTGGTAATTCCAAAGCTTCCAAATTCTGAAAACAGTAGACTTTTGCAGGGACGGAAATATAACTCCCAGTCAATCACAAAATCGTTCAAAACAGCAGGTTTTGGATTCACCATGGCAATAATAAAAATTCGTGAAGGAGAACGAGAATCTCTGCCAATTTAGAAAGTCTGCCAAACCTTCTGCCTTTTAAAGAAGAAGGTTCAGAAGGCCACCTCTTTGAGAATTTTGGAATCAATTTCAGAATTGATTCAATTCAAACACCCCTCTAAATGCTTTACACATGTTAGCAAAGGCCCCATGACCCACAATAAAGAGAAATAATTCAATTGAACGGAAACAGTATGAGATGCAATTGTTCATGATTTGTATTGTTTCACAGGCCATGGTATCGTGCATTGGTTCTACTTCTGCTCCATCCTTCATGGGACGTACGAAAATCCGCAATATCTTTGATGAAGACAGTTCTGCAGGCGAATCATTCAACGAGTGCTTCAACCCAAATAATGCTCTTGAAGACGATGAGGGAAATTTCACAGACAAGGGTAGGCTTAGAATTTTATATGACTTCAGGCAACATTAGTCTCAAATGAATTTTGCTGATTTCAGCTGTACTTCTTTGCAGCTTGATGTTTTTGCTAGTGGTATTTACACAGGAATGTTTTGAATTTTTCGGTAAAAACTCTATTAGATAAACAGAATTAAAGTGTTGTGGTGTCGGTTTGTAATCCACTGACTTATCAGACACAGGTGGACGGGTGGACGTGGTTTAAGCCTCACTAGCATCTAATAAGCGTCATGACAGGACGTTGGGAATAGACTCAATACATGCCGTATTCTCTCTTTTTGGCTTTATTGATACCGCTACAACTGGGACTCATTTCTCTACGCTTGCAGAAACGGACCAGCCTCTTTTTTTAAATAAAGTCTTGATTTGCAACATTTGGAACATCATTTGGAAATCGCAGTCTCACGATATATCGGAGGGCAAGCACGACGACAAAAGAATCATATCAATGTGGTATTCTCATCATATCATTTCTAATTGCCCATTTTCAAAGATGACAATTTGACAGTCCAAGAGTGTAAAAGATGGTTAAGACAAATCCATGTGACGAGTAGCTAAGCCATAATTTGATTAGTAAGAACGAAAGTTTCGGTCACTTCCAAGGTCCATCATCAGCGTGTCAAATAGGGCGTAAACAGCTGCTAAATGAAGCAGTAACAAAGGTTACCATAAAAGGGAAAAAGGGGAAAAGGGGGGGGGGGAATTTGCAACATTTTATGTCAGATGGACTATACTGAGATTTCATTCATATGTGCTTCACTTCTGTTTTCAGACTATCGATTCAAGCAGCGATGAAATAATGAGTGACAAAAAAGAAGAACGGAATATGAAATTTGTTCACTGGAAAATCTTGGTTGCTGCTTTCAAGGATATTGCCTTGGCCCTCGACGATGCAACTGATGGAGAAAAGACAAATATATGTTTGAGCGTACTGATTGATGCTCATCACCCTGTCTTTGGTTGGTAAAGCTTAATGTTTACTTAATGTTTAATGTTTACTTATAACTGAAATGTATAAACATAGACGTAGGAACCGGGGGGCACTGGGGCCACTTGCCTCCCTCCCCCAAGATTTTGCAGTAAACAAAGAAGTGCCCTTTTTATCCTTAGAAAATGCCCCACTTCCTTAAGCAACAAGTGCCCTCGAAGCGCCGTGCCCCCCCCAAGTTTGAGATGCTTCCTACGTCCACGTGTATAAAACAAAATCAGGAAACGCCTCTAGCTTTATTAATGAGATTTTCATAGAAAAGGCTTCTTTGTATGAACTGAGGGATGGTGGAAACATATGTTTACAAAAAGTTAAAACAGTGAGGTTTGGAACAGAAACTGAACGGTTCCTCGGGCAGAAGCTCTGTAGGACACTACCTACCGACATAAAGGAATCTCTTTCAATGTTTAAAAGAAAAATTAAAACGTACACAATTGTGACTGCAGACTATGCAAGCCTTATATTGAAAACTTAGGTTATATTCAATTTCATGTTGTATCTTTACAATTGTAGTTGGCCTGAATTAGCACCTTTGTGCTATTGTATTTAGCCAACTTTGAATGAATTGAATAAATAAATGTTAATGTTCATCCTGGATTTTTGGAGAGTAAAGGCGATGACAAATAGAATCCGATTCGGTACATCTTTTTCTACGTATCTCTTCGATTAATCCGTTCTCGAAGATGACAAATTTTGAAGTCCTAGAGTAAAATTATACCAAGCCTAAGTGACACAAGACGATTGGCTAAGTCATAATCAGATTAGAATTTTGCAGATCCATTCCAAGATTCAGCATTAGCATGTGAAAGTGGGCGTAAATGGTCATTAAATAGGGCAGTAACAAATGGTACCAAAAAGGCCAAAAACCTGCAAAAACGACGAGTTAATGGGGGAAATTCTTAATTAAAATAGTAGACTTATCTGCATTTTTAAGTACTGGGCAAACGAGCAAACATTGTTTGTCACAAATTTGAGATCTGCTTGCCAAAGAAACTGTTGTCTCTCTATCCACTTCGTAAAACATTGCTTGACAATCATTTTTTCTTGTGACGCACAAGTAATGTGTTTGAACTTTGCGCCAACAAATTCACTTATGCACTGCTAGTCTTGCTTTACCTCTTTGCTTTTTCCTCAGTTGCTCGTAAAGCCAATTTATGGGAAAAGATTTTAAAGGCACTGAAAGTCGATGCGAGTGATTTCATCAGAGACAATAAAGATGTGTTGCTGACAATGACGCAAGAAGGCGAAGAGTTGTCAGAAGTAAATATTTAGCTTTGATTCTCGAACTGGAGATCCTTTTGTTAGTCTGTTTATTGAAAAATTATTATCTTAAAGAATTTTGTAGCATTTGAACACGTTTCCAACTGACTTTGAGATTTGCAGTTTAAGGCATGTAGGCCAGCGCGTTTGTAGTGTAGGCCAAAACCCTTGGTGTGGAGGTGGAGGCAAATTTGAACTTTGAAGGTTAACATTCCAACTCTCAGTGCACCGGTATCAACAAACAAGGTATTTGTATTCAAATTAACTACCGAAAATTCAAACTAACTACTTCAAGACTTGTTGGGGAATGATGAAACGTTAATTCTTATTGCTAGTCCTAATCATATTTGGGACACTGGCAATAACAGCATCCACAAAAAGATTCTAGGAGTGAGGAATATGTGTTATGACGTAGATTTCATTTAAGAGTGTAACAAGGTGTGCTATTCTTCTAAATGTTACTAAACACTATGCATTTTCAGGCACAGCAATCTGCTTTGTCAACAATTCTCAAGCATGCCCCAGATGCACTTCTTCCTGTGATTGTTGAAACTTGTTTGGAGGCTTTCAATGACCCACAAATACGAACTGTCAGCAAGACTGAATTTGAAATTATGCAAACGCCTGATGGTGAAGTTTATGATAAATCCATTTTAGAAAGGTAAATACATTTTTATCATTTTGTCGGGGTCTTAAGGCGGAGGGAAATGAAGAAAAGTTGTCGCAGTAACAAAATTGGATCCTGGAATCAAGAAATGTTTTTTGAGTTGTGTTGATGTTGAAACTAAGAAACATTCTGGAAAAATCGGAAGCCAAGGAACCTTTCTGCGTCAATATTCCCTCGTTTTTCCGGAAATCACTACACAAAAACTGTCCTGTACCTCGATTATTTTCTTTTGTGGCTTCTTTGTAATCATGAATGCAGCAGGCAGAAAAAGAGAATTACCGAAGAAGATAATTTTAGGACGAACTTTGATCACCTTCAGAACGAAGAGCTCTTTCTAATTCATTCAAAAATCCTCCACAAGTTGTCTTGAAATTTTTTGACTCCACATGTATTGATCATTGTGGTTTCTGGAGGTTTCCAATGCTCTAGGTTTGCATACGAGCTTCATATTTTGATGCCAATGAAGAAATGATCGATTTTCATTTGGAAAAATTTTTTGGCGATTTCTGTCCGTGTTCTGAGTCCCTTACTAATTCGAACCTGTTTTTGATTCTAGCGCAAAGTCGGCTGTGGAAAGCAAGAACATTAAAAGAGAATCAAAGGCTTATTCTTACAAAGAACAGAAGATGGAAATGGAGCTTAGAGAGGTGGGTTCTCCTCATTTCGTGTCCAAGCTGTTTTTTAACATTCACTGTAAAGTTGTCTTTGGAATTATTCAATGCAAGACTCGATGCTTGTCTTTCGTCATTTCTACTGTACAGTGAATTCTCATTCATCAAATAATAAACCTGCTGATGAGCAGCTTAAGTGTCTAATGGAGAATATGAAATATATCTTATTCATATTGCATGTCTTTTTTCTTCTTCCTCTTTCATTATGCGTGTAGCAGTGTTAATTATTTAAATTCGAGTGTAATTATTGCTAGCACCACTCATCTCTAAATCTGCACTTTAGGACTAAAGATTTTAGTTTCTTATGAGAAACTTCCATCAATTTCCAATGAGACTGCTGTTAGGCTGATATTCATTCATACTCACATATATAAACGATTATTTCTCTGCCAGGAATTAAAGAAGAAGAAGGGAATAACAGAAGAAAAAGTTCAGCTGACAAAGAAACAGCAAGAAATGCTTGATGATCAGATTAAACGAGAAAAAGAAATCAGAGACAGATTGAAGAAAGTAAGATTTGTTTCTGGCAAGCTTATTTTATGCTTCGAAGTTCAGAAAGTCTGTTTCACGAAAATATTTATTCAATATTCAATCATTTATTTGTGTGGTAATTAGAAATTTGTTTTCTTCTATCAACATCAAAAAATTAAAGCACAAAATTTGTTACGTTCTACGGTGCTATCCAGAGCAGGAAAAGACACAAAGTCATCTGGTCCCTACTTTGAATAGCACTTATTATTTCAATACCATTGAACTGACACTTGTCTGTCAGAAGAATTTCATGTTTGATTCCCGGTAAATGCCATACAGATATTTTTAGCAGTTTGTTCAAAAACTGCAGATATATTTAAAACTTGCCAACTTATGCTGAATGATAAATCAGTTAACTGTGTTTATGTACTTTTCAGCTTCAAAATCATCTCATCAAATATTCAACACTGATTAATGTTGTGATCAGAACGATTCCAAGTGATTTAGCCGAACATGTACCAATGATTCAGAAGATTCTTATTGAACTGATGAAGTCAACCCTGGCTGCTCCTCTTGTTGTTCCTCTGTTCATTAATCTGAAGAACTGTGTATTCGAGGATGATCTGAAACATCTCGGTGAGTTATGGATACATTTAACTTTCTCCAAGCGAACACTTCTATAATGCAGACACCTCATTATAGTGAACACTTCGATTTCGTCAGATTTCAATTACAGTTCCCCCTGTAAGGTGGCCACCACCTCGTTAAATGCAGACAGAATTACCTCGATGTCATTTCATATTATGGCTGAGAAAATCTTTTTAGGATATTTCTAGATCTCAGATTCGATGGGTCACTCTCTTCTGCTTCATTCTTTTAACTGCTGATGCGATAGATGAATAATGTAAAATTTAGTTGCAGCCGTGGAATGCAATTTTTATTCCAAGCTGGAAAATAGATGCAGATGATTAACCAAAATAGGATTTCTGATAAGATGATTAAAGAATATCAGCAAGTTCAACAGACCTTTTAGTTACTGTATAAAAGGGCGTGGATCGAGCAATATCATTTGAGTTTCTATCGCTATTTTGCAGGTGCGAGAATTCGTCAGATTCCTGCAAAATGTATATCGCTCGACCCAGACTCCTTTTTGTGGAATATTTCTTGTGTTTCTGATAAACTGCTTTCTGGATATCATCCAATGTATTCATTGCTGTATGGTGTACTGAATTGCAGTCGCAGATTTATTCGGAAAGGTTCTCATGCACAGATCATGGTTAATTTCGATTAAAGACTGTCTCAAATTAAATTTCATTAACTTCGTTCCCAGGGGTAGCTGTTGTTGTCTCGGGCTAGAGTTATTTTTTGTATCTCGTAACTGTTATTTTAAGTCAAGAAATGGCAGTTTTGCTTGAGCGAGTATTTTTGCATTTTAGGAAATATCGTTGCGTACGTCACCACCCGACTTCAGGAACCTGCTTGTGATGTTGATGAAAACTGGTGCGAAGAGGATTTATTAAAGGCAACAATTCGGACTGTGGAGGCGCTTCATTCATTTGTGACGACCAGAAATGTAGAGCTATTGATGACGTATACAGAAAAGAAGCTATTTTCAGCGCCGGCATTTTCATACTGCCTCCCTCTCTTGCGGACTGTACTTCGACAACGAGGCAGTCGAGTTAAAGGAGATGAAAAATGTAAAAACGAGGCATTACAGCTAATGCTACTTCATTGTAAACAAAAGATGACGCATGACGAATCACGTGATTCGGATGCCTTGGTAAGATTTTAATTGACAGTTTTCATAATTTGTCATTGCTCGATCTGCTACAGTATGGGCCTTGTGCGCATGTTAGAATCACAAGAGTGAGCTGTGCAAAACATATACCGTAGTTATTCTTTTTCTTGCTGACGATTTTGGTTTTCTTGATGTTCGGTACATCAATTTTGTTTTGCGCTTACTACCAAACTTATTACGCTTTCTCCAATCTGTTCTTTCCTTAATCTGCATTGCCAATCCATTTTCCCGTGTCAACCTTTTTCTGAAAGCCGTTAAATCTCCTTTCTTTTCCAGGTTGATTTTATTATGTTTCCTTTAACTGTTCCGAGCTTAGCTCTCTAAATTTTCCCATGATTCTGAAATAACTGCATGAAGTGTATGTGTACTGACCACGGGATTTAGGAAACGCAGAATTTGGAAAGAGATTTGAGTATCATACATCGAGTTATTTCTTTCCTAACTTATCATTTCGTTCATGATATATCGACTTGTTTTCTTTCTGTTTGCAATTCTCCTGCGCAGGCACCATTTAAAATGCCCGCTCTTGGCAGCAGATTGACATGATCTCAAGGTCCCTGGAGAAATTATGCCTCTCAAGCAGAATTTTGCTACTCTTGAGTGGCAGAGCACTTGAGGTCATGTCAATCCGCCGCCACGCGCGGGAATTAAAATGACATCTTTGCAGGAGAAGTACAAACAGAAGGAAAACAAGTTGTTATATTACGAAAGAAATGATAAATTAGTGGAGAAATAATTCGATGTATCATGCATAAATCTTTTTCCGAATTCTACGTTTCCTACAGCCCGTGTACTGACTTTGGTTTCAGTCCAAGTATTCTGTAAACTAGTATTTTTTATTCTTTTACCATAGAAAAACTCCAAGCTTCTTCCACGACGAGAGATGCTAGCGATTCTTTCAGAAGTGATTGTTGATGCTGAAGGACATAATAAAGAAGCCAAAATTCAGGTACATTCATGAATTTCTTCGATTTTATTTTTGCTGAACAGACCCAAGCGTATAGATATGCTGTATGATGAAACTTTGCATTGGCAACAATGATTTTTTTCGATTTCCAAAAATTGAGCGATGGGAACGTCTGCGCTATTTTTGTACAGTGATCATAGAAATTGATTGTTGGTTATTCTTTCAAAGGTTTTCTTTAATCATAAGGAAACAGTGATTTTTCAAGCAGGGATGCTTTCTATTTTTTATATATAATCTTATAAAAATACAACAACTACACAATTACACAACTACACAACTACATAACTACGAAAGATTACAAAAAACGATGCCACTAGGAGAACGGAAATACATATTAACCCTGTGGCCATTTAACATATAATTATAAATCTAAACATAAAGAAATTATCTAATATAAATCTTAGGCTACATTTACAAGGGAAAGATGTGTCCATGTGTTGCGGTTTGCAGCAGAGATTTAAAAGCGCTTAGTTGTGTGAATGAATTTCAGAGTAGCCTCTATGAGTCGTTTATTAACATCAAATGGTAACCTTTCATTGCCATACAGAATGCTTTCTATTGACTCACCCGGTATGCCTTTAGGCCATCATGACAGCAGGTGTCTGTGATTGCCTTTTAACTGCTCGGCGATATTCTAGAAGCCTTTTATGATAGTAAACGCTTTATGAATTAACCCTAGAATGTTTGTGTTCATAGCAATCAGCTGCTGGAACGATTGTAGAAGTCTGCAAATCAGGAAGTGGCCATGGGGGCACGTGTGCAGCTGAATATGACGTTATTCAATTATTAACAAACAACTTGATGTCTGCGTCACATGTGTTACGTCATTGTTCATTAGAAGGTCTTCGATGCTTGATCGATGTTTTCCCACAAGAGGGGACAGAGGAAAGAGAATCCTTGACAAGTAAAATATTGCTGGCAAAATACGATGTTGAAGAAAAGACAAAAGAACTTGCGGAAGTGTGAGTCTGATTTTGGTAACTCTTTAAGGTTGCGGTTTTTCTCTCTGCAGCACCATACCGCGAAAGAATAACAACAAACGCATATATCGATCGATGCGTAATTTTATGATGAACATCTTTATGCAGATATCCAGTTGATTGAAATTCCAAGTAGATCGATTATTAAGAAAACATAGTTCCGGAGTACTCCTCCTTTGTGTGTTATTTAGGACCCCCAGAAGAACACTGGAACACGAATATTGCCAAAGCTGAGAGGTCATATCCTAATTCGTAAAAGTATGTCCAAAAATTTCGATATAATGTCTTGTCTCCATGCTACATCTTTCTACATTATTGCTTTTGATAACAGTAGCCCCTATTGAACTTTACTTCCATCTAAAATGCAGACCAGTGGATATTTCACAAAACCCAGACACACTTTTGGGCTTTGATGTATCATCTCCCAGTATGCAAAGTTTACGCTCCTTTGATTGGTCCTCGGGGTCCTAAATGGAAATGTTATATCTGCTACTACGGGATTTTTTAGTTCCAAGAAAGCTGACTTTTACCACAGGTAGCGAATATTATTCTTGTGTTGATAAAATAACAAAAGACTTGAAAATACTTCGTTTTTCTTCGTTGTGTTTCCTCTACAAACTGCTCTTCAGCTCAGACTGTGCTGTCTGTCTGGGCCCAGTGAATCCCCCAATACCACGTTTCTTGATTGTGTTTCCTCTCCAAACTGTTCTCGATCCAAGCTGTCCTGCCTAGGCCAGTTCTTCTCAACATAACAGAAATTCAAACCTGACCTTGAGAAGAACTGGCCTAGGCAGGACAACTAGGATTGAGAACAGTTTGGAGAGGAAACACAATCAAGAAACGAGGTATTAGGGATTCACTGGGCCCAGACAGACAGCACAGTCTGAGCTGAAGAGCAGTTTGTAGAGGAAACACAACGAAGAAAAACGAAGTATTTTCAAGTCTTTTGTTATTTTATCAACACAAGAATAATATTCGCTACCTGTGCTTTTACTAAGGGCACTGTAAAACGTGACTGGTAACATCGCTAATACCACAAAATAAGATGTTGTCAAACGATTAGAAACTCGCAGCATCGCTATGTAAAAAGTCCACAAAAATCTCTAGCAAACACTAAAGAGGCCGCATATCAAGAAGGATGAAGGGACCCTAATTTCGTTTTGGAGGTCAAGTGACTCTGGTTAATTCTCAGAAGAAATTCTCTTGCAAAATTTCCAGCTTCTTGTTTAGATCCAAATTATTGTTACTTTCAGTATAAAGATAAGGATAGAAGTTGGCTTAAAGGGAATCGACATAGTTAAAAGCTGGCCCGGACCAGGTTAAAAATATAATCTATTGAAATTGATAACTTCGACACGTGCGGCTTTATTGTGGAGCCAAGGAAACAATGAATGCGTAGGCGTTTTCTATAACCAATTTATAGCGACTACGAGATATAGCTATGTCTATTCCCTTTAAACTGTAGCCTGTAGAATTTGCTATGAGCAGGGCAGTAACCTTAGCGAAGTGCAGATTCATGAGTAGAACTTTCACACTAATTTTCGAAAAACCTGCTTAGGGTTATATCGGATATCCGGTAGGCCGATCAATTTTTGTGACACCTGAAATTAATATCGTCTCTTGATCTGCAGTTCAAAGTTGAACTTTCTATCCAGATTAAAGCAGGATATTTTAGGATGCATTTAACCCGGTAATCACTAACATCTTCCAACAACAGTTCAGTTTCTGGACACTCTATAAAATCTTGAGATTTTTCTTCAACAGTGTCTGGGACGAAGCAGACTTGATGATATCTCCAAATGTTTCAACTGAGCTCCTTCAAGATATTTTGATACCACTAGAGCATGTTCGTATCGCTGCGAGCTCTGCTCTAGCCGCTGCACTGGAGCAATATCCTGCTATCGCACCAATTATTCGTGACCAGCTTTTTGAGATGTATGAAGAACATAATAAGGTGAAGAAATTTTATTATTTTTTGTTTTTCAATTTGTTTTCAGTGGGCTTGTCAGGATTTCTAGCTACTGAAAGCTAATTTAGGTCCACTGTGCATGCCGCATCCAGGCATGGGACCCCTAGTTTAATGTCCCTTCCGAAGGACGATGAGGTGAGTTGTAAGGCCAGATCTCCTAGGTCACCCTTCCGGAGTTTGACCTCAATCGACCGAGCTTAACTTCAGTTACCTGACGAGAACTGTTTAAGCCACTCGGCCACTCACCCCATACTTATTGTAGCTAGTTGCTTGTGGATTTTGCGTTGTGTCTTGAAGAATTTTGCTATGGTACTATTTTGTTTTATAAAGAAATTTTTTACCACAAATGAAATAACTAAGCTACTACTGAATTATGTAAATTTTCTATGGCATTTCTATGGCTGACATAGCTGGAAAGGACATGATGTCGGCGAGTTGCAACTATGAAAGAATTGCTTCTGTAGTGTAATAAAATATCGCTGGAAACATAAATTAAATGTAAGGAAAACTTCAAGAAAGAAAAGGAAATTGGAAACCGATCCACTTCTTTGAAGGGGGTTTACTCGAGTTCTGATCCACAACTGTTCGCGTTTACATGGGACCAGATCGATTTGTATTTTTATGAACTCTTTACAGCTCTCTGGTAAACCTTTTTTGTCTCATTTTAATTAGATCCTTTGAAATTTTGCACTCCAATGTCTCTTTACCTCGTCTCTGATTTCCCTCTTTGAAGGGTCAACAGAGGCTTTTTAGTTTTTTCACATCACTTACTTGCCGTTACAGTTTGGATCCGCTCCCACCCGTTTACTCTAGACCTGTTTGGAAACAGATCCAAATAGGATCACTTACCAAAGTGATCCCGTTTGGGTACTGATAGCAGATCCAAATGGGTTTGGATCCGTCGGGTCCCGTGTAAACGCAAGGCCTATCCATTGCAGTTTGGTTGCGGATCCATTTTGATTCGATCTCGTGTAAAAGTGGGTCTTAGTTGCTTGACGTCAAGAAGTTTAGTTATGGTTGAATAGAATATTTGTTTCAAACTGTTACCTTTTCAACAGGTCCCACCACCAGTTTTCGATAATCTTGGTAGGGTGTCTTCTGCCCCTTTCGTGGATAAATGGGAATCAAGAGCTGGCATTGGCATGTCGCTTGACAAAATTGCAATTTTTATACCTACAGATGAGGTTTGTTGGATAATTTTACAATATGTCCAAGGAATGTTATAGATTCAGCCACTGAGTAGTAATTGGCCATAGTTGATGTGAAATAAATTCTTCAAATGTTTTGCGAAGGAGAAGCTATTTGTCCGAACTCTGTCCTGTCCGAGGTTTCATACCTTTCGAATGAAGAAGCGTTTTCGAATGTATGCGTTTTGGGTAACTTGAAACGCCGTTTACGTGTGGACGCAAGGCGCAAACGTAAAAGAAAATATGCGTTTACAGGCGTAAACGTATAAGTGTGGATTGGGCCTCAGTTAAAAGATGAGTTTGTGAATAGCCTAATGCATTTGCTGATCCGACATGTGCCTGAAGAAGGCAAAGCAAATAGATTCAGTATTGTTTTAGCTATTACCTTGTCCTGTTTATAGAACAGCACTATATACCCAGGTAATTTATTGTAAATGAGGCATTTTGATGTAGTTAGTGCCTAGTAGCCAATTTTCATAATGCTAGTTCGATTTGTTTGAATGAAGACAATTTTCCTTGACCCATTCGTAAGCACGAGACACTTACACAACCCCCTTCATTTTTTGTAGATTGAAGACCTATTTACATTTTTCGTGCCTGGTGCTCTTGGTGATAGAAGTGAAAATGTCAGAAAACAAATGCTGGATGCTGCTGTGTCTGCAATTAATGCACATGGAAAAGTATTTTCTTTCCTTCCAAATCAATTGTTACATTTTGTGATTGGATACTAAAATTTTCGACGAATGGAGAAAAATGGAAAAATTGTGATGAGACCAAAATTCGAACTCGGAACCTTCTGCTGTCGCGGCAGATAGTCTACCAGTTGACATATCTCACCGTGCTAATACTTGTAAGCACAGATCATAGATATCCATACTGGTGTGGTGACGTAATCTCTGTTTTTGTGACTGGACAGGTTGGAAGTGACTGGTTAACAATGTAATGAGCCAAAGCGTCATAATTGTTGTTCTTCTCTTTGTTTTCATGATGAAATATCTGAAATATTCCATTTTCTCCTCAGGACAACATGAACGAGCTTCTCAAGATTTTCGATCAATTTCTTGGAACAGCAGGAGAAACTTCATCACATGATATCATCCGCCAGTCAGTAATCATTCTCATGGGATCGCTGGCGAAACATCTTGATAAAACAGACCCAAAGGTAGCATTGACTTGTAGCATTAATTCGATTATATTAATGTTTCTTTCTTATCAAAAATTTCTTTCAACAGATTAGATACATCAAAAGCCAAAAGGTTCGGACGAATGAATTCGGACAAAATATTTTTGACACTTTCGCCACATTCCTTTCCAATGCAAAGCGTCTCTTGAGTGAGAAATGACATTTTCGAAACTGGAAATGTTCTGATCTGACTTTCCACGCTGCAAAATTTTGAGACATTAAATATGCCGGACTACAACAAATTTCGGACATTACTATTTTCGGACGTATTTAATTGCCGTAAATATTAACGTCCAATAATTTTAGCTTTTAATTTATTGTGTTTCAAATGCAACTCAGTGTCCGATTTAGAAAAAGAAAATATGTATCTCTTGTAAGATCTCTCTTTTCTTGTTTCCAGATTCGCCCAATCATTGCAAAGCTGATGGACGCACTTTCTACACCTTCACAACAGGTAATTTAGCAGATTTTTTAGCCTTCCGACTGTTTTGTGCACCTTCTATTGCAAAATTTTTGCAGAACATTCAGTTAGACAAAGCGCCTTTTTTGTTTCTACGGTAGCAACTTTATAGTCATTCATTCGTGGGCGAGAGCCAAGTACAGCTATCCTTATCATATCAATATTCAATTGTGTATATTTGATAAATGAGACAAACTTTATACTAGGGAGTCGTTTTTATGCTATATATACCCTTTTCTTGCGCTTGGTTTTCCATTCCTTTTGTGCCCTTCTTTCAGTTTTGAATTTCCTTAATTTCCTCATGTTTCTTTCTTTGCTCAGAAAGGTTATCATCACTTCAACTCCTGTTGTCGCTTCGTCGACATTTATTTCCTTTGCTAATCAAGTAGAAACATTCTTGCATCTTAAGTGCATTTACATTCTGGAACATTGTACCATACTTTGGTCCATTTAAATCCCACTAACCAGCATTACAAATTTCATAAACCTATCCTTCTTTGCAGGTGCAAGAGGCTGTTGCTAGTTGCTTACCACCTCTCTGCTCCGCCATCAAAGATGAAGCCCCTGGTCACATTAAAAGACTGCTCGATACGGTAAGATTTCTATTCAAATGTCGGTAAAGCATTATGTAAGACATCTGTTGATTTCATTTGCCATAACGAAAGTAATGGAGCCATTTGCATGGTTTTGTATCAGAAAATGGCCAATGAATATCCGATAGGAAACGATCCAAGATCTAATTTGTCAACACCTCCATCTAATAGGTCGGACCGTCATCAAAAAATTGCCACGATGGATTTACAGCAAAGTACCCAAGCTCCTTCCAAGCCATTTTAGTCAATGAAAAATGTGATACAATTTTACACACACTTTTTTTCAAGATTTGAAAAATTTGAGCCCTATGCTTGGAGCGCACTGGAAGGTGTGAATCTATTCTCCTGAAGGGAAAATCGCTTTGTCTTCTCAGGAATCCAAGTCTTCTGTTTTACAAAATTTACCCTTGTTGAGCAGGATTAGTCTTGACTATTTCTCGGCCCGTTCGTTTCTTCCTGCCATTTGTTAACGAAGTGAGCACACCTATCTAATCCTGGGTATGGAATGAGAGAATGGAATAGGTGTCTCATGATCGAGCGTCGATTTTAATCAATGATTTTTGTTTCCTTTTATTAGCTGCTGAATGCAGAGAAATATGGAGAAAGACGTGGTGCTGCTTATGGTTTAGCTGGTATGGTCAAAGGATTAGGAATATTATCATTGAAACAACAAGATGTTATAAGTACACTTACTACTGCCATTCAAGATAAAAAGAATTACAGACATAGAGAAGGTTTGATCAAAATTAATCATTTGTGTGGCAGAGCAGAAAATGCACACGCATGCCAAAAAGACTCGTAATGTTGAGTCCTCCTAGCTCCCTGCAACAGATCCCAAAACTCCGCAACACTTGGTATTTTGTTCCGTGGGTCCTAAACTCTTGATTTATAATTTCAAAAAGCTTATCTATCTAAACACTTCCTTATCTCAGATTGCTCGATGACGTCATTTTACGCAGTTTCTGCTCTGTTTATTAGTGTTATTCAAATCTTTATTTCTTATTGTGTGCATCAGTTTGAAACCCCCAATCCCATACCTGTTTATCATTCTTCCTTTTATCCCTGCAGTTGTTTCTGTAGATTAATGCAAAAGATACAAATATTATTTGCTGTTAAAGTTGAAGAAAGAAATCATAGTTTAAAGGCTGATTTCCAGTCAGGGAATTTTCCGAGCGGGCGGAAATCCTATTGGTTGCGGGAGAGAAAACGTCCCTCTGAAATTTAATAGATAGTTACGGCTGAGGAACGTTTTATTGTCGAAAATTCCGCCCGCTAGGAAAATTCCCCTGACTGGATATTGGCCTTAAGGCTAGTTTTGATTTCATGGAACTAGACATCTATTGTTTTGCGACAAGATACCACTTTTGATTTGAATAGAACGTTGGGCATGACAAGCTTGCTAACTGTGTAAAATTCCATCCGCTCGGAAAATTTACTGAGTGGAAATCAGCCTTTAGAAGTGCCACATTTCCCTTTCAGGAGCTTTGTTTGCTTTCGAAACGCTTTGCAATATGCTTGGAAGACTGTTTGAGCCATACGTCGTTCACTTATTACCTCATTTACTACTGTGTTTTGGCGATGGGAATCAATATGTCCGTGAGGTAAGCCATAGACCTAATCGGCTATTGTTTATTTTACCCATTTCGAGTCATGTGACCATACCCTTGGGAAGTTTTAGTATTATGCTACTTTTCGTGCCAATGGTGCAACTTTGCATGACATGAAATATGTTAGACAAATCAAAAGATGTTCTATCACATGAAGTGAAATGGATGCAAACAAACCTTAGCCGATTTGTCTGTTGGACCACATGTTACTCCAAAGGGCTCTTTGTCAATTAGTTTACAGCAAATATCATTGTTATTTAAGGATTATTTCCTGTTACTGGCAGCATAGAGCTCAAATCTTTAAAAAGACGGGTGTAAAATTCTTCTTTATTTTTCTTTGAATCAAAGTGCTTGAAAGGAACTTTAGGTAATTTGCTGTAAATCTGCCGTGGCAATTTTTTGATATCGTGATTAGCTTTAAAATGGCGGCATTTATTGATTTCGAGGTTGTGACGTCATCAAATTTCTAAATCCCTAACCAGAAGAGCTACAAATTTCTGCTTGCAATCATGTTGTAGACCTTCATAAACTATGGTTTTCTTGAAGATTGCGTCAATTTTCCTCAAGTAGTTTAGGAGTTACGATGATTTTAATTTTCTCAAAATTTTTGATGGATTTTTACAAAAATAATCAAAATGCCGCCATCTTGAAAATAATCAAGATATTAAAGAATTGCCACGGCAGATTTACGGAAAATTACCTAAAGTTTCTTTGAAGTCATTCAATTCATGGAAAAATTTGATACAATTTCACACCCACCTTTTTTAAGATCTGAAAGATTTGAGCTCTATGCTGTTACTGGCTTATTCCCCATAGCTTTAATTCGAATATGAATGAGGGAGACATGTTGGAATAGTCAATAAGGAAGTGTACTATATCAGTCTCGCAGAAAGATCCCAAAATATTTATTCCAATCTCGCAATTAATCGTACTTTTGTGACACTAAAATGTCCAAAGGCATGTTTCTAGCCTACAGTATCTTTGATTAATTAATCACTAAGCTTGCCCTTAGCAAAATACGCTAAAGTTAATTATCCTGTCTTATATTACAGGCGGCAGATGAGACAGCAAAAGCTGTGATGAGGAATCTCAGTGCCCATGGCGTCAAACTCGTATTGCCGTCGCTCCTTAAAGCTTTGGAAGAAGATTCTTGGAGAACAAAGACAGGTAACTTATTCCAATTGATTTTATTTACTGCTTGCGATTTTGTGTATCTACCTAAAAATTTGTTTATTCAAAAAATTTATTGACAATTACCACGTGAATTTTTATTGCTCTAAATATATCAGAGGAATCTCTTCTTTCAAGCTTTTCAAGACATTATAAGGTGAAGTTGCAGTTTTTAGCACCAAACGCTGGGATCATGGAAGTAGCCAACCGCTAATCGAGTCCGCGACCCTTTCTAATGACACTCAAGTGGTAGGACTCCACTAAGTATCGAACCCTGTCCGCTTGACTGTTCTGGCTGCAAAGTCAGAGGATTACACCACTGCACCACAACACCTTCAAGATGAAGCATTCCTCATGAGGTGTACACGCTGAGACGCCTCCTTGAAAGAATCATGTTGTAATATTTTGCATTTCAAAAGTATCAAAGCATGTGTGGAATTTTATATGCTTGGTCTTTTCATTAGCTGAGACGTTAAGCATGTTTGAATATATTGCGTGCGCCATAAATAAATTCATATTTCTGACAGCCAATTGACAAAATCAGCTAAGGTTTGTTTTACGCATTTCAAGTCGTGTGACCATACTTTTGGGATAATTTAGTGTCTGATTACTGTTTGCATTCATTGAACAAGTTTTCATGGCACGAAACAGAATTCAAAAGATGTCGTATCTGGAGATTGAGCACATGATGTAGATTTGGTGTAAACAAACTGTAGCTGATTTTGTCTATTACAACGAATTTGTTAGTTTTTGAATTCGAGCTTTTGCACCCTTGTTGATGAAAGCATGTAGTAAAAAAATATTTTTCTTCCTCGTAGCAAGCCAAGCATCTTCGTTTCTTTTTACATACTTTCTTCTTCTTTCCTAATATACCACCCCATTCTATCCCTTTTGCTTTCTCTCCTCTTTATTTCCCCCTCTTTTCCTTCCCCCTTCCTTTCTTTCCCTTCTTTTCTCCTTCTTTCCATTTCTTTTCCCTATTTCCCTTCTTCCTTCCCGCGAAATTTGAGCATTTCTGCCACCTTCCTAGTAGCGTTGCTACCAAGCGACTTCGTTTTTTTAACTCTGAGTAAAATCTTAGTCACCTTACTTAATCATTCATCATTTATCCTTTTCTTCCTATAGGAAGCATTGAACTTCTTGGGGCAATGGCATACTGTGCACCAAAACAGTTATCGTCATGCCTGCCAAGTGTTGTCCCAAAATTGATCGAGGTGCTGGCTGATTCTCATGTCAAAGTCCAAAAGGCAGGCCAACAAGCTTTGAAGCAAATTGGATCAGTTATTCGAAACCCTGAGATTCAAGGTATGTTGCTGAGCTTTACTATATTTACAGTTTTCCTATTTTAAATATCTGTGTAGGATATTTTATATACCGGGTGAGTCAAAAAAAAACGCCCGACGTTTGAAAGGCTACTGCTCTCCCAGTACGTAAGCAATGATATTTTGCAATATCTGATTTAATAGCTAACATATTCAATTATTTTTAGAATTTTTCCTGGCTAAAATCGGTCACTCCGTTCAGATTCTGTGAGCGATTTTCTAAAAAGATTCCCTTTGAGGAACCTGAAAAAACGTGCTAAAATTACAAGCAAAAGTCCCTAATGTGTTTACCTCACAGCGATGACTTTCAGCACGCTTTAGCACGTTCTTTCCCATTGGTGGGCTGAAAAGTCTTCCCCCTAGTGTGAATAACTTATTCAGGGGGATTCCATTCTCCCAAGAGGATGAAAAACATGAACACATCCTAGAGTCATTATTGCTTGGAAGGAGAACAAAGGGAACTTTTGCTTGGTGTTTTCACTCATTTTTGCAGGTTTTCGAAAGGAGATCTCTGCAGAAAATCTCATATTTCGATGGGAAGGAATGACCGATTAAAGCCGGGTAAATTACTGAACCTGATTTGATGTATCAGGGATAAAACAAGACAGTTTTCAATATCATTGCTTTGATATTCAGGGAACAGGATTTTTTCAAACGCCGGGCGTTTTTATTGACTCACCCGGTAGATGTTCAAATATACATATTTTGATGAAGGCACCTAATCCTACATTATGAGCATAATGCACCTGAAAGGCCTGGCATCTAACATGAAACAGGCGTCAGTATCTATCTGTAGTTTGTAGTGATTGTTTATGCGTATTTATCTGTAACTGAATATTTAGTTGTAATTACGGTGAATATCTCTTTATGTTAAAACCACAAGGTAGTCATTGTCTACTGCTCCTTATGGTATCGTCCCTGTAGTGTGGTATAGTCGTATAGTAATTAGAAAGTATAGTAGTATGTAACCTTGTATTGTAACATTTTAGATGGGTATAAAAAAAGGTTTCCCTACTCTTTATTAAATATATTCTACTCTTGATTTATCATTTCAAAAGACTTATGTATCCAAACACTTCCTTATCTTAGATTGCTCGATGTCATAATTTTGACATATTGACACATTGCATGGTTTGAGTTTGGTGTGGAACTGCCAATCCCTTTATCTCCTTTAATTTTTTGCTTCGTATTCCTCTTTTCTTTTCCTGTTCCCAGTAGTTTTCTTTAGTTTTTGAAGTTGTATGTGAAAATTGTAAGTGCCGTTCTTGGTGTAGGCCAGATGACCTTGTGTCTTCTTACACCAAGAGCGGTACAGTATTAATGTATTTCAGTTTCTTTTAATGTTAATTTATTATGAATAGAAAAAAAAACATAATTTTATGCAGTTTCTGCTCTGTCTTGTGGATCTTTAGTTAGAGCAAGAAAGGAATGCCTTTGACTTGTACTGTGTACCCTGGCCCAACTTTTCATGTCCACGGGCATGAGTTTTCGATTTATGAAAATAGGTCCCTACAACATGTGTATATTACAAAATTTTACAGAAAGGACCATCCTTACATCTCCTTTTGCATCTTTATTATGTGTGTAAAGTTCAAACTTTGCACATATTTACGCGCTTTGATAAAGGATGTAAAGACCACATTTACAAGTTAGTGAAAATACTCGTCAAATATCATATTTAGCAACCTCTTAATGTTTCTCTTTCGTTCCAAATGTACTCAATAACTCACATCAGCACAAAATGCTTTTTAAAGGTTTAGGTTCAGTTATCTTATGCCCGTCAATCACACTTTTGCAGACCTTTTATGAGTCAATATAACTAGTGATTGCTGATCAACTGACTCTGCCCTTTTCGTAGAAATCTCTCCAATTATCCTGGGAGCTCTGGCAGATCCTGGTAAAAACACAGTTCTTTGTTTACAAGCATTGCTCAATACATCATTTGTGCATTTTATTGATGCCCCATCACTTGCCATCATCATGCCAATTCTTGAGAAAGCCATGATTCAAAGAGCCACAGAAACGAAAAAAATGTCAGCACAAATTATTGGAAATATGTATGCTCTCACTGATCAGAAGGTAATGTGGTATTTTCTTGGTTATTACGGAATTGATTTTTCATCTCCCAACTTTTTCATACATTCTCATTAAAACTGAGAACCCAATCCGTGCAATACATTGAGCCAAAAAGATATTGGGTCCTCGAGCTCTTTGTACTGACGGTTTTCTACCACTTCATTTTCTTCCTTTAATAAAAAGTAGCGAAAACTAATGTAGGTTTTTTTCAACAAACCTGTGGCTCAAAGTAGGCGTCAGAAGATTCCTCAAAGCACAAAAAGTTGACACAGATTTTCTCTTATTTCCTATAGGATCTTGCACCGTACTTGCCAGCCGTCATTCCTGGATTGAAGAAATCTTTACTCGATCCATCACCCGAGGTATTTAGTTATGTAT
Source organism: Aurelia sp. 3 sensu Dawson et al. (2005) (assembly GCA_964020215.1). Lineage (NCBI taxonomy): Eukaryota > Metazoa > Cnidaria > Scyphozoa > Semaeostomeae > Ulmaridae > Aurelia > Aurelia sp. 3 sensu Dawson et al. (2005). The sequence continues at coordinate 18,174,948 of OZ026584.1, forward strand.
GCGTACAATATAGAATCGAATTTCAAATTTTGTAATAAGCTGCTATCACTCTTGCTGGTTCATGGCAAATGCCGCTCTTGACAAACTATCCTAATGAAGCTTCGTCACACTCAGATCTTGGCCGGACTTTATGCAGTATTTGTGACAGCAAACTGCATGGTTTCTGTAAAACTGAATAACCTTTGAACCCATTTATATGCATATTTCGAGGTGAACTTGTCGTGGTTATGATAATGTATAATGTTTTTCATTCGATATATTTTCTTTTATGGCTCTTAATGTTTGCATAGTTTTTTTTAGTTCTGTTTATAAAATGAGTGATTTTTAATAAGTTATATCGTGGTACAAAACTTTTCAATGTCTTTGAAATTCAAGACCATATGATAAAATCACAGTATGAGAGTTGTCAAATGGTAGCTACAAATGAGATGATTCGTTTTTCTGCAAGTTTCGAAATTTCGCTAATCTTTTTCCCGAATCTTTCTATTTTGCACTCAAACGAGCAGTTTTCTGTGTTTTCTAATATGATTTTGCTTTCCAGGGCCATGGCCCATTCTCAACTGTTTCTCCAATGGAATATAGCTGTTTTTAGTCATTCGAAAAGAAAATACATCATCTCTTATTTCATAGGTACGAGGAGTCTCGGCCCGAGCACTTGGCGCTATGGTGAAAGGAATGGGAGAAGAATCATTCAACGACTTGTTGCCTTGGTTGCTTGAGACGCTGACGTCAGAACAAAGTAGTGTTGATAGATCAGGCGCTGCGCAAGGTTAGTTTTCGTTCTACCTGCAGTCTTTGTATAAGCTGCGAGTCTTTGCAAACTTTGCAAAACTTGACCGTCAGAATGTTCTTCCCCGTCTTCTTTAAATATTTGCTTAGAAGTAACTTATAATTTGCTAATACTATCGTTTCGATCTTCAGCTAATCATCAACATCATCATCGACATCAAATCAATATTTAAAGTTGGTATCTACAGTAGTATCAATTAACAGTAATTCAAACCAACTTTTTACAAACATAATATATACAAGCTATCAATGGCACACCCCCAGTAACGACCCCGCTGAAACGCTGTCCCACCAAGGTAAAAGGACGACCCGCCAGGAAGATGTGTTACCCCGCCAAGGTTGAGTTTAAACACTCTCCCCGCCTTGTTTCTGTTGCTTTCCAGTCGAAATTGTTGTTTCCCCGTCAAAAATTATACAAGTTCCATCGCCGGTAATAACCGAAAGGCTTTATTTCCCCGTCACGATATTTTCAATCCCCGCTGTAAATGTATGATTTCATTATTTTCTCGCTCTTAAAATTTCAACCGTTTTAAAAAGGCATTTCATAATTTTCACCGTTTTGAAAATGTACCGGCATCGTGTGAACGCAGTCTTTGAATATTTTTGCAAAACATACTAACATTCCAGGTTCTCCTTGATAGTTTAAATTTTCATTGCTAGGTTTGGCTGAAGTGTTGCATGGACTTGGAACCGAGCGATTAGCCAAGCTGATGCCAGATGTCATAAAAACAACATCGAAAGAGGATCTTGCACCTCATGTGAGAGAAGGATATCTCATGCTATATATTTATCTACCTGCAACGTTTGGTGACGCATTTGCTAGTTATGTTGGACCGATTGTGCCATCCCTGCTGAAGGTATATTTGATTTCATTGAATTTGCTTTTACAGTTGTTTGGATTTTTAAGGTTTCTGAGGCATGCTAAACATGCATCCGCTGCTAAAACAATCTGCTGAGTATTTCGTCAGTTACTTTCTTACAGCAAGTCATTGGAAAAGCTCTGAGGGAAGTAGTGTTTTCAAGCTATGCCGTAATGTTTCTTACCACAGGAACACATTCTGGTTCTTGAATAGCCACATGCCGGGTATCCCAAAAAGACGTATACAAATTTGGTTGGGTCCAGTGATGTGAATTTAACTTTAATCAATAGCTTATAACTCTCACGATCTTCCTCAATAGTTAACTTTAACATGGATAACTCGTTTCTTGGCATTGGTACTTTGGGAGCAGAGATACAGTAAAAACCCCGCAAACAAGAACATAGCAAAATAAAAACGTGCAGACTGATTTTGTGGAAAAAGACACCCAAAGATAAGAACCATAAACAGACTGATTTACTTCAATGTTCTTATGAGATGGTACACTTAATTAAGAAATCTCATCTTCATCATAGCAGTGTAAACAAGCTCCCAACGATTGATAACTGAGCAGGATATACAAATTGTTTTATCAAGCCATATAAACTGATTTGTCAACAACAAAAATACCATGTTCTCTAATATTTAAATGCAGTCATTATACCTTCAAGTCTTTTTATTTAACACATAATGTATACTGCAGCTTTATATTCATCATAGGCACAAGTGTCCTTGCAATAAGGAACATACCCTGAAAATGCGATAAGTACCTCAAGCAAGCCAGTCTGTTTTATAGAAAAGTATGTTCTTGTTTGCGGGGTTTTACTGTATTAATTCTGAAAGCTCAAATTTGTTCACACCTTGAAATCTTTAAAGTTGCTGTGAAGCATTCAATTCAAACAAGGGCAGATTTTGTAACACAATAGCATCAGTCGCTTTGGTTCACACCTCAATTCAAAGCGATTAATCAATGCAGACAAAAGAAATTCTCTCAAGCAGAAATTGAAAACAAACGAAGCCGCAAAGTTGCCCTGAAACCAGTACGGCAAACTCTCGTTTGGTGCGGGCGAGGTGAGGTTTTTAGGAGAAGTTATGTGCTTATAACGAACGAAGATGGGTAAATCTACAGTTCTTTCTCGCGGATTTTGTTTATTTGATTCAGGAGTAGTGGAGTGACTGCGAACATCTGAGCAATAAATATGCAAAAATTGTAATTCCCTTTGCTCGGTTTCTGAATGAAATACACAAAATCCGCGAGACAGAACTTTAGATTTACCCTTCTTCTTTCGTTATAAGCTCATACCTTCTCTTAAAAACCTCCCATCACCCGCACCAAACGAGAGTTTGCCGTACTGGTTTCAGGGCAACTTTGCCGCTTCGTTTGTTTTGAATTTCTGCTTGAGAGAATTTCTTTTGTCTGCAGACGCTAATCTCTTTGAATTTAGGTGTGAACCAAAGCAACTGATGCTATTGTATTACAAAATCAGCCCTTGTTGATCTCTTTTATGTGGAGATTCTCATTGAAATCAAATTTTCGATAAAGGTTGCAGCAACAAAGGCAACATTCACAAAATACTTGTTTTTCGTAAGTTTGCAGTGGTCAAGGCTCATTGAAAGGAATCTTCAGCTTTCATTTGGTGAAATTAATCGTGAAGCTCATAATTGGTTAGGTAAGCCTGTGGTATTCTGTGTAAGCAGCTGGCAGGAGAAGACACATACTATTCTAAGGGGGCTGGGTCACGTAACCGTAAACAAACCTGTTATCTCTATAATCCGTAATGTTGCCCACACGTGGCCATTGTGCTCTGTACAGATTTCGGTGGATGGGGTGAATCCACAATAAAGTTACTCCTAAAAATCCACCAGTATCTCTGCAATCGTGCAAGAGATTAGTGCTTCGTTTGTTTCTCTACGAAATTCAAGAGTCCATCTTCAAAACAACACCTTCATTTTGAGAGAAGTAATAGAAGGGCTCTGTGATATTGCCTGTAAAAATAATGCGCAAAATCGTCGTTTCGAAAGAAGTTTGTTTACATTACGTGACCCAGCTTCTTTAAATGGATAAAGAAAATATTTGAGCTCTATAGTTTGATGATTTTATGTTTATAAACAATTTTGAAATGGAATTTTACGCTTCATTTTTAGGGTCTTGCAGATGAATCAGAATTCGTTAGAGCAACATCATTAAAAGCTGGACAAAGAATCATCAGTGCATATGCAGACACTGCTATCAGTTTGTTTTTACCTGAACTTGAAAAAGGCCTGTTTGATGATAACTGGAGAATTCGATTCAGTTCAATCCAGCTTTTGGGTGATTTGTTGTTCAAGGTCACAGGTGTTACAGGAAAGATGACAACACATGGAGATGAGGATGATAATTTTGGAACTGCTCATTCAACAAAGGTAAATCTTTTTTCATACGAAGTTACATCTAAAGTTTTCGACAAACATGTTTCAAAATCTTTAAATCGGTGTAAAAAGATGAGGTAATTAAAGGGGCTGTGTGGCAACTGTTTCATTTAAACCCTAAATACCCGAGAATCATAAATCCTTCTGCTCGGCTCCTGAATCAGATAAACAAAATCTGCGAGACAGAAGTTTAGTTTTACCCTTCCTTTTTCGTTATAAGCATATAACTTCTCTTAAAAACCACATTTCGCTTGCAGGAGGCAAGAGTTTTCCCTACTATTTTTGAGCAACTTCTGCGGCCGTGTTTGTTTAATTTACGGGTTGCGAGAATTTTGCTTTATCTGCTGTCAATAATCGCTTTGAAATGATGTGTCAACGAAAGCAGCAGTTGCTGTTGTATTACAAAATCTGTCCTTGTTGCTAGCACGTTGATTTTGTTCATCACGTTTGCCTTATGGGAGCTAGACGCGATCTTGCTCGTGAAGCTTCTTGTGTCACGCGGTAAATCCTGTCAAATGCCGATGCATCATTTTGAGACACCCGGAATATCTTTTCATTTAATGATCTCGTTTTCATTTAACAGGCTATCCTCGACTTGCTTGGTATTGACCGACGTAATCGTGTGCTTGCTGGTTTATACATGGGAAGATCTGATGTTGCTTTGTCCGTTAGACAAGCTTCTTTACATGTTTGGAAGGTTGTAGTTCATAACACAGCAAAGACGCTGAGAGAGATCTTACCTACTCTGTTCACATTGCTGCTTGGATGTCTCGCTAGTACCGTCTATGATAAAAGACAGGTAAGTACAGTTCTTTTCCTAAAATGACCACCCTTTATCGACTCCAAGGAATCCAATATTTAGCCTTAAATTAAGGAATATGCTTCCACTTTGCATCCGATGCAAAATTTAACATTAATCCTCATCAATGATGATATATTTTGGTGCCTTTCCTGTGCATGTAAAAGGACAAGTCCGGGACTTGTATGGTTAATTCTAGAAAAGAAAGTTACCAAGTACCAATGCGAATGATGAACTTATTTCGACATATGGACGTTGGTAACAGCTGTAAATTAATTAAAGATTCGGCGAATTTAGGCCAAACATAGTCGCCATATTTTCATCAAAACACGATAAAGAGGCTAGCAAGGATTAGGAGGCAAGAAGCAAACGGGTGGCCTTGTTTCGTTGAATGTGACGTCAGTAAAGCACATATTCTTTTCTTTTATGACGTCACTAGCCTCTGATCACTTATCTGAATACGCGATTTCGCCGAGAAAGGATGAAAATGATGGGAAAAAGCACGAGGCACCATTCCTAGCAGTGTAGCTTTGTATCTTATCATCAGTCATACCAACGCCGGATTTGTTCTTTAAAGAATTTACCTTTGTTTTTGTAGGAATTTTCTGACTTTTTTCAATAACCGTATTCTCCTATGAGTTCAAACAAGCCTTTCTGCATGTTTGGCTTGCCACAGATAAATGCAGGTACCCAAGAATAGAAAAAGAATGAAAACATCCAATGCTCCTTCTTGGCCTGTGTTCATCTACAGCCTTGTTGTAACTTTTTACTATCATTCTGCTTAGAATTCAAATGGTTGTTGGGTCGATAAAAGCTGTTGAAATTATTCGATTATTTCTTGCGTTAGTAAGAATGTGATATCATGATTTTTTGGATTTTTATAATGACCATCGCCACTACTCCTAAAATATTACTTTTCTTGTGTCGATTCTCTGGAAGCTAGAAGGTAAATATTTACTTTCGGTTCCATCACGAAGAGACGGCTAAAAGAATAACTGTTTCAATGTTCTACCAATGTGTTGTTTGTTCGTTTTACAGACTGCAGGAAGAACCCTTGGTGACCTGGTTCGAAAACTCGGCGAAAGAGTCCTGCCTGAGATCATCCCAATCCTTGAAAAGGGCCTTGACAGTGAAAGAAGCGATGAACGACAAGGAGTTTGCATTGGCCTAAGTGAAATCGTTAAATCTACAAGCAGAGACATGGTAAGTATTTCAGTGACTATTTCGTTTATAGATTTTGGGATTACTTAAAATTTCCTAAGCTTTGTGTGGGTTAGGTTTTTTCATTTTGAATTCGTCAGCAAGAATTCCGGTTCAATGTGAGATAGATTTTGTAAAAAGCGTAAATTTCGGCGAATTTTCAAAAGGTTTGTGTAAAGTACTCTTGTACGGAACTTCAGACTTGAATATAGTCGATAACAGAATGATTATTGAGGTAAAACAATTTTTCATTGAACAATCCAAGAGATTGTGATTGCAACTTTTTTCGAGTAATTTCATAGCAGCGACCTCCCTCTGTTTTTCTTTCCCTTTCTACGTTGCTGTTTCTTGCTTGTTTCTTTACTCCTTGCTTTCTTTGATTTTGGTTCTTCTTTTTGGGAATTGTGTGTTTTATTTTGGTAAGGCCCGTCTGCAGTGGGAACAAGGTGACTCCCTGTCTTTTCCTGCTGTGGATGGGACCTGTATATTATTTGTAGTTAAGTTAGTTTGGCTTGATAAGGAAGAAAAATAACGTAAATCTTCCAAACGATACCATGATTTCCTTGCGCTGCATTTTTTGAAAGTCTCCACGCCTTCAGATGTTGAGGTATGTTTTTGGGACCAGATCAAATATTCTTTGAGAATCATCTCTGAATGCGGTAAAATATGACGTCCTCAAATTTAAAAGAGAAGAGCGACACATTTGTACTTCACCAACTAAAGTTATCATGAAAGTTCTGATTTTTCTTTCTTTCAATCAGAAATTACAATGGTTTAGTTTCTTTAAACAAGTATCTTTTCATGAAAGAAAAAGGCTGCAGTTCAGAAAATATCGAAATATAAAAAATCTTTGCAGTTGAACTACCGTGAAGTTCCTGAATTCCTCTCAATCAAACACTGCAATACAAAGAACGGAATAACAGTTTATACGATCTTGCTTAGGAGATTTTACGCCTATATTGTCCTTCAGGCCGCTGTTAATTGGTTCAAGTACCTTGTTTTTTAAATTGTTTGTTATAAGACTTTGTAACAATGATGAATTTTCAAAAAAATTGCACATCAATCATATTTTATTTCTAGATTGTTATGTTTGAAGAATCCTTGGTTTTAACCGTCAGAAAAGCATTGCTGGATCCATTGCCAGAAGTGCGAGAAGCAGCAGCAGATGCCTTTGACAAATTACATGATACCATCAACCAAAAAGCATTGGATGGAATATTACCACATGTCCTTCAGAAACTTGTGAGTTTGTTTTTAACCTTTGCTATACAGCTGTTTTTTTTTAACTCTTGCATTTCGTTGTTGAGAAACTGCATGACAGGGTACGTAGGAATAAAGTGGGTAGTCTGTGGTAAAATGGGTAATGTTGATTGATGAAAAGCATGAGACTCTGAACTGGCAAACTCTGTCAAAATTTTTCGCCTTACCCATTTGACCTAAAACCTTGCCATTTTACCTCAGTAGGCCCAACCATTTCCCAAATGCGTAGCTTTTTCGTTACAATTTCTTTGCCTCACTGTTGTGTCAGGCTCCTCAGTTAACCTTGTAATGAAAACAATATACCTGTTTTTCCACAAGAGAATTACAAACGGTAGACAGCTGAGAATATTGTTTAGAGGATCCTTGTCCCGAAATCGATTTAGGTTTTCACTTTAGATTGTAAGGCTCAAAAGAGGGGAAGAATTGCACGAATCAAATGTACAACAAGGAATTCTTCTGAGTTGCCTTCGCCCTGTTTAGGACTATCTGGATGACTTCATTGGTATAGTTAACTCTTGAAATACCGTTGTGCCTTTAATGGACATTGTTATGTATCGGGCCGAGCAGCACATGAGAGAACAGGCTCATGTCTTGCTAAAAACCAACTTACATAACTATATTAAAACGAGGCTAAATCAGCAGGACTTCTAACCTTAAAACGAGGCTAACACATTACAGACATATGTCATGTGACACAGATTTGCCTTTTCAAAATTGAATTCATTACGATATTCACAGAACGAAGAAGAGTACTCGGAGAGAGCATTGGATGGACTCAGAAATGTGATGACTGTGAAGAGCAGAGTTGTTCTGCCATTCCTTGTACCGAAGGTACGATTTTTCAAACTTAAATTTGTAACCTTTTTGTTGAAAATAGCACAATTTTCAGGCAGAGGTCAGTGCTCCCATTGTAATTTTGTACGCTCGGTTTATGGAGACATTTTGGCTGTGACATCTTGTTGGGGATACGAACAGGCTAAGTCTCAAGGAATGCCCCAAAAGGGCTCCAGATCGCGCTCGTAATAACGATTCACTTCAATGACATAATATGCAAATTAGCTTGGGTGTTGAGAAGAAGAGCGGAGAACAATAGCAGCGATGCGCATGACAGTGTGGGCCATAACGTTGATTCGTTTCAACTAAGCTGAAACACAATCGGTCAAAACAATAGGATCAGCACTTCATCTACGCAACAACATCCATGGGAATTTTCGACAAATTAGAGATTCAGTTGTCACATTTACACTAAGTAGCATAACCAACGTACGTTGAAGAACTCCCCTCCCCCCCCCCACCCTCGATCATTAAGCGTCCCTAAGATTATTTTACTGATTGAATCTGCAATATTGAGAAAATAAACAGATTCTTGGTACATGAAGGAGCTTCCACTTAGAAGTACCTAAGGGTCCTGATCGTCTCTGTTACACCAACATTTGCACTTCGCAAACCAACCTATAAAATTGTTTACCCCCGCCTTATTCTGGTTTCTCTGGACTTATATTTTGATGATGTTTGATATGATTTTGCCCAAAGTTGGCCGGACATGCAAAGTGAAACGAACCTTAGTAATCATCATTAAAAATCGTTCGTGTTTATTTTTCGTAGCTGTATATTTAGTTTAGTTTAGTTACACGTTTTCTATGTTAATGACTGCGGAGTTGTCATGGTCTCTTGTACTCTGTGTCATTGTCCTTGTAGTTTAGTAAAGTAGCTCGCACGTAGTGTCTTAAGTGGTTCGTTTTGTAAATTTTATATTGAATATATATGAAAAAAGACTTTTCTAACAAAGAACGTATTGAAGTGCAAGTGTATCTTTTTCAGTTAACGACGCCACCCGTGAATACAAGAGCATTAGCAATCCTCTCGACAGTTGCTGGAGACGCATTAACACGACATTTGAGCAAAATCATTCCAGCTATGTTTCAAGCTATTGATAAAAGTCGAAATTCGGATGAACAAGATCAGGTAATTTATAAATACTTATTTCATATCTTCATCTGAGGAAGAATTCAGCATCATCATCATCATCATCATCATCATCATCATCATCATCATCATCATCATCATCATCATCATCATCATCATCATCATCATCATCATCATCATCATCATCATCATCATCATCATCATCATCATCATCATCATCATCATCATCATCATCATCATCATCATCATCATCATCATCATCATCATCATCATTATCATCATCATCATCATCATCATCATCATCATCATCATCATCATCATCATCATCATCATCATTATCATCATAGTTCTGTATAGGGTATGTTGTACCCTTAAAATGTTGTTACTGATATATTTCATTAAGTAGAGACATAAAACCAGTTTAATTTTGCATCGTCTGTTGTATTTGTCTGTTAGTGAAGTTTAATTCATTTTTTCAAATTTTAGCCGTCGGTCACGTGCATATTTTTTGATCGACTGTTAAGAGGAGTTGTTCTTGAAGGGAATCAGTTCCAGGTTTTGTTATATGTGCGATATATTGAACATGTTGCTTATGACAGAAGTTAGCAATGCTGGAAGTTTTTGTTATCATTCTTTAGACGGTCATTTGCTGAACATATATGACCAGTCCAGATCATCGGGTTTATTAGATATGTCTCGGCTTCTGTCTGAGCTTAAAATCTTGCAAGTTCTCGACTAATACGACCAAGAATGTGGCGGCCATTAAAGCTTGTCTTGATCATAATTTTGATTGGGCTAAAAGTTGCGTTTGTTATCATATTTACAGAATATGTTTGGCTCAATTCCCCGGAATGGTATCAAATTTGTCAGCCAATGAAGACTTAGAGGCTATGCTAATCAGAGCCGAAACCAGTTTTGAGCCGGGATGGAGCCCCCCCCCCCTCCCAGGAGCCCCTTTGTCGGAAATTTTCCTCGCTTGTCGGATTTTTTGTGATTTGTAAGTCTACTTTAGAAGATTTGTTGGAGAAGTGGTGCATAAAGCACGAATTTGTTAGTGTTGAAAGATAAATTCTGAAAAAATTATCGCATTTAAGGCATATTTTTCACTGAAATTTACTAATTGTGTCTATTTAAAGTTTGGATTGCGAAAGTTGGCTAAATTTTGGTTGCCGAGGCAGTAGCTCAGTCATACGATGAATAGATTTAACGTATGTTCCTAGAACTGATGTTGTTAATGATTTTACTGTTGGGAAATTTTGGTTTTTTACCCCTCCCCCCCCCCTATACAGTCATGGCTGGTATGACAGAGCAGATAGTGCGCAATGACGTCATCGACCAATCTGAGTTAAGAAAGTGTTTGGACAGGTAAACTTTTTGAAATGATAAATCAAGAGTTTAAGGCCCAAGGAACAAAATATCAAGTGTTGCCTAATTTTGGGATCTGTTTGGGGCTTAAAGTTTCGAGTTTTCGTGCATGCGTACGCAGTTTCTGCTTTGTCGGCTGTTATTGGCCTTGATGCTACTAATGCAGTACGCTCATAGCCTGATTACACGATTCCATGTATTCTCTCATAACAATCATTTAATTCAAAGCAGAAGACTGAGACTCGTGCAGTCACTCTAGTTCGTTCGGTGATCGTATAACCCTGTTCTTGTTTTTTGAGCCATGCTTTTTAACTGTAGGCAATCGAAGGTACAAAGGCATTAATATTGTCAGTCGAAGCTGATGTTGGGATCACTATTATCGTTGATGAACTGATCTCATCGTCAAGACACAATACTCCTGGAGTGCGAAAGGTAAATCCCAAATTTGTAGAATTTGATTTTTATATCCTTGTAATAGGCGCTTTCTTGTTTGTTCTGGAATATTCAAATACGTCGGAATATGTCTTTTTACTTCTTAAAAAGAGGCTTGGATCGAGCGTCCAAATCTGTTAGAATCTGAAAGGAAAACATAAGCACGACCCCCTGATTTCATAAGAAACAAGGCTATAGCTGTGGCATGAAGTTGCTTCTGATATCAGAACACTTTTTCAGAGAGTTATTAGCGACTTCTTAGCGCAAAGTGAGTTAGCTATGGCTCAGTTTACACAAAGCAAGTGTTATCATGAGCGATAGGACACCCAGTGTGTAGCACTTTGAAATTTATATTAGAAGTGAGCCACCTTAACTTATTGTTTATTTGTGTTTTGAACTTATTTTTACTTGGTATACAACCACCTTTCACTGTTTCGTAATTTTAAAAATTTTCGGTTGTGAGCCACCTTAAGTGCAGAGCCACCTTGGCTCACTACCGAAAAACTTAAGATCTGAAGAAACATTGAGCGTCCTCTATCCTTCGATCATCGAAACAAGGGTCGAACGTCGCTTCGAGCGTTATTACTTCGAACTTTGCTTCTCTTCGAGATGTCGAACTTTGAACTAATCAGCCAATCACACTCTAAGAATAGGTACGTGGGTTGACCATATTTAGAAAGTGGTGATCACATTATCACGCCGTAAACGCGGTGGACTTGGCCTAAATTAGTCCCAGTTTTGAAGCTGCATTGTAATGAGTCTCAGTTTGAAGCCATATACATCTTCCAGTTCAATGCAAAAATCTGAGAATCTGGTAATCAGTCTAATTCTGAATCATATGCATTCTTTGAGTAACATTGTCAATCTTACCTAAGAACCATTCTGTTGAGATTTGCATTATCTTTCAAGCCTCCAGTAATAATTTGCGCTGCTTATTAGAAGCTTGATATACAAAGGAAATTAATCTTGTAATCGGGAGTGCTTTTTGCAGTATGGTGCAAAACCGTGCAGCCCTAAAAAGAACTTAATTCACTCATTTGAAAACCAATCAAAAGCCCAGCTATGACCTTAAAGTTCAGTTTGATTTATGCTTCAATTTTCTTGCGTTTTAGGCTTCAGCAATCATGATAAAGACATTCTGCTCTGGTTGTAAAGCCGATTACAGTGCTTATGTACAACAGTTATTCAAAATCATCCTTCAGCTAATGAATGACGCAGACCAGGGTGTTTATACTGAAGCTTGGGGTGCTCTTGATGCCCTTATCAAGGTAAAATAGGCCAAGTATCACAATAAAGCACCGTAACAGTGCTTGAAAAGAGCTTTGGGTGATTTGTTGTAAATCTGCCGTGGCAATTTTTTGATATCTATTTTGTTTTCAAAGTGGCGACATTTTGATAATTTTTGTAAAAAATTCATCAACAATTGTAGAAAAATTAGAATCATCGTAAATCTGAGATTACTTGCGGAAAGTTGATACAATCTTCACGAAAACCACAGTTTATGAAGGTCTACAATATGGTTGCAAGCAGAAATCTGTAGCTCTTCTGGGTAAGGATTTTTAGAAATTTGATAACGTCACAACCACAGAATTGATAAAAGCCCGCCATGTTTGAAACTAACGAAGGTATCAAGAAATTGCCACGGCAGATATACAGCTTTTTACAAAATGTTCCTTTCAAGCACTTTAATTCATAGCCTGATAACCAGACCCAAGTTTTGGTCTGTTAAACGCCGCTACGAAGCTTGTTCAAGCTTCCTTTCAATAATGCTCAGAATCCAAGGTTTTGATGGAAATTTATGCGAATAATTTCACAAATTTCTGTAAACAAACAAATTACCCATGTAGCTCTTGGAATTTCCTGTTAAAAAGGAATATTACAGTTTGAATATGACCTAATTATTTTTGTTCCACCTTGAATAGAAATTTGAATTGCGATGTTTCCTTTTCAGTAAAAATCCGAAAAAACGACATGGTTAATTGGCCTGTTCACAATAAAATCAGCAGATAATGCGCATAAATTTCCATCGAATCCTTGGATTCTAAACAATATTGAAACGAGGTTTGAACAAGCTTTGTGCCAGTGTTTAATGGGTCACTGGTTCTTTTGAACATTTTTACAGATTTTAGCTCTATGCTATGAAAGATGATTGGCACAATCAAATTCAGTGATTTTTCAAAATCTGATTGAAAGTTTTTTGCTCTAATTGCAAATTTCCCTCAACAGCGCCTTGACCCTTCCGAGCAGATGCAACACATTGGCAATCTACGAAAAGCAATACAATATGCTGCAGAAGATGCCCGTGAAGGGAAAATACCAGGATTCTGCATTGTTGGAAAGGTGACACTTTAAGCTCATTAGTAATTTCTGTATCCTGCGCGCAGACTTTACTTTTACGGAGGAGCATGGAAGGGGAAAAGTGAATAGCCTTCGTGCAGATTTTCCCGGGGGGGGGGGGGTAACTTCAATAGGCGGGTGACGGGGGTGTACCATTTGAAATCACACCCTAAAATTTATAAATTTTCGCGAAAACGATACCCCAAAATTTACAGGCCACTGAAAATGTATACCCTAAAATTGTGACAGCAATCCAAAATTTTAAGCAAGTAAGTGAAATTTGATCAAAATCAATACCCTAAAGAGTTATTTTTCTAAGATGCACCCAAAAATTTATGACTACTTGTGATTTTACCAAACATGATACCCCAAAATTTATTTTCTGCTCGAAAAGATGAGCTAAAAGATATCAGGGATGCATTTGCCAAGGTTAAAACAGCAAAGAGCTTTGGAATTGACGGTATTTCTAGCTACTTTATGAAGCTTGCTTTGCCATATATTGAAAACTCTCTGGCTTTCTTGTTTAACACATCCATTGAAACTAGCCAGTTCCCAGATTCATGGAAAGTAGCTAGAATTACCCCGATTTTCAAAGATGGAGATAAGACTGAAAAATCTAATTATCGCCCCATATCAGTCTTGCCTGTCATCTCAAAGCTCTTTGAAAAACTTGTTTTCAACCAGCTGTACCAGCATATGAAAGATAATGGTCTCTTTACATCTGATCAATCAGGTTTTCTGCGCCTACATTCTACACTAACTTGTTTGCTTAAAATGAGCGATGACTGGTACAACGGGCTTGATCTCGGTAAGCTCGTTGGATTAGAATTTATTGACCTGAAAAAGGCATTTGATACGGTCGACCACGATATTCTCTGCAAAAAGCTCGAACTTTATGGCGTCCAGCAGCGAGAGCTGTCTTGGTTTAAGTCTTACTTATCTAACCGCAAACAATTCTGTAGGGTTAACGGTGTTGATTCAGATATCGGGGAAATAGAAGTAGGAGTACCACAGGGTTCATGCCTTGGCCCTCTTCTCTTTCTCATCTATATCAATGATCTTCCTGAGGCTGTCCAAGGTTCCTCTGTGACTATGTACGCTGATGATACCAGTCTTTGTCATCAGTCTCGCGATTTGACTCAGCTTAATGAGGCTATAAATAGCGATCTCAGTAAATTGGAGACTTGGCTTCAAGGAAATAAGCTTTCGTTGAATGTGGCAAAAACTCATTCAATGCTCATATCCACCAAGCAGAGACACAACTCTCTCAAAAGTCGAAATGAAGCCTTGGTACTGAAGATACGCGACAATGAACTCGAAGTTGTTCAAAAGACAAAATACCTTGGAGTGCAAATCGATTGCTCTTTAGATTGGAAAGAGCAAATTAAGGCAGTTTCTACAAAGGTCTCCAGGGCGATCGGCTTTTTAAAACATGCTAAATCTTTTCTGCCTCTGGCAAGTTTGAAAACTCTTTACACAGGTATTGTTGAGCCCCACTTTCGATACTGTTGTTCTGTATGGGGTTGTGCTGGATCTACATACATCGACCAGCTGCAAAAGTTACAAAATCGTGCTGCTAGAATCATTACAAATAGCAGCTTTGATGCCTCAAGCAGACCACTTATTGCAAAGTTGGGCTGGCAGACCATTGAAGAGCTCATTAGCAATGAGTCTAAAACAATGGTCTTCAAGTCGCTCAATGACTTGGCTCCACAATACCTGTGTAACCTCTTCACAAAAAACTCAGCATGCTCCTCCCGCAACCTCCGGAACACTGAGACTGATTTGAGATTGCCAAAGAAAAGGTCTGCTAATGGGCAAAAATGCTTTTCTTTCCGAGGTGCTAAAATATGGAATAGCCTTCCTGCTGAGTCAAAGACAGCATCCTCCCTGAATAGTTTTAAGAAACTGATAAAGGGTTGATTTTTCATTTCTATTGTATATATTGTATAATTGTAAATAGGCTTTTAGGTTATGGTTTTTTTTTCATTCTAGTCATATTTAAGTTTAACTGTATGCTGTAATTAAGTTTTTACCGGAGGGCCCCTTGAAAAACGGCTTCTGCCGAAGGGCTACCCTCCTTAAAAAATTCAAATATGAAAAAAAAAAAATTCAAATATGAAATATGAAATAAATATGAAAAAAGGCACCCGAAAAAATGGCGCATCCCGTACTTGCATATATGGTAGTTACCCCCCCCCCCCCCGGGTGGATTTTACTTCCTCAAAAGGTTAAGTCCGCACGCAGGCTATACTCCCTGCCTCATCATCATGAATTTTTGACATAATCGTTTAGATTTTGCTAAAATTACAGCATTGTGGCCCCGTCCACACGTATCCGGATATTTTTGAAAACGCATCTTTTTTTATCCGTTTTGGGTTCCCGTCCACACGGAGACGGCGTTTTCAGTCACCGAAAACGAAGCTTTTCGAAAACGCTCTCCAGAGTGGATGTTTTTGAAAACGCCGTTTTCCTGTTCTCGTGTGGACGGGTGAAAACGGAGCTTTTCGAAAACGCTGACGTCACAATATCGATTTACGACGTATCAGAGCATGCGCTCGGTTCTTTGGGGATCACGCGAGGGCATTTTGCTTGTCTGTTTTCTTTCATCGAAGCTCGAATGCCGAATATCGTTATCGATTATGGAATTTCGTTCTCGAATATCAAATTGCGAGTGTCACATCGTTTCCGTGTGGACGAGGATATTTTCGAAAACGCTCCTCGTGTGGACGCGAATCTTTTTGAAAACGGATAAAAAAAGATGCGTTTTCAAAAATATCCGAATACGTGTGGACGGGGCCTGTGATTAGTAGTTGTATCGAGTGAGTCATAAACGTCTACCCGTTTGGTGGGCTGTGAGATGGAAAGTCGTCCAACCTACGTCGTCCAACCTTGTTTAGAGCGGGTATATCACATACACTAAGACTTTCCAAAAGTTTTTTCCCATTCTGCATCAAGGCATGGAATGACCTTGGCCCTGATATAAGAAATGCTCCGACAATATCTTCATTCAAAAAGTCACTAATTTCCAATATTCGCCCCATTCAAAAATCGTTGCACGGTATTGTCAACCGTTGGGAGTCATCCATCATAACCAGACTTCGAGTTCATTTTTCCGACTTACACGAACATAGATTTGATCATAATTTTGCTTGTGAAAGTCCTATGTGTGTATGTGATTTAGGGGTCGAGTCTACCATTCATTACTTCCTGCACTGCCGCCAATACTCACTTCACAGAAGGAACCTGCTTGATAAGGTATCTGATATAGTTGACAATGACATAACTCAACTGCCTGACGACCATTTATGTGATCTACTTCTTTTTGGAAGTAATGCTTACAATGAGAGAGCAAACGAAATGATACTGAAATGTACTGTTGAATTCGTCAAGCAAACAAAACGATTTCAATGAGTTTTGGTCGTTGTCCTCTGTATCTGATAGATTGAACTCTATGGCCTTGGACTGTTATGATGACGTGTACATGGTAGTTTGTATTTTGTCCCGTATTGTGATTTTTTAGTTTATGTATAGTTCTGTCCCTTGGGGTGGCTTTGCCCTCCCATCAGCGGAGGGCAGAGTTACCCCTAAGCCGAATTTGCACTTGAGGTGTCGTCCTCAAAGCACTTTAGATATAAGCTCGGCTGCACGACGGAGTTGGATCAATCTGACACTGCTGCGTGCGCCACATTGAAAGATCACCTCAATGGCAAATTTGGCTTCAGTATTATTTTTTTTTTGTTGTGTAAAGATTATTTCACTTTAAAATATTCGTATAATTGTGATGTTGGGTGTGGAGGCAACTCGATAACGTTATGTTTTTTGCCTCCACCTCAACAAAATTAAATTTGAGTTTGTTTTTCGTTTTTAATTTTAGTGATATAAAAAAAAAAAAAAAGATGGAAAGTATGTAGCCGATATTCAAAACTGAAATGTTAAACTATAACGGGTCTGCACATAGGCTAGTCAAATGCTAACTTAGACTGCGTTCACACGATGCCGGCACATTTTGAAAACGGTGAAAAATGTGACGGCTGCAAAATTTGAGCTAGCGTTCACACGATGCCGGCACAATTTGAAAACGGTAGGAAATTTGACGATAAAAACTGGTTGCAGGATTTGATGTCAAAGAATTGTACCTACACCCTAAGAATAGACCTGTCTCGATCCAAAAGTCTCGAAAAATGTTCTGTTTTTATCTTTGTTGAGTGTTTAAACAATGCTGTTTCAAATTTATGCCGGTTACGGTTCCGTTTTCAAAATCTACCGTTTTCAAAATCTGCCGGCAAAAAATGTGCCGTTTTCGTGTGAACGGGAGGCCTATCCGTCGAATTTTTCACCGTTTTCAAAATGTGCCGGCATCGTGTGAACGCAGTCTTAGATTATGAGATCACTCTTCTTTAAGGCCCCGTTCACACTGCTCCGTATTTGTACAAAAACGGAGAGAAAAACATTCGTTGTTGTGAAAGTGTTCAAACTGATCTGCACAGAAACGCCACAAAAACGGAGGTTTTCCAAAACGCTATCAAAAGTGGATTTCCACAAAAACGGAGGTTTTTGAAAACGCTCTAGATCAATGTGAACGCGCAAAAACGGAGGTTTTTGAAAACGCTCCAATATTCAACAATGGATTTCACAAAAACGGAGCAATGTGAACGCACAAAAACGGATTTTTTTCGCTGCGTTTCTGTTATCGGGCAGATCAGTGTGAACGCACAAACACGGAGGTTTTTCTCTCCGTTTTTATACAGAAACGGAGCAGTGTGAACGGGTAGCTTCGATGTGTGTCAACTTATTCTAATTCGAAATTTAATCTAGCTTCTTAAATATAAAATGAAAGAAACTAGTCCAATTCGAATATTTACATAAACTAAAATATAAGCTAAATTAAACAAAGTTAAATACATAAATTCGATGCAACAAAAAGGGATACTAAGAAAAACGGAGCAGTGTGAACGGGGCCTAAGACCCTAAAATTAGAAATATGCCTGTAAGAGATTTATATGGGAATCGAGGATTCCACATTCCATTCTGGTCCATGATTTGCTTGCTACTGAGATTAACATTATATTTCTGAATCTGACAACTGTATTGAAGTTAATTTTGTCAAATTTTACAGGCAGCATTACTGTATTTTTCTGTTAATAACCTCATACATTTTTTCGTAATTAACTGCTTCTGAAGCAGCAGCGCTTCAGTTGTTTTGGATTGGTTTGATTTTAATCTAACGAGAGTTAAAGCCTCAGTTTTTTGTAGCATCCAAAAAAAAGTGATTTTGCCAAAAAGATTTCCACTTCTACGTTCGCCCTTGATTGATTGCTTAAAGAGGCAGGGTCACGTATTGTAGACAAAGTTCTTTTGAAACGACGATTTTGCAGTATTTTTGATAGGCCTTATCACAGAGATTTTCCACTATTTTCCACTATTTTTCACTATGACACATAAAGCATCATATGGGAAGAAACAACGTTCTGTTGCGTAATATTTACTCAACAGTTACAAAACATAAAACGGTCAGTTATATTACACAAGAATATGGTTTATACAACATACTTTCCATCATATCATTGAATCTAGGTTTTTAAAGGGACAAGGTCACGTAATGTAGACAAAGTTCTTTCGAAACGACGATTTTGCAATATTTTTGTTCGGCCATAGCACGATGATTTTCCACTACTTTTCTCAAAATAAAAGTGTTATTTTGAAGATGGACTCTTGTACTTCGAAGAGAAACAAACGAAACACTCTAATGTTGTACGATTGCAGAGATATCGATGGATTTTTAGAAGCAACTTTAGTGTGGATTCATCCCATCCGCCATAATCTATGCAGAACACAATGGCCACATGTGGGCAACAATACAGATTCTAGAGATAACAGGTTTGTTTACGGTTACGTGACCCTGTCCCTTTAACATTTAGTTTTGAATGTGTACCACGTACTTTGTATTCCACAGCCCATCAAACATCTTCACAACCTGGTTCCAAGGGCCAGCTTCCTACGTCAGTACTGACCTGGGAAGACAATGGCGACCCTGGGAACGAGGTTGACATTTTCACTTTTCTGACTCAATCGGTATATGTCTGGTTAAGCTATGTCGTTCAATCACAGGGCATCAATGCGATCTTCCCAGTCTACAAAGAAGGCATTCTGAATGGTGGTCCTGATCTCAAAGAGCAGACTGCAATGTTGCTAGGAGAAGTTGTTGCCTTGACTACTCCAGAAGCCCTAAAACCAGCACTTCTGAACGTCACTGGGCCGTTGATTCGAATCTTTGGTGACAGATTCAACTGGAATGTGAAAGTAGCCATTTTGGATACGTTGGCTTTGTTGCTGAAAAAGGTAAGAGGAAGGAGTCTATTTAAGACCTTTATGGTCAGTGCTGTGGCGTTGTGATGTGACCCTCTGAGTTTAAAGCCAGAACAGTCGAGCGGGCAGGGCTCGATCCTAGGTAGAGCTCAATCACTTAAGCGTCATGACAAGTGGTCGCGGAATTGATTAAGCCTTCTCTATTTCTACGAACTAAGCGCTTTGTGCTAAAACCGCAACTTCACCTTCACCATGGGCCGTCGTATTTCATATTTCTTTGGACTAGAATTGTTGCCTGGTAAACAAGCTTAGCGTTGCTAAGAGGTATTGAAAGCATGCAGATTGAAAGTCCATAGACATATCAAAAGATACAAACAAAGGACTAGCAAAGATCTGCCTCGACGGAAAGGTAAGATTTTGGGAAACAGAGCACCAGCAAGGCCAAAAAGGCTCTGGACAGAATGATATCAAACCATCACGGACAGGGATCAAGCTCAAGAGAAAAGCAATAGGGCTCAAATCTGTGAAAAACTTTAAAATTAAGTGTGTAAAATGTAATTGCCTGATTCTATCAACTAGATATATATCGCAGGCGATTTTAGGTCGTTTGCCATAAGTCCAGCAAAAGAATCGTTATTATTTTCATTTTTAAAAATCCTGCTTGTTTTTGAGATTTGACGTCATCAAACTGCTAAATCATTAACAATACAAGATACGGAGTTTTGCTTACATACTTGTAGATGCTCAGAAACTGAATATTTCTTGTATTGGTCATTTTTACTTTCTTCAGTCAGTTTACAATTTATGGTACTTTAATCTTTGTCAGAGCTTGTAACAACTCCTCTCTTGCTTTCTAAAAATAATGACGGTATCGAAGATTCTCGTTCTGGATTTATGACAAAGACAAACGATCTAAAGTTTCCCTCAATCTATTCAGTTGAAAGAATTAAGCAATAACAATTCACACATTTAGTTCTAATATTTTGCAAAATTCGAGCCCTGTGCTCAAAAGAATGCTCAAAATAGAGTGTACTTGAGGAACTTGAGTCATAACATTACGTATTACATATTAGCTGGCATTGATACAATACAGCAGAGTGCAGTTTATCTGGTCTTGTCCGTTGATCGAAGAACGTGAGGTAACGATAAGAGTTGAATTGAGAGCAGACTGGCCATTGTTGAATGAGCCAATCAATGGTTTTTGATTTTATCGACTAGATATTCCATTGTTCGTAAAATCGAAACTGCTATTTTCAGTGGGGTTTAGCTGCCTTCAGGATTTTACATCACTGCAGAAAGAGATCATGTCGGTTCAGAGAAGAACATAGAGAATCAATTAGAGTCAAATTGAGAACAGGAGTAAACCTTGTTGAATGAACCAATCATAATACCATTTCATTTTACCGACTAAATTTTCAGCGGTTCTTAAAATAATGGGTTTAGCTGTCGTTAGCGTTTTAAATCACTGCAGATCAAGGCCATATCAGTTTATCAAAGAATGTAGGGAAGCGATGGAAATCACATTAAGAACAGACCTAACCAGTCTTGATCGAGCCAATCAGTGACTTTCATTTTACTGACTAAAATTTCCATCGTTTACAAAATCGAAACTGCAATATTTAAGGGTTTAGCTGCCTGCAGCCATTTCGCGACTTCATCTTCCCACGTCGGAGCCTCTGTCATGTAGATCATTATTCTAGACAGCTGCTTCCAGCCATCACATTTACAAGAAGCCATTTTAGACGCCTTGTGGCTGATTTTTGCCCTGAATTACATGCTTTTCATGTAATTATAGATCAACTTCTTTTACGGCAGAAGTAGCTTTAATAGAGACACCCCTCATTTCACAGTCTGAACATGAGCGATAGGACACCGAGTGTGTAGCAGTTTGAATTTATATCAGTAGCGAGCAACCTTAACTTATTGTTTTTTTTTGTGTCTTGAACTTGTTTTTACTTCGTCCACAATCACCTTTCAATGTTTCGTAATTTTGAAATTTTCAGTAGTGAGCCACCTTAAATGAAGATCCACTTTAACTCGTAAAGCTCTTACCTGAATAAAAAGTTTTTCATGTAAGAGCTTTACGAGTTAAGGTGGATCTTCACTTAGGGTGGCTCACTACTGAAAATTTCAGATTTAAGAAACATTGAAAGGTGGTTGTGGAAGAAGTAAAAACAAGTTCAAGACACAAAAAAAAAACAATAAGTTGAGGTGGCTCGCTACTGATATAAATTTAAACTGCTACACACTCGGTGTCCTATCGCTCATGGTCTGAACGCTGAAGAAAAGAGAGGTTGCCATTATTAGCCGTCTAGTTGCTTAGTGTGTTGACAAGGAAGATCGCAGTCCACGTAACACTCCCTTCTGATTTCTGCATAATCACACAAATCTTCCCTTGCATCATTTCTATCGTGAAGGTTTAGTCCATTTGTAGCCCCCTCCAGAGGGCACTCGTATATATTTCCTACGGGACAACAAAAAGCAGAATTTTATAATTAATCCGTATTGATTTCAATTGAAAGTGAATTTAAAACATAACCCCTCCCTCAAATGTGACCATCCAGATCGCTACTTCCTAAAATATGGTAAACCCATGTGCCTATTCTTAGCGTTTGATTGGTTTATCAATTGTGTCCATGTAAGTACAGCAGCTCTCCGGGGGGGCATGCCAATTTCACGTGAAATTTCATGTGATCACTCAAGCAAATACTATTTTGCGACAGCGAGTTTTAATACAAACAGACTCCTCACTTAGGGCCTGTTTATATGAGGAAAAACACCTCACTTGCCATGCCCGGTGCTGAGAGGTGAGATTCCACCTTCCAATAAAATCCTTTGTTCTTTCATTTCACGTTTACATGAGGAAAGCAACACCACCGGTATAGTGAAGTCCCACCTCACTAGAGGTGGAATCTCACCTAGGTGAGGTGAAATCTTCCCATATAAACGAAACACCACCGGTATGGTGAGGTGAATTGAATTCATTCGTTGATTCTCATTGGTCAGTTCATCCTGATTTCACGGAAGAGAGACTTTACTCCACCTCACCTCTCAGCCCCGGGGCTGACAGGTGAGGTGAAAAATCTCATATAAACAGTGACTGAAATCTACCTCGCCTTTCAGCCCCGGGTCTGGCAGGTGAGGTGTTTTTCCTCATATAAACAGGGCCTTACTTGCGGTTGCTTTTCCAGAACTGAACTACGTCAGGAAGCCTCATTATGAAATTTGACTTTTAATTTGCATGTGATCAGTTAAGTTCTACCAATCACAGCGCGCTACTGGACGTTTCTTCGTCAGCGTCTTGTCAGCATATTTTGACAATGTGTATACACAGCTGTACTTACATGGACACATTACCTTGTTACCAACGATTATCGCAGACATAGCAGCGTCACTAAAATGATGAAAGACCTCAAATGGCAGCCACTGCATGAGCGTCGAAGAGAAAAACGGCTTGTCTTCTTTCATAAGATCGTATACGACTTGGTTGCTGTACCCAGGGACTCCATATTGCAATTCAACCAACGGAAACAACGCACTTCAAACTCAAAATGTGTCAAAATAATGCGCTGCAATACAGACATGTATAAGAACTCGTTTGTACCAAGAACCATAAGTGATTGGAACCATCTGCCTGACTCAGTGGTTCTAAATGAGAAAAATGAGGACTTTAAAGCTGCATTGACAAATTTTCTGAAAGTAGTCTAAAGCCTGATTTCCACTGGGCGGACTTTTCATGTGAAGCAACTGTTCTCTAGCTAAATTCATGTTAATACTAAGTGATGATGCCTATTAGCAAACTGTTTTTGCAACTAACCTCGTTATGTGCTAGTTTCATCATTAAGCTGTAAATCTAAGTTCGTAAATCTAACTTCTTGCAAGTGGCCGAACTTCATTTTGCTACAAATTTTGTAATTATGTTCGAGACAGCTTCGCATGAATAGAGGCGTTCAGTGGAAATCAGGAATCAACAACAATTACCCTTAGCGTATTTGCTCATTAGTGAGTATTAGCTAAGTAACATACAGATACAGATACAGATACAGATACAGATACAGATACAGATACAGATACAGATACAGATACAGATACAGATACAGATACAGATACAGATACAGATACAGATACAGATACCTTTTAAGCGACGCCACGCGTGAAGTGACATTCGAAGCTGCGTTCGACTTTTCATTCGACGTTCGAAGGATAGGAGACGTTCAATGTTTCTTTAGATTTTTCGTCAACCTTGATACAACGGCCATTACTCCTGCATCAATACTGATCGGTTCGGTTACGGTTGAGATCGCGAGAAGACCGTTTGGGGCCTGGGAAAGAAATTGATGTTTTGTAAGATTTTTGTCCCTTTTTAGGATCCGTTTGGTCGTGAACCCTTGTATGAGTAAAAATGAAAACATCAGACTGAAAGTGTTGAACGAATACAAGGAATCATGTCGCCAGTCTGTTAATCGGAATCATATGCTGAAAAAGAAAAACTGAATAGAGGATTGCGCTAAAGATGGCGGCGAGTTTTTTTACCGAGATGCATTGCGTTCGAAGTACAAATCTATAGCGATTCTATAGGAATTCGATTAAAGAACGCAGTGCATCTCGGTAAAAAATTCCTCGCCGCCATCTTTAGCGCAATCCTCTATTGGATTCTTTTTATTGTTGCTTTTGCCCTCCGATTCATCATGAGACTGCGATTTTCTCCTGATGTTCCAAGAATTTAGTGCAGAGAGTATAGTTATTTCATTTACATTTCATTCATTTTAATTCTTTTAAGGAGGTTTGCCCTTCAACGAGATGATTTTCAAGGGGCCTTCCAATAAAAACATTAATTACAATCTAAGATAAAAAGTAAAAAGCTATTAATTAAATTAAACTATGGAACCTTATTTACAATATCCAAATCCTATTTACAATAATGTTTAAAATTTACAATCGAAACGAAAGAAAACAATTTCTATATAGTTTTCTTAAAACTATACAGAGAGGTTGCCTGCTTTGACTCGGCGGAGAGGCTATTCCATGATTTTGCACCTCTATAAGAGAAACATCCATGGCCATTTGCTGACCTTTTCATCGGTAACCTCAGGTCGGTCCTCGTATCACGAAGGCTATACGAGGTGATAGTGATAGAGTTCTTAACGGGAACTAGTTGCTAAGTATTCTCCGTTGATCGGAACAATTTTTACCTATTTTACCTTAGGGCCCGTTCATTTGGAGACAGTTTCCCTGGTATTTTTCCGTTTCACCGGGAAAGTCACTCAGACGAGTTAATATTCCTTGACCTTTCATACGTGAAAAGTTAGCGGAGATCGGTCGGAAATGGCACAGAAAGCGTCAGATTTAAAGGTCCGCAACTATGGCAAATGTTGCCGCAAACAATACGAAACTCAGGATCCCTTGCTCAGTTTAAAGCAAAGATAAAAAATTGGAAGGGAGAAAATTGTCCATGCAAGCTGTGTCGCACTTTCATTCCGAACTTGGGCTTTTTATGATGTTTTTAGAAATTTGTTTTATTGTATACTTTGATGAATTGTAAATAGTTTTAAATAATTTTGTATCTTTTATCCACACTTTGTAATATATTTTTAGCGTTGGAATTAATTAGCTAAATATTTTAGCTATGAGTTATTTTGTTGCCAACGGTAAATAAATTGATGATAAAATAATAGACATCCAAAACACAGCAATTGCCGACATCCAATGTGAACCCGACTTTAGTATTTATCAGTCGAAAGTGTTTGTACTTAGTTTTTGTATCTATATTTGAATGTATATTTAGACTTAGTTTTAATTACCTGTCTCTATGTTATGGCCATGGGGTAGTCATGGTCTTCTGCTCCTCATGGCATCGTTCTTGTAGTGTAGTACAGTAGTTTGTAAGTGCTGTTTTAGGTAATATCGTTATTGTAAATTTTTATATTGGATAGAAAAAAAAAACGTGAAAAGTTTCCCCGCGGCAAGCCGAGATTAAGAACAATAGCGCTTTGTCTCTGGCGCCAAAGGATTAATCATAAACAAAAGAGATTTCCAAGTCTAGCATGGAAAATGTGTTCATAGGGGAAAATATTTCCTCGGCAAGGCGGGATCCCGGTAGAGTTCAAGCGAGATCTCGGCTAGCCGGGGAAATGTTTTCTTATGAACGATTTGGATATTTTATATCGTAAAGGTATATCAAGCAGGATCTTGGCAGAGCAATTTTCCCGGTGAAATGGGAAAATGCCGGGGAAACTTACTCCATATGTACAGGCCCTTAACACTGTGCCCTTAGTAAGATATTTCAAACTCAATTCTGGTTAGTTTTTCGAGAGGATTTAGAGTTTCGATCCAAAATGGACAGATTATTGATCCAAGATGAGGTTGACGCCAGACACCTACAGATTGCTTCTATCAAGCCATTTCTAGTGCAGCATGTCGCATGTTTTCTTGTGTTATCGCTTGTGAATTTTTCCACACTTAGAGATAGCCAGCTTGAATATGAAATAAAGGAAGCTGTGCATTAAAAGCTCAAATCCGCCGTAAGTTGTTCATGGGATGCAAAGCTGGATAATCTTTAGTTTGTACCGTTGGGGAAATATTGTGCAATGTTCATCATGTTGCCTTTTCGAGATCGGGGGAGCTTATATTTTGTTGTTGGGGGATAAAATGGTTATAGCAGTTGTGTCAATGAAAAGAATCCTCGTTTGAAAATCACTATTCCCTGAATGTCAAGATGATGATACTGGAAAGCATACCTTTGAACAGCAGACATGCTCAAATAGACCTCAAAATTTACTTGACTGAAATTGACCACTTCTGTCTGAAATTATTGTGAGGGATTTTCTTGAGCAAGCCCTTTCCAGAAATCTTCAAAGCAGACTCAAAACAGCGACCATGATTTCCCGTACTTTCTGCCGTATCTCAGTCATCTCAACACAGTCTAACATGTTTTATCCTCTTTGGAAGATAAATTCGTCCGGAATAATGTTGTTTCGCCCCTAGGGATGACATTTTCATCCTCCGGAAGGGTTTTAGCGTGCTAAAGTATCTACTAGTCATTGCTTTAAGATGTAGGCTTTCGAGAGCTTTTGTGATGATTTTATGCAGCTTTAGAAGTTTCTTGGAGGGGCTTCGTTGAGAAAATCTCTCATAATTTGAGAACGGAGTGGCCGATTTTAGGCAGGTAAAATTTAGAATGTAGTTGAGCATGTTCGCTATTTAATGGCACATTTGCTTATAATATTGTCATGATTGTCAAGGAGCTGTGATCTCTCAACTTTTTTTAATGGACTCACCCGAGATATAGCTCGTTTAGCAATGACAGTTTTGTAATGCAATAGCTTTATTTGCATTGATTGACACCTCAACGCAAAGAGATTAGCAACTATTGACAAAGGCAATTCTTTTAACCAATAAATCAAAACAAACACGGCCCCAGAAGTTGCCCCGAAACCAGTTGGGCATACTCTCGCCTCGTGCAAGCGAAAGGAATTAAATCAAACATAAATGAAAGTGGCTTCTAAAGGCTGGTTTCCATATCCAGCGTTTTGAGCGCGCCTGCAATGGGAGTTGAACTTGTTCCTGCTACCAAAGCGTCCAAAAATCGGTTGCTTGCGATCAGATTGATCATTAAAGCTTTATCAACTGTGCATGCTCTTATTTGGTCGCTGCGTCCGCGCGCTCAAAACGCTGAATTAAGAGAAGTTATGTGCTTATAACGAAAGAAGAAGGGTAAATCTGAAGTCCTGTCACGTGGTTTTTCTTCATTTCATTCAGAAGCCGAGCAGAAGGCATAATAATTCCCGGGTATTTAGGGCTTAGATGAAACAATTACCACACTGCTCCTGAATCAAATAAACGAAATCCGCGAGACAGAATTTTAGATCTACATTCCATCTTTCGTTAAACGCGCATAACTTCTCTTACAAACCACCTTGCGCTTGCATAACAAGGCGACAGTTTGCCCTGCTGCTTTTAGGGCAACTTTTGCTGTCGTGTTTGTTTTGATTTATAGGTCGAAAGAATTTCCTTTGTCCGCAGTCACTTATGGCTTTGAATTGAGGTGTTAATTAAAGCAACTAATGCTATCGTATCACAAAATCTGTCCTTGTTGCTCGGGTTCACATCATCTCCCATTGGGTTGGAGTAAGCAAGGGCGAATTTTGTAAACAAAGGTCTGATCAAGACAATCAATTTCACCGCCTAAAGAATAACAAGGGCAGATTTTGTAATACAATAGAATCAGTCACTTTGGTTCACACCTCAATTCAAAGCGATTCTATCAGACAAAAGAAATTCTATCAAGCAAAAATTCAAAACAAACGAAGCCGCAAAGTTGCCCTGAAACCAGTACGGCGAACTCTGGTTTGGTGCAGGCGAAGGGAGGTTTTTAAGAGAAGTTATGTGCTTATAACGAAAGAAGAAGGGTAAATCTAAAGTTCTGTCTCGCGGATTTTGTTTATTTGATTCAGAAACCGAGCAGAGGGCATTAAGATTTTTGCATATTTATTGCTCAGATGTACGCAGTCACTCCTCAGCTCCTGAATCAAATGAACAAAACCCGCGAGACTAAACTTTAGATTTACCCTTCTTCTTTCGTTATAAGTGCATACCTTCTCTTAAAAACCTCCCTTCGTCCGCGCCCAACGAGGGTTCGCTGTACATGTTTCAGGGCAACTTTACGGCTTCGTTTGTTTTGAATTTCTGCTTGGAAGAATTTCTTTTGTTTGTATTCACTAATCGCTTTGAATGGAGATGTGAATCAAAGTGACTGATTCTATTGTATTGCAAAATCTGCCCTTGTTCTAAAGAATAGATTTCACAGCTTCAACGCAGCTGACAATGATGCTTGTGTTCTGTGTTTGTTTTGATTTGGTCGAGCGCACGCAAAATTGTGAATTCTGTCAGAGCCGTAAATCGCTTTGTCTTCTTAGACAGCTGAATCCTTTGTTTACGACATTCAGTTTCCTGGTGGAGTAATATTATGCAGCTTATCCATGAATAAACATCTCCCATGTTTTATAAAATCATTAAACTCCCCTGCATCTCAGCACAGCAAGGGTGAATTCTTTCAAACAAAAGAATCAGGTCTGCGACAAGACAAAGTGATTTGCGACACCTTAAGCGCACCCAAGCGAAAAGGTTTGCTCTCTTTGTTTATTTTGGTTTGATTTAATACACTTAGAAGTGTGAAATCTATTCTTCAGTAAGGTAAATTACTTTGTCTTTTAGAAGGCCTAACTTGTTTGTTTACAAAATTAACGCACCTATTCATCTCGCGGTACATCTGTAAAGGTTGTCAAGCCAATATACTCTGGTGCTCTGCAATGCTAGATGAAGTCTGGCGTTACATTTAGTGAGACTGGAATCTTAATGACTTCCAGATTTTAGACTGTTTATATATTTTCCTTTTCCAGGTTGGCATAATGCTAAAACCGTTCCTGCCTCAGCTTCAAACGACTTTCATAAAAGCATTGAATGACAAAACATTGGCCTTGCGAGACAAAGCTGGACATGGCCTCACACTTTTAACTTCCCTACATGCCAAAGTCGACTCTTTGTTTACGGAACTGAGGAATGGGATCAAGAACAATGAAGACAGTGCGATAAGGTAACTGGGTTCTGGCAGCATGCATCAAATGTTCATTGGCTTCCAAATTTTAACTTGTCCGTAAAATTCGTAAATCAGTTGCATAGAAACTGCAACAAATGTGTGATAAAATTTTCACATTCATTGTTATAGTGTTCCAAAGATTCTACATATATGCTTGTCCTCGGTTCTGCGGCAGGTTATTTTGATGACACTCTCTATTGTCACCATCAAGCTTGGTGAATGCAGTTTATTTCTCAAGACTTGGAAAAACTACTGAATAATCTGGCAAAATGGGTCAACTTTTTGTTCGACATAGTTTTGGACAATGTCATAATGCATACAATGTCACAATGTCATAATGTTATAATGTTTACTTCGAGAACATTTGTCAACTTTTCAGTCAATCGAGATCGGATGCCATGCTCATTCCGGGAGTGTCGTTCGACCAAAGAAACCTATGTTAAGAACTTTCCAGTTTCAAAAACGTGCAGCTTAAAATACCTTCAAATGCCCTTCTCAGAGCGCATCTTGATGTTTTTAGCGCCAGAAAATTATTGAATAGGCGAAAAACTGTTTCATTTCATCTCTCCAACATTGGTATGCAAAATTGTGCATTGCAAGAAGGAACCTTATTAGTTTGAGCTCATAAATACATTTTCTTGCATGGCGAAGAATTTTTCAAATTTTCCTCGATCATGAAATAGAAATGATATAATCCCTTCTCGACTTTTGTTGTGTTTGGTGGTGAAGAATTTCAACTTAAAGTTCACTCTCCGTTAATTAACTTTGTTCTTCTAAAACCAAATTTATGAATCTCCGACTTGAAATATTTCCTAAAGTTTATTTCAGATAAAGTATACAAATTGATTTTTTTAACAAGAGTCTACTTCTTTTGAGCTAAGATAGCTTTCGAAAAAAAGTGATAGGAACTACGAACTGTCTTTAATTGGAAAGTATAAAGCCAGAGTAAAGTGAATATGACCCTGCCTTGACAACAAATTTGTTTCTTTTAACAAAAGTCTTCTTTCTTTTGACCTAAAACAGCTTTCGAGATGAAACGATAGAAACTGCAAACTGACTTCTTTGGAAAGAACAGCACAGGAGTAAAGTAAACATGACCCCGCATTGACACATAAAAGGGATGCACAATAATTGAAAAGTTTGTTTGGCGCTGAATTTTTAATTTGCATGACATTTTAAAGTATATTTCACTCTGTTCTAACCTTGTCTGGACAAACGTAAAAAACAAAGAAGCTATAATATTTATCCATAGTCTACGATTTATCTCAGGGAAAGTATTCTGAAGGCATTGAGATCCGTGACATTGACAGCAGGAAGCAAGATGAGTGAGGCAGTGAGGAAGAGTCTTATTGAAATACTTGTGCCGCTTCTGGGATCGAATGAGGTGAGTGTTAGTAGTGCTAGACTTTTGACCTGGAGTCCCTTGTTTCCTCCTTTGACTTGATGATGGTTCTTCGGCCAACAGAGACTCTGGAAAACCTGACCCTATTTATGCCCAAACTCTGAGCTTTCTAGAGTACCAGTCAGATTGCGAGATTTGCGAATTGCTATGGTTACGGCAAATGTGATTAAATTTTCGATTCGATTGAAGAACTTGGAGATTCGAAGCCGTGATTCCACCATAATTCGATTGATGAAGGCAAAAATTAGGGTCAGCTTCTTCACTGTTTCATTACGAGTCCCTGCTGAGCACGGTGTACCACCAGGATACAATGGATTCGTTGTCGTAAGTCTATCTTAGTGCGAGGCGAGTCAGATAAACGTATGCACGTTTTGAAAACTCATAATGCAAAAACAATGATACCAATTTGAAAAATTACAACTCCACTGCCTGGCTGAGTGTTAAACTTAATATCGAGAATTTATTCATAATTTACAGTGGATCACCTTAATTTCTAATGAAGAAGTCCCCAAAACTATTTTCTATCGGTTTTGGCTAAAACTGTGTGTGAGTGCATCAGTTTGATCCATGTTGCAAGGATTAAAATTGCAAAGTGATATTTTTCTTAGGTCAGGTCGGTCAGGCATATCCTCACTCCACAGGGCCCAGGGAGCTATAGGGCTATATGTGTAGCTCCCTGATAAGGACCCTCAAATTAAACTTATATCGGTGAGTTGATTTGTTGTTGTTGTTGTTGTCTCTCCACTGAGGACCTTAATTCTCTAGAGCTGTAAAAACGGCAAAAGAATGTCAATTAGCGACGAGTTTCTATCGCCCTATTGTCTGCTGGTCAGAATGTGGCTTAGAAGAAGGCGCTTTTTGCGATTATGGCAAGAATGATCCTTCGACGAAGTACTGATACCTAGTTTTATGGTGCAGCAGTTCTAGAGGACTGATTTTTGAGGCATTTTAGACCCAGTGGTCGTTAGAAAAGGTAGCAGGTGATTTAGGCCCAAAAGCTAAATTCTGAAAAAGAATCCGAAGCGAACGATAGTTTGATACAGTTCCAATGTACACAATAATGACAGAAGCTCCAACGCCACTTAATCGAACCTTTTGTAGAACAGTTAAAAGGTTTCAGTTCGAGGCTAATCCGTTCCTGCAAGGGTAGGGAAATGAGTCGTAGTTGCAGCGTTATCATTTCAGGCAAAAAGCGAAACTACAACATATAATCGAGTCTATCTAGGTCAGGCATTGAAGGTGTTGTGGGACAGGGATTCGAGGCGGACAGGGTTCAATCCCAGGTAGGGCCCCACCACTGAGCGTTATAGCGAGGGGGTCGTGATCCCAGCGCTTGGTGCTAAGAGCCACAACTTCACCGTCACGTTCAGCTTCACCTTTCTAATGATACGGGAACTCTTTATAGGTCATTATGCTACCCCAGAAGTGCTGAAAGAATTCTTCTGGTTGCGTGTTGGGGTCTGCTGCCAGTTGTAGACAGATAAACAAAGTAAAATTAAGTAGAATGCGAGCACTATGATGCGAATTCACGAGATTTCGAGCATTGCGCGAAATGACGATAACGGGCTGTGCTCGATAATGGGCTATGCTCGAAACGTTGTCGACGATACGCAAGTGGGCCAAGCATTTGATCGTCCTAATTTACATAATTCGGATCCCGGTTGGGGGGGGGGTACTTGGCCTACGAACATACGCGGAGGTGCCGCTGGAAATCTAAAAAGCTACCCTGTCCCGGAGTCAAATTCCTGAAAATGATACCCTGTCCCAGAGTCAAATTTACTTAAACAATACCCTATCCATTAGTTTCTGCAGGCAAAATTGTGCTCTGCAAGGAAATTTGTACGAAATCTAGCGAAAAATGTGAAAATATTGCCATCCAAGCGATTTGAATCACATTCGCAGAGTGCAAATTGCCTAAAACGACCTTTCGGAGTCAAAAATGACAAATATGGACCCTGTCATGGAGCCGATTTTTACAAGAATGATACCCTGTCCCGGACACTGTGATCCAGCAAATGTAATAAATGCCAACAATTGAAAGTTCTCAAAATTAATCAAACTATAGCTCTTTTGAAAGAGCAATGATTGACAATCAGCATAAAAGAAGAATTATCAAAATCGGACCAGTGAGAGCCAAGAAACTGATTTTTGAAGTTTCAAGATATCACAAGTTTATAAATTTCATATCAAAAAGACAATGAACACTCCATTTACGCTAACTTCAAAATTCAATTTCTCTGCCTACACTAATCCGATTCTTGAAATTCTTGTTTTATTTTGATCGTATACATCTCAGCATCATTTCTAACTCATATAATCGAGAAGAAAATTGAGAAATTTCACGGATTTCGCGAATTACGAGATAGTACTATACTAGAGTATAAAAAGCTATATTTTGATAAAAACAGTTAAAAATCTAAAAGACGGGGTCAAACGGTGTCTTAGCAAAAAATATAATAATTAACTAGAACATGTCTCGAGTGCATCTGCCAAAGGATATGTTCAGGAACCTTCTGCGAAAAATTTTATGAAAGTTTCAGAATGTGAGGTCATTTTCTTAAAAACGACATGTGGTCACATGTTAAATCAGTATTGTTTTATGTTGATTGAATTACTGTTTAAATAATGCCCTAAACTCATTTCAAATCAAAGCAAAGTCAATCAACTGAGTTGTAAAAATTCGCAATAGTCGGAAAAATTGAAAATCAAGATACTTTAGCGTACAGTGGATTGAAGGAACAACACTTCTTCTTTCTCGTTATGATGTCTGAACTGAATATTACATCAAATAATATCAAGTTCTGTTTCGTACCACAAAGTTCTTTCTCGTCACTATTTAGAGTGTGAAAATTTGACTTATTGCTTGCTCTTGAGCTTTAGTATCCTAGTTGACTGTTGTTGGCCGTACTCTCTATAGTACAAGTACAGATGGTCATTGATCTGATTGATGATTTTAAGAAGAAGGCAAAAATCTTTTATTCTGTTGTACTACTTTGATGTTTGCCTCACAGTTCCGAAAACGTACACAATACTTGACTATCGACGTTGATGAACTGAAGCATTTCACATGTTTTATGATGCTGCACTTAGTAATCAATTTTCCCGGCGTAAAGATTTTCGTCTGTACAACAAATGCTTGCCCATAACTAGGAGCTGTTTGAAGTTCATTAAGTTCTCAAAAAAGGCTCTCTGATAGCTGATCGGTTTGAAAGCTTTTTATAGCTTTTTATACTCTAGTATAGTACTATCTCGTAATTCGCGAAATCCGTGAAATTTCTCAATTTTCTTCTCGATTATATGAGTCAGAAATGATGCTGAGATGTATACGATCAAAATAAAACAAGAATTTCAAGAATCGGATTAGTGTAGGCAGAGAAATTGAATTTTGAAGTTAGCGTAAATGGAGTGATCATTGTCTTTTTGATGTGAAATTTGTAAACTTGTGATATCTTGAAACTTCAAAAATCAGTTTCTTGGCTCTCACTGGTCCGATTTTGATAATTCTTCTTTTATGTTGATTGTCAATCATTGCTCTTTCAAAAGAGCTATAGTTTGATTAATTTTGAGAACATTCATTTTTTGGCATTTATTACATTATTTTGCCATTCTGGATCCCTGTGCCGGAGTCAGAATCCTGAAAATGATACCCTGTTCAGCGGCACGTCCCCGTACAGAAAAAAAGTGAGTATCCCCCCCCCCCCGGGATTCGGATGTCACAATAAACAAGATAGCTAAAATGTTGATTGCCTGTATTGGTTGAGCAAGTTGATGGTGTTTTTTCTCTGGTTTTTCTTCATTGTTGTAAAGGGTGGTTGTACAGCTTCGATCTGTGGTTTGTAAACTGTTTTATATCGAGGCGAACAGAGAAGAGGAAGCAGAGAAAACACCATCAACCTACTCAACTAATTGACATAATCAACACTTTAGCCATCTTTTTCATTGGCATATCCAATTTCTCTAAGTTACGACGATCAAATAGTCAGTTAGGTCACTTGCATATCGTCAGTATTCCCTTGGCTTATCCCATCAATGCTGGGCATTTTAAAGTCAAAATCTACATCATAATGATTTTTAGCTGTCTTTGAGCATATCAAGAAATAGGAGTTTAAGCTAATTCCTAATTTCGGAGGGAAATAATGCATCGGCAATTGTAAGAAAATGTTTGAACCTTTTGTAAGATAGTTGAATTAAATTTCACAAACTTTGCATATTTTAACTGGTTGCATAGCATAGGTTCCAAATCATATCCTGTCCCGTAGTAAACTTTTCTTAAACAATACCCTGTCCTTTAGTTTCTTCAGACAAAATTGTGCTCTGCAAGGAAATTTGTATGCAAAGTTGTATGAAAGTTGTAGGCAAAAAAAATGGCCTAAAACGACCTTTCGGAGTCAAAAGGACAAATATGGACCCTGTCATGGAGCCGATTTTTACAAAAATGATTCTCTGTCCCGGAGTCGGAATCCTGAAAATGATATCCTGTTCAGATTCAGGGCTTTTGTTTGAGATATTTTCACGTTTCTCTCTTCCAAGGATGAATTAAGAGTCGGTGCTGGTGGTGCCCTCGGTTCCTTGTGCACAGTAATGTCTGAATATGAAGTCAAGGATCTATTAACAGATGAGCTATTGGGTAAGTGCTGGTTTCAGAATGATTTTTTATCCTAGCTGGAGTAAGGGAGGCTTATATGCGCGCAGAAGTCAGTCATGATGTTGCTATGATTTTCCCCAAGGGAATGTAGAGACAGTAGTGGCCTCTCAAATGCTTAATGATTTTCTGATGCACATTTCTTTATGACATTTTTATCATTTTTGTTACCCTTTCTTCTTTCAAATTCAAACTATTTCATTATCTTCAATACTTTCTGGTCTAAATCCTTTGAAAGTTTGTTTATTTTATCGACTCCTTGTGGCATAGAGGTATTTTGAGACCTTTGGCATTAGCCTCGAAGAAGTTTTCGAAGATTAGAAAACATTAGGAGATTTCGAAGTCGAATTTAGGAGCATTTTAAAGGAAATTTTAGCTACAATCCTCATATTTGGATTTTATTACGAGTAACGTCAGTTAAAATTAGATTTTAGATTTTAGTGAAAAGAACAAAGAACACTATTAACTTCTCGTAGCTTCTACATTTAAGCCAACTTATGTTGTTATACTATTAAAGCCCTCTTTAGTCTCCCTCTTTGAAGTACCCGTTTCAAATTTGGCCCTTCTGTTCAAGACAACAATTCCTCTTCCTATTAGCTCACAATCTATTAACTGTTCGTCCCCTGCAAGTGAAGCAAGCTATAGGAGAGCCTTCGGAATTAGATGAGCTGGTGTGATAGGTAATTCATCCCCATAACGGCTGATTACCTTTCAGAAGAACTTTCCGAGCGCTCGGAATTTACAAAATAGAAAGTTTCTCCACAGTAGTATTCTATTCAGCTTGAGAGTGACATTTTCTCCAGAACACAATAGAATTTCTGCTCCACAGACTGGAAAGCTAGCCTACGAGCGGACCCCTTATCCAAAAGGAGCAGGGTCTACGATTCTGTCTACGATTCTACGAAACAATGGGCAACAGCTTGCAATTGCTGTTTCACATTCCTGGAACTGAATTTATGCTGCCGTTTCTGCAGAGATGCGTAGCACACATTATAGGAATAGAGGATTAACATGATTAATTATGTAGCCGTAGCAAGCTTTATTTACTGGGTGGCCCAAAATAATTGTGCCCCGTTTGTGTGGTTGCTGTGGAGGAGCTATAGATTCAATCATCTCGGTTTTTATACAGTTGCATAGATGAGGCTTAAACTTGGAGTTTGAGACCATGTATGAGTCAGTCTGACAAGTGGTTGCTGATTTGTGGCAGAGAAAAGGCAAAATATGTGGTTGCTTCAAAAACAGCACTTCTGTTGTTCTCCAACAATGTCAAAATGCAGTAAGTTTTCAAAGAAAGGGTTCTAGCGTCGCATTAAAAGTTTTGCTAAATCTTTTAAAGGGCTAGCAGTGTTGTCTGTTCATATGAGAGCACTTTCTTCCTTTGAAAAAGTGTAGAGAAAATTTTAATAGGATGCCAGAACCCTTTCTTTGAACTTACCTTATTTTGACATTGCTGGAGAACAACAGCAGTGCTGTGTAAAGCAACCACTAATTTGCTTTTCTCTGCCATGAATCAGCAACCAGATTGACTCAAACAAGGTCTCAAACTCTAAGTTGAGGCTTGAGCTATGCAACTGTGTAAAAACCGAGATGAGTGAATTTACAGCTCCTCCACAGTAGCCACACAAACAAGGCACAATTTTAAGGGCACCTTGTATTATTTTTTTTGTATACCCTCTATTCTTTATGATAAAGGGACTACTCGTAGGCGAGAAATAAGTCTGAGAGCGTTGTTGTTTTGCGAGAACTATTTTCAAACTTTTTTTAAAGGTGATTTGCATCCATCATTTTTTAGAATCGGACGATTCGTTGGATTGGACATTACGTCACGGGCGCACTGTTGCATTATCATACGCTATCTTCGACACGCCTGAGAAATTACATGAAGTCGTTGGAAACGAGGTTTTAACCAAAACTGTGCTCAAGCAGGCTGGTGCAGATAGGGTATGGATATTTGATATTTATTCATTTTATGTGTTCTGCACTCTGTGTTGCTTTTAGTTTACTGTAACAGGGTGACTTAAAGGCATTGAGTCCATATAGATACGGCTCCCATGACCAATATCAACTTCTTTCCAATAATGAAACAAAAGTTGTCGTTTAATCCCCACAGAAATTAAGCTAAAGAAATTCCTGAGGACAATGCAAGGATTAAGATGTCTTTGGTCTCCACTGCTAATGACTTTAACGCTATTGTGCTATAACAGAGGGCCGTCAGCGGTTTGTCAGCAAAATTTCAAGACAGCGTTAACGCTCAGTTACTTATTATGGACTCAATTCCTTTAAGTTTGATCCTTGACATGAACGGATAAATGAAATTTTCATTATCAGTAGTATAACATAATTTTAATGAATTTTCATCAAGATTCACTTTTTGGGTCACCTTGTTTACGTTCATGACGGCAGAGCAGAAACTGCCTAAAATCACGTCATCGAGCAATCTGAAATAAGGTAGTGTTTGGATGCATAAGCGTGTTGAAATAATAAATCAAGATTTTAGGGCCCAAAGAAGGAAATACCGGGTGAGTCGAAAAGAACGGCACGGCATTTGAAAGGCGACAACTCCCTGAGTATACAAGCAGTGATATTTACAATATGTGATTTAAAACATGTTAAATTATTTTCAGAATTTTTCCTGGCTGAAATCGGTTACCCCGTTCAGAGTTTGTTAGAGATTTTCTAAAAAAATTCGTTCCGAGAAACCTTAAAAAACGTGCTAAGATTAGAAACAAGTTTCCCTAATATGTTTACCTCACAGTGATGACTTGAGCACTCTTTAGCACGTGCTATCCTCTTGTGGAGATAAAACAGTCTTCCCTCTAGTATGAATTACTTGATCAGGGGGATTCCAATCTCCCAAGAGGACGAAATACATGAACAAATGCTCGTGTCGTCATTGCTAGGACGGAGAACGGCGGGAAATCTTGCTTGCTGTTTGTTTTCACTCATTTTAGCATGTTTTCAAAACGGTCTTTCTGCAGAAAATCTCCAATTTCGACGGAAAGGAATGTTAGATAAAAGCTGGGTAAATTGCGGTACCTAACTGAACATATCGGGGATAAAACAAGACAGTTTTCAATGTCATTGCTTTGATGTTCAGGGAGCAGAATTTTATCAAGCACCGGGCCTTTTTATTCACTCACCTTGTATAAAGTGTTGCCTTATTTCGAGATCTCTTGCAGGGAACTAGGGGGCTGATAGTTATGTATGTTCACGCATGCACGCGCAGTTTCTGCTATGTCGGTCGTCACATTTTGTCTTGCATTAGCAATTTATCTTCTATGTTTGCAGATTTTAATTTTTGATAACGAATGATTACTTGCATTTGGAAATAGAATTGCTCAAAATCAGTAGTTTATTTCAATTGCAGCTCCTTATTTGATTTTGTTTTTGCAGATTCCAATTTCAACTTTCGGCGTCAGCTCTCTCGGTCATCTCATGATATCGAATGCTTTGGCAGGCCAGGCTATACCTGTAGTTGTTACTGAATCGATGCGCAAGGTAAAACTTTCATTTTGACTTCCTACCTTGTTAGTGGCACAAACCGGTTAAAGGACAAGCCCGGGGTTGTTTTGATTATGATAAAATACAAGAGTACTTTTTCTCTCCATACTCTCGAGTACCGAATAGTCCACCCCCCCCCGCTTATAATTTTTTAGAAATCTTCCAACTCCCCCCTCCCTTGCTTTTATTCCAACCCCCCTTTTGTTAATTTTTGGAAAAATGAAATGATAGTAAACATTATTTCTGAATAAACGCAAGAAAAAGTCTCATGCATTTAACAGAACCAGAGTTCATCAGTGCATGTATTAGTAACATCACTGTTTACATAAATATGCAAAAGATACGTGTTTAACTAAAAAAACAACTATTTTCAATCTCTCCAAACACCAACCCCCCCTCCCCGATGGTTCCAACCCCCCGATTATTGTTATATCGAGCCATTTCCAGCCCCCCCCCTATTATTCTCACCCCCGTTTATTCGGTATTCGAGTTTTTCGTCTGTTCTCTGAGAAATTGCAGCTTTTTTAATGTCACGCTGAACGAAAACGAAACATCCGTAGTGTGTTCTTGCCGTTAATCGCTGCAAACCTCTTTATCGTGTTTTGATGAAGAAATGGTGACGATGTAGTTTCGCTTGTGGCAGCATTAATAGCGAACCTGATCTTAGATTATTTGTTAGTTCTTTTCGTTGGAAAGTATTCCTCATAAAGGATAGACTTTCGCACGATAGGCACTTTTGTATTTCTATCGTAATTCCCAACAGTCATCTATTCCCTTAGTCCTCTTTTGATTTGTTCCCATTTTATCCACTTGAGACTTAGATCTCGGGTCTCCTTACACGTAGGAAATATAACTCACGCTTTTTCACCTGGTTTCATCCTGTTTGTAAATTGCCATTTATCATTAACTAGATTTTGCTGCAGATGAACCAAGTATGGTTCGAAATGTTCGAACCATGTTTAAGTCAATACATGTTCAATATAATAATTTCGTCAACTACCGTTTAAGTCAACTACTGGAATTGTCAACTACCGTCTCCTGGAATGTCAACTACCGTTTAAAGGGGCAGCGTCACGTAACCGTAAACAAACCTGTTATCTCTATGATCTATATTGTTTCCCACACGTGGCCATTGTGTTCCGCTCAGATTTTGGTGGATGGGGTGAATCCACGATAAAGTTACTTCTAAAAATCCACCAATATCTCTGCAATCCTACAACGTATGAGTGTTTGGTTTATTTCTCTAGAAAATTCAAGAGTCCATCTTCAAATTAACACCTATATTTCGAGAAAAGTTGTGGAAAATCTCTGTGATATAGACTATCAAAAATCCTGAAAAATCATCGTTTGGAAAGTAGTTTGTTTACATTACGTGACGCTGCCCCTTTAAAGTCAACTAGCGTGTAAAATATTTTATGCTTGAATGTCGATGAAATGAAGAAAACAATGAATTTCGTCACTTGCCTCAACCTCCACTTATGTATTTCTATCATAACGTTACTTGTATATTTTACAGGTTGACGCAACATGTATTTACTATCTCAATTTCCTTTGTAGTCACTTCAACATTCGTCAAATGATGTTCGCCTAACAGCTGTCAAAACTATAGAATACGTTGCACGTAGAGTCCCATCTGCAATGGAATCAGATACATTGAAAGTGCTAGTACCTGATATGCTGGCTGCTAGTAGAGATAAAAATACGACAATAAGAGTTATGGCGGAAACAGCACTCGTATCATCACTTGCTTTAAGAGATGGTGATCACAAATTAGAGGTATGAATTTGCAGTGATTTGGGGACGAGTGCAGTGTAGCAGACAGTGCTAAACGTCATATTTCTGATATATCACCATGGGTCGCAGGAAACGAAGTAATTGTTAAAAATGTGAACGCAAACATACCTGTGTCTTTATCGTGGTTTCTTCTGCCTTTCTTGGCTTTCCTTTGCTTGCCTGCCTCAATGGCCTAATTCAGTTTTCTGCAAAAGCGAGGCTGCCCTCGTTTGCAGAGAAACTGAATTAGGCCAGTGCAGACTTGAATCAATGGATTGAGCTGAGGCAGGCAAGCAAAGGAAAGCCAAGAAAGGCAGTAGAAACTACGATAAAGACAGAGGAAGTGTGACAAAGCCCAGTGTGACAAAGGCAAGTAATGGTCAATGATTTTTGCTAGAGTTTAGCCTTTTCGTCCCTTGCTTCCCTGCATTCTTTGATTTGTTTATATCACTTGGTCAATAGAGACTCATAATATTACTCTTAAGGAGTGGGTCCACTTTTCAAATTGGCCTAAACTAGCGGGAGTTCTCCTACATTCAAACAAAATTTGAAATTATTGTGGCGCAGTGGTGTAATCCTCTAACCAGGGAGATAAAGACCTATTTCTCCCTATATCTCTCTGCCGCTGACTTTAAAGGAAGAACAGTCAGGCGGAGTGAGTTCGATGACCGGAAGGACCCCTGCACTTGAGCGTCATGACAAGAAGTCATGGATTCGATTAAGTCTGCACTATTTCTGCAGTCCCAGTGCTTGGCGCTGAAAAACGCAACTTCACCTTCATCGTCGCTTCAAAGTGTAGTCTAAAGATTTTGAACATTGAAAAAGAAGCTTTTATTACAAAGAATGATGTTGTCTTGGCCTTCAAATTGCAAAATGCATTCCTTTCAGCAGAAATCTTCCTCTGTAGAGACGAAATAGATCTATCGCATCTGCGAGAACTGTAGGCCATATCAACCGTTTTTGTATGCAACAGCTAGACTGATTACGTGTCGTAGTTGCGCTCCTTGATAAACTGATAATCGCTATAACTACGACTCATGATCAAGCTATTCGAAAAATCGGCCAGTTAAGGCTAGTTGAGGCTAGCCTCGTAATGATAATTCCGGTTCCGCGGAATACACATAAAGCGGGTGTTCATGGTCGGCAAATTATCAAGCATGTCTTTTGATCTGTGTTGTTGTTCTGTCTTTGCCAAATAACTCCCAAGTGCTCCCGTCTCTTCATGGCAGTCTTTCATGCATTCATTATGGGCTCGGAAAACAGAATCATTTTGTGGAATCGACTTTTAGTACAGCATAGGTAGCAACGCTGATCCTCTCTCGACGAATCAGATCACAAGTAGAAGGTCCTGCGATCTGATTGGTCGCGCCATTTTTGCAGCCATTTTGGCTGGATTTTCAGTTAGTTTGATTATCAGGCCCAGATGAAGCGCAGTGGCGGCATCCAATTCAATGAACGAAGCGGAAACTGGAACTGAGGTAGTTAGTCTATGCAACAACAACAACTGTCTAAATCTCGTAGACCTAAAGTGTTCCCGTCATGTCGTAGTTAAATCATGAGCCTTTTTGACCAAGTGATATCACCAAATCAAAGAACGCTGGGAAACGAGAGATGCAAAGGCATAAGTCGACATTTGTGCTCGAAACTCAACGAATTCTTGACCCCATGCCCTATGAATACATTGATAAGCAGCGGATAATAACGTCCAGTATATGATGTAAAACGGGATAGAGGGATAGGAATGGTTGTTTATCTGTGCCCGAAGCACGACGCTTTCTTTACCCAAACCTCAGTGTGGATAACGGCTTTAATCTTAAAAGATCGTTACGTCAAATGCGACAGACAATGGCCAAGAATGATTATAGCTTTGTATCCGAAACTCGGCGCTTCCTTGAGCCCACGCTCGATAACTGCAAAAATCAGCAATGGGTAATTACATACGCTGTGACTTAGGCAAGGTTTTGACAGGACCATGGATGTTTTCTCACGGTATAGCGGTCTACTTTCGACAGTTGCTACGTGGGGTTAGGTAGAATGACCCAATAAATAGTTGTTTTGATTGACTTTTAAACAATACCCCATTATCTGATTTAGATTTTGAATTTTCTAACACTCCCCCTGCACACCTGCAGACTCTCTCACGATGCTTTTCTGCAAAGCAATTACCTTGTAGCAGAAAACTAGCCTCATTCCACAAGGACGTTCAAGTTACGCTCATCTCATTGAGTTGAACTGTTGTTGTTGTTGTTGTTGTTGTCTCTCCACT
The DNA here is from genome assembly GCA_964020215.1 of Aurelia sp. 3 sensu Dawson et al. (2005). Taxonomy (NCBI): domain Eukaryota; kingdom Metazoa; phylum Cnidaria; class Scyphozoa; order Semaeostomeae; family Ulmaridae; genus Aurelia; species Aurelia sp. 3 sensu Dawson et al. (2005). The sequence continues at coordinate 18,217,810 of OZ026584.1, forward strand.
GAGGCATGCAACGAGTCTAGCAGGAGCCGTTCATTTGGGATTCAGTCGACTTGTTACCTCGAGCAATAAAGCACAACAGTGGCGTCTAACCGGGCATGATTTAATGGCTTCACAGGAACTTTAGGTATTTTCTATTATTGTTCATTGGAGAGTTTTGATAACTGATTAATTTCGGAATACAACGTTTTGTTTTATTGAAAAAAACTCACGAAAGTTTGAAAAATTGAAATCATCGTAAATCCTGAATTAAAAAAGGAGAAGTGTTGCAATCGTAAAGAAAACCAAAGTTTATCGAAAGATTTGCTGTTTTTGATACAACCATTTATTTTGCCTGTTCTCTGCCATAAATCAGCAACCACTTGTCAGATTAACTCAAACCAAGTCTCAAATTCTACGTTGATGCCTATGGTATGCAACAAGCAGTGTAAAAAACGAGACAGTTGATATTACAGCTCCTCCACAGCAGCCACACAAACGGGGCACATTTTTAATTTAGACACCCTCTAGTGTACACAGATCAAAAGGAAATTAGTGAATGGAAAATATCTAGAAATCAGCTAAGTCATCAAACAAGATCAGAGTTTTTCACTTACCGTGTCTCGCAGGCCAGGCCATCGGCGGAGATTGCAAGCAATCGAATGTCCCATCTTAAATCTGCGAGACACTCTTATGCAAGGTGCTGGCTGATGATCAATGTACATCTCTATTTATGCAGCGAAACACAATATTTTACATTGTACAAACTACATAAACAAATGCCCGATAGACACAAATCTAAAAATTAGGAAAGTAGAAGATATTTGAGATAAGTACAAAGGCCTTCATGCGCATATTGCTACAAGATATAGCCCAGTTAAAAATTGTTCGGGGTCCCTTTTGGCTGCAGGTCCTTTGTTCTCGAGCTGTTAGTTGCTCTTACTGCATATTTTGCATGAAAAGCTCCTCCGCAAAAGTAAAGTCTGCACGCAGGCTACTAACTGCATTACGCCACTGGAAGCGCGAAATTAAACTTCGCAAATATAGTACTGCGCAAATTCTCTTACGATCAATATAATAGTAAACGTGAAATTGAAAATTGGCAAAAAATAACACCGCGCCAATTCTAATACGAGAAAGGTAATGAGATAGGACACTTGCTGTCATCTGTGCAAAAAGACACGAACACGCGGTATGAGTGTGTGGAAAAAGAGCCGACAGGAGCCGAATTCTCACATAAACAGTGCTTTGATGAGGCTAGACTCACAGCAGTATACGCATGAAATAGGACTATGAGGACGTTCATAAGATTTCAGCATCGACGGGTGGAGTTATGGCAAATTACAGTAAAAAGTAAGGGTGTCAGGACACCCATGTTGTGATTAAACATCTATTTACCTTGCCTTGATTTGTCCTCCTTGTTTCGTCTGAACTCATGGTTGCCCAAATGCTTTTTTAGACATACGTCTTTTCGTCCCTTGTTTCTCTGCGTTCTTTGATTGCTCATCACTTGGTCAATAGGGACTCATAATATTACTCTTAAAAAGTGGGCCCACTTTTTCAAAATGGCCTAAACTAATGGGAGTTCTCGCATACTCCACAAAATCACTTCAAAGTCTGGTTTAAATAGTTGAACATAGAGAAGGAAACTTTCAGTGCAAAGAATTATGTTTTCCGTCGCAAAATGCATACCTTTCAGGCAGTCATCTTCCTCTGTATAAAGAAAATAGATCCATCGCAGCTGCAAGAACTGTAGGCCTCATCAACCGCTTTTTGAATGTAACAACAACAACTGTCTAAATAGTGCCTCCTGATTGGTTAAAAATTAGATTCTGGCAAATTTAATAGTGAATGCGGAGTCACTCTACGCGGACCTAAATTTGGCCCATTTTTTAAGAGTAATATTATGAGTCCCTTTTGACCAAGTGTTATCAGCAAATCAAAGAACGCAGGGAAACAAAGGACGAAAAGGCATAAGTCTAACGTTTGTTGCTGTTTGGATTTGGTCATTCACATCTAATCCCCTTGTATTCCTTTGTCTTAATGCGCCCTCGCAGAAGAAAAGATCTCAAACTGCATTTGCGGCTTCGCTGACACATTCCTCACGGTTTTCAAATTGTACCATAATCGCATGAACGTAGTTAAGCTTGATTTCCAGTCAGTGGGATTTTCCGAGAGAAAACATTTGTTATGAGAGAAAATGCCACTTTGAATTTGTATAAACAGTCACGCCCGAGTAACCATTTACTGCTTAAAATTTCACCAGTTCGGAAGATTCCACTGGTTGGAAATCAGTCCTTAGTTTCTTGTAAAACTTGCGTGTACAGCCGAAGGCGTGACATTTCTTAACTCCTCGATTTTTCTTGTAGGACTTAGCTGGTGTTCTTCCGAATGACATTGCCGACAAATTGAGAGACGCTCGTCGAGGACCGCTCAACAAGCAACTTCAATTGTGTGAAAATAATGAAGACTATTTCTTCGAAGCGCACACTGGACTGAAATGACCAGAACGATAAGTATTAGCAACTTAATGCAGAAAAATGATAGAGTTTAGACAAGTGAAATCAGGTAACTTGTTTTGAAAATTTTGTATACCTGTGGGAATTATGAAGACAATAGGAAAGCCTATTTCTAAATTTTGAATTGTCAAAGGATTTCTTCACTCGTATGGAACTAAAGCTGTACCAAATGGAGGCTGCCTTGTCCCAAGCATTTATTTGGAGGAAGCTATAGATTGCCTGCTATGCGGTCAAGAAGGGTGTTAGGACACTCATGGTTTGATAAGCTATTTACCTTTCTGTGATTGTTCTTGTTTTCTTTGTTTTGTTCAACTGAGCTTGACCTACAGCCGCTTTCAGTCTGATCGTTTGAATCTAACTCACTTATACTCCTGTGTATTGGTTCACTACTTATAATGCCTGTTAGTCGCTAGTTTCCCTCCGTTCTTTGATTGCTGATATCACTTGGTCGATAGGGACATATAATATTACTCTTAAAGAGTAGACCCTATTAAGGCCCATGTAAATTGATTCCGTATTCACCAATCAAATCGCTAGAATTTATTTTTTAACCTATCGGGGAGCTGTTTAGACGTTGTTGTTGTTGCATACAAAAAACGGTGGATGAGGCCTAGAGTTCTCGCAGCTGCAATGGATCTATGTTGTTTTTACAGAGGAAGATAACTCCCTAAAAGGTATGCATTTTGCGATTTGCAGTTCAGGAAAACATCATTGTTCGTACTAAAAGTTTCCTTTTCAATGTCCAAGTTCTTTAGACCAGACTTTGAAGCGATCTTGTTCAGTGTAAGAGAACTCCCGCTAGTTTAGACCATTTAAAAAATTTGGTCCACTTTTTAAGAGTAATATTATGAATCCCTTTTGGCCTGGAGCAATGCAAATAAATATTTTTATCTAAAACATGGGTATCCTAACACCCTTGATGCGTCTTGACGTGTTAAGACGATTCACACTACAAGCGTCGTCTTTGATGCATTCCGAATAACGATGTAGCGTGGCAATCCATTGTCGATGCGACAGACCTGGTTTTCTTTAACTCTATCGAGCTGCACCGCATCAAACCACAAAACTGCTTCGTGTGTGACTCAAGCATTAAAGCTGGATTAATCCAACTTTTTTGCATTGGCATACGAAGATGATCCTGCATCAGTCATGCGTTGTCGTTTGCCATCGTTACAGGTTTTTAGCAAATGATTTGCGTATCTAGCATTGACTGTCGGTTGCATTGAAGATGAAGGTGAAGATGAAGATGACATTATGGCTTTAACACCAACCGCTAGAATCGCAGAAAAAGAGAAGATCTCATCGAGTCCTTGGCCCCTTGTCATGGCTCTCAAATTGTGGACCTCTACGATAAAACAGTGTAGTCATGTTTCAATGATTAAAACAGATCCGCTACTCCAGCATTATATTTCACTGACAGAACTAGAAGCACTGGTTGGTTTATGCCTGATAGTCACAGGAGTGACACGGTTGAAACAGATACGCTACTCCAGCGTTGAATTTCACTGATAGAAACAGAAGCAGGGGGGTGGTTTTACACCTGATAGTCACAGGAGTGAAACGGTTAAAACAGATGCGCTACTCCAGCATTATATTTCACTGATAGAAATAGAGGAGGGGCTGGTTTACGCCTGATAGTCACAGGAGTGAAACGGTTAAAACAGATGCGCTACTCCAGCATTATATTTCACTGATAGAAATAGAGGAGGGGCTGGTTTACGCCTGATAGTCACAGGAGTGAAACGGTTAAAACAGATGCGCTACTCCAGCATTATATTTCACTGATAGAAATAGAGGAGGGGCTGGTTTACGCCTGATAGTCACAGGAGTGAAACGGTTAAAACAGATGCGCTACTCCAGCATTATATTTCACTGATAGAAATAGAGGAGGGGCTGGTTTACGCCTGATAGTCACAGGAGTGAAACGGTTAAAACAGATGCGCTACTCCAGCATTATATTTCACTGATAGAAATAGAGGAGGGGCTGGTTTACGCCTGATAGTCACAGGAGTGAAACGGTTAAAACAGATGCGCTACTCCAGCATTATATTTCACTGATAGAAATAGAGGAGGGGCTGGTTTACGCCTGATAGTCACAGGAGTGAAACGGTTAAAACAGATGCGCTACTCCAGCATTATATTTCACTGATAGAAATAGAGGAGGGGCTGGTTTACGCCTGATAGTCACAGGAGTGAAACGGTTAAAACAGATGCGCTACTCCAGCATTATATTTCACTGATAGAAATAGAGGAGGGGCTGGTTTACGCCTGATAGTCACAGGAGTGAAACGGTTAAAACAGATGCGCTACTCCAGCATTATATTTCACTGATAGAAATAGAGGAGGGGCTGGTTTACGCCTGATAGTCACAGGAGTGAAACGGTTAAAACAGATGCGCTACTCCAGCATTATATTTCACTGATAGAAATAGAGGAGGGGCTGGTTTACGCCTGATAGTCACAGGAGTGAAACGGTTAAAACAGATGCGCTACTCCAGCATTATATTTCACTGATAGAAATAGAGGAGGGGCTGGTTTACGCCTGATAGTCACAGGAGTGAAACGGTTAAAACAGATGCGCTACTCCAGCATTATATTTCACTGATAGAAATAGAGGAGGGGCTGGTTTACGCCTGATAGTCACAGGAGTGAAACGGTTAAAACAGATGCGCTACTCCAGCGTTGAATTTCACTGATAGAAACAGAAGCAGGGGTGGTTTACGCCTGATAGTCACAGGAGTGAAACGGTTAAAACAGATGCGCTACTCCAGCATTATATTTCACTGATAGAAATAGAGGAGGGGCTGGTTTACGCCTGATAGTCACAGGAGTGAAACGGTTAAAACAGATGCGCTACTCCAGCATTATATTTCACTGATAGAAATAGAGGAGGGGCTGGTTTACGCCTGATAGTCACAGGAGTGAAACGGTTAAAACAGATGCGCTACTCCAGCATTATATTTCACTGATAGAAATAGAGGAGGGGCTGGTTTACGCCTGATAGTCACAGGAGTGAAACGGTTAAAACAGATGCGCTACTCCAGCATTATATTTCACTGATAGAAATAGAGGAGGGGCTGGTTTACGCCTGATAGTCACAGGAGTGAAACGGTTAAAACAGATGCGCTACTCCAGCATTATATTTCACTGATAGAAATAGAGGAGGGGCTGGTTTACGCCTGATAGTCACAGGAGTGAAACGGTTAAAACAGATGCGCTACTCCAGCATTATATTTCACTGATAGAAATAGAGGAGGGGCTGGTTTACGCCTGATAGTCACAGGAGTGAAACGGTTAAAACAGATGCGCTACTCCAGCATTATATTTCACTGATAGAAATAGAGGAGGGGCTGGTTTACGCCTGATAGTCACAGGAGTGAAACGGTTAAAACAGATGCGCTACTCCAGCATTATATTTCACTGATAGAAATAGAGGAGGGGCTGGTTTACGCCTGATAGTCACAGGAGTGAAACGGTTAAAACAGATGCGCTACTCCAGCATTATATTTCACTGATAGAAATAGAGGAGGGGCTGGTTTACGCCTGATAGTCACAGGAGTGAAACGGTTAAAACAGATGCGCTACTCCAGCATTATATTTCACTGATAGAAATAGAGGAGGGGCTGGTTTACGCCTGATAGTCACAGGAGTGAAACGGTTAAAACAGATGCGCTACTCCAGCATTATATTTCACTGATAGAAATAGAGGAGGGGCTGGTTTACGCCTGATAGTCACAGGAGTGAAACGGTTAAAACAGATGCGCTACTCCAGCATTATATTTCACTGATAGAAATAGAGGAGGGGCTGGTTTACGCCTGATAGTCACAGGAGTGAAACGGTTAAAACAGATGCGCTACTCCAGCATTATATTTCACTGATAGAAATAGAGGAGGGGCTGGTTTACGCCTGATAGTCACAGGAGTGAAATGGCTAAAACAGATACGCTACTCCGACGTTATATTTAACTGGTAATAATAGAAACAGGGGTGATTTCACGCCTGATAGTCACAGGAGTGAAATGGCTAATACATCTGTATTACTCCGACGTTATATTTAACTGGTAATAATAGAAGCAGGGGTGATTTCACGCCTGATGATAATCAAGGGAGTGAAGTAGTTGAATGGGGTTGTATCAGATACGCTAGTGTCATTATATTGCATTGGTTAAAATAGAAGTTGAGGTGGTTTTACGCCTACCAAGTGATTAGATTGTAAGCAAATTGACGGATTTTGCAGCGTGCTCTGATGCAGCTGTCACACTTAGCAATTCAAGAGGGGATTAGCTGACCTACCTCGCACATAACGTAACTTTAGATAAATCGATCATTATCAACTGTAATTCTTTCAAAGATATGCAAAGTTTGCTGATCCCCCATCGAGCAACGCCTTGTACGTCAGCATAAATTTGCAACACCGTTCTTTTAAAATCCTTTCAAAGATCTGCGCACTCTCCGTAAGGCATAACCAAACGAGCAAACGTTGTTGGGTAACAAACTGAGATGTGCTTGCAAGCAACAGATAGTTTACGAAACCAGGACGGCAGCGCCAGCCAAAACGTCATCTGATATTCTGCAAAGCAATTATTTTTCCCTACGCTACCTTTAATGTATCATCCAAAAGGCGAAAATGAGGCCTCCGATGACTTAGGGAGGCCTTAAAATCATCTTTTTTCTTTAAAGACAAACATTTAAAAAGACTGAGTTTAAATTCGGAGGCCTATATCTACAGTACAGAGCGCCAGAAATAGGAATATCCGTTCCAGACCTGAAGCTGGCTTGAAGCGAGCCTCTTACTCTAACTCCTCTATGTTTGAAGTAGTCCTTATCTCCAAGGACTGTGCAATTAATATCATTGACAGAAATATTCATGACTACCGGGTAATCAGTTTCAAGGCACAAGGCATTCCTTGGTTTAACAGAATACTATTTACTTGCAGTTAGCTCTACACGGGCCTGTTACTCTCATCTACAACTCCTCTATGTTTGAAGTAGCCCTTATCTCCAAGGACTGTGCAATTAATGTCATTGACAGAAATATTCATGACTACCGGGTTATCAGTTTCAAGGCACAAGGCATTCCTGGGTTTAACAGAATACTATTTTCTTGCAGCTAGCACTACACCGGCCTCTACTCTCATCTACAACTCCTCTATGTTTGAAGTAGCTCTCATCTCAAAGGACTGTGCAAGTAATGTAATTCATCAGAAAATTTATCAGGTGTCCTATGATCAATAAAAAAGCACAAGGTAGAATATTAATCACCCGCGGTTAGTTTGAAAGGATCCCCTCTTACTCCTGTCTGCAACCCCTGCGAGCTCGGAGTAGCCCTCATCTCCAAGAACTATGCAACATTAATAGAAATATTCATAACTGCCCGGTTGTGCCAATTTCAAGGTACAAGGCATTCAGGGGCTCAACAGAGTGCTAATTACCTGCAGCTAACTTGAAACGTACCCCTTACTCCAATCTACAACTCCTCCGTGTTCTAAATAGCCCTTATCTTTATGGACTGTGCAACTCCCGTCTGCAACCCCTCTGAGTTTGTAGTAACCCTCATCTCCAAGAACTGTGCAACTAATGTCATTAATACAAATATTCATGACTGCCCTGTCATCAGTTTCAAGGTAGAAGGTATTCGGGGGCTTAGCAGAATACTAATTACGTGCAGCTATGTTGAAAAGAGGCCGACCTCGTAGTCGATTAATATTTAAAGAGATGCTGGTAATGCTGCATGAATACGCCAAAATTCACCTTCGCAAAGCTGGGAGCGTGGTACGAAAGCCCAAAGGAACGTGCGCTTCCGACCTTTGTCGGCCTTGTTCTCGATTCCTTATATGAGAGAATTCCTACATTTCATTGTGCTTCGTTTTGTTTTGAGTCTGAAAAAAATAGGAAATTTTAATTATAGTGCAGTCTGAGCGGTGATTCTCTCAGCATTCTCCTAGATCCTATTGTACAATGGGAAAACAACAGCTTTTACTTTGCATAGCCCCATTTAGGTAGTGAAACGCAAACCCTTAGCTATACCGCACTTTGCCCTTCTCAACGTTGAAGGTGTGAGGGGGTTTTTCACAGAAGAGTTTTTTTGTATCACCGCAGGCTTCGGTCTCCAGTTCAGAATGCGGGTCAATTGAACAACTGTTTCGCTTTAGCGGTAAGTGTTTTGACCAACTTTATCGATCAACACAACCTGTGGCTTTGTATTAGCGGTCTTTTTACGATCGTCGGCAATTTCCGGACTCTGTCACTCTTTCGGTTATTTGTATCGACCTGTTTTAACAGGGATGGGAGCTGCAAGTTCTTTATTGGCTTCGAATCAGCGTACTCATTACGATCACTGGCGAAGATTTTTTTTGTTCATTTGTGGATCAATTTATGAGCAGCTTTGTTCTTCTGATATTTTCTGTAAATTGTTTTCGTTATTTACTTGTGAAAATATTTTCGATCAACTCGGTTTTCCAGTTTTGATTTCGAGTCAATTAATTAACTGTTTCTTTTTAACGGTATGTTTTCGTGGTTATCCTATATGGTTTGCAAAGTTTACACTGGGTTTATATTGGCGAACTTTTTATGATCACCAGTGAAATTTTTTTGATCAACTTTATTGTACAGTTTTGATTTGAGTCGGTAACCACCTGTTTTGTTTTACGGTACGTTTTCACAGTTATGATAAGACCTGCAAGATTGAGACTGGGTATAGACATAGATTTATATCAGCAAACTTTAGACGATAATCGATGAAAATACTTTTGCTAAACTCGATTGTACATTCTGACTTCGAGTGGAAGAAGCCCAGTATAGGCGGTAAGCGGAATCACGGCGCTAGACAATCTACAGAAAATACAAAATTGTGCTGCCAGAATCGTAACCAATAGCCCCTACAACGCTTCCGCTCTTCCAGTTGTAAGGAAACTGGGCTGGCAGACAGTGCTTGGGCAAGTCCAGGCAAACAGTAAATGACTTGATTGTGAAAATAACGTTGAAAATGGTATACAAGTGTGTAAATGCTGAGGCTCCTTCGTACCTTGCATGCCTGTTCGACAGGTTATCAGAAACCAGTACCCGGGAACTTCGAAACAGCGAAACCGATCTACGTGTCCCATTTCTACGAACAACATATGGCCAAAAATGATTTTCTTTTAGAGGTGCGAAACCATGGAATGGCCTGGATGCAAAATCAAAATTAATGAAAAATTTCAAACAATTTAAACCCTGTCTCGAAAATTCCAGAACATAGAAGAAGCGAATCCTTTTATTGCCGCTGATCGTTCCAGTATTTTTAACTACTTTGACTTTGTTATTTTATTCGTTTCGTAAATTTTTAGGGATTGTCTTTTTTCAATGCACAGGGCAGTTTGGCAAGCAATTAGGTATATACAATTGATTACTTTACCCTTCGTAAATAAATAAAAATGAATGAAAATGGAGAACAAAGTAGTTCTCATCGGTTATCGTATAAATTTCGGTATAGGAAGTTTTATATCAGCGGCCTTTTTACGACAACTAGCGAAATACTTCGATCTACTTTGTTTTCTAGGTCTAATTTTGAATCAATTGACCAACTGTTTCGTTTTACGGTTAGTGTTTTCACGGTTATGATTTGCCGCAGAAGTTTCTTGAAAGTTTTAGATTAACGAAGTTTATACGATAACGAACGAAAGTGGTTTCGATCAACTTTGCTTTACAGTCCTAAGTTCAAGTCAGTCAACCAACTGTTTCGTTTTCCGATTGATATGTTCCTGGTTGAAGTTCTTACTGAGTCTTCTGGCGAAAATGTTGTCTTTGAACCTCCTTGGACGTCTTCACTTCGCATTCGAAAGACACCTTGCATTATTTTACGAAAAGCAAAATTGTTGCACATAGCTTCAGTTCAGGGTATTCTTGTAGCATTCCCCCAAAGGATATTGAACTTCAAAAAAGCAGGAAGCGGAGGACACTGGGGGCACGTGCCCCCATTATCTTGCAATTGTAACGAAAAAGTGCCCTTCTTTGTTTAAGAAGTACCTCTTCAGCTTCAAGAAAACTGTCTTTGAAGTGTTGCCCCCCCCCTCCCAATTAAAATATATTTCCTTCTACTCAGTTGAATTTCCAGTGTTATCAAGCCGCAACAAGAGCTTCGTTAGTTTACTAACAGATACAAGCCGTTTCTCAGTTTGTTTTGGTTGATTCGATAGAAAAGCGAATTCTATTGTGCATTAGTGCGTTGCAAGAGTTCTTCGCGGTTTCAAATTCAAGCACAATTTTAAAGAGAATCGACATGGTTAAAACCTGGCCCGGGCCAGTTAAAACATATAAATCTATTGTACTTGACAGCTTCGACACATCCGGCTTCATAGTGTAGCAAAAGAAACTATGGGTTTGTGGTCATTTCTTTAGCTTATTTATAGTGACTGCGAGATATAGCTATGTCTATTCCCTTTAAGGATACCATAAACCCAACGTGTCTTGCGAATGACAGCACTAAGGATACAGAGCACATTTTGTTGCGTTGCCCGTCATTTACCTTTTACTTGCAGTGGTATTACACTCATTCGTTCAACTAAATAACCTTTCAGACAATGTAACAACTTTCAGACAACGCGACAAATTTCTGTACTGTCTTAAAGACCTTGCTAATGTTAATAAAGCGAATTGACTCTAAACTCAGAACTACCTAAATTCCTAAACTCAAACTCGAATTGCAAATTGACTCTAAACTCAAACTGCCTAACTTCTGTTTTTCACCACACAACCATTAAGCCCCCTTTTTTGTTTTTCTTCTTTTGACTTTTTGTATCGCCCGTCTCACATTTTATGTTAGGCTTACGTGGTGTGAATGACAATTCATCTGCACTAAATTCAAATCTTTAATTTCAACAATATTTTGAAAGAAGCCGTGACGTGATAGCGGTGGCGGTGTCTTGAGCGATGGGGACTCTTTGCTTGGCGAGGAGTAGTGGCGGCAGCAGTTGTGGTCGTGTTTGCTTTTTCGGCTGATGGGGTTTTCGTTGTTCGGTATTATCGCCTATACCAGCCTGACATCCAATGTGAGACCGGCCCTAGTATTTGCCAGTAAAACAATCGTATCTAATTGTAAATTATTTTCATGTTTTTCGTGTAAAGGCCATGTGATAGCCATGATCCTTTGCTTCCCATGGTGCCGTGGTATCGAGCGGAACAGTCTAGCATCTGACCACAGGGAAACCAGATTAAATTTTAACCGTTGCATTTATTGTTTGATAATCTATATTATTTTTCATTAACTTTGGTATTTGGTAATTTCTTCTATTTTCTTTATAACTCCATTTCTTATTCACTTTCCGCGACCTCTAATGTGCCGCGCAGCTAACTTCCTCTGGGAGGGAGCGTGAAGAGAGGGAGGAAATGCGAAGGAGCGCAAAGCGAAGAAGAGAAGGAAAAGACTTCTCCGCAAAAATGAAAGGTCACAAAACAATGAAATTCCACTCCACACTTCTTTGTTGTATTAACCGATCGCCAACGTGACATATGTCCCTTCAAGTTGTTTCGCAGCGATTTTGACTCGGTTATTCAGCTCCATTCAAAAGGACAGATTTGTAATACAATAAATACAGTTGCTTTAATTGACACCTCAGTTCAAAGCAATTAGCGACTGCAAAGGAAAGGAAATTCAACAGAACGGAAATTTCAACGGAAATTCAACAGCGACTGCAAAGGAAATTCTCTCGACCAGTAAATCAAAGCAAACACGGGTGCAAAATATGACCTGAAGCCAGTTGGGCAAGCACTCGCCTTGTGCAAGCAAAGGTAGTGTGCTTACAACGAAAGAGGAAGGCTAAGTTTGAATTTTTCTATTTGATTCAGAAGCCGAGCAGAAGGTATTACAATTCTCAGATATTTTGGGCTTAAATGAAACAATTACCGAACAGCTCCTGAATCAAATAAACAATATCCATGAGAAAGAACTTTAGATTTACCGTTCTTCTTTCGTTTAGCACTTTCTACCTTTTCAAAAATGTTGTGAAATTTTTAATACGATGCCAGAACCCTTTCTTTGAAAACATATTTTGACATTGCTGGAGAACAATAGAAGTACTGTTTTCGAAGCAATCAGCAATCACTTATTTTACCTTTCATCTGCCATAAATCAGCGACCACTTTGCAGAATGACTCAAACAAGGTCGCAAACTCTAAGTTGAAGCCTGATCTATGCATCAGTGGAAAACCAAGATAACTGAGGCCCCGTTTATACTATGCCATTTTTAAATGAAAACGGAACGAAATCATGCCGTTTTGGCCTTCCTTTTACACTAAAACGTTTTCGTAACCGGCATCAAATGAAAACGATTTGAAAATAGCACGATATGAAAACGGCATGAAACGCTGCAGTGTAAACGCCCCGGGGGGTTACTCCCATATTTGACTTGACGGGATGTGCCGCTCAACAGGGTGTCCTTTTACGGTAAAAATTATGCGACAGGGTATTACAATTGACAGGAAAATTATGCGACAGGGTATCATGTGGAAGGAAATTTTTTAGATTTCTCGTGAAACAATGGATTTTGGGAAAGTTTTTATGCGACAGGGTATACTTTTGGGCCATTTTTTATGCAACAGGGTACAGGGTGTGGAGAGCTGTGCCACACACCCCCGTCACTTCCCTAGTCAAGTACCCCCCCCCGGGGGTAAACGCTTAAAACTTAAACGACATCTTTACGGATTCAAAGCGAGACAAAGGAATAATCTGTCTCCATTTCAATTAGCAATGAAATCGTGCCATTTTTCAAGCGTTTTCCCAGAAACGTTTCATGCCGTTTTGAAATCGTGCCGTTTTCAAAACCTTCTTCATTTGATGCCGGTTACGAAAACGTTTCAGTGTCAATGGAAGGCCAAAACGGCATGATTTCCTACCGTTTTCATTTGAAAACGGTATAGTGTCAACGGGGCCTCAGTATACAGATCTTCCACAGTAGCTACACAAGCGGGGAACAATTATTCTAGGACACCCTGTAATGTTTTTGCAATGTCTTGACAAAGCATCCTTTGAATTTTTTCACCTTATTTCGTGCCATGAGATCTTTGTAACATGAATGCAAAATTAGTATGATGGCGGAGCTTACCAAGAGTATGGTCACAAAAGAAGAAAGAATGAAGATGGACATTATGCGCCTTTTAGATTCCCGCTGGTGGGTGATCATTGAGGGGGCCCTTGAGGAAATACAACATCCGGTTGGTGAAATATGATATGCTACAGTACACATGACATTTCACAAAGTCAGCACTTCTGCTGCTTCGCGCCATTTGCTGAATTTTTATCTCATATTTTCACTGCACCTGTCGTCGTGCCTGCACCTGTCTAAGTTTTTCCTTCTCTCCTATCTGCTTGCGGCCTTTCTAAGTTTTCCTTCTCTCCTATCTGCTTGCAGCCACGGGGGTTTGGCAACTTGCTATAAAACTGGGGTGCAGTGGAGAGAGGGCCAGGTCAGAGGTGGCGCCAGAGAGGGCCTATAATTGGGGTCGTAAGGGGGTATCAAAACTGCAAAAATGCCAAAAAATATTGTAGGATTATCGCCTACGTCAGCCCGGCCATGGGCAATAATGCACCGTGTTTGCAGCTGGAAAATTAAATGCAAGCAGCAAGGAGTCCGCGACCCCTTGTCATGACGCTCAAGTGGTGTGGCCATACCGCGTATCGAACCTACTCCACCTGGCTGGTCTGACAGCAAAGTCAGAGGATTACACCACTGCACCTCAACACCTTCAACTTTGAAAAGGTCTATTGGAATATATATTTGCCAGTTACATTGTCTTCAGCTTCAAACGGGGACTGTCTTTTTATTCTCCTGGTGCTACGTGGATAAATTGATCGTCAGCATGTTTTGAAACCACTGTTTCTCGTCCTCAACTTTTACCGTACGAAACACATGAAAATGAGGCAGCTCAAATGTACGTGACTACGAAACCTGACGACCGTTGGCTAGAGCTATTATTTTGGCTCAAAGTTGCTGTGTTATCTGATTCAAAGTTGGCAGCTCCCTTGACCGTGGATAAGGGCATCTCCAGAATATCATGAAACAACTGTTTTTATGCCTAAAGTTTAACGCACCAAACACAAGAAAATGGGCCAGCTCAGATGTACATAACTAAACTTCCTAAAGACTGTTATCATGAACCATCATATTGCATCGATGCCAGCCCCCTAAAGCGTGGATAAAGGCATCCCTAGCACATGATGAAACAACTGTTTTTTCTGCCTCAACTTAGTCGAATGCAGCACATGAAAATGGGGCAGCTCAGATGTGCGTAACTACAAACCGGACAGCCGTTGGCTAGAGCTATCATTTCGCATCAAAATGCTGCTTCATAAGCTAATTCATCCTTGCTAGCTCTCTTGAACATGAATAAAGGCATCTCCTGCATGTTATGAAGTAACTGTTTTCTGCCTTAACTCTTACGCACTAGACATGTACAAATGGAGCAGCTCAAATGCTCAAATGTACATGACTAAAAAACCTGAAGACTGTTTTTACTGGAGCTACCATTTTGCCTCAAAGTTGCTGAAAAATCTGCTTCGACCATGCCAGCCCCCCAGAACGCGAATATTGGCATTTCCAGTATATTATGAAACCATTGTTTTCTACCGCAACCTTTACGCACAAAACACTTGAATACTGGGCAGCTCAATTGCTCAAATGTACATGACTACAAAACCTCGAGACTGCTTTTCGCTATCATTTTGCCTCAAAGATGTTGTATAATCTGATTCAATGAAGTCAGCCCCTTAGAACATAAGTAAAGGCATCCCTTACACATTATGAAGCAACTGCTTTTCTGCCTTAACTTTTCGCACTAAACAAGGGAAAATGGGGCATTTAAATAGATCAATGAAGCTAAGTTCGAACACTCAGTTTTCAAAAAGGAAACAGAGAGTTTACAATTCATGTTTTGATTTAAAAATTCTATATGGTTAGCATTTCAAGTGAAAAGTGCTTCATTTTGCTTGTCCAATTCTATGACATTGAGGGGTGGGGTGTGTTATCATGGCACGATCTAAAAATGCATCAGTTCTGCACAAAGCCTATTTAACAAAATGACAACAAAACCTGCATGAATTTGTAAGTTCTTTTTCATCTCTTTGTTACTCTCTCTTCAACAATTACAATTTTCAGTCTATAAAGACCTTAATTGACGCAAATCCTGCCCCATTGACCTGGCAGTTTTAAGCTAACCCACTCATGTGTTAATTAAGTGATTCCTGAAGTAACGGGGGGGGGCTCTGAGGTATCTTTACCAGGGAGGAGCATAGATGTCGAATCTTGCAAAACTTTAAATGAAATGTGCAAAATATTACTTTCCCTTTATCTCAACTGAATTGCTAAGGGGACTTCATCTGATTTCCCATAATCCCATAGAGCATTTCTGATATCATGGTTGATATTTGGCACTACACGTTTTTTATAAGAAACTAGGATCAGGCCATTGTACTCAAAGTTTCTTAACATAACATGAAATTTTGTCCATTTTAGGGAGCAGTCATTAATAATGACGAGTAGGGGGCTGGAAGATATTTAGAGGGGCCGCCAAAAAATGTTGGGCTGTGAAAGGGGGGTCACTAAATGTCTTAATTCTGAAAAAGGGGGCCATGAAAACTACACAGCTAATCTGAGCTATCTGAAACGAAAACTTCTTCCTTCTCTGATCTTTGTAAAGCCTTGCATTTATCCCCACAGTATCACTAATGATTATTTTCATGCATCTTAGGAAGCCACTTTTTCTCTTGAAAGAATTTCTATGTTCTTTTTGTGTCACTTGTTGTCAGAAAATATGTTACGTTGCTCAGAATATTTTTCATCAGATTTGATACAGAGGGGGGCCATGAAAAATTACAGCCAAAAGACCTTGAAAACTTTAGTGCCAAAATGGAGGGGTCATGAAAAATTTTCACTATCCATAAAAATATCTTCTGCCCCCCTACCCAGCATTAGTAATGACTGATTCCTTAGTACTAAACGTTTCTTAATTGGTTTCTTAGTTTTTGAATGCAGAATTATCAATGTAGTCGCTAACACTGCTGCAGATACGTTTCTTGACATTTAAAACGTCATATAGAAATAAACAGTGTTCTATAATGTTGAAAACACAAATGGTTAGTTGATATTGCTCAAGAATAAAGGTTCAACGATATATTTGCTATGATATCCATGCTTTTAACGTTTAAATTTTTTTAATGCTTCTCAGACATAGTACTACAGTTTCTTAAGATTTTGGTCATCTTAGTACTAGTTTCTTATAAAACCAATTTCTTACAGAAAGACCTGTACTGTGTTTGTAAGTATTATGAGAGGATGCACGACAGGAGATATCTGAAGCTTTGACAATCATTTAAAGTTCCATAAGTTCTAAACCCATTGAGGATCATCAGTATAAATCTGAATATGACGCTAGAACCCTACCCTGGGTACCACAGCTTAATGTGGGGGGGGACGAGAATAAAATAAAAAGCCTTTTCTATTTTTATTTTATTCTCGTCCCCCCCCCCCACATTAGGCTCTGGTACCCAGGGTACTAGAACCCTTCCTTTGAAACTTTATTGATTTTGACATTGCTCTTTTTGATGCAAGCACATATTTTTCCTGTCCTCTGCTGTAAATCAGCAACCACTTTTCAGATTGGCTCACAAACTCCAAGTTAAAGCCTTGCCCATGCAACTGTATAAAAACTGAGACAGGGTTGAATATTTTCAAGACAGAGTTGAATATTTTCAATGCAGGGTTAAATATTTTCTTTTATATTGTAAAATGTCATATAATTGTGAATAGGTTTTTAATATTATTGTTTCTTACTTTCCAGTATTTGAATGGTATACTGTAAATAGTTTTTATTGGAGGGCCCCTTGAAAACAACTTCCGTCGAAGGTCAACCCTCCGTAAACAAATCAAATATGAAATAAATATAAATATATAAAATATGAAGTATGAGACAATGAAAGATACAGCTCCTCCACAGTGGCCACAGAAACGGGAACAGTTTTTCGGAAGTCCCTGCAGGGAATCGAAGCTTATTTTTCCGCAATTTTTTTAAGCAATCCCCTCTCTCTTTCCACAGAATGATGTTAATTGAGATGGCCCGTCAGGTGAAAGGTGAGTCAGAAAAAATTGCAGTTTTATGAAAAAAATAATGAAAATTTGGTTTTTACTGCTATCCTTTTGAATTTTCGGCAATTTTCGGCTTGCAAAGTTTGGCCAATGAAACTATCAATTTGAAAAGGATAATTCTTTTGTCTGTGAGAGCAGAGCTGCTATATCGCAAGTGGAGAAATAAATGATTTGAGCAACAGGTTTGGAAAATGCTGTCACTCAGAGATGCAAAAGAACTACGCACCTACAAACATGGTTTGGAGGAAGTTTCGAACTTTAAATTGAGGAACGTTTGTTTGAAAAGATGAGAATTTATATTTATACTTTATGTCCTCATATAGTGAAATTGAATCTGCAAGGCTGAGAGTTGTCCTAAACCAATGCAAAGGTTGATTTCCTCAGAGATTTTCTCACTAACTTTCATTCATAGAAGTTCTGTCACAAAGTTGTAATAGTTTCCATTTTCGCACTGGAAAACATTGGATGAAGGAAGACATTCTGAGCCAAACTAAGGAGTGTTAACCTAATAATATCATTCATCATAATATCATCCTAATAATATCAGAAATTCATAACTTTTTTAACTAGGAACTTTTCTCCTCCACTTTTGACGTTGTAAATGCCGAGTTCAAAAAAGAGTGTTTGGAGGGCTGTGGAATAAAAAGTATGTGACCGATATTCAAAACGAAATGTTAATCTATCAGTCAAAGGCTAACTGAGATGAGAAAATTATCTTTAGTAATACCTCTTATCTTATAGACTTAGAAATGAGAAAAATTCTGGTAAAGTGTTTGTATGGGGAACAAGGTTGCACATTCCATTCTCGTCCATTATTTACTTGCTATTGAAATCAAAATTCATTTCTGAAACTGATAATGTAAGCAGGATCAATCTACGTTGGGAGCTGATCTGCTACACTTTTGTTGCGGATCTTACCTTGTACTGTAGTGTAAACGGTTTCCGAGTTGGCCTAGCTTGTTAATCACACCCTATGGGCTAAATAATAGGCTAGAGTTGGCCAAAATCTTAAGAAGCTTTATGAAAGTTTAAGAAGGTGAAGGTGAAGATGAAGTGAAGGCGAAGGTGAAGGTGAAGTTGCGTTTTTTAGCGCCAAGTGATAGGATTGCAGAAATACAGCCGACCTAATCGAGTCCACGACCCCTTGTCATGACGCTTAAAGACAAATGACGGATATATAGTGTCTAGTTTAAATATAGAACAAAAGGTGGGCACCTGCCATCATTTGTCCAATTGTCTTGATAATCTCTCGAGATCATCAAATACAATGGAATACAATAGACTATGTTTAGATTGCCCAGGCCCCTGATTTAAGTCGCCTTATATTTCCGTCATTTGTGTTTAAGTGGTGGGGCCCTGCCGGGTATCGAACTCTCACTGCCTGACTTTTCTGGCTGCAAAGTCAAAGGGTTACACCACTGCTCTACAACACTTTCTAGAAAATTTATGCTACGTCTGAGAAGTAGTAAGAAACTTAAAGGGGCAGGGTCACGTAACCATAAACAAACCTTTTATCTCTAGAATCTGTATTGTTGCCCCCACGTGGCCATTGTGCTCTGCACAGATTTTGGTGGATGGGGTGAATCCACAATAAAGTTACTCCTGAAAATCCACCGATATCTCTGCAATCGTACAACATTAGAGTGTTTCGTTTGTTTCTCTACAAAGTACAAGAGTCCATCTTCAAAATAACACTTTCATTTTGAGAAAAGTAGTGGAAAATCACTGTGATATTCCCTTTCAAAAAGACTGCAAAATTGCCGTTTCGATCGAAGTTTTTTTTACATAACGTGACCCTGTCCCTTTAAAAGCCTAGATTCAATGATATAGTGGAAAGTGTGTTGTACAAACCATATTCTTGTGTAATATAAGTGACCGTTTTATGTTTTGTAACTGTTGAGTAAATATTACGTAACAGAATGTTGTTTCTTTCCATATGATGTTTTATGTGTCAAGAAGCAAATCTGCAGTAGTAGTGTTGGAAACTACTTAGTGGTAGTTCATGCATTGAAATGAGATGCAGATTAAGAAACTGTTAGCACTATAGCCATATCAAAGTTTTCCTATGCGAAAACATGTATGTGTTATGTATTGTTTCTGCTCATATATGAATCATATATCCCCGTTTATGTATGTTCTGTTTTCAACCCCCGTTAGCCCGGCAGCTAAAAAGATTCATTCAATGATTTTGACATGCAACAAGTAAAGCAGGCAATACCCCCCAATATCAGGTGTGGGGAATGTGCATGAAGAAACTCATTGTTTTATAAAATTGAGTTCTATTCCAAATTTTTGCGTGCAAACTGGCGTATCTGGAGAGAAAATCGCAGTTTCTGGCAGTGCATAGCGAATGTATGCTTGTAAATAAGAGATAATAGTAAGTGAATATCTCCGCAAGGGGCATATCAGGAATGATCAGGTATTTCTTGTGACGATGCCACTCACTGCAATGCCCTTGATGCAAAACAATGAATAATATATATTGCTGATACAAACAGCTTGGTATTAACTATGCTCAATTGTATTTCAGATGTCCCATTAAGCGACTCGTTCTCGAAAAGTTTCCTCGATAGTTCGATGGCTGCTGCCGAGAAAGTTCTTTCGTTGATGCGACCAAATGGCTTCGTTAGCGGAGTAGCAGGACTAGCAATACCATCAAATAAAGTTGTAAGTATCTCGTGATTGATTGATTTCATTTTGTTGTATCTGCTGTTTTTGTTTTCGCGATACCCAGCGTAATTTGCTTTCCAGGTGAAGAAAAGGGAACTCAACTTGACCTGCCGTTCAATCATTTCATAACATTTATTTTGCTCAAGATGATTTCTCAGGCAAGTAACCCTCTCTTCGAGGCTCAAACTATCGTATTATCATTATTAAGGGACTCATATTTGTAACTAAACCTTCAACTTGATAAAGACAACCCTTCTTGTAAACATTGACTTTTGGGGTAAAACCCAGTCAACATAACAGGTACTTTTGGGGGCTCCGTCTTGTTGATGAAGATTTTGAATTGTTTACCGCAAGCCCTTGTATTCTTAAAGAGTTTCGTCGTAATTTGTGGGATGTATTTGGGAGTCCATGCCCTATCCAAACTATGTAATTTTTGACACGAAAACCTTCTTCTGGGTATTTTATGGTACTTTGGGAGCGAGTAGTGCCCGGGTGGAGGGGGCTGTATTCTGAGGTTTGATATTTGCAGAATGGTCGCTGATCGATTTGGCTAGATTTTATATCCATGACTTTGTGTCTCTTGAGAATGAAAGTAACATTTACAAAATGATATCATTGTCAGATGTCTTAGTTACCAACAGTTGAATATTGTATGAAAACTATAATGCACATTTAAGCTTGGTTTACGCTAGAGTCGCATCAAGGCATAGATCTTCTATTGACTATGATCAAGGGCCAGTTTTCAGTCAATGAAATCATTCGATCGGGCGGAAACTCTATTGTTTAAAAATGAAAATTTTGCTTTGTTATTGAATAGAAATTTAGTGTTGAATGACTTTCAATTGTGTGAAATGCTGCCTGCTCGGAAAATTCCACTGAATTGAAATTAGCCTTTGGCAGTACGATGGAAAAAGGGTTTCTTGAGATTGCGAATTTGATATTCCGCGAGCGCCTTTTATGGTATCCTATTTCATTCAATAAGCTTTTATTTCATTTGAAGCGATAATTCACAAACAAATGTGTTTAAATTGAGGAAAGAGCATAGGTTATCTCAATTTTGATGCACGCATTTACCTTTTTCATATTCCACTAAAAAGTTACAAGATACATTGCTAGCTACACGACTTACAGAATTACTATACAATATTACTCGAACGATCCCTTGGAGAGCAAAAAATTTAGGCATTTTCGGAACTATTGCGTGGCATCTAATTTAAGACAGACTTTGAAATGCATGACAAGAACAAAACACATGACTACTATCTATAAACAACAAGGACATTTACTTGAAGGGGGCATGGTGATTGTGTGGTGTTTAACGGAGCTTACGGAGAATGAGCTGATTCAATCGGCAATAATTATCTTGTATGTTGATGATTAGTTTACTTTGGGTATGGCTGCTCAGTGATTAAATAAAACCCAAATTCGTTGCTTCAGCAGGCTTGATAATGAAGAAGTAACAGGAGATTGAACGTTTGTAGTTAAAACTCTGTAGTGCGCATTTATCCAGTTGGCATGTAGTCACATAAGTCTGAGAACGCGATGCCCTCTCATTTTTGGGTGAACTCGTTGAGAACAACAGGATTTTTATGGATTTTTGATGGATTTTTGCCAAAGGTGTACGAGATTTTTAGGAGTGAAATGCCCCTCGAACGAAAGGATGTATACTAATTTTCGATTGCGCTATGGGGGTCCACAGACATAATCATGCAAATTTACTCCCGTTAGATGCTTTTATTAAAAACAGAAAGGCTCGCACAAAGTTGAGTTTGGCCTCTTTAAGATCATGCCACTTTCCTGCATCTGAAATAGGCCACACACTATCTAAAGCTTCAACGAAGCGACAAATTATTCGATAAATGTCCCAAGCTGAATATCATTGGAAGGAAGGTAGATTCTGCTTTCAGACGGTACAGTAAAAACCCGCGTATAAGAACCTAGTGATCAAGAACCTACAGGCTGAAAATTCTGAAATTAGACCCCCAATATATAAGAATCCATTCAGCCTGAAATTTGAAATAGATTCTTGTTCGTGGAGATCATCAAACTAGATCAAAACTCTAGTTGCTTTGTCTTTGAGCCTATACGCACTGATTCTGCCATATGTGCAAATTGCAAAGAGCTCTAAAGATGCTTCGAAAGCTTTTCATTGCATTCTGTAAAATTTCTGATTCTTCCATGAACTGATGTTTTGAAAAAGGCCTCATGAACTCAGATGTCTCTCAGCTGACAGTAAATAATGGGCTTGAAGTTTCAATCTGAACAAAAGAAATACCTGGAAGCCCTGAATGAAATAAGAACCAATTTAAGAACCTGAACAGCCTTATTTCCTACTAAATACTCAATGCATAAGAACCTAATCAGGCTGACTTGCAAAATTATAGGTTCTTATACGCGGGTTTTTACTGTATGCGTCAAACTAAATTAAAAATCACTTTGTTCAGCAAAGTCGTCGAATCTTCCCAGAACATTAAAAATTACTCGTGTAAAATGTTATTGCCCTATTCTTTCAACTGAATTGATGGAGCGGAGCTTTGTATCGGATGAGTCAAAAACGTTTACGCGTTTGGAGGGCTTTGAAATAAAAAGTATGTGACCGATATTCAAAACTAAAATGTTAATCTATCAGTCAAAGGCTAAATTAGATGAGAAAATTTTTTTGATAATACCTCTTATCTTATAGAGCCAAAAATTTGGAAAATGCTGGTAATGGGTTTTTATGGGAACCAAGGTTGCACATTCGAATTAGGTCCATGAATTAGTTGCTACTGAAATTAAAATTCATTTCTGAAACTGACAATAACCCTGAATTTGAATTTCAATCATGGACCAGAATGGAACGTGGAATTCTCGATTCCCATTCAAACCTCTTACAGGCATTTTACCAATTTTTTGGGGTCTTAAAGATGAGTGATTTCACCAAACAAAATTTTCTCGTCTAAGTTAGCCTTTGACTGATAGATCAACGTCTCATTTTTGAATATCAGCCACATACTTTGAATTCTGTAGCTCGCCGAACGTGTAAACGTTTTTAACTCGCCCGGTTTATCAATTTAAGATTTTCTGCTAGTTTTACAGTTGTGACGTCATCAAATTACTAAATCGTAAACCATAAAGCAACAGACTTTTGCTTGCTGTCAACATGTAGACCTTAAAAAACTGAGTCTTTCTTGTATTGCCCTTATTGATTTTCGTCGGTCAGTTTAGGATTTATGGAGCTTTTAATGTTTGTTGAAGTTTCACATGCCGCCTCTCATACATTCTCTTATAAAGCTGGGTTGCGCTTCATCGCAGCGCAATTACGGATCATCACTGCACGTTAAAGTACACCCTGGAATGTGGAAAACGAAATGAAGCGCAACGCTACATCGGTATTATTTTGAATCAATAAAGCATCAATTGACTGCATTTTCAGTACCCTGCAATTTCCAGCTGTTTCGTTTGAATTGTGAGCTTATTTTCAATTTACTTCGTTTCTAAGTAATATTAAAACTGAAAACGAAACTTGAAATGATTTGAAACATCCTGCTGAGAATGCGGAATAACTTCATGGTATACCAGTAATCAGGATCTATTGCAGCATCTTGTTGTTGATGTATGAATCAAAAACCAGACTATGAGACACTAGGACCTCAGGACCTCAGGACCTTGAAGTAAAACGCTTACCACTTCTCACAACAGCGTACGTGATTTAAAATCACCAGAAATCTTTCTGTGATTTGTGTTACTTTTTTGAATGTTTAATGTTTTGTTAATCTTTGTGATATTTTTATTTGGGGATAAAAATCTGTGAATCATGTGGCTGATTTTCACGATTTCAATGATTTTTTGTGATTTCCTTGATTTGTGTGCTCTCTTTTTGTTTTTCCATAACTCTTTTTGTGATTGCAAATATTTTTTTGTTTTTTTGCAAGTTTTCAGTGATGTTCCGAGATGTTTGTGCTTAATTCGTGATTTTCCATGTTTTTGCGATTTCAGTTCTTCTGTGATTTTTTCGAGATTTTATGTTCTAGGCCTATTAGGGAGCGGACAAAACTGCGACAGCAGCATTGCTTTTGTTTTAGAATGTCAGCTTTAACACATTCCCTGTTGTTCGTGCAAATTTGCTTCCCTTGAGCGACTCTGAAGTTGTCACATTCAATTTTACAACTTTTTGAAATCCAATAATTGCCGTTTGCATGCCTCAACTTCAGAAAGATAGGCCTCTGAAGTAAAAACTCCCTTGATTTGAATGTTACTTTTCAAAGATAGCGAATAGCGTTCAGGCGTTTAACTGAAGATAGTAAGTTCTGTCTTGGCCGTTTGAATAACAAGTAAAGCGTGGTACATACGAAAAGATACTTGGTCTGCAAAGGGTCTTGAAGGTGCAATGTGACGCTCTGACTGGATTTGCTGCCCTTATTTCGTAAACCCTCCCTTATATATATATTTTCTATTAAAAAATTTTACAAACATGTTGCTAATTGCAATAACTACAAACTACCGGGTGAGCCAGAAAAAAGTTCCCACTTTTTTGAAAATTCATAGCACCAACAGTACGTCACAGATTTAAATGATGCAACTTCTAGTTAAAAGCTGAAAGATTGAAGTATTTTTGTGATATTTTTCGCTGTCTTACTAGCACTGCAAATATAGGTAAATTCAACTTTACAAAAATTTCATGGTTGCAAATTGACTGAAAAATGGCCTAAAACATTGTCAAATTACAAAGGATGTCTGAAAACATTGTTTTTGAACTTAATGCATGAGCCCTCTTTAGAGATAAAGAATCCTAAAAGAGCCTTTGTTACTTAGGGTCCTTTGCTGCACTCTGGAATTTCAGAAGGCTGTCTCAAAATCGAAGTTTGACTAAGTGCAAACTACGGATTTGCACTGCAGTAGCTGAGCTGGTGGAAGAGTTCCACAGTTGCATGGGTGGTTGGACTCCGCAGTTGTGCTTCACTGCTGCTTTTTTCTTTTGCGGGGACGAAGGGGCTAGCGAAAGAGACGGAGGAAGAAAGAAAAACTTCAAACCTCCTCCGCAGAAACAACTGAAATTCTGTCCGCAGCAGCATATACACTGAAACACAACTGTGGTGTCTAACTACCCATGACAGTGGTTGACCTGCTCTATTAGCTCAAATAAAGTACTGTTGATTAATAGTTCTCGTTCAGTTTATGGTTTTCAGACAGGGCAGCACGCCTGTAAAGGACCCTTAGTGAAATAGCTTTTTTTATTTCTGTTTTTCTTTTTTTAATTTTTATTTATTTAGGCACGGTAGCCCTATCAGTCCGTGAGAACTGCTTTTCGGGGGGCTCTTAAAGTACCTCAAATTTCAAAGAATCGATTCCACCATTACAGTCATGTGGTCTACGTATTCGTAATCAATTCCACCATTACACTCTTGGTATTCTTACAATGACCTTCTGGTTCTATGTCTCTGGTGTTAAAGGGAGTAAAAAGACCAGCATGCATTGCGGGAAGTCAGCGACTTGCTCTGCACAGCTTCCAGAATAACTAACTGTACGAAATTCACGATCTTTTAGCCTGTGTTCCAGACACTGATCTTTGTACTCCCTCTAATTTTCCTACAGGTCATAGGGTCCTAGGATCCAACGGTCTGGCTTTTACCGTGTGTCCCTTGTTGATGCCATGTGCAAAGTGCCTGCTGCTTTCCAGGATGGATGTTTCCAGGCATGCGAATGGCTGGAATTTTCTCATTGGTAATTAAGCATGTCTTGCTGAGTTTTGAAATGCCGAATCACTTGGCAAGGCAGGCCAATAAGGAAAATTGCGAAATTTCGAGAATCATATCTGGTTCCCATTGCAAAGCAGCACTTGGATGGAAATTTCCCCACTGTTAAAGGCATTGAGTCATTTTAAATGGACGGCATGTGCCCAAACTTCAAGAAGGAAAATGTCGAAAATTTGAAGTAAAATGTGTCGTTGCTTATTGCCAAGCATCCCCTGCATAATTTTGATTCGACCAAGAGTCGTCCCCTGTATGATGTCGATTAATCGAACAGGCAACTCATTGTTCATTAGGCCGTTCATGCTGAGTTTTTGGAAGCCCGGTGATTCAGCTGGGCAAGTCATTAGGTAAATTGCGAAAAGTGAAAATTGGAAATGTCATGTGACCATGGTAATTGCAAAGCAACTCTGGCGGCATAAGTTGATTCAACCAATAGGGAAGATTGATTTCTTTTTCTTTGCCTATAATGTTCTCGTTAGTTGTTTGTTGGACAGTTCTTGCTGAGTTATGTAATGGCATATGACTCGACAAGGCAGGCCGCTGAGTGCCAAATGACAATGAAAATTGGAAATTTCATGTAACGTTGGTAATTAATTGCCAAGCATCCCTGCATAATTTAGATTCAACCAATAGGAAAGAATGGTTTATTTTGCTACGCTTTGTTAATTGGGCAGTTCTTGCTGAGTTTTGTAATGCAAAATGACTCAACCAGGGCAGGCCATTAAGTGCCAAATTATGAAAACTGGACTGCAAAGCACCCCCTGCATAATTTTAATTCAACCAATAGGGAAGAATGGTTTATTTTTCTACGCTTGGGAATTTTCTCTTTATGAATTAGGCAGTTCTTGCTACGTTTTGTAATGCGAAACGACTCAATTCGGACAAGGCAGGCCATTAAGTGCCAAATCATGAAAACTGGAAATACCGTGTATCGTTCCTTGCTGATTGCAAAGCATTCCCTGCATAATTTTGATTCAACATGGAAGAATGATTCATATTTCTTCCCTTGAAATTCTGAAATTGTCTCATTGTTAATTAGGCAGTTCTTGCTGAGTTTTGAAATGCCAAATGACTCAGCCAGGCAGGTCATTGAGGGAAATTGCGAAAATTGAAAACTGAAAACTGGAAAATGTCATCCATAATTTTGATTCAACTATTGAGTTTATATTTCTGTGCTTTCCATTACTCATTGTTCACTTGGCAGTTAGTTCATGCTGAGTTTTGGGAGGCTCAATGACGCAACTGGGCAGGTCATTAAGGACAATGCTGAAGATTGGAGATCTCATGTTTCTTTCCTAATTGCTAAGAAAAACATCGCCCGAATAATTTTGATTCGATCGACAGGGAAGGTTCCTTTATTTGTTTTGATCTATTTCATAGCAAATTTAATCGTGTTTGCAAAAATTGCTTTGATGATGCTACGTATTTTGCACATTGTACTGTTAGTGGAAATGATTTGCCTTTTCGTGACATGCTTTAAGGTTGAAAAATTTCGGACGAAAAAGTTTCGGAAATACAACTTCGGACAAAAAACTTTTGGACCCTTTTTCAGGAATTTTGAACAAAAACTTTCGGACAAACACAACATCAAACAACTAGCATGATACCAAAATATGTATTTAAAATAATTGTGATTCTATCATAAATATCAACTTACAGTAGGTACATGGTGATCATCACATCTACAAGGACATTTGAATGTAATTTAGTTTGGATAAGAAATCTAAGAAACATTAATACTGGCAAAACATTGATTAATTACATTTTATGTTACGTTTCTTTGTGCTTTTCTATTTTCAATGAATTTGAAACTTTCGGACGAAAAACCTTTCGTACATCGCCAGATTTCGGACAAATAAACTTTCGCACAAAATTTAGTCCGAAAGTTTGATCGTCCGAAAGTTTTCCATTTTACTGAAAAACTATTACTCCCATGAACTCAGTGTCTTTTTCGTTGAGTACTTATTTTGAAAGCCCCCAAATCCCAATTCAGTACTCTCAGAATTCAAAATGAATTAAACCATGAAATTTGCGATATGTTACAGTACCTTTGTTCAAAAATCGTAAATGGCTTGCTGGATATGACCTTTTCACATCAAAAAATCATTTATGGACACCCTGTTGAAGTTGACCATTGTCCAGGTTTCTAACTGTGAGGCATGAATACGGAAAAAGAATTGGCCAACGTTCCAGATACGTGTTACTTCAGTCCCCGCCAGCCAACATCCAACATCACACATCTGACGATTCACGTATCACTTCTGAAGCAAATTTCCTTTCGAGTCAAGCGGAAGGTTTATGCCACTCTGTTTAAAACACTTCCAGGAAGGAAAGGAATCCATCTTTTTTCCACAGTTATGCAATGTGATCAACAAGGAATAAAATGCCTATTGTTTGCATTTGGCTTGTTTGTATTTCATCGCTGCTCTTCGTTCGATTTCATTTTATGGGAAATTTTGCTTCAAGAAAGAGGCCCCCAAAGGGAGGGTCGCTGGAGCACTGGAGCCCAAACAATTTCCATTGTCGTTTTCTCGAATTTAAGAAATGGAGCCCCTGAAGAGCATGCAATGGAGCCCTGGAGCACGGCAATTTTGCCGTTGGGAGCCCGGAGCGGAGCCCATCAAAATATGCCCTTGAGATCCCTTAGGGTGCCTCAAGAAATATGGAAGTTATAGAATTCTCAAAGGTTGTTTCCCGTATGATATTCGTTGATGGCATTATTGACTTTAAACGCATTTCATACAAAGGAAATCATGCCATGTTTTGAAGCAAACCAAAGAGCAGCTGAGCAACTCATAATGACAACAGAACAACAAAAAATCACGAATTCCATTGTTCTTAAACAAAGCACATGGCACGAAATTAAGATAAACAATGGATACACCTGTGCGAATTTTATCTTATCAATCGCTGCTGCCATGTGCTGTTCATTATGCAATGAAATGCTTTCATACTATGGACTTACATTGCAATAATCGAATCGGTATCATCAAATTTCTGAAGTCCAGGTACTTGGCATGCATAGTCTTTGTGAAATCATATGTCACGTGAAAATGCCCGCGAATAATGATAATTGCAAGGTTTTGCATTGATAATTTTGCTTTATCGCAAATCTCACGTGACATGACAAGACTTTAATTGCCCTTGCTTCCTTGCTAGCTAGCTGTTATGAAGCAAACAAACAAACAAACCATAGTCAGGGCCGCCAAAAGAGGGGAGCAGAGGGGGCATTTTGCCCAGATCTTAGTGTTTGTTTCAGATCTTAGAGACATCAATTACATGCTATCACCCTAGAGTCTATTTCCGTCTAATTTCAAGTCATTGTTGGAGACTACAAAGGAAGACATATGTAGAGTGTACGTATTATGGAAATTGTCTACTGTAGTTAACAGCAGTAATAGTTTGATAGCGATATTATTCATTCCGCTGTCAGCTACGTGGCAAAATAGTGTATGCGGCAGTTCCTGTTGCAGCTAATCAACCATGCAAAAAAGCCGCGCGATTATGAACGATTTGCACCTTTCCATGCTGCTGTTAGCTACCATTTGACTGCAAGGCTTGAACCCCTTCTGCGGGTGCGGCAAATGCAACATGTTATTCTCGCTGCAGTTTTCAAATCTGTTCAAATATTCCGCGCGTAGAAAGTCGCACTTCAGGAAGAATGCTACTGTTCCTGTTATAACACCGTTCGGAAAAGTTTGCGGTACTGGTGGCATTATTTTTGCATAATCTCAATTAGTGGTTGGATTTGTTTTGATTAGAGGAATACCATCTGATAATACCGTGGTATACCCTTGAATAAAAACCCCCTGTTCTTAGCAGGTCCAAATGAAAAATTTGCAACCTGCTAAGCAAAAATGCACTTGATTATTTCATTGAATTTCTACTGGTTGCTATAGTGTGCTTACCTGTTTCTCTGGCACGTCCATTAAGCTTGTGTGGTAGGGTTATACATTGTTTCACAATAACCTTGTGAATATCATGTGTTCATTTGCCTGCCAAATTTCACATACCTCAACGGGTAAGTTAAACTTGCTAACCCGAATTCCACAACGCGGGAAATTCCTCGCATAGTGAAATTTTCCAGATATGTGATTCGCTGTTGGACAGGTGACGTCACTTACAAGTTCAAATTTCAAATGCATCGTTTGATTGAAGACAGGAAATTTACCAAATAGATTTTTCCTTTACGGCCTATCTTGTGCAAAACGAAAAAATCTGTGAAGAGACACATTTTCCAACGACCAAACTGGCTTGCGGATATAGCAATGTAACTAAAAGTAAGACTCCTATTCAGGTTTAAATACAATCGCTCTTGCCAGCAATGCTAATTTTTGCGAGAGAAATTTTGGGCCTAGTGGAAATCTTCGTCACTGTAGGATTTTGTGCAGTCGGCAGGACTCAACATAATTAGTCTAGGTTGCAGTCAAGAGAAATTCATAGACTTAAACATAACTTTTCGACTAACTCTGCGTTGTCGACATTTGTAATACTTCCATTTACTGTTTTCTTAGGGAACGGTCATGTTTAATCCTGGGTACCAGGGCGGAGGATTTTTGGCAGGGGTATGAAACTTTGTCCAATTTTTGTGGTGGTACGAAAATAATGAGAGCAATTTTTATGGGGTACAAAACTGTTTAGCGTGAAAAAATTTTGGATGAAGTCCATTGATTAAAGATTTAAAGAAAAATTAATAGACACCTGGAAATGATGAATCACTTGAACGGTATGAAAATCGCTTGGGACAACTCGGTATCTTTCCATAGCTCTATGTTTTATGAACTAAAACCTTTGGATGGGATACTAAACCGTTTTCCTGAAAGATGGTCGGTACAAAAACTGTTTCTATATTCAAGATGGGGTATGAAATTTTCTCTAATTGTGCAAAGTTATCCTCCGCCCTGGTACCCAAGGTTCAAAGTGACCGCTCCCTCAGGGGCGGATCCAGGCTTGAAGTTTGGGGAGGGCCACTAAGAAAAGAAATAGAAAATTTTTCGCGGCCACGCCCTTCAGACTCTTGGAAAACGTGGGAAACGCCCCTTTTACTTCATTTTAGATCATTAAGCTTATCACTCAACTTCATTCCTCCTAACATACAAACTGGCAATTTTGTGCAAAACCTAACGGGCCATCAGTTGGGAAAGGAAGAGACCATCAAAAGAATGTTTATCATAAGCACCAGTTCGGGAATGTGTATCGCGGAAATAAGCTACACAACCACATAAATGAAAATTTGGCATAAAAAATGAAGTTGTTCTCAAATCCATAATTCAAAAACATTTCAAAGTTCTTGAAAATGCCATGAAATTTCCCATGGTAAGTTACCTCATTGGAGTAAGCAATCAAAATTCTCTTCGCTTAATACGTCACCTTCTATAAGCTTCACTCGTGTTCAAAAATGTGTTCTCCCTCCAGTGATATTAAAGTGACTCATCAACATTTTATAACTATCACTACAGAAGACACGAGTCTTTATCACAAGTCTTTATCAGAACGAAATTTGTCATAAAATGAACTTCAACACCAAAGTTCACTGGAAGATCCTGAATCACCGATATTGTGACGACAAAGTGAATGAAACAAATGATTTTCAGTCTCGAACTCACGCAATGAAATTTCGTTTAGAATTCAGATTCGTATATTTTTCGAACTTCTGGATCAACAATAAATTACTTCGTGAGTTAGTTAGACGGGCTTGTTGTTAGCCGAACTATCGTGCATCTGCGCTATGGTTATTTGTGGGTTACTTTAGGAAGTAAAGGGTTAAAACTTATTCTTTTATCCATAGAAGACAATGGTTTTTACGAGAACTCTTACACTTTGGGGGGGGGGCCATGGCCCCCCCGGCCCCCCACTAAATCCGCGCCTGCTCCCTTACATCCGTTGAAAAGATTGACACATCATTTTTTTTCTGTATTCCGCTACAAATGTATGATAACTACAAATTACGTACTCTAATTACAACCTACTTTATTACTGAGACGAGACCACAGGGACAAAAATACATGAAAAGTCATTGAGTATCGCGATTACTTGATGCTAGATGCCCCTGATAATCAGTTTCAGCCCTCAAGGGCGGGCATGTTACACTGACGACGATGGCCCTACCTTTGTCCGAAAACCGGTAGTTCAGGAAAAAAATTTCCAGCATCTTTGTTCCCAAACTGGTCTTTTTTGATGACACATTTACGTTGTTATTTTTCTTCAATTTGATGGACAATTTAATCACTGGCGATGTTTGTCCCGAAAACCGGTAGTTTCGGCCAAATACCATTTTTCGAAAGAAAGTGGTAACCGTAGCCATGAGGGCACAAGTGTCCCAAACCCACTTTTTTTTGCTCACCAAAATTCCATATCATTCGCAGCGAATCCAGTGTTTATCTTGCAGGCATCATTACCGTCGTAATTATATCTATAGAGCAGCAGTATCCCAAAACTGGTAGTCTTCAAGCAGCAATTCCGTGGTGATCCCTAGGTTCTAAAAACTTTGTTGATATTTCTCGTGGATTGTCCCAAAACCGGTCTTTTTATCTTCATTTGACGGACAAAGGTAGAACCACTTTGGTGCAAAAAATGGAATTCCTGGTCTTTTTTGTAAATTTTGGCGGACAAAGGTAGAACCGCTTATGTGGAAGTTTGAAATACTGGCCTTTTGAGCTTAAATTTGGCGGACCAAGGTTGAACCAGCTTACAGGTAAGACTTTGACTAGATAAGAGGCGAGAAAGCTTGATTTTCGTGAGAAATCAATGGACAAAGATGACAGATTTTAAAATTTGACCTTTGTCCCAAAAACTGGCTGTTTTGGGCAGGAAGTCATACTGTCTCATAAAAGAACCGGTTATTTTTTCCAATTCCTTCGGACAAACATGGGGTCAAATATTTTACAGTACTTGCCCACCCCTGAGCTCTCCCTCCGCCAACAAATTTAGCCTTTTGTGACAAATGACAAATGAAAGCAAGGAATCTAATCCCCAAAAATTTCTTGGTAGTACCGTACCAAAGCGTTTGTACCAAATTTCCTTCCTTCTTGTCACTTATTTTAGCATAGATAATGGATATTATCTGTGATTTTAGAAATCGTTTCCTTCCTTGATTTCTCTTCATATAATATCGAATAACGGCAAATCCCCTCTTCAGCAGAAGATAATGTCACGGAGTAGATTCCGGGTTTTGAAGCACACCACCAGGAACGCCGAAGAGGAGGGCGTGGGGGGGCAAGCGCCCCTCCTGCCCTTTTCGAAGAGGGGCAAGGGAGCAAGAGTGCCCTCTTAATAGAACAATATATTTCTTTAACAACGTTCAATTCGATATTATGAAAACCATGAATAGCATTTTAAGCGGATCTTAAGGGTGTGGCCTCTAAAACTTTTCCGGAGGAGGACCCCAGATCCACCCCATTTTCGGTTCGCTTCCCTCATCATTGGTCTGGAGTACCCTTGCCTTCCCCTTCGATCCCCTTTCCCTACCTTCGCCCCGGCGTCCCTGCACACCACGCTCTAGTCGAGATTTCAGAAAGGTTCGAGGTAGAATCATAATACAGTAGTTTACCCCCTTTCAAGCCGCTCAACTTAGATAGATTTGTCATAGAATTTTATACCAACATTGTCCGTCATCACACAAGTAGTGATTGTCCCAAGCCCTTGACTTACGGACGGGCTGGCATGTCACCCTAACTGTCGAAGCGGCCGGCTCTACAAATTTCGAATGTTGTGGGGGAATTCTGACGTAATTTCGTGTCATTTTTCATGGACGATTTTTCCCGAATTTTGGTATCTGGTAGGGGCTTGTCTCCTCAGTGACCCCCTGCCTCTGTGGCACCACCATCTTTATCCGAAAAGTAGTATTCGCAGGGCGAAAGATATTCCGTACAAGAGGCTAGTGTTTTGTGACGAGTCGACAAGCCTGTTTCGAAACAATGTTCTTACGTTCAACTAGGCAGCCTGAAAATTATCAGCTTCCTAGCTACAGACCTACAGGACTCTGCCCCATATCACCCCTGCTCTGCATGACCTTTTTCGTACACTTCTCTCGATCTCGTATTTCAAAGGGAAAACTTTTCACCAGCTGTATGATATAAATAAAGGATTTACTTGTTGCCAAACACCTGGTAATTTCAAGACATGGTAAAACATTTAGTGTACTGTCTAGTCCAGATTCAATGACTACGGACAAAAACAACACTCGGCACCAGCATTTCCATTCATATTAAAATAGTTTTTCCTTGAAATCCAAATTATAACATATGAAAACAAAGAAAAATGAAAAGAAAAGACGTGTATTTGTACAACATATAGCCAGCAAATCGTAATCTTTGAGTAGGGCCGTAGAAGGCACCTTGAACTTGGAGGGGGGGGGGGGGCACTTTTTGGCATGATCACAGAATTTGGGGTACATGTGCCTACAGGGCCCCATAGTCCGGCTACGTTTCTGACCCTGAGTGTAAGCTGTCGCCATTCTGCTTTGAGTTAAGAGGTGAATGGGTGAAGGGAAATTTTTTACTCCGTTTTCAATAAATCGTCTTTACATTTATACTTCAAGTGCCCACTAACTACGTCACTCCTAGAGGGGGGTGACAGGGTAGTGGTACCATGGTACCAGAGGGGTGGTACCTGGTGCAACATTGTGCAAATGTGGTGGAACCTAGTACCAAAGGTAGGGGTACCGGTACCAAGCTTATATGAATCGGTACCAATAAAATTTCGTCCATGGATATTTTTGGAATTCCTAGAACAAATTTTAGCTTTTAACAGTGCAGACAGTGACAAAGATGCCACGGTGTGATGTGGTCAGGAGTGGTTAGGTCTTGCCAATTGGTCTCACGAGGAACTGGCGTAGACCTCCTTTCACAATTTTCATATTCATGATTAACTGTACTATATCAATTATCAGTTATTAGCTCCTTCCCCCAAAAGCGGTGGTACAAATACCTTCAATTTGGGTGGAACCTGGTACCTAATGAGTTGGTACCGTTACCAAAGACTCCTCCTGTCACCCCAAACTAGTTTCTGCTTCTTTTATGGAAATGGATGACGACACTGTCTCAACTGCGATTGTCAGTTAATCAAGGAGCGAAACTACGACAATTGTGTTAAGTCTACTTTAAGTGTATGCCTAGTCTCGTTCGCTAGGCCCAGTCAGGGCTCAGTCTTTCATACCTGGTTTATCTCTTACTAAAGTACACATTTCTTTTTATAAGAAACTGGTTTATAAGAAACTAGTACTAAGATGGCCAAAATTTTAAGAAACTCTAGTACTATGTCTGAAAAGTACTAAGAAACTTTTCAAATTTAAAAGCATGAATTTTATAGCAAATAGATCGTTGAACCTTCATTATTGAGCAATATCATCTAACAATTTGTGTTTTCAACATAATAGAACGCTGTTTATTCCTATATGATGTTTAAATATCAAGAAACATATCTGCAGCAGTGTTAGCGACCACATTGACAATTCATGTATTCAAAAAATAAGAAGCCAATTAAGAAACTTTTAGTACTAAAATGGACAAAATTTCATGTTAAATTAAGAAACTTTTAGTAATGGCCTGATCCAAGTTTCTTATAAAAAAACGTGTAATGTAATACATCAATTGGACTTTGGTATTCTCGAAACTACGACAATTGTAATAAGTCTACTATAAGTGTATGCCTGGTCTCGTTCGCTAGGCCCAGTCAGGGCTCAGTCTTTCATACCTGATTGTTTGTCTCTAATTAAAGTAATGTGATACATCAATTGGACTTTAGTATTCTCGAAACTACGACAATTGTAATAAGTCTACTATAAGTGTATGCCTGGTCTCGTTCGCTAGGCCCAGTCAGGGCTCAGTCTTTCATACCTGATGGTTTGTCTCTAATTAATGTAATGTGATACATCACTTGGACTTTAGTATTCTCGAAACTACGACAATTGTAATAAGTCTACTGTAAGTGTATGCCTAGTCTCGTTCGCTAGGCCCAGTCAGGGCTCAGTCTTTCATACCTGATGGTTTGTCTCAAATTAATGTTATGTGATACATCAATTGGACTTTAGCTTCCCATGCCATGATCTTTGCTTCTGGCTGAGAGATTAAATTTTGACAGTTTTAACCAAAGAGAAAAACCAGCATCAATTTAGGTATTGAATTTCCTGGAAAGGTGACACCGTAGTAAATTTTTAGGCAGTTCCTGGCTGACACTGCATATGATAAGCACAAGATCATTTACTCACCGCAAGATCTCTGACGGGGGTGAAGCAGTTTGTGTCCTGTTCCGCGCGCAATCAATGCAATAAATATAAATGTACGTATGTTGCAAACGCAAACGCGCGGCATTTAGTTGAAGCCACCCTTCAAAACATTATCCTGACATGGGAAAGTGCTCCATTCTCCCCTGTGCTCTATGACGTGAATGACGTTGCTTCGGTCAACATCATAAGGCGTCCTTCCGCAACCTCGTTCCCAGGGTGCTCTTACGTCATACGCTGATCACGACCAGAATGAACAACGGTAGAGCAACGAACTCACTCGGGGGACGAGTTTGGTCCTTCCAATGAAGAGACGTTAAACTAGAGGTCCCATGCCTCGACGCGCCATGCATAGTAGGCCTAAATTAGCTAGAAATAGCTAGAAAAATTTCCAGCCCACTTGAGATAAATTCATGAATGAAGTAAATTGTTATTTTTTTGTTTCATTGAACTGTTTGAATTATTACTTATTCGGATGTGATGCACTTTTCTCAGCCGAAGCAGTCCAGGCAAAGGCATTGCTTTCGCAAAATTGTTTCAAGCAAGGGTAACTTTTCTGGTTGAAATTTGTGCACCAAACGTTACCATTTTAAAAAGGCACCAGCATAGCCCTTCTTATGCCCTGGGACCAGAGGATCAGACACACTAACCCTGGACGAAAAAGTTGGGCTCAGCATTCCACCATATGTTTTGGACTTTGATAACCTGAGTGCAATCGGGGTACCATCCTCGAATTCTGGGAGAGAACCCACCCTCTTGTTAAGTTATCTCTGGTTTTTTTGTTGGCGATTCATTTATTTTGATTAAACTTAAATTTTCGTTTGGGATGAAAAGGGCTCGGGGATACAGTACACATACTTTGGTTTGGGGAGTGCCAGCGAGAAGGATATCGATCTTCCAGATATTGGTGTAAGGAGCGGTACCTGTTTTCAAGATTTTGGTAAACCGGGTGAGCCAGAAAAGAATTACCACTTTTAAAAATTCATTACACCAAGAATACTTCACAGATTTGAATGATTCAAATTCTGTTTAAACGACGAAAGAATGAAATATTTCTTTATTTTCCTTGTTGTAACATTACACGTTTTTTTTTAATAAGAAACTAGGATCAGGCCATAGTACTAAAAGTTTCTTAATTTAACAAGAAATTTTGTCCATTTTAGTACTAAAAGTTTCTTAATTGGTTTCTTATTTTTTGAATGCATGAATTGTCAATGTGGTCGCTAACACTGCTGCAGATATGTTTCTTGATATTCAAAACATCATATAGGAATAAGCAGTGTCTGTTATGTTGAAAACACAAATGCTTAGATAATATTTCCCAATAATAAAGGTCCAACGATCTATTTGCTAAAAAATTCATGCTTTTAACTTTGAAAAGTTTCTTAGCACTTCTCAGACATAGTACTAGAGTTTCTTAAAATTTTGGCCATCTTAGTACTAGTTTCTTATAAACCAGTTTCTTTTTTAAAAAAACGTGTAGCACTCGAAGTATCGGTAAGTTCAACTTTATGGGTTGTTAAATGACTGAAAAAGGGCCTAAAACATTGATCAAATTGAAAGAGCTCTCCTTCCACAGAAAATACGCAATGAACGTTTCACCTCTCTCGATAGTTTCAAGGCATCAGTTTTCAAACAAATACAAAAGATTTTCAGTCTCATGGCAATAAATGTGCAGTCGATATCTCTCACCCATGAAAAGTTGCATTTCCCCTACTGATCTGTGCGAGGAATCCTTCATGATTTGATCAATGTTTTAGGCCCTTTTCAGTCATTTTCCAACATTTCCAACCAAGAAAGTTTTATAAAGTTGAATTTACCTATGTTTCTAGTGCTCGTGAGACAGCGAGATAAATAACAAAAATACTTTGATCTTTCGGCTTTGAATTAGAATTTGAATCATTCAGATCTCTGTGAAGTACTCTCTTGATGCTATGAATTTTCCAATGTGGGAACCTTCTTCTCACTCACCCGGTAGAATATCTGGTTGAGTGAACTTTTCCGAAAAATCAGCATGAGGTCGAGAATACATTTCGGAAAATTGGTATGACATTGGATATACTTTTGCAAAAAGTTGGTATAAGGAACAAGTGTCTTTTTGACGCCTTGACGGCACGTCCCCGACCAAAATCTAGTCAAGTGCACCCCCCCCCCCCCGGGAAAAGGAGGGGATAAGGTGAGTCTTGACCAATGGAAATGATCATACAAGAATACGAGGGAACCATTATGTAGTAGTTTTGGTGTACAAAAGATGTCCTTTCTAGGCAAGAATTTTTTTTCTGAAACTTGGTTTAACCAACGGCCCCTTTTTTGCACAAATGGTGATGGCACAGCCTGAGTCGAAATCAAGTGAAGAAACCCCCCTCCTGTAAAGTTATCGTTAGTTTTACAGTATTATGGGCATCTGTACTATGATTTATGTTTTGGGTTAATTTATAAAGCTTTGCCTCATAAAGCATACTGTATTGCAGCGAATCTGATATACGTTTTGTTTGGGATGAAAAGGGATAGAATGAGGTTTGACCATAGAAGAAACCGTAGATAGTTCTCTTATGTTGCATGTGATACAAATTAGGTTAGAAAATACCAAGAAGACTTGCGGTAAACGTCTGCGGTCTTAGCCCAACAAAGAATCATACCACATTCCAATGTATCCTTTTCAAACTTTCAGACGTTGTTTCAAAAAGTCAGACAAAACTCAGAGGAATCAACAACTATTATTGTCTCGTTTTCAAATGTCGCTGAATGCGCCAAAAATCGCGCGTACCCCTAAAGGCAAGTTTCCTGCCATTACAGGACAAGCCTTTTTCTCCCTCCTCGTTAATTACCGGCTTGCTCCACTTCTCAGGAGAACTCGTCGTTTCTATGTATGAAACATAGGGCCGAAGATGTGCCAAAAGCCGCGCATTCGCCGGAAGGCAAGTTTCCTTTTAACTTCCAAGAACGGTCGATTTCTTTCAAGTTGTTGAATCAACTCAAGGATATGGCCTTCACATCTTAAGAAAACACAATGTACGCAATGTAGTGCCAAAAATGCGCCATAGAGCGTGCTTAGCTACCCCTGAAGGCAAGTTTCCTTCAACGACGAGGGCCAGGCTGTTTCGATCATCTCTTTTAATCAACTCCAGGATAAGCTCTTCGCAATTAATCAACTCTTCGCAGATAGGCCCTTTTTGTAAGAAAACATGATGTTCTTGCGATCTAATGTTGTGCTAAAAATCGCGCGTACTATGCCAATAGGCAAGTTTCCCGCAAGTCCAACACCAGTCTACTCGTCTCATTAAATCAACTCAAATCAAATGAGGTGCTTTGAAAGAATCTGTAAATGTCATCGAAATATGGCCTTCGTGCCTGGTGATTTTAAGTATATCTGTAGCGAAATGCGCCAAAATCACCCGCACCGTTGTGTATCTCAATAGGCAAATCTTCTGCTAAGCAGAAGGGTACATGGAGGAGGTTAGCATTCCTTGTCTAAGTTTGACACAAGTCTAAGAGATATCAGACCCACTTTCATGTTGAATTTTCGGCAGAGAATTACCCATTTTCGACTATCTTTGCCGATTTCAGCAAAGTCAAACCATGTGTAACGAAAATTTGCCGGAAAAGAACACTTGTTTGGAGAATTGAGGGCCAAAACCTCACCCATGTGGAATACACATACCAGAACCCTCGACATGGTTGCCAGTGCCAGAAACTGATGCCAGCATTGGCATTGGTGTAAACAATTTTGCTGCCAAGAATTTTGTGATGTTTACTTGATGCCGAAATTTTCGTTGTTTTGTCAAATGTGTGGCTCAGAGTTTGGTTGCCACGGGTGTTGCTTTTCGAACTTTCTCCATGTTTGTGAAACAGACAAATTCAGCTAACTTTTTTATGTTAGCTAACTTCAGGTCTTGAATTTCGTCTGAGTGCTATCAGTTCTTCGGTCGAATCGAAAATTCTATCATTGTTGCCGTAACCATAGTACGTAATTTACAAGTCTCGCAATCTGATTGGTACTCTAGGAAGCTCAGAGTTTGGGTCTACATTGGGTCTTGTTTTTCAGAGTAATGTCATGAGTCTTTGTTGACCGTAGCGATTATGAAGGCAAATGGAAATGGGAAACAAGGTACTTCAAGTCATTGGTCTAAGACTGCGTTCACACGATGCCGGCACATTTTGAAAACGGTGAAAAATGTGACGGTAGGAAAATTTGAGCTAGCGTTCACATGATGCCGGTACAATTTGAAAACGGTAGAAACTTGACGGTAAAAAACCTCGTTGCAAGACTTAGATGTTAAAGGAATGTATCTACACCTTAAGAATCGATCAGTATCGCTCCAAAAGCGGCTAAAATGTTCTGTTTTCGTCATTTTTAAGTGTTCATACGATGCCGTTTCCAAAATGTGTCGGTTAGAGTTCCGTTTTCAAAATCTACCGTTTTCAAAATCTGCCGGCAAAAAATGTGCCGTTTTCGTGTGAACGGAAGGCCTATCCGTCGAATTTTTCACCGTTTTCAAAATGTGCCGGCATCGTGTGAACGCAGTCTAACTGTACACCTGCAAAATTGATACCCGCATTACCCGCAGTTACCCGCATTACGCTTATCACATGATGTAAAGTGGGTAGATGTAAACAATGTTTCCTGAAATTATATACCGTAAAAGCTCTATTAAGCCCCCGGGGGGCTTATCCAATTTTGGACCTTCAAGAGGGGGGCTTACTAGAGAAGGGGGCTTATTCACAAAATCAAG
The DNA here is from genome assembly GCA_964020215.1 of Aurelia sp. 3 sensu Dawson et al. (2005). Classification (NCBI taxonomy): domain Eukaryota; kingdom Metazoa; phylum Cnidaria; class Scyphozoa; order Semaeostomeae; family Ulmaridae; genus Aurelia; species Aurelia sp. 3 sensu Dawson et al. (2005). Next base: position 18,258,774 of record OZ026584.1, read on the forward strand.
TGTCAAGGATATATTTGGTAGCTTTTCAGTTCTTTTATCCCATGTTTTGCGGAATCAACCTGCAATTTTACGGCTCAAATACATAAATTCGACACAGTTTTTATTCCAAACGCCAAAATTAACATGCAAGGTTGTGTAGCTAAATAAAAGGAAATATTTGGTAAATTCTAGAATTTTGTATAAGTGGGGGGGCTTATTCAAATTTTGACTCAGAGGGGAGGGGCTTATTAGAGAGGGGGTTGGATAGAGAGAGGGGGTTTAATAGAGATTTTACGGTATTTTGACACTTGTACCACAGGCACACGTGAACCTATGTGGCTCTGGTGCATAGGGCAAGATGAGGGTCATTTCACTCCCAAAAAATCTCGTACACCTTTGGCAAAATCCGTTCGCTTTCAAGAAAAATCCATCAAAACTCTGTAAAAACCCTTTCGTTCTGAAAAAATCTCGTACGCTGTTCGAATGAGTGAAGTGACTTTCAGGGTAATATTCTTAGAGAGCTGAGAAATTTCAGTTACATCTGTCTATGAAAGATATGAATCGTTACCACCTACCCTTACCCAAATGTGACAAGATGAACCAAAAAAGTCTCCACCGTTGACAAGAGGCACATTTTTCACATTAAGGAGACCCGTTCTGATTGGCTATGCAAAGGTTATAATCCCGCATGTTTTTCAGTTATTTTGGAGCAAATAATCTACCAAACTGCATGAAATCCCATGATTTCTTGGCCTTTTAAACTCCCTTATTTAATTTCACAGATAAATATCTAGATTAGTTTGGTAAATCTATATTCTTACGTTCCACCTTACCCACAACTACTCGCACCAAGTATTCACATTGTCTGGTCCCAGTCCTCCGTTTGAATTATTTCCCGCGTTGCGTTGTCGAGAACACATGATATTATAATGCATAAGCTGCATAACCCCATAAGACCTTGAGAATATTGTTCTTACATAATTGTCTTTATCTTGCGCATGAGTTCTTTCAAATCGTAAATGCCACAAATTTGTTTTGGAAACCTCCGCTGAGCTCATCCCAAAAGATATGTGAAGGTCCGTAAGCCCCCTACTATTCGACCGCATTTCACTGTCAACCATAATCAAGCTAAGCTTTTGAGAAACAGTTATTGAAATACAATGAAGAGCCAGTCAAGCTGCTGTTAAAACAAAGCTTATCCACAAAGGCATGCATTATTCAAAGAGTCGCAGTTCCTTGGTTTACGAATTGAGTCCGCGATCCTTCATTTAACTGTCGTTGAGTGCGATCGACTCGTGTTATCCTCGCCCCTTCTTGCTCCTCTCGCTCCCTTTCATCAAACATTCCGCAGTTCGGTATCGTTATGGCCTTACCTCCGAGTAACCGGCGTGCACTTCTTATTTTTTGTCTGATTTTGTGTTCTCAGAATTCCTTGCGAGTTTCTTACGAGTTTCTGTCGAGTTTCTTGCGATGCGAGTTCCATAGCAGTCTTAGTGTTTCTTCCTGTACCCTCGCCCCGATCCCAACCTCTCTGGGTACATAAAAAAAACAAGCTTCGTCACGCCGTTACGATGTTTTGGTTGACGTGATTTACATATTCTTTACATGTTTTTAGATCTTATTACGAACTTGGAAGCACTTTTAACAAAACTGAATGAAATCTGCACTTCCGGTATCAAAAAATAAGAAACCGGTAAGAAACTTTTGGCAGCTAAAAGGCTCAAAATTTAAGAAACTGCCTCCAGCCTTAAAAAGTTTAGTTTTGTAAATACAAAATACGTTTATTTCTCGAGTAACTTCCCAGAAATACACGTATTTTTCAAAAAACTAAAACTTTGCCATTGCTGAAAGTTTCTTAAAATTTTCAGAGTTTCAATTCTCAGAGTTTCTTAGAGGTTCCATAACAAACTTCATGTTTTCTTCCTGCGCCGTCATAGTTACCTTCAGAGTAATGTAATAAAGGAAACAAGTCAAAAATGATATAAAAATTCGGCATAAAAATATGCTAATGGTCGCCTTGGCTAAAACAATCGCAGTAGCTCTTTGAAAAAGTTTTTCCAAGTTCCTGAGTTTCTTAGTTTTGTAGTGATCTGAGGTTTGGGTGATCTGAGGTAGGGAGTTTCTCATAGAAAGAATACTTGCAAGTCCGCGAATCTTGAGCTCATTGATGTTTGGTTGAGTCAAGCAACTCTTGCCCACCTCATTCTCTTCTCTCTCCATTCGTTCGTTGAGTTCCTCGAACATTCCACAGTTCGGTATCGTTAGGTCTTGACATCCGTACAACTGGCGTAATACGATCGGTACTGCTGAGACATGTCCGGTTTCACGATTGCGCTCTGGACGTGGCCTGTTATCCGTTTGATCCGTAAGTCAATTCCAGGCAGGTGACGACGGGTAACTTGGAGGGCATACCCTTGTATCGTATTCCATTGCTGAAGGGACATCCCCATGACCGAAGTTTCAATTTGTAAACAAACATTACTGTATTGGCAGAGCTGTTAAAACGGCATTTCCCTTGAGCTTGTTGGTCTTTATTTCGGATCTTTCTATATCTTTTCCCCATCCGTTTGATTAAAGTATTCTCGCATTCTTTATGGTAAAGTGCAACTGAGTTTAACTGTTCTGAAATAACATAACACCTGATCTATCTTTTATATCCCCTGAGAAGAATGGTATTCTCTTATTCTATTCGAAACATCAACAGGACAACAAACTCTTGGGATTTCCAGCCAATTATTTTCAAATTTTCGTTCCTTTATATAGAGGTATTTGTTCTTGCCGTATGCGCAGTGAATTATAATGCCTATTGTGCAGGAAGTGTAAAAGCCGGTCGGCAAGGGCAGTCGTTATCGCTTCCTTTTGAAAAGGAGCTCCCATGTGGTCGTCGGCGAGCGTGATAGTTAGATTTCGTTTGGGGCGAGAGCACGTTGTTTTACAGGTGTTGCGATCGGCAAAGGCAATATCAACGAGATTGCGAGTTGCATTGGGAGAAAATCCTCAGTCTCTTTATCGTGCTTAAAAGTCAACAAAAGGCGCAAGTAGACTGAAATGCAAATAGACTGAAACAATAACTCATCTGGCGCTGCGAGTGCGGAATAATGCGCGCTAAATGAGGCATTGAAATGCGCACAATAGAAGCCGCGGGCGCAACACATGCGCGCATCTGCGCACGGCATTATACTGTAGCAAAACACATTTCGTACCGCACAACGAAGCAGTACGTATGAGCGGCAGACCAAATCACCCGGCCAGCACGACCATGATAACGAACATTTACAGAGTTCAGACAGCCGTGAATTATTCCTGACCGCGACAAAAGCAGGCATTCAGGCAGTGAACCCTTTACCGGTTCTTTGGCACTCATCTCACACTTTATTGTGTCTACACGGCAGTTTTTATGCGGCAGCAAAGTAGTTTAGGGGCAGACACGTCGAGGGAACCCGTTCCTAAAATGGCAGCTATTGTACCACAAGTGCAGGCAAGCCCCAAAACAAATGGCAATCACAGTGATCCAGGCGAAGTCCCAGACATCACAAAGACCAGTAAAGTGGTGAGGAATTTTAAACTTTATTTCCTAGTTTGGCTTTTTAATCGGTTCGTGTCTACTTTGGGATTTCACTGTTTTACTCAACTTCGTAGAGTGATTTACTAGTCTGGATTTCGGCATGTTCATGGAAAGTTTGATGCAGTGCACTACCCGGTAGGTAAACGGATTATTACTGGGAACTTTTACCCTTTCTGTTTTGCCAAGAAATATCCAAGAAATATTGAAAGACAATATCATGCTTAAACTTTTTAAACTAAAGGTACGTTGGGAGTACCGATACGACAAATCTTTTACCTAATCGTTGATTCAATGAGAGGTACTTGGAATTCGTTACAATTAACTAAAGAAATTATCACAGACCTTTAACTTTTACCCCAAATAAAAATCTTGTAACTAAATTGAGTTTTATGTCTCTGAAAGTCATGAAAACGAATTGAGGGTCCCATAAATGGCATAGGTTTTTCATACCGGAAAATAGGATGAAGGATGCGTTAGGTGTTAGATCTCTTATTGTCTAAAAATCCTGCCTAGAGCTTGCATTTTCGACAGGTTTTTGTTGTCTTATTTCGGAGACTACGTGGAATCGTTCAACTTGTGGTTTTCATGCGTGTTAAGTAATATTTGTGAATATGTATATGGTGGTAAGAAAATCTTTCTAGACTGGGGAATTTAACGAGCAAATGCGTTTTCTAGACAAAGCTCTGACTGGAATATCGAATTACTTTAAGAGTTCATCCCAAGAAGGCGAACTTACAAAGTGAAATTGTCGCGATTACGTGGCCGATGCCAAGCCAAGCATTAAATCTGTCTTGTTATTGGGCACACAAATAATACAGAAATCTTTACAAAGCAACAATCATCGCCTTAAAATACCGCTGTTATGGAAGTTATGAATACTGTGGCAGCGTTTTTCTTCAAGCTTTTCCTTGGACAACTTTGTTACCGTGCAAAGCAACTGTAAACACTTATCAGCCGGGGGTAATGTCTGATGCAGCAGTGAAAATACCACTTCTTCATTCCAATCCACTGACGCAACTGGCAAACAACCTCAGTGCCCAAAAACGTTACAGTCCTTTCTGATCACTAGATTTAATCAATATCTAATCAATTTCATCAATCACTACAAATTTGTCAGAAAATATGATTCCCTGTTGACCCTTGAATATGTCAAAGTTGTGTCAGATTTCATAAAAAGAACGTGCCTTTTGAAGTATGACATCAGAGTAAATCAAGTTCTTCAATGATATCTAGTTCCTATGATGACCTTTCAAGATGTCAAATGTGTCCGATTTCTCGAAATGGACATGCCCTTCCTTTCAAATATGACATCAGAGCGAAAACCAAGTACCTAGGCTTCAGCGCAATTACGGGTTCATACCTATTGCACCGCCCGACCCAATAGGTAGTTTGGTCAAATCTCTCAGGCTCTCTTTGGTTACTTTATATAACAAATGGATCCTTGATTTCGTTGATTTTGCCAAATATCTCCCAAAATATCATTCTCTTTGGTGGAGACCCAAAAAGATGTCCATTTGGCTTCTGATTTCTCAAAATGGACACGCCCTTTTAAAGAGGACAAAATGACAAGTCAAATCCCAAAAGTTCTCAGAAAATGGCCATTTCTCACGATGACCCTTCTAGGGGCCTGTCTAGCTGTATGAGGAAGCCTCAAAAGGACACGTCCTTTTCAAATTTGACAAAAGAGCAAATTACATTGCTCAGATCTCCTAAAATACTCATTTCCCATGAGGACCGTTGACGATACCAGTTTGTGCCCAGTTTCTAAAGATGTATACACCCTCTCAGATACGACAGCAGAGCCGTCACACTTTCCAATATTCTCCGAAAAAATCTGTGCCCCATGAGGACCTTCGAAGGTGTCAATTTTGTCCGATTTGTTAAAAGAGCATGACGTATCCAAATTTGACAAAAGAGCAAATCAAACTGCCCAAATACCTCCCAAATATCTCTTAAATATTTTTTTCCCATGAGAACCCTTAAAGTTGCCAGTTTGTGCCGAGTTCTAAAAGCGACATGCCGTTCTCAGATGGGACACAAAAGGGAACCCTTTTCGCCTTTTTCCACGTGGTTTGTCGGCATGCAGGAAACTTTGGATAGAATAACCTTCAATGACTTATCCCAAAGCAAACTGAGCGTCCTTGACCTTCAAAATCTTTCATCTTTATTCAGATTGGCAAAGATACTGCCTGGAATATAGCGTCATTTGACAAAGATAGTCTCATGAAAACTGACGCGTAGCAAGTCCAACAGCTTATCGAGCTGCGACGCACGAAGTGTTCCACGTGACAGTGGAGGCGCTTGCATGATTTAAAGCGAGGAGTGAAAAACCTTGTATAACTCACTAAAAAAGTGACGAAATTTCCAGTGGAACAAACAGATCCATAACGACTGTTAGGATTTTTGAGAAAACAAAAGGACTTCCGCAGAAATATACGAGATTTTAGAGGGAGATTTGATTTGCCCCTCGATTCAACGTAAATGTATCGAAAAGAAATTTCCAAAGCAATGCTGTTGTGTTGAAGAAACAGAATACCTTTTTCTCTAAAATGCCCCTAAAGGTAAGTTTTTTTAGGTTGGTCTCAATACCTTTTGCAAATTTGCAAATATGAAAACCTAAAAGTTTCAAACGGTTAGTTCAGTTGAAAAAAAAAAGATTGTGAATTGAAGCTATGTAAGGTGGGAAGGAAGTGTTCACGATTTTTCACAATGTGTCTCCGAAATTTAGGTCGAAATTTTTGCATCCGAGACATCTCCTGTTATCAGGAAATAAGTTCCTTGTATAGAAAGCAGCTAAGGATAATATGGTGCCATCGAAATGGCCCTCTTGCTTCATAATTTAGCTAGGGTTTTATAGCGCAGTGGTCAAAAGTGATGGTAGAAAGAAAAATAATTAAAAGCCTTGGTAGATTCGTAATGTTGTTGGCATGTAGTCCTGGATTTTAGTGAGAAATTAATGCGGTTTCAGCCCAGACATGTCCATCTTTTTACCAGTCTCGAGTCCAGGCTCTGATGCAAGGCATCTTTTGAAGATTAACTAATTTCGTAACGGCTCAGTGGTAGCGCTTTTGATGAGCAATCTGAAGGTTGTTGGTTCGATTCCCCGCCTTGTCAAACCTGCTATGAAGAAGGAGGAGTCGCCAAATCTCTGTAATTCAGGGCAAAGAAAGCACTAGATGCGGTCATATTGAGTTGAAGGACCAAGAATTGTTTAATTTTTGTTTTTTTCGAGTTTTGACTTTGGATGCATGGTAGAAAGATGGAAAATTGCCGTAAAGCAGATGAAATGGTGTTTAATCTTTGGCCCACTGAAGCGAGACCTTCCTCAGAATGTATATAGTTCAGCTCCTTCACTAAGTTCAGTGGCTACGATGAAAGACTGAAAAATGTTATTGTTGATCAGATCATATCATTTCCCAGTCCAGATACAGTCAAACTTTGATACATAAAAGAGAGATCTTCTCGATAGTGCAGATTCAACGTTTCAACCGTACTGTTTGTAAAATCTTTCAAACGAGCCATTACTTGAAATGATATTGTGTAGAAATGAAAAGTTGTCCGTTGATTCTAATTCATAAATTCTTAAAGCAACTATAAGATACAAATATGCAGCAAAACGTTTGGAATAAAATGCTGCTACTGATACTCAGCTGCTGCAACCTGTAATGGGATTTTAGTAATATTTATTGTTTGCGCACCTCGATTTCGATCTCTCTCTTAAAGCATTACGTCATAGCTTCGCAATCACAAAGGAGGGTTAGAGGAAGGCCTCTTTATCATTGGGGGGGGGTGGAGTTATACAACTTCCTGGGGTCCCTGTGGTAAAACTGTTTTCAAAATAAATTTCAAAAAACCGTAGGCACTGGCTCAAATTCCTATTTCGAAGTAATGGTGGATGAAACTAGGCGAAGGCCATTGATCATGAGCTCTAACTATGTTATCTTTAAATTTTTCAGCCCATGCATGTTTAGTTCTCGCCCAACAAAATCATAGCTCTCTGGTGTATCGTATTTCTTTTCATCCAGAAAACTCTGTGACAATCTCTTAAAAAATAAAAATTTCTGGATGCGCAGATCCTCGACTTTGAATCCGCAATAAAGAGTCTCTCCTCGCTGTATTGGAGGAGAAAGTCTTCGCAACACATCAGCGAGAAGAAAGTCAGCGAGTAATTTGGTGCCTTCGTTACAGTTCACCACCGCGTTACATTCTTTGTTACGCTACATTGAACAGAATGGTGACTACAGTTGAACAGTTGCTGGTTGTTTGTCGCGTTTGTTTGCTTTTTTCTGGTGTGCTGTGCTTTTGATCATCGTCGTTTTGCCATTTTGCTTGATTCTTGGGTGTGAAGCCCTTAACCGAATTCACACTTGAAAAAAGCATGGGCAATAAGAAACGTGGTAGTTGCTCCTATAGAAGTTTTATTACATGCAGCTTCCGTGTCTTTGAATGTTGTTGTTGCTGCGTCCTCAAATCTGGAGAAGACAGGGATACGAGGCAATCCAGCACAGGTAAAAAGGGGAACAAAACTGCTCTAGGAACAATAAGTACCGCATTCGTATCGCGCGGTAAAATTGTGCCAGAATTCACCATGTTTCTGTTCAGATCTTGCAACAAAACGCAAAGAATTCTACTTGTAAAATCCATCAAATATCCACAGAAGAGAAAGTGGTCTCGTACAAGCGAAGCAGCTCATACCCAGCCCCCTTTGACGTTGAGTCTGACTGACAAAGCTCATGTGATAGAATACGTGGAGAATCAAAGAGTGTGATATATTTCAGCTACCCCCGGTTTGTTATGGCATTACGTACGTGTTATATTTCTGCAACTTTTCATTAATATTATACACTTGCCGTGTGTATATTCGCGATATCCTGCAGCGTTGAGATTGGGAGCATCATCCGTTTGACAGCGTGACCAGCAAGTCGCTCTTCAGAAACGTTCCAAAGCTGCTGCTTATCTCTAGAAGGGCAATAGGGCCTAACACCATTGCATGCTGATTTGACCCAGGTATTCTTGAAAACTGCGTAGAATGTCACTTGGGTATCGCAGTTTTTAATATCCTGATTCACGGCTGAGGTGATATGCCTGATGATAGATTTCCTGCCTCATGGGTATCGATCTTTGCACAATATTTAGTGCTCTGTATTATCAAAACATTTCATGCCGCTTGCGGAGTTTTAATGGTATTCCCTTCCTTGTTGCAAGGCATGGTGTGACCTAATCAAACTTGTTTAACTCTATCGATTTACGCCATGTTAAATTAAATCCTTTGCTCAGCAGGAGTACATGTCATTGCTTCTTCGTGCCTCTTTCATGATGTCAAAGATTTTAGTCGTACACTTCAGTGTCGTTCCTCGTATTCTCCTCCACAGAGGCCCTGACTGAGGAAGAGTGGAGGTCAGGAAAGGAAAAGTGAGGCTTACCTGCCACGCTCCGCCAAGAAAATAAGATCATCAATGGAGGAGAGTTCTTTCTGAGAGTGTTGACCCTTACCCAGGAAAGCTACAAATCCTTCCGGCCCGCTTAAATAAAGTACTGACTGAAAAACTAAAAATCCAGCTTTTAGTGCCAATACACCTCCCAGCTCGCTTTCTCAAGCATCGCACAGTCCCTCTTCTCCATCTTTCACTGTCATGTTCCTACGCAAACAGTAACTATAACAGTTGTCGCTTTTTGGCATTGATTACCCCCCGTTCATGGTTTTATTCCTTCATATTTTTCGCAGCGTTTGGTTACCACGCAGCTATTTTTCAACAAGGCAACTACAGTGCCTATGATAGTCATGAATAATTCAGGCTGAAGAGCTTGAATAAATAAATTATTGTTACCATTATTTGAGCATATATGAAACTATTGTATGTGACCAGGCAAGAAGCAATAAGAGCATAGGGTGCTGCCAGGTTGCCCTATTGTTATGATTTTCTACTGTTATGAATTCGTTGGTTTCGACGTTAGTTACCAATTGTGTTATTCTTAGCTGCACATTATTTCTAATGCTCTATTTGACAGCTTTATTTCTGTTTGCAAAACAGTGACATTGATGCTATCTTGCTGCCATACTGTCAGTATTGCAGTCATGACCTTTGTATTCCAATGCCTCTTCGAAAGCCCGGGTTCGAAATTCACTCTGACTCACAGGGCCATCGACAAAATCGGCTAAGGTTTTTTTACACCCATTTCATGTCATGTCATGTGATCAGTCTCATTACCGCGCGAAAGTGCTGTCTTATGAATAATTTTAATACGAGGCCAGAAACACTTCCTTGGAAACTTACTAGATTTTGACATTGCTGGAGAACAATAGAGGTGCTGTTTTTGAAGCAACCACTTATCTTGTAGATCGGCAATCACTTGTCAAATTGACTCAAACAGAGTCTCAAACTCTAAGTTGAAGCCTGCCCAATGCAACTGTGTAAAAATTGAGATAACTGAATAAATGGCTCCTCCACAGCGGCCACATAGACGGGGACACCACTTCGATTAACAGCCTCGTTTTGGAAATTATTCAAAATTCGTTCATATGAAATTTTGGCGGCCAAATTCGGATTTAGCACCCAAACTTTAGTCTAACCACGAGTTTTCATGTTGCTAGTAGTGGTGGTGTTCACTTTATGGCGACGTAAAGTTTAGCAATCTATGAAGCATTTGACCGTGAAAATGACTCGGGGTGTAAAGTTTCACCCCGAACGATTTTTGACGGTCAAATCCCTTATGAATCTTTCAACTTTACATTGTCATAAAATCAACATCACAAATGCCAGCAGGTGAAAAACATGTAACTAGACTAATGTCTGAGTGCTACATCCGAATCTGGGCTCGAAATTTTCATAAGAACGATAGGAAGGAATTTTGACAAATTTCCAAAACGAGGCTGCTTAATCGAAGTGGTGTATTAGGGAGCGGTAGCCGTTCAAACGTCCGGCCCCTTTTTTGACCCACTTGATATAGTTTCCATTTAAGCTAAATTTGATTTTCAAACGATCTAAAATGTATAGTAAAGGCTCTTTAACCTCGAATACAACAGCATTTTTTGCAAAGCAACAGATTATGTCTTGCTATACCCTGGGTTCAAGAGCCTCGCCAATAACCGAAAGGGAGGGAGAGAGGCTATTTTTGTCCCCCATCTTATTATCAAGGCTCTGGTACCCAGGGTAGTCCTGCTATCGATACGACATCCATGGAAGGTTGAAGCATAATTTACACGACAAGAATTTTTCTTGTCGCTAACTTTAGAAGACTGGCGTCTGGTCAAATTCCAATAAAAGTGCGCAGTAAAGTACACACGAGGCGATTATAAGGTGCGACGCGTCGCAACGCTGTGCAACTCATTTACTGAAGTTTTGTCATCTATGCCAGTTTTCTTTGGAGACGAAGTACACTTTTGTTTTCACAGATTGTGTTTCAGCTTTGTTAAAGGGAGTATGCAATGGCAAATAGGCTTCTCTATAAATAGAACAAAGAAAATGCGCAAACACAGCATTGTTTCTTTAGCTATCGATCATTAACAACACGTGTGGACCATCAATTTCAATGGGCTATATTTAGATTTTTCTGCTCTGTGCAAATGCAGGCTTATATCCTTGCACAAACCCTTTAATAGCGAATGAACGCTAGGGCTCACACTGCCATGCGCATCGGTGCTATTGCTTCTTGCTCTTGTTCTCAACGGTCAAGCTAATTTGCATATTACGTCTTGAAGTAAATCATTAGTGCGCATGCGATCTGGAGCCCTTTCTGGGGGACAGTTTAGGCAGCATCAAGAAACTGTTTCCAGAGTCAGCTTTGCTTTCGACTTCCTATCATCTCATTGTCTGGTTTAACTAAACCAGCATTCATCCTGTCGTGTTGCAATGGCATATTTCCCGCTCGGAAAATCACTATCTTTTTTGTCGCAGCAACATCCTTTCATTAACCGGACAGTGTACCTAACTATGAAGGCACAATCTTTTTCTCATTTACTTGCTTATTGATGGTCCAATTATTCCCGCCCATTTTCCCCAAGCGTAAATTGCAAATCAGTATGAATTGAATTTGAGGTTTTGCGGTTCAACAGATATGTAAGCCTCTACGATGATGGCATTCTTACAGTTTCGGTTAAGAAGGATCTCGAAAGTTGAGTGTGTAACATTTCATTGCTGCATAAATGAACATGAGGTAAATTTGTTATTTAAATGTTTGCACGGTTGACCAGTGACAGGACTTTCAAATATTTTTTCAGTAGATCAAAATTTGCGTGGTGGTCTTCCTCCACAAAGTCCTCAATTCATTGCTCATATTATTGAACCATAGGTGTAGGAGACTGGGGCTGGGGAGCTGTAGCCCCCCCCCCCAATGTTAGAAAACTTTGCCAAAATCGGCCACAATCGGGCAGAAAATCGGCAGTAAGTCGAGTAAAATTTTCGTAAACAATGGATTTTTTATCCGGGAGCCCCTCCCTGAATTTTATCTCCCCCCAACGTTCATTTTGATCTGATGTTGTTGTTGTTGGTATCAGTTCATTCAAACAATGAAATTATGACGATGTTTTACGGTTGAGTTGTTCAAATCATTCAAACAATGAAATTACTTCCATGTATTGAGTTGTGTACGCAACTTTTGCTGATCTCGTCTCATTGAATTGAATTGACGTTGTTGTTGTCGCTTTTTCAATGAATAGTGGTAGCGGTGACAGTTCAGTCACAAAAACCGACGCTCCCTGACAGAAACATATGCACATTCTGAGTGTAGTTGCATAGCTGAGCTAATTGCGCAAAAGATCTGTAAGGAATATGATTTGATTTTGATTTGATCCATATTTTAAGTTGGTGTTTACAATAGTTATAAAGCTACTAATTCAAACCATCTATTTACAAAAAATATACATTATACAAAAAAATTAGCAGCATATTTTGCAGGTGCTTTTATCACCAGCCCAGTGTTTGATCGTCTTTTTGAAAGCCGAAAGTGTTGGCTCATTTTTGACACTATCATCTTGGATGTTCCAGAGTAGACTCCCTCTAAATAACAGTGACTTTTGCCTTAGTCCTGTGTCTTCATTTGTGGCAGTTGGCAAAGATTTTGTATCCTTAGATTGTATTTGAGTTATGCCTCTCATAAGTTAAAAGCAGTCTGTCACGCATTTGATTGGGTGATTTGGACAATCCAAAGAATAGGAAATTTCAATGGCTGCTAATTCTCTGACTTTTTACGGCCGTAGAAAGTCCAAGTGGTTAGCCATCCTTTGTTTCAAATACACAGATTCACGAAGAAATCTGTTGTGTCGAGCGCTGACTTGTCGCGGCCAATGAGAGACGTGACAGACTGCCTTTAAGCAGAGCTAAGAAAACATTGCGGAAAGATAGCTGACGTATTACGACAAAGAAAAATGTATGCCACATCTCAGTTTTTACCCACTTTCTATTGAAATATGTGGAAAGTACACACAAGAGGATCGTTTATGTTTTGACCGTTGCCGTTGTTTGTCCTGTATTTTGAATTGTCAATTCATGAGTCCATGTTGAGCGATGGAGCAGCGATGGCGGGTGGTCGTTGCTGTTGTGAAATAGCAAAGAAATGGCTCTTTGTAGTAAGGCTACTTAAGCATTTGGTAAACCCCATGACATAGAACAGAGAGGTAGGCTCAACAGTTGTTGTAACAACTGTCTATGATTTGTACATGAAATCTGAACAGCAGTAGTTGCCCCCGAGTAGGGTTTTAAAATTTAAAGATAATAGCGGAATATTCACCCCAAACGAGAGAAAGAAGGAAACAGAGACAAGCAAATTTCAAGCATGTTATGAATAATATATTCAGTTTTTTTTCGTAGTATTATCAGTGCCCACTAGTTAATGCCTGTAGAAAGCAATCGAGAAGTCTCCACGCCAGAGATTACTGCTCGCATACTGTTGCTAAGCCGTTGTTCGAGTCTTTCATCCTCAGGAGAGTTTCCCGGGAGTTTTGGGAAATTCATTGTTTGATGATAAATGTTGCAGCTGCAGATTTTGTGATTCCCTAAAAAACTATTGCAAATGTCTAATCATTGTGGGTCTCAAACATTTATGTACTGAGGGATTTCCCAGTCTGCATGAATTGCAGTATGTTATAGTGCATGTCATTAGTAAAAATGGGCTGTCTTCTCAGTGGTCGCTTGAACTTTATGCTCTAAAATGGGGGTTTCCATCCCCAGGGGGTATTCAGTGTTTGTTAAAATTCTCTACATGAATTCACATGTGAGCAGATTTAGCTAATACCCAGATCCCTTAATAACGAAGACGTTTTTCTCACACCCAAGAAATCGTAAGGGGAGGCATTCTCGGTGATATCTATTGAAAGGCACTAACCCTTATAAGATTGTGTTTTGCCCCCCCCCAGGGGGCACTCAGCACATACACATAAGGGGAGATAAGTTCTATATTTCTGGGTCTGAATATTGCCAAAAGTAATATTTTGGGTCCTGACTAACTGAAATAGACCTTTAAACTACTCTACAAAAGGGCCTGGATCGAGCGTTATTTCTATACAATTTTGTGCTCGATGTTCGATTGAGTGGCGTTGGAACTTCTATCACCATTGTGCACATTCGAAAATTCTACGAAATGCAGCAAAATATCGTTCTATTCTGATTCTTTTCAGAATAGCTAAAAGGTCCATTGTGGCTATGATACTTTTTTGGGCATAAAACATAGTCAAACTGAAATTTTTTAGTTCCTTTTTCAGGATTTTGATGTTCGCTTGCTGGTATCTAGGTATAAAACTAGCTGATGTTTTTTGGCTTGCAATGCAGCTGCACTGATATTTTTGGGTTGCCAGAAATTTCACGGATTCACCCATCCGTATGCATATGTGCTGAGCTCACCTGGGGTTTTGCCAGGGCTATGAGGTTACCCCCCCCCCCACGTATCACACTTCAACTCGTGTTGGTAAAATAACCCCTCTCGGACCAGAAAAGAACAGATCACTAAGTTTCAAATAAAACACAAACACTACCCAAGCTACACAAACACAAGCGTTTTGTCCAATATTTTAGGAGTGCCTGATTAGTGGGGTGAATTGCTGAGAGGCTAAAGATATTTTAAAGGGAGTACAAAGACCAGCAACCTTTGCAATCGTTTGTTTTTGTTTTTATGAATTTCGTACAGTCAGTTATTCTGGAAGCTGTGGAAAGCAAGTAGTTGACTTGGCGCAAAGCATGCTGGTCTTCGTACTCCCTTTAAGCTTGGACAAGTGAGTCCTTCCAGGTGCTTCGTAAAACAATTCACTTCTTGTTTTTCGGAAGGGGCGTTGAACTCAGGGGTCCTATGCCTGGATGTGGCTTGCAATGCCCTGAGTCGGTCTACGTTCGCTGTAATGTAAACAGAAATTTCCAAAAGATTTCCAAAGATTTCCGGTACAAAGTCATTACGAATACATTGATGATGATGATGATGATGATGATGATGATGATGATGATGATGATGATGATGATGATGATGATGATGATGATGATGATGATGATGATGATGATGATGATGATGATGATGATGATGCTGATGATGATGATGATGTTGATCCATACCCTGAGTTTTTAAAGCACAACCAAACAACTATGTACGTTATTGGCGATAGAACTATCATTATTTAGTTTAGCAAGCGAGCGGAACCTGACCTGATTCTTGCAAAAATTGCAAAATTTTGTTTACTTAAAGGAGGTTTAGTCTCTTGTGAATGTTAAAAAACCTTTTATCTTTCTTGCAGTTTGGTATCTTATGAAACTATGATGCCTTCTGATTAGGAATGTTCAAACAGTATACGGAAAGTTGTTCCTTATGAAGCAGTGAGCTCCGGAATAGCCCTTTGACAAGGCTGTTGCTGTCGAATCTTTTAAGAAAATATAGGACCAAAACGCTGAATACATTCCATGCTGTGACAGGTGACGGTCAAAACCAGTCTTTTTCTGAAAAATCAAATTTCGTATTACTGTTTGCGAAAACGTGCACTTTTGAATGACAAGAGGTACGAAAAATTTGAGCAACAAAATAACTTCCTAAGAGTCCCAAGGGACTAAAGCACCCTTAAGTAAACAAAATCTGACAACTCTTGCGCTAATCAAGTTCCGCTCTCTAAATCATTTAAAATGATATCTTGTTTGCATTATTTTGAAAAATAACGGTAGTTCTATGGCCAGAAGCAATTCAACTCCACGCAGTTTTAGTTCCTATAGTGGCTGTTTATTTCATCAGGTAGAAGTAGGATTTAATGAGCAAAGGGGCGATGTTCTTTTGCAGACATGTAAATAGTAACTGAGAGCAGTAGATTATTCTAAAACAGAAAGCAACATGGCGGAACTTCTGAGCAGGATAAATAGTTAACTTCCTTACCGAAGATCATTGATTTCCACGCTGTGTACTCCATTAGGACGGACAGAAATTAGGAGTTGCCAGTACTGAGAGACACGACACCTGTGTTCATGCTAATTTACCCAACTGAAAATTGCGCCACGGTTAACAAGGAGGATAAAGAAACTAAAAAGTTTTAAGCTAGAAGGGGGGAGAAGCTAAAAAGATGAGTGAAGCCGAAGAAATTAGGAAGTCGATAAAATTTTGTTCAACCAAATGTGAGGTGGTAGAAAGTTTTACTTATTTTGTTAAAACAACTTCCAAAAGCCCCTGAAATTACAAAGGAAAGGACGTACTATTGTCCTCAATGAAAGCATGTCGAATACCAATATTAGTGTTCCTGGCCACTGATCAGTATTCCAGGCTAGACTCACTACTACCCAGACCTTCGGTGCCCGGCCATGTCCACAGATCAAGCTGAATGAATTTCGTTGTAAAAATGCTTTGAAATTTTTTTGTTGAACATCATTACTTGAAGACCCCTATCGGGAAATAAAGTAAAGAATTTTTGTTGATGTACACTTTAAGGCTAAATTCGAAACGAAATTTCTGCCTGGGTTGAATCGTCTGATGTTGAATATTCCGCTTTCCAGTTTTTCATTGGGAACTAAAGGAGAGACACAGCAGCCACGGAGATAAATCATTCTTTTCCATATGGACAGTTAATGTGAAATTCTGACTTCGAACAATGCCGACTCGCGGAAAAGTCCACCGTACGAAAAATTCCAATGCGCAGCAAATTGCATGGGCTGGAAATTAACCTTTAGAAGAGTCTTTCAGACTGCTAAAAAGGCTATTTTCTTCATTCGGCCAAATGTGAAGCAGTTGATTGCTGCCATACCATTTTAACCCTAGTCTTTACATTTATTGCAAAATCTGCCGAAAGACCTTGCAACACTTTGAACATTCCTTGATAAAGACACACTTTTCCATATTTTGTCTGTAGCGATTAGCTGATGCACCAGTTCCCTCAAAAAATGTTGATGTGCAAGGCTGGCAAATTGTCCTTTCGTTTTCATTTTATTGCCACAAGACAACATTGTCCTGAGATGGAGAGGGGGGATTATTAAACCCCAGGGGGGTGCACTTGACCAGATTTTGGTCGAGGACGTGCCATCGAGGTTTCAAAAACATTCCCGTTCCTTATACCAAAAAGTTTTGAAAAAAGTATACCCGACCTCATGCCAATTTTTCGAAAAAGTATATCCGACCTTATATTTCATACCAAAACCTTGAAAATCGGCACCGTTCCTTATACCAAACTTGTGAAAATTGATACCTTTCTTTATACTAATATCTGGAAAATTCCCGATGGCACGTCCCCGTACCCGAAACATATGTAGTGCACCCCCCGGGTATTAAACAAGTGAAAATCACAGGAGAGAAGGACTCGCCTAGACAGGGCAATTCCGATGGAGAGCAGTTTTGAAGGGAAAGAGAATGAAAAACAAGATGTCGGGGATGGAATGGGCATAGACGGTACAGTTTGAATTGAAGTGCAGTTTCGAAGAGAAACGCAACAAAAAAACGAGGTATTTTCAAGTCTTCTTTTATTTTACCAGCACAATAATACCCGCTACCTGTGAGAACACATGTTAAGGTGTTCCTTCCCGACAATGGAAGTGCTTTCTATAGCAGGATCCGGAAATCAGAGCCAAACATTGCTGTAATTCGCATAAAAATATTTTCTCGATCTGGAAATCTGAAACTCTCAGTGCCCCCTCACAGAAATCTACCACGTTAAAAAGATACCTGGGCAATGTTCTAAGCATTCATGTGTTCATAAATACTGCATTAAGCTATTCCCACGTTGTGATAACACTGTTGCCAAATGTCCTACCACAAGCTAAATAATTTAAAGCACCGTAATACCATATTTTTCGTGCAATCTTGTTCATAGAGTACGTTTATTAATTCATGCGTCATGTTCGAGGATTTTTAAAGATACCTTTGATTTAATTACTTGCATCATGCATCAAATTTTCATAGATTTTCTTGTCTCGATATTAATAATTTAGTAATCGGGATGCCGTCCTATGATGAATTGGCTTAGGCCTGTCGACAGATTTATCAAAGGTCACGTGATAGCAACACTTCCTTTAATTGACACTTCAATTCAAAGCGATTAGAAACTGCAGACAAAGGAAGTTCTTTCAACCAGTAAACCAAAACAAACACCACCGCAAAAGTTGTCCTGAAGCCTGTGGGCAAACTCTTGCCATGTACATGCGAAAGATGGTTTTTGAGAGAAGTTGTGTGCTTATAACAAAAGAAGGAGGGTAAAATCTAACGTTCTATCTCGCGGATTTTGTTTATTTGATTCAGGAGCTGTGTGATAATGTTTTATTATCTATTAAGGTTCAAATATGCCTACGCACCCCACATTTTTTTGCTAGACAAATCCATGCACGTACCAAAATATATCAAATGCAATGGGCCAATTTAGAATTGCATGTCTCCTGTTAGCTATTTATCTGCGTCAGCCAAATTTGACTAAAACCAATTTTGCATGATTGAATTTCTTTGACATCAACCAAGAATTTGATACAATCTTTCAAATTTTTTAGTGCTATTTATTTTCTACATTCATTCATTCATTCATTCATTCATTCATTCATTCATTCATTCATTCATTCAATTCTCCATTGATTCATTAATTCATTCATCCATTTATACAGGATGCCCTCAAAAATCCGTCCAGTGTCTGAAAGATGACATAGAAAAGATGGCAGTTTTAACGGAATCAAATTTTGATCATTTTATTTCTCCTATGTCAAGTTAAAATTTGATACAATCCTTCAAACGATCGATCAGAAACTGTGAAAATGCGAGCTTTTGAATTTCATAATTAGTCTAATAAATGACGGAAAATCAGCTTGCTGTCTATCTTCTATCTTCTACTTTGTTTTTAATAAAACGAGGTTGCAACAGATGACGTACAACAGAACTTTGAATTAACTAAGGTTATTGGGGATCTCGAATGCTATTTTGTATGAATTTTGTACTTTGTAGATACGGCCATAGCCACACCACTTAAATAGCTGTTTATCGTCGTCATAGCCGGTGAAACTTCATTCAACCTAAAACAGAAGATTATTTATCAATTGACCTTTCGTTTTTTTACGTTTTATCGAAAACCTGATCCATCAAGGCTGACAAGTCAGTCAATTTCTTCCTGATTTTTGAAAGATTATAGCATAATTTAAGATTAGATATGAGAATTGTAATGATGTCAAATCAGAGCCTTTCGGAGTTGTTATGTCTTGCTTTTTCTTGTCAAACTATATACATGTTTTTTGGGACATCCCTTTTGGTTCACTAGTTCTTTTTTAGACTGCGTTCACACGGTGGGTAGCAAAATTTGAGCTTGCGTTCACACGATGCCGGAATGATTTGAAAACGGTAGGAAATTTGACAGTAGAGAAGTTTTTCTAAGACTTCGATCCCAAAGACATGTACCTACACCCTAAAAATCGACCATTCGCGTTCCAAAAGCGTCGAAGGATGTTCTTTTTCATCTTAAAGAGTGTTTACACGATGCCGTTTCCAAAATGTGCCAGTTAGAGTTCCGTTTTCAAAGTCTACCGCTTTCAAAATCTATCGGCAAAAAATGTTCCGTTTTCGTGTGAACGCAGTATCCGTCACATTTTTCACCGTTTTTCATCGTGTGAACGCAGTATTATTATTGGAATCGACAATGTATTTTCTCTTCTTTCATTCGTAAATTCTTTGGTTTAGTTGTCCATTTATTCATTCACTCGTTCATTCATTCATTCATTCATTCATTCATTCATTCATTCATTCATTCATTCATTCATTCATTCATATATCTACTCGTCAATTCATTCAGCACTTCTTTACTGAAATAATTCCTCGTAAATACTGCATTATCTAATGCAAACTATTCATTCAACAAATTATGTGCACATATTTCCTGCCAATGAATTTGCTGTATTTACTTCATATTGTGTTTTCTCTAGCCTCAGCTCGATATTACATGTGCTCATTTAGACTAATTTTAGTTCATCTGCTCAGATCATGGGTCGCAGGAAACGAAGTAATAGTTAAAAATGTAAACGCAAACATACCTGTGTCTTTATCTTGGTTTCTTCTACCTTTCTTGGCTTTCCTTTGCTTCCCTGCCTCAGCTCAATTTATTGCTTCAAGTTCGTAATGGCCTAAATCTTTTTCTCTGCAAAAGCGAGGCTGCCCTCGTTTGCGGTTTTGTAATTCAAGACTTAGGCCATTACGAACTTGAAGCAATGAATTGAGCTGAGGCAGGGAAGCAAAGGAAAGCCAAGAAAGGCAGAGGAAACCAAGATAAAGACACAGGTATGTTTGCGTTTACATTTTTAACTATTACTTCGTTTCCTGCGACCCATGCTCAGATAACAAAACAGTTCTTAATTCTATAATGTCCTTGAAGTTTGTTTGAACACTAGCCATGAATACGAGATTGAGTAGTGTGATTTTAGTCATGCAAATTGTGATCTTTCCTTCTCAGAGGGACAGGGAAGAAATTGTGCAAGCATCCGCGAAAACTCGTAACGTTGAGCCCCCCTAGCTCCCGGCAAAACTCCCAAAATTAGACAACACTTGATATTTCGTCCTTGGGCCTTCAACTCTTGATTTATCATTTCAAAAACCTTATGTACAGTAAAGTCCCGCCTTTAAGAAAATGCGTTACAAGAGACTCAGGCCTGATTTTGCTAAATAAAATACCTCTTTACAAGAAACTATCCAGGCTGATTCATGTTCAGTTTTTATACAATGGTACATAGCATTATTCTGAGGCATACCTTTGAATATGTCTCCAATAGTTCTCAATTCTCTAGAAACAAGAATGAAAGTTTCAAGCCCAATATGCTATAATTTCAAGAAACCGTCAGTACTTTCTCAAACTATTAGATCCTAGTACAACAGTCCATATTTCAAACAGTTTTCTTAACAATTTTGACAGCTGTTTGGAGTATAAAAGTGTTTCTTACACCATGGTATACACACCCTGTTTTGAAGAAGTATATCTTGACAGGCCCGTCGGAACGAAATTGATATTGGGGGGGCTTAAACGAGGTGTGAGCGAAGCGAGCCAAAATGGGGGTCCGGGGGCTTGCCCCCGGGAAAATTTTTCATGACCACGCCCTTTAGATCGTTGGAAAACGCCCCATTTTTGGAAAATGTGCCATTGACGGAGGCAAAGGATCACGACTAATGAGGGTCTTTCCATGAAAGTTTTGAAATTTTTGACTTGTATGATATCAAAAGATATTGCATTTTGGATAGATTCTGGTAGCTTCCTCGAATATATACGAGTTTGAATCTTCATTCTTAGGACCTTGGCTTTTACAGCCTTTTTCACTTACAAAATTATCAAACTTCTGCAAATTATTGGGGGGGCTGAAGCCCCCCCAGCCCCCCCGCTTCCGACGGGCCTGCTTGACATAAGAAATCAATCAGGCTCTCTTTGTGTTACGAGTTTCTTAAGGGCTGGACTTTACTGTATCCAATTTCTTCCTTATTTCAGATTGTTCGATGATGTCATTTTTGGCAGTTTCTGCTCTGTCTCTCAGAGAAAAAAAGCGCGCTTTCAGTTTACAAGAATTCATTCATTTGCTTTTCAAGAAGTTTCTATTTGAGTTTATTTTACAGGTGCTAAGTTTGTAAGATTTCCTGTTTTATCAGATGCTTTTTCAGGTTTATTGAAGTCTTAAGTCTAAAGCCCTGTCGAGACTGCCTGATTTCATTTTACAAACATTAGAAATTCTGTTTTTCAAATAACGTGCTCACTTCACTGGGTCATCA
This sequence comes from Aurelia sp. 3 sensu Dawson et al. (2005), assembly GCA_964020215.1. Lineage (NCBI taxonomy): Eukaryota > Metazoa > Cnidaria > Scyphozoa > Semaeostomeae > Ulmaridae > Aurelia > Aurelia sp. 3 sensu Dawson et al. (2005). The sequence continues at coordinate 18,280,474 of OZ026584.1, forward strand.
GATCAAACATTGCATCAGAAAAATTTTTGCTTGCAGCAAGCAAAAAATCATTCACTTCTTAGTTTCCAATGATTTTCACAAATGATTCTCTTAATTGAGTCATCCAATCATATTTTTCATCAGAAAATTTCTTCCCAGCAGCAAGTAAAAAGCATTCTTTTCGATTTCCGAAGAGATCCAAAAATCTTTCTCTTCTTAAGGTCATCCCATGGGGATTGTGGACACGATCAACACCTAAATCGTGTCCACAATACCCATGGTCATCCAACAAAATATTACATCAGAGACTTTCTTGTCTGCAGCAAGCTAAGCATATTCTTCACCCGAAAAATTGCATCGGAAAGTTTCTTCCTTGCTGCAAGCTAAAAGTATTATTTTCAATCTGCAAAGAGTTTTTTTATTAGGCTATCACATCATATTTCCAGAAGAAATGTTCTTGCTCGAAGCAATCAAGACGTTTTAGTTTTAATGCCTAATTCACTTTATTCAAACAAAATCAACTATATATTTGTTTTTTATATGATTACAGTTACTTGAAAGAGTCTCTCGTAACAGTAGCACTTGTCAATTTAGCAGTGTGTAATGCAAGAGAGTTCTCTCTATTATATCATCACACCAAACATTGCATTAGAACTCTTCTTACTTACAGTAAGCAATAAGTGACATCTACCTGAAATTTATTTGATGTGGAACAGAATCTAATGCATTATCCATTAGTTTTTATCGTTTGTAGTGTAGTTGTATGTTAGCTTAACGTTGCGTGTCTTTTTTACATTGGCCATGGGATAGTCATTGTCTTTCGCTCCCCATGGTATCGTACCTGCAGTGTTGTATAGTAATTAGAATAGGTATAGTTAAATGTAAGATATATTGTATATATTTATATTTGAATAAAAAAAAGTATTTTATTTTATTTTCGCAAGTTTCTGCTGATAACGGATATCCCAAGGGTGATCTTTCGATCCTCTTTTTCTGCCAAATTTATGGTGAATCAAAATTACAGTTTTGCACTGGGCCAAAACTTTTTGCTCTTTGTGTGTAATTCTCTTGAATTTGTTTGACTGTAGCAATTTTATCTCTTAAAATAGGAGGTAGAAATGATGTCTAATGTCTACTATCCTTATTTCTTCGTTCTTGATGTTTTCATTCACTGTTATTGATTGAAACATGTGAATAATTCTTCTTTGTAAGCTGGACAAACGTTTTTAGATGTGGAATAAGAAAGTTATTAATTAACGAATCTCTTTCGTTCTAGGTGACAATATTCCAGCAAGGAAGCCCAGTGTTGAGAGTTGAGAAAGGAACAACATTGGGCGTTTTAAAGTTGTTACATGAAGCAGAAAATGGCCCACAAAAGATACTTGGTGTTAGACCACAGAAAAGCAGTGATGCTATGCCATGCATAATAACGCTTGATGAATCGAAGCTGACAGAACCAGTTTATGATATTCTTGTACTGGGTGAGTTAAATCATTTCATTTCATGTCGGATGACACAGAAATTCAAAGCGATTGATGACTGCAGACAAAGGAAATTCCCCCTTGCAGTAATCCAAACCGCGAAGGTTGAAACCAGTATGGCAAACTATCTCCTTGTGCATTGGTTTAACAGTCGACAGTCGTCATGAGTTTATAATGAGAGGGGGCATATGACTTAGAAGCTGAGCAGTATATTGTCTCATGTAGCTTCTAGATATGAGAGAATCGCAGTGCCTTCTTTTCGGCTTCAGGATTACCAGTTGAGGGAATTTCCTTTGTGTGCAATCACTAATCGCTCTGAATCGCGGAAATTTTCACGACACAAGAGATTTGCGATGGCGCAAAGTTAATGATGCAAAACACTTGAATCGTTTTATTCGCGAAAACTTTCACGTGACATCTGATTTGAAACAGGTATTTATCGATCCCTCGTAAGAACCTTAGCTGGCGATAACTTATCACTCAATATTGGAAGTGTTTAAGATTACGCTACACCCATTTGTCTCCGTGCGAATTTCTAATCAACCCTTTTAATACGACTACATCTTAGTGTCCAGGAAGTTAAGCATCTAGGCGCCTTAGTTCTCTTGGTCCCGTCTTATCATTGGCTGATATTCTTGACCTTAGCATGGGCATTAATACGCAATCAGAATATGGGAAATTTGTCAAGGCGCTTACTGATGTCTGGTACGATATGTTTAATATTGCAAGATAAGCCTAAGACTGCCCAAGGATCAAAGGGAAGGGAGCAGATTTTTTTTAATTAAGAAATCTGATTTCACTGTGATCAATTTGTATGAAGTCACATATTAAACTGCCCTTCAACTGCAAAGAATCAAGGTAGTAGAATTAGTTCTCCATTAGGGGCAACATGTCATATTCGTTGGGGATACGAGCAGGCTAAGTTGTGAGCCTCAAGGAATCCCCCAAAAAGGCCTCCATATCGCATACGCACTAACGATTTACTTCAATGAGGTAATATCAAATTACCATGACAGTTTAGAACAAGAGCAAGAAAAAATTAGACCCATGCGCATAAAAGTTTGAGCCCCAGCGTTGATTCGCTATCATCAAGGCTGAAATACAATGTGTCAAGAACAAAAGAGTCAGTACTTCGTCTCCTCAACAAATATGAGCATCACTTTTGACTGATTTCGTTGACTAAATCCGAGGCGACATCAACAATTTTCAATTAAGAAATTTGATCGAACTTTCATAAATTTATGCGAAATTAGATATCAAATTTGCCTTCAGTTACGAGAAATCTACGGAGTAAAGCTAGTAGTCCTACAGTGAAATAGCTGTAATATGATATGGTGAGCAAGGGTGAATCTTGTAATTCAAAAGATTCTGCTTTCTGACATTACAAAGCGATTTGCCATCCTCCCACAGAATACGTTTAGTACCTCTGGGTTCTGTCAATCAAATCAAAATAATTAAAGAGAGAAAATATATCATGGCCGGCTACAGTGAAGGTATGAAATCTTTATTCCAAGAAGGTAAATTTGCTTTGCACTGTCAGAGAGCTAAATCTCTTTATTTTGCAAAATTCACGCTTGCTAATGTAGAGAGATATTTATTAAAGCCCACCTGAAACGAAATAATGGTGATGACGATGTTGATGATTGATGATGATGATGATGATCATGATCATGATCATGATCATGATCATGGTGATGATGATGATGGTGTTGGTGATGGTGGTTACCCATAGGGACAGAATCTTACATGAGGTGCACTCCTGACGGAATGTAATCCTTTGAACAAGTGTAATCCAGTGAAGCTGGTTTTCTTAATGGGCAGCTTATCGCATTAGTTATAGCTCGATTGATTTGATTGGCCAATTTGGCAAAGACTCCTTTTGGGCCATGGGAACGAGGCTGAGATAACATGAGTCAAAAATCATAACCTTGTGTTGCTTAGCAACGGAAGAAAGAGCGTGCGAAACTGGCCCCGACGTGTTCCTTGCGTTACTTTTCAAGAACGATTGCCCAAGCGCTGAAGCACTTTCTGGACGAGCTTTTAGTCAACCAGTAGGAGATAATGTGGAAGACACTCCTGTCCAAGAATAGCTGTTGAACTTTTTAAGATCCTAGAAATCCATTATAAACGTAAATTAGTTGCTAAGTTTTACGGTGTTCATCTAGGAGCTTTGTCGTTGGTATCATGCTCGGCTTTTGTTGACTAGGCTTGTTTTTTTGCATTATTGATGATAAGCCATTTGCATTATCAAGGTGTTCTACTTAGTTGTCTGATTACCTACCAACTTTTCACTTACTACTCATATAACCACTGGGGTAAACTTAGGAATTTGTGCAGAAAATGATATCTTGATTATTAGAGAATGGGTTTAAGCAATGCAGTGCCCTGTTTGCTCTTCTGGGTGTACGTCTCTGTTTAGTTTGTTAAAGCACATCAAACGCCAGGAGGAGTACTCATCAATTTCAATATGGGAACCATAACTTTCAATATTTAATTCCATAGATCTGAAGAAAGGAAAAACCGTGCTATTTGGTGCGATTCAGTACAGTTAACGATTCAATAAACGTCGTTCTGTATAGTGTCCTCAGAAATGAATAACAATATTTGGCGTCTCCAAAACGTTAGACTCAATATTTGGGGTCCAGCAAAGAAACAATGGCACAGACCCCCCTATTGAAATGGTGATGATGGTGGTGGTGGTGGTGGTGATGATGATGATGATAATGATGATGATGATGATGATGATGATGATGATGATGATGATGATGATGATGATGATGATGATGATGATGATGATGATGATGATGATGATGATGATGATGATGATGATGATGATGATGATGATGATGATGATGACGATGATGATGATGATGATGATGATGATGATGATGATGATGATGATGATGGTGGTGGTGGTGATGACGATGACGATGACGACGATGATGATGATGATGATGATGATGATGATGATGATGATGATGATGATGATGATGATGATGATGATGATGATGATGATGATGATGATGATGATGATGATGATGATGATGATGATGATGATGATGATGTAAAGCAACCATTGCTGATGTTACAGCATCTTCTGGAATATCGTGTGATCCCAATGATGACGATTTACCAATTCCAGTTTAAAAATCACTGACGTTTGATTGCACAAAATTGTGAAAGAATGGAAAGTAATGCCATGGGTGATTCGTCACCGCAGTTATGTTTCAGAACATTTGTTCCTATGGAAGAATAGATGCTCTTCTTCGGAGGTGGTTCAGAGTTGCTCCTCCGTAGTGGTAAATGAGTTTTCCTCCGCAAAAGAGCAAAACGGCAGCAATGAAGCACAACTACAGCATCTAACCACCCTTGGTTATACTTGAGGATGGATGCAAAGAGTGGTGAAGGTGAACCAGGACAACAAACCAAACCAAAATTCCCAACGATTGATTAGAAGTAGTCTGTGTAATTCGCATTGGGAAACCCCTATCTTCCGCGGTCAAAATGTTCTAATCAACTGTAGACGAGGAACTTTTTTTAGCTTTCAAGCATGCTTATAATGTTGTGTTTCCACTGAAGAAAGGTGGGGTTACTATGTCTTCTTCAAACTACTCTTACATGATAATTTACGCCTTGATTATAAATTCCCATCAAAGCTATTGATTTTGGGAAGATTATCTTTTAATTCCCAAGAAGATGGCACACTGCTAGCAGCGGATACTTCTTTACGTACATAAACACGTTTCTTAAAGCCTTGGCCAAAAGAGCAAACATTGTATACCAAGCAGTTAATGCCAAGCAAAGTGTTTGACCATTTGGCCATCACACACCCCTCGCAAAATATTTATTGCCTTTTGATGCATTTCTTTTCTGCGAAGTTATAGCCAAGAATGAGCCTAAGTTGGGAAATCTTTTTTACTTTTTATCATTGGTGGTAAGACGCCACAGGTATGCTTCATTACTTCCGCATTGTTTTTTGCGGAGAAAATTGCTACGGAGGAGCTATTTGCTGCTACGCAGGAGTTATTGCTGGATACTTCCTCCACTGTAGTATATAAATTTTTCTCCGCAATGGCATATATGTAGAAACACAATTGCGGCTTCTAAGCACCCATGGTTTTATTATGGGTATCAGCGATACAATACAAGACAGACAGACGTATGTTTAAGTCCCCTTCAATACAATAACGTTGAATATTAGGGATATCCAGCTAGAGATATGTGCAAAATGTAGAACCCCCGGGGGAATTAAACAACAGATACGGTTAGTAGTGCAATCAGTTTCGCAAGAATAATCCGAGTCAACCCACCCTAAAACGAAGAATCTAAACAGCTGACCCTTGACGATTTGCATGAAAAAAGATGGCCTAAGTATGATGAACCGAGGATCTTTCATGATCACAGTCTTTGGGCAATCTTGCTGATGCAATTTGTAAAAATTCAATTAATAGTTATTGAAAAGCTTTACATGTGGTCATGACCTGGCTTGGGATGTGTTAATCTCGACTCATCCAGAAACCCTGCTTGAAAGCAGGGAGTTGCCCGTATTAGTTACCCAGTAGCTATGAGGAGCCCTCAAATAAATTCATTGTCAGGTCGATAGAGCCCTTCTCCTGACATTGTTGCTTCGAGCCAGGCGACCGACATATTTGGGGTTTTTCTAACATTTCAATCGACGTCCAGGCATGTGCTCGCGTACGTGGATGCGTTATGTGGGAGATTAGAAGAAAATCCTTTCTAGCTATTGCACCTGCAAGGGTTATTATATTTTCATTGATAGCTAACATTCTCTCTAAGCTCTGCAATGATTAGCGGTAGGCTTAAACTGAATCAGATTATCAAATAACTTTCTTAATGAAGTAGGTTTTGCCATGTTTTGGTGATGCAACAAGCATGCTATCACGGGAGCAAATAAAATCATTATGTTCTACGCCATCTTGAGAAATGGAGACGCCACTCCTATGATGTTTCCAGGAGAAGTTTCAACTACAGCGCAAACCACAACGCAACTACTATATGATCTAAGCTCTAAGCCCTTGGATTTCATAAAAAAATTGACGCCAGTTGTCAATGTCAAAATTGTCTGCCTTTCAGAGACTGCCAAGTCGAGAGGACCAATCCTTAACGAAACATGCGCTGTATCTCAAGATCTTTCTGGGCTTGCTTATCCCGAGGTGGAGAAGTGCAGTGAAAGGATGTGTTGTAAGCCTGCATTTATTGTAAATTTAAACATTGGTTGGAAAGCGCAGCTTTATTATAAATCGTAACATTAGGACCACGACGAACATCATTTTGAGAGTCATTTCAGAAAAGACAAACGTAGTTGAATCGACATTTCCAGTTGGTTAAGACGACATTTCCAGTTGGTTAAGACAAATCCATTAGCAAAAAATTAATTAATTAAGACATGTTCAGGACGTTTCGAGACGAGCTTGTCTCATCTTCAGCTAAATCAAAGTTACACGTGTGAGGTTTTTTTATAGTGATAATTATTCTGGAGAAAATGCATAATAAATTATCAATCATACGATATCTAAATAAGGAAAGTCTATTGAAATTTTCTCTAGAATAATTATCACTATAAAAAGACCTCACACGTGTAACTTTGATTTAGCTGAAGATGAGACAAGCTCGTCTCGAAACGTCCTGAACATGTCTTAATTAATTAATTTTTTGCTAATGGATTTGTCTTAACCAACTGGAAATGTCGTCTTAACCAACTGGAAATGTCGATTTAACTACGTTTGTCTTTTCTGAAATGACTCTCAAAATGATGTTCGTCGTGGTCCTAATGTTATTGTAAATTTGTTGTAAATAATGAGTAAGGGCCTGATTACATGAGCGAGTTGATTCAATTGTAGCTCGCTTAGAGCTCAGTGAGGCGTCCCGATGCTTCGGTCAAAATCATCCATTTAAACATTTTGCGATTACATGAAGCGAGCCAACCGGAACCCCCCTTGCCGGGTTGGCTCGCTTTTCGAAAGTGGGTCAGTCCGGCCAGTCGAATTTGCCTTTTACATGTAATCGGGGCAACTGAGTCAACACCGGATTGACCTGTTGTATGCGCAAATTTTTTGACTGTCACTCATCAAACAAAGCCTCAGTTTGGTTTTAGCCGGGTTGGCTCAGAGTAAGAGACGAGCTACAGGCGGCTCAACCTTCCATGTAATCGCGATAACTGGCGAACCAGAGCCAAGCTAGATCCTGGCTGCAAGTGGGTCCACTTGCCCTTGTGATCACCTTCTCAACGTCATGTTGTCTTCTTTCAGATAAGAGTCCGTCACCTCAGATTCAAGAAAGACAAGATCGCGATCGAGTGATTTATAATCAAGAGAGATATGACAGATATGCTACAGCAAAGTGCATAGAATGCTCAAGGGAGTCATGGAAGTCAAAGAAATTCACAACCACTGGAATGAATACAGAAGTGAGTGTCAACCCGAGCATTGAGATAGATCTGCGTGTATTCTCGGGTATCAACGGTACTAGCAGCATACACTACGTCCACCCGCAGACGACAAATGCTAGCTCATATAATGGCCGACTCACACGACTAAGATCATCAGTCATGCGACAGCCGCAGCCCATTGGACCTCCACCTCCAACAATCGTCCATGTAAACGGCGGCCGCAAAGACATCCCAGTGTCAGGTCTTCCTGCAATCCAAGTTAGCAGCATCAAATCAATGGCCAATACAAATGATTTAGATATCCCAAGAGCCAGAGACGGCTCACCATCCCTATCACCAAGCCCCAGTCGAGAACTGCCCCCAGCTGTCTTCTCAAATTTCCAGCCGACACAGATCAGCTACCCAAGAATGTCAGCCCCTTTCCATCAAGATATCAGATATGATCAGCCTCCACCACCTTTGAGGAGCCCAAGAGTTAGAAGCCCTCATGATGTGCCAAGAAGCCCTCCTCATTTGAATGGTGATGGGCCGCCTCATCATGGCCACATGCCCCCTGCCCCAGTTGGTTTGAAAGAGGACACACCAGACGGAAACCCAACAGTTTACGTATTGCCAAATGATTTTGATCTGAATGGCGGTTATGAGCCTCATTTTTCAAGTTATGGCCCCATCAGTCATGATGATATGAGGAGGCATGATGAGATGCGGAGGCATGAAGAGATGCGACGCCAGGAGGAGATGCGTAGACAAGAAGAAATGAGAAGGCAAAGGGAAGCAAGGATTCAAGAAGAGAGAAAATTGGAAGAAAATGAAATGAATTTAGCTAAGAGAATGAAGCAAGAGCCAATTCCGAGCTTTGCTTTGCCAACACAGGTAAGAGCATGGTCAGTTTGATTCAGCAATTTTTAGTATACAATAAAAACCCGCATAAAAGTAACTGCGAATTAAGAACCTCCAGGCTGAGTTTTGGTCATTCAAGCATCTTTATTCATAATAACCACTTCTGCCTAGCAAATGCAGAAGATATACTGAAGATCGAAACACTGATGCAACCCCAAGGATATACCGGATGCCCCAATGAAAAGTATACGCGTTTGAACAGTTTCTGCGAAGGAGCCTTGTTATCAAATATTTCTGTTTCTAGTTCATGGTATAGACGAGATCTTAACTTAGATTTTGCGACCTCGCATGTTCAAATCGGATCTGTATTTGCAGAGAAATTTACCTAAACAGGGGAAATTTCTGATGCAATATAAGACAGATGGTTATAGAATTATGCTACCACTATCTATGCGGAATTTGAAGAAATCTTAGAGTCACATTAGCCATCAAAATTTCTAAAAGTAAAAATATCGTCTGTAGCAAAACTATTATATCGATTGGAGAAAATTTTAAGAACCGGTGCATTTACACTTAAAGACCCATTGCTAATTGCTAACCATGACCCTTTGTGCACCGAATGAAAAGCAAGACAAAGGGATTTTAGGCCAAAATGGACTTTCAGATAATACGAAAGTCAACTTTGGAGCCATGAAGGATCATGGTTAGTAATGGGTCTTTAAACATGCTTACAGTGAAACTTTCTAGGACTAAAAGAACAGGAATGGTGCCAAGTTGTATCTTATGATACTAAGGGATCTCTCTTACCGAAGTTTCGTTAATGTTGCGATTGCTCAGTCATATTTGACTTTTGAATGAGTGAAGAGTGAATTTCATTTCATAGCTAAATCAATTTCTAGAAATAAAGTATTGTTGAGCTGCCCCAAAAGCTTGTTCCAAATTACACATAGATAGTATGAACTGCATAAAATGCAAAGTCACAAAATCTAAGTTGAGATCTCATCTATACCATTAACTGAAAATAGAAATTTTGGAATCCAAGCCTCCTTCGCCAGAAATGTTCGAACACTTATACTTTTTTGGGACACCCGGTATGTTATATCCATAACATGCAAAGTGGTGAAATACGAAAAGGCAATAATTTTAAACCGATTTCAACAATACCAAATTAAGATTTTTGTTCCATCCAGTGCATACACAATCACAATAATCGAAGAACTGGTTTAAGAACCTCGAGGCTGTCCAATCAGATTGTTACAGAATATCACATTTTTCTTTATGCCGGTTTTTACTACCTATGCCCCTGCGGAGGAAAACTTACCTCTTTCTGCCTAGACGGGGAGGTCTCGATCTCTTACTCTACTTCCTCCTTAGTAGCAAATAATGTTTTCCTCCGCAAAGGAACAAAACTGCAATGAAACATAACTGAAGCACCCATGTTAAGGGCTGGAAAACATTTTGTGAGAAATAAAGAGCATAATATTTTGAGCAGTTGAATCCTTGGAAACCTTTCACAACTGTTGACTTCAAATACAAACTGCCAGGAAAGCACGTTAAAAATCTGGAGGCTTCCAGAATACCTTTCTATCCCCTGCAGATCAATGATATTTCTTACCAAGGTTATACTTGTTACTTTGGTACCAAGGTTGTCTTCTGTTCTTTTGCTTTTTCCTTGTCGAAATTGGTTACCTATTGCGTCAGGATTTCCTACCGTTTTCTTTCAGGTGAACCTAAATGACTCAGAAAACTTGAAGACGGAGATAAAGTTCTCACCACAGAATTCAAACAGTGGCTCACCTACTTCAATCCAAGGAGAGAATGAGAGCCCTAACACCGTCGAGGGAGGTCCCACCCAGAAGCTGTATTGCAAAATCTGTCACAAAGTATTTGCCACAAAAAGTTTACTTTACAAGCACCTGAGAGGCCATTCTTCAGACGAGAAACCTTACAAGTGCACGGAGTGTGGACAAGGTTTCACACTGAGCAGCAACCTAAGGCAACATAGAATCATTCATCGTGGGTACAAACCATTCCAATGTGAGTTCTGTGGCAAGAAATTCATGAGATCCAATGTTTACAAGCAGCATCGAAGGATCCATACAGGAGAGGAGATGTACAAATGTAATCTTTGTCCTAGTGAGTTCTTGCAAAAGTATGCGCTTGTCAAGCATATGAAGAAGCAACACGATGTGGACACTGGTGACAATATGTGAGAGAATCTCAATTGGCATGTGAATAGCACGTGGAAGTAGAAGTTAGGGCACATGGAAATAGATGTTAGGGCACGTGAAACGTGTAAAATAGCACGTGGTACGTAGAAAGGTAGTATGTGAAACATATGATGTAGCACTTTGTGGGTAGTAGAAGTAGATTCCTTAGAAGGATTGCTGTCATATTGACACGCAGTAGAGATTTTGGGGTATGTATTTGTTGTAGGAAATGGATGAAATGAATACTAACGCATTGCCGCCTTCTGGATTTGGGTTCCTTGTAATGCGACTAATTTGCCTGGCTGTGTTTTTGGACACTTGTCATTTGGTGGTAGTTGTACCGTTGTCTTGAATTGACTAAGGCTTAGAGCAATGTCAGTAGATGACAGAGAGTGCTTCTAGTTGATGTTAGGGAGAAGAGGGGTACTGGCTCCCTAGAAACTCTTCACATGAGCAGAACTGAGTGGTAGCTGTAGAGCAAATTGTGAAATGGGATTTAGCTACTTTTAGGAAATTCTTATATATCTAGAAGTTGAGCAGTACTCCTAGCCAGAATTCATTTAATGGGAAGCAATGGAATGCATTATTTTCAAGCTGTGAACAATTGAAGGGGATGGTTGAAAGGCTGGAAACTGTCTGTAATCGAGGATGGATTTTAGGCAGTGAAACTGAGAGTGCAGGTTCTTGGACCCTGGAATGTGGAATATGTTGGTGACTCAATGAAATCAATGACTTCCAATTGAAGAGCCATATCTGATTTGTATGCCAAAGGAGCTGCAGTTAGCACTCAACTGGATACTCAAAGAGCATTTGAAGACACCAAATACCAGAGTAGAACTGGTACTCTTGTGGACTTGGTACATTTCCCAACTAACTGATGAGGCAATTCAACAACAGTGCAAAGGTATGTTAATAGTAGATGATAGCTAGAAATAGATGCTGTGTGTTATAAATGGTCTTGAAGCTTTGCAAGATGTATTCCATAGGTCTTAGATCTGATCGGTGGGTTGGTCAAGCTAGATTGATCTACTCTCCTTGGGGATGTTTTTTCTGATTTTTATCATTTTTGCCATATTTCTGTGGCTCATGATTCCGTGGTCCGTCATTTATATTGCTCTATTTGTTTTGTGCAGATCTTATTGTTCACATACATAGCCTTAAAGACACATTGCTAGCCAAAATCATTTGCACGCCAAATGGAAAGCCAAGAAAACAAACAGGGCCTACTTTATGTCTCTGCAAATGGTTACCTATAGGTCTTTAAGGCGATGCAAAACTACCGGTGAATTTCATATTTAAAGGATTATGTAAGCCGGTTGACGTAATAGCTAGATTTCAAATCATTATCAATATTGAATTTTGCCTTTTGGACTGAGATATGCACCGTGTTCATTTCACCCAAGTCAGTAATATTGCCTAGGCAGTTCCTTGGAAAGGATCTGATTTAATGCACGGCCATGTTTGCCAAAAGGATTTTAAATCCTTGAGTTTTCAACAATCGCCAAGTGACACATTTGACACCAAGTAACAATGTTCTCAACAATTCATGATACCAAGCGGCATGATATGCCAACCAATACTAATCGGTCCGAACTAGTCAGAGGTCCAGTTGTATGAGACCAATAAAATACCTTACATAGCGCAAAGCTTCGAGATGCATAGTCTAGTACACAGAAACGCTTGTTTCTGCAAGCTGTGCAGTAAAGATATACAAAAAATGGTCGGAAGACTTGAGCCGGGAATCATTTCAGTTAGGTTAAAGTGTTCTGTTAACTTACTCTTTAGTTGAAAACTGTACCATAGAGACTAATGTATTAATTTATATCCACGTTGATTGTTGTAGCTTTTATGACCAAGTCATACAAATAGGTTCTTTACTGTAGGAATTTGCACGCTTTTATATAACGAAGCTATCAGCAATAGAACTGGGACACTTTGTGGACGGTTGAGGGGAAGGGTGGTGACTGTCCAGATTTCTCGTTACATAAGCCGCTGTCCTTTGCAGCTTCTGCAGGAGAGAGTAGACTGATTGCATATTCGTAGTTATCGCTATTGATAGACTGATGGACGCTCAAACTACGACTCATGTCCTTATGCTTCCAGAAACGGACATGGCCTAAATCACTTGCAGTTTTTTCTCAAAACCATCCACCCAAAGACACCGAAAAAAGCAGTCTTCCTGGAGTGCTACACTGTAAAACAAGCTATCAATACTTAGATGGATGTTTCTTCGGGCTATTTCATCAAAAAAATCTTACCTACAAACGATATGTTGCTTGTTTGGGAACGCAAATGATCTTCTAAAATTCGTTCGGTACTTCAAGATTTTGTCCGTTGTGGCCGTTCAGTCAAACTCGCTTTTGTTTGTCGTTTGCGAGAAGTTTAAATTGAAGAAAATCAGCCCATATCTGACCACGTTTTTCGTCATCTTCCATTCTAATTGGTCGGGGAACAGACCTGTGCCCCGAAGTAATTTTTTGTCCGTTTTGAGAACAGTTGAGAAATAAGGCCCTCACTGAAGCGACAACAACAACACCAATTCAATTCAATAATATGAGCGCAAGTTGAGGGCCCTTATAGAATAAGACTAAGACTGCGTTCACACGATGCCGGCACATTTTGCAAACAATGAAAACTTCGACGGCTGCAAAATTTGAGCTAGCGTTCACACGATGCCGGAACAATTTGAAAACGGTAGGAACTTAGACGGCAAAAACTCGTTGCAACACTTTGATGCCAAAGAAGCTTACCTACACTCTAAGAGTCGATCAGTCTCGTTCCAAAAGTGTCTAACAATGTTCTGTTTTCATCATTTTCAGGTGTTTACACGATGCCGTTTTAAATGCGCCGGTTAGAGTTCCGTGTTCAAAACTCTACCGTTTTCAAAATCTGCCGGCAAAAAATGTGCCGTTTTCGTGTGAACGGGAGGCCTATCCGTTACATTTTTCACCGTTTTCAAAATGTGCTGGCATCGTGTGAACGCAGTCTAAGGAGAGAGTAGGTAAAGCAACTTTTAAAGGGCACCTACAAGTAACAAATACCTCAAAATAACGGATACCATTGTTAACGGACAACTGTGAATAGTTGATAACCAAATTTCTTTAAATCTCAGTTTATTGACGATGTGGAGCTCTAACTTTTCTGTCGATCTTGCTTTGAGAGCATTTGTGAAAGTGTGTTGAGGGCCTAAGTTGCACTTTCGATCAACAGAAACTGCCTTGAGAGCGTTTGTTGGTTTTGCGCAATGCTTTCTCGGATCTATGAAATTCTCTTATTCATTGCAATCCCTTGATTTAAACTGATTCCACACTTCAGGATAAAAGGCAGAGAAATCTGCGAGCTTTATTTACGTAGACGCAAGTCTTATTTGGAACTCTACTCTTCTCCTCATGCTGTATAAGTCAGAATTCAAATTTAGGCCGCCGCAATGCACTTGCATGGGCTTTTTTAGCTACACTTTCAATGACACAGTTGCCAAAAAACCAATAGCCTTATCGTCAATAGTGTATCAAGCGTCAATGTTTTCAAACCTCGTGACCGCAACGTGAATGCCTTCTATGAATCTGAATCGTATTTTGAAACCCCCGTGTTCCTTACCAGCATATTCTCCCTGTTATTTTACACCTCGAAAAGTTACCTGCAACAGTCAAATTGATCCTATTGTTGCATAGATAGCGTAGAGTCTATTTACAAAGACCTCAAACAAAAAAGGCAGTTCTTTTCAATAGTGCTAATGCATATATTCCAGACACTGTCTGGCTTGCTTCTGTTTGTAGCAGATGTGTGGCTATTCGTTTAACTAATCACAAACATCTCTGCTAATGCTGTCATTTAGGTCGAACTGCAAGCTCCACCCGATTTAGGCCCCGTTTACACTATACCGTTTTCAAATGAAAACGGTAAGAAATCATGCAATGATGTCCTTACGTTTACACTAAAACGTTTCCGTAACCGGCATCGAACGAAGACGATTTTGAAAACGGCATGATTTGAAAACGGCATGAAACGTTTCAGTGTAAACGCTTGAAAACGGAACGATTTCGTTACTGATTGAAAGGGAGGCAAATTATTCCTTTGTCTCTCTTTGAATCCATAACGACATCGTTCCGTTTTCAGGCGTTTACACTGAACATTTCTTGCCGCTTTTAAATCATTCCGTTTTCAAAATCGTCCTCATTTGATGCCGGTTACGAAAAGGTTTTGATGTAAGCGGAAGGCCAAAACGGCATGATTTCGTACCGTTTTCATTTGAAAACGGTATAGTGTAAAGTGACATTACCAAATGTCTACATCTTTAACAAGAAGAGCTACAGATTTCTGCTTGAAACCACATTGTAGACGTTCATAATCTGTGGTATTCTTGAAGACTGTATCAATTTTCCTCAAGTAATTCAAGATTTACGATGATTTTAATTTTTCAAAATTTCCGATAACTTTTTACAAAAATATCAAAAAATTCTCCAACTAATTTACAGCAAATTACCCAAAATTTCTTTGAAGTCATTCGATTCATGGAAAAATTTGATACAATTTTACACCCACCTTTTTTAAGATTAGAAAGATCTGAGGCCTATGCCGTCCAACCTGCTGCGCAGATTGAAGGACCAAGACACTGCTTTGATAAGCATAGCTTCTCGTTGTTCTAAAACTACCTTCAGGTGCGGAGATGGAATTAATATTTTGGCTGCAAATTGGTTTCTCTGTAAGAATTGAGCGCTTAGAATGAAGTGATAAATTAATGGGCTACATATTTAAGATCAAACAAGCCTCCTATGATCAGGCAGTATGGGTTAACCCCAGCGATTTTCTTGCCATAGCTCTCGTTACCGCAGTTTCCTACATCCCATGTCCATTCATTCTCATTACCTTTCTCTCTGCCCACCAACTTCTCTTTGCTGTCAGATATTGTTCTCCCCCCCCCCCCCCATTGTGGTTTCCAAAACTGACCTTTCCACTACGTTGGCTTCCGTTTTTTACGTTTTGATTCTTTCGTCTCCTAAAAATAATACTTCATCGAAATCTGAGAAGTCACAAAAAAACTGTCTTTCGAAAGGAAATTACGTAAGTCCTAGTCACCTAATAACCCTGATATACCATATTACCTCTACGAAGATTTATTTTTAACCCTTGACCTTCCATTTGATCTCTTTTGCCTATCATAGTCGAGAAATTTTTGTCAGGAAACATGACACATAAATAAAGTTCCTTTCTGGATGGAGCATCCTGTTTTCGTGCGGAAAGCGAATACGACTAAAATTTACCTTTCTCTCTTGCTTTGGGTTCGACGCTACCTTTCCAACACCAATTCCCGTGTAAACAGCAAGAGACTAAGACACGATACTTGTCGGATTCCTTAATTGATACCGGGCCAATACTGTGGAAGTGGCTTTCCGCAAAACACTGGACATTAGGGCAAAGGCAGTACTGATATGGCGGCAATATTGTAGACTTACGACCTGAAATCTAGATTTGCTACTACCAGCTTAACCATTGGTTCTTCCCTCACCTAATGTAACCATTACCCACCACTTTCTCTTGCACAGGCGAGTTGGTAGTTAGTCCTCAACGTAGTAAGTCTAGTTTAGTCAAAACGCATTTTTGCCAGAGTTCTCGACATTTCTAGGACATGGCCTGAAGTAATCAGGTCAAACCAGCATAGCCTGAATTTATCGTATATCGTTACTGTAGCATATCCAATAAGAATAAAGAGAGTGGATACGATTATTTGCAAACCGCTAATCAACCAGATAATACTGTGAGAACAACCCAGCTAACTTTTCTCCATCGTAACAGATAGATACTTATTACATGCCTGTTCGTCTAAAAAATGTATACATAAAATCCGGACCTGAGGAGACTGCGACATAAAACTCCTAATCCAGGATAGGATCGTTTCAGCTGCGTTCCTGCCAGGCTAAAATGAATTGGATTCGGTCAACGCATTTTAGGTTCTCGCTCTATAGGTTCTCACTTTTTGTTGGTTATCTTCAAAGTCAGTATTGTCGCTAATAATTGAGTTTTCAGCCGTTGTCCGAAGTTATCTGTCCAAATGTATCATATCCGCATGAAACTTTTTCTGCTGAAGTATTTCCATCAAAACGTTTTGTTCTTAATGTAGCTATCGAAATTGTTACTTATCTCCCATGGCCTATTGCCATAAGCGCACGAGCCGGTCCAGCCCTCAACGTTGGAAAAATCATCAATAATCAGCCTTTTTCGGACAATATCCATCCTAGGTCGGGCAAAGTGTTGGTAAATAGTGAAAACTTTTTATTGAGCAGATCTCCCTCTCAGAATTTTATTTTCCCGTACTCTTATTTATTGCCTTCTACGGCCATGTGATCCTTGGGCCTCAGGGTCTGGTTTTCGCTGTATACCCAAATGAAACTATGAAAGAAATTACCATGCCAAGTAGACAAAGGGTGCAAAGAATCAGACATACTGTTACAATACATCAGACCACTGTCTAGACCAGCGGTTTCTAAGGGTCAGCCGCACGGGTCTTCTTTTAAAAGGCTACATACTATCTATAGCACAGCGGGATATTAACAAATACCTATGCAAATGTTACTGTTGCACAATACAATTGAGTTATCTTCATGGATCAAGCAAAGCTTCCTTCAAGTGCAAGCATGCGTTCATTTCCACCAAAACAACATGAATTCCCACATGAATTGAACGCGCGCCACCTGCGGTCTAGCGTCTGCGTGTGATTGCGCCACGGCGGAATAAATTGCATTGATAACGATGTCAACGAGCAGCGGCTAACTTCGTAATGTCAGGTGTTTCAGGTGTAACTGCGTAACTGCATGGCGCAACAAATTTTAGCGACGTTGGCGGCTCACTGACGATCATTGTCCTACTCCAAAGCATAATTTTTATGCCTGCAGATGGAAGTTAGTTCCATCGGGGTGTCTATGCCATGGTAAAGGAGCCTGTGGATGTGCTGCACTGAAGGGTTTACTTTGTCCAACTTCTAGTCTAGCAAAGGGTATCATATTTGACATTAAGGGCATCATATAATGTCTTGATCACACATTCCATCCCAGCGCTTACGTTGTTTTCACCCGCTCACAACTGGAATATAACGTATACGGATAAAGCAGTGTGCAGCGATTTTGCACTCGTTTAGCGTGAAGTCTGCAGATGAACCAGGTGTTAATTGAGATAAGAACACGTTTTCGTGGTGCGCGTCTAAAAAGTTGACGTCTATTTAGTTTCAAGATTATCTAGATCAAATAAAAATTCATTAATGAGAAGATTCCTTGAAACTTTATATTCTCCAAAATATTTCATGCAGAATTCAAATGTCTTGAAAGAGCTTGCTAATTTCTGTAACCTTTTTGTCTGCAGAAGTTGCCGATCATTTACTTGAATAGTATTCCATATTTTGTCCGAGGAAAAATTATGTGTAGCGTTTCGGAGTTGGAGCTCTGAGCACTTCAAACACAAAACGCTA
The DNA here is from genome assembly GCA_964020215.1 of Aurelia sp. 3 sensu Dawson et al. (2005). Classification (NCBI taxonomy): domain Eukaryota; kingdom Metazoa; phylum Cnidaria; class Scyphozoa; order Semaeostomeae; family Ulmaridae; genus Aurelia; species Aurelia sp. 3 sensu Dawson et al. (2005). The sequence goes on from OZ026584.1 coordinate 18,298,852, forward strand.
CTGCGCATGAGCTTTAACCTACTGCACGGAGGGACACATAATTTTCCTCGGACAAAGCCAATCTCGTCTCCCCGACAAATATGTTGGTACTAATCGACCAGTAAATTTCTCAAAGTACTAAAAGTGAATCAAATCAAATCAAGCAGAGTTGCAAAATAAACTTTGCAGAGATAAAAATCTTTCCTCGACGCCAAGAACTCTAACAGTACGATACAGTTACAGATTAAAAGGGGCAGATTTCGCGAATAATAAGCGAACGCCAAATTTGGTTCGTCTGAAAACGTCATAACAGATTTACGAGCTTGAAGACGCTTCACACAATATCTGCATGGTGGGCAAAAATTTTAGAGTTTTCAGAGCTACACATTGCTTATTATGATGTCATCATTTTCAATACCCCCATCCACAGGAAGCCCAGGCAGTTAGTTAACTGAACAATGATAAGTTTACGATCGTAAAATTGTTAATTGTATACTACCTTTGTGTGTTATTTGTTGCACTGCTCCACTGCTGTACTTCTGCACTGTACTGCATAATTGTTCGAATGCCAGCAAGAAATTTTGCATCGAACTCTCGCATTCGAACAATTATGCAGTACAGTGCAGAAGTACAGCAGTGGAGAAGTGCAACAAATAACACACAAAGGTAGTATACAATTAACAATTTTACGATCGTAAACTTATCATTGTTCAGTTAACTAACTGCCTGGGCTTCCTGTGCCCCATCCTTATTGACACTTAACACATTTAAATCAGCTAAAATTTGGGTGCTAAATCCGAATCTGGGCTCGAAATTTCCATATGAACAATAGGAAGAAATTTTAACAAATTTCCATAACGAGGCCACTTAATGGAAGTGGTGTATTGACCAATCAGATTACTCGATCACGTGGCACACGAGACATTACGGGAGAGGTCCTGAATAGGTGGATTCAGCTAAACTGGTTTAATCTGACCACATTTTACTTGTATATGTATAATGCATCGAAATTGCTCATGGATTTCGTCATGCTTCTGCAATAATGTGAAGCCATCGAAATTCGAAAGTAGAATTGTACAGGCTGTCAGCTTTCAAATCAGTAAAAATGAATCGCCAAACTTAGTCAAAATTGAGACCACATTGGATTTTGTAAACTAGAAGCGTATCCTTGTTTCTCCTCTGTTGTTTTCTAATTGTAAGTCCTGAACAACTGGACCAACTTGAAAAAACTTTATAATGGGAGGTCCAATAACCCCCACATGATCTCCTACGCATTCGCAGACTCAGCAAGTCACTCCCCTCTCTCCAAGAAATATTGCTGATAGCTTTACGTTTAGTTTCATGGAGAAATTCTTACTGTTATCATACTAATCGTTTCTCAGATTACATTCGAACTTTCAATGTTTAACAATCGACGAAAGCATCAAGGAGGGAACAATTGACCGAGCATTAGGGATCGTTCGTTATTCATCCTTAAAGAGTCGTTGTTACCTAGGATCCTTTGCAGGCATGCCTCAGTTTCAGGCTGTTTGAAATTCAAATCTGGCCTGAGCGAAAGTTTGGATCAACAATGCAGAAGTTGAACTGAGAAGAAATTTTGACCTTGTTTACATTTCTATCAGTTCAAATGCTGCAGTGTGGATCCATGGTAGACTTATTACAATTCGTCCCAGTTTTCATTCGCAGTTTCTTTAACATTTTTTACCTACTTATCTATTGAAGTGAATTATTCTACCTACTTATTTATTGAACTGAATTGCTCGCTCAAACAGCAGATTTAGCAAAGAGGTTGATATCAAAAACATAGAAAAACGAGGGAAATTTATGACGAACCGTAGTCAGTCTAGATCCATGGTATCCGTAGACTTATGACGAAGAGTCCCTTGCATCCCTGCGGTAAGCCTTGCTCAACAGGGACTCATAACGAAACATAGCCTTATGTTTTTTCATCCCTTATTTCCCTGCATTCTTTAATTTGCTGATATCACTCGGTCAGAAGGGACTCATAATATCACCTTTAAAAAGTTGGCCCAATTTTTCAAAATGGCCTAAACAAGCAGGAGTTCTCTTATACTCAAAATCTTAAAAGCTTCAAAGCTTCAAAATCTGATCTAAAGAGCTTGAACATTGAAAAGGAAACTTTTAGTACAAAGAATGATGTTGTCTTGACTTACAAATCGCAATATGCATACCATTCAGGCAGTAATCTTTCCTTGTGGAAACAAAATAGATCCATTGAAGCTGCAAGAACTCTAGGCTTCATCAGCGGCTTTTTTGTATGCAAAAACAGCAACTATCTGAGTAGCGCATCCTGATTGGTTGAAAGCTAGATTCTAGCGATTTGATTGGAGAACACGGAATCAAGTGTAATATTATGAGTCCCTGTTGACCGAGTGATATCAGCAAATCAAAGAACGCATGGACAAAAAAGCCTATTTAAATGAAACAGTCAAAAAGCTGACCCAATTCTCTGCAATGAACAATGGAAGTATGATGGAATCACGTCTTCGAACTCGAATCCCGTGGGAATGTTATCAGTTGTATAATCGAATCGAGAATTCCATCACATTTGGTATAGTAATTCACAAATCTCGCAATCTGATTGGTACTATAGGAATCTCAGAGTTTGGGCCTAAGTAGGGTATGATTTTTCAGAGTAATGTTATGAGTCTCTGCTGACTGAAGCGCCATCTTCAAGTCAAAGGAGTGCAGGGAAGCAAGGGACTCCAGATCATAAGTCTAGTGTGGATTCATTTTTCTGCTTAGGCCAAAGTTGATTTTCAGAAAGGATAAGAATGCAACAAGCCTGCATGGAATTCTGGATGACAATGGCTCTTAAATTTGGCAACAAAGAGAATTAGGTGTAAAATCAATTTCAAGCTTGTTCAAAAGATCCATAAATGTAATTCTTGCAGCAAAGTTGAGAAGCCAGAAAGTCTCAGAATTGATAATTTATCTTTGGTGCCAATATGAGGCAAAACAATCTACGATCCCTCTCTAGCCAAACTTTCTTTTGTTCCCCCATCGGTACTCCTTTTGTTCCCATCTTGGTTGTCCGTATCACATGTCAATTGTTATACTCCAGTCTACCCGAAGCCTTTCATCACGCCAATAACGATAGGTTAGTAGCAGGCAAATCGCATGGGATGTCTTATCATAACTTGTTAAAAACTCATTAAGAGACCGATTTCAATGGGGAAAGGTTTCAGATCTAAGTTAGATTGTTTGCTCCATGGAAAAATTTAGTTCACGATGATCAAGTTGCTCCATGCGATGCCACAGTTCGACAAACGCTCCTCGTTTTTTCTGACTCACTCGGTATTTCTCTGAGCTGAATGCTTCAAAGAAACTTTAGCCATTTGCTATTATTCTGCCGTTGGACTTTGCTGAAACTTGCAATATTTCAGAATTAGAGTACTTTCCTTCTGTTTCAAGAATTCGAGAATAATTTTCAAAAAAGTTATCGTAATTTCTAAATTGTTTGGTGCAACATGAAATAATTTGCAATAAAGCCATAGTTTATGGATTTCTCCTATGTAGTGTCAGGCAAAGGTCCGTCACTTTTGTTGTTCCATAGATAATATTACCTGTGGTTGTTCGTGATTTAGAAATTCGATGACGTCACATCCTCAAATGAGCTGAAATACAAAATGCGTTGTCATTTAAAAATATTCATAATTTCTGACAAATCCAACGGTAAAATTATGGATAGGTAGCAAAAGTTTTTTTAAAGCGATTCAGTCAGAAAAAATATTTACTAGTATGGGCGGAGGGTGGCTGGGTGGTAGCGATTACTAGGACTCAACGTAATAAGTCTAGGTTTCTGCTTGGGCCATATTTGATTTTGAGACAATCTGAAATTTCAGCGCGGCCGCACAGGACCTTTAAGCTTCCGACGCAGCGACCCTCCATGACAAGCCCCTTGCCAGATAGCTTCTGGAGAAAACAGAGGGGCATTCCAAGAGCCTCATTTGATTTGATCGAAGCCTCTTATTCACATTCGTTTCCCTTGAGCTGAGCTATGACATAGATGAATACGTCAGATCAACTTGTCTGATAGCTCAAACTGTTTCAGGGATAAATTTACATTGCAACTATATATTTGTTTGACCCTGAACTATAGGCCTTTGCCATAGTAATAGCGTATGGTTGAATGGCACTCTGAACATTTCAGAACGCTTTCGTGGGAAGGGACTTTCAAGAGTTGAAAAGGACGCGAAATGTTTGGAATTAACTTTTGCGAATCGGCCATAAAGGGAAATGTTGCGGGCAAAACTTTCGCGAGTTAGGTTTCTTGCCAAAGTTCGCAATCTCTCGAGTGATGTATTTTGCCTTTGAACGCAGTAGTATCATGCAATAACAACTCTTTCATTTAATTTTTACAACACAGATTGTCTGCGCACTCTAAGACGAGTCATATGCAAACTTCTGACCTTTAACTTGGCTTTCCACAGCCCGGGGGGGGGGGGGTACATGACTTGGGGATGGACGGGGGTCTGCCGCCCGGTTTTCAGAAAGGTACCCTCTTCTAATTACCGAAACTGGCTGTCATACCCACTTTTATGATGAATATTGGCGAAAAACGACCCATTTTTTACAATTTTTGCCAATTTCTGGAAAACCCACCCATGTTTATTGAAAATCTGCCGAAAAAGGGACCCTCGTCTAGAGAATTTCGGCCCAAAAACCCACCCATATGGGCGGCACATACCCGTACCCTCAACAGGTTATGTACCCCCCCCCCCCCCGGGTTCCACAGTCTGAAAGATGTGCATAACTATTTAGGCCCATTCGAGTTACATTTTATGTCGCTGAACGCATAAATCAACAAGCAAGTTTTCTTACAGTTGTGCAACCTCATAAAGCCTGTGACGAGTCATATATGAGTTTGTAAACTTCGAATTGGCTTTGCACAGTCTGAAAGTTCTACCGAAGCAATGTAGGCCCGTTGCAATGACATCTTTGTCGCTGAACGCATAAATCAAGCATCGGCTAGCAAGTTTTCCCGACAGGTCTGAAACCTTAAAAAGCTTGCACTTTGAGATGAGTCATATACAAATCACATACAGCTCCAACAAATCCTTAACCAAAAACAGCAGAATTGAAGGGATTGTATCGACAAATCGGGTTAGGATGCTGTCATAAAAGCAGCATTATGATTTACGCATTGGTAAAGAGTTACAGTAAAAGACCTTTCTCAAGGCAGTCAAAATGCGGTAAAGACCCCTACTATCAGAGGAGCCGCCTTTTAATATTGATCTAAAAGTCTAAATATGTAACCTCTTGTATTCTTCTAAATTTACTGGCCAGTAAGAAATCATTCTTAGTTATCATACCATTATTGGACAGATATTTATTGGCAAAGCTCAAATACCACAAGGATTTGAATTAATTCCCCGCAACTAGACCCAACCAGACAATGCCCCAGACGTAATCTTTTTTGGATAGGATTCCAGGAGATGTTTGATGTCCACAGAAACATTCTTGTGGAGAACTGAAATCTCCCTCCTGCGTGGCAATCACCATTCAGTTTGTTACATAATTTCATAGTTATTGCATGAATCTGCTCGAGGGTACAGCCAATGGGTACAGCTAGACGATAAACTGAAAATGGCGGCGAGCAACTTTGTACCAAGAAGCATTGTGTTCTAAGCACGATTCCTTAACCAAGGGGTATTTTACTCCTCAAAAAGCGCACGACATCTTTAGCCTAATCATGTATTGAATTCAGTTATACTTGTAACGCTGTAACAAGTCCTCCCTTAAAGGGGCAGCGTCACGTAACCGTAAACAAACCTGTTATCTCTATGATCTATATTATTTCCCACACGTGGCCATTGTGTTCCGCTCAGATTTTGGTGGATGGGGTGAATCCACGATAAAGTTACTTCTAAAAATCCACCAATATCACTGCAATCCTACAACGTATGAGTGTTTGGTTTATTTCTCTAGAAAATTCAAGAGTCCATCTTCAAATTAACACCTATATTTCGAGAAAAGTTGTGGAAAATCTCTGTGATATAGACTATCAAAAATCCTGAAAAATCATCGTTTGGAAAGAAGTTTGTTTACATTACGTGACGCTGCCCCTTTAACTGTTGCTTCTCAGTCTCAGTTTGAAAAGGAGGCAGCGAAGGAATCGAATAAATCAAAGTATCAGATCGAATAGGCCACCGTTTTTCGTAGAAGGATCCTAAACCGCTGCAAGATTTGTTGATGCGCTCAAACAGTAGGCCCCTTATATGGGACGTACCTTCGCACATCCTAATAACTTGGTACATGTTGCTACAGTCTATTTGCACCAACAATGAACTATTTCAATAGATGATTACGCTAAAGATGGCGGCAAGGAACTTTTTACCAAGATGCATTGCGTTCTAATTACGAATCCTTAACGATTCTATAAGAATTTGATTAAAGAATGCAATGCATCTTGGTAAATAGTTCCTCGCCGCCATCTTTAGCGTAATCGTCTATTCTCTTCACATTGATTCACTTCGTATCGCCAGCAAACTTTGCACACGGAACGGTTGAGGCACGTGGGTACTCATTACGCAGTGTCTGTATTCGAACCCAAGTGGCCAAAAATTCCCCCAGCCATATCAGAAATCAGACGTACTTCAGAAATAGAAGATGTACTTCAGAAATAGCACACAACCAAAAGTCGATTTACATCATGACTCCATACTTTTAATGGCTTGTGATACAAATCTGGTACATTAGCTTACTGACCATCAAAATAATTAGTTTATTCCGCGATGAAAGGCTCCGAGGTTATTTCTCTCTCTTTGTGGTAGATCGAAATCGTTTTGTAAACGCCCTAGAAATCCGTTGATTGTACATACGTGAGATATTTCCAAGTAGCAAGTTAAAACTTGAGGCCGTCGACGTCTGATTCTCATATTTTTGCCTCGAGACTCTCTAGTTTCATATTTTCAAGTCGAGACCCCTTCCTCTCCCACCCTTTCGCGGTAATATCGCAAGCTTTAGTTTCAAGGAAGGTCTAGGCACTTAGGCCAAGGCTACCTGGAGCCCGATAAGTCGATGTCCCCTTGGTTTGAGGTCAGCTCCCATCTCAGAGATTTTCCAGCAGTGAAAAACCTCGTTAAATCACGCATGCGAAGGAAGCAATTCTTTCCACAGTACATAACAAAACATTAGAAGCGAAATTAACGTTTCCTACCTAGCTTTCTCACCTTTGTAAGAAGAAAGTGTCTGATGAATAATTTCTAGTTTTTCGTAATTTTGTAAATAGAGTTTTTAAGAAAATGTTGACCCACAGGCTTCTATATCCTATGACTGATCTTATTGGAAATCTGTCTGATGCAGCACGTGGCCTAAAAATCTAATTGGGTATTGCAACACACACTGAAATAATATGAAATAATTCAGTAAAGTTTAAGAGCAGTATAACCCCCGTCTATTTTATTTGGCTTCCTTTTTTTCTGGATAGGAAGATAAAAAAGACAACAGTCGTGATGCAGCCATATTTTCCCCACAACAGAAACCAAAGCAATAGCAACAGTCATTGACGGAAATTCCAGTCGCTTGTGGTTAGCTTATTTGAATCTTTCTGACGCAAAATTTCCTGGTAATAGCTACGTGCAGACTAGACTAATCAACTGAGTCCCTTGCTTCCCTGTGATAAACTTCGCTAAGTGACAAAGCGTTATTTAAGTAAAAATAGTTAAACCCCACAGTTGTGCTTGGGTTTGCAGCTTTATACTGATGCAAAGGAGAATTTATATACCGCTACGGAGGAGGTTGCGAGGGGATCGAATACATTTCTCTGTTGCCATTTTTAGCGTAATTTAAAATCAAAGTTTGGGAACTGGGTCAGCTGACTTTGTTTATTCACACTGGAAAATTGCTAGGAAAAATCCCCAGAGAAACCAGACGAAATTGTAGAAAAGCTACCCCAGTTATGCAGTGTGTTTCAGAAAAACGGATCCCACTTTCATTCGAGATTCTGCAGGAAATGATAAGATTTGAATCAATTTGACGCATGCCATCTGAAAGTACAATTTATCGTTCTGATGACATCCACGTTGGGTGCATTAAATGAATTTTTCATTGCTTATTTGACGTTTTCGCTCGTATGGCCTATTTTAGATGCCAGAAAGTGACAGGGCATTCACGCAGAAGATAATCCACGTTTGTGAGAGCATATTCTATCATTTTCTTCAAATGCACCTCATGAGGATGAAATTGCCTTTTTCCTTCTCAGGGCATCACCTCAGGTGCTTTTAGGCCTGGAATACTTTGATAAAGTCTTTGTTAGAATCTTTTACCGGAAAAAATGGGTTGATTTTGCTTTTCCGGCAAGCGGTACTTGAAATAGGCCATGCATAAGAAAATATCAATCAATGATAAAAATGTCCATTATTGTGTCCAAACTGGATATCATTAGAAAAAAATGGTTGTACTTTAAGATGATATACATTATATCTACTCATATTTTGTCAATTTTGAGATTTTAAATTATAGTTGGGTTGCGTTTTTCAGAAACACCCTTTATTGCCATATGAGAAATCATAAAGACGTGCCCTCCTTATCTGTTAACCAAAGATCAAGTATCAAAACTCAGCATCTAAATGATTTTAGTTGCAAGTAGCTACTTGGTTTGATGGGCTGTAAGATCAACATTTGTTGTAAAAAGCGGAATCCTAGGGCTTTTCGTAGAAAATTAGAAGTAGAACTTTAGATACGATGTAAGTAGATGCTAGATGTATAATATAGTATTTATTATTTGAAGATTAAAACCGTTATCGTTCAGTTCATGTAACAAATTAACTTTGATTGGATTTATATAGTTTCTGGAAAATGGATCGTTTGTCAACCAGAGGAAACTTATTTATGGAGGCATTTTTAATTAATTTCTTGTAGATAGAGAGAGAAATTCTTTAGAACATAGTTGCCAATCTCTTAACGTTTCAGTTGGGTATTTCAATGCTCCTTTTGTTTCACATTTGGTATCTTTGTAGAGTTCCAGCTTTGTACCTAATTTTTAGTGGAAATTAAGACATTTTGAGGAACGATCGGTGATCACTTAGGCCCAGGATAGCGATTAGGGTAGCCATAATTATGACACCTACACTTGACTCAGATACTTTTGTCCCCGAGTAAACACAGGCCAACACAGCGCAGTTTTGATAGGATGAAATCTATTACATTTTTCCAAACACTTTCTTTGTCAAATGTTACTTCAAAGCCACAACAAAATTTCAATCACATATTAAGATGTTAGAAGATTGCTTGCTGTGATGCTAATACAGAAATGTTGCTAGAATTCGAGTATGGTGCTAAGAAATTTGTTGACCACTTTTTGAAGAATCGATCTTGCTTCTTGTAGATCTTTCCCCAAATATACTACATCAATTACATAAGCCCCAATCTACCCTGGGTACAAGGGATAAAGGAATTACGAGTTTGTCTCAAAAAGATGTCTCTTGAGATTTACGAAAATGCAGAGTTTAATCATGCCAAGCACTTGATTTGTTTTTATTCACGAGTATTTTCACGTGGCATCCAATTTGCTACCCTGTGTACCAGACTGTCTCTAACGGAAAATTGACTTTTAGAGAGAGTCTGGTACCCTAGGGTACCAATTTGCGACAGACTATAAAAGACAGGTCCGTATTTGGTATGATTAACGCTAGACAAAATTTCTTCCCCTCAAAATAGGCGATTCCATCTGCACTGCAAATTCTTGCACTGCAAATAGGCGATTCCCCAAAAGATGGCGTCGGGGGGGGGGCATTTGACCAAGATGCATCGCGTTTAATGATCGAATTTCTATAGAATCACCGTTTATTCCATTATAGGACGCAATGCATCTTGGTGAATGCCCCCCCCCCCAACGCCATGCTCTGTGGAATCATCTGTTCTTTTGAAAACGCAAGGTCATTTTCTCGCACAACAATAAAGTTTGGATCATCCGCAGTAGACCCTATGTTTTATTCACCCATTCATTGTCAGCTTTCCCGTACAGTTGGTTCACGATCCTTTATCACTGTCCAATAAAGGCCTCACCTTTCCCCACCATGCACACATACACTTGTTCGTTCGCCAAAAAGCCTTTTAACTACGTTTGATTCTGTACTAAATAGAAAGTAGAATATTTTTTAAATGACGATCTTCTTCGGTTACGTGTTTTTTATTTCTGCTAACGGTTCTCCTTAAAGTGCAGACCAGTGTCCATTAAGAAATCTTACATTTTTATGCCCAGGTTGGCACCATAGAAACTATACTGGGTATTCCGTTTCCCAGCTCATGAGAAGGTCTTGTAAGAGGAGTTCCTCACTTGGGGTAGCGAACGTACACTGTTTTTTTCTTTGTTGTCGATATAAACTTTAGATAATGAGCAGTACATTTAAAGAAATCCTTGCATTACACGTTTTTTTTATAAGAAACTGGTTTTTAAGAAACTAGTACTAAGATGGCCAAAATTTTAAGAAACTCTAGTACTATGTCTGAGAAGTGCTAAGAAACTTTTCAAAGTTAAAAGCATGAATTTTATAGCAAATAGATCGTTGAACCTTTATTATTGGGAAACATTATCAAACCATTTGTGTTTTCAACATAGCAGAACACTGTTTATCCCTACATGATGTTTTGAATATCAAGAAACATATCTGCGCAGCAGTGTTAGCGACCACATTGACAATTCATGCTTTCAAAAATTAAGAAACCAATTAAGAAACTTTTAGTACTAAAATGAACAAAATTTCATGTTAAATTAAGAAACTTTTAGTACTATGGCCTGATCCAAGTTTCTTATAAGAAAAAACGTGTAATATGTTGGACAATTTCATGTCCTTGCTTTTCCTGGCGAACAGACAAGTTCATCGCTAAAATTCGTTGGTTTACAAATTTCAGTTTGTGATTACTCCAGGAAATGAGGGGCCTCCGTATTGATCGGTTCTCTTTGGCACAATGAGATCTCTGAAACAACAGAAGCAAGTTATGCAAGAACGGCCTAGGGTCTACTGGGATAAAATGAGTAAGTTTGGGGCAAAATGGGTAGGGTGGAAATTTGGATAAAGTTTGCCCAAATCTTTGTTCTTGGTCTTCCTCAAGGTAGAACCGCTTAAACTAACCTCCTTCACATAGTGAATGTTAATTTATCAGTTACGGGTCAATCTTCCTCCTGCAATCAAAATTACCCAGTTTACTCCCAGCCTACCCATTTTAGCCTGCGCGCTGGTTAATAGGGAGCAGACGATAGAAAGAAACCTTCCTTTCCTCTCCTCCCCAGTGACCAAAGTTTGCTCGCAGGCTAACCCATTTCATACGGCGCTCCCTGATTTCATCCCAGTAGACCGTATCAAAGCGCTTAACCCTTTATGGTTCACATTTTGAAATTGGATGATAAAACATTTTGCTTGCTTTATGGTAAAAATATCAAGTGTCAAATATTCGAATAGCTATCCAGGAAATCAGATCTGTTCAGCTGACATGCGGCTGTGCCTCGATGAAAAGCCAAATTCACTTGCTACATAACTGATTTCCAAAAAACTGCAATATCTGAATTAATTTGGCGATAAAATCTACTCTTGGTAGAATTCGACAAAAACACCAGATCGAATTGGATGACCCCCCCCCCCCCCCGAGCGAACAAGCGCTCTGGAGAGTCATGTTTTTGTAGTGGTAGACCAATGAAATTTTACCTCTGAGCAAAATCGCTAATGATGTTGCATCACGCGCTTTCATTTTTGCATGGAAAATTGCATTGACGAATTCGCTTGAATGTTTGTGCCATTTCTTGATAGTGCCTAAACAGGGTTTTTTGACAAAAAGGCACTAATTTCCGATTCGTTTGGTTATCACTTCTAAAATTCTCTTGAGCAGAATTAGTTGTTTATGTTAAGTCATTTCAAAGAGATCGCTTTTCTTCCACGCAAGCATGGATGGAACACGGAGGGGGGGGGGGTTCTCGGCTAAATTTCGGGCAGGGGTGTGCCGCCCACAGTTTCAAAATGGCCCCGTTGGCTAGACCAATTTTTCTGAAAATGATACCCTTGGCTAGATTAGTTTCTACATCAAAAGTGCCATGAGTTGGCATTTTCTAGGCAAAATTTGCCAAATTGTTGCATTCTAAGGACCAAAATTTGAAAAAAATGTTGGTTTCTTTGCAGGAATTACCGAAGTTTGACATTTCTTTGACCAAAATTGCCAAAAAGTATACCCTTGCCCAGACTAAATGGGCGAAAATTGGCAAAAAGTATACCCTTGGCTAGACTAGAAGGTTTGAAAAAGCATACCCTTGCGGGCGGCAATCCCCAGGTACCTTTACTATGGAAGAACCCCCCCCCCCCGTGGGATGGAAATTGTTGGGAAGCAATTTGATAGGTTCCCGTGTGGAAAATATTCGGGAGATATCCAGATTGCTCATCAGCTGGCTGAATTTGCAAATGCTTGCGGCTGTTGTTATTTTCATGCGACGTGACTGGCCAAGACAAGACGCCTTTGTTCATGAAATTCGACCTAAATTTGGCGTCTTTCAGTTCAGTCAGCTTTCCAATCTGCTTTGGATCGAGACCGCAAAAACGAGGCTGTAAGTAGCTACACAACAACAACAACAACAACAGCAATTATTCTAATTATGTTTTTGCCAGATGGCCTAACATTCGATTGGTTATAAATTGTGTAAGGTCATTATGTGCAAGTGTCTGTGATCGGGAAATTCAATAAACGAACATCTGTGTGAACAACATTCGATTTCATCAACTGGCGGCACACTCCAATCTTCAAAGGTTACCGTAGTTCACTTTCAATCATGACGTTTTTTGCAACCGTAAGACAACCATTTTTAGAGGTGCCTTCAGACAGCCGAATCATAACAAGAAGCTTTCTAGATGCTTGTAGTTGCATTGTTCCATTCTTTGGTGAGTATTTCGAAGTTTCTTTTTGTTTGCGATATTTGAATGGCAAACCTTTTTTAAGAAATGCGTTCACTCGCTTAATGGCTTTTGGACCTTCACTGGACGGACGTTCTGACTTTTTTCACTGACAATATTTAAGTAGCACAGCTGTTACGACCGGGAAGTCAAGTCGATTTAGGCCAATCGTGCCACCTCGCGCTATACATTTTAATATAACTTGTGTTCTGTAAAAGCTATGTATAAACCGAAAACAGATTCAGATTCAGCGTTAAATTCTCTGCAAATACCTTTTCAAATATTTGTTTCTATCGCAACACGGAATTTATAAAAATTTGTTTAAATCGATCTTACCAGATTTTGCGACGCGTGGCAACAGAATCTGCAAAGTGATAGCAGACCGCACTGCCTACAGTCGACCAGAAAGAATGCAAATGGAAGACTAATTGCATAACAATGATTCAGAAACTATAATATGATGGTTTTCCTTGAGAAAAATGTTGAAATTTCTTCCAAACATTCATCAGAAAGGCCTGCCTTTGATAACTTCCCCTCCGTTCTGGTTTCCCTACGATAAAAAACAATAGGCGCTGCGTGTGGGTGCCGCGCAGCGGCAGCCAACCTGGAGAGTTTCGCTGCAACTGGTCGCCGAAAAGTCGCTGGGGATCTTGTCACAGGAGGTTTAAGGTAAGAATTAAACATTAAATACAAAGATAATTGAATAAAGAACACACTTATCTATGGCTCCACAAATTCCAAAAAGCCCGTTGGCCTCTCCGCACATGTTGAACTTTTGAAAACGCATTCTGCATTGCTAAGCAACTGCGGATACTAGGGAGCCAGTGATATTCGAGCAGCCTCGTTCTTAAACTAATTTATGCTGAAAAAATGAAATAATTATTTTATTTCGTTTGGAATCCCCAACATAAAGTTTGAGGACCATTTTGGGCCTAATCGAAAAAAATTTCGAAAACACCACTCGGATTTAATTTTTTATTTCATAAAAGAAAGGAACGAAGAAAAATGCATTTAAACAGGTAAATTAACTGATGTTTTATCTATTCAATGATACTAAACTCCATTGACTTATCGATTTCTGAATGCTTGAAATAAATTTTCAAAAAACTTGAAAATTTGCAAAATCGAGGCGTGCGGTCTGTTGTCGCGGAGATTTCGGCAGACTTGACTTCCACACAAACAATGCCGCGTAACAGCTGTGGTAGGAAAGCCCAGGGGAGAGAACCAAAGCTCTGTCGTGTTTGTCCCATTGAAAGATATAATAGGCAACACAAGAAAGCAACCAGTGTCACCGGACTGCAGAGTATGGCAGTTTCCAACGAGATCTCAGGTGTGCACCGGGTTGGAAAACATGCATGATTTGGCCTACGCGTAGTAGCGAGTGAAATAAATTTGTAACTGCGAGCTGCGAGTAGACTTTAAAAAGATGCGAGAGGCAAAGATTAACAATAGATCTTTTGTTATCTTATGCGAGAACCGTTGATTTTAGCCGCGAGTAGCGAGTTTGAAACAATTTCATAGCTGCGAGTGAATGCAAGTTTTCCAACCTGGGGTGTGCAAGAGCAAAATAATGAGTGTGCAAGTGTGCAATTTTATCTTAGTGTGCACTTCAAGTGTGCACAAAAACTTTTGAATTTGTATTTTGTAAGAAATTCTAACAAAAAAGGTAATAATTGTTGTGAAAATATACCAATTCAAATGCTTTTCTGTCCGGTATTCCGGCAGAAACAGTTTGGGCCTAAAATTGGATTACTACAATGATTCCCAGATCTCAATTATCCAAACAAGACTGCTTACGGTGACAGATACAACAACTGCAGTAAGTCTACAAATTCCTCAGAAAAACTTTCGGTCCTTTCTTCTGAGGCTCTTCATTCAGTCATCACTGTGGCAAAATAAAAGCTTCAACAATAGAGCCACACCCAAATTCTAATGTGCCACGCCCTTTCTCAGGTGTGCAGTTAGACTTCACGAAAAAAATCTCGGGTGTGCACTTGCCATACTCTGCAGTCTGGGTGTGACCAGACTGTAAAGTTTGGTCTGCGCGGGGAACACGCTCCCCGCACAAAAATTTCTGTCTTGTTTTCCATCTGCGCAAAATTCTTTGAGAGACCAATTTCCACACAGATTTTCCAACCAGTTTTCTGTGTTACCCACGCAGCTTTAAAAAAGAGGCTTGCAAATTTTGCTTCTGCCCGGAAGAGGTTTCAATACAATAACTTGAGCTCTTTGCCTGGATGGCTTGATGAAGCAAGGACAAGAATAATGAGAAAGACGACAATCGCAGGCCTCATAGAGTAAGGCTGCAGCGGAGATCTGGGCACAAATGCAGTATTTTGCGATAAAACCCACGCATGAATAGTTTGTGATAGAACTTCTTCTGCGCAATTTTCAGAGTTAAAACCAATGTTCTCTGCGCATTTAAAAGACTTTACAGTCTGGCAGTGTGAGTGGTATGATGACCCAGACCAGCTTAGAAAATTTTCATTCACTCACAACTACACAACTGCTTTAAGCTTGCTGCTCACAGCTAAAATTAAAGTTCTTGCCTGTGAGAACAAAGGGCCTATTGTTACTTTTTGTGACTGCTGCCAACAACTCTCGCAGATTCTTCTTCATCTCTACTCGCAGCTCATACCTTTCAGTTTTTTCCACTCACTACTACACGTAGACCAAATCATAATGTTTGTGGCGCTGTGTTGTAATCCACTGACTTTACAGCCAGAACAATCAAGCCAACAGGGTTCAAATCCCACCAGCACCTTTGAGTGTCATGACAAGGGGTTGCAGACTCGATTAGCGCTTAGCAATTTCTGCCATCCCAGCGCTTGGCGCTGAAAACCGCAACTTCACCTTCACCTACATGTTTTCTAACTTGGGACCCAGACTTCTTGTTACAATCATGGAAGATTTTCCACACAACACTCAGTTTTGAATGTAACAAAGGAAGAACAATAGAGTCATTTTTTTAGATAATAACCAAGTGTGATGAAAGATTTCCAAATGAAAGTCCCACCTGAACTTTCAAAAAAAATTTTTAACGATAAGGAAATAATAGGCCATTAGTGTAGAATTGTTCCATGGTTGCTCACATACAGCAAATAGAATCAGTTCCCAGTCTGCTGTTTTCCTGTATTAAACACACCCAATTTACCCCCAGCCTACCCATTTTACCCCAGTAGATCCTACAGAAAACCACTGGAAAATGAAACAAAGCAACAATATTCATTCTTGAACTCCTGTGATTGCCACAGTCTTGGCATTGCAATTGACCGTACCTGTTGACCAATAAACTAAACAGGCATAACTACTGACTGAAAATCTGCATTTGTGGTGCATTGAATACAGCAAAGGGCTTTCTTGATCCTTTTCCATTGTTAGAAAACTATTTGCAACTAATTTTTTTTAAAGAATTGGCAGATTTTTCAAAATCTTAGAGGTAGAAGATTCAATGAAAGCATTTTTTCAGTTGCCAAAAGCAGATTAAATTTCTGTTAATTAAGTTATCAAGGAAGCCTAGAGCTACACTTCCTTTTGGAGTACAAGTATAATAAATTATTTAACATTATGGTCACTATTTCATTCAAAGTTGACAATGAGTTTGAAAAACCATTTTGAATGCAAATTTTGCAAATTGGAATTTAGTATGAATTTTTACAATTTACAGAAAATGCATGCAGAATGAATTCAGAATGGCTTTTTTGCAATCTCATCAAGAAGTTCTCAAGAGCATGTACTTTTAGATAGTTTCTGAAATCTCTTTCATCACATAGAAGTCATTCCTATTTCAATCATTCAATCATTCTTCATCATTCACCATACTACCAACTGACCCTGAAACAGTGACCCAACACAATCTGTTACCGAAAGAAAAGTAAGTGGCTGACTGAAATGCTTTAACATTGTCCTTGTTAAAAGCTAAAAAACAAGCCTACAGTTTATTTTTTTTGCAATTTCTTCTGCACAGAAAATTTCCTGCAATCAAGGATTTGATGGAAAAAGGCCTGCTTTAAAGCCTCAAAGAGTCTTCAAAGGATCAATCTAAAGCCATTTCAGATCTTCACAACAATATGAAATGTGTTTCAGTTCAGCTTAGGCTTTTATTTAGGTACCTAGGGACTATAATCTTGCTCTGAAAACTTTTAACTGAGTTGCCTATTCCCAGACTGAAATGAAAGACACTCCTTGTTGTTTTGAAGATCTGAAGTGGCTAAATTGTGCTCCTGCTTTTGATGACTTTTTGAGGATTTCAGGCATACCCCTTTCCTTGAACTCCTAATTTTGGGAAATTTAACTAACAGCCACAAATTGATTTATATATTGATCCATCTATTAGTCTAGGTTCTATGATCTTTCAATCATTTGAATCATTATTTGTTACCCACAGTATCATGTTGCATTATCTACCCTATATCCCCCAAAGAAACAAATCACTTTTCTCTATATTTGATGAGGGGGGGGACAGTTGCAGCCCTGCTGTCCCTAATCATCTGCCACTGACAAAATAAAGCAAATGCATCTTGACTACATACATCGAATCTTTACCATCAACTACATGGTGGAAAGAAATCCCAAGCCGTTAGTGGTGTCTTAAGCAGTGGGGACCCTTGAGTGGGGAGCAATGACATGGTTGGTTGTTGTCATTGCTGTTCTCTTGGCCTGGGTTCTGATTGTTCATCATTGTGTTCCATGTTATCCTGACATCAAGTGTGAAACCAGCTCAGGTGTTTATCCATAAAGAGTTTTAGGTGTGGCTTTTTGTAATTGTATGCAGTAATTGGTTGACATATTTTAAGTGACATTTATATGGCACTGTTTGTAATACCAGGGGGTAGTCATGATAGTTTGATCCACCTAGTATCTTCCCTGTAGTATGGTGTTGTGATTTGTAGTTACTTTTTAGGTAATTTGTCATTGCAAACTATCATTTAAAAAGATTGTTTTTCTCTTTTAGATATCCTTGGATCAACTGCTTTTGCTCCTGTAAAGTCAGATATAAATGGAAATATTTCTGTAAGTGCATTTTCATCTTCTTTGAAAATTTTATCTCACATGATCACAAACAAATCATTGCACCACCAATTCATCCATCTTGTAGGGAAAGCACTTACCTTCCATAGTAAGAGCACAAGGGAGAATGTGATGGTCACAATTGTAGCTGTTGTAATAATATCTAAAATTTTCTTAAAGGCGATCCATCATTTTGTTTGTTTCTGTGCAAGCAAGTAACTGCCTGTAATGAGCCCACAATTTTTGTCATGGCTTTACAACTTTTCTGTGTTTTGGATCACAGACCCCCTAGGGTATCAGCCCAAACTGTTATTGCAATCACAAAAAATCTTGAAGGAAAAAATACCCTCCCCCACATGATACTTACATTCTACCAAATCACATGTTTCATCCGGGTTACCATGAGATGCGCACGCACCGCCGTGAGTCAGTTGCACTGTTATCGCCGTGAAGTCAAGACGCAAAACTGTGGTGCTGAACAAGGTTTCAGTCAGGTACGTACTTTTCATTCTAACAGTTTATAAACCCCAGATAAAAGAATTCTATCAATTTTGAAATCATTAACGACTTTACAGAGTGTGTTTCGTGACGTGTCACTGCATGACTCTTTTCATGGCCGCTTAGGAAAGGTTAGGCCATCCCCATGCATGATCATCGAACGGCCATGTTCAGCAACAGACCAAGACGTGTCTTGATTTGTTATGAAAAATTACGGATAGTGTGACTATCTCTAAAAGCCATTGCATGTTTCAAGCATCTTTGGTAATTTTTTATCGTTTTGACCACGAGTGGTACGATAAAAAGTAAAAATAACATGTTTGACACCCGCCACACGTGTGTGGTAGAGGAAGTAACGGCCTAGGGCCTGTTCTGATTTTACTTCTCTCTGTTATAGGGAAGAGCGTGTCAAACAGGCAAGGAAATGTCTGACAACGAATTTGAAAACATGTCAGGAACAGACCCTGAGGGCAATTCATCCAAGGAAAGTGACTTCCAATCAGCCATGCTTAAAATGATGTCAGATTTTAAAGCTGATATTTTAGCAAATGTCAAAGAGTCAGTTGCTCAAGTGTACCAAGATTTTGGATACACTGATGATGCAAATAGTAATGAAGATCAACAACCGCAAGATCCAATATCAATGATTTTAGGGGAAGCTGAGCAAGGAGCAAGCATAATTGACCAAATTACAAATTTTACTCAGAACAAAGAGACAAAGTCTGTTCAAGAATCCAGTGAAAAAAGCAATTTTGAGTCTTTTGCCACACAATTTGCTACAGGGGAAAAAACAGGACCATCTATTGACAAGGTCTTGAGCAACATAATGCAGAGTTTATTGAATGAAAAGTTGCCAAAGGAGAAGCTTGATGCTGTGCAGAAAGAATACCTTAGGCCAGAAAACTGCACAAATGTAGCAGCTCCAAAAATCAATAAGCAGATTTGGCAGCAACTAAAACAAGACACAAAGAACAGAGACTCTGCTCTCCAGAAGATTCAGACAACAATGATGTCTTCTTTATATGCCATTTTGCAAGTATGCAACAACCTTTCAAGCAGCAAGCAAGGAGATGACAACTTGACTCCTTTGACACATGCTGCTATACTACTAATGTCAGCAAATAGAGATTTCAACCTCAAACGCAGAGAATTACTCCGTGGTGACCTCAATAAGCAGTATGCTTCATTGTGCAACCCTTCTGTCCCAGTTTCTTCATATCTCTTTGGTGATGATTTAAACAAAGAGGTTGAAGACTTGACAAAGGCAAATAAGCTGAGCAACAAAGTAACATCAAAGCAGCGTGCAGAACCATACCAGATTCCACGAGGGCGTGGCTTTAGAGGTATGGGTCGTGGTAAGCAGAGTAGTTGGAAGGGACGTGGTCATTTTTTAGGATCAGGCCGGGGTCAGTCCCGGAACTATCAGAACTATCAGAGCTGTCAGAACAAACAGCAGCAACAACAAAAAAGCCAGTAAATGAGGTATGTGAGAATAGTATCAATTTATTGATAAAATCTCAAAGCCCTTTCAGGGCAGGCAAATTACAAAATTTTATTGATGAGTGGAGAAATATTACGTCTGACCCTCTCATTCATGATGTTGTTTGTCATTTTCACATTGATTTTGAAAGAGAGCCTTTGTCAAGTACCAGCAGTCCCAGGCCTCAGTGCACTTTCAGTGAAACAGAGCAAACAATCATTGGCAGTGAAATTGAAAAATTTCTTGAGAATGGCATAATTCAGTTCTCAGTGAATGAACCAGATCAAATCATTTCTCCAATATTTACACGTCTTAAAAAGGATGGTTCCCATAGAGTTATTTTCAATTTGAAGAAATTGAATGAGTCTGTATCTTATCATCATTTTAAGATGGATACGTTAGAAACTGCATTGAAATTAATGACACCAAACTGTTACATGACATCTTTAGACTTAAAGAATGCATACTATTCCATACCTATTGCTAAGGAACACCAGAAATACTTAAAGTTCATTTGGAATAATCAATTGTATGTCTTTACATGCTTACCTATGGGTCTTAGTAGTAGCCCTAGAATTTTTACCAAACTGATGAAGCCTGTTTTTGCAACTTTGCGTAGCGATTTTGGTCATATATGCATCAGTTATATTGATGACTCCTTGTATTTTGGAGAAACTTACGAAGATTGTGAAAAGGCTACCTTGGCTGCTGCTCAGTTGTTGATTTCTTTAGGTTTCACGATTCATCCTGTAAAATCAGCAGTTAAACCAACACAAAGCATAGAATACTTGGGTTTCTCTCTAAATTCAACACTGATGACTGTTAAATTGACAGAACCGAAAGCCATGAAGATTTATAATTTGTGTAAGCAATTTCATAACAAAGACAAGAAGTTTACTATTCGTCAGGTTTCTTCTTTGATTGGATCATTGACTTCAAGTTTCCCAGGGGTAGAATTTGGTCAGCTTCATTACCGCCATATTGAGTCTGACAAAAACCATGCCTTGAAGGAAAATTTTGGAAACTTTGAAGCAAAAATGAAACTCTCTGATTATAGTTTAACTGATCTGGAGTGGTGGATACAAAACATAAACACTGCACAAAGGAAAATCATTCATGGTCACCCAGTGGTTGTCATTTTTACTGATGCATCAAAGAAAGGCTGGGGTGCCAAAATTGAAAATGGTGAAGGCACCGGAGGTCTATGGTCAAAAAATGAGTCTGCAAAGCACATAAATTCATTAGAATTATTAGCTGTCAAATTTTCTCTCATGTCACTGTTACATGGAAGCCATGATATTCATGTAAGAATTATGAGTGACAATACAACTGTTGTGTCGTATATTAATGAAATGGGTGGCTGCAAATCACCTCAGTGTAATGGACTTGCAAAAGAAATCTGGGAATGGGCGATGGCTAGAAATATTTGGTTGTCGGCAGCTCACATTCCAGGTCGTAATAATGTAAGTGCTGATGCACTCTCACGGAAGTTCAGCATGGAACTGGAATGGATGTTTTCTAAGCAAGTTTTCCAAAAAATCCTTTCACGGTTCAATAACTTGGAGATAGATTTATTTGCAAGCAGGCTCAATGCCCAATTGCAGAACTATGTGTCATGGAGACCTGATCCCATGGCAAAGCACATTGATGCATTTACTGTTAATTGGTCTCAGTATGCATTTTATGCATTTCCTCCATTCTGTCTAATTTCTAGATGTGTACAGAAAATTGTTCAAGAGAGAGCAACAGGTGTTCTAATTATACCAATGTGGCCAAGCCAAGCATATTTCTCAGCAGTAATGAATCTTCTGATAGACATTCCCCTTGTAGTGAGGGCAACTGCCAAAAATCTTATTCATCCAAAACTGGACCTTCCACATCCACTAAGTCGCAACCTAACACTGATGGTATGCAGATTATCAGGCAATCCCTGTTTGAGTGCAGAATTTCTCCAGAAGTTGCCGATGTCATCATGTTGTCCTGGCGAGGAAGTACCAAAAAGCAATACAATGTTTACATCAATCAATGGATACAGTTTTGTGGCAAAAGGACATGTGATCCATTGCATCCAACTGTGAACAATGTTTTGGGCTATTTACATAGTTTACATGAAAAAGGTTTGAGCTACTCAGCTTTGAATACAGCACGTTCAGCTATATCTAATATTGACAGCAGTTACATTCAGCCTAATCATACACCTATAGGAAAGCACCCATTAGTATGCAGATACCTGAAAGGAATATTCAATAAGCAGAAGCCAGTCCCAAAATATAACACTATTTGGTCTGTTGACATTGTCCTTGATTATCTCAGTCTCTTGTGGCCTCTTGATAAGATCACTCTGAAGGAGTTGACATTGAAATTAGTAATGTTAATCGCTTTGACGACGGGACAACGTTGCCAAACACAGACTTACCTTGACATCTCTGATCCATACATGAAGAAAAATGAAGATTGTTTTGAATTTGCATTAACAGAGCACCTTAAACAAGATAGACCCGGGAAAGTGTTTGGAAATGTGAGATTGTACAAATATCCTATCAAGGAACGATGCGTATATGAAACACTAGAGTTCTATCTGAAAGTAACAGAAAATTGTAGAAATTCAACCAGTCTGTTAGTATCATTCATTAAGCCTTATAAGGCAGTGACATCATCAACCATAGGACGTTGGCTAAAAACTGTGTTGGCATCAGCAGGCATTGATACAAAGATGTATTCAGCACATAGCACAAGATGTGCATCAACAAGTAAAGCTGTTGCAACCGTCTCTGCTGACATGATAATTCGAGCTGCAGGATGGAACGAAGAATCAACTTTTAGGAAATTTTATGACAGACCAGTCGCATTAACGAACCAGATGAGTATTTCTGTGTTGGAATAAATAAAAAGTGAAGCATTGTGTTTAGTTTGTTGCATATTGAACATTGGAAATGAACAATTCATTTTGTGTTCCTTGCTTTAAATTCTCATGGTAACCCGGATGAAACATGTGATTTGGTAGAATTTAAAATTAAACGAGACTTACCTGTAAGTTGAAGTTTGATGATAATTCTGCCAAATCACGTGTTGCAAGGAGGGTTAACATGCCCTTAGCAACCCTACAGTGACCCTCCCGTTTTCCTTTCATTTTATTTTGCATGATGTTAACTCCTCTATCAGGACCACAAAATGATCTTTAAAGTACTGACTCACGGCGGTGCGTGCGCATCTCATGTTAACCCTCCTTGCAACACGTGATTTGGCAGAATTATCATCAAACTTCAACTTACAGGTAAGTCTCGTTTAATTTTAAAGTAAATGGTTAGGTACTAACCTAATTTCCTGCCTAAGAATTTTTGTTTAGAAAAATTTACAATCTTTCATATGGTCTTATCACAGTGTAAAGAATTCTTGTCATATTAATGTGTGCAAGGCCTAAATGTAATGTGAATTAACTTCAGGTCAGTTACTGTTTTCCATAGTCATCTATTTACCTTATAATGCTTGGCAAGTTTATCATCTGTCCCAGCCTGAATATCAGGTGAATGAAAAAAGTTTACACATTCAGCAGGCTATTGAATGCAAAGTATTTGGCCAGTATTCAAAACTAGAGTGTTATTCTTTCAGTCAAAGGGCTAAATTATATGGGAAATTTTGTTTGGTGAAGTCACTCATCATTTACACCCAGAAATTAGGAAAATGCTGGCAAGGTGCATGTTTGGGAACAAAGAATTCCATTTTCCATTTTGGTCCATGATTTACTTGCTATTGAAATTAAAGTTCTGTCTCTGAAACTGACAATGGCATTTGAATTTAAAGTTCCATGCCACATAAATCATGTACCAGAATTGAACATGGAATTCTCGATTCCCATACAAACCCCTTATAGGCATTTTTCTAGTTTTTGGATCTTAAGGATGAGTGGAAAATATAAAAGAAATTGTCTCATATATGTTAGGCTTTGGCGGATAGATTAACATTTCAGCTTTGAATATCGGCCTCATGCTTTTTTTTGCACAGCCTACCAAATGTGCAAGCTTTTCTTGACTCAACCGATAGAATGTACACCTACCTTTCGCCATCCCTTTTTGGAGATCTACCGGGCGACCCAGAAGAAACTTCACGAGCTAGAATGCACATAGCTTCCTGAAAGCAAAGGTTATGAACACAAGCAAGGTATCAGCATGTAGCTGAAAGGCTCAGCTATCTTTTGAGATGTTGCTTGGTCGGTTTAAAGGGGTAGGATCACGTAACGTAAAACAAACTTCTTTGAAATGACAATTTTGCAGTATTTTTGATAGGCCATGGCACAGAGATTTTCTACTGTTTTTCTCAAAATGAAGGTGTTGTTTTGAAGATTGGCTCTTGAGCTTCGTAGAGAAACAAACGAAACACTCGTGTGTTGTACGATTGCAGAAATATTGGTGGATTTTTGGAAGTAACTTTCTTGTGGATTCACCCCATCCACCAAAACCTATGCAGAACACAATGGCGACGTGTGGGCAACAATATAGATTATAGAGATAAGAGGTTTGTTTACAGTTACGTGACCCTGCCCCTTTAAGGTATGCTTACTGTCTGAAAAAAATAGTTCCAAAAATATGGAAATTCATTCATTTCTACGACTGTTCCGTCGTTTTCCAATCGATGCTTTAGAAGATGTGGAAATAATGAATTCCAAATTTTCTTTGTAGCAAGAAATTTGAATCAGGAATAGAAGAGAATCATTTTGGAAATGAAAAGTTTCCCCAGACAACTTCAAATCCATCGCTACGTTGAGTTTTCACAAATGTTGGCTGGCAAATGGTAGCAATGATTTCACTTAAAATGCTGAATCTGAGATTCGAAAATTTCCTTGAGTATGGTTTTTCGAATGGTAATCATTGCTTAAAATGACATGCAGGATCTCAAAAGATAACTAAGCCTTTCAACTAAACTATGATCCAACTTTTTTGACAATAACGTTTGATTTCAGACAGCTACCGGGTGAGCCAGAAAAAAGTTCCCACTTTTGAAAATTCATAACAGCAAGAGTATTTCACAGATTTGAATGATTCCAATTCTAGTTAAAGCCAAAAGGTTGAAGTATTTTTGTGATTTTTCTCCTTGTCTCACGAGCACTACAAATATAGGTAAATTCAACTTTACAAAAATTTCATGGTTGATTGATTACTGAAAAATGGCTCAAAACATCGATCAATGCATAAATGACTTCTCGCACAAAATAATGAAGGAAATGCAACTTCTCATGGGTGAGAGATATCCTCTAGGCATTAATTACCTTGGGATTGAAAATCTTTCGCATTTGTTTGAAAATCGATTTCTTATAGCTCTTAAGGGAGGTGAAACGCCCATGGTCTATTGTTCGATTTGAATAGAATCCTTACGATTTGATCAATGTTTTAGGCCCTTTTTTCGTCATTTTGCAACCATAAAATCTTTATAAAGTTAGATTTACCAATACTTCTAATGCTGGTAGGACAGTGAGAAAAATCACAAAAATACTTCAATCTTTCGGCTTCTAACTAGAATTTGAATGATTCAAATCTGTGGAGTAATCTTGGTGCAATGAATTTTCTAAAGTGGGAACTTTTTTCTGGCTCACCCGGTAGTTTCGCTCTAGCTCGTGAAGATTTTTTTTGGGTCACCCGGTAGGTGCTGTAGATTAAGAATGAATCAATGGAGCTGTAGTGGTGCCATGGGGGGGGGGGGTGGGGTTCTTCCAAAGTAAAGGTACCTGGGGATGTGCCGCCCGCAAGGGTATACTTTTTCGGACCTCTAGCCTAGCCAAGGGTATACTTGTTTGCAAGTTTAGTCGAATTTAGTCTAGGCAAGGGTATGCTTTTTGGCAAATTCGGTCAAAGAAATGTCAAAATTCGGCAATTCCTCTAAAAACCCCAATATTCTTTAAATTTTGGTCCAGAAAATTTGGCACGTTTTGTCTAGAAAACGCCAACTCAGGCCACTTTTGATGGAGAGCTTAGTCTAGCCAAGGGTATCATTTTCACAAAAATTGGTCTAGCCAACGGTTACATTTTGAAACTGTAGGCGGCACACTCCTACCCGAAATTTAGCCGAAAACCTTAGAACATTCAAAATGTTAGCTTCGTGACAAAAGTGGCATATAATTCTACCGGCAAAGTGCATTTTACGCGATGCGGCAGAATCTTAAAACGGCAGAATTACAAACTTCGCCGTTTTGCTAACCGACGCAAAATTATGCCTGCAGAATTTGGAAATCCTGTCGGCATCGTGTAGACTGGAGGCCAAAACGGAACCTTTTTATGCTGTTTTCAATTTCTACCGGCATCGTGTAAACGGGGTCTAATTTTGCCTTGCGCTTGCTCAACTTTGAATCTGTTTATTTCCTTTAAAAACCATATTTTGTCGTTTGTAAACAAAAAATTCCAAACCAGACTATTGAAAGAAAATCATTGGAGTGACTGTTCGATGTTTCAATGCATTGTTTGTAAACAAGACATTTGTTAAAATCATGAATAAAACCGTTCAAAATAAGCTCTATACATGAACCTTGATGAAAGTTTAATGAAAAATTCTTGTTTTTATTGGCTTAAATAATGGATGAGCTGACAAGAAATTCTCTGCAGGAACAGATGTTAATGTACTTATATTTCATTTTGATTGCTCCTCTTGAATTAATTACGTTGTATATCTTATATCTTGAGGAGCCAGATGGTAGATTTATGCCTTTTCGTCCCTTTGTTCCCTGCGTTCTTTGATTTGCTGATATCATTTGGTCAAAACGGACTCATAATATGTGGGCCCAATTTAGAAAAATGGCCTAAACAAGCGGGAGTTCTCGTACACACAACAAAATCTCTTCAAAATCTGAACATTGAAAAGAAAACAAGGTACAAAAATGATGTTGTATTGACGTACAAATCGCAAAATGCATACCTTTCAGGCAGTAATCTTCTTTTTTTATTCACATAAAAGTTTTACAATAAATCTTAAATTCTACTATGCGTTTCTACTATACGACACTACAGGGACGATACCAAGGGGAGCGAAAGACCATGACTACCTTATGGACAATTTGAAACACATGAAGTTTTACTAAATGCAACAACACAAGGAAGGAACGATCTAAATATCTAATGAATACTATAACTAGGTTCCAGTAATCTTCCTCTGTAGAAATCAAACAGGTCCATCGAAGATGCGAGAACTCTATAGACCTCATCAACGGATTTCTTGTAAGCAACAACAACAACTGTCTGAATAGCACTTCCTGATTGGTGAGAGCTAAATTCTAGCAATTTGATTAGTGAATAGGGAATCACTCTACGTGGGCCTAAAGTGGGCCTACTTTTCAACAGTAATATTATGAGTCCCTTTTGACCAAGTGATATCAGCAAATCAAAAAAGAAAACGCATGGAAACAAGGGACGAAAAGGAATAAGTCTAGCCAGATCCCCTCCCTCGAAAAGGAATAAGTCTAGCCAGATCCCCTCCCTCGAAAAGGAATAAGTCTAGCCAGATCCCCACCCTCGAAAAGGAATAAGTCTAGCCAGATCCCCTCCCTCGAAAAGGCATAAGTCTAGCCAGATCCCCCCTCCCTCGAAAAGGCATAAGTCTAGCCAGATCCCCCCCCCCCTCGAAAAGGCATAAGTCTAGCCAAACTACCCTGAAAAAGTTATTCTTACCAGGGGGAAGACTTTTCCATACCCCAAAGAGAATAGAATGTGTTAAAGCGTGCTGAAGTCATCGCTGTGTGGTAAATAGATCGGGGAAGGTAGCTCGTATTTTTAGAACATTTTTAAAGGTTCCTCGAAGAAAATTTTTTGAGGAAAGCCCTTGCGGAATCTGAACGGAGTGACCAATTTCAGACAGAAAAATTCTAAAAATAATTGAACATATTAGCTATTCAATCAGACATTGCCAAATATCATTGCTAATGTGCTCAGGGATCAATAGCCGCTGAAACGCCAGGCCTTTTTTGACTCGTCCAGTAGCCCGTTGAAATTGGGTCTGGTTAACAGGCTGCTACTTACACAAGATTTAATCATACTTTGTCTCAAACTCTAAGTTGAGTTCATTTAAAAATCCCAAAAGGGGAATCAGACTCATGGCTACTCCGCAGCATCCATTCAAGACAACACAAATGTTTTTCTGGACACCTTGCATGATTTACTGAATGTGTGACACTTTACGACGAATCTCGGAAGCAGTGTGAATAAACAGAGAAAGAAAGAAAAATGTAATGAACAGTAAAAACGAATGGAATTACTTTTGTACCACATGTAGCAACTGAGTGACGTTTTCGCCGCGTTTCGATGTGGATTTATCACTTAACTGTTCTACTACGCATTCCATCTGCGCATAACAATATGGCGTCGACTGATGAGGACCGGAAGGTCGAAACATGTTTTACAACTGTTTTATAACTGTTTAGTTATAATGAAACATGAAATATTTCATACATTTTATTATGCATTGTGACATTTTAGTTTTCTTCCAAATAAAAGCCTGCTTGCAGTACTTTCCAATGCGAAGGAGATGTAATTAGCCTCACGACATAGTCCAAGATATCGCAAAATTAGCAACAACAACAACAACAACAACATTTTTTATTTTTGCTCAGTCTGGCAAAATTTGAAACAAAGTTTGAGCGTCCATCAGTCTATCAATAGCGATAGCTACGAAAATGCAATCAGTCTAGAGAGGTAATGAGGATCTTTACAAGTTCCGTTTTAGCTCTCTTATTCGCAGTGGAAAGTAAAATCTGCACGCAGGCTACCAAATAAACTGCTATTGAATGATATTGTTCTCGTTCTAGAAACTCCAAAAGAAGTATGAATCCGACCGGGAAAAGTTTGCAGTGCTGCAAGCATTTGTTGAAGTAGAAATGGCTGAAGGTAGCACCAAAGCTAAGAATTCTGCAACTGATGCCTTGTTGTGGCTTAAACGGTAAGGGGATAAATTGGTCTTTCATTTGAAAATGGAAGTTGAAGACTGAGTGTCTGTTCATTGGCAATAATGCAACGTGTTTTTAGCTAAGAAATCAAAGTTTATTGCCTCGATATTACTTTTTACTTTGTTGCTTTCTCTTCGGCTGAAGCCTAAACAGTGCTAGGAATCAAATTCAAATGGCTCCTGCGCGTCTGAGCAGTTGGTTCCTACACAGCGTTCATCCTCGTTTCGAGCTTCCTCAGTTTGAAATGAGGATGAATGCTTTGAAGGAGCCAACAGTTCAGACTCGCAGGAGCCATTTGAATTTGATTTCTAGCACTGATTAGGCTTGGGCCAAAAGGAAAACAACGAAGAAAACTATGGTAATATCGAGGTAACAACTTTAATTTCCAAGCTACATATACGGTGCATTACCAATGGTCTATTGGCATATGTAGCCAGTTAAATGCAAAGTAAAGTGCCTTGATGTGCCCTAAGAACGCTCGTAAATACCGGATGTCCCAGAAATGTATGTGGTGTATTTGGTTGGCTCCAGTAATATGAACTTAGCTTTAATCAATGGCTATTCAATCTCATGATCTTCCTCGCTAGTTAACTAGGACATAGCTACCTCATTTGTTGGTACTGGTGATCCGAGAGCATTGATATGTATCTTGAAAGTTCAAATTTGTATCCATCTTTAAACCAGAACTTTGGCGTTTTGGCCTAAGCAAACTGTATTTTCATGCTTCATATTTCCTTGTGTTATATTTTAGACATATTCTGTATACCGGGTGAACCAGAAAAAGTTCCCACTTTTGAAAATTCATAGCACCAAGAGTACTGCGCAGATTTGAATGATTCAAATTTCAGTTTCAAATTTCACTCGCTGTCTTACCAGCACATGGTGAAAATTTAATGGTTGCAAAATGACTGAAAAAGGACGTAAAGCATTGATCAAATTGTAAGTACTCTCCTTACACAGAACAATACGCAGTGGGCATTTCACTTCTCTCAAGAGTTATACGACGTTTGTTTTCAAACAGATACTAAAGAGTTTCAGTCCCATGGCAGTAAATGTGCAGTGGATATCTCTTCCCCATGAACAGCTGCATTGGATACAATTGAAAAGTCGAACTTTGAACTAATAAGCCAATCAACTAGGATTAGATTTCTAGATTAGGCACGTGGGTTGACCATATTAAGAAAGAAGCGATCTGATTGGCTGCGCCGTGAATGCGGCGGACCTTGCCTGAATTAGTCCCCATTGTGAATCTGTATTGTCATGAGTCTCAGTTTGCAACCGTTAATATCATCCACTTCAATGCAAAAAACTGATACTCATGTAATCAGTCTACACCCCCGTCTCATAAACTCAACGTTGTATCGTGAAGAATGCCAGTTTGAGATTCACACAATTTTTTATTTCAATCTTAAGATATAAAGGCACATCAGTGGAGTTAGGCATTTCTCTTGCAACCACTTAATTAGGTTAATTTACTTTTCATCCTTGACCCTTGATTTCATATTACAGACATTAGGCTATTGTACAGACTTTATGTAAAATTTCTGGATAGCAAATCCAAAATACGTGCAACATAGTGCTCCAGTAACAACAAACTTTATTCTGATAGTAATCGACCTTCTCTGGAAATTGGTATTTGCATATCCTATTAGAACTTCGTTTTCAAGTTTCAGTTTGTTCACAGTATGTAGGACTGAATGCATCTATTCAATATTATTTGAACTGTGAAACTAATTGGAGGCTGAGATACAACAGGGTTCTTTCAATTGATGGAGTTTTCATCCACAGCTTTTCGCTATGGTTTTGTTCGACCTTAACTGGAACACATTGTTACTTTTGTTAACAATTTGCGTACAAGGGTAGTTGAAAACATTTCATTTGAGCACAGCTTGCAAATAGATCTTCAGGAATAAAGCGGAGTTGGGGAATATTTGATGACCCCTAATCAATAAGACCGTTTGTTTTTGTCGAGCGACCTTGAAATCTGTAAACAATTTAGGTTATGCAGTATGTTATAGACCAGATTAAATGCCAATGATTAAGATAATTATTGACCCTTTCTCTGAAGTAGGCCCGACCCGATTTCAATCGTTTTTCGTCCGACGATCGATGACATTTTGCGGTCGTTGAACCTAGATTTATGACCCTGAGGCCATTGTTTCCACACGTATTATCAAATCGAAGAATGTAGGGAAGCAAGGGAGAAAAAGGCATACGCTAAGCTAACCTCGATCATTCCGCGTAGAATCTTTATCTTTATGACAGTCGGTGATGGAAGGCAATCACCCGAGTTTAATTATTGGGGATACGAACAGGCTAAGTTGCGAGCCTCGAGGAATCCCCGAAAAAGGGCTCCAGATAGCATGCTTGGTAGCGATTTATGTCAATGACGTAATATGCAAATTAGCTTTAAGGTTGAGAACAGGAGAAGAAAACAATAGCAAAGTCCCTGTGCTCTTTGACTTGATGATGGCACTTCGGTCAAGAGAGACTCATAGTATTACTATGAAAAACATGGCCCTATTTAGGCCCAAACTGAGTGATTTCTTCAGCACCAATCAGATTGCGAGATTTGGCCAAGAACAATGCTGTTGAATTTTCAATTCGAATGTTGCAGTTGACTATAGTTTGAAGGAAGTTGCTGCAGCATGTTGTTGTAAATTGCTCTGGTTTGTTTTGGTCTTAAAAACATGGAAAATGTAGCGTTGAAAGACTTATTTTGCTCTCACCAGGTAAAGTGAAATTCCTTCTTCAGATTTATACAAAGTTTCCTTTATTAAACGTCTGCTTAACGTGGTTTTTATCGCATTTTCTTTCGGAGGAGTGACCGTTGAACAGAGCTACGGCAGTCGCTCGATCATGATTCGATCGATCGAATGCCTAAGATAGGGCCAAGTTTTTTACTGTTTCATGATGAGTCCCTCTTGAGCAAGGTTTACCGCAGGGATACAAGGGACTCATCGTCATCAGTCTAGTAGGGAAATGAGTCGTAGTTGTAGCGAGGCCAATTTCCAGTCAGCGGAATTTCCGAGCGGGTAGAATTTTAGACAATAAAAGGTTGCTAAGCCGTAGCTATCTATTCAATGTCAGATCGACATTTTCTCTCTCAAACAAAAGAATTTCCACCCGCTCGGAAAATTCCACTGACTGGAAATCAGCCTTTATATGTTGAGACGAAACGCGAAACTACGACATATAATCACGTCTAGGGTAGCAATTTTGACAAGGAAAATTTAGTTTGTCAAATTTGTTCGAATCGTTCACAAATAATATGCGGGCTATAATTCTTCAACTCAAAATCTTACAAAACAGATGTAAAATTCCTGATCAATTTTGCAGCAATCTAGCCTCATGATAATGGAAAATACCTGGTGAGTCTGCGAGTCAGAAAAAAGCCCCTATTTTCAAAAGTTCATAGCACCAGGAGTACTTCATGGATTTGAATGATTCAAATTGTAGTTTAAAGCCGAAAGATTGAAGTATTTTTATGATATTTCTCGCTGACTTGCCAGCTCTAGAAGTATGGATAAAATTAACTTTAACAAAATATCGTGGCTGCAAAATGACTGAAAAAGGCATAAAATACCTGATGAAATCGTAGGCACTCTCCTGACACAAACAATACGCACGGGCGTTTCACCTGTCTTGAGAGTTATAAGACATAGATTTTCAAAAATACTGAAGAGATTCAATCCCATGGCAATAAATTTGCAGAGGATATCTCTCACCCATGGGAGATTGCATTTCCTTTATTGTTCTTTGTGAGAAGTCCTTTATGATTTGATCAAGTTTCTTCAGGCCTGTTTCAATCATTTTGCAACCATGAAATTTTCGTAAAGTTGAACTTATTTCTAGTACTTTTAGGAAGGCGAGGACAATCACCCCAAAAAAATTCGATCGCTTGACTATCAAGCAAATATTGATTGATTCCAATCCATCCAGAACTCTTGATGCTATGAATTTTCAAAAGTGGGAGCCCTTCCTGGCTCTTTCGGTAGACGAAAATGGACTGAATGAGAATCGCAAGAGTTTCGTTGTGAATTTTTTCACTTGTCCTTTGATCAGTTTCAGATGACTTTTTTTGTTTCGTTACAGGGCCTTAGAATTCATCGGTGTTTTCCTTGCTGAAGTTCTAACAGGGCAACCTGACTTATCCAAATGTGCCAAGAAGGCATATGAATCAACGCTAAAGAAATATCATGGCTGGATTGTGCAAGGTATCTTCTCTGTAAGTATCCCATCAGCTTTTTATCTGATTTATGCATTGCTCTGTGCGTATTTTGTGTGGATTTATATCAACAAGTAAATAATCTCCGATATGAGAATCATCCTGAATTACGTTATTGGTGGGGTGAATGGCCAAGCGGCAAGCGGCTTGTACAGTCTTTTTCAGGTGACTGACGTTTAGCTCGGTCGAGCGGGGTCAAACCCCGGATGGGTGACCTCGGAAAGGACGTTATACTAGGGGGCCCCATGTCTCACTGCGGCATGCAAGAAGGCCTAAATTAGCTTTAAGTAGCTAGAAATCCTTACAAGCCCATTCAAAACCAATTGCTTCTACTACTTCATCCAAAATGTATCCACACTTTCAGTATCGTTACTCTTCAACGTAATTTTGATAAATTCTAGTATGAAGAATTAGTAGAGCGTTTATTTCTTGAGAAATCTCAGTATCTCGGGGCAAATTTTGGTCGATTTTTCGAGTACTAAAGCGAAAATGTTCTCAAGTTGAAATCTGACCCATACCGAGAAGCACCCTCTGCAATGTTTTGTACTTAGATAAGACATTTTAACTGAATAATCTATTTAAGATGTAACTATAATACAAAACGCAAAATCTCAAGAATAAAGTGCTTGCCTTTGTGATACATGATGACGTCGGAATTTTACAACCCTTTCTCAGCTCTCTGAAATGTTTTTGGTCCTTTGCATGATCCATTTATGCCTTGTTTTATATCTCAAGTTCCAAATATTAAGCGATACTTCAGGAACGGAGCCGAGTCTGATATATTTCTTTTGATTTTTAATCTTGTTTTTTTTTTCTCCAGCTTGCCATGAAAGCTGTGCCATACAGAGAGAATTTCATCGCTGCAATAGGAAATGGAGCTTCAGAAGAGGATGTTTTGAAAGATATGCAAGTACATGTCAATCTAATGGGTAAAAATATTGAGGTTATCAATGATTTCTATGCCAAGATGGGGCAAGATAAACAGGACAAAGTTTAGGGAAACTAATATCTATTTATCAATTTGCATTTAATTAATTCAGACTACCATAAGAGCTCTATTTAGCCTCTCTATAAACCCTCCCCCCCCCCACACGCACACACACAACCACTAATATCTAATACCAGTGGCAACAAGAGATTCTCCATTTATTTTGGATGTTAATTTTGATATTCTTTGAAATGAAAACTTGTCGAATTTGCATGTTTGACTCGTGAAATTGTGTGCTGATTAAGTGTGGGGCTGAAGAACCTAAAAGTTATCATTTATATCCACTGTTATTTGACTTTGTGCATAAGCCCTCCCCCTCGCTAATAAGACCCTCTCTTTAAGCCCCCCTCTTGAGTCTCTAAATAGAATTAAGCCCCTGGGAGGCTGAATAGAGCTTTTACGGTCAGTGAAATTTATTACGAGAATTTCAACCTAGGTTAACAAGCAATTTAAGTACTACATTGCAGTCAAAATACCCATGTTTATTTTCACATTTCAGATAGTGGGTGAATCACAAAAATACACGGTTTGAAAAACTGTAACACAAGACTTTAACACCGATTTGAAAAATTACAACGCCGTTGCCTGACTGGGGGTTAACTTTATTCATACTCTACAATTGATACCTTACAATCAATCAATCTCAACTGAAGAATTCCCGAAGATTAGCTTCTGTCAGCTTTGCCCCAAACTTTAAGTGATCTGGTCATGTTCAGTTATTGCAGATGATGCTTTCTTAGGCCAGGCATTATTATGTAATGATATGGAAATCACAACCTTGATACAACGGCCGTTGTTGCTCCTGTGTGGATACCGCGTCGATACGGCTATGAGCGAGTAGGGTGGGTGTTTGCGAGTTGGG
Source organism: Aurelia sp. 3 sensu Dawson et al. (2005) (assembly GCA_964020215.1). Classification (NCBI taxonomy): domain Eukaryota; kingdom Metazoa; phylum Cnidaria; class Scyphozoa; order Semaeostomeae; family Ulmaridae; genus Aurelia; species Aurelia sp. 3 sensu Dawson et al. (2005). The sequence goes on from OZ026584.1 coordinate 18,333,716, forward strand.
TGGGTGGTAGCGATGACTAAGGCTCAACGTAATGAGTGTAATACTCCTCCTGCTTGATGCCAGCTTTAGTCTAGAACGACCATGGGCAATAATTCAGCATGACCATTTGTTTTCTTTTAGGCCCAAGCCTAACCAAATTCAAATGGCTCCTGCACGTTTGAACTGTTAGCTTCTACACAGCATTCAACTTCATTTCAAACTGCCTCTAAAACTATTTTTTTATGATCTCATAAAAATACAACAATTACACAATTACACAACTACACAACTACATAACTACATAACTACATAACTACATAACTACATAACTACGAAAGATTACAAAAATACGATGCTACAAGGATAACGGAAATACATATCAACCCTGTGGCCATTTAACATATATTTATGAATTTAAACATAAAGAAATTAACTAAGATAAATTTAAGGTTACATTTACAAGGGAAAGATGTGTCCATATATTCGGGTTTGCAGCAGAAATTTAAAAGCGCTTAGTTGCGTGAATGAATTTCAGAGTAGCCTCTATGAGTCGTTTATTAACTAAAAACATTGTAAGAGGAAGTTTGAAGCGAGGATGAACACTATGTAGGAGCTAACTGTTAGCGGCGCAGGAGTCATTTGAATTTGATTTCTAGCACTCGTTAGTTAGGCTTGGGTCAAAATGAAAACGACAAAGAGCAGGAGAAGCGGTAGTATCAAGTTATGAACTATGATTTCTAACCTACAAATATGATGCATTATTGCCAATGGAACGACATACCAAAAGTAATATTTTCAAAGTATTTCTGACCCTGTAGAGTGCTTATCCTCGGAAACAGGAGAACCTCTAGCTTATCCTTTTCTTACATTATTCGCTTGCAAAAGAATTGGCGAGAATCCGGCGAATTTTTCACCTTTATCTGTTCGAGGTAAGTAGACAGTTTTCTTAGCTTTCATGACAACTGTTTTGGGGCAGGTTCGGTTGAAAACAAAAGTCGATCTTTAGAAATACAAGAGTAATTGATTTTTATGGTCATTATTAGTTGTTTAATGAAATGATATTTATTTTGATACAATAACCTACAGTCAAACAAAGTCAACACAATATGGTTATGTGAAATATTTTTCTTTTAACTAATTCATTTTGAATTATGAATTTGAATTATGAAAGTGTCAAGTTGATTTAAAACCTTGTTTTTTCTTCATTAGTCTCTTTTGCCGACGCTTTATACGACCCAAGAATCAAATGTCGCGTTTTGGTTTTAGGAGGAATTTTTACGAAAGAGGTAAGTCTATAGCCTTACCTTTTAGTTGAAAATAGATCAAATTAAAATGGGCTCATCCCTGCCAAAAACCAATGGCTATAACCTTACTTTTTGGCTCAAAAATCTGTGTATTTGAGATGGGTCAACTTTTTGGAAAATGACCAAGGCTATAGCCTTACGTTTTAGCCAAAAGATAGTATATTTCAGATGACTCTATTTTTTTGCAAAAAGAAAACCGCTACAGACTTACTTTTAGGCAAAAACTTGGTATATTTCAGATGGGTCTATTTTTGCGAAAAATGCAAAGACTACCTTACATTTTACATATTGGCCAAAAATAGTATATTTGAGATTCGTCTATTCTTGCGAAAAAGGAAAGACTATAGCCTTACATTTGGCCAAAAAATAGTATATTTGAGATGGGTCTATTTTTGCGAAAAAGAAACGGCTATAGCCTTACATTTTGGCCAAAAATAGTATACTTGATATGGGTCTATTTTTGCGAAAAAGCAAAGGCTATAGCCTTACATTTTGGTCAAAAAATGGTACATTTGAGATGGGTCTATTTTTGCGAAAAAGCAAAGGCTATAGCCTTACATTTTGGTCAAAAAATGGTACATTTGAGATGGGTCTATTTTTGCGAAAAAGCAAAGGCTATAGCCTTACTTTTTTGCCGAAAAATAGTACATTTGAGATGGGTCCATTTTTGTGAAAAAGCAAAGGCTATAGCCTTACTTTTTTGCCGAAAAATGGTATATCTGAGATTGATCTATTTTTGCGAAAAAGCAAAGGCTATAGCCTTACATTTTGGCCAAAAAATAGTATATCTGAGATTGATCTATTTTTGCGAAAAAGCAAAGGCTATAGCCTTACTTTTTTGCCGAAAAATAGTATATTTAAGATGGGTATATTTTCACGAAAAAACAAAGGCTATAGCCTTACATTTTGGCCAAAAAATAGTATATTTGAGATTGGTCTATTTTTGCGAAAAAGCAAAGGCTATAGCCTTACTTTTTTGCCGAAAAATAGTACATTTGAGATGGGTCCATTTTTGTGAAAAAGCAAAGGCTATAGCCTTACTTTTTTGCCGAAAAATGGTATATTTGATATCGGTCTATTTTTGCGAAAAAGCAAAGGCTATAGCCTTACATTTTGGCCAAAAAATAGTATATCTGAGATGGGTCTATTTGTGCGAAAAAGCAAAGGCTATAGCCTTACATTTTGGTCAAAAATGGTATATTTGATATGGGGCTATTTCTGCGAGAAAGCAAAGGCTATAGCCTTACATTTTGGCCAAAAAAAATAGTATATTTGAGATGGGTCTATTTTTGCGAAAAAGCAAAGGTCAAAAATAGTATATCTGAGATGGGTCTATTTTTGCAAAAAAGCAAAGGCTATAGCCTTACATTTTGGCCAAAAATAGTATATCTGAGATTGGTCTATTTTTGCAAAAAAGCAAAGGCTATAGCCTTACTTTTTTGCCGAAAAATAGTTTATTTGAGATGGGTCCATTTTCACGAAAAAACAAAGGCTATAGCCTTACATTTTGGCCAAAAAATAGTATATTTGAGATTGGTCTATTTTTGCGAAAAAGCAAAGGCTATAGCCTTACATTTTGGTCAAAAAATAGTATATTTGAGATGGGTCTATTTTTGCGAAAAAGCAAAGGCTATAGCCTTACTTTTTTGCCGAAAAATGGTATATTTGATATGGGTCTATTTTTGCGAAAAAGCAAAGGCTATAGCCTTACATTTTGGCCAAAAAATAGTATATCTGAGATTGGTCTATTTTTGCGAAAAAGCAAAGGCTATAGCCTTACTTTTTTGCCGAAAAAATAGTATATTTGAGATGGGTATATTTTCACGAAAAAACAAAGGCTATAGCCTTACATTTTGGCCAAAAAATAGTATATTTGAGATGGGTCTATTTTTGCGAAAAAGCAAAGGCTATAGCCTTACTTTTTTGCCGAAAAATAGTACATTTGAGATGGGTCCATTTTTGTGAAAAAGCAAAGGCTATAGCCTTACATTTTGGCCAAAAAATAGTATATTTGAGATTGGTCTATTTTTGCGAAAAAGCAAAGGCTATAGCCTTACATTTTGGCCAAAAAATAGTATATTTGAGATTGGTCTATTTTTGCGAAAAAGCAAAGGCTATAGCCTTACATTTTGGCCAAAAAATAGTATATTTGAGATTGGTCTATTTTTGCGAAAAAGCAAAGGCTATAGCCTTACTTTTTTGCCGAAAAATAGTACATTTGAGATGGGTCCATTTTTGTGAAAAAGCAAAGGCTATAGCCTTACTTTTTTGCCGAAAAATGGTATATTTGATATGGGTCTATTTTTGCGAAAAAGCAAAGGCTGTAGCCTTACATTTTGGCCAAAAAATAGTATATTTGAGATTGGTCTATTTTTGCGAAAAAGCAAAGGCTATAGCCTTACATTTTGGTCAAAAATGGTATATTTGAGATGGGTCTACTTTTGCGAAGAAGCAAAGGCTGTAGCCTTACATTTTGGCCAAAAAATAGTATATTTGAGATTGGTCTATTTTTGCGAAAAAGCAAAGGCTATAGCCTTACATTTTGGCCAAAAAATAGTATATTTGAGATGGGTCTATTTGTGCGAAAAAGCAAAGGCTATAGCCTTACATTTTGGCCAAAAAATAGTATATTTGAGATGGGTCTATTTGTGCGAAAAAGCAAAGGCTATAGCCTTACATTTTGGTCAAAAAATGGTATATTTGATATGGGGCTATTTTTGCGAGAAAGCAAAGGTCAAAAATAGTATATCTGAGATGGGTCTATTTTTGCGAAAAAGCAAAGGCTATAGCCTTACATTTTGGTCAACAATGGTATATTTGAGATGGGTCTACTTTTGCGAAAAAGCAAAGGCTGTAGCCTTACATTTTGGCCGAAAAATAGTATATTTGAGATTGGTTTATTTTTGCGAAAAAGCAAAGGCTATAGCCTTACATTTTGGCCAAAAAATAGTATGTTTGAGATTGGTCTATTTTTGCGAAAAAGCAAGGCCATAGGCTTACATTTTGGCCAAAAAAATAGTATATTTGAGATGGGTCTATTTTTGCGAAAAAGCAAAGGCTATGGCCTTACATTTTGGTCAAAAAATGGTATAGCATTTTGGTCAAAAAGTAGTATATTTGAGATGGGTCTATTTTTGCGAAAAAGCAAAGTCTATAGCCTTTCATTTTGGCCAAAAAATAGTATATTTGAGGTTTGTCTATTTTTGCGAAAAAGCAAAGGCTCTAGCCTTACTTTTTTGCCGAAAAATAGTATATTTGAGATTGGTCTATTTTTGCGAAAAAGCAAAGGCCAAAAAATAGTATATCTGAGATGAGTCTATTTTCACGAAAAAGCAAAGGCTATAGCCTTGCTTTTTGGCCAAAAAATAGTATGTCTGAGATTGGTCTATCTTTTACGAAAGGGCAAAGGCTATAGCCTTGCCTTTTGGCCAAAAAATAGTATATTTGAGATGGGTCTATCTTTTACAAAAGGGCAAAGGTATGGTAGATACTTTCAACAAAGAAGAAGCTTTTCGATTTTCTGTTTTCTTTTTATCGCCAATTTTCACCAGATAAGTTATATCTACATCATGATAAATATGCAAATATAGGGCTAAAATGAAAATCAAAGTGTAAGAAATAGTACATAAATAGAATGATAATCCATTAGTAATAAGGTATTTATATCTATGCCTGTAATTTCTGGTTTAGCTTGAATATGGTAGCCTGCCTGCAGACTTTACTTGCCACTGTGAATGAGTTCCCCCCCCCCCTGGCTCTCTTTTGCACTGGAAAATAAATTCTGCACGCAGGCAAGGATATGGCAATAGATGAATATTTCTAATGACTGCAAATGCTTTTTCCGGGGAAATTGATAGTAATATCGAGGTAACGACTTTAATTTTAAGCTGCAAACACGGCTCATTTTTGCCCATGATATCACGCAAAGTTCCTTCGGAACAGTCACATGTGTCATTTTCCAGGCTTTATTTGGCAGTTTTTAAAACAAACGTGGTTCCTACGAGATAACAGCCTTCTGAAAGATAAGTTTCAATTCCTCCCTTCGAAAATGCAAAATGAAATTGATCCCCAATGATCTAAAAACTATACTTCACAATAAAATTGAGCAGCGTATATCTGAGGACAAACCAATTCCTTTGCTCTGATCGATGAAATATCATATGCACGTCAGGAAAAGATTCACACAGAAACCAGAACAGGGCTCACTTCTGAGTGACCTACAAAAACTTCTCGAGCTAGATTGAAATTAGATCCCTAAAGTCAAGAGCCATGGAAAAATGCCTTGTATCATAATTTGGTGGAAAGGCTAGGGCATGATTACTATCCGAAAATCAAAATTAAAAGAAATTTTTAGTCTTTCATTTCTCATTTAGAGGGAAATAATCGCCAACGTTTTCCGGTTAACATCTCGCGAAAACTTACAAAGAAATGGATTTGAAGTCGCCTGGAGGAAATCTATTATTTGCAAAATAATATTCCTGTGTCGTGCTGCTGAATAAATCTTAAATTTTGCTCTCTTTACATCTTTCTTGACATGGATTGGAAAAGGACCAAATCCGCAAAATGAACGAATTGGCAAGTTTTTATTGCAAATAGTTTTTGGAAGGATACCTATGGCTTCAACTGATTAGTAACACCTCAAAAGAAAGCTATGCCCTCCAGCTACATGTTGATATCTTGTTTGTCTTCATAGCATTTGCTCTCTGGAAGTTTGGCGTGATCTAGTTCGTGAAGTCTCTTTTGATTGATGACTCCACAGCTCTGGCTCGTATGCCTACACAACGCTGTGATTCACCTTAGGTAGTCGTGCATTTAACAAGAAAACATCGTAAGGATTTTACTTCTATGTACAAGAACACTAAAAGTACATTACATTCATTTTGATTTTGCTCTGTCTTCTTTGTCACTCTCTGCGATCGCCTCAAACGCTCCAATCATCTGCACGATGCTAATCACGTTCTTTGTGACACAAATTGGAAGGGAAATAATTGCTAGCAACTTCCACACACCAACTTTGATTGCAACGAGGTTCACTGCAAAAAGAAACAGGCAATCGTTAACGTTTTGTCATCACAACAAGTTGATTGGGACAAATCCATGCGATGATATATTAAAGACAGTCCATAAATTAGAAAGTTTACAAATCCATGTTATAAATAATAACAAAAAATCACGTGACATAAATCGAGTGGCTAAGCCATATAAATTAGTACGTTTCAAATCTTCCTAATTCCATCCTTGACTGGGTGGAATTACCATTATTTACTAAATAAGATACATACGCTAATGAGAATTGGGAGTGCCAGTCAAGTGGATTTTTAATAGTAACTTTTTCGCTGCTTGGGTGAAGCAACCCATCAAACTGCAGGAAACAATGGAACATGTTCCTGAAACGATTGTGTGTAAAGTTTTGTTTCCATTTCGGCAACAGGGCCCTTCAGCTCTTAGTCTTGTAAAGCTCATGAAGGACAACAGATGAGGCCCCTAAAGGGTGTTCCCTGGAGCCCTGGGGCCAATCATTTCGACAGCTTGGAGCTTTGGAGCCTTAAGAATTCCCATGATGGTTTTCATTAATTTTAGGAGATGGAGCCCCTGGAGCCCTAAAAAGCATGCAATGGAGCCCTGGAGATAAGCAATTTTGCCTTTGGGAGCCTAGAGCCCATTAAGGTATGCCCTGAAAACTCAGAGCCTAAGATCCCTTAGGAGGCTTCACATATGATTATAGACTTTTGCACTTACAGAGAGGACCAGAACTAAAATGTAACATGTATAACATTGCAAAGAAGATTTCATTTCCAGCACACATGATGAACAGCACAACCTACAGAAAGAAATAGATGACATAAAAAAACTGTATCAAAGTTTAAAGTGACAGTCCTTTGCCAGCACATTTTTGCAATAACCAAAAAGGGATGTGAACCAAAGCAATGTATGCATTGTTAGCAAACAATGCTAGAATCTTAATGGTGGAGCTGTTGATCTGGATCTAAAGACCTCCTTGAGAATCACTTTTGCTGAAGTATCAAAAGTATGAAATACCTTATCATAAGCTGTACTGTACATCAACAAGCTTAAATGCTGATCTTCTTGTAAAAAACTCCTTTATTCTTTGCAACTTCTTCAAATACATATACCGTAAAAACTCTTATGGAGCTGTCTGATTAGAATTTCAGTTAATTACCTACCATACTCTAATGCTTTGAAGGTTGTGAACATGAATGCCAACAAACCTGATTTTGATTCCATCTTGTTTTGCCAAGCCAGATAAATAAAGCATGAAAAAAATATCTTATAGCAAATAAACTTACTCTTGAGGTATAGTAAAGCTTGAGGATAGGATTTGATGTTTCCTCTGTTGACTTGTGACTTGTCTTGCCTTTCATCATGGAGCTACAAGGCAGAAAACCCCACACCATTGACCCAATGGTAAAAGTTAGGTTAAACCTGTATCAATTTGCATTTAGTTTGCATTAAGTTGCAGCAAATTTGTATTAATAAGTTGGTTTTGAGATGTCTACAATTAAGCAGTTTGTAAATCAGGGACCTTGCAGCCATCAGGCAAGCAGGGGCTTGAAGCCACATCCCCTCCAATGAGTTGAACTTTTTGCAAATTCAGAAACAGTTGTTTGGTGAGACTGAAGTCATATGTTTTCATGTTTTCCTGAAGAAGTTACGAGTTTTGGGTTGGAGAAATCTCATCCTGGATCTCTGGATGTAAATTTCCTCAAGTGACAACTTGGCTTTTATCTGAAGTGAAAGAACTTTGTGTTGTCCAAAAGCAATACTGTTAAACGATACTCAGTTGTAAATGTCATCATCAGCTGCAAGTATATGAATGTAGTCTGCTTTAATGGGGACAGACTTCTTTTCAACGGGAAATTGGCAACAGGAAGCCTGTTAATTCTCACAAAAGGCATTTTCTGACATTCTAAAGGAGGTGGTTTTAGAACAATTTTTCCAGGTTCGTTTGAAGCTTCTTGTAACTACTGTATGAAAATTAGAACAAACTCCATACAAACTTGCAAACACCAAAACAACAATGTAGTATACACAATGCACATTGATACTAAGTTTGAGAAAATTGCATTTTTACTGCAGGAATCTAAACTAGCATGTTAAAATTTCCATTATAAATCTGTTCTGAAGATGATTAGTTCCAACCCCAAATTATGTATGTTTAAGTTTTATAAATTATATTTTGTGTTGATGATGAGTTTTTCTTGACTGTCGCTAAATTTTTGATAAATTTTGAAAAGTTCTAGATACACCAGACTAAAATTACTATAAGGTTGAACTGCTTCCATGAAATAAATTTAGGAATAAACACATGACCAAATTCCACTCTTTTTAGTGAAACATTTGATTTGTCACAGTTATAAATACTGTGCTTTGTCCTTTTGCATTGACTTATCCCCTATCTTTGAGAAACCAAACTACAAGAAAATCACCTGAATTATATGTACTTCAACATAGAAGTTGCTATGATGAACACAAGAAAAAGGCAATGTGGAGTTCTTCTACTCTATTCCTTTAATCTGATCTGCAGTTCTTGACACATTTCAAAGATATGGTAATCACGAGAAGAAAGAAAGTATACCTTATGGTATGCCCCTTTTATAGTTTTTTACAGTCATGTGATTAAAAAGGGGTCACATGGTGCTTAATTTGGGTCACATGATTCTGAAAATGGCGTCACATGAATCCTCAATTGAATTTTAATATTATGTGTAGAAATGATAAGCCACAGGGAAACATAGTGTTGCATATAAAAAGTAAAATGGAAGAAAGTGAGTGGATTAAATTATTACCTGTACATTTGGGCCCAATGGCTAGTAATGTCCAATGCAACTAAGAACTGGAAAGCTAGCATCCATTTTGGATAAAATAGAGCCAAGACCATTAGAAGGCAAGTTGTTGCACATCTGAGAAAAACAAAGGTATTGTAAGATACATATTAAAATACTTATTTACATATACTGTGATACAATTAATATATATTAAAATGTTCTTCATCATTTGAATAGATATAGAAGATAACAAAAGTAGGAAACAAATAACAAAACTACAGGACTTTTTATATTGAAAAAAATCTTAAAGACTCTTCACGATCATCACAATTTGAGTGGGTTCAACTCCAGAAATTCACCCATTGGAAACAAACAACCTGGCATGCTCTAAAATCATAATTTTTTGCTCTGCTTCAAGCAGAACACAAAAAAACTTGAAAAAATTGACTGTTTTATCCTTTCTTAGTGGCATTGAATCTGTTCTAAAAGTATGAAGAAAATCCTTATGCTAACAATTAAGTTGAGCACAAAACAGTGAAAATTGTTTGCATCACAATCATAGACTTGCATTATTAAACAAGGAATCTGCTTTGTATTGTCATAATTTACCTGTCTGTGAGCATATCTAAGACTGCTCCATACTTTGAAGCTAGAAAAAGGAATATCAAGAATAAATGCATAGTAAATACAGTATTCTGTAAGATTTTCTTCCTTTCGGTTTCATATCAAAGGGGCTGGGTCACATAATGTAAACAAACTTTGATCAAAATGATGACTCTGTAGTATCATTGATAAGCCATATCACAGAGATTATCCACAACTTTCCTCAAAATGAAGGTGTTATTTTGAAGATGGACTCTTTTATTTCATAGAGAAGCAAATACTGTAAAACACTCTGTATGTTGTACAATTGCAGCGATATTGGTGGATTTTTGGAAGTAACTTTAATGTGGATTCATCCTATCCAACAAAATCTGTGCAGAACATAATGACCATACCCTCAAGAAAAAGTTCAGCTTGCAATGAGCTTGCAAAAGCTTGAAAGGAGCATGATTTTTGCTGAAAGAAGCTTGAAATGATGACGTTAACACAATTTTGGCCAGTTTGCAGGTATGAATAGAGCTTAACCAAGTTTGACAATAATCACATGCTAAGTCATTCTCAAACATACTAAAATCAAGCTAAATTGAGTCTGCCTTCCAGTTCAAAAGATACATGCTGCAAGCCAGTTTCAGCAGAGCAAAATTCTCACTGTACTTGAATCAAAGCTCTTAAACATACCCAGATCATACTCAAAACAAGTTTTGAGTACAGTGGAACCTCCATTAACGGACACCTCTGCACAACAGACACCTCTAAACAGTGGACAAATATTTTCGTCCCAAAATACAGTAAAACAAAGGATGACACTTCCATACAGCGGACACCTCTCTACAACGGACATCAAAATTGGTCCCAAAGATGTCCGCTATATGGAGGTTCCACTGTATCAAGTTTGAAGCATGCTCCATAGATTTTTTTGCTAACGGCATCTGGACAACAATATAAATTTTAGACATAACAGGTTTGTTTACGGCTGTGTGACCCAGTCACTTTAAATAAAGCATTCTTCAAATTTCAGGATATTGTCAAAATGTAAATCATAGAAAATCTCATTCCAACTTAGTGTTACTTTGTGCTAAACTAAAAATGTGCACAAACTTGTCAGCACAAATTGTTGATCTTTTTTATGACTCAGATTACCTGATCATCACTTCAACTTAAAGTATACCACCAGTCAACCTTAGCTCCTTCAAGAGCAGGTATATCTACAGTATATATACTTTTACTGTAACTGCTTTGAAAAAGTACTGCTTTGAAACAGAAAGATATTTTCAAAAATTCATCTCACATGAAAATTTTACATGAATTATGTTTTTTGCTTTCAGACAGAAATTTCACAGTATTGTACTTGTCGCAGCATTGTCATGTTATGCTCTGTGTTAGACTGGAAACGCAAAAAAGAGAGAGTATCACTGTCTTTCAAAGTTTTCCTTACTGATGAAGAAAATGTTAATACCTTGGTTCAGAGCTCTTGCAGCATGTCCATCAAATGCATCTAGAAGTCCACTAAGCAGATATAAAAATCCTGCAGTATATGGAGATGTTGGCATGTAGTAAAATGATGCAAATGCTAGTATAACTCTTGCATAACCTAGAAATAATGATAAACATCTGAGCCTAGATATAAAAAAGATTCTCAACACTTTCTCAACTGGAGATTTTTGCTTTGCTATTTTGCTACATCAGAAATTATTTCTGAAGATGGGGAATTGAATTATCAAAGGCAAAGTCTACTGCATTTTCAAAGCCTGAAATAAAAAGTCCTGTTCTGTTTAACTTTAAAATTCCATCATGCACAACAATCTATTCAAAACAATAACCTTACCTAATAAAGCAGATACTGTAACAAGGGACACTAAAATTGAAAATTTCATACTATGATTAAAAAGGTTAATTTGTTATTTTTTGTTTTACAAAGAATCTGGATTGGGTTGAGCGTTATTTCTGTATATAATATTCAAAATGCCTGCATTGCAACCAACACACTCTCCTGCCTCGGCTACACCATCACCAAACAAATGTGATATTTTGTTAAAAACGAATTGCAAAATATCACTTTAAGATCCTTTAAATGAACAGTAAATACAGATATCTAAAGAAAGTTGAGTTGAAATTTACAACTGATAAATCTATTTGAGATGAGATCTGATGAGATGGATGCGGAATCGATGGCGGTGGATCTTTGGTTTGGCCTAAATTTCTTGTGTTGACTTGTTTACTTTCATCAAAACAAACAAACAAACGAGACTTTTCAAAGACACATCATCCTGCAAAAAGAGCTTTTTCTTACCTATCAGATTAGGAACGAACAAGTAGACGTTTTCTGCCATAATTTCTCTCTCAAAACAGCTGCTTTAAAGATCGCTTGATCTGCTCTTTGCTGCCGTTTCTGGCTTTTTGCTTCCCTCCCTGGTAAATTGTTGTTGCTGTCGTACTGTCCGTTGTTGTTGCTGTTTCACGCTGTGCAGTGTCCAGAACTCAACTGGAAAGAAACTGTACCAAAAACTCTGATCAATAACAAGTTGAGAAAGCATCCGACGCTTTTCGTGGTCCGAAATATTTACGGCAGTTCGATTATTTCTATATCTGCAAACTTTATTTGCAATATGAGTATTCGAATACTGCTATCTTCAGCCAAATATCAAGCAAACGAGCCGACATTCGGCACTTCATATTTACGGTATGAAGTCAGCAAGTTTTGTATCATCCTGCTGCCAGAATTTATACCGTTTTATCCCCTGCACATGGCTAGAAATTTCACTGAAAGTCACTGATCTGGTTTTCTGATCAGGCCATAGAATTAAAAGTTTCTCAATTTAACATGAAATTTCGTCCATTTCAGTACTAAAAGTTTCTTAATTGGTCTCTTATTTTTTGAAAGCAGAATTATCAATGTGATCGCTAAAACTGCTCCAGATATGTTTCTTGACATTTAAAACATCATATAGAAATAAATAGTGTTCTGGTATGTTGAAAACACAACTGGTTCGTTAACATTGCTCAAGTATAATGGTTCAACGATACATAAAATCCATGCTTTAACTTTTAAAAGTATGTTGATACTTCTCAGAAATAGTACTAGAATTTCTTAAAATTTTTGCCATCTTAGTACTAGTTTCTTATAAACCAGTTTCTTATAGAAAAACGCGTATCTTTTTCATGGTGTTGCTACCTACCACGACTATGGCGTTTTGTTTGGCACCAGTCCAGGATAAAACCAACAAGCGCGGCACACGCACGAGTATGCACTGGTGATTACAAGGTTTCTGGTACTGTTCATTAATACTGTATAGATGACATTTGGTACTAACTCCATGGACTGGAAGTACGTTTCACTTTTTGCAGTCAGGTTATCGGGCATGTTCGTAATCTCCGAGGTAAAACAAAAAATACAAAATGGAATGAGTGTGTGTCTGTGGCTAAATCATTCAATGTATCATTTTTAAATTCTAAAACGTATGATAATAAAACCATATTATCTGAAGCCGTTTATTTAGACTTGCCCCATTCCCTCAGTCCGTCGAACGGTTCCCTTTTCAGTTATTCCTGTATCCGCCATTAGCATTCTGTCAAAAGCCACAAAGGAAAGCAAGAACAAGTAGACTGGCTGCATGTTTGTAGTTATCGCTATTGACAGTGGATAAGATTAATGGATTCTTCGCTCTTGCCCAGTTATAGCAAAATAAAAAGTGTTGTTGTTGCTGTTATTGTTGCGATAACTGGGACTACACGGACAGAAGAAACAGACTTGGGGCAAGTCTACCGTCTATTGGATGCTAGACTCATGGAATAGACGTTGAATATTTGTGGCAAAATACCAGGAAAAAGAAATCTATTGATAGGAAAGAAACAGGGCATTTCAAAAACGCACGAACCAACTATTATTGAAAATTGTAAAAACTTACAAGGTTTGAATGTGCGTAATGCATACGGTGTAAAAGCACAAAGAATAGAAAAATCAAGACCTTTTCTATCGGTAAAAGTTACAGATCAGATTTTGTGGAAACATGTTAGATCTCGAAGCACTACACTTAAGGTGATGCCCTTTAGCAGGTAGCATGCGAATTTTTCCTATGATAAACATTAATTAAAACTTAACAAATAAGCTCTTATGAAGATGAGCTTTTGCCTGTGAAAATTTCCTTCCACTTTCCTGCATCTAAAATAAACCGTACTTACAAAATTGTCAATTAAGTAATAAACAGTTTGATTAATATTATTGGAAAGAAAATATGTTATGCTTTCAGGTGGTTACATTACACATATTCAAGCCTTACCATCTGTTCTAAATTTTAGTTTTTCTTAGGTTGCCTTTTTCCTGAAATACCCCGTATATGAAAAAACAAATATAATTTTACAGCACTTTGGGCGTTTGTGGAATGATGTTAAAGTTCAAGGCGGGCTTATGAGTGAAAGTTTCGCATGAATTTTACTTCTTTAACTCACTTTACATATTTAATGATAAAAAGTTAGCAGATTGGCGTTTCGACTAAATTTTTCGGGGTATGTTCATCTGTTTTATTATCTCATGAGAACCCTCTTGTCCCTTAGTGATTCAGTGAAGCTAGAAAAAAGCTAGAAGCTAAAAAACCCTGAGGACAAAATGACAGAGAAATGCTAACAATGCCAACAATAACGCGATCAAAATAAAGAGCTTACTGCCCGATTCGCTACAGTCCTTCTTGACGACTCTCGTGCGAGTTGGGAAAATGATATTCTCAGGAATCGCTTGAATAGCTTTCTTAGCACCTTTCCAAGGTTCTGGGCCCATGATTCGATATTGGTATGGTGCACATGGTCCGAATAAACAGCTGAGAGCCAATCCTGGATCCTTGAAGAATATCTTCAGCAAATTAGGCTTGCAGCCAATTTCTTCGGCTATTTCATCAGCGTAGGCCATGTAATCGACCTGTCAGTAAGAAAGGTTTCAATATTTATTTTCAAATACAGAAAGGATAGTTGCAGCACTACGGAAGAAAGTTAATGCGAGCTCAGTAAACACTAGTGACCTTCGCTGTAAGATTCAACGTATCATATCGACTGTTAGAGAAACTAATTTTGCAACAAAAATCCAACTGATTCTGATAAATCCTTAACTCTTTTACGCAACTGAAATATGAAGTTGACTCAATTTCCTCATTCATTCATTCATTCATTCATACATTCATTCATTCATTCATACATTCATTCATCCATTCATTCATCCATTCATTCACTCATTCGATCATTCATGTACTTATTCATTAAAAGTTTACATTATTTTGTACGAAAACTAATTTACGTCAACTATTTACAGTTAACTGAACAATTAGCTGATACAACATTTCTAGGTTTCCTCAATTTGATCTACATTTTAATGATATTTGAATGGAGACCACTGTTTTTACTAACTACGAGAGATGTAGGGACGTGCAGTTTAGATTGAACTGAACCCTACCTTACCCTAACCCAAACGCAAATAAGCCCCTAACCTTAACTTACCCTAACTTACCCTAACCTACCCAAAAACCCTCTTCTGAAACTAACCCTATCCCTAACCGTATGTCATACAACAACGTAAAATTCGAATGCCACCCACTAAACTGCACTTTAGACGAGATGCACTCAACCAGCTAAGTTCAGCTTCTTTTTCATGATTTCTGTAAAAGTTGATAGAAATCTATTATCGACAATGCTTTAAAACTCTCCAGTTTGTTGCGTGACCATTTTAGTGTGATTCTTCAAACAGTTCAATCCACATCAGTTGACCAGAAATTCTCACCATAGGCGATAGGAAATGAAACTATATTCGAGTAAATTCGAATATTAGAATGCATTGTGTACTTGCTTTATGTCATCAAAATGTCTGTTCCTTGTTTTCTGTCTCCTTTACAAGCTGTATAATGCAGTCACGCAAATGTTGACTACTGCAGTCAACAACGTTCATCGCCATTTTAAACATTCTAACGAACACACTACATTATAATGTTCGAATTTACACGAATAGGCCTATAACGCCTGTGGAATAATACGATCTCTCCATTATCAAGCTAACTTCGATTCATTCCAATTCATCGAGAACTATTGCTTCTATGAATTTCAGAAGTAGAAACTTTTTAGGCTCATCCGGTAGATATCGTACCTGAATGGTATGTCTTTCTGTTTTGTAATACCGTCTCGCCATGGCAGCTTTCTTTTCAGCCATCTCCATTTTCATTTCATCGTTACTTGGTAAATTTCTCTTTCCACTGAACACCTTGACTGCCCAACGAGCCTGGAGTTCAGATAACGGCATGACAGCACCAATTGGTTGAAGACAGCCTAGAATAGCCATCGTGTGATGTTTATGCTCATATGGGAATACGTATTTATACAAAGGAACTTCGTTCTTCTCCACTGGAACTAGGCCTTCTTCCAAGCATGGGAAACCAATTTTGTAGCCAGTGGCAAAAATAATGCCGTGAATGTCTTTGACTTCTGTGCCATCTTCAAACACAACGCCTACAAAAAAGAGTAAAATTTATTTTAAAAAAAGACTTAAAAGATCACCGTTGCTGAACACGTTCAATATTTATTGTTCATTTAGTTTAGCCTATCGTTGGCTTGGGTGTTACTGCCACGCAGCTTTGGATTTCCGTTGCTCCGTTGAAGGTGTTGTGGTGCAGTGGTGCAATCCTCTGACTTTGCAGACAAAGCGGCTGAGGGCGCAGGGTTCGATCCCATGTAAAGCTCCACTACTTTTTAGCGTTATGACAAGGGGTCGCAAAATCTACTAGGTCCTCTCTGCTTCAACGATCCCAGCGTTTGTAGCTAAAGACCACAACTTCACCTTCACTTCAACTTCACCCAGGGCCGCCGAGAGCGAGGCCGGGCCCCGGGGCAACTAGTGGATGCGGGCCCCTTGCTGGACACTGATACTAGAAGTGTACAATTGGGAGAATTTCGTGAATATTTTGCGGCGGCGTAGCGAGGACAAATTATTTGGGGGCAGGAGAGGGAAGGGGTCTGGGGGCGAAGCCCCCAGGAAAATTTTTGGGGCCGAGCCCTTTACTTTGGCTTAGAATGCATCTCCCAACATTATGCTTGCCAAAGGAAACTTGGATGATTTTATGACAGTAATTCTATGAATCAAAGTGCAGTGCGAGGACTTGTCGCTTGTTCTCAAATCTCAATATGATTCAACGAACAAATTTGGAATAAATAATGAACTGAGGCCCGTGATGTTATTGCTAAGTGCAATTGTCAAGAAAAAAGTTCGACTTCCCAGCTCGATGACATCACTACAGCAAAAACAAAGGTTCTTTTTTACGGGCCCCTGGCGGGGCCCGGGCCCCGGGGCAGTTGCCCCGGCTACCCCCCCTCTCGGCGGTCCTGACTTCACCTTACCCTTAACCTTCGCCGGCTTCAAAACGGCTTATTCGTATCGTTAGTTCGTTCTTAGCACGAGCTGAACTGACGAGTGTGAGATGAAACGCATTTCTTGGTTACTTAATGTTGCTCTTTACTGCAGCTATTAACTTATAGTATTCTTTCCTTTAAGGGTTTCAGATAAACTTGCTTTCTCTTGCAGGCTTCAGCAGTGTTCTAATTATGGGGTTTATTTTGGTTGTTCTTTAACAGGAGTTAACAGTGTATGTACTGTATGTATTGTATGTATGGTTTTGCCATAAAATTATTACAAAATAAATTAATACAAGGAAAATGTTCTAATTACAGGAATATGATATCTACAGGTGAAAAGTTAAAAATGAAGTTTAAAAACACCCCAGGTTAAAAATGGCAGGGATAGCATTAAAAAGGTCAATTATGACCTTGTTTCCATAATGGTCCCTCCGGAGGTGTTATAAAAATAAAAAGAAATTTGTGCCGGAAAAAGGATCTCTTAAACAAAATTATTACTCCATTTTCATTAGGCGAAATTTGTGTTTTCAATGGTATATGTAGGGGCTATCATCTTGACTTTGGAGATCATTGAAGAATGTTCTTCTTACAGATTACAGTTTTTTCGTGTTTTTGTTGTGCTTCTGTGTTTTGTGTGATGATTCCGTAATACAAGAAGACTACTTACTATTTCCTTTGATCAGTTTGACATTCGGTCGGACCTGCAGTTTTCCAGTCACCATTCTAACAGGCAAATCATCATTAACCATCGGATGCTGCTGAAAAACACCATGACTTGGTTTCAATCCATACTTCTCATGATCAAATCTTCCATTTGCTATGCGTTCTCCAATCTTTGCAAGCAAAAATTTTGGCACAAGGTTCATGATCCTTCGATTCTTGTATTGATCTGAAGGATAGCCACCAGGTGCCATTCTTGGGAATACCCATGCCCCACGTCTTGTGCTCAGGTAAACTTGTTTTGCATGACGACTTAGCTCAACAGCAATGTCTCCACCTGAGTTGCCAATCCCTGCAAGATGGAGAAATTCATTTTTATGTAATGATAATGACAAATTTGGACTGAAAAGTTTTGGGCAATAATTTTCAGAAAAAAAAAATTCTAGGCTATTTCATTGGTAACTTCAGAGTAAATTTGACTTGATATCAAGGCAGTAAAATCACACATTCCGGAGGGGGGGGGGGGTCGTGCTGATGTATTTTTCCGCAGGGGGATGTACCACTGTACAGGGTATCATTTGCAGGACTCCTACTCCAGGACAAGGTACTATCTTTGCATGGTTGACTCCATGACAGGGTCCATATTTTCATAACTGACTCCATAACGTTGTTCTGTGCCATAACAATGGGGCGTCATCAATATCAATTCATTTTCTTAGCTCAGAGATGTCACAATGTTGTCAATGGAGTTTGACGAATCTTTGATGATTTTTCATAAAAATACCATACATACAATACTGCAGTACATTACAGTGTTGACCTTGCATGCAAAAGCATCCTGAAGGACCTCTTGAGAATTCTCCAAATGCAGATAAGACTGTCAGAATTTCCTGGACCATGCCCTGAAAATTTTTAACCAAAGAAGATAGTGATAATGTTCCTAAGGCTTGTACTTTAACTTCAAAGCTATTTAACTGAATCTTAATGGCTCCGATGAAAAATTACAGAAACAAAATGCAGTGTACCTATAACAACCACATTCTTGTTTTCAAATCCTTTAAAATCTTTGTATTGTTTGCTGTGAAGTTTAACACCCGTAAAATCTTCAATGCCTTGTACATATGGCATATTCATAATCCAATGGTGACCTGTACAAACAAACAAGAAGTCAAAGGTCTCTGTTTTTTGACCAACAATTTCTTTGCCATGAGGGAAGTGTGTTATATCCCATTTTCCTGTAACTTCATGGTCACTGCTTCTCTTTACTGTTTTGACACTGGTGTTGAATTTGATGTGTTTTAGCATGTCAAACTTTTTGGCATACATATGCAAATATTCCATGACTTTGGTGTTGTGCATGTAGACAGGGAATTCTTTTGGCGCTGGGAAGTCACTGTAACTCATCATTTCTTTGCTTGTGTTGATCACTGTTGATTTGCAGACTGAACTGTGGGAGTCATTATTTGTATATTTCCATAATCCACCAATGCCATCTTCTTGCTCAAAGCAAACAACATCAAAACCTGAAAAGGTGCAAAGAATAATTATATACTGTAGCAATTCAATGAGAAATGATTTTTTATGCTCAGCGAAACAAAACAAACTGAACAAAATTGAATGAAGCTTAATCCCAAGTAATATAATATTCCCATTGGTACAGGGAACAAGTTACTGTAAATTAAGTGGAATATGTCAATGATTTCCTAAAGTTTCTTAAGTTATATTTTCCCTGTACTTTTTTATTCCCTATTCTCTCTGTTTCTTATTAAAAAATATTTGTACTCAGGTTCTTCAAGCAGGAAATTTTTCTGGCTCACCTGGTGTATTATTGTGAATTAAGTTTTCAAATTTTTGGATCACTGTCTAAGTGTTTTATGATTTTTCTGTGGCTATCATACTTTTGCCACATTCTGGATATTTGTAACTCTGATCTAGTACCACAGTCATTCACGGCAAAAAATATTTTAAGCAAGGTGTGGCTATCAAATTTCTTCAATTTCAACTCAGTCTTATTACTTTGACCTTGACCCTTGATCTTGAACAATCCACCAGCCACCTCACATTTTGTTACCTGATACGATGGCTGAAGCCTGAAATGCAGTCCTATTTAGGGACCATCGACTTTCGATTTTCGTATTTTTTAACGGCAATTGGCCGTTATGGGGGGAGGGGGTTTCACCCTTAGGCCGTTACGAAAATTAAAAATCGTACGGAAATCTCCGTTAGGGAATTTTTTGAAATGCGTTGATAAAATCTCTACAAATAATGTATACAGTGTAGAATAAAACAGTTTTACCATGCCTCCCGATATGGCGTATCTTCGATTGAAGTCCAGCGTGTTCCACAAGACATCTGTTTGCTGCTCCCCAAGTCTTAACTTAGGCCAACGATTTTAGGCCGTTCGGAGGCACGTTTGGTAGAAGGCCGTTAACGGGGGAGGGGGAAGGGGGTTCCGATCTTAACGGCCAAATGCCGTTAAAAAATACGAAAATCGAAAGTCGATGGCCCCTTAATTCAGATTTTATAACTGATTAAGAGGAAAGGGCTTTTGGCTACTTCATCGTGTTCCTTTTTCATGAACTTCCGTTCCGTTTGAAAAAAACACCATTCGAAGTTTTTCTGGATCATAAATTTTTAAACCGAATTTTTGAACACCTGCTGCTATATGATGACAACAAAAATAGTCTCCACTCATCACTCACCCTCTTCAACTGCACACTTGATCGCAGTCAGTCCACTAGGCCCTGCCCCAATCACTGCTACTCGTTTCTTCGTCTCCATCTTGTCCCATAAACTGCACAAGAAAGGCCTGAATGATCAGTTGTTCGCCGTTTTGATCAAATACTGCAAGACATGATGATGAAAGGAAGCAAAGGAAGCAAATAACAACGACAACAACCAGCAACAACGACAACAATAATCATTCACTTCAATCTATTCCTTGAAACAAAACTATCAGCTGATTTGCAAAAATGGCGGAAAAAGGTTGTGGTTGTGGTTGCAGTGGGATACGGAAATGCCTGGTTTGTGAAAATGGCAGTAAGAAAGACCTGAGAATTGAAACTAATGATAAGATGATGCAAGATCGTAAGAGCACAGAAGAGATCAGAGTATTCCATTATTGTTTAGAGCTGGAGCGTGTCATTCAAAATCGTTGGATGGGATGTGATGCTTGCTCTGGGCTTTGGCACAAAAGGCACAAAACAGACTGCAACAGCAGAATGTTGGATAAAACAGAGAGCAATAATGAGCAAAAGGGTGAAAAGAAAAATGCTTTAACCGAAGCTCGAATCTCAGAATGTTCCAAAGAACTTAAATGCGACAAAAATCCTGATAATGTAGCAGACACTTTTGGTATAGATGATGACATCACTGTTTTGGAGGATTTTGTGAGCCAGGAAGAGGAAATTCAATTGAAGGAGGCAATTTATGAGTTGCCTTGGAAACTATCACAGTCTGGCAGACGTAAACAAGATTTTGGTCCACAGGCTAATTTCAAAAAGAAGAAACTGAAAGTTGGCAATTTCACTGGGCTGCCATCCTTCTCACAGAAAATAGTAAAGAGATTTAGGTCTCATAGAAAACTTTCAAATTTCAATCCAGTTGAAGTTTGCCATCTTGAGTATTCCTCAGAGCGTGGATCATCAATAGATCCTCACATAGATGATGAATGGTTATGGGGTGAACGACTTGTAACCCTCAGTCTTTGTTCTACTTCAATACTGACATTATCCAATGAAAATTTGTTTGGAGATATTATAATTCAAGTACCAATGCCCCAAAGATCATTGCTTGTTTTACAAGGTGGTGCAAGGCATGTATGGAAACATTCTATAAAAAGAAGTGATGTTGATGGTCTTCGGCTGGCAGTAACTTTTAGGGAGCTTTCAAATGAGTTTATTATTGGCAAACAAGCAAGTCTTGGTGAAGAAATCTTGAAAATTGCAAGCACATTTAAAGGAAAGCCTCTGTATAGTGGTGAAAGACCTAACAACTATACTTGATTCATTTTCATGTTTAAGTAGATCTTGCAATAGTTAGATGTGTAAAAAATTTTATATGTCAAAAAGCAACAGACGAGTTTTTTACAAGTGATTTTTGCTGATTACAGATCTCAGTTGGTATCTGTCTAGTGATAAATTCCACATTTTGATGAAATAGCTTGTCCTATCTTGTACTGTTTAAGACCAGTTGCTAACTATGACTATGCATAAGGAAAGAAAAGCAAAACACAAAGAAAATAAGCCTGAAAGAGCTTGCATATCTTATAAAAAAATCAAACCTTTTGCACTGCAAAGGATAATGGTTATCTATGGGTCCTTGACTGTTCTTAGCAAGATGGATGTTTTTTTTGACAATGCAACTTCCATATACCCACATGAATCCATAGCCAACAAAGTAGAAGAACAAAAAGAAATCAAGCAATTTACTCCCCGTGAAATGTCAGTTTTAGAAAGCAGCAAAAATATCATTCTGGAAGTATATGAATATCTATATTATTTACTGATGATTAAATGCAGTCGTAGAATAACATAAACAATAAAACATCATGAATATCGCTTTGTATGGAGATCTGACACGATACCACATTCTCTCAAACATAGGATGCATATTATTTCTTGATTTATTCCCGTTAGTCATCTGATGAACTGCAGGGCATTTTATGTCCTCACACTTCCAGCTGCAGTATCAAAAAGTATAGAATTTGCCAGATTATTCCGTCAAATTTCTCCCAAGTCCAACATACTTTGGTTGATTTTATAGTGGAAAGACTGGCTTAACTCTGGAAAAACATCTCACTAAGTCGGCCAAAAAGTTCCTAATTTATTGGCGATTTGCTAGGAATCTGTTTTCGGAAGAGTTTGAAATGGGCTAGAATTACAAAATTTTCAACGTTTTCTACTTTACAATGATTTGAATTAAATCTAAATCTTTGAGAAGCTACAATAAGCCACGTAGATTCAAGAAACATATTTCTGTCAATGATTATCTTCTCGAGAAGCATTCTATACTCATTGCCACTGTACAAAAGCTGAAATTAGGGAAGACTTGACTGTGACTTTATCAACGTTCATTTCATTCCTCAGTAACTTCAAAAACAGCTCCTGTTCACAAATGCTGATAACTCTACAACAAAGTGAGATATTTTTTGGGAAATAAATTTTATATATAACTCTGGCTGTTCATTATAAAATGGCACACAGTTCGCGGAAATTGACGGACTATCCGTAACTATACACTTTGTGAAACACCGAAAATTTTCCTTGACTCACCTGTTACGCTTCTTTAAATCGAGCATCTTACGTTTGAAAAACTATGATACTCTGTGCAGCCATAAATGAATTTCCTATCATGTTTGCTAAATGAAATAAAAACAGTTACGACATAATCGCAAATAGTCCTGGCAATATCGATTTTGGCATTTAACTAACTGTTCAAATTATCTTACAAAAATATATGTCTGTGGATACGATGGAGTCCTAACTTTAAGAAACGTGAGAAACCCACCTTTTGGCCTCAGACTATCGTTCTCCTCGATTACTGTATTGATTTTCTTCTGAGGTTTCAAAGCGTCGAGGTCTGAGTTTCTTACAATGTGGTTTCTTAAAGGCAGGACTGTCCTGTCTTCTATCTGGCCAAAAGTTACACGAAATAAACGCAAAAAATTCTCCAAACGTAAATGATATGTAATCTTAACATTTGCATTACAGTGGAAACTCCGATAGGTGTTGTGGCGCAGTGGTGTAATCCTATTGACTTTGCAGCCAGAACGGTCAGGCGGAGTGGTTTCGATGCCTACACGGGCCTACTCTCGAGTACGGAATAATCGTCCCCCCACTCCCGCCTCCCCCGCTTATCAATTTTTGAAAAATTTTCCAGCCCCCCTCGCTCTTATCCATAATTTCTGAAAAACACATGAAAAAGTCTACAGAAGTGCATTCAACAGAACGAGAGTTCATACGTAAATGTATCAGTAACATCACATAAATATATAAAGGATACAAGCTTAGCTGAGAAAACGACTATTTTCAATTTCCCCAACCCCCATCCCCCCGATTAATGTTATATGGAACCATTTCTAACCCCCGATAATTCTCACCCCCTCCCCCGTTTATTCGGTACTAGAGAGTAGTAGGGCCTCAACACTTGAGCGTGATGATAAGGAGTCGCGGACTCGATTAGCGCTTAGCTACTTCTGCCATACCAGTGCCTGGCGCTGAAAACCTTAACTTCACCTTCATAATTAACGGACACCTCTTTTCAATGGACACCTGCGAGAAACGGACAAATATTTTTTGCCTAAAATACAGTATGACAAAAGATGATACTTCCATACAACGGGCACCCCTTCTATGCTGCCAAGAAAAAAATTTGAAGATCAAACTTTTAATCTTAGGATATCAGGTAGATCACATTTATCAAATCCTCGTAACCAAATTCAACCTATTTCCGAGAATGCTGAGTAGTCCATGACATATGCTGGCTACCACGAGGTCCTTCAGTGCGTCCCGTTTGCGTGGTCCACCTAAGTGGCTGTTGCGTAAGAAGTATCCCTTCTACGTTTCGTATCTGTGTTGTATTCGAAGCCACTGGGTTTGAAGGAACCTGCTGTGTTTCTGGAGCAGGTTGTCTGCTGATCTTTAGTTGTGAGGTAAGTACTGTTGGATCTGGAGAGTTGATTGCTTGCAAAGCTTGCGATGGTAGTAATGCGGGATTTTGGAGAATTGGCGTGTCAGTGCTGATTTGTCGTAGTGTAGCGATTACAGCTAGAGAAAAGAAATTAAAGTTTGAGATTAATTTCACTCCGCATGCGATCATGCGCAATAATGCACCGTGTTTGTGGCTTAGAAATTAAAGTTCATTACCTCGATATCAATCTCTTTCTTTGTTGCTTTTTTCTTCGGCCTAAGCCTAACCAGTGCAAGAAATCAAATTCAAATGGTTCCTGCGCGTCTGAGTACTTAGCTCCAACACAGCGTTCATCCTCGTTTCAAAATTCCTCTTATGATAATCAATACTTCAATGACTCCAGCGAGAAGATCTCGTCGTTGAAGATCAAAAGAAGAGCCGAGCAACAAATTGGTTATTGCCATTACCTGGTCGAAGTATGGGCAACTGACAGTTATCATCAAACCATTTTAACACTGATTGAATGAATTCTTGCAGTGTTCGTGTTACTGTACTTTCTTGAAATGATTCAAACAGTGGACGTATCATAACAGAATACTGAAATCTTGTTAAGGAACAAATCGTTTCCATACCAAACCTGAGAGGGTAAATTTCGAAAAACAAAAGATACAGGTCTGATATGACAACGCAATTTGGAGCCTCAACAAGGACAGATTTTGTAACACAACAGCAACAGTTTCTTTAACTGACACCTCAGTTCAAAGCGATTAACAACTGCAGACAAAGGAAATTCTCTCAACCAGTAAATCAAAACAAACACGGCCGCAAAAGTCGCCCCGAAACCAGTAGAGCAAACTCTTGCTTTGTGCAAGCGAAAGGTGATACAATAGCAACAATAGCTTTATTCAAAGCCCCAATTCAAAGCGATTAGCGACTGTAGACAAAAGAATTCTCTCAACCAGTAAATCAAAACAAACACGGCCGCAAAAGTCGCCCCGAAACCAGTAGGGTAAACTCGATGACCTTGTGTCTTTTTCCGCTATGATTGGCACAGTTAAATTAATTGTATTACTTGTAGTTTTTTAAGATTTGATAAAAAAAAACACGGCGGCAAAACATGCCTCGAAATTAGTACGGCAAACTCTCTCCTTCTGCAAGCGAAAGGTAGTTTTTTAGAGAAGTTGTGCGCTTATAACGAAAGAAGGAGGTTAAATCTAAAGCTTTGTCTTGCGAATCTTGTTTATTTGATTCAGAAGCCGAGCAGGAGGCATCATAATTCTTCGGCTCCTGAATGAAATACACAAAATCTGCGGGACTCGTTATAAGTACACAACTTCTCTTAAAACCACCTTTCGCTTGCACAAGGCAAGAGTTTGCCCTTTTGGTTCCGGGGCAAGTTTTGAGGCCGTGTTTTGATATA
Source organism: Aurelia sp. 3 sensu Dawson et al. (2005) (assembly GCA_964020215.1). Classification (NCBI taxonomy): domain Eukaryota; kingdom Metazoa; phylum Cnidaria; class Scyphozoa; order Semaeostomeae; family Ulmaridae; genus Aurelia; species Aurelia sp. 3 sensu Dawson et al. (2005). The sequence continues at coordinate 18,359,479 of OZ026584.1, forward strand.
TTAATTGTTTGAGAGAATTTCTTTAGTCTTCGGTCGTTAATCGCTTTGAAATATGGTTTCTATTAAAGTAACTGATGCTATCGTATCACAAAATCTGTCCTTGTTGGCAGACTCAAGAATAAATTTTTCTGCAGCCATCCATATTGCTTATCCTTCTCTGTTTGTTTTGAAATCTATTCTGCAAGGCAAATCCTCTATCTTTCCGGAAACCTAAATCTTTACTTCACAGAATTCGCCCTTGCTCGTCAAGCCAACTTAATTAACAAAGATTTGATTAGAAAATATAACCATATTTGCGAAATTTTGGCGTCCAAATTCGTAGATTTATACAACAACAGAGTGATACCGTACTCAAGATTCCTAAACATTCTGAATTAACACTAAGCTAAATGAAAAGATACAAGCCAATAGTTATGGTCTTTTGCTATCCGTTCTCTCACATGTTCCAAGTATGATGTCTTGGCACTCTTTTTCGTAAGCTAAAAGAATTTTAAGAAGAGGAAGTTAACTTCTGATTGATCGATTAATTGATCATTTAAAAGCGACCTGAATGATAAGAAATCTTGCTCAAAACTTTTTGATAGTATCTCAATGGGCAACCGTGCTTGTAGCTTGGAAATTAAATTTATTACCTCGATATTACCATAGTTTTCTTCGTTGTTTTCCTTTGGCCAAAGCTTGACCAGTGCTAGAAATCAAACTCAAATGGCTCCTGCCCGTCTAAATTGTTGGCTCCTACACAGCGGTCATCCTTATTTAAAAAAATGTTGAACGCTGTGTAGGAACTAACTGCTCAGACGCGCAGAAGTCATATGAATTTGATTCCTAGCACTGGTTAAGCTTCAGCTGAAGAGAAAGCTACAAAATAAAACAGTAATATCGAGGTAATAAATTTAATTCTTTAGCTACAAACACGGTGCATCATTGCCTATGTTATTTATTTCGTTTTCGAGTAATCCCCTCACTTTCTGTATCAACTGATGTCGTCAATTTGCTTGAAAATTGCTTGGGCAATGTAAGGAAATAGCATTAGAGAATCAACGTGTATTTCTTGAAAAGCATCAACGTGTATTTCTTGGAATCATTCCGATTCAACCAAATTCATTTGAAATTATACCAGGATAGGGGGGGGGGGGCTCTCTCCTTGATTAGTTTACCTATTGAGAGAGCTCCTCCTTTAAGTAATTCCCTCCATACAATCTATGATGTATTTCTCTTCGTTAGTGGATATTGTATTGATTTTCTATATCATTGTATTAATTTTCTGCAATAGTTTTTTATTTCCTTGTAGTTAAGTTACTTGTTTTATTGTTATTCATAAGATTTTATGTAGTGAATTTGAATATAAAACTGAAACTGAGCACTGTATCTCATCTTTGAAAGGTTACAGTGGTAAGAAACTTTCGGGTGAGCTAAATATAAAGAATATAAAGTGTTTAACATATTATTATGATCCTTGGAAAGATATAGTAATTGAAAAAGATTTTGATCAGACTTCTCTTTGGAAATACAGTGGAACCTCCATTAACGGACACCTCTATACAACGGACACCTCCCAACAACGGACAAATATTTTCGTCCCAAAATACACTATGGCAAAAGGTGACTCCTCCATACAGCGGACACCTCTCTACAACGGACGATAAAATTGGTCCTATAGGTGTCCGTTATATGGAGGTTCCACTGTATAGTCAACGTTGTACATCTTCTTAACTTTTTGCAAATATCATCAACCAATCCTATACGATAGCGGTCAACTCAAAAATGAAATGAGACATCAAAAAATGTTCAAAGACATTTTTATGATTCAACAGTCCTGCTCTTAGCTACGACAACAAAGGTCTTCGCTTCAGGCCCCCTGTAAGAAGTGCATGGGCCCAGGAGAGTGAAATGAGCGATAAAACTAAAAAGATAAAGAACAATTTGGATGAAAGAATTACCTGGTCGGTTGCTCCACAAGCAGGAAGTTTCTCTTGGCATCTCCTGGATAAGAGAGGACAAAAATCAATAACATCTATTCGCAAAGTTCCAATGATACATTCGCTAACGGCACCACGTCTGTATGTCTTACTTCAGTAATGATCAATAACTTAGAAGGAAATGACAAATACTTCCCAGTAAAAAAACTGTCAGATTTGAAGTCAGGGTGGAGAGAGACAGTCTCCCTTTTGGTACGGGGCAAATGAGTCTGGGAATATCTTTCAGCTCCTTTCACAGGCAGTTACTTCTTAACTTTAACCATAAGCCTAAGACAAACGGTCCTCTATAGAGGGAAATTGATCACTCATAGTAGCGCTGAGGCAGCCATTTACCAGATATGTGCCCGCCATTTACCAAAACAAACCGCTCTCCCTGTCTACTTTTTAATGGTCTAAATGGTTTACTATGCTGAGAAAAAGTCCAGCGAAATGTTCAGTTTTCCTCCCGACCATTGAAAGAATACAAGGAATCATGTGGAAAGTCTAATGACGTACCTGATTTCTTCGTTTAGTCGATTGACTTCATTCCGCATCTTCTCGATTTTGAACTTCGCAAGCTCTCTATCTCTATGGAGCTGTTCAATGTAGTCTGCACCTAAATGACAAGATAAAATAGATGGAATAAAATAGATGCAAACAATAAAGAAATATTTGAGTAATCATCAAATCACGAACATCTATTTTCAAATAATCTTTGAATTCATATGGTAAACTTACGACGAAACGCGTATTTGGTGTCATAATTTCGCATCATAACGTTGTTCGTAATGGTAAGTGATTACTTGATTTTCTTGCAGATACAACAGTTTTCTCTCTGGTTATAGGTTTGTCTTATATTTTGATTGTTGTTCTTTTACAGGAGATGAATGTGTTTCCCTACAGGTTACAACTTGATTGTATGTCCATGGGTTTATTACGATGAGCCCACTATTTAAGGCTATTTCAAAATGTTGTAACACAAATCATTTGTTTCCTTGGTTACCTTTTTGAAGAATAAGAGCTTTACTCATTCGTCCTTGTTTATCTTCTTTCAAACTTGGAATCAATGACATCATTTGCTCGAATGCAACCTAGTAATAATATGGAATAAATCTAAAATCAAATGAAAATGTCATGACGCTCAAGTGGTGGCGCTCACCGGGTATCGAACCCTTTCCGCCTGACTGTTCTGGCTGCAAAGTCAGAAGATTGCACTACTGCGCCACACAACACCTTCAATGTTAAGGCTGTGGGGTCGCCATAGACTTTTGCTCTCCGTGGCATTCGCACTTATAGCGTAGTAAAGTAGTTTGTAAGTAGCATTAAATGGTTAAATAGTACCTTGTATAGTAAAATTTTGATTTAATATAAAAATAAATGAACGGGGGTCTAAAATGAGGACGTCCTGGGTGGATTTTGTCAAAAAATCAATAAACAAGGGGGGTATGTCTTAGACTGATTGCATATTCGTAGTTATCGCTATTGATGGCCTGATGGAAACTCAAACTACGACTCATGTCCTTATGCTTCCAGAAACGGACATGGCCTAAATCACCTGCAGTTTTTCTAAAAAAGATCCACCCTAAGCCCTAAACCCCCAAAAATAGCAGTCTTCCTGGAGTGCTATACTGTAAAAAAAGCTATCGGAAATTAGATGGATGATTCTTCGGGCTATTTCAGAAAAAACATCTTACCTACAAACGATATTTGGCTTGTTTAGGGACGCAAAAGGTCACCTAAATTCGTTCGGTACTTCGAAATATTGATCGTTGCGGCCGTTCAGTCGTTCACGCTTTTGTTTGCCTTTGGTGGGAAGTTTAACTTGAGGAAAATTCAGCCACTCCGATCACGTTACACGTCATCTTCGATTCTGATTGGTCGGGGAACAGATCTTTGTCCCGAAGGAATTTTTGTCCGCTTTGAGAACAGTTGGGAAATAAGGCCCTCCCTGAAGACACCCCCCCTCCAGTAACGACACCGCCGGACCTTGAAAATACAGCGGGGAAATAACGGAAACATACATTTTCAGCGGGGATTAGAAATATCATGACGGGGAAATGAAATTTTAGGCTATCATCTATGATGGAACTTGCACAATTTTGACGGGGAAGTTAAATTTTCAACGGGGAAACAACAAAAACAAGGCGAGGAAAGTGTTTGAACTCAAAACTTAGCGGGGAAAATAGTTTCTTGGCTCGTCATCCTTGAACCTTAGCGGGGCAATGTTTTAGCGGGGTCGTTATTGGGGGGGTGTCTGAAGCGACAACAACAACATAAATTCAATTCAATATGATGAGCGTAAGTTGAGGGCACTTATGGAATAAGGATAGGTATGTTTCACGAAACAAACCACCTTTGTGATGTATCTCAATGACGAATGAAATCAGTATACCTTGATGATCCCACGTCGCTTTTGCTCCGCAGTTACATGATTTTTTCGCCTGTATTCCTAAAAAATTTGACGGAAAAACAGACTGTAATAAAAAGATATCTTTCAAAAAAGTCACTTTCTGAATTGGATAAACAGACGGATCTATCAGTCGCCAGTCACTCTGCCAAACAGTGAGTGAATTCAAAGATTTACTGCGGAATTTCAAACGTTTTGAAATTTCTTCATCAACAACTCACTGGAGAATAGTCATTGATTTCGTCACAATTCGAAAATTTTCAAAAGTTTTCAGTATATTTTCGAATTCTGTTTTCAACATTTCAGATAAAGTTTAATATCGGCACTTGAGCTATCATACCCAAATTTCAATAACAACAAAAACTGATGATTCTCGAATATTATAAGCTTCTAGCTACACATTGAAGTGAGTCAGCACGGGGTACATACCCTGTATGAATCCCTGTCTTCAAATCTTAACCGTGATTTCTAGACAAAAGACAAAGCAGTTTTTAAGTGCAAAACTTTAGTATACAGTAAAAACCCACGTATAAGAACCTAGTGATTAAGAACCTACAGGCTGAAAATTCTGAAATTAGACCCCCAATGTATAAGAACCCATTCAGCCTGAAATTTGAAATAGGTTCTTATTTGTGGAGATCATCAAACTAAATCAAACTCTAGTTGCTTTGTCATTGAGCCTATACGTACTGATTCTGCCACATGTGCAAGTTACAAAGAGCTCTAAAGATGCTTTGAAAGCTTTTCATCGTATTCTGTAATGTTTCTGATTCTTCCATTAACTGATATTTTGAATAAGGCCTTGTGAACTCAGGTGTCTCTCAACTGACAGTAAGTAATGGGCTTGAAGTTTCAATATGAACAAAAGAAATACCTGGAAGCCATGAATGAAATAAGAACCAATTTAAGAACCTGAACAGCCTTATTTCCTACTAAATACTCAATACATAAGAACCTAATCAGGCTGACTTGCAAAATTGTAGGTTCTTATACGCGGGTTTTTACTGTAATACAATTTAAAAAAATCAAAACATCGCAGCAAACAGAGAAAATGGAATACAGAAAAGAAAATGCACGAAGTAGGAGAAATCAAATTGGCGTTTATTCATTCCAAAGTTTTTACATGTATCTGGCCAAATGAAATTGATATCAATCGGCGAAGGCATCACATCTCCATGGTGACGGGGGGAGGGCGGTCAGACACAGCAGCTTAACCCATAATCCAAAAGTAATGCTAGACTTTCCGGTTCACACCCAAAAAATTATATGGAACTCTTGCACATAGCATCAATTTTGCGTGCACTGCATGAGAAAGAGGCACTGTCTTAAAACACAGGATATGCCAACTAGTTTGAGGAAATAATATAGTGTTTCAGGGGATACAAGACTCGAATTATCTGAAAAACCGCATTCGATCAAACAATATACTAAACATAGGAAAATAAACTATAACGGCTTTCAGAGACATAAAAAGTGTCAGACCCCCTGTCACCTTACCAATAGCAAGTTTTCCTCAGGGCAGAAAGTATTATAAATATTAAAGTACCTTTTGGCCACTGGTTTCACCTTTCATTGGAGATGTATCTGAAAGAATCAAATTTGAAAGGGCATAAGCAATTTGGCAGTCATGTCAAACAAAGAATGTAAAATTAATCTTTCCTTTACAATGGAAAACCTTTCATCCTATCAAAAATACTCTAGACTTATGACGATGAGTCTGAGTCCCTTGTATCCCTGCGGTAAACATTGCTCAACAGGGACTCATAATGAAACAGTGAAAAAGCTGACCCTATTTTCTGCAATCATCAATGGAATTATGATGGAATCACAGCTTCGAATCTCAAATACCGTGGAATCGTTATCAGTGCTTTAATCGAATCGAAAATTCTATCACGCTTACCGTAACAATAGTAATTCACAAATCTCGCAATCTGATTGGTACTCTAGAAAGCTAAGAGTCAGGTTTTCAGAGTAATTTTACGAGTATGAGTCTCTCTTGACCAAAGCGCCATCATCAAGTCAAAGGAGCACAGGGGAACAAGGAACGCCAAGTCAAAAGTCTAAAAATTCTCTAATTTTCCTGCTATTTCTGATGCGATTCATATCTGAAATTTCATCAGTACCTTTCGCACATTCTTCATTGTTTTGCACGATGAAATTCATTAAATCAACACAATTTCCAATGAGCTTTTCGAGCAAATAATAATGACTTAATTGTAATGACGGTACCTGATATCACAACAGTTGGGATTGCATGAACCAAAGTTTGAACCTAGAACGTAAAGCACAGATTTAGACAGCGTTCACACGATGCAGGGACATTTTGAAAACAGAAAAAAATGTGACGGATGAGCTTCCCGTTCATTCGAAAACGGCAAATTTTTTTGCTAACAATTTTTGCATTTTAATTTCAATAGCAAGTTAATTATGGACCAAAATGGAATGTGGGATCCTTTTTCGCAAACATGCCCCTTACCAACATTTTCATAATTTCTGCATCTAAACGGTGAGTGAATTTACTAAACAAAATTTCTACTTTGACTGATAGATTTTCACTGATAACCTTTGACTGATAGATTAACATTTCAGTATTTAATATTAGCTTTACACTGTTTATTTCAAAGCCCGCCAAATGCATAAACCTTTTTTTATTCACCCAGTCTAAATAAAAAAATGCAATGAATGCTATTGCTAAGAAGACTGCGCCTTTGTTGATCATGAAATCATCCCACATTTTATCGTACTTACCACAGCCATAGCACCAAGAGAGCCAGGAGAAGATTCCGCTGAGCTGGCACCCGCATTAGCTGTCTTATCCATCAGATATGATCTCTGACTAGCTGCTATGGCAAGATCAACCATCGTTGGCCTGGGCGAGCCTGACTTTTGGTCTCCCAGCTTACCTTGTCCCGAAGCTTGAATACAACTGAGGTCTTGCATTGCTGGTGCTGATTGTGATTTGTGTTTGAGATAATTATGGGGATCACTGATTGGCTGATTAATTGATAGGTTGATCACTGAAGTATCGACTGTAGATAACTGAGGAGTACTTGCAACGATTATGACAGGTGATTGGGTTACTGCTACTTTGTGTTGCAAGGATAGCAATTCCTGTTGTTGCTGCTGTTGTTGTTGTTGTAGTTGTGCAATCTTCTGTTGCTGTTGTGGAGTTGTGTAATGAGGGAAAATTCCTGCTGGTTCTCTAGTTAGCACTGGAGGAGTTTGTCTATCGGGCACAGTTGCAGTTGCCAGTGAAGATAACTGACGTGAGGCTGGATGTCTTGGAATTGTGGTATGGCCGCTATGGGGAATAGTTGACCCTGTAACTGAATTTGTTGTGATACTTTTAGACATGAAAATTTGTGTGGATATCGGTTGTTGTGTGGGAGTGTTCTCGATGAAAGTCTGTTGTCTTTGCTGTTGTTGTTGCTGTTCTTGCTGCTGATGGCGGTGTTGGTTTTGTTGTTGGCACTGTTGTGATTGTTGACGATGTTGTTGTTGTTGTTGTCGTTGTTGTTGTGGTTGTTGTTGTGGTTGTTTAGCAACAGTCCGGCTCTGTACAGCTTGCTTTGGAGTACTTTGTACTTGGATCTGATTCTTGATCAAATTCTGTTCAGTGATATCTTTCTTCGTTGGTTTATCTGGTATAATCTTTATATTGTGTTTTGGTGCTGCAGCATTTTCTGGTACATTGATTCCTACCTGTGACATAGCAGTTCTCACAGCTGCGGCCTGGCTACTCTTTCTCTTCACAGACGGTGCAGTCTGTGTTTTAGCTTGCAGATCTAGCTGGCTAGCTTGCGAGATAACATCAGTTGATGCTAGGGGTGCAGTGATCATACTGCTGACTACTGACGCAGTAGATATTGTACTGACTGCATCATTGTTTTGCACTTTTAAAATTTCTTGTTGCTGAACTAAGAGTGTGTTGAGCTGTTTTTGTAGCATCTCTAAATACGCAATGGTCGTTTCCTGCCCAACATTTCCAGACCGAGATCCTTGCAAGATTTGCGCAAGGTTGACTAACTGTGTCTCTGATAAACCTTGCAATGGTGCAATAGGCTCGGCAGCTTTATCAACATTCATTGCTGCGGGTGTACTCGAATCTAAGGCAGCTCCTGCTCGAATATTTGAGGGAGTTAGGCCAGCTTCTTGAGGCTTAACAGCAACTGACTGGCAATTAGACTCGTCTGCCTTTTGTACTAGGCTACTTAGAGGATCAGCTCCGACAACTGGTGTCGGAGAGACGCTGAACGCAGGGGCAATCTGCGATGACACTGCAGTGGCAAGAGTACTCGAATGGCTAGCATATGTAGAACGTTGACTAACCACAGAACTGTCTTGGTGTGTGGCTACAGACTGATGTTGCGGGATGGGTGTTTGTTGGATCGGTGTGTTGACAAAGGGTGGAACAACTGAAGCTTGTGAAACAACAGAAGCATTTTTAGGCGTGTGTCCTGGGTACTGGATTACCTCTACTCTTTGCGGGAACGTAGTCGACTGGATGCCGCTTGCTACCGGTTCTAAAGGCATTGACACCGGGGCTGTCTGTTTGCCTTTTGGCATATACAGGGTAACTTTAACTGGTTCTGAGCTACATGGCATTTGTTTATTGACCATGAACGTGGTGAACTGCGCTTCAGAAACAGTGGTCTGTGCGACAACTGTATCAACTTGCGTAATTGCAACCCTTGTGATCGCTCCTGCAGTTCTTGCTTGAGCCGGGGGTACAATAGCAATGAGATTTTTGGGGAGAATTGGTTGCGGGCGTCTCGGCATCCCACGGGATAAAGCTGCAAGATTTGTATCTGAAAAATTCTTTGGCAATAACAGTGGCTTCGTATCGACACTGATCGACGATAAACGCCTTCTTGTATAAACTCTACACGAGGAATCTTTCGCCATCTGAGCTAAATTTGTATCGGACATATTTCTCGGTAGCCTATTCGCTCTTTTGACTCGTGCAGGCAACGAACCACCGCTGTCTTTTCGCACCACTGGGTTTGATGGTGAGGCAAACTTCTCCGTCAGTGATCGCGTGTGAAGTGCATGCAACTGCGTGTCTGATTTATTTCGTGGCATAGCCGGGTTCTTGGTTCTTGTTGACATGACAGCTTGTAGATGCGCAGTCAGATTAGGGGCTTGTAACTGCGGTGGCAGCTCAGAGTATTCAACAACTTTAGTTGTTGCAGTTTGGTTTATGAGCATCTTATGTTGGACAACCTGCGTCGCATTTCCCACAGGGGTCATTGTCTGATCTTGTCTAAGAGCAGTCTCATTGCCACTGAAATTTCCTGGAACGGTAGTCTGACTTGGTATGATGCTTGATGGCATTGTTTGACCGTTTGAGGAGCTGATTGCATTGGAAAGCAACGCTTCGAAATCTGCTGACTTTGACGATGCAGTTTCAGCTGGTATCATAGTGCTATTTAACCCTATGTTTCCTTGTGTGGGGAAATCCATACTCCTTGTAAAGCGGGCTACGCCACCTCCACCAGCATCAAGCAATGATGATGAATTTTCCAAATCTTTAATCATCAACTTTCGGGGAGGAGATACTCCAGTGACATCTCGGTCTCTTTCAGAAATTTCTCGTTTTCCTGCCTGCAAACCACCACTCATGCTAAATTGTAGGCCTTCATCGGCGCTCTCATCTGCTAGCAATGGTTTGATATTGTTAATTGTCGATTCTTCTTTAGAAAATATTACCGCTGGGCTTGGAGTATACAGTACTTCTGATGAATAGAGATATCTCGTTGCGTTTCCTAATGGATCGCTGTACAGACGGTCATTCAACAAAGCAGATGGCATTGATGTGGCACTTTGATCTATATCTATTATCTGTGGCATAGATGTTGGTAGTTGCTCCACTGTTTCGAGTCCCCTGGTGTTGTTCTGCATATTAGCCCAGTCAGCTAGGAATAGATAGAAACCACGTTAAAAAAGGCAAAAAGAAAAGATGTGAGTAATACAACAGTTCACAATTTCAAAACAGTCTGAGCACGCAACGTTTTGGGAAGAAGACCATTGCATTGCAACGAATGCTAACGTCAATTTTCTTCCCAAAATAAGATCAATTGCTCAGGTTGTTTTCCCAGAGCTGTGAACTGGTGAACTGGTCGATTAAGAAACCCTATGCAACTATGACGGCAGATATGTAAGTCGCATGTCCCTGAGATTGGTTGCGAATGGATCTTTGGAAGAAGCTTCCAGGCCACTAGGAAGCATCTTAAACTTGGGAGGGCATGACATTTCAAATGTTCCTTTCCATGAAGTTAAACCAGCTTTATATTAACCAGGTTTAATTTCAACCAATCCAATGCATTCGAGTTGTTGGACTGATCAATTAGCGAGCCCCATTCGACAAGCTGTTTTATGTTAAGCCAGCGATAAGCTGGTTAACTTGCAAGTGTGAATGGCGTACAAGAAGGACACATTAATAGGCCTTGGATTTAAATGTGAATAATGTTATAATAGCAAAAAATAGAGTGAATCCTAACAGATGTCCCACTTTCTTGAAGTTGACAACAAAAAAATAAAACAAAACAAACTAGCATATATACTAAATAAATAAATCAGCATTCTGGCCGCATCAGTCTCGAAGAGGGGCACCCTCTGAAACGAGCAGGGCACTTTTTGCTTCATTGCAAAATCGTGCGGGCACATGCTCCCAACCCCCCAACCCGGTTCCTACGTTTCTGGCAGCTTCCGTTACTGGACACAATTAAAATCCTTGCTCTCCAGAGATATGAGAAACCAGTTCACGAACGACTTACCGGTTAAATAATCGAAATTGTCCAATAATTCGTCAAAGCATGGATTGAGCTGGTCGAGAGTTGGCTGGATCATATCAGAGAGATCTGAAAAGAAAAATTAAAATGTAATTCTCACAAAATCTGGAGAACTTGATGTGTTGGATTCGTGGTACATTGGCATCAAGGAAATCAGTTTATAAAATAGTGAATAAGTTTTGAATAGCGTTCCCTTTGTTCCCCTTCCTAGCAAATATGACACTTGAATGCGTTCATGTATTTTGTCCTCTGGGGAGAATCCCCCTAAATAAGTTATTAATATCAGGGAGAAGCCTTCTTCAATTCCCTAGACGGCTAGCACGTTTTAAAGCGTACTGAAGTCAGCGCTGTGAGGGAAACACATCAGGGAAGCCTGCTCGAAATTTTAGCACGATTTGAAAAGTTTTTCGAAGGGAATTTTTCAGAAAATCCCTTATAGAATAAAAATGGAGTGACCGATCTCAGCCAGGAAAAATTCTAAAAATACATAACTGAATATGTTAGCTTTTCAATCACATATCGCAAAATATCATTGCTTATATATTCAGGGAGTAGTAGCCTTTCAAACGCCAGGCCTTTCTTGACTCACACGGCATCATCTTCATTATTGTCATGAACGAAAATCACAGATCTAACGTTGAGACTTACCAGTGAAAGTCAATCCCATTGAATCTGAAGCTGGTTGCACAGGTCGAATACTAGAAAACAGTGTGTCAGGGACATCTGCTAGAACTGAGACAAAATAAAAACATGTCAGGTTACAGAAGATTACATACTAGAAGTTAGGTAATCGACCCAAACAGAGGACTGGAAAATGCACTGATAGCAAAAGCAATATAGCATACATATAATATTCTACAGTGGCCGTTCTAGGTGAATTTTCGTACAAAAAACAAATCAAGTCTCTATTAAGACAAAGCGATGAAGTTCTGAAGAAAAATATCATATCTCTGTGTGCACTTAATGAAATCAAAATAAAAACAGAGAGTGGAACTTTACACCTGGGGCGGGGCGGGGGTACTTCGCTATCCAATCATACGGGGATTCGCACCAGTTTTGGGTGGGTTTTGACACAAGAATTCTGGGAACGGGACGTACTTTTTGAAGAAGATTTCTTGGATGGGGGTGTAACTTTTGATAGAATTTCTGAGAATGCCCACGTATAGAATATTTAACAATTTTCGTATTGTTTTGTAGTGCTTTCAAAATCCAGCAAAAATTCTGGGATTGCATCATAACAGAAATTCTGGGAGTGCACATCCCCATATGAACCAATAGTGAAGTGCCCCCAGGCCTTAGACCTGGCAGAACTGAAGGTGTGAGATCTTTTCTTCATTATAGCAAATTGGTTTTTCATATCCTAGACCTGATTCTTTTCTTTCGCGAAATTCAACCTTGCTGCTCTACCAAGGAGGCTGGATCCAGTGATATTTCCATATGACATGTTGCAGAAATCTGATGAGCTTTTAAATGTAACAAACAGTGATAGAAGCCAGATAGCAGTTGGTTTTTCTTTCCTAAGATCATTAGTAATGTTTCAATGCTTACAAGTGTCCATCATAAAATCCTTTGAACCAAAAAGCTGACTTGGTGGTGGCATCGCCTTCTTGTCAACCTTTGTTGGCGATAGCCTGGAAAAGAAAATGAAATGATATTTCAAATGTCAGAAAAAGCTGCAGCATGCTTTTTACCATTGAAGGATAATATTTTGTGGTAATTTCCTAATCATAGGTTTATTAGTTCTCCTCCAAAGTCAGTTGATAGACTTTGCAGAAATCTTCAAAAATAATTCATCACAAAGGCAATACATAAACACTTCTATTTGGTATGAAATAACCAAATCCTAAAATGTGAGGATGCTTTGGTTTCATGGTTAATAGGGCCAGTTTCATTTTATGTAACAAAGAATTGCCCAAGGAGGAATTTCAAAATTCCAAATTTAAAATGGATTAAAATCCAAACAGAGTCCATTCTTTTACCTCAACTTCCTCCCATCATTGTCTTCTTCTTCATCATCACTTACAAACTCATCTTCTGAATTCTGGGATAAGAGAGGAAACTTTTAACACTTAGAAACCATTCAAGAGACTGGGCATTCCCTAGATGTGAAGAAGCTCTTTTTTGTACACTACTCTTCTTACAGGAAAGTTCTATGATCTCCACCCCTTTATACAGTACCAAAATTTTGTGAGTAACTTTTGCCATGAAATTGAACTGCATTGAACTGCATTGATCAGCCGACGATATGTAGTATTCTCTTACCTCATTTGAAATCTGTTTCAAGTTATCTTTTTCTTCTGCTCCAGCTCCACCTTTGAGAATCTGTAACAGTAACACATTGTTGTAATCAAAACAAGTCACACACTAAAAAAGGAAGAAATGAAGAAAGAAGAATATCATGTCTTTCCTAGCCTGATATCCAATGTGAAACTGCTTCAAGTACATATCCATAAAAATCATTGGCGTTTTGCATTGAATATTTCAGTTCTAGCTTAGTTTCATCTACTTCATATAAAGGCCTGGGGGTAATCATGACCTTTTGCTCACCTTGGTATTGTTTTTGTAGTGTTATATGGTACTGTAGCTCAATCATAGTGTCTTGGGTAAGTTGTTAAACGTTTTACACTGAATCTTTTGGAGGAAAATTGTCTGAAAAAATTCACAAATGGTTCTGTGATGAATGCAGCAACAAACTTTTCTTTTCTTGATGTGAACTAATATTGTGAATGGAAAATGTGTAAATTAGCAACTGTTTATAAATGATAATAATCTATACCTTGAAATTGTAGAATTTTCTCCATTTCTTGTATTCCCTTGACACAGAATCTAGTCTTCTTTTCCATGACTTTCCTTCAAGAATTACAGCCTGTAAGAAAATTGTTGATTTGTTTAGAATTCTAAACATATGTAACAAATGCTGCTAATACAAATTGAAGGAAGCTAAATGCAATCAAAAGGAGAGATTTGGAGAATGCTTCAAAAACATTTGATACAAACTACTAATTAATCTAATTTAACATTTGATTATTTTAGCATTCTTGCGCTTCTAAATCAACTTTTCTTAAGATGGTTGCAGACAGAAATTTGCAGTACCTGTGTTGTGCTGTGTATTGTAAGATCTGAAAATGGTGAGTCAAACAGACAAAATCTTGGTCTTTTCTTGCATTTGTCTAAAAAGATAAGATTTACTTATATCAGCCACTGGAGATTTCTTGATCAAATCATGCAATAGACCATTTCTAGCCCCAGAAATCAAGGTTTGGGATCATTTCAAGTGAATGCAGGGGCTAATAATTTGCTGAATACTAGTGAGTTATGATATTGATTCAGTTCAAATGTTTTGTTTATATCCATTGTTTTGACAAAAGATCATCGTTTTGCCAAACAATAGGGGGCATACTCCCCCATCTCCCTAGTGTCTGGCATTAACTGATGACAGACTGGAAACATGGAAAAGTGCACAATAAAAGCAACATAATATATTTTGTTTGTAAAATGCCACATTGTACACCAGCCTTTTGCTTGATCCTTTGCTTTCATTTGAATGACCTTTTTGTTTTCTAAAGCATTTCTATGATACTTTGCCCTACACTTATTCTTCTGCACTTGAATATAAACGTGTCATCCTTCCATGGGTTCCTAAGAAGGGCAAAGCTCTATACCAGTATTCTTTATTGTGCAGTCGAAAGTCTCCAGTCTTGAGTGAATAATGACATTATTGAAGCCGGCTCAAGAAGGACCATATACAACAACCACAAATACTTACATTGAATATGCCATGCCCTCCATATTGCATTATTTATCCTTGTTTTTGCCTCAAATTTTAGTTTCTGACTTCTGAAGTTCTTCCATTTTGGGCTGATCAGCTTGCTGACACTGGAATGAGAATGTGTTTGGCTAATTTTTGTGCTCGCATTTGGGGTATTTCATTAAAAAATTCATATTTTTGGGTTTTGATGTCATACATTCAATGCATGCGATAGAAACACCAGTTTCTGAATGCTTAAAATGATGCACAGAAAGTCAGCTGAAACAAAAATGCTGGAAAAGATCAAAGTTTTATGAAAAAAAGGCTGCTGAAGATTGAAGATTTTTGTTCAAAGTGTAGTTTTGGGTGTTGTTTTTATCTCCCAGAGTTTTGGGTTTTTGCAAATTTTGGTCCAGATTTGCAGGTTAGTACCCCCACAGGCCCCCTCTCTATAAGGAAATATTTCCACATCATCTTCAAATGCAATTGACTATTTATTGACTAGATAGTTCTTGGCTACGCTTTACGGCATCCTCAACAATCAGGTCGGTCTAAAAGTGCCACTCTGCCTCTGCTATTTTTGGCAGTGCAAATATTATAAGGCCTCCCGTGCTCCGATCGGATCCAAATTCCAATACCTGTATTCGATAGACAAACATTCCAAAAGCTTAGCCAACGAGTCGTCCACAGAAAACAGCGATTTTTTCCTCCATTCTGGATCTTTCTTCTTGTATCTAGTTGACATAAACATACTGATACATGAACTTGATCAAACAGCAGTTTCTTCAAGATACAAACGCGTTCCACTCCTTGTACACTCCCCTTTGTTTCTGTCGGTTTCGGCACTGCGTCAACACTGCAAAATGGGCCTAAGCTGCAAGGCTTGAAATTTTCGTGATTTGCCTCAACTATTACGTCGCTGCACGATCGTCTACAACTTCCCACAACTTTCCTTGACAAGCAGCTATGTCTTCAGTTCGTAAAGAAACTTTTTATAACCATACATCAGCATCTGTTTGTCAGGAAACTTGATTAATTCCCGCTGAAAAATTCCTTACACATGTTTCGAAGCGAAATTTACATTTGACAACACGAAGCGATGGCGTGAAGAGCTGCATGTATCCACGTCTTTGTCCTCGTGGCTTGGAAAGGAGAGTCACATGATCAGGGGAAGACCACAAGGGAGAGGGAGAGGGAGAGGGTGCAAGGTACAAGGGGATTTGAAGAGTTGAAAACTTCCACAAGAAACGAGAAAAATATTTTGCAGAAGAATAATCTTGGAAGATTTGTTGATTTTTTAATATATCTGTAAAGTATGTGAGCAAATTGATGTGAGAAACCTATGCGAGAAAGAGCCTTTCATTGACAGAAAACTGAGGAATTTGGAAAAAATGTTTAGTTTTTATGCTTCAAATTTTCAATTTTGCTAAATAGTTCTAGTACATTATTTTCATTTTTTCAAGTCTTCTATAAGGGACTGAGAACTTGAGCCAGTACTGAAAGTTAAATAATGAATTGCTCGAGTACGTTACGTGAAAGTAAAGTAAAAAATGCTGACGATTTCCCTTTACAGAAGAATTAGCTTCGAAAGTTATATTTTTCCAGTACTGGAGTGTCTTAATCTTTTGGCGATCTGAGAATTAACTGTTTGTAATCGGTTTCTTCCAAAAATTACGTATATTCCAAAAATTACGTATATTTAATTTTTCTTGTCCAAATATAGTTGGGGAGTTCGGAACAGAGTTTCTTTTTTCCGTTTTGTTGAAATGTACGAACAAAACCAAATAATATTCCTCATTTACTTTCCCTCACAATGACCAGAAAGAAACCCAGAAAATTTTTGCTACTTTGTATTTGTTCCAAACTCACCACGATGCGTTTTGCTTTGCTGCAGTGCTGCACATTTCAGAGAAAGAGGTCTGGATCGAGAGATTGACAATTTGGCGGGAAAAATTGAATGTCGTCAGCACTTCGTTGCAAACACAATTAGCTAGCCTGATTTTCGCTTATTAAGAATAAAAACTAAAGAAACTATGATGAACAAAGGTCAAAATGGTAAGTAGCAAACTATAAATATAAAGAGGCATCTTCAATTTGGAAGTCGGACCAAAACAGGACCAGTCTAATGTTTCTCCCTTTCTTCATTTCTGATTTCGGTTCCAAATCTTTAGGCCCAGGAGAAAGACAACAAAGTATAAGCCAAACAGTCCGAGGCCGTCCGACAGTTATGGCTGTTGCTTCATCCCCGGCAAAACAACTGTGCAGAAGTTGATAAAGGAGACATAACTTCTCGCACAAGTTTATTCATTTCATTTCATTTCATTTTAAATTATTTATACAGGGTAAAAAACATTCAGTTCATACGGGAAAAAAACTGCTTTACAATGTGCCCTGTTAAAACAGAAAAGAAAAACAAAAAGAAAAAATTAATTACTCAAGAAATTCCTAATACCACTTAATGCATTGTCAGATAAATTCCCTAAAAAAAAACCTAATTTTAATTATTCCTATCCAAACGAAAAAAGGAAATTAAATTGCAACAGAGAGGAAAAATTAATATATGTTCTTGATGGAAGGAAGTACGTAAAGTTTGCTTTATAATCCTTCCTTTAGTTTAAATTTGAAGTTTGATAGCGAGGGAGACAGTTTGATTTGGTGATCTAGACTATTCCAAACGGTAGCCCCTCGATATGCAAATGACTTTTGTCCATTGTTTGTTCTAAACAAAGGAAGTCTCAAGTCAGTTTCGGTGTTTCTTAGCGTCCTCATTGCCTGTTCACGCTGTCTTTGAAACATTTGGGCCATATAGTCTGGGCAAAGTTGGTTAACAGATTTGAAAACAGTAGTTGCCGTTTCAAACCTGATCAGCTCTTTAACTGTTAGCCAGCCCAGACCTTTAATAAGGGGCAAGGAGTGTGCATCATAAGCACTATTTGTCACAATACGGGCAGCGCTCATTCTGTGTCTCTCATTTTGATTTTCGCTCCTTCATCCAACAGGTAAAAATGATTGGCCAATGGTTCCTATATTTGGACGAAGAAAACGACCAAGGCAAGCTTTCTTCGCTGGGCCTTCACAAGAAACATCGACAACAATGAGCTCACCACCAAATAAACTTGTTCCATCATATTCCAGCGGGTATGGTCATCAAAAAGAACCAGAAGACATTGATCAGTTTGAATTTGAGAAAGATGATATGGATTTGTTGGGCGTAGAAATGACACCATCTTCATCGGCGCAACGTATGGACCACAAGAGTAAAAGTAACAAGGAAAATGTGTCTTGGTCTAGAAAAGATACGAAGCATCAACACCAACCACTTCTGAGAAAGTCAACGAATATCCCACTTCAAAGTCATCCAAGGTAAAAGCTTCTTACTAGTCCGTCACAGGGTAAAATATCAAAGCATTTTCAACATTTCAAATATCAACCAATTTTCCAGTCAGCAACTAACTAGTTTTACCCAAAATCTACCCCTTTACCAGTGAAGTCCCTGAAGGATTTGTTTTAGGCTGAAGCCTGAGTAAAATATACGAAGTAAGTACAAGTATCAGTGTAAGTATAAAATCAACGACAGGGATAAAAATCAATCAAAGATCGTATCAAACTTGCATTATTACTTTTCCATATGCTTTCTTAGTCTAAAGTAAACAGTGGCTACCGTGGCTTAAGCAGCTTATAAAAATCTAAAAGTCATCCTGAAGTGTGACATGTCGAAGAATAAATGGAGAAACTGAATATTGCAACAAAAAGATGCATGCGACTTGCAAGAAAAACAGTAACAGTAATAATGAGAGCTAGATCAGGGCAATTAGACCCAACGCTGTGCAGACGCTTTTGGAGAAAATAACGGAATTGTGCGTTTGCCTAGGAAAAGAACAGCTCGCGAGACATTATATCATATCATGTAAAGGGGCACACAAATTTTTTGCGGACAATAACGGTAGAAAAGAGACCTGGCAGAGATTGAATGAGCTAAAGGACCAAAAGAAGAGATTGTAGGAAGGGGAGGAAAAGTGAAGAAACCTTACAAACACTTTTGTGAAAAAAAAGACTGAGGAAAAAACTTATCCAGCACATCAGAAATGATTGTGTCTACTGATAGTTAGTAATTTGGTTTCACAAAATAGTAATACATTATTTCTCTACTTTGACTTACAGGAATATTAAAAAACAAGAAAATAGCAGAAAAGATGTTTACAGCGTAGAAGAGAAGATAGAAGATTTTCAGCATGTAGAGGTTATTCAAAATTTATCTTACACAAAATTCTCTTGAGGATTTATCTATTTGTCAGTATAATGTGGGGGTACACGTATTTCTATATGAGAAACAAGGAATATGGCCCAGTACTAAAGCTTCTTAAAATCATCCGATTTTGAATAGCGGATTGCGCTAGAGATGGCGGCGAGGAATTTTTACTGAGATGCATCGAGTTCGAATTACAAAACTTTAACGATTCTATAGGGATTCTTTTACAGAACGCAGTGCATCTCGGTAAAAAATTCCTCGCCGCCATCTTTAGCGCAATCGTCTATTCTCAGAGGTCACAGTCACCTTCATTCTTTCTACCTGTGCTTTTGTGAACACTTTAAAGCAAGGGTATTTTGTACCCTGGGTACCAGAGCCTCAAAATTAAAATGAAAGGAAAATTGGGAAGAGGAAACGAAAGAAGGAAGAAAGGAACTTTGTTTCCTTCTTTACTTTTTTTCTTTCATTTCTTTATGAGAAACAAGAAATATGGCCCAGTACTAAAGCCAAATACCCTGAGTAGGTATTTTGAAGCTTTTCCAATGTCAGGATGTTGCTCAAGTACCTTGAGAGTAATATGCAACAGGAAACAAGTGAAAATAAAAGTGTCAGGGACTTACATACTGGAGTCTCTTAATTTGATGCAATCTGAAAATTTAGTCTCTTAAAAACGCCCTAACGCCAGCAAAATCCCAGCTCCTGGATCGTTATACCCTATCAAAACGTTTTGACACAAAGTGATGCTTCTAGAACAAGAGAGCAGATATTTTTGGAATTGTTTTGTCAACCTCATTATTCCCTCAAGACTTTCACCGTTACAGTAAAGTCCCGCCTTTAAGAAACTGTATTATAAGAAACTCAGGCCTGATTTTGCTGAATAGAATACCTCTCTACAAGAAACTATCCAGGCTCATTCCTGTTCAAGTTTTTCACATTGGTACATAGTAATATTTTGTGGCATACATTTGAATATGTCTCCAATAGATGTCAGTTCTCTGGAAACAAGAATAAAAATTTTAAGCCCAGATTCTTGGAATTTCAAGAAACTGTCAGTACTGGCTTAAACTTTTGATCCTTGTGCAACAGTGCAATCTTTAAAATGCTTTCTTAGCAATTTTGATAGCTGTTTGGTGTGTAAAAGTGTTTCTCATACCATGGTATACATACCCTGTTTTGAGGAAGTATTTCTTAACATAAGAAACCAATCAGGTTGTTTTCGTGAAACGAGTTTCTTAAAGCGGGACTTTACTGTACAGTCTTCTTCTTTTGTGCTTAAGATTCGAAGGTAGTTTAAGGAGATTTAGAAGCTAAGCTCATTGAGGCAATGTTTTGGTCCTTCCAGTCGATGTGAAGACACCTCGTCGTTATTCCTTTAGCCTAGGATTACAGAGAGCTGGTCACATTCTTAACTGGCCTTCACTCTGCGTAGCAGGCTCGAGAGGGCGGGAATTGCTATCACTGAGTCATCGCCGCTACTTTCTTGCTTCAAAAGATTTCCTTTTCAAATTCCAGAAGCCAAAACAAAGAACCAGCGATATAAAAGTGGAAAAAAAGCCATCTGAGCCAAAGTCCCCTGCCAGAAACAGACAGCCGTCAGTTCCAAGGATCCTCACCCTCACTGCATATGATATCAGGGAACTTGCTGGCAGAAAAGATAAGATGATGCTGGCGTTGTACGAAATTTATGGTGAGAAGACAGAGCAGAAACTGCGCACGCATGCGCGTAAACTCGTAGCTTTGAACCCCCCTAGCTCCCTGCAACAGATCCAGAAATTAGGCAACATTTGATATGTTCTTCTTTGGGCATTAAACTCTTAATTCATCATTTCAAAAAGCTTATCTATCCAACACTTCCTTATCTCAGATTGCTCGATGACGTCATTTTACGCAGTTTCTGCTCTGTCTGGTGAGAATGTAGCCTGCGTCGCAGACCCAATTCTCCTTTTGGAATTGGGTCTGCGACGCAGGCTAGTGAGAATGACTCTTGTCGTCTGAAAATAAGAATGTTTGTAGCACTGTCCTTGTTGTAAAGCGTGAGACGCACTGAATAACGTAAAAATATTTTCAAAATTAAATACTGTTTTATATTCATTGAAAGGGGGTCTATTAAGGCTGGATCTCCACTAGGCGGGAAAATGTCGAGGCGGAAAAATTTCCGGCAATCTAATTAGCTGATCGAATTGTCGCAGCGGCAAAATGTCGAGCCGCGAATAGTAAGAATAAGTGATACACTTTTTGACATATCAAAGAGCTTCTGGCAAGAAAAAAGATCTGGTTTGTAAAGACGTCACACAGGAAATGAACTGTTGAAATGTATAATGTTTCGATTCAAAGAGTTTGGTGGTTCTTTAGCATACTATTTTTCCATTTTAAGAGTATCAAGCTCATTTGGTTTCAGGGATTCTTGATTCAACAGCAACATCCACACTAGGACAATGTGCCAGGAGATTTTCAATACGCGATGGGACAGGATCATTGAAGTAAGTGCAAGCAAAATTCTCTTTGCAAATAAGGACGAGTATACGTTCAACCTTTGCTACCAGTTCTTAAAAGCAATCTATCATAAGCTAGAAACAATGCAAAATTTATTTTACTGCATGGCCGGTAGAGAAAAAATGAATGATATTTTGGAGCATCAAACTGAAAGAGTCTAAGTTTCTGGAGGAATGTGCAATTTCTTGTTGCCAAACAATTCTACAGCCTAGTAATTCGGAGAGCTGACATTTTTATCATAAATACAAGAACCGAGGTATGAACAGATGAATACAACTATCTAAAAGGCACGATGTACGGTATACCTATCAACAGATCAAGCTGTTGTGCAAAATTTACCTTGCAGTGAACAGCTTTGCTGTAATTGCACTTTTCTTTTCAGCTATCATTTCGCACTGTTAGCTCATTTTAGCAGTTTTAGCTCATCTTTTTCGGTCCAGATGCACGCCGGCCTGCTAGGTTTTCAACGTAGGTCTCGCTTTTATAATTGTACAATTATCACCTGTTTGATATTGGCAAATCATTTAAAATTCTTGTGTTTCAATTGCAGGTGTATCTTCTGGGAGATAGTAAGTATTGCTTCAATGATCTGTGATGAAATCTAGCTGGCAATATTTCCATATTTAGCATGACATATTAGATATTCACTACGAGCCAAATTAGTTTAAAATTGGGTGCGCCACAAACACTATCCACTTTAACAGGCTGCTCCGACAAATCATCGTACACTGGACTGATTCCGATGATTTATGATTTGGTCTTTAGCGAAAGCTTCAATAAGATCCTAGGATTTCTTGGAAAACTTCTTGGTCTCAGAGAATTCACGTTATTGGAAACACTGAAAACGATCAAAAAGTCGATTGAATTTTCCAAACGCTCCACATTAATGGAGAATGACAAAACTTTTTCGTACAATAAACGTTTCATAAACCAGATTGGATTGCACATTTTAAAAATTTAGGGTTTTTGTACCATTTGGTGTAAAGCTACGTTAGATTCTACCTTTTCTTTATCTAAAGCATTTGAATTGCAAGTGTCATCTAAAGAAGGGACCAGATGAACTGGTGTCTTTTTCTTCTTTTGACGGCACAGTAGAATGTAACAAATTTTTAAGATCTATTTTTGTGATGTTGATTGAAAAAACTTTTTCATTTTAATTCAAAGATTGAAAATTTGCGAAGCTATGCTTTTGAAAAACGGAAGCTTACACAAATCGTTCTGAAATGAACTGTACGTTTCTTCTCAATAGGATAGACCTTTTCCGCAGTTAAGACGAGGAGCTTCGATAAGGTGAGTCAAAACGTTCTAATATGTATTTCAAGTGAAACATGCAATTTTATTCGATTCATGAAGAAAGCACTTTGCTAGGCAGTTCAAGTCCAGGATGTCTCATTCGAATTCGCAGAGATAAACTTCAGGTTTTGGAGGGTTCTTATCGAACAACTAGTTGGAATATTGCAAAAAATCTCAACCAAAACTTGAAAACTAACCTGGACTTATCCGCAAGTCGAAATTTGTTTGGAATTCTCCCTTATCATTGGCAAGAACCTTTGGTACTGCTCTTAGGAACCACTAGGAAGCTTTCAAAATCAAAATTGCAGAATTTATTGGTATCACTGCCTATATTGTCATTTTAAGGTATTTCTCCGAAAATTTGCTTTATGTGTCATCTAACCCCTTTTTCTGAAAGCGCTGTTTACATTCTAAAAGTTTTCAAAAAGTTCTAACAATCATTAAAACGAAACAAAAAGAGAAAAATCTAGAACTATAGACAAGCGAAATTTTTTCATAAAATCAAGAAACCAAACGCTGATCCAAGGTTCCCAAAGGAAATGTGCATTTTGTATTTCAGATGTGTTGGTAGGATCTGCAACGATATGTTCCAATGCTTGTCTATACGCATTGCAATACAATCAGAGATGAACGATGCAAAAGTCCGACAAAAGCAATCTAAAGACGTTATTCAGAAGTTTCTTGTTACAAGCAGAGAATTCTAATCACAGAAGGACTTGCTGTTAACCTAAAGTTGTTGCATTAACATGTGTTGAGTTGGCAAAATGGGCAAAATTGGCTTGCAGTTTGTTTTTCCCATTTCAAGTCATGTGACCATCGCGGAGTTTGGCCCCAATTAGGGCCAGGTTCTCAGAGTAATATTATGAGGCTCCGTTGACCGAAGCGTCATCATTAAGTCAAAGAGCACAGGGCAACAAGAGACTCATCTTCATCAGAGTCTTTTGATGACTCTGTCTTCATAAGTCTAGTTGGTTGTGGTTAGTGACAACTTTTTCATCTCGAAAGAAGATCGATAAACCTGCTCAAATTCCAGCCTTAGATGGCATGGAAGAGAACCGGCCTACTTTCCAGTCAACATTTTAGATGTGATACAAAAGGCTGAAGTTGTACGTCTTTCAGAGAATACGAATTGTTTAAACCCAAAAACATATCTCTCCTGAGTATTCTGCAAAATGTTATTTATAATATGTGAATTCCTCTATGCCCTATCAGTTGTTGGTTTCTATTGAATATTTAATACCCGTTTCTTTCTCGTGCCATCTACAGCTTGAATTTGAGCAGGTTTATCGATTTTCCTTTCGACATCAGAAAATAGTTGCAAACCACATCCAAATTAAAGCTTTATAATATTGGTTCATTGGTTCAACAATGATACATAATTTTGGGAGGACAGGGGGCAGCTAACATGTCCATCATTAATTTGTTAATTGCAGACTTCCTCTAAGTCTTGTTTATTTGGCTACTCAAAGGCAGTCACTATGAAGGAGTGAGCAAGTTAAGTGAATGGAGAAGGGTCTCCACTTACTACAATAACTGCTCCATGGGTCATTGATCTTTTGCCTTACTGAACAAACAAGACTTTGAGAAAGTATTGTTTGTTTGTAGTGAATATAAAAACAATATTGTAGATGATATGGTAGATCAAATTGAATATAATGTTGTGATAAATGATTATTATTTATCCATTAAATTTACTCAAAAGGCAAATTGAAGTTCCTAACAACAACTTTAACAGCATGATGTATGTCTCTTTCCCTGTGACTGAAAGGCTCACTACAGTATACCCTCCTTGTAATGTTAACCACAGAAGATGTTCAAATTCAACTTGCATGTTTACAAGGCTGTTTTCTGATGTATATAATTGATGGGGCCAAGAAATTCTCTGGCAAAAGATGGTCCACATACCAAAGATGCCTATTTGGGGCAATTTCTACTGGTTGGTTCTATGCAGGCTCACTACCAATCTATACAATATGATCCCACCTCAAAATAATCTATGATCTTGATGAAACATCTCTTGATTTGTATTGGATACCTTTCATTCTTAAGTCTCTGATAACATGGTTTGGCAAGTTCCCACTAACTGATACTGCATAACAACCAGGCTTCAGTTTATCTACAAAATGAAAATTTAACATTTATATACATCACATTTTACCTTTTTGTCTTGATATCTCACTTAATCCTGAATAAAATTCACAGCTTTTTGGAGGAAGATTACAGTAGCTGTTCTAAAGAGGTACTCCTATTTGATAAATCGGATCACAGGGCTGCAAAGTTGATCTTAAGGAGATCATAGACCAAACTTTTTTGAAGTTATAGCTACAGTAATCTTGTAATTGGTTTCAAAATTAGCAAACTTAGCTCTTTCTATTACTGCCTGATTTGAAGCTACTGCAAACAGAAACCATTTATTTATTTTGTTTTTGCATATTAGCTTCTAGTTTGGTTATCAATGTCAGAAAGGAATGCAAGCCGTAATATACTTAAAAGAAAAATGAAAATTCTCAGTTTCATACCATAGAAAAGCATCTTGTCATCTAAGGTAATTTGTCCATGAAAGTACAGCTGTGTATACACTCTGTCATAATATGCTGACAACTTGCTGATGAAGAGCCTCAAACAGCGCACTGTGATTGGTAAAATTTAACTGATCACATGCAAACTAAGGGTTGAATTTCATAACAATGCTGCTTGCTGTGGTTCAGCTCTAAAACTGAAACTGCAAGTAAGTCATCAGTCTGCTTGTATTAAACCTTGCTAACGCAAAATTGTAGTTGCTGGAGTGATCACATGCAATTTCACGTGAAACTGGCATGCCCCCAGTGAAGCTGCTGTACCTACATGGACACATTACCTTTTAACATATCTGCATCATGGACAACATTTGATCAAAATGAAAACTTTATGAAAAGGCCTAACAATCGAGTTTTGGTGATTCTTTTATGCAGGAATACTTATTGGGACACCCTGTAGTTTGTACAGCAGTTCATGAATAATGAATTCATTGCTGTACCTATCCTTTGCCATTTTGCAACCCAGCTGTCATCTGGACTCATCATTGATATCACCCTGGGAAATAGAGATTAAATGTGATAAATGCAAACAAGAAAGGTCTACATGACGTAATTTTCCATAAGAAACTACTGTTAAGAATTTGGGCCAGTACTGAAAGTTTCTTAAAATTGTCAGATTTAAGCTACTCAGAGCTTCTTATGAGTTTCTTAAAGCATTCATGACAATCTTCATGTTCATTACCTGTGTGCCCTTGTAAAAATGTCAAAACAAGGTTTTTGAAGCCTTTCCCATGTTTAGACACTTCCAAAGTACCTTATGAGTAACATGATAACGGAAACAGTGAAAATAAAGTAAAAATATGTTGATGATTTCCTTCACCAAAATAAAAAGATTCTTAAAGTCATATTTTCCCAGTATATACAGTAAAATACTTGAGTTTCTTAATTTCTGGTGACCTGGGAGTTGAGTTTCTTATAAGCAGTTTTTTTTTATAAAAAATATGTTTACTGAAAACATTTTAGTAACTACTCATCTTTAAAAATTAGTCATTTCGGTTTGTATTGCTTCAATTTTCATGAATGGTGAAACAGCGAATGGTATAAAAAATTTATTCCTTTTACATTTTTACAGCATTAGGATTCTTCAAAGAAAATCAAATCAATAAACTCTTACCCATCAAAATTAGAACTGGTACAATTCAT
The DNA here is from genome assembly GCA_964020215.1 of Aurelia sp. 3 sensu Dawson et al. (2005). Classification (NCBI taxonomy): domain Eukaryota; kingdom Metazoa; phylum Cnidaria; class Scyphozoa; order Semaeostomeae; family Ulmaridae; genus Aurelia; species Aurelia sp. 3 sensu Dawson et al. (2005). Next base: position 18,386,137 of record OZ026584.1, read on the forward strand.
TACAAATTCTCTGTCACTCTTCATGTGTAAAAATCGTTCACAGTTATCACAACCATCTCTTTCAAACTGGTCTATGGTCTGCAATGAAAATGCACAGAGAATGATAGCAAGCAAAACCTGTTGTATGGTACTGTAGGACCATCAATGGCAAGCCAGACTGATAACTTTGCAAAGTGCGCGCAGAAGATGCACGTCTGGCCATTGTTTTTAAGCAATAAACTATTGTTCTTCCTGGAACTGTGCGCGGAAGAAGTTAGCAGTCTGGATGGCAAGCAGCAAAAGGTTGACGCCAAAGAAGAAAACGACTTAAGGAAAAGGCTCTAGATAATGAAGCTACTCAACAAGGTCATCAGAGTACAAATTATGCATAACCAAATTATGTTGCTTCCTATCGCATCTTACTCAGTCATCCATTGTTTCTGAATTTCTAGTTTCAGAGTGTGAGGCAGTGCCACAATCAGTTATGATAATACTGTTTGCAGGACAGCATTCCATATGTTGCTTTCACCATATGCGGTGGGCAAGATATTCGCAAATAATGGAACAAAGCAATGCAAACAACAGAATCTTTCGTTCTTGGTGGCAGGATCTGTGGTAGGACAACAGAGAACGAAAAAATTGCTCCTTGTGCACTGCTGGACACATTTTCTAGCCTTTTTGGCCAGACTGGAAAGTTTGAACTGCGCGCGCGCGATATCTTGCGCGCGCAGGAATGTAGGCGGTTTTCAACCTTGGCCGCGCAGTTGGCAATAAACAAAGAATCTATTGTTTAATCTCCTAAGGATCTATTGTTTTAATCTATTGTTCTCAACCGCGAATTTTCAGCGCAGTCTTACGTAGGCCATCATCTCAAATTGCCCGCGCAAGATGCAAACTTTCCAGTCTGGCTGTTTGGCAGAAATAGAATGCTTTTCTCAAATGGAAATTTTGCGTGAAAATCAATGCTTTACCAACAGCAAAACTGCACAGCGAGCCCTTTTGAATCCATGTATTGTAAGAAAATATTTTTAAATGCCTCTTGAGTTGTGTGTGTTGGCCTAGGGTATCGGCGGCATTTGTCGGACGGCGGCATTTGTCGGACACTTATGGAATCACTTCCGCTAAACAGATGCAAGCACTCACAAAATAAGCATGAATCGCACTCACCACCTTCATCATGTTATACTCTGACCTTTTTGTACAAAAAGAATTTAAATAACAAACTTTGGACTGGGCCAACATGCCCACGAAGACCAGAAACCCATCGTGCGAACTTTCAAAAATGGCGACGAACACTCACATGAACAACAACATGCCTCAAGATCGGGATCTCTCGGGAGGTCAGCTTGAGTGCGAAGACTGGACCAATGATTGTTATGCATTGTTTAACTTGTAATAAATTACATAAACTAACAATGGACTCGATCGGAAGTGACAATCGCATTGACAGAGGGGTCTTGAAGGGAGAGGTTTCAAAAAACATTGGCGTCATTTGTCGGACACCATTGAAGTTATCCATCATCATTCTCACAGAATTAGTTACTTTTATGCATGGTAATGATGTTCACTGCCTTATTGAATTTATTGAATGAGAATCGATGATATTTAGTTGCCGAATAAAATATGATAATTTACTTTTCATTTCTAATGGTGCATGGTTAATTTATTCATAGCAGGAATTTCTGCCATGGGCCTAAGGTAAACACGTCTAGCAAAGGGGAATTTCAAGCGCAGAGAAGAATTACCTTGCAGTTAGAATAACTCAAGATAAACTCGAGATAAACATTTTATCTATAATAATGGCGGCTGGAAGATTTTGCCTCCATCGAAAGGGTCAAATTCATGTTTAAGATACGTGTCCGAAAAATGCCGTCACAGGGCGATAAATGACGCCACGATGATCGCGGGTAAAAACTGATGCAGATAACTAACGAGGAAAGATATTTTCAGGAAAATCAGGTAATATGCCGATGAAAGAGCAACACCACACCTGAATACCTTAACTTCTCGTTCTTCAGTTTGGTTTCGGAGTCGTAAATGCGAGAACCTAAACCGTCCGACAAATGCCGCCGATACCCTACTAAAAATTTACGACGAGGGCAATTTGTCATTAAACTATTCGAATTGCATTCTTTTGTTTCCTTACCTTTACCATAGAGCACACCAAGCAGGCTCTAAGGTTTCTCAACTCCTTGGGAATACTGTCAAAAGACATTTTTATTGCTTGACGTATGACTTCTCTTCACTTGCCTCTTTCTTGAATGTTGGTTGCTTCGTTTCTTGTGTTTAGTTGAATTGCATTGAGCCATGTTTGAATAGCCTCTCTTCCAATTAAATGCTCCTTCGCAATATCGCAGCAAATAGCTATGAATATTAACGGTCAAAAGTCATGTTACATATTACAAGACAGTTGCAGATTTGAATCTCTTTTTCCCTGAAACACCTTATTGGTTCTGGGTGCATTTTCAGTGAAATTTCAGTTGCTGGAAACACCAATCCTCGCTGCTGCAACTGTTGTACCTCTGCGAAGGAAATAATTCAATTCAACTAAGATGTTTTGAAAGCTGCGAAGTGAACAGAACAAGATGGCGTCTGCAGAGTCCAGGACTTTGAACTTCAACTTCAATGTCGGTGTTCTTGGCCACGTAGACAGTGGTAAAACATCGCTTTCGAAAGCAATTAGCACAACTGCTTCGACTGCATCGTTTGACAAGAATCCGCAAAGTAAAGAGCGAGGAATCACGCTCGATCTTGGATTTAGCTCCTTCGTAGTGGCAGCTCCAGAACAAATTTCAAAGGATGGTTATGAGAATCTGCAATACACACTTGTTGACTGTCCTGGCCATGCATCATTGATTCGAACAATAATAGGTAAAAGACGTTCATATCTAAATGACTTGCTCTTGAAGTCAGATAAAGGCACGGTGCTTGTTGTTCGGCAAAGAACTCTTTGCATAGAGATATTCAAAACAGTGAAACATTTAAACCCACCTTTTATGCAGAACATTTTTAAATTACGGTCTTCAAATTATTCATTAAGAAATCCAAATAACTTAGCTCATGTTAGGCCAAACCAAACAACATTACCAACCAGACAGAATAAAGTCAGCAGAAAATTTGGAAAGTTTTAAGGATTTGATAAAACAATGGAATGGTCCCAATTGCAAATGTAGTGCCTGCAAATGACTACCAAATTAGTTTTAATTAGTTGTGTATATTTGAAAATTTATTTATTTTGTTTATAGCTTTTGTTTTTGTAAATTCGATTTGGATTAGTTGACTTGTATATATTTATATCCTAAGTGTATATATTGTTAGCTACTGTAAATGATCGAATTGAAATAAATTACACAAAGCGACATTTTAAGTGAAACTCACATTACAAGACCAAGAAAGTATATTTTGCAATCACTTGTCCTTCATCATGCAATATAATACATACAGTAGGTACAAAATAGCTGGACAATGGTATGAGGATGGTGACAGGTAAAATGTACCACAGAGGTAGATCCAGGTACAAAACCATTCAAAATGTCCAGAACCCTGGTCAGTACTAGGGATCATCTGAGCTGGAAAACAGTACCATGTTACATAATAAATTATGGGAAAATACTGGCAAAATCCTGGATTGCAAAATTAATTATCCATTGTTCCATGTCCTCAAAAATGTCTCAGAGAACTTCCTACCAGTGCCTTGTACCAAAAGTTTCAATAGATACCAAGTACACTACTGCCTACAGGCCAGTACCCCTGCACCATCCTCAGGTTTGGTTTGGTTTGATTTGAAAAATGAGATTTCAATGCACTTTAACAGTTGGTTGGCACTGTTCAGAGTACATTTCCTAATTACCAATTACTCCAATGTGTGTACCAAAGCCACATATAATTAGTATGAGCCGAACCATTAGGGTCTACAAAACAAAAAGCTTGCTACAGCCACCCAAACAATCCCGTTTATCCGCTATTCAAATAAAATATGAAATTTGTGTCAACAAAAGCACCATAACTTTAGTTATAGAGAACTGGAAACCATGGTAGCAAGGTTTGGCTCTTTATTTGTAGACCTTTTCTTCTCTTGCATAGTGGGTCTACTTGTTGGGCAAAATAATTCTTTAACTGGTGTCAAATAGCTTTATTTTTGTAAAACTAAGTAAGTGCCAACTTTGAATGAATATATGAATGAATGAATGTATGAATGAATGAATGAATGTATGAATGAATGAATGAAATGAATGAAATGAATGAATGAAATGAATGCTTTAGATAGATAGATGCTAGGTATGTTTAATATGAAAGGAACCCATCCCAGCAAAATTAGATAATTCTGGCCCAAATGGGTTAATAATGATGATCCTTATTAACAGGACAAGGGCTTGCCCTTACAGGAGTGCAAGAATTGATGGCACCAAACATGGTACCAGGACTATTCTGATAACGTGAAAAGGAATATGTAATGAGCCCCTGATATGCCCCAACTGTTGACAGGTTTTTAAAGGGTTTGTGCAAGGCTAAAAGCCTGCATTTGCGCAAGGCAGAAAAATCTAAAAATAGCCCATTAAAATTGATGGCCCACACGTGTTGTTGATAATCTATAGCTAAAGAGACAATGCTGTGTTTGCGCATTTTCCGTTCTATTTATAGAGCAGCCTATTTACACTCCCTTTAAAGACAAATGACGGATATATAGCCTCTAGTTTAAATATAGAACAAAAGAAGGGCGCCTGCCACCATTTGTCCAATTATTTTGATAATCTCTCAAGATCATCAAATACAATGGAATACAATAGACTATATTTAGATTGCCCAGGCCCCTGATTTAAGTTGCCTTATATCTCCGTCATTTGTCTTTAACTTTTTATTGAACTTTATCCAAAGGAGGTGCACAGATTATTGATATGATGATGCTTGTTGTCGATGTCACAAAAGGTATGCAAACACAAACAGCAGAATGCCTCATAATTGGTGAAATTCTATGTGACAAGATGATTGTGGTACTCAATAAAATAGATATGTTAGAGAGCAGTAAAAGGGATGCTTCAATTGAAAAGGTAATCCAAAGTTTTTAGTTGGTATTTTTCAACTTTGATGTCACTGCATTAGAAAACAGATTAAGAAAACCATTCATTCCCTAGTATCCTATTCATTTCCTTCATCAAACACTTGTATAACATCATTTTGCTGTCCTCCCTTCAAATATTTCTACCTTAATCGTTCTGAGAAACTTAGACAGCAGAGACAACAGACAACCATGAACTCCATGCGTCTTACATAGGGCAGCACTTGCTTAACAATATTAACAGACAATCATGATGATTCTGTCTACGATTTCTGTCTTTATTTGGCGTTGTGACAAAAGGATCTCGAAAATCATCTCTCTTGATAAAACCTTAAAGGTCTCATCTTATGGTTTCTTTCATATTTCATCTCCCTAGATGAAGAAACGAATGTTGAAAACATTGGAAAATACACGTTTTGCAAATACTACAGTTGTCGCCGTTGCTGCCAAACCAGGTGGTCCTGATGCTCATGAAGCAGAATCAATGGGAGTTACAGAGCTTGTGGATGTCCTAAACAGAAATGTGTACGTTCCAAACAGGGATTGCACTGGTCCATTGATATATTCTGTGGACCACTGTTTTTCAATCAGGGGACAAGGAACTGTAATGACGGGAACAATTCTGAATGGCAGTGTTTCCATAAATGACACTGTAGAAATACCATCTTTGAAAGTTACCAAGAAAGTCAAATCGATGCAGATGTTTAGAAAGCCAGTTCAGAAAGCTTTGCAAGGCGATAGAGTTGGTATATGTGTCACACAGTTTGATCCGAAGCTTCTAGAAAGGGGGCTTGTCTGTTCCCCAGGGGCACTTCCAACTTTATATGCTGCAATAATTCAGGTGTCTAAAATCCCGTACTTCAAAAGCAAATGCGAAACGAAGTCAAAGTTTCATATTACAATAGGACATGACACCGTTATGGCAAGATTGACATTTTTTGGGCCTAAGAGTCGTGACGAGTTGCCCAGTGACCAATGGGATATTTCAGCGGAGTATCGCTATGAAGAGGAACTACTGGACGCGACTCAATCTTTCAATCTGAAAGGAGTCAAGAAACCGATAACCCAGTATCTTTTATTAGAGTTCGAAAAGCCTGTTACGTGCAGTGAATCATCACTTGTGATTGGTTCACGGCTTGACACAGACATCAACTTGAACACATGTCGTCTTGCCTTCCATGGTAAACTCGTTGAGGCAATTAAAGACAAAGATTATCAAAAGAACTTTCTGCCAAATCTAAAGATCTTCAAAATGAAAAACAAAGAAGGAGTTGTTGAGAGAATGTTAGATGATTACACATTGATTGTAAGGTCGCTCTTCAAGAAAGAAACAAATTTACAAATGTTTCTTAACCTCAAAGTGAAACTGTCCACCGGGGAGGAAGGTCTCGTCGAGGGAGGGTTCGGTCAGAGCGGGAAGATTAAAATTAGGGTTCCAGCCGGTCTTGGAGATCAAACCAAGCAACAAATTGCAGCGACTCAAAAGAAAAAAGGCAAGGGTAAACAAGAAGAGAAGACTCCTCCAAATGAAGATGAAGTGGCAGAAAGAATTAAAGTAAAACTTGAATTTAAGAAATATATTTTTGATTCAATGCACAAGATAATCCAAACATAATTTAGAAATATGAACAGTTTTCAAGGAGTAATAAATGAGGATATAGGAAAGTGAAATATAAAAATAAGACTTTTGTAAAAAGCAAATTTAGCAAATGAAAATCGCTGAAAAAAGAAGCTTTGTCTCCTTTATCATTACCTCAAATATTTTCGAAATGGTGCAGAAATTAAAACGACAATCATTAAATTAATATTTAGGGAAGCAAGATCCTGAGTTTGCAAAGAACAATTTGTAACAAGATTTCAATTGTGCATTAATTTAACGTTCAAGCAGGATCAAAGTTTGTTTGCAGATCAGCTTCTTTAAGTACGCGCACATTCCATACCTCTTATTTATCAAAACTTATCGAACGCTTCTTGTTAAAATGCTTAGAAAACGCTTACATGATTACGGACTGGCTGCTTTCAGTAAAAACATACGCAAATCCGATGCTTCCTTCTGAATGACCTCTCTGCAATGCAAGCTAAATTCTACAAAGCCGACAGCTTTCTCTTGATTTTACAGAACTTTTCAAGCCAAAAGCTATCTCACATGAAACTACAGAGGCACGCAAAACAGAGCAAATCACTATTATCGAATATCATTTATAACCAAAATTGTTCTCACAAAAATCTTTGTTATATAAATTTACAGGAAACTTACAAACTTCAAAATGAGAACCAAGAATTCTACAGTAAGTTCAGTATACTGTAAGGGTCAGATTGTATGCCTGAAAGCGTCCGAGTTAATAGCTGAACCAGATTCCCAGGAATAAGAACACCTGAAAAAAAGCATGAAAATTGATTTAACAACGTTTATGCTTTCCAGATCAACATTTTGCACTCAGGTATTACGCTAGTATGTAGAGGGGAGGCCTTAGAGACAGTCAAAAGTGAGAAGAAGCAGGTAACGACAAACCTTTGATGAGTGGTAAAAAATTTCGAAGGGACAAGCAAAGGAGATTTCTGTTGAAAAATTTATTTTCTATCGGATTTCAAGGCTTTTTCGGGGAAAACTATTCGTACAGAAAATTAGGAATTCTATCGAAAGTGTACGAGATGTTTAGAGAGAAATATGCGCCTCGAAAACTCCTGTCTAATCACCCAAGGAAACTGCCCAACAAGCACAAAAGCGAATTTGATGAATGACAAGTTTAAAGCCTTGAGCAAGAATCAAATGCTGCTTCCAAATATTTGGACGTAAAGGTGAAGTTTCGGTTTTTAGCGCCAAGCGCTGGGATCGCAGATGTGGCGAAGCACTAATCGAGTCCGCGACCCCTTGTCATGACGCTCAAGTGGTGGGGCCCTGTCGGGTATCGAACCCACTCCACCTGACTGTTCTGACTGCAGTCAGAGGATTACACCGCTGCGCCACAACATCGTAAAAACGGATCTAAATCTATTTTTGTTAAGCAGCCTTGCCAATTTTTGCTTCCCCAGTATGTTTCTTTTGCAGATTTTCTGAAAATCGTCATGAAAATTTCCTGAGACAAATTTAGCTCATGTAGCAAATGTGCTGCAAAAAGGGTTGGCAAATCTCATCAGAAAATAATCTAATAATTTGTCAAATGAATGCCTACCAATTTGGCCAAACATAAAAGAAGGACGTTAGAACTTAAATATTCCATTTCCAAACTAGCCAATTCAGGCATGACATTATTGACCAGTTTTACATTCCGCTTCCATGCGACATTTTGCTTGTTCTCGCTAGTTCAAAAATCAAGCAAGTTTGCTGTGACTGGAATCCGAGGAAAATATCTAACGTGCGTAAATGGTAATGCTGGTTCACACGGAGACTTCAAACAAAATACAGAACGGTCCAAAACATACCAACAACTTTATTTCCATCATCCAGCTTCAATCTGATAATTTGCATTTTGCCACTTGTTCCAGGTTGAGTTGATAATATGGCACCTAACTTGTTCCAAACACTAAGCACTGAGCCAGCCAATACATAACAAGTCCGTTTTCGCATTCCAACTTCACAATCAAGTCCTAAGATTCTTTTCTTGCATTTGCCTTGCCTGAAATAAAAATAAGACGAAATAGATGGCACGGAAATAAATATATATACATTAAAATAATATAAATTCTTTATATATTTATGATCTCCAAATTGTCAAATGTCGCGGGAATGAATCTTACAGAACGTCGTGAAGTATGAACAATCACTGTGCAAGTTGGATGATTTTCAACAAGAAAAAGCAATAAACTGGGTCTTGCTTTCAAGAATAAGAAGTCTCAGTAAAAATTGGGCATCGAACAGATCTGAGAGCTTGGCGCCGCTCAACATAGTTTCCTCAACCCGATTTCCGTAAGACCGTGCATACATCTTTCTTATAACTTTAACTCTCATTACGGGTTTTAAGCGCCAAATTTTGCGAAATTGTCTCTGCTTTGGTTACACCCTATTAAAAAATTCATTCCTGAATATAGCTCGAAATTTGAATATCTTCCAGTTCTGCACGAACATCAAAGTCACGAAAATCCTCCAATTCTACAAAAATCTATGGAAAGTGAAACCGCTCTTACCAGTACGCATGTGTACAATTATTTTCTGAAAATGCATATTGATCATTCCAAAGTGACTCAGCTTCAACATCAGATATCTACAAAAAGAATCGTATTTTATGTCTGATCTTTGCCCCTCTCCATTTCTTATTTAATACATTCTGCTCAAACAATGCGTTACAAAAATGACTCAATTAAAGCCTGCGAACTAATCGCAAATCAAAATACGCACTGGAAACACTTTTCCCCTTCACGTGGCAGCCACATAAAGCTTTCGTTTATAGCTTCCTGGATAGATGAACATTTCCCTCAGGAGAATAAATTGAAGATGGTGAAAAGATTGTTCGGATACGGGGTGGAGCAGATCTAATGCCAAGTGGTGGCTGGGAAATTTTTAAGAATTTGAAACGATGCAATGAAATCTATTGTGAGGAAATATATACAGCGTGTTTTCAGCAAGACGTTAATCGCTTGCATTGCCAGACAGAAATTAAGAAAATGAAATAAGTATCGCGTTCATCATACTCTCTCTCTGGGGTAAAAGGAGATTCCTTTCAAGTTCTGTTCGAACAATTAATTTGCAAAAATAGAGGAACAAAGTGGAATTTGCATTAACAGACACTTCTATAGAACGGAAACCGAAAAAGAACGAACAAATATCTTTGTTCTAAGATTTGTCACATGGTCATTTCTATGTAAAAGTAACCACCACACAGCGGACACCTCTCTACAAAACGGAAAACAACATTAGTCCAAAAAATTGTCCGGTATATAAAGGTCCTCTGTAACATCTTCCACGTTAAATTTCATAGGTGCAAAGATTTGATGCATATGCTCTCTCATCGAACTTCAAAGCAAGTAGAGCCTTACCTTCGTATACTTCCTCTGAATATCCGGAAGTTGTTCCTGTTTCGGTTGAAGGCCAATATTTGATCGATATAGTCCATAAAGTTTCTTCTTCGAAGTTATTGGGGCTCTTTTGACTAGTACTGCCATTTTTTTACCCATGCGAGCTGTGTTTGTGTGATAGAATCCTTCTTCGGGATGTGTGCAGCTCAAGAATATATCATATGCTCGATGCCAAGGCATCCCACGCTCAATGCTCACCTTGAAATAAAACAAGAGTCTTGTCAGTGATGACTCAGATTGCGTTCACACGATGCCGGCACATTTTGAAAACGATGAAAAATGTGACGGTAGCAGAATTTGAGCTAGCGTTCACACGATGCCGGAACAATTTGAAAACGGTACGAGATTTGACAGTAAGAGACTCTTTGCAAGACTTTGACGCCAAAGATTCGTACCTGCACCCTAAGAATCGATCATTCTCGAAAAATGTTCTGTTTTCATCACTTTCAAGTGTTCACACGATGCCGTTTCCGAAATGTGCCGGTTAGAGTTCCGTTTTCAAAATCTACCGTTTTCAAAATCTGCCGGCAAAAAATGTGCCGTTTTCGTGTGAACAGGAGGCCTATCCGTCGAATTTTTCACCGTTTTCAAAATGTGCCGGCATCGTGTGAACGCAGTCTCAGATAAGCTAACGCGGCAAAGATGCTTCGAAACTGGCGACTTCCTAGGCACAAAACCCAATAATTTGGCATTTTCCTGCATTTATTTGGTGTTATTTTGAGTCTACATGGTAAAGGGAAGACGTTGTATACATTGTAGCAAATTACTTTGTCTGATTCTCGACAGACAAACCAATGCAATCAATTAAAATATATTTTAATGAAAAAAATTTCTCCTGAAATTTCCTATAACATGGAATCAAATATTCATTTAATCAAGTATTGATATTCCCCTTCATATTATTCAATCTTGCTTAACAACGAACTCTTCGAACTATGTTACCAACTAGCATAAGTATGGACGATTCGTAAGAGGCATTGAAGAAAGCCACGGAACATTTGAGACACTGCAAACCTAATTGCCCATCTGGTCGATTACGAAATTTAATTCCCAAATTTCCCATTTTTTCCAGCTTTTGCCGCAAAGCTATGATTAGTATAAAACAATCAGAGATGATATGATGATATAAATGAGGCAAAAACAAGGTTACTACAAGCAATCAGTCCATACAATACTTACTGTTAGAAGATCAGTTGTCACTTCACCGCATGTAGAAGTACATGAAAAGGTTTTTACATTCAGTTTCTTTACAGATTCGCCTTGCGAGCCAAGATCTGTTAATGAAACAAGGATTACGTCAAAGGGATGATGTTGCCATTTTTCCTAAATCCTTACTGTAAAAGGATTCGACTTGCTTAATCGCTCTAAGGGTATAGGCCACCGCTACATCTTCTCAAAATGTAGTAAACGTAAGCGTCTTTGTGAGTTGCAATAACAACCTGGCATATGCAGGCAAGAAGCACGGGGGACCAAATGCCCCAGCTCCTGGCACCAACGCAGTCAGGCGGCCAGCACTGTGACGTTGCGAATGGACACAAGCCGGCTCTCAGCGGCCCTGGATCAAGTCTAAAGTATTTCTCCTGAGTTGCATTTCAAGCACTAACAAATAATTTACAAGAATGTAACGTAAAGCTGTGTCAAGCTCACCTAAAATGCCTTCATCCCATCTTCCACTTCGCTTGGCTTCTTTGATAATTGTATTCATGGTCTCCATGAAGTATGTGAACAATGCATTTTGACTTCCGACACTGAGCCCTAATATTCGGTTCAGGAAGCGAGAAACCTTTGTGTAATCTACGGATAAAAATATGAAAACGTGAAAGAATCCAACATACCTCGTAACCTATAAACCATACACAAGGATTTCTTCTTTGACGTAAAAACTTCGTTTGAGATTATCGAAAGTTGATGCCCTCTTTCATGGACCACTATGGTACTTTTCAAAATGAAAAGCTATGGCAAGAAAATCGATTAAAAAATACAATGCTCAATGTTCTATTTAGGGGCTAAAAATTCACGCAGCGGAACTGCCAAAAACAGCAAATACGTGATGGCTTTCTTGCATACAGCATGCACCGTTTCTGTAAATTCAGCTTTCATCCCTCACTCAACAACCTAAGAAAGTTACGAGAATCGAGCTAATGTCACAATGAACACAATAATCGATCAAATAGAAAACTTGCATTTTAACTCACGACTTACCTTTTTCAGAGAATAACAAAGAGTTCTGTGGTCCACGTGTCAACATTCCAACACCTATCAAACCATCTTGGGCATCTAGAAACAAAAGAAAGAACCTTATTCTATTTGGCCATTCTCAACCTAAAGCAGACGCATTGTTCCCTACACAACAAGCATTGTTATGCAATAGCAAATGTATTCGACATGGTAAGGAAAATGTTTGAAAAGGTATTCTGAGAAGATTACCTTTGAGAAAATCTCCTTCGTAGTCTGCTGGGAATGGGACAAGGTTCTTTTCGGTTCCAATTAGAGATTTCAGAGTGACTTCTAATGCGGTCCTTCCATACTAAAATTGAAAAAAAAATGAAACATTCAGTTCAACTCTCGGCATTTAGACTGCCGAAGCTAATGCCATCGACTGCTCAAAGGCACACTGTTATTGCACAGATCGGATGAATAAGACAATCAGGAGGAATAGAATTAGGCACGCGTCGGCAAATACATTGTGGATAATAGCTTCGACTCACGATATAGGCCCCGTTTACACGATACCGTTTTCATTTCATATCGGATTGGCTTCATATCGGATTGGCCTTCTGTTTACACGATACCGTTTTCATTCCATATCGGATTGGCCTCCTGTTTACACGAGAACGCACCAATCCGATATGCTTCATACTGTTTACGCATAAATGAAAACGCTCTGAAAGTGGCATGAAACCAATCCGATATCGTGTAAACGGTCGAATCCGATATCAACTCAGTACGGAACCTCATTATCAATTCTACTAGCCTCGAATCCATTAGGGGAGCTGCGCAGAATGCGCAGTGGAACCATTACCGAATACGGTGAAACCATTACAGTGCAAGGCGAAACGGTATCGTGTAAACAGCACCCCAATCCGCTATGAAACGAAAACGGCATCGTGTAAACAGGAGAAATTTTCATATCGGATTGCCTTACCCAATCCGATATGAAATGAAAATGGTATCGTGTAAACGGGGCCATAGTCCCAGTTATCACGATATAGTCACGATATAATTCCAAGCTTCGACTCGCGATTTTGTCCAAGTTATCGCAACAATAGCAACAACAACAACAACAACAATGAAAACAACAACGACATTTTTTATTACTGCTCAAACTGGGACTTATGGACTTTCATATAAAAATTTGAGACGGAAATGAATACGTGCCCTGTAGAACGAGGCTTCGGAGTAGTCTCAGAAGTGAGGCAAGCAACCCTCAACAGTTAGAAATTCCCATTGCTGCGGTAAAGTTCACGGAAGCTGATTGGCCGTAAAAATGAGGATTTCCTGGTTCACGGTGAAAGGGGGGTGATGAACTAGTAAAGCGCTTTTGAGTATTGGACAATAGTAAAAGCGTTATATAAAACAATAACTTTACTTTACGCAAGAGAATAAAGGCATGGTAATCATTCATATACCAAATATTCTGTTGGTGATTTCATCCTAACAACCAGCCAATCACATTTAGACTTATGCCTTTTCGTCCCTTGTTTCCCTGCGTTCTTTGACTTGCTGATATCACTTGGTCAATAGGGACTCAAAATATTACGCTTACATAATGGGCCCACTTTTTCAAAATGGCCTAAATAGGCGGGAGTTCTCGTACACTCAACAAAATCGCTTCAAAATCTGGTTTAAAGAGCTCGAACATTGAAAAGCGAAGTTTCAGTGCAAAGAATGATGTTGTGTTGACCTACAAAGCGCAAAATGCATACGTTTCAGGTAGTAATCTTCCTCTGCAGAAGCAAAATAGATCCATCGAACTCCAGGCTGCTTCAACCGTTCTTTAAGAGCAACAACAACAACATTCTGAATAGCGGCCCCTGATTGGTTAAAAACTGAATTCTAGCGATTTGATTGGTGAATACGGAACCACCCTACGCGGGCCTAAAGTGGGCCCACTATTTCAGAGTAATGTTATCAGTCCCTCTTGACCAAGGAACGCAGGGAAACAAGGGACGAAAAGGCATCAGTCTAAATCACATTCACAACAATGTGCCTTTAACAGTAACATCTACCATCAATTATCATATTTACAGCACAGAGTAAAAACATCAGAAAAACAATAGTAGAAATAATGCTAATTGTAAAAAATTGCTACCTTTGTGTCAAAATTGAAGCGACTAAGGTCCCTTGATTCTGCAGCTCGTCGATCTCCATGCGTTAAAGCACCCTAAAATAAGAAAATCAAACTGTTAACTGATCTAGAAACAACAACACTTAATGTTAAACAACTCCGATCTGCAGCTTGAGATAAACATTCTATAATATACAATACGTTATCTACTATATATATCTACAAAAAATATCAGCAAGAAAACAAATTAAAAATCATTTTAAAATCAGCGAGTTTAGCCCTCTCGGACTATGTTCTGTTCGGAGTAACTGTCACGAATTTCTTTCAGTTTTTTAGCATATTTTTCAACAAATGTGCATTCATGACATCAAACGTTTATCGTTGCTCAACGTGCGATTAGTCTTAGCCTAATTGCCTGCATTAAAACCACAGATTAGTAGATATATGCATTTAGATTCAACGTCACCTATTTGAATCAATACCCACCAGACTCTCTAATCTTTTGGCAACAATCGATGCAAATCTCTGCTCTCCAGCCAGCTCCGATATAAGAAATAAATATTCTGGTGCAGACACTTGATTCGATCGATGCGTTCTTCCTGTAATGAAAGCAAGAAGTAGACAATAGACCTTTCAACTATTGTTCAAAAGAGTTTAGATAAAGCGATATTTAGCCTGATAACAAAACCCGATCGGATCTGGTTATCAGGCTAGCGATATTTCAAAGGGAATCGTCACAGATGAAAGCTTGCCCGGGCCAGGTCAAAAATAAATCTACTTTACCACGCAACTTAGATACATCCGGTTTCATTGTGTGGCTAAAGAAACAATGGATTTGTGGGCGTTTCTCTGGCCTATTTATAGCAGATACGAGATAAAGCGATGTCTATTCACTTTAATACATTTTTATACGAGTGGTTCAACAGAGTGGCGCAAGACTTTCTAGCAGCACTGTGCACATGCGAAATTCTACAAAATGTGAAAGAATATCGTTCAGTTCACAGTGTTTCGTAGAACAGCTGAAGGTAAACTCACTATATCGAGATCCGAATGGCTACCAAACCTCCAAGATAAAGCAAGCAGACCGATTTGAAACGACGATTTTCAATGCAACTTACCAAATTGCTGGATAGCTTTATCTGCACTCCATGGTAGCTCCAGTGTAATATGGATACGCCGCCTTTGATTCTATACGACAGGAAGTTGGATATCATTACAAGAGATAAGTCTAGAAATCTAAAGGCTACGTTCACAATGCTCCGCTTTCGTTTCTATCTGTTTTTGTTGATGACAACGCTGCCCGTTCACATTGCTCCGTTTTCCAATGAATACGCTAAGAAAACGATAGGCGTTCACATTGCTCCAGCAAAACGGTGTTGTTAATCCCCTTATCAAAACAAAGCCTTTTGCTAGTAGCTGTGAAGAGGGCACCAATCGCGAGTTTGAATAACATTGTAATCAACAACCAATTAACATAGGAATGTGATGCGTTTCTAAATGTCTCTATTTTTTGGCGTTCACACAGAAAAAATATGCGTTTTCATTAGCGTTTTCGAAAAGCTCTGTTTTCACAGCGGAGCAATGTGAATGCGAGGCAAAAACGGATAAGTTTTGCTCTGTTTTCATATGAAAACGGAGCAGAGTGAACGGAGTCTAAGATCAAATTAGTACAGAGCTGAAATCGTAAGAGAGGGGAGGGCCTCTTGAAAACAACTTCTGCTGAACGGATATCCTCTTTACAAAATGATATGTGAAAAAGTATGAGAAAATATTCTACTCATATAAATTATTACAATAACAATATTTCCTTCTACCATACAAATTCTAATTACTATACTACACTACACTACTCTACACTACACTACAGGGACGATACCATGAGGAGCAAAAGATCATGACTACCCCACGGCCAATAAAAAAGACACGCAACATTAAGCTTACATACGACTACACTACTCACGATTTAAAAACAAATGGATACTATGCTAGATTCTGTCTGACATTAGGTGTCCAGTCAGGGTTTCGAAGAAATAAAATGTTGCAACGAGCGCAAAGCGATCGTGAAGTTCAAGATGTATACCTGCCTGACATCTAATGTGAGACAGAACTACAAGGAAAAAGAACATTTTTACGTTAAGGACTTGGTGGTTGCTTGGCACTGATGTAGCAAAAGATTTCAATCAAACCGACTGGTTTCGTGGATGAAACGTAAAGTCAATTCGAGCATATTTCTGTTTAAGTCATTAAAAAGGTCTTGATCACCATATAATAAAAGCTGTGTCCAAGAATAATTGGAAAGAGAAGATTTGAGTCGATGATTCAGTGTACAAGGATCAGAGGCACAAAAACGACCAGGATTGCACATAAGGCACATGGTACATTAAGCCATCAACGTTTAGAAATGCGATAAAAAGAGGAGCAAAGATTTTCAAAAGAAAAGTTGCTTTACCTTCGCTCTTCTGTCAGCTTGTAAAGATATCCCAGAACTAGCTGCTTCAGAAATTACTGCAACGAGCTGATGAGGAAAAGAAATTGAACGTCGAAAACATAGAGGTGCAAAGCTGGTTTTACCCCTGAGAATACTGATGGTCAGTAATATTAAATTCTATATTATTCCATTTCGATATTGCTTGAAAATAAGATATAACTGCATCAAGAGATTCATCTCGAGAGAACCAAAAGAAATCCTGAGGTTGTCCGCCTCTTGCAGTAGTTTCGGTTGGCGACCAGTGCACTCGCCTTGTGGGCATGCTCCGTTGCAAGAGAGCATGCATGCTCTGTCGCATGAGAGCATGCGCACAGGGCAAGCGAGAAGGTTGCTGACCAATACCATTGCAATAGAGGCGGCTTTTACTCAAGCAGAGTGGCAGAAACAGTGGGTGGAACTGAATCTATCCTTCTAAAATGTGTTTTATAGTATTTTTGGCTAGACACGCGGTCTAGTTGTATGTGAAATATCTGGGTGATGGAATTTCTGTCCAAATGGTGATTTTGCAGTTTTTAAGGTCCGCGTGTTTCATAGAGGAATAAAATGGCAGTAGAGATATAAGTACGTGTCGAACAATCAGTTCGGAGTGGATTCATTCCATTCACCGAAATAAATACAGAAAACAATAGACCAGTTTCACAATTAAATTCAATTTGAGGTAAGAGATGTGATTCCCCATACAGCAAGAAATCTATGTCGTATCATCATGTTGCAAAAACACTTACAAAACTATTTCATGCGTTGCTAAGAGCAATGTACGATTTCGAGATTTAGATCCGCATGATATCGAGGCAAGTGATGTTCATGGAAGTATTTCAAAAAAATTGACATCATTGTGAAAGTGGCCTATTGGCAATAGAAAATGACAAGTTTGTCTTCAATTTCTGCTCCCTTTAAGAAAACAGAATCAAGCTCATCAGAAGGAAGGCAGCATAGGTATTCTCAACACTAAATAATCAGTATGCATATTCCTATGTGTTTCATCAATTGAGCTGAGATGTATTGTCAAACTAAAGTCTTTGCAAAGAAAATTCAAATACTTTTTCCCCGGACATGAATCGTTCTTTTTCAGCAATGTTTAAAAGTTCCAACGGCACATCATCCTTGCTTCGAGATTCGTATGTAAATGTACCATCATCTTTCACAAGTACACGATTCTTTCTCCCAGTCATCTTCAAAAACAAAACGATGTTCATATAATGATTTCCCTTCGAGAATATGCGCCTACAAACGGTTCTGTGTTGTACAGGAAAATATAAAGCCCGAGGTCTTAGAAGTACAGACCGAACTTGCGAGGTCTGTGCATTGAAACCAAGGGCTTTATATTTTTCCGTACAACGACAAAACCGGTTGGTATGAGTTTTTATTACCTGACAGCTTCTAATCTTGATTCGCATCATTACTAAAACACACTTTGTTACAGGCATGGCGTTTGAACATACTGCAAACACCAAGGAGTTGCTGTGGCGACAAAAAACGCGTCCTTGTATAGTATTATACAAGGCTACAGGAAACCCGCGGGAAATGCGCGATTAACAAATAGGAGTGGCAGGATTCTGTATTGCCTCGTTTTTGAAATTTTAGTAACATAATAACTGTTAGTAAAACAGAATTGATGAGGGTTTGATTTAAAAAATAATATACAGAATGCAAGATGAATTCTTCCCGAATGAAAGCACAACAGTGTGTGCAGTGTATGTTTATGAGCTAGATAGCACAGTTTCCTGAAACAACTGTTGTGAACACAAGTACGGTATCAGGATACAGCTTAAGGGCTCACATATCTCTTGAGATGTTGCCTGTTCACTTTAAGCAATGAAAAATTAATTCGAAAACTGACATACCTCAGCGACATGATCAGGTCCTCCCAGCTCATCAATAAGCTCATCCAAAGTATTTGGAGGTAAATAAGGTGCAATGATTTCAAGTTTTTCAAGTAATTCATTCTTCATAAAAGAGCACTGCTCTGCTGCTGACAATGATGCTGATATACATGGTGATGTTTGCATTTGTTTGGTTAATTCTTGAGACTGATTGGACTTGGGGATTCGATTACTTTTAAATGCTTTGCTGTTACCTAAAAGGAAGAAATGGCCAATTTTAGCTTTGAAAAGGTACATCTTCGAGAGTATTTTTTTTCATCAATGACAAATAAACTAAAAAAAAAATAATACAACATTCTGTGCCGTCCATAGCAAAAATAGACACGACGTCATCTGGTTCTGGCTATGAACGGCACTTAACAAATCCTTTAACAACAATAAAAAAAAGGAAAAAAATATATATGAAGGAAAAAAGCAAAGACAAAAAAAGTAATGCAAGACAGAAAAAATTTAAACACTCTGTGCACCATAACATCATTCCGCCTCCCATTTTGACAGGCGCTAGCATACGCCATTCCTGGTGGTCGAATTGATGTGACAGAAAATCTGCACCGGCAAGGCTTGTGCTAAGATGGTTGAGATCTAGGTTGTTAACGAGTTATCGAGACTATCAGTGTTGGAATTAGGGCTTTTAGGGGATGTCGTCATCGTTTCTCTTATGTTGAGTGGAACAAAGACTTTTTGCTTGAATACAATAGAGATAAACAATGCTTTTACTGAAACAATAACTTTGCTCCCAATATTTGGCAAAGTGTCCGCCACTGACAGTTATCTATCCGACCAAAACTCTGAATAGTCTGTTTCATACCCAAGATACAAACGGCCTTGTGATTCGAAACGATGGTCGATTTTCTAGGTAATTAGCTTGTTAATCAGACTCTGATTTCAAAGGAACAATAGTCTGGTAAATATACAAGGTGAGTTGAAAAGGTCCGGCGTTTGAGAGGCTACTGCTCCCTGAGTATACAAGCAATGATATTTTGCAATATCTGATTGAATATCTAACATGTTCAATTACTAGATTTTTTGGCTGGAATCGTTCACTCCGCTCAGATTTTGCAAAGGACTTTCTAAAAAAATTCCCTTTCGAAAACTACAAACAAGTTGCTATCTTCTTGGGGGTAATTCTTTGAAAATTTCCCAGATCGTTTGAATCCTCAAAAATCTTCCAAAATCTTCAAAATAATCTCGAAAATCTTGGAAAATCTTGAAAAAACTCTAAAAATGTTGAAAATCACAAGGATATCAAAAGTCTAAGAATCTCAGAAAGTGCTAGAGATCTGAGAGATTTAAAAATCCCAAAATCTTGTACACTACTTTTTTGGAGAGGTTTGCCCCTCAAACACTTGAGAAGGAAGGCAGCATAGATACTCTCCGCTTTAGGACATCAGTGGGAAATTTCCTTCGTGTTTCATCATTTGAGCTTGTTATAAATATTAAACGGCTGGCAGAAATATTTTGCAAAAACAATAACCTGTTGAACTGCTAGCCCATGAGAATTTTTTCCCGATAAAGCCAGCAGCATTAAGAACACTCATGCTGTCTTCGGCAGGTGGACCACTGGAATCTCGTTTTTTCTTTGTTTTCTTCTTCTTCACTTTGGGTTCGTCAGAAAATGCTTTTAGCCAGTTATCTGAAATGATATAAGAAAATAATAATTAAATAGGAACATCAGGTGGAAATCGCAGTCTGACAATGAATCGGAGAGCAAGAACGACGACAAAAAAATCATTTTCTTCGTTTTCAGCGATTCATAATTTTCTTTAAATGTCCATTTTTCAAAGATGACAAATCCATGTTATAATTAAGACCATGTTATAAGACAAATCCATGAGACAAATCCATGAGACACAATAAGTGTCTAAGCCATAATTTGATTATTACGAACGTTTCGGACCAATTCCAAGGTCCATCATCAGCGTCAAAACAGAGCGTGAACAGCCATTAAATAAGGCAGTAACAAAGGGTACCAAAAAAGGTAAAAAGCGTGCAAAAACAGCGAGTAAAGGAAAAAAGACATGTCAATCAAGAGGGTAAACCAAAAAAGGGTAAACATGAAAACAGAAAAAGCGAGTAAACAACCTAATTAGAACAGTTGAGAATTGTGAATAATTGAGAATAATTAAATACAACGTAAAATTAATTCTGCTCGTCGGGGATAATGTACCAGTGTCAAAGGACATCTTTTAGGGACAGCATGATGTGGAAGGATTAGGATGTTATGTTCTCGGTGGGTCAGCCTGTCATATCCTACAACTTCAAAGCATGCTTGATAATCACATAGCCTGTGAAAACACAAATGTGAAGGTGAAGGTGAAGTTGCATTTCTCAGCACCAAGTGCTGGGATTGCAGAAATAGAGCAGACCTAATCAAGTCCGCGACCCCTTGTCATGACGCTCATGTGATGGGGTCCTACCGGGTATCGAGCCCACTCCGCCTGACTGTTCTAGCTGCAAAGTCAGAGGATTACACCACGGCGCCACAAATCTTCAATATAAGTAATAATCCAATCGATCGACTTTTCAAAAAGCAGTACTATTAATTCCCAAATATTAGACAAGTTCTTGCATGTTTCCAGAGCTCAGCAAAGATAGATCATTAAACAAAAAGTTTGCAAATTTGAATAAACATTATGATAGATACTTTTGGCATTCCTTAAAATTAGGAGAGTGATCTCAAGATTCATTCGCAAAGTGTGGAAGTTGGGTAAACGGTATACCTTCATCCGATTCTGAATTACTTTCAGAACCTGAAGAATCATCACCATCATCATTATCATCATCATTGTTATCACTTGAATCGTTGAATTTCATTTCATCTTGCGAGCTGTCATGTGTATTTTCAGATCCTACAAGAAGATCACTCAATTCTGTATGGTGACAAGCAACTGAATTAGGTAAATTCCACACTTTTTTGAAAAAGAATCCAAAAACAATAAGGCCCCCCTTTTTCACACCCCAGACTAGAACAATTCTTGTATCTATGATACTTGTTATTCTTTAAGCTCAAGTTTTCTTAAGTTTCTTATCTATTTTCTGGATAGTCTTGGGAAATAAGTTGTGATAGCATTGGCTTTTTATTCATACATTAGCCATATGTGTATGCTATCAATGATTGTCATGAATACCAATTAAAATTTGGGTAAAAAGCTGTTAAATACAAAGTATCTTGGTAGCAATTTCTTATGAACTCTGCATGAATTGACAAGTTCCTAGACCATCAGATCAGGAATTCATGTCAATCAAAAGACAAGAAACTCTACTTTGGGTGTGAGTTTCAAGTGTTTCTTATAAGTAAGGGAGCTAATCATTCTTCAGTAGCCTAAAAAACTTCTCTTAGGTAGTTTCTGTATCGGCTTCAGTCAATAATTTGTTCTAAGGAGTCTTCCAATTGATTCGAGCTAAATTCTTAGCGCTAGTGTTGTGTTCTGGGGTTGTATTTGTTTTACGTTAGGTCCGATACGGACGCTTGATAATGATTGGACAGTATCTTCAGATTAGTATTTGATTGGACAGTAGTGTAGACTATTTGATCACGTGACTGTAGGAGGCATGGGCGGTTGTTGAGTGAAAAAGTAGAGATTCGGATGTTGGTGTGTTGTGCAGTACTGATAAGAATTAGGCCAGATTATTCTGTGTTTGAGATAAGCTAATGATCGTTTACGGGGTGAGTGGCCGAGTGGCTTATACAGTCTTCGTCAGGTGACTGAAGTTAAGCTCGGTCGAGTGAGGTCAAATTCAGGATGGGTGACCTCGGAGGCCTGACCTCACAACTCACCTCGTCGTCCTTCGGAAGGGATGTTAAACCAGGGGTCCCATGCCTGGATGCGGCATGCACAGTGGGCCTAAATTAGCTTTCAGTAGCTAGACATCCTGACAAGCCCACTAAAAACAAATTGAAAACAAACAAAATCGTTCGGTTTACTTAGCTGAGATTGATAAAGAGACATACTACTTTTTTGACAGACTTGTACATATGTGAATACACAAACTTGATACTAAAAGTGGTTACTAAAACTTTGATACTATGGAGAAGGCGGACGCAAAGAAAAAGACAGATTTTTGGCACACTGAGGCCTTTCGAACCTACGTTCTCATCAGAGTGTGACTTTACATAAGTCACACTCTGATGAGAACGTAGGTTCGAAAGGCCTCAGTGTGCCAAAAATCTGTCTTTTTCTTTGCGTCCGCCTTCTCCATAGTATCAAAGTGTGAATACACAAACACCCTATCGCTGAATTCCATAGTAAATATTTGCTGGTTTCGTTGGATCATATTAGATCGGAGATACTTTGCACTAAAGAGACCGGAGGAATACAATACTAGCCCTGATCAAATTTGCTACAATTTTTCTGGGACACTTGGTATATATTGCCAATATTTCGTCCTGTCATGAAGGACTTCTTCACGGTTATTAAGTATTTAAAATTTTTTCAAAGTCAACGGAAAGAATTTCGTTAAAGATAAAATATAACTTGCATCAACTAAAATAGTTTAGACTCCCTTATTGTTACTTTAACATTAAACCGAATGCAAAAATCACCTGAATCGAAAATAGATTCTCTGTCTGCCAATTTCCTCTTTTTGTGCACTTTTTTGTTCAATGCTACAAAGAACGACATTGTTAATAGTATGCAAATTTCATTTCACTATTCGAAAGACAATATCTCTTAAAGGAAGAATCATCCAACGATTGAAACAGATCTTTTCTCCACAATCTTAAATCGACAAAAGCTCCTAGTAACAATACTGCAAATGTAAAGGCTTACATTCGCTGTAGCCTTGACGCAAAACAGCAAATTCAAAGTCGATATGAAGCAAAAACAGATGAATTAAATGACAACTCACTATAATTTCTTTTCCTATCTGAGGTTGGACTATCTTTGTTGTAGTTATAGCTATCTGAATTTGTTTTGACAGTATATCTTGAGCCAGAGACTGGAAAATGCTTCTCGATTAGGTTGCTGAGCACTCCTCTGCAGAAAGGAGACATGCAATAACTTTACTCTTAGAAAGATAACTAAAATCCCATTCATGCTTCTAAGTTAAAATCAGCTTATACAAAACCCCAGGATGGGGCCTCCCTATTAGTAGGTGACACTTTTTGGGTTTGCGAAATATTGTCTAGTATACCTTTGGGTACGCTATTTGGTGCATAATTCGTATATTTGTGGGGTTGCAGATGAGAAAATTTGACAAGGTGAGTCCTGAGCAGACTTTTTCACCAAAATATTGCAGTGCAGTTGCGAAAAAGCTATAAACTCATAAACAGTTTATATTCACTTTGAATCAGTGAGTATATTTTTGGTTCTAAAAAATTTCCTATTGAAAATCAAATGAAGTGAAAATTTGCTAGATTCGAGGATCCAGCACGGGTTTCGCTACTTCATCAGGCAAATTTCACACCGAAAAAAGTACTTACTTTGCAGTTGAAACGAAGTCGTTCAAATCTCCTCCACAGTCATCAAGTTGCTCTTGAGTTCTGGCTTCTCCAGTAGACTGCAAACCAATCACAACACACTGCAAAGGAAATACTGCAGTCATTAACGACTTTCAAATGATGACACAAAGCATTGATTAAATGAAATATACAGCACTTAATACTTTGATAAAACATCGAAAAATTGCATTTAACCACAAGAAAGTATATATGTCATGAAAAAATAAAAATGAGGAGTTTCTTGAGCAACGTAGCCTGTATTAAAATCTCTAGTTCACTTTGCTACAACACTCAACATGTTATCATGGATGGGCATTTAGGCTTGGAAAACTTAATACATTTCAAAGAAACAAACTTCAAGGACAAAAATTTGAAAATCAAGAACATTCAGCTCAGAAAAGTATATATATATTTATCAATCATCTCAACAGTAGTCACGAAACCATTAAGTTTACTAACGAGCAGTCACGGGGTAGTATAAGTTTCTTAGATGTTCAGGTTAGCGTGGGGGAGGGGGGAGTCCTTTCGACAGACTTGTTTTGCAAGCCTACTGATACACATCAGTACTTGCATAAGAAGTCTTGTCACCCCTGGCACACCAAGAAGGCGATCCCCTATGGTCAGGCTCTTAGGTTTCGTAGGATATGTTCGGAAGATCGCCAATTTCAGGAGAGGGTAGGCGAGCTAGCTGGATGGCTTAAGGAAAGGGGCTACGAAGAGTCTTTAGTTAATGAGCAAATAGATAGGGTACGTAGGTTGGATAGGACAACTCTTCTAGCAAATTCGGGAAATAGGACCAATGACCAAGGGAGGGGGGAAAGGGTTCCACTTGTTGCGACATACCATCCAGCACTCAATAGTTTGGGGAAGGTTGCCAGGCGACTCCATCCTATGCTCACCAACTCGGAAGAGCATAGGGAGGTGTTTCCTGAGCCACCTTTAATAGCATTTAGGAGATGTAAGAACCTTAAGGATATACTTGTCAGGGCTAGGCTGAGTAATGAGGGAAATGGGGGGACTGATAAGAAGGGGTGTTCTCGTTGTGGTAAATCTCGTTGTCAAGTCTGTAATGTCATGAGCAATAGTGAGCATTTTCATTCTAATGTAGATAGCCGGGAATATAGGATAAATTATTCGTTTAATTGTGACTCGTCAAATGTTGTGTATTTGTTGGAATGTACTGTTTGTGGTGTACAATATGTTGGTAGCACCTGCACGCCTTTTAGGCTTAGGTTTAATAATTACAAGGCGTGCAGTCGTAAGTTTAATTCGGGGGCCTCAGTACCCCAGGTGGAATTCTTCAGACATTTCACTGAAGAAGGCCACCGGGGGTTTCTGAAGGATATTAGCGTAAAGATAATTGATAGGCTAACGGGGGGTAATAGGATGCGGGAAAGCTTCTGGCAATATCGGCTGGATTGCTTTGCCCCTAAGGGTTTGAACACTAGGCAGGTAGATACATAGATTTCATTTTTGTTCACATTTTGGTTGTTGTGTTGTTTTGATTTTTGCGCTCAGCTTTTCGTTAGGGACACAAGCTGTTTTTTAGGGATCTCTGTCTGCCCATCCGCTTCTGGATCTTTCTATCGGTTTTTTTGTTCTAACATACTTATTTTCCAGCTCCTGCGAGACAGACACAGCCGCCGACTTCAGCAGTTCTTTACTCTGCGCTTTCTTGTGATCTTTCTCCTGCCACCTTTGTATTACCGGCTGCTTTAACACATTTATATTACGCATTGTAATAGGTAGGACCCGCTTAGGCTATTGTTGTGTATCGTTTTTGAAATTCGAAATCTATATGTATGCTCCGTCGGATTTTGGAAAGTTATACTGATGAAGGCTTTGGCCGAAACGTTTAATGAATGTGTTTTTCTTGAGAATCTATAATTACTTTATTACATATTGCGCATGAGCTTATGAGAATATATATATATATATATATATATATATATATATATATATATATATATAAATATATATCAAAAAGAAAAGTATAGATGATTTAAGAAGGAAAATACTTCAGCCAAGAAGGGAAATTATGCAGCTGAAATATGACACAGAACACCGAAAGTTAATAAGTACTCACCTTTTTTTTATTCAATGTAAAAATTTACAAAACGAGGTACTTAAGACTATTGGACTACAAACTAATAAACTACATAACAAGAACGATAACCCGGGAAGCAAGAAACCATGACTATACTCACCTTGCCCTCGCTGATAGCTTGTTTTGCAATTGAGACAGATGTTTGAACTTTTGCTGCAATGCACAAGTACTTGAAGAACCGCTGAAATGCAATAACAACTTATCTGCATTCTGCTTCGATTTTTTTCTTAATTGCGCAAAACCTTCAACCTAAATTGCGGCCTGTCTGCAAGGTTTCAGAAGATATATCAGTAACATCAGTTCGAAGACAGGGAAAGTTTTATTTCGACAGTGAGACACTTTGGGCATTAGATCTTCCCTTGGTTCTGGTAGGCAATGGCTTTGTTTGTTTGTTTGTTTGTTTGTTTGTTTGTTCAATTATTTTATAGCGATAGTAACATTTAGCTTACTATATACAATATGTACAAGCAAATTAATCCAAATCGATACAAAGGCTCAGACCTCTGTCTGCAACCTCAAGGAACACCATCGTAAATAACATCAGTTTCATTTCTATGTAACACAATGGAATTCTGCTTTATTGCTGTTACCAGTAGTTACACGTTGTTACAAAAACTGAAAAACACGACAAAAGGGGATAATATTAATTAAAAATCGAGAACGGGTTCATATCTGAATCAACATACCTGATGAGCAGACCAAAATTGGCCCCAAATCGTCTTCTTGATCTGCCCATCAAGACTAATCATATCTGCTGCTTTTTCCATCTTGTCTCTTGCATCAGCCCACTGTAAAGAAACAAACAATATTTGGTTAGACAGCCAGTAATCCCTACGAGTCATTTTCACGATACCTAAGGGAATTATCTTATCAAATAGGTACAATATTACTTAGACGATTTGCTTGCAGTTAACGATGAACATAAAGGAGGACAGGACCGAAGCCAATGGGGGGCTGGGAGCAGAGCCCCCCCCTCCCAAGAGCCTATTTGTCGGAAAGTTTTGCTCTCTTGTCGGAATTTTTGTGACTTAAATTTTTTTTTATATTCATCTAAAACTTTACAATACATGCTACACCTACATCCTACTATACTTCCTAATTACTATACAAACTATACAAACACTACAGGGACAGGACCACAAGGAGCAAAGGACAATGACTACCCTGAGGCCATTAACATAAAGACATGTAAATATTAACTAAATGAAACCTACAAAACACTAAACATACGATTAATTACTCGAATCCGTTCCACATTGGATGTCAGGCCAGCATAAGTAAATGTGCTAAACCGTCATTGGTTTAGCATGGATAAGTTCCCATATTTTGCTTCATGTGCCTAACACCAAATGTGCAACAGACTTACAAGAGAAACGGGGAAAAGTGTACTGTGACTTAAATGACTAGTTTTGGAGGATTTTGAGGCGAAATAAAGCATAAGAATATGAATTTATTATCGTTAAAAAATCAATTCTGTTTGAAATCATTGAATTTTCGGCATACTTTTTTATTGAAATTCACTAATTGTATTGATTTCAAGGTTGGAATGCGAAATATGGCGAAATCTTAGTTATTGAGGAGTTAGATCGGTCATATAATGCATAAATTTAAGGTATGTTCCTAAAACTGTTTTTTACTGTTGTTCTTGATGGTTTATCGTCGGAAAATTTTGTTTCTTCGCCTCCTTAGGCAGTCATAGATGAATGAGGAACTAAATATGGCTGAAGTGGAAGATAAGATAAGAAGTAATGGGAAATGAAGTGAAGCTATATAATCGATAATAGATCTTTTAGCTATTCTAAAAAAGAATCTGAATCGAACGATGTTATGATGCAATTTGAAGGATTTTCGAATGTAGTGATAGAAGCTCTAACGCCATTCAATAGAACCTCGCGTATAAAATTGTATAAAAATAACGCTCGATCCAGGCTCTTTTGTAGAATAGCTAAAAGGTCTATTCAGGCAAGAATTGGATTAGCCTCACGATACAGTCCCAGATATCGCAAAATAGCAACAACCACAACAACAATAATAACAACAACAACAACATTTACCTTTTTGCTCAATCTGGGCCTTATGGACTTTGATATAAATTTTTGAGACGGAGATGCACACGTTTACGTGCGCCCTTTGGAACGAGGCTGCAGTGTAGTCTCGGAAGCGAGGCAAGTGACCCTCGACAGTTGGAAATTCTCAATGCTGCGGTGCAGTTCATGGAAGCTAATTGGCCTTAAAACTGAGATACTCCTGATTCACAGTGAAAGGTTTGTTGATTCTTGGATTGAGGAAACATTCGTATGGATGCTTGTGGCGTTTGTTCATGGCTAGTATCACTGTAAACTTGAATTCTGAGCTGTTTTAACAGGTTCGAGCCGGCAACTTAGGCCCATCCACCATTGCCTGGTGTTCGTACAGTGTTGCTATGGTTTCCAAATCTAGTCATGAAATCGATAGAGGAAAACGTCATCCCAAATTTTAGTATCAAAGTCCATAAGTCGTAGTTTGAGCGTCCATCAGTCTATCAATAGCGATAACTACGAATATGCAATCAGTCTAGAATTGGATACTTAAACTCATTTCTAATGTATACAAATCGTCAACTGAAGCCATATTGCAAATTAATCTTGACCTGCAGTTCAAATAATGTGTAGTCTTACTATTATCACGATCTAACTGTAATGAAAGGAATAAAGTACTGACCAGCTTGACCGATGCATTATACATATCAATGAATTTGTCGCACAGCGATATTTCTTTGATATCAAATGAAGTGCCAGCAAAACTCAGCTGACGGGCGATGTACATTCCACGAAGCTAGGTAAGAGGGTAATATAGATCCAATGAGTGATGATGACAATAAAGATCCAATGAATAATATAGAATAATAGTTGAAGGTATTGTGGTGCCGTGTTGTAATCCACTGACTTTGCAGCCAGAACATGCAGCCAGAACAGTCAGGCGGACGAAGTTCAAATCCCACCAGCGACTTTGAGCGTCATGACAAGGGGTCGCGAACTCAATTAGCACTTAGCTATTTCTGCGATCCCAGCGCTTGGCGCTGAAAACCGTAACTCCGCCTTCACCTTCACTAGATCCAATAATGGGGGCAAAGAATATTCAGCAGGAAATTGTACGGTCTAGAAGCCCGCAGTTTCATAAGTCTATTATTGAAAATGTTCCTAGACCCCTAATAAGTTTTGTAGAACGCAGCAAAATATTTGCACCATCATCAGCCATAATTTAACTTAGAAGGTGAAGGTGAAGTTGCGTTTTTCAGCGCCAAGCGCTGGGATCGCAGAAATAGAGAAGACCTAATCGAGTCCGCGACCCCTTGTCATGACGCTCAAGTGGTGGGGCCGTACCGGGACTCGAACCCACTCCGCCTGACTACTCTGGCTGCAATGTCAGAGGATTACACCACGGCGCCACAACACCTTCAAAGATGCTTCTTTCTACAATCTCTTATCGTTTACCGAACTTGGAATCAATTCACTTCATTGTCTCAGTTACTGCAACAATAATAACAACATGTTTCAATTGAAGTGAATTATTTGCTCAAACTCACAGTTTGAGCGTCCAACAGTCTGTCAATAGTGGTGACAACTGTGAATATGTAACAAGTCTACATCGAACTCAGAGTAAGAAGAATGAGCATCTAAGTGCAAACTGGGCTATGTTTTCTGGTCAGTGACAAATTTCCCAAGCAAATCAGGCTTCAACTGTTAGATTCAGAAGCAGGCATTAAAATATATACCTTCATGTCCATTGCAACCAACTCCATTGCACCAACTCCCCTAAAATTGATAAAAAACATTATTTCCATTTTCCGTCTGTCGTCTACACTGATAACCTGAAAACTAGATGTAGTTCACGTCCCCGGAGCCTGATAACCAGACCAAGTTCAAAGAACTAGCTAGATAACCAGACCAAACTTCAAAGAACTAGTGGTCTGTTAAACACCGCCACAAAGCTTGTTGCCCTTCAATAATGCTCAGAATCCAAGGTTTTGATGGAAATTTATGCGAATAATTTCACAATTTTTGTAAACAAACCAATTATTTATTATCATATTATTATTTATAATCATTTTTGGAAATTTTGTACAATTTTGAATGTTCAAAATAGTGACAGAAGCTACAACGCCAGTCAGTGGAGCCTCTCCTATATATTGCAAAACATATCGCTCAAAATTAGGCTCTTTTGTAAAATAGCTGAGAGATCTGTTGTCTCAACCATACTTTCCAAGTGACGCCCCTTGATAACGTCGGGCGAAATTTGTTTCAATTCACAGTCTATCCGGATACGTACCTTTTCTCTACAGATTGGATAAAGTCGCCGAATTCTTTGAAGGGTGTGCCTGTACCCCATATTCCAAGGCGATTCATGTAAGCCATATTCTTTGGTTCTGACGCACCTGCAAAGAGCATTGTGTTGTGTCAAAGATACTGCACATCGGTTCACGACGTCGTCATAAACATCTGTTGTTGTCTGTCAGTAAGAGGCTAGACCTCAACAGATACCGCTGGGATGGGTGGGTTGGCACCAGCTGCAGAATTGAAGAGGATTTTTACCGGAATAAGTAGCATAATTTGGCAGACCGCAGGTCCTTTCAGATCCTAAATTCGAAATTTCGAAATTTATATTCCATGGTTCGAGACTACTCATTGTGACCTAAGCCTTTCGATCGTTTTTCACTTTGAAAAAAAAACTTTCTGAAGGTGAGAAACTTCTTTTGCTTCGAAAAGAGTCAATCAGATTACAGAATAGCCTAACCGGCTCCAGGGTCAATGCAAGCGTTGCAGTTCACAGAAAACCTTCATTGTAACTGGGTATGAGGTTGGGAGCGAGACGAAAGACACTTTGAATTTGATGGCTGACTAACAATTTTTATTCCTATATTCTTGGTAACGAAACAAAATACTCGACAAGCTGCTGAAATCTGTTTCATGGCAACATTCCGTAAGTACTGTAATGTGATAGATGTCATGCCTACGAGTATAGCCTCATTATTAAAAAGAGAAAGGGTCAATGGAAACAAAGAGAAGCTTGCTACCGCAGTTTCCAGATTTCTGGAAACTTAACACGCGTTGTCCTGTTTATATAAGCGTTTCATACATCAGTTGCGAAGAGAATTAAAATAATTAATGGGGCAGCCGTGGCAAGCTTTTGCTCTCTATATTGCAGACCCTTTCTTCGTTAGGAGAATGGGTCTACTTGTAGGCTGCAGATTTCAGCGATCACAGAAACACGAGAGGACAAGATGCAAGTTTGTTTGCCAAAACACGATATTAAGATGCAAGGAGTAAAATGTTTCAAACCTAAATGATCATCTGCTTACCTGTAGCACTGCAATAAACCACCCTAGCCTTTGGCAGTAGATCTTGTAATTGCAACACGGTCATACCGGTCTTTGTTGGTTTACCAGAACCAGTTGGCACCAGATTTTTCGCTTTATGGCATTCATCAAATATGATCTATTAATACAGTTAAGGTATAATGCGGCGTCTCTTAACTGATTTTAAATTGATCATTCTATGGTCCTATCAATCATTATACACAGATGACAGAGCAAAAAAAGTCCTAATTTACTTCTGACAAACTTTCGTTTATGGCAGGGGCGTTGTAAGCATCTCAAACTTGGGAGGCACGAAACTTCGACAGCACTTTTTCCTTGAGATAAAGGAAATATTTTTCTTAAAATAAAGAGGGCACTACTTTGTTTATTTCAAAATCTTCGGGGGGGGCATGTGCCCCCAGTGCCCCCCGGTTCCTACGTGGATGGCCTGTGAAAAGTTCAAATATCAATGGCTAGTTTTCTAAATGAATCTGGCAAAAAATGGTGAAGGTGAAGGTGAAGTTGCGGTTTTTAGCGCCAAGCGTTGGGATCGCAGAAGTAGCTAAGCGCTAATCGAGTCCACGACCCCTTGCCATGACGCTCAAGTGGTGCGATCCTACCGGGTTTCGAGCCCACTCCGCCTGATTATTCTGGCTACAAAGTCAGAGGATTACACCACTGCGCCACAACACTTTCACCTTCAAAATTTCGAAAGTACAAGTCTGGGATCGGGATGATTGATGCTACAATGGAAACTTCGCTATTTTCTTGCAAGTGCACACGATAAAGCGGCTAGCAACGATTAAGGGGCGACAAACAATACGACAACCTCGTTTTAGCTTGCACAATATGACGTCAATTCGCGCAGATCGCTTAATTGAATACGTAATTTCACAAAGAGAAGGCGAAAAATAGTGAGAAAAAGTATGATATACAATAACAGTATTATCTTGTATTTCATTTTTAAACATACCAACCCCAGACTTATCCTATGTATAGAAGATCCTGCACCAAATACTGGCATGCCGCAAAGTTCAATTTTTAAAACAGGTCGAAAGAAGGCTAAAAAGTCCTGTCACTTGATCCAGCTTTGACAGTACGAACAAGGAAAATAAAAGACAAGGTTAACTGATCATTTTAAAAAGGATACGACTCCATCATAATCTTCACCACACCAGTGCATTAGCTGACTCAATCTTGTTTTAAAACGAGCTTTTCCTTGAGTTTCCCCGATCAATGAAGAATACGTGGAGAAAACAACACCTTTCTTTACTTTGCCATTTGCTTTTGATGTGATCTTTTCGTCATATTTGAACTAGAATAAAAATTGCAATGGTAGAGAAATCTTCAAACACCCTCGAGCAGCGAATAATCCTTCCCCTATCAATTTTCCAACACCCCTTATATCAATTCTAGAAAAATTGATAGTATTCATAATCTTTTATAAGTATAAAAGAGATATAAATGTGTATTTTTCCATTTTTCCAACCTTCCCCCCTCCCCGATTGTTCCAACTCCTCTAATTATCATAATATCAAACCAACTCCAATCCCCCTCCGATTATTCTCACAAATCGATTCTTTCACGCATAACGTCCATTGGACGTTTTCAAAATACCCCCACCCCCCTCCCCCGAAAACGTCCAATTGAAAATCGATGTAATTTTTCCGATCACGAGAAAATTTCAAACCGTTGTTTTGCTGCATATCAAATGGGCCTAAGTGCTAATGAAGTCGTCAACGACGTGATTTCCATGACCATGCTCAACGAAAACGGACAAGATATGTCACTGCTATCGAAATTCTTTCACATTAACAACATATACAGCAAACGAAAGCTGCAGAATAAAGTTTCTTGCAGAAAATTCTCGGGAGAAATGTCGATAAAACAAAATTTTTGAAAACGTCCAGTCCTTTTACCCCCCCCCCCCCAAACGTCCATTGGACGTTTCGCGTGAAAGAATCGATTTGTGTGCGGCCCCTAATAGATAGTACGTGCTTCTGGATGATAACCTCTGGAAAATATAATACTGTAAATCGTCTCTTTTTTTAAATCAATAAAGTGCACATGCAAGATAAGAACTATAACATTTTAGAATCCGACTGGATATTTTTTCCCACCATAAACATACGAATGAACTCAAAAATCATGCAGTTCGGTAACATTCATTGGAATAGCGTCTCGTTGCTAGCCATCCCCAACATTTTCCTAAATTTATGACAACAAAACTCTCACCTTGTTCAGAGCGTGAACTGACATATTGCAACCAATGTCCCGAAGATCCCTACAAAAGAAAACGAAAATAATCGAAAATAATAATGAACCTTTTTCTTCATCTCAAAGTCTGTTTTGAAATCTGGAGAATGTTGATATTGTCAAAACTCTGCATGCCGTCAGTTTCGTGATGATGTCTTCAGACAAAGTTTCAACAGTTTTGATGAAGCCGTTGTAAGCCCATGATTTCTGAGGATACCGAGGACTAGCCCTTGTCTGAGCCTCTGGTAAAAATCGATGCAAATCAAAAACCGGGAAACCTAATGGCATGCGCAAAAATCTCTTAAAATAAAAAAGTGTACCTGAGAGCATCATATCGAAGATCATTGGAAACACTCAGCCTGGAAAGAAAGAAAAGTACATAGATAAATTCTTTCCACATTGTTACTACAAAAAAAGTTGCTTTAACGTTAAATAGAATATGAAATAAACCGCAAAATCCTGTCTCAAATTAAATACTTGAAATTTGATGAGTACTCTTGCATCATTGCAAATCTCACCTGATATCACATTTGAGGGACTCTGTTCAACGCAATTTAAGCTTGAATTTATGAGCTCAAGTTTTTGTCATGGTAATAATATCTGAGTGAAGAAAATCATTCCATCCTTACCATATTGCTCTTTTTCTCCCCAAAAGATAATTCTCGTAAATGATTCCTACAAAAAAGTTTCATTGATCAAAAAGGAAATGGTGGCGCTATTTGAGTGCAAAATGACATTGTGCAAAAACAACAAATCAGCCGTGGTTTGTTCTTCCAGCTTTGACCACACTCTTGGGAAATTCGAGTGATACTCGCATTCTGCGATTCAAGGCACAAGCTTTTATAAACCTTAGCCAAACAGGTCTACTGACAGCCTCATTGAAAGGACAGCACCAGATGCAAAATGAATGTTACTTATTCCAAATTTTAGCTCAAGACATTAGTTAGCCATCTCTACCAATTAAAAGGCAATTGACATGAACAATTTCAGCCCCTTTCAACTTCAATCTGGGCCGAGTTCAACTCGAAGGAACTTGAAGGAACTTAAGCTGAAACTCAAGACAGGTAGAACTCAACTCAGCATCTTCGTCCATGCTGAAACTTCAACACGTCCCAGGCCTTTCTGGGAATATTTTGATAGGGGAGTGGCAAATCGCACTCCTAGTCCATTTCAGGCGTGTGATGGAGTGCAGTTGCAAATCAACATTAAAAATATGTCGACTGGAGTTTTACTTGACCAGTTTTACTAATTCAAAGTTATTCCTACCTTTTACTGTTGAAAGAAAAGTGTTTGATTGTTGAAAACATTGATTCATCAGAGTTCACAATTTCAAGTAAACTGTTATTGTGGATAATGGAGATAAAAAGAGCACAAAGGACACTGTTATCGATATCAAGCAGGAAGAGATGTTTTAATCTCCTTTTTCTTAACTATCAAGGTTTCCAATAAAGCGCTTGATAAGGCATACCGAGTGAGCCAGAAAAAGTTCCCACTTTTGAAAATTCATAACACCAAGACTACTTCACGGATTTGAATCACTCAAATTCTAGTTAAAAGTCGAAAGATCGAAGTATTTTTGTGATTTTTCTCGCTGTCCTACCAGCACTAGAAGTATTGGTAAATTCAACTTTATAAACATTTCATGGATGCAAAATGAAGGAAAGAGGGCCTAAACATTGATCAAATCGAGAAAGGAACTGGTCTCTCAAGAAGCAACAGTAGGTCAAAGAAATAACTCTTCAGTCTAAGTTATATTACATCCTGCAGGATTATCTTTTGTAAACAATTTAATGATAACTATCAAATCATTAAGGATTTTGGATTTAGTACTTCCTGATTGACTTATTGTTACAGAGGAATACAAGATTTTAATATCTATCGCACTCCTTGGAACCAGAAGGTGCGCGCCAAGGCGTGCGAGAGCGATCGCACGCCATTCCCAGTAAGGCCTGCGTCCTGAAATTACTGAGCATTTACATTTAAGCAGACAAATTTCATGTTTTGGTATATTGAAATCGAATTGTACATTCTGGGATTCCGTAAAAGCTCTATTATGTAAATTTGCTAAAAATAAAAATAAGTCTATTAAAAACAAATAAGTCTAATTACAGGCGTGTGATACTAAGTAAAAACAAGATTTAAAAACATTTAATCTAAAAACACCCTTGGTTAAAATGGCAGGGATAGCATTAAAAGGTCAGTGTGACCTTGTTTCCATAATGGTCACTCGTTTCCATAATGGTCCCTTGTTTCCATAATGGTCCCCATAATTAAGCCCCCTCCTCTAGTAAGCAGGGGCGGCTGGGAGCAAGAACGAGTTGCTATTAATTGCGAGCCATGCAAGTTAGGGATGGGGGTCCGGGGGCGTGGCCCCAGAAATTTTTTGGGCCACACCCCTTGGTCTCCCGGAGAAACGCCCTTTTGCTAGGGAAATGTTTTTGAAGCGCGTTCATTTTTGTGCCAATTGAACTAAGTTTAGCGCTGGTACAAAAGACATTTACTGAAGCAGTTCAGTGAAAATTCAAGGGGTAAGGTAGGATCGATGAAATAATGACTATTCTAAGTCATATGGTTTCAAAGTTCCTTCTTCCGCTGTTTGATTTAATGTGCTGATCACAGAATTGAGGTGATATCCTGAAGGGCTGGGAGCTAAAACCCGGCAGTAGACTGAATCATGATTTGCGGCTATCAGCCTATAATATGAGAGCCGCCGTGCTATTAGAATCGCGATTCTAATAGCAAACAACACGAACAGCCAAAGCGACGCGACCAAGATCACATGCCAACCAAGATCGACTTTTGCTCTCCATCTGGAAAGGGGTTTTTATCACATTATTCTTTCGAAGTACCAGCCACAACAAACCCAGCTAGCAAAAGTAGCTACTGTTCTCTCCATCATCATGATTTCAAGCAAGCGAAGATTTTGTGTATTGATTTTCAGTTGTAACACTTGTAAACATAGTGTTAACTCTTTCCATGCCTTATATCTAGATACTTTTCTCTTGTTCAAAAAGAAAGGAAAATCCTTAGCAACCCTTCCAAAGAGAAGACCTGTCGAGTCTAGCGACAAAACAGCGCATTTCGACGAACTAAGTTGACAGTTTTTTATGATTTTTGTGTGAATTTCGCAAGGCTTGCAACTGAATCTGCCTGTGCTATTAGATTTGGAAAACTAATAGCAAGGCTGCGTTGAGTCATTGTTGAAAGATTTGACTGACAGATGAAAACAAGGGATTACTTCTCTGCGGTATCTTTGATAGGAACTTGCTGCTATTAGAATCAGAAAACTAATAGCGTGGCCAATCTCATTCAGTGAAAGCAATAGGATAACTCTGTTGGAACGACTTACGTCATTGGTATTGTTAACCGGAATTTTGTCTCAAAGAATACCAACGATAACCAATTGAAAGTGTTGAGATCATTTGTTTGTAACTGATTGTAAAGGTCCTACAACACAACCAAGTGAATGTGGACAAATACATTGTGTAATCTTTGGAAAAAAATTGCTATTAGACTAATAGCACTAATAGCAGGGCCAGCCGCCCCTGCTAGTAAGCCCCTCCCCTGAGTCAAAATTTAAAATAAGCACCCCCTTTCTATTAACCCCCCCCCCACTTATACAAAATCCTAAATGCTTTTCATTTATTTAGCTACACAACCTTGCATGTTAATTTTGGCATGTATTTGAGCAGTAACATTGTATGTTGATTTTGCAAAATATGGAATACAAGAACTGAATAGCTACAAAATATATCCTTGTCACTTAGTTTTGTGAAAAAGCCTCTTCTGTAATAAGCCCCCTCTCTAGTAAGCCCTCCCCCCCTCTGGAAGGTCCGACATCAAATAAGCGCCCCTGGGTATTGGTAGCCCTCCTGTTTCTTTTGTTTCAATCATATTCATATCACATGACCTTGGAAACTATTTTAAGAATAGCTAAATACATTACTTAAATGGACAATATTTCTCTAGCAACTTGCAACAGAAGGATAAAATTTAACTAATGCAAAGCCAAAATTGACAGGAATAGACTTAATGCGTAAGTGCTTTCAACATCATAGTGTGTTTATCTATCATTCATTTAATATGGAAAACAAACCACCTGCTACTGTTCTCCCTTTACCAACACCAGCTCCATCACCTGTGAAGAAAAGATACAGTGAAACTGTCAGCTCCTTGGTTTCACAGCTGAAGGCAGAAAACAGACACTTTATCTTAAACAAGTAAGGATCTCATGACTGGATATAACTTGAAAGAACCACGCACAAATGTCAATACAAATTAAAAAGAAAACTTGCCAAACTTTTTTGAGGTCTCAAGAAAATGTCCTTCAGATGCAGTAATGGGAACAGTGTATACACATTTGGCATGC
Organism: Aurelia sp. 3 sensu Dawson et al. (2005); assembly: GCA_964020215.1. NCBI lineage: Eukaryota > Metazoa > Cnidaria > Scyphozoa > Semaeostomeae > Ulmaridae > Aurelia > Aurelia sp. 3 sensu Dawson et al. (2005). The sequence goes on from OZ026584.1 coordinate 18,424,351, forward strand.
ACTATTCCTGTTACTATGCATGTAACAAATGCAGTAAATACACCCAATAGGCATCAAAATTTCTTTTCAAGTAGTAACAAGACCGGTGTATAAACATTCAGTATGCATTGTTCCACCACTAAGTGATAACAGTTCCACCTAAACAGCATAAATTTGGCATACATCGTTGGCATTACTATGTGAGTAAGATTTTGACCCCAACTTCTTGTAGGTCAAGTGAAAATATGTTTTTCATGCCAGTGACGGGAACTGTAAATGCTCTTGGGCCACTGGCATGCATCACAGCCCTGCTTGTAAAGGCGGCGCTATTTGATGCTGCACGAAAGAAATTTCAATTCCTCACAAGTCAGCAGCATGACGCATTTTCCTTATATACATGTGTAATAAAATTGGCTTTGAATGAAGTCCACAAAAATAAAAGAAATAATTAAATGCAGGCTGGTTGAACAAAACAGCTTTGAACAAAAAACTTTCAGGTGCTTTTTTCCAGAATTTCGGCAAAAACCTTTTGGAATAGTAATTTTTGCACAATACTAAAACGCTGTAATTAAACCAGCTTTAATTTTCACATAAATTAATCATGTGCAACTTAAGCTAGCTTATATACAATCTCTTACAAAAGTGTTGGACCCCTGTTGAAAAAATCGAATTTTTGTCCCCCCTCCCCCCGTTTCAATGTTGAATGAACTGCAAAGAGGGTTTTTTCACGCAGATCCAGGAAGAGAACAATTCACCAAAGCAATCAACATTGAAATGGGGGGAGGGGGGACAATTTTTCTGAAAAACGTGGACTTTCATAGGGGTCCAACACTTTTGTAAGAGATTGTCTGAAGGAAAACCCTATAGTTGAAGAAAGTAGGCCCGCTGCCATTGCACCAATAGCAACTCTATCTGTCAACATTAGTTTGTGCCATGAAGATAAGATGTTTTTCGTCAAGATTAATGCATATAAAGTAATATGGCAATATTTTCTGTCCTCACGCATTGACCTTTCGGGAAGTGGGCCATACTGGCGAGTACTGTCAACAGTACTCACCACAGTACTCACTAGCGTTTCACTCCGTACCTCTCTATTTTGGCAATGAAAGGGGCTGACATGCCCATTAATGTCTTCAGTGCACTACAAGCTTTCAATTCATGTATTACTTTCATTTTTATATCCAGTTGAAGTGAAAATATGAACAGTACTCACTTTTCTCTTAATAAGAACCATTGATTTGTTCTTTTTAAGAGGAAGAAAGTGAGTACTGTTGACAATTTTCAAAATACTGCTTTGCAACTGTTTTCATTTACAGCATTAATGAATATAAATCGTTCATATGGGTATTTGACACGATTAAAGTTTATTTATGAGCAAATTCCAGGGAATCTGCAAATTTTATTAGCCTTTTTCAAAGTGAGTACTGTGGTGAGCACTGTCAACAGTACTCACTACAGTACTCAATCTTGTTGTTGTTTCTGTACAGGCAATTTTGACTTTAAATGTCTCCTGTGTACTTTGACAATTAATAAGCAATTCAAACGACACATTAGTCATCAGAATGACCTCAATGGCAGCAAATATTGGAAGTTCAAGAGGGCGTGTCTTACCCTCAAAGGGCGTGGCTTCTTAGTAAAGAGCCGATCCTTGTGGTAAAAATGCAGTTTTTAAGCAAGTCCTACAAGTTCAAGGATACATTTTATCAAATCTATCAACGTTATGTTAAAAGCCAGGATATTTTTGAAGAGCTGGTACAAATAGCCTTAAGCCTAGACCAAAGGAAAGAATTGGAAAAATTTTCTTTGCTCATGTAATTAGGCTGAATACATCTTCAGCTGGTTTTTTCCAGCAAAAATCCTCTTGAAATGGCAATTTTCTGGTTATGTCTCATGTAGTAATGCACAATCGAGAGGACCCTTCCTTCCTATCAATGAAAATTTGTGCCATGGGTAATAAGTATGAAGTAATCATGACGGTTGCACCAATTACTCTAGACGAATACCCTTTGGAGCAATTTTGCCATTTTTGCATGTCACAAAAGAATTAAAAGTCAATAAAATCAAAGATAAAATAATCTCAAAACCGGTCTTAAACATTGGATGTAAAGTTCTTTGCCGTCCTGAAATCTTACTTCTCGTTAGTACATCCAGATGAAATATAGAAATAACGTGTTTTTTACATTTCATCCAATTTTATGGTGATTGGAAGTTACAGTGGGAAATCACCTGAAATGCGGGATTTTTGGCATTTTTTAAAGAATTATTGTAGAAGAAATAAGAGAAGATAGAAAATGTATTCTATCCCAATGGAAACAAGTTAGCCTTCAAGATATTCGGGCCAATTCTCAACTGGCTACTAGTTATACAATGCTTTTAAAATAATTTTTGAAAATGTCCACTTTTAGACAATCTCTTACAAAAGTGTTGGACCCCTGTTGAAAAAATCGAAATTTTGTCCCCCCTCCCCCCGTTTCAATGTTGAATGAATTGCAAAGAGGGTTTTTTCACGCAGATCCAGGAAGAGAACAATTCACCAAAGCAATCAACATTGAAATGGGGGGAGGGGGGACAATTTTTCTGAAAAACGTGGACTTTCATAGGGGTCCAACACTTTTGTAAGAGATTGTAGATACATCAAAGTATTCAATAACATTATTCAACTAAGGAAATAGTTCTGAAAGCAGTTTTAAAGACTGCAGACGAAAACAAGAAGTAGCTTAGAGCATTGATCCGACAACTGCTATTAGAAACTCAATTTGGAAGCAGGATCACCAATGACAGAATATCAATTTTTAACAGAAGCATGGGAGAAAATTGTATATTTTTTCTATTTTCAAAGAATTTAAGGCTTTGGACAATTAAACTTTTGGGAAAAAAATTGTCTGAAAGTTTGATTGTCCAAAATTATTTTATTCTAATGTGCTTTCTTGGCACATCTGGTAGACAACAATTAACTTCCGTCTATGCCCAACACTTACCAATAAGGAATCCAGCTCTCTTTCCATTTGGTAACAGCTTTTCATGTTGTTGGCAAGCATAAATCACTGCTTCTAGTTGCAATGCTGAAAGGAGGCTCCTCTCTGCAACTTCAGATGGTAGACTCAATTTGTACCAGACATCAGGTGGTGGAATACTTGCCATTGAGCTGAAATGAATAAAAATCATCTTCACAAAAATGCACAACCGACACTAAAGAAGAAATGAAAAACCGTATTACTGTGTGTTTGTCTTCCTAAAAGATTGTTTTTTGTTGTAACCATGAAACATTGTTTAAACGGAAACATCAAGTTAAATTCAGAATCATTATCCTACTAAAGAAAACAATGTGCTAAGCAGGGTATGGCTGGCAAGTCTTTGGGCCTTAATCAGACCAATTAGAAGAATTCCTGAGAAGACAATTCCTGAAATTGGCCATACAGTATAATGTATCAAAAAAGAGTGTATGACTAGCAAGAAATTTTAAACCATCTTACATCATATAAAACACATACCTACCTTGTTTCAACAACTGGATCAGGATGCTTCTTTCCAATTCTCACTGAAATGAGACAAAGTTTAACATGCGATTGCTATTTCCCTGCAGTGTATGACAGATCAATGAACAACCTATATATAGTAATAATAATAATAATAATGAAATGAGACAAAGTTTCTCGATTTTCCTGAGAATTTTAATAATAATAATGATAATAATAATAATTATGATAATAATAATAATAATGCAAAATTTCTATGGTGCCACAATACCAAATGATACTCAGTTGGACATTACAATTCAAGTCCTGTATACAATTTAAAAATCTGAATTAAGAATACAGAGAATGACACTGCGTAAAGTTACATCGTCAACCAATCTGGGATAATGAAATGTTTGAATAGATAAGCTTTTTGAAATGATAAATCAAGAGATTAGGGCCCTCGGAAGAAAAGATCAAGTGTTACTTAATTTTGGGACCCATTGCAGGGAGCTTAGGGGGATTAAAGTTACAAGTTTCCCTGCATGCATGTACATTTTCTGCTCTGTCAAATATGTATGAAAAAAAAGATAACAAGCATGTTACAAGTTACAACTACCCTGAAATGTTGACAATTAGGTCCCATTCACACTACTCCGTTTTTGTAAAAAAATGGAGAGAAAAACCTCCGTTTTTGTGAAAGCGTTCACACTGATCCGCACAAAAACGCCACAAAAACGGAGGTTTTCGAAAACGCTGTCAAAAGTGGATATCCACAAAAACGGAGGTTTTTGAAAACGCATTTGATTAATGTGAACGCACAAAAACGGATGTTTTTCGATACGTTTTTGTTATCGGGCAGATCAGTGTGAACACACAAAAACAGAGATTTTTCTCACAGTTTTTATACCAAAATGGAGCAGTGTGTACGGTAGCTTCGATGCAACAAAAACGGATACTAACAAAAAGGGAGTAGTGTGAACGGGGCCTTAGTAAGAGCTACACCTGATTAATAATGCCAACACCTGGAGTAACAACAACAGCTTACACCTTACTTACTAAATTTATGATAATAGTCATCAGTAACATGTTTCATATCTTCTATTTTGCCAATTCTGTAATGTTGATCCATTCACAGTACTTTCAGTGAAATCATTTTCAAATAAAACACAAACCTTTAGCTGGCATATAATCTGCAAATGTTTCTGCATAGCCCAATTCTTCTTCCTCCTCCTCAATGTCATCCCCAGGCTCCAGCTGAATAAAAATCAGAATATTAAGCCTTATTTCCGCACAGTGGCATTTTGCGGGCGAGCGGCATTTTACACAATAAAAAGTTAGTCAGCCGTAAATTCCTTTTCAATTTAAGCAATAAAATTTCTGCTCACTCACAAATGCTGCTGAGAGAAAATAAGAGTTTAGACTGAAAGAAAACCTTCAACTGTAATTATGTTCTATGTGTGTTGAGAGGCACCATAATATGTTGCTTGTTTCTCTCCAAGCATTGTATCAATCGAATCTGTAGGTAGAAACACCACAAAACGATGAAAAACAACAGCAAATGAGTCCGTTTAATGAGAATATATATTTTGCCAATATTTCGTCCTGCCATGCAGGACTTCTTCCAGACAAGATTTCCAGTAATCTCATTAGCCTATCAAATTGTCACCGCAGAAAAATGTTGAGCCACAAATAGTAGGAATATGTTCTACTTTTCGCAGCTCCACATTTTTCCACCTAGTGGAGATCCGGCCTTATGTTATTTCTTGTTTTAAGATCTTAGTTTAGTAATTTGAGAGCTATTTCACCCCAGCCTACCCACTTTACCCCATTAGACCCTATACTGTTGAAACACATTAGAAAATTTTGGTAGCAAGTGTCCTAAAACTTAAGAAACAGCCCCCGACATTGGTTTGTCATGAAAATGAATGTTTGAAACATACTGTAAACATTGACTGTTTTGTTTTGTCATGATGAAATGAGTGAACATACCTTGAAATCATCTGTTGATCTGCCTGGCATACCAAGGATTTCCTTATTGCTGTGCAAAAACAAATGAAAGGAATAAATCAAGGTGAAGGAACAACTGATGCTGTACCTAGGTTGAAAAATGCATGGCATTGGGTTATATATAGTCTGCAGCATTTGATCACAACAGTTGCCATTTCCAGCCCCAGTTCCTGACATGTAACCTTCAACAAAGGTGCTCTTACACTGTGGCAGGTAGTCACTTTAGGGGGGGGGGGCAACTGCAAATTTTCTGAGCAAGGCTTCAAGTTTCCAACAATTTTGCTAAGTTTTCCAGCTCTTTTGGGACAATTGGGGGCAGGCACTTGCCTTGACCCAACTAATTTCCATCACTGGCCATAAATGTGTGCCACCTACAGTGACTATCAACTTTAGAAGTTTGGCATGGCAGTCAGTTTGAAAATTTCTCTCTAAAGCTTAACTTTGATTTTGATGAACGAATCTGATAAAATATCTTTGGAGGATGTTTAGATATGAAATATATTTTGCATGCATGTGGGCTTTAGATCTCATATGAACTGTTTTCTGCCTGCCAAGGCCAGCCAACATTTCATATTCATTTCCCAACCATTTTTGCCATGTTAGTCAAACATGGTGACATTTTTTTCCAAATCAGCCATGGTAGATTTGCCTTTCTGATGAGTGGATTTCACACCTCAAGTGATCTGCATCAAATCAAAATAAACAAAGAAAGCAAAACATTGTGGTTGGTTTTGCATTGAAGGTGTGAAGTCCATTCTTGAGGCTGGCAAACTGCTTTATCTCAAAATTCCCTTTGTAAGTTTTTCACAAATTTATGGTGACTTCGGCGATTTCTGGTGTATGGAGATCTTTGGCAAAAATCTAGTAGGACAGGACTGTGTATCATTTTACCGCATCTGGTCTGAAGGAAGCATATGGCATGGACTTGTACCCTGGTACATCTGTGAAAACAAATTGTACTTTTATGGTTGTTGTGGTATGTGTACCTTTGCTCAGCAAGAATAGCTCTGAGTCCAGGAATTTTCACGCTGCTCAGATCACCAGCGAAAAGGTTAGGTTCAAAACTTTGTGAACTTGAAGACGAGGAAGCAGTTGAAGAAAAAAGCGTCCTATCAGCTCCATGATAATGGTTTGGCGTCAAATCATTAGTTAAGTCGATAAAATCACTGGAAGGTTCAATCTTTCTTAAAGCTGGTAAAGAAAGACCTTTTAGCAGTTTGTTGCTGTTTATTTGAGCACTTTTTGTAATGTTAAGAGCCGGCGGAGTTCGTCGAAATAGACTGCTGTCAGAGTTAACATTTGAAATTGACCGCGAAGCTTGCAAAGTTTGAGGCGGCTGTTTCGCAGGTTCACTGCTTATTAAATCCATAAGATCATCTAAATCATTATCGAAGTTCTCTGTTGGTCCAAAAGTTTCATTTTTCAACAAGGATTGTTTGTTTTCTGGCTTGTTTTCAGTGGTTACTGGCCTTGGCATGTACGATGGATAATTTGCGTCAGCTGCCAGTGCAGCGAACACATCTTGGACGTCATCTTCTTCGCTTTCTTCAAAGTTTAATCCACTTTGGCCAAGCGCAGCCGAAAGTATGTCCTTCACTTGAAAGTTCTGCATTGAATTAGGAGCCTCAGCCATTGTCAAAAGGTTCTGTATGCATTTTATTCCTTGCCACTATGGGCCTAAATATGTCGCTCCGCCAAACATGCAGTTTCATTTTCGGCAAAAGCGTGGCGAGCAAGTGTTATCAATGCGCATGCGTACTTGAGTCGATTGAGAAATTTTTGATATCGAGGATAGTCTCTTTTTCATCAGCCAATCAAAAATGCGTTTTTCGGGTTGTCAATTAGACTCATGACGTAAGTCCCTCTAACAACTTTCGCTTGTTGTTGTTGTTGTTATCGCTTCAGTTGTTATCGCTTCAGTTGTTATCGCTTCTGTTGTAGCGACAAGTCTGCAGGGGGAGCGAAACAAGAGGATTTTGGAATGAGTCTAGTTGTCAATCACAAGAAATAGCTTATCAAAATTCAGCCTTGTTCAAAGATTTTATGGAAGAGAAACAGAAAAACTGAAAACTCCTGAAAACTTCGAAAAACTTCGGAAAAACAGAGAGACACGAAACTTCGAAGAGAAAAACTCAGCTCTGCATCATATACGTATTTTCTCTGAAACATACAAATAAAGGTAATACTTTTAATAACGCTCTCAATACTAATATTTCTTAGAATAACACTGTCAGGCTTTCTTAGAATTCATCGTGATGTGTTTCATCTTCGCTCCTGTGTGAAGAGGCTGCAAAGGAAAGATAGATACATAAGCTTTGCCAACTGAGATGGTTTGAATCCGTAAACTCCTTTTACCCAGTGTTGCCTATAGCACCACTTTTTGACATCAAGTTTAACTGAGAAATGATAGTAGGAGGGTAGTAGGATCAGTTACCTTCACATTTAATCAATTTAGAACTTTTCAAAGAATTCAAACGATGCTTCCTGAAAGTCATTTTATAAATCTTAAATCATTTTACTTTTTCTCCACTCCACAACGACAACGTTTGCACTGGCATAAATTTCTTTGCAAAGAAAATTAACAGTGCGAGTTCTTTTGCAAAGACAATTGAAACTGTGAGTTTCAATTGTTTCAAACCGTGGAAAAATTTGATGGGCATTGTGGCACAAACTATTCATTCCTGTTTGGTTTAGAAACATCTCTATGGTGTTACGCTTAATCGTGGCCAGAAGCTTCAGCTAACCTGTTTCTGAGTCAGCAACAGTATCTTCATGAGTCATATTCTGCTTGTTCTCTTGCTCTTTGCCTGTATCTTGTTTTGGAGGACTTGGAGAACTTTCATCAGCGATATAATCCTCGCCACTCTCATCGTTACTGCCATCAAAATAATATGGTTCTTCTTCTGAGGTTTTACCATCATCTCCTAACTGACCTTCTTTTGGCTCGTATTCAGTTTCTCTTGCTTGGTAGTAAGATTTTTCGTAGAACTGGGGATCGTCTGGATCATAGTTGGTGACAAACCGTTCTTCTAGAGCTGCTAGCTCCTGCAACAGAAAGCACTGGACATTCAAACATGGTGGCAAAACCATTCCACCCTAACGAAATATGCATTGATTACCCCTTGCGTTCAGGCATAATATAATAACTAAAACATGATAATTAAAACCGTTTGGTTCCTTGGATACTTGCAACAGAAATTTGGCATTTTGCGTGGCATGCATCGGTGTACATGGTGTCCTAAAATGTTGTTCCCCATTTGAATGGCTGCTGTGGAGGAGTTGTACGTTCTTTTGCACTGCTCGTGATTCAGTTACATAGGACAGGCGGCTTATACTTAAAGTTTGAGACTTTGTTTGAGGCAGTCGAACTGATTCATGGTTGCTAATGCAAGAAATGCAAGAAAGTCGGAAAAGTGATTGTTTCAAAACAGCACACATATGTTCTCCAAAAATGCCAAAATTAAGCAAATTTTTAAAAAGAGTCCAACAGCTAATTTGCACTTTTTCTGCATTTAAATGTCTTATTATTATTGCATTATCAGTAAACGATACAACTAACCCTGTTGAGACTGTAGAAAATTACTTGTTTGGGCATTCTTGGAAACCAAAGAAAATGCTGCTTTGAAGTAATTACTTCTTGATCTGCGCATTTTGAAGCGTATCATATGTAACTGTATCAAGAACCACATCAAAGAATGTGCAGCTCCGCCACAGCAGCCACACAAAATATAGGCGCAATGTTTTTTGGGACACTTTGTATACTGGCATTCCTTGGTGAAAGCAAGAAGCACAGCTTTAAACAATTATACAGTTTTTGAGCATCTCCAGCAATCACAAGAATTGTTAGCCTGCGTGCAGACTTTACTGTCCACTGCGAGAGAGCCAAGTTCCGCCTTGGCTCTCTCGCAGTGGAAAGTAAAGTCTGCACGCAGGCTAAAGAATTGTGTTCTGATAATGAAAAGAAGGGTGTTCTTCCATAGTAAAGGTACCTGGGGATGTGCCGCCGGCAAGGCAAGGGTCTCCTATTGCAGACTTCTAGTCTGGCCAAGGGCATTCTTTTTGGCAACTTCATTCTGAGCAAGGGCAACTTTTTGGCAATTTTGGTCGAAGAAAGCTAAAATTTTGGTAATTCCTATATATAAACCCATAATTTTACGACTTTGGTCTAGGGAAGGCGAAAATTTGGCATTCTTAGAGAAAACGCCAACTCATGGCACTCTTGATGTACAATTTAGTCTAGCCAAGGGTACCATATTCACAAAGATTGGTCAAGGCAAACAGTACAGTACAAGTTTGAAACTGTGGGCGGCACACCCGTACACAAAATTTAGCCGAGAACCCCCCCCCCCTCCGTGGATAATCAAAACCAGAAGAATGACTTCTTTTCATCAGTGAAATAAAAATCTCAAATAAGATGTCTTGAACAAAACATCTCTCTCGATCTCTCTCTACCACCAAACTTTTGGCATGAAATAGCATTGTACAATATTTTCGTACACAAGAAGCTGCAAATAAAGATTGAAACCCAGTACCTTCATGTCATGATCTAGAATGTGAAATTCCCCTAAATTGATACTGTCATCAAGATGTTCCTTCTTTGTGGATTTTGTCACGCAAGAGAACCCTTTCTGCAGGCACCATTGAATGAGCAGTTGAGCAGTCGTTGCAGCATATTTCTGTGCGATTTTGATCAAACGAGGGTCTTTTAACTTTTGTCCATTTGCAAGCGGTGAATATGCCTGAATGGCAATTCCATGACTTGATAAACTTTTGACGAGATCTTCTTGCTGGAAGAATGGATTGATTTCAAGCTGTACAACTGCAGAAAAAACAACAAATTTAATGCTGTATGGAAAGTTGGCGAGTGACAAAACTTATGGAAAAGTCCGTAGAATCCTAAACTTGGAGGACATGAAAATTCAAGGACACTTTTCTATCATGCTGAAGGTCATAAAGGGGTAAGACGAAGACGTAAGATCGATAAGACGTAAACAAAACTTTTGAGGAACAGTCTTACATTTATGTTTGGAAAGTCACTAGTTTTTTCGCTCTTTCGCATTTTCCGAATACCGCTGGCCCTGATTTATAGCTGGAAGGTTCTCGTCCTAAAGAGAATCAAGAATGTTGGAAGCAGTCCTTATTTGAAGGGACACCGCTCTCAGAAGTGCAAATTTTCAGAACTGGGGGGGGCAAGGGCAGTGGAAAAGGCACTGTGACGTTGAAATAGGGCGCTTTCGAAAACTTGTGTGGGCGCGGTTTCTCCTGTGCCCCAGGTTCCTACTTTGTTCATAGAGATGATCAAGATCATCAAACCTACCTGAAGGTAAAACTGCAGTTGCTTTCCCGAGCGATTCTACCTGTTTATAATTGAAATTTGCAACGCCAATAAGCCTGAAAGACAGACGAAAAATTCGCTAGGCCTCAACTTAACATCTTAATCAAGAATAGAAAGAAGGCATGGCAAGAAACCATATTGAGATTGGATAGCTCGAAGATCTAGATGAACCAACAATTGCAAAGTTTTTGATTTTGCTCGAAAAGGCATTTTCATCAAATAACAGAAGTCTTTTACTCACTTTACTTTGTTTCTGTTCTTCAAAGAAATCATAGCTTTCCATCTCTGCACATGCTGGCCATTGATATCCGCATAATTTATAAGAAGCAAGTCGATGTAGTCTGTTTGAAGCCTTGAATAAAACATAAACAAAGTTTTACTTGAAACGAATACTCGCAGTAGGCTATTCATATTCAAATTGCAGCCTTTGAATTACCTCCAGGCTTCCAGAAAAGACATGCTTTTCCTGCTAAGTCAACGCATGTCTTCTCTGGAAGCCTAGAATTAAATTAACGACATGAATTTTTCCTTCTAATGCAATGAAAACCTCATTGAGATCAGGGATGGCGCGACCGGGGGTGCTTGGGGGGCAGGAGCCCCCCCAAAAATTCACTGAGCCCCCCCGTCAGCACTTGAATTTTTGAAAAATTTTTGTGCACTGTCGGCACTCTCGTAACTTGTTTGTTATGCTTTTAGAGAGTGTAGTCGTATTTTAAGCCAATCTGAAAGGTGTGGCCCGTAAAAATTTTGCTCGCTTCGCTCGCCGTCGGCACTCTGACAGTTTTTGCCCCCCCAGCATTTCTTCCCTGGCGCCATCTCTGATTGAGATGATTTGGCAATTGCTATACAAAGAACTTACGAACCTCTTTAAAATCTCGCTCACAGCTTCTCCGGTGTTGTATATCTGATTTGCAGTTTCAGGAGGGTTTAACTGAAATACAAAGTATATCGTGTTAGGTTCACCATGCCTTCTCTCAGTCAAAAGGTATTTTCTTTAATACCCCCGCATATCCAGTGTGTCCCAACAACTTGATCTCGATTTTTAAGCAACCACTTATTTCACCATTTCCTCTGCTATAAATGTCCAATCACTTGTCAGTTTGGCAGAAGCAATCTCTCAAATTCTTAGTTGTTCCCTGACCAGATCAGTGATGCAACAGTATGAAACCGAGGCAATAAGCTACAACCCCTCCACATCAGCAACACAAACAGGGCAACTTTTTTGGAGGGACAATTTGTTATTTCCGACGTCTTTCACGATTTCTGTGCTTGGGTACTTGGGAGGCATAATGTCACAATATTCAACATATCAAACTGGCCCATTGAAGCCTCAGAGTAAGTTGCCACGTACCTTGACAGCAATAAAGATTTCTCTTCTCGGTATTTTAGATCGTGCGATGGCTTCTCTAACAGGAACTTCATCGCTAGAAGAAGAAAATAATCTTTGTAAGAATCCTTCAATTCCATTTAAATATTTCATTGATACAAGATCATCCCTGCAAAAGCGAAGCCAGGGGCGGATCCAGACCGATGCAACCGATGCAAATGCATCGGTCAGTCCCACATGATCGATAATCTAGGAGTCTGTGCACAAGATTTTTTATCAGACGCAAATCATTTCAACTTTCCAAATGCCCCCAAATCTCTGTTGCCACTGCTTCTTCGAAGCAACCTCGTAACCTCAGACTCAGGTACAAAAGCCATGGCCGACAATTAGACCCATTATCCAAAAGAATAAAGTGTCCTCCAAACAGCTACGGTAAATCCCATTATTATTCTGATCCCCTTTTCAAAATGTGTGACGCGCGTCTCGACAAAGGCAACAAAGCTTACGCATAAACAGGAGAACCTTGCGTAATCATTTTGATGAGTGCATCGGTGTCAATCATAGCAGCTTTGACAGCTCCTTTCTTCCCAACAAACGATCAGGGCCGTCGCGACGTGGGGGTGTGGGGGGTGTGACACCCCCCCTGAAAAAAGCATCAGTCGGCAAATGAACCCTCAAACCTGCTTTTTTCGGCAAATTGGTAAAATTTGGGCAATCTCTGCTCAGCAATAATTAGTCGGCGTTCTCCACAAATTGTTCACAGAACAGTGAGTTATTGTATGACTAATAAAGTTAGAACAGAATTAAATCACAAAAGCAGTGTAAACTATTGTTTGCAATCTTTGGTAAAATAAATAGTTGCTTTGATCTTATTCCCAAAACAACTTGACGATATTTAATTTCTGGTCGATGTTCGGGCTGATTTTGTTGGGCAAAAGTCAGGAGCAAAATGAGTGGCAGTACTACTACCGATGTCACCAGAAAACGAAAACATGTGAAACTGAAATGTCTTGTGTGTGGTAGAGCTTTCGACGACAACTATAGAAAAGGTGACAACGAAAGATTCCACCCAGAATATGAAAGGGAAAACAGGTTGGTGCCGTTCGAAACATTGGGAACAGCAATTGGAAATCAACAGACTATTTGCAATTTGCTTTAATTCTGAAAGCTAGTATCTAAGCAAAAGATCTTCTTCATGTATACCAAGTAGAGCATGGTGTAAAAATCGAGTTAAGAGAGCTGAGAACCAATGAATAAAGACACTTCTCAGGCATGACTAGTTCTAATGACCACACCCAATGACCACGCCCTTTGTCGGCAAATTTAGACCATTACACCCCCCTTGCAAAGCTTCCTTCGCGACGGCCCTGCAAACGATAGCCAAAATGCATCGGTCCCCAGACCCCTAAGTGGAGAAAAATCAGCGTTTTGCACCGGTTGACCGATGCAGTCCAAAGGTTAACATTGAGCAATAGATTGCCCTGCTATCATTATTGTTGTCCGCTGTTTGGTTGTCTCGCTTCCTCTCGTCTGAATGAAAAGTGCAGTGGACCTAAACTCTTCTTCAACGTGTTGGAAGACCAAATTGTGGTTGACTGGATAAATCAGTCCGCGGAGGGGAACTTTTCTGGCAATACCAAATCAGTAAACAACGCAATTTGGCCTGTCTAGGCCATGATGTAAGAACACTTCGAAAAGCACTGGCTTGAATACAGGTTTTTTTATAAGAAACTTTACACGTTTTTTTATAAGAAACTTGGAGGCCATAGTACTAAAAGTTTCTTAATTCAACATGAAATTTTGTCCATTTAGTACTAAAAGTTTTTTAATTGGTTTCTTATTTTTTGAATGCTTGAATTGTCAATGTGTGTTGATATATATCAAGAAACAGATATGTTTCTTGATATTTAAAATATCATGTTAGAATAAACAGTGTTCTGTTATGTTGAAAACACAAATGGTTATGTCGCGTTCAATTCCTACCCTGACCATCCCCCCCCGGGACACCACCGGGCATTTGCACAGAAAATATTCCCGGCCCCCGGGCATTTGACAGTCAATCTTTTCCCGGCCCCCGGGCATTTGACAAACCCAGGGATATTCAAAATGTGTACAGTATTTACTGTTTAGGAGCATGAAACTTGCATTACAGTAGTTTCGGCTTTCAGGTTTCGCTATTTTTGGGAAAACACTTCTGAATTCGGACACGGGAGATCTCCGCATTTTTGGTTTCCAATTTCGGCATCGAAACATGGTCTTCGGAAGCTTACTTGATATCCTGAATGATACAGGGTTTAGGAGCCGTTAATGTTTGTTGAACGATATCCCAGACTTCAGTTTGCGTCTAGGGTAGTATTTGGAATGCAATAGGCTACTGTACATCGTTTTCTAGATATTGAGGAAGGCTGAGGAAGAGCCTTGCAGTCGCAAGAACATTCTTTTGAATTACCCAGTTGTATTGAACAAGAAGTTCAGTTTTGTTCTTTTGGAAGTTTCTTTAATTGTTACAGTTCTGTTCCAGTTGTTATACCCTGTGAGTTTATTTCTCTGAAACACATCCTTGACAAATTTAGATTGTATTATATTTCTGAATGTGGATCTTCTATTGCGTCGTTTGAATCAGCAATATTTTAGAAAGTGTTGAAAGTATCAGAAATCCTTCGTGTTCCTCCAGAATACCGAATATTAAAACAATTAACAACATCGCTGACTATAACTTTTATATTTCAATGGACAGGTTGAAAGCAAAATTGCCCACCCCCGGGCATTTGACAGTCAATTTTTTCCCGGCCCCCGGGCATTTGACAGTCAATTTTGTCCCGGCCCCCGGGCATTTGTGCGCAAAAATTTTGTTGACCCCCGGGATGCCCGGGGGGGGATGGTCAGGGTAAGAATTGAACGAGACATTAGATAATATTGCCCAATGATAAAGGTTCAACGATCTATTTGCTATAAAATTCATGCTTTCAAGTTTGAAAAGTTTCTTAGTTCTTCTCAGACATAGTACTAGAGTTTCTTAAAATTTTGGCCACCTTAGTACTGGTTTCTTATAAAACAGTTTCTTATAAAAAAACGTGTAGCTCTGATTAGAGATACATGTTCATATCCTAGTGACTGAAATAACCTTCAAAGCAAGGTCTTCCAGCCAAAAAAAGTTGTAAAAAGGGCGTTGCCTATGTTTTCCGAGAGTCCTAAGGGCGTGGTCACCCAAAAATTTCCTGGGGGCTTCACCCCCAGACCCCTTCAACTGCATCGGTCACTCAAATATCTGGATCCGCCCCTGAGCGAAGCCGCAAACTAGAAAACACTCTAAGAAATCTATGGCTAATTTTGTTGACAAATTAACTTCCTTTTGTTTAGTGCGAAGCTAAACAGCTTGTTTCGAAACAGGTAGGCTCTGTTGTGCTGGTTCTTACTGTGAAAACAACTTTCTTTTAACCGAAACCAACCTGAAATCAACGGCGAAGTCTGAAAGATTTCAGAAACACGCAGACACACAAGTACCTTTCTTTGTCACCTTCTTAAAAATTGTCCGGGTCAACTCCATGCCGCGAATTCAGCATTCCAGTACCAATCAATCTGTGCTGCCAAAGAGACACTACAGTGATTGATAGTGCTGCCAACTATCAATCAAAGCTACAACGTAAGCTCAAAAAATTATTTTAGAAACCATCTGCTTCCTCTTGAGGAGATTGTTTGTGGTTTGTTTCCCATGAAAATAATGTGCCAGGCCTCAAAAGTAATTCGGAACTTTGAAGAGGGGCCAACGACTATCCTTCAGCCCAAAGATCAAAGTTGAATAAAATACCAGCAACAATCTTACCCTTCCCAGATATCAATCATTCTATATCCAGAATCCAATGCCAATACCAAAGCATTTTCTCGTTCAATATCAGTCTTGATATCCAAAAGACCAACTCCTAAATTTGACAACATAATTTTTGCAGTAGTCTTCGTTATATTGTCAGCACAGTAAACATGGTGCCGTGACAGTGCAATAGAAAACATAAAGATTGCCAATGATAACATCTTCACTACAGGCTTGAAAATGTTTGTTTTCACTTGTTGAATTCTGTACTAAGTCTTATACTGCAGTCCTTACTGTGTTGATATGGCCACAAAGGGACTGATCAATTGAAGGGTAACTTCGCTACGTCAACCTTCACGTAACTTTTAATTACCCCCATTAAGATTCTGATTGAAGCTTTAAATTGTTCCTCCATGATGATGAAACAAATTGCGGGGAATAATAGGGCCTAATTAGTGCGAAATTAGATCGTTCTGTTGCTGAACGCCGGACGGTTTCTACGTAAGATACATAAGACGAGTGTAATTTGCAGGCATAAAATGCACTAATGACACATTACACCGACCTTCTTGCGAAACCAAAAGTTTTAATGTTGAACACTGGCCTTAAGTTCTAATTCATTCCCCTTCAACATCAACCAATCCAAATCCCATATTTTGGATGACCAAATGCGAGCAGTTTCATGAAAAGCACTTACACAGTGAATTCTCCTTGAGAGCAGCTTCACTGAAAATGTACAAGATCCTAATGAGAAAGCGAAAAAACAAAAAGTCTTGGATTTGTACAGAAGGCCCTTTAATCAGTAAAATTTGCAGTTCATGTGGGATTCATAAGACTGCAAACATTCTCCTCCTAAAAACATGTTCAGGTCATACACAAGCATTCTGGGAGATCTCAAACAAAGATAATAAGAGCGTATTGTGCTCAATTTAGAGTATCTTAAATTCATCAACAGACATCTAAGACTTATTATCAGTAAATATTTCACTTTATCATAAATAATCTAAGCTATATAGTAAATTGCATACAACAATTTCGTTCCATTACCGGGTGACCCAAACAAAAATCACGAGCGAGGTCGTAAGTTGCTTCCTGAAAGCAAATGTAATAAACACAAACAAGGTATCAGCATGCAGCTAAAGGGCAGCAATATTTTGAGATGTTGGTAGTTCAGTTTAAGTTATGCCTACTGTCCGAAAAATTGTTTTAAAAATATGGCCATTTGTTGATTACTCGGATTTTTCCTTCCTTTTCCCGTCCATGTTTCGGAAGATGTGAACCAAGCCAGATTCCAAATTTGCTTTAGAGCACGAAAGTTGAATGATGGACAAAAGTCAATCATTTTGCAAACAACTAACAGCCACAGATGACTTCAATTCATCGCTGCGTTGAGGTTTTACAAAAGGTTGACTGGAAAAGGATGTCGAATTATAGCTTACATGAAGCATCTCAAAGCTAGCTAAGCCTTTCAACTAAACACTGATACAAAGCATTTGTCAGTAACTTTGAGTTCAGAGAGCTGGTACTATCTTGCCCGTGAAGTCTATTGGGTTACGCGGCAAACACCGATTAATCTGTCTTTGGAAGCAGAAATTTGTTTCCTAGTGCGAGCAAATAGGTCAGCTGGCCAATGTTTGCGATTGAATCACTTCAAGCGATGAAATTCCAGTCAAATCCTCACCGAATTTCGGTGACTCTCAGTGAATTTCCATTCTACTAATAGCAAAACTTTTGAGCATAATTCTAAGCTTCCATAGTATTCTAAAACCAAATTGTTGTAATTCATATCTACTCTTTAAAATAACACTTAGATACTTATGAGTCTGTTTCTTTCTGAATTAAGTCCAAGAGTTCTTGAATGAGAAAAATTATCGCTTGCTCTGTTTCCCTTTAAATGATCCTTTTGAAGTGAGTTTTCCAACTGTAGATTCGTTTTCCTCTGGCAGCACTATGGTCTGTTCTGTCTGAAACGCCCTGGAAATGGAAAATAAACATTTTAGCAACGTCTCTTAGGTTCTGACTATCTGCCAGCCTAAAGTTGGAAACATTTACCATAAATCTACACCACAACAACGTTTGATGTAACTTTCAGAATTTTAGTCGACATTGTCAAGTATTTTCAACGGCTCTTGAGTCAAATTTTAGTATCCATGCATCTTCCTTGTTTTGTGAACATTTTACCACGCAATTGCATGAGAAACTGTGTGCCTTGTTCAGTTCGAAACGATTCGAATCATCATGGAAATATACTGACACTACCTTCATGGCGATGATGATGATGATGATGATGATGATGATGATGATGATGATGATGATGATGATGATGATGATGATGATGATGATGATGATGATGATGATGATGATGATGATGATGATGATGATGATGATGATGATGATGATGATGATGATGGTGATGATGATGGTGATGATGTTGGCAAACTTGAATTCCCAAGCTTTTTCAAGCCATTTAATCCAAAGAATTAGGTCACAGAATTTTATAACGTTTTTTAAACATCTGAAACCTATGCTGTAATGGCATAATTACCAGGAAGTTTTTGCATTCTTAAGGCCCATTTCCACTTCAATCACAATTCGCAAAACGGATGCGATTTGCGAATTCCGAATTCAAAAAGCCTGCGAATTCAATACACACTTGAAACTTATTCGCACGAACTTCGATTGTTTATTCAACCAATCAAATCTGTCTTCTTTTGATAGTGCGTGTCGCCTTTGTCTCTTTGTTTCGTAAAGTTGTTCTCTGATTGGCTGCTTTTGATCCGAGACAATGATTCGCATGCGACCGTTCGCAAGAAATCAAACATTGCGAACAGGTCAAAATCGCATTGCGAACGTTCGCATGTGATTTGCGAACGTTCGCATGCGAATTTCAAACAAAGGATCGCATGTGATGTCTGAATTGCGAATGAAGTGGAAATGGGCCATTACAGGGCAGTACAGTAAAAACACGCACATAAGAACCTAAGATTTTGAACTCAGCCTGTTTAGGTTCTTATGCTATGAGGTACATCCCACAATCAGGGTGTAGGTTCTTAACATAGGGTCCAAAACAAATACCAGAAAACAAAGGATAGTTGAAGGTTTAGCATTGAAACATTATGGCAATACGACTAGCAATGCAAAGCTCTATTTAAAAACAAACATAGCTTGCCCAGTTCACCCCAAGCTTATCCATTTAACCCCTGCAGGCCCACCCTATCACAGTTCTTTACATGTTTTTGGATTCCATCTATGAAAGAAGTTGATTGACAAACAGATATATTTCCCAGTGAAGGAAAGAATGAAATTTTAAACTCTCTATTAAGAACCTACTTAAAATAACAGGCTGAAATGGTTCTTATTTATTGGGTACAAAATTTACAATTTCAGGCTGTAGGTTCTTAATAAATGAAGGTTCATATGTGCGGGTTTTTACTGTAGCTCCTGAAATATGACACCAAATCATAAAAATAAAAGTTTCCTGTATTCTCACCTTGTTGTTTCTTACCTTGCTGATTTCCTTGTCTTCCTTTATCATACTGAGGTCTATTTTTGTCATATTGTATCTTCCCTTGTCTTCCCTTATCAAAGAATCCTCCATGCTTAAAGTCAATTATACGTTCATGATGTTCTACGAGTGTTCCAATCTAAGATATGAAAATAATGGGAAAATAAAGAAAAAGCTCGTCAATCTTTCCTATTCGTACAAAGAATGCACAGATGAGATTCTTATGGAGTTAAATACAGAAGAAGTTACTGCTTTCACTTGGATTCATTTCGGCAACTGGGCATTCATTACCGAAGATATTAAGCCGAGAAACTCCTGTCTATTTGACAGCCTAAGAGCCATGCAAATTGAAATAAATCTTGCAAGCAGGTGTGTATCGCACAAGGGAGCTACACTTTGAAATGATTTCGCTGCAAAGTCCGGAAGTAAAATAAGTGAATAAAATAATATAGATAAGTGGAGTAGTCTAGCAATTTCCCAATAATACACTCACTCTAAACGATGTATTTTCTTCTTCATGCATTTCTCAAGCAATAAAAAAAGCAGAGCATTAACTTCATCATATCTTACCTTATCAGCTAATTGCAGAGTCAAACTCTGAAGAAGAGTTGGTTCTGCGCCATGATGAAGAACCAATGTTTGGGTTGGCTCATCCCAAGATGCCTAAGCAAAGAGAGAGAGAGAGAGGAATGATTGCACCATATACAACACAATCAACCGTTTGCAAAAACGTGAACTGAGAGTTCTGCATAGGGACTACGATGCAACGTTTGAAGATCTCTTAAAGAGTCAATGCTAACCATGATCCCTTGTGGCGCCAAATTCGACTTTCGTATTATCTGAAAGGCGCTTCTGGCCTAAATTCTCTTTGCCTTGCTTTTCATTCGGCAAACAAAAGGTTATGTTGGACAATGGGTCTTAAGCATAGACAAAGGTGTAGAGTCCGAATTTTGATATTTCTCTTTCTCCAATTTCAAAAGGGGCCTAAGCAACGGACATACCTCCCATACTTCGCACGTGCCGTCTCCTGTTATTTGTATACCCATAACAAAGAGGGGCGCAAAGCCTAATGGTTAGCAGAGGGTCTTTAAGAAGGTCGGGTGAGCTAACAAGCCACTGCAAAAATTTGCAAAAACTAACGCTTCTAATATATAAATGCATAAATGCCACTTGCCCCTCCTTCATGGTTGAGTTCTTCAAACCAAAGGACATTCAATATGATCTAAGAACAAATAACCTCCTGCAGCTCCCTAAAACCAATACGTTAGTTTATGCGAACAATTCTTTATCATTGACAGCAGGGGTGGCGCAAGGAAATTTTCCGTCAGAGGGGCTGGAGTTTCCGGCAGGGGGGCTAAAATGACTGAAAAATGGTGTTTTCATGCATTATTTTGCCCCATTTCCTCTGACGAGAACCCAAAATTTCCTCCGACGAGAGGGGGGGGGGCTAGATGCCTCCGACAGGGAGCTCTCCCCTGGCGCCAACACTGATCTAAAGGAAGCATTTGGTGGAAGACATTATCTGCTCAAAGCACACAGCAATAAGAGCAAAAGATTTGACCAAATGTAAGTTAGAATAGAAATATGTCGCTGTGCTGACCTGTAATTCCTCACTGATGATCATCTTGCTTACAAGACTGTGAACAACGCTGTGTGGCAATTCGAACATCTCTGCCAAATTATGCATACTGGAAAGAGAAAATAAACTTTGATGGAATCCCCGGACGATAGACCTATTTCACAGTTAAATTCAATTCGTGGCAAATGATGAGATTCCCTGTACAGCAAAAAATATACCTCAACTCCTTTTCGCATCGAGGCTCGCTGATATATCGAGGAAAAGCCCATCTTCACCACATTTATTATGTTGCAAATACATGTGCAAAACTATTTCATGCGTTGCTGAGAGAAATGCAAGCTTTGGGATTAGATCCACATTTGCATCGAGGCAAATGAATTCAGGATGTATTTCAAAAGAACTGACGTCATTGTGAAAATGGCCTATTAGATTACATGACTTAAAGGGGGGGGCCATAAAGGTGTTTTGCTTCTGTCTTGATAATTCCATGATTGCTCGTAAATAGCTTATTTACCCTGAATTTTAACGGTTGATAACAAATCGTGGTCGATTCGAAATGTACTGAGAAAAATGATTTGAATCGCATTTATTCTCGGCCCTAGGCCAATTAACTTAACACATGATCACGTCGAATTACTACTCTATAGATGAATATTTCCACTAGATGATCAGCAAACACGTTTTTCGTCTTGCTCCTCATTCTACGACTTGTGGCAAAGCTGTGCTTCCCATCGGACACGGCTAATTGATTCTTAGATGAACAGAAATATCTGGGGTAGTCATTGTCTTTCGCTCCCCATGGTATCGTACCTGTAGTGTTGTAGAGTAATTAGATAAGTATAGTTAAACGTAAAACTCATTGTAAATTTCTATATTTGAATACAAAAAAACAGAAATACTAAAACCATTACGAAAACATGAGTCCATTTTCTTATGAAGTGTCTCATTGGATAAATTGTCTATGAAAGTTCTTGTGGTGAATTAGAATGAAGATTACAAACCTAATTGAATCATAAACTTTGTTGTATGTGAACATGTATGTGCGCAAGCTTTCTTCTTTGATTTTCCTGCGAAAAAAGAATAAAAAATTCATAAATATGGGGAAAAAGCTGTCCGCAAAACGACCAGAAATTGACCGATTTCAAAGACGATTTCTACAGAGTGAGTAGTATATTTCTCATTCCAGAACGTGGTTTTCCTGGCGGTAATAGAACTGAGAAACGCTTGTTCTTTCCTTGGGTAGGTAGGTAGGTATCATATCTAACGTGGCTAGCCTGCGAAAGTCTGAAAGAATTATTTCCAGCAGGGGCCACGGATGTTTTACCATCAGTCCGCCGCAGCTACCCGCCGCAGCTACCCGCCGCAGCTACCCGCCGCAGCTACCAGACTTCCCTCACATGGCACTGGTCGACCCGGGCTAGAGTTACGGACAGCGACCAAACTGTCCAGCGCGGAATTTGAACCTACGGCCGCTCTGACCTTTGGCTTACGAGTCAGATGCCTTAACCACTCGGCCACGCGCACTCTTCATAAACAACATGAACAACAAATTTAACAAAAAGATCGCAATGAAAAGACGACACCAATGGGAAAATGACGGGCATGGCTACCTTTGGACCGTAAAAATAACAGTATAGAATTAACAAAGGCTTTACCAAACTTTCTGTTGCAAGTCTCTCCTTAGAGAGAACCAGCTCAAATCAAGAGATATTGACACATGAATAAAAGATCAATATTCAGACAGATTTTGGTAGTATTTAGTAACAAAATAAATTTAGGGTCTATTTAAATGAGAAGCTCAAACCGGTCTGAAATTTCACCCTGAACTGAGTTGAATTCAGTGCCTAGTGAAAGCCTTACGTGTTGACACGGAAAACACAATTTCTAACTAAAACCGGGTTGAAACTCAACTCCCCTGTTCAAATCAGATTGAAATGTCACCTCGGATGGAAAACATCATGTGAACGAAAAATATTTTCAAATCAGTGTGAGATACAGTATCTCGGGTTCATAGTTCACATCACAATGGCCTATTGTTTTACTTGGTCCTTGTTTGTTTGTTTGTTTGTTTTCAATTTGTTTTGAGTGAGCTTGTCAGGATTTCTAGCTACTGAAAGCTAATTTAGGCCCACTGTGCATGCCGCATCCAGGCATGGGACCCCTAGTTTAACGTCCCTTCCGAAGGACGACGAGGTGAGTTGAGAGGTCAGTCCTCAGAGGTCACCCATCCGAAATCTGACCTCACTCGACCAAGCTTAACTTCAGTCACCTGACGAAGACTGTATAAGCCACTCGGCCACTCACCCTGCAAATGAATGAAAAACAACACAGGTCTCAGACCGCGGCGAAAATTCATGTGGACGCAACGAATGAGCTGTCTGTCCAAGATTCACCACGGTATGGAATTCAGACCCGTATGACTTTCTAGTGTAAACGGATCGTTGCTATACATTTATTGAGTTGGAGGAATGCTACTGAATACCAGTTGCAAACTGTATCAAAGGGCAAAAGAGATAAGATATCATAGACATGGGAGGCAACAATAAAATGTCGATTTAGTAGTACCTTTGAAGCATTTCTTTCACTTCATCTGATTTACTGAATAGATTCCAGCTCTAAAACAGAATAAATGGGTTGTAAGTTACATCCTTCTTAGAAGTCTACAATCAGACGTTATGAGAGATTCGCGATAACGCAAAATTACTCATGCAAAACACTCGAATTGCTGTTATTCGCTGGCATTTTAACGTGGAATCAAATTTGAGGCAGACTGTGGATTTGTTGACAAGAAAAAATAAATGAGAAAAGTGGAGGTTCAAGCTTGAACATAAAGATAAACTTTTATTGATCTTACATAAAAAAGACACGCTGTGTAACTTACCCAAAATAAACCAAAATGTGACAACTAATGTCTCATGGTTAAAATTATTCATTGAAAGAAAAATTTAGCAGATTACTGGAATATCTCGAACGTAGTGCGATACGCTTTTGATTACACAAATCAGAAATGTATGCATTCACACTATAACCATGACAACGAAAAAATATCATGGCCTACTCTCGGAAGCACCAGCTCATCTAAAGATTTCACAACAGAGCATCAAGACGAGGCTCTGTAATGAAACAGAAGGGCCTAATGATCTACCATTCCTGTAACACATTTCCCTCAACCGAGTGAGAGGATGCTGACTAGAAATGGCTTCAATGGAACAAAAAACAAGATTAGCTATTGGCTGTGCTGTGTGGCTCAAACAACTTTGAAGCTTTCTAGATAGCTAAGTAATTTTGTTGTTATCTACAACCAACAGTTTGCAGCTCTTCCAGCGCTGGCAGCGTACTTTATCACATTCCGTAACCGGCTGCTTGGAAAATATTCCTTTCTGTGAAGAAAAACAGCCAATAAACCAATCTTACCTTGACAGCTAGGATGTACCGTGAGCAAAGCTTCCAGTCACCTTTCTTCATAGCTTTAGCAGCAGCAACAATATGCTCTCTCATCGTCTCCGGCGGGCCTATCAGTAATACAACACCTTATCACGAACCAGGATAATCTCGCAATAGCCTTTCAGCTCATTTACAGAATGTAGCTTCTCTAAAAAATTCGCAAGATAGTTTTCACATGGGAATAATTTCTTTATATTCCCTAGATTCTGAATTTAAAAGAATCACCAAATTTTCAGGCACTGTATAAAAACTTTGAAGAAACCTAAAAAAACTTCAATGAAATTCGCATCTCAAGCAATGATGTTGCAGAATTTCAACTTCAGATATTCTTTTTTTCAACAGTGGCAGTAGCTTTTTAATCTTTATAAACATCTTACCAAAAACAAGTTTAGAACTTGCATGATACAAAAAAGAGACTGCGCATGAATATCAACGGCTAACACAGTTAAAATATCATATGTATGTATAAATAATGAAATGTTTGCTGTCAAACTATGGCAAAGACAATGAAAAATGTCAGAGCCGACTCTCGAAAACAATCATGCTTCTGTTGAACACAGTCAGAAATATCAAAACGAGATTTCCGATTGCAAACAGACGCTTGATCACTCTCCCATCTCTGTAACACATGATCTCTCCATCGCAGGGGAGCATGCTGACTAGAAATGGATACATATCACTAGAGGCAGTGCCCCAAAAAATAAGGCACTTCTTAGACATAACAGAAATAAGTACTTATCGCTGTAAAGTCTGCACGCTCTCTGCACCCAGGCTAGGCACTTTTGTGCTCATTTCCGGCTTTCCGAAAATACTAAATCAACTGGGCAGAACAACCTAAATAAGGCAATGAGGCTACGTACCGACTAGCGGCTGGCGCTCACTCAGACGTAACTGGTGATGGAAACTTTTGCTGATTATTCTCCGGCGATTGTCAAACTCTCGAGCTAGAAATCAAACATAGACAAAATAAGAAACGAAAATAAAGAGCAACAGAATTGTAAATTAAATTGCCAAATATACTGCTTGTTTATCGTGGTATATGGGCATCAAGTATGTAAGGACATGCCCTTTTATCTGAATATAAGGGCAGTACTACTATGCTGTGAGAAAATCACAAAAATAAGAGACGATGCATCATTTGATTAATTTTCATCAATTCTTGCTAAATGGTCTCGTATCAAAAGCTCTCCTTTTTGTACATTTTCCTTCGGTCCCTTAACAAAGAACATAAATGGAACTTAGTTCATTTCCCCTTTCATTTTCCCTTTTCCCATTAATATAAACCGGGATAAAAATTATATATGGGCAAGCGAAATTTATAAAAACAAAAAACATCATTTAAAAATATTTTTCGATCATAAGAGCGTGCCCTCACATCTGCTTCTAAACGATAATCGCGATCAACAATTAACAAAGGCAGTTAAACTATAAAATGTTGAGGAAATCTCGAACCATGAGTGACGTTGCGCGTCAAGTAATTGCGAGGATTTACCACATTAATTTTGCATACATTATCCCCCCTGGTAAGACATAAAGAGGCCTCGCAGGGTCTACTGAGTATGCAGCACAACACAACTAAAAAACGTAAATTGGAAAGAAAAGTTCGAAATAATCTCTTTTAAAAATTCATAAAATCTCAGTGCTGTAATCGCATCTAGAAACAGAATTATATATACAGAATTATTTAAAATCATACTTTTTGCTGTTTACTGCAATTCAAAGTTGGTAGAAATGTGCATCAATAAACAAAATTGGCAAAGGTTTGTTTGCATCTAAATCAAGTCATATTATCAGTTTCTCAATAAAATATCTTTGAAAAGTTGCGCAATGAGCACAAAACGTTGCATGATAATAAAACTTTCCAAGATTATGGCCACATGACTTGAAATGGGTAAGGCGAACCTTAGCCAATATTGTCTTTTCAGCAGAAGAGTTTAAAGGGGCAGGGTCACGTAACCGTAAACGAACCTGTTATCTCTATAATCTATATTGTTGCCCGTACGTGGCCATCGTATTCTGCTCAGATCTTAGTGGATGGGGTGAATCCATAATAAAGCTTCTACTAAAAATCCATCAATATCTCTGCAATCCTACAACATATGAGTGTTTGGTTTGTTTCTCTACAAAATTCAAGGGTCCATCTTCAAAATAACACCTATATATATTTTGAGAAAAGTAGTGGAAAATCTCTGTGATATGGACTATCAAAAATACTGGAAAATTGCCGTTTCGAAAGAAGTTTGATTACATTACGTGACCCGGCCCCTTTAACTAAAAGAATGGATGGAATCGAGGATACGGAGCACTTCTTGTTGCTCTGCCCCTCTTTTGGTGTTCAAAGGACTGATCTCCTCGCTGGAATATACTCTCTTGTACGACCATATGGATATGTAAATCTTGCAAATGATGTTCTGTTGCAAATCTTACTGTACGGCGATAAGAATTTTCCAAACAATCTCAACAGAAGCATCCTTGAGTTAACAATACGTTTTATACATAGTACTGGTCGCTTTGAATAAAGTACGTCGCCCCAATCCCCCTTAGTAAGCCAACAATTATTTAGTTAATTATCATATGTAGTGCCTGTCTCAAATTATATATGGGGGGGGGGAACTAAAAGAAAAAAACGGGGTGGCACTCGCATGCTTTGTTATATGCTTCTACTGACCTGCCATGTAAGGTATTTCCAATAAGAGTGCTGAAGTCAAGTATACACATTCCAACAGCTCTAGATTTATGTGCATATGAAATGGCATCTACGGAAAATTTGCATGAATGAAAGTAAGAAAATGAGAACAGTACATAAATCGTAGCCTGCATGCAGACTTTGGCTACTGGGGAGGAGAGGAAAGAAACTTTCTTTCCTCTCCTCCCCAGTAGCCAAAGTCTGCACGCAGGCTAATAAATCGAAGAAAAAGAGACCTTACTATTGAAAAACATGCCTTAATTTGTCATTCGCAATTCTTGTTACTTACAAAAGGAGATTATCAAGAATAAACATAATGATAAAACCATATCTCTACACTAAGCTTTAGCAAATGGAATTTTCTTCTATGAACCAAGGACCTGTCAACCTATTCTACCTAAAGTCAGCAATCCACAATCATAACATATAATAGCGCAAAAAGTTATTTGCAATAACAACCATACATCGTGTGCCCAACCTGACAAGTTTCCATGCAGCTAGTATAGTGATAACCGGGATGGCACATTGGATTTCTTGATCGCATAGTTTAAAATACATGTTAAACGTCGAAGGCTGTTTCACAGTACGTTTTTCCCTATTTCTTTTTTAAGTCAGTTTCACATTTGATGTTCAGCACATTAAGTGTCCATGACCAATGATATCGTTAACTCAACCCTGACCTGATAGCATACGTTTGCCATCTCGCGCCTATGCTGGCCTGACATCCAATGTGGAACAGATTCCAGTATGTGTTAGTATAAGTATCTAGTCTTAATTTACGAAATTTTTATCTATATGTCTTTATGTTAATGGCCACAGGGTAGTCATTGTCTCTTGCTCCTTGTGGTCCCGTGCTTGAAGTGTGGTATTGTTGTAGAGTAATCAGAAAGTATAGTAGAACGTAGATGTAGCATGTAGTGTAAAATTTTTTATATGGATATAAAAAAACGTGGAAGGGAAAATCCTTGCAGTAACTCTTGACTTTAGCATCAATGTTTCTGTCAGTTTTTAGTTTGTTTTTTCGGTGGTTAATGTAACAATTCACATACCAATCTCCTCTTCTCAATCTTCTCTTGCTCCGGCGATCTCTCTTGCATTTTCAAATTCATGAGACCCTGGAAAAAACACCACCAGTTTGTCAATCTATTTGAAATCTAGATTGAAACGATCCTTCACTGTCTAATACGCTATCAATAGTTAAAGCTCTGCTGGAAGCAAGAATACGTAAAATAACTTGAAAACGTTGCTAGTATTTTGCTTACTGGTGTAAAAAAATCTGTGCGTCTGTTAAAATGAAGAAAACTATCCTGTCTTCAAGGCTACGAGCTTTCACGTGGGATGAAATTTGCGAGTGTTTATATGTAAAATTTCATTTCACCTTCCGGTATATATCTCACCGTTCAGCATTTATATGGAAAAATTACATCCGTCTTCAGTGAGATCCGATCTACTGTAGTGTTTGTCCTCACCTGATCGGAATGGCACCTTTACATATAAAAGGAAGATCAAATTACAAGAGATCGAATGGGAGAGGGGCATTTCACCTCTCAGCTTACAGCATGGAAAGTGGGATGATTTTCGCAAGTACACAGGCCCTTAGATAACAGGCTCCTAGTTGAGTATTATTGAGTATATTTAGATCTAATAGAAAATGGAATTGAATCAAAAATATATCCCTACTTGTGCAAGCAGCTCCTTTGCTCTGCCAGTTGATTGAATATCCAACAATGCATTGTGGGCATCACGAATCATTCCGTGTCTGAAGGCACAAAGACCCAACTGAACCATGGTGCGATTGTAAAGGATCTACAACAAAAAGTAGCAATGCTTATGAGCAAACAGGGTTCAAAAAAACCAAGTAACGTGGAAGCAGCGCTATCAGAAAAAGAGATGAAATGCTCAAATTTCCCAGGAAGGACGAAGGGAAAAGGGGGAAGAGAAACAGAAGGAAGAGATAAGAAGTAGAAAGAAATGAAGGAAGTAAAGGAAAGGAAGAGAAAGGAAATGGGCTAGAATGAGGTGGTATAATGGGGAAAATGGAGAAAGTGTGTAAGAAGAAAGTGCTTATCTTGCTAAAAGGAAGGAAAACTTTTTGAGTCCTTATGAGCAATCCACCATAGGTATCTCAAGAGAATAGAAACCGCCAAGGCCAACTTTTTCTCCCTTGTGCAAAGAAGAAAACCTGGGCAGCTTTAAACACGAAAAACATTGAAAGTAATGAGGCATTTCTCACACACTTGGAAAAATTAGATTTTTTTACGAAATCTCCTTGACGAACTTGTGCACTTTGTTTCAAGAAAGCTTTACAAATACATCAGATTAATGACAACAAAATTAAGTTGATGGATGACAGGATCACGTGATTAACTCATCAGACTTGGTAGATATAAACAAAGTTATGTCATTCCATGACAGTAAATAGGGCGCACATTTTCTACGAAATTTCCGTTTCAATGGAAGAAAATATTTCCTGTTTCCTACTATACCAAATTGAAAGTTGCTGTTCTTTACCCATTTGCAGCTATTAACCCATTTGCTTTCCTTTCGGGGTTTCAAATAAATTAGCTTTCTCTTACAGGATTTAACTGCATTCTCCCTAGTTACAGGTCATATATCCCTGGTGGGACTCCCTATTAATAAGTTACGGGGGGTTAGACATTTGT
The DNA here is from genome assembly GCA_964020215.1 of Aurelia sp. 3 sensu Dawson et al. (2005). Lineage (NCBI taxonomy): Eukaryota > Metazoa > Cnidaria > Scyphozoa > Semaeostomeae > Ulmaridae > Aurelia > Aurelia sp. 3 sensu Dawson et al. (2005). The sequence goes on from OZ026584.1 coordinate 18,454,142, forward strand.
AAAACTTGTGTTTGTAAAACGTTGGCTAGTATACTTTGGGTACGCGATTTGGTGCATAATCAGTATATTTTTGGGGTTCCTGATGAGAAAATTTGACAAGGTGAGTGCTAGGCTGAGTTTTGCACCAAAACATTGCAGGGCAGTTGCCGAAAAGGCTATAAAACCTTTAATTTTCATGTACCATGAAACTAATAGTATATTTTTGGGATCTAAAATGTCCTAAATTTAGTATATTTTTGGGTTCTTCAAAAATATACTGTGTCAGACCCCCGTCACGTACCAATAGACGTCCCCCCTGCGTCTACTATGGTAGTTATTCTTTCACAGAGAATTAACGGTTTCTTTCGACGGATTACAATGTCTAATTTTGCGTTTGTGGGATTATTACAATGCATCCGTTATTAAAGGCCATGTTCAAATCAGAAGTCGAACAAAAGATTTCTACGAACCTGTGTTGGTATATCCGAATGCTGAATCGTTTCTTGCAGATGAGAAATCAACATCAAATCTCTTGCTTCATACAATCGATCATGCAATGCATGATGGTAAATATGACATAACATAGCACGTGTTCTCACACGGTCTGACCCTTTCGTGTACACATATTTACACAGCCTATCAATAATCTCTGAGTTGCTCTCTTCTTCGTCGGCATCATCCGGGACTTTCTTTTCAGACTTCTCAGCCTCCTTATCATCTACCTTATCGGTCTCGCTCGATTTTTCGTCAGTTACTGCAGCCTCATTCTCGGACTTCTCAGCCTCTTTTGGGGTTTCTTTTACGGCATCAGTCTTTTCTTCAGTCACTTTCGACTCGTCAGTCTTCTCAGGGTGAACTTCTTCGTTCTTACGTAGGCCAGCTGCGGAAGAGATACTAGATGGCTGAAGTCACGATACACCCAGATTTTCGAAGAAACCGCTGAAGAAAACTCTACGCTCAATTTCACAAAAGTTAAGAAACCAAGCAACTTGAATTGAAGAGCTAAGAAACATTCTTAATCTTCAGCATTATTATTCCCAGGTCAACCAGCAACCGTTTTGACATTGTTTTGCCAATTATTTCGTTACTTGTTTCAAGATCTTACTAAGTAATGGGGAAGCCCTGCTAATATTAATAGCTTAGCTCTACTATTAAGTTATCAAAAATGAAAATAGAAGACGCACACTAAAAAACAATGGTAGCAAAAATGCCTTAAAATTCAAGACACTACATAGAAGCCCGGATTTAAATTTCTTACAAAGAAAACAATGTAAATCTTCACATTCGGCCCCAATAAATTTTGCTCAAAACTACAAGTCATATGTCTTGGAAGTTCTGTTTGAATCACAAAGAAAACATCGTAAAATGTCTCCCAGAACTCACTAACAAGCTTACACTTCTTGCTTAAATCGTGAGCAACAGGACTTTATTATATGTGCCGTACAATAACCAAATCTGATAATAACAAAAATGGTCTAATCAAGCACAACTCTCGGATGAAATAAAAAAGCAACAAATTCGAATATTCTAACTGCATGTTGTCTTGAAAACCTATTTGACAAGAACAAATATATTCAAAGCTTAGCAATCTGAGTATTTTACAAACTTAGTAGTGCTCTAAACCTCATCAATGTGATGCTCATTATAGGCCTTAAGGATCATTTTGAAGATAGATCGACAGATTTCATCCTGAAAATATTACATTAGAAATGGACAATCAAATGACATTAAAATGTAGTTACCTTCGTTCTGACCACTCTTTTCAACTTGTTCTCTGATTTTCTTTAATGCCTTCATGTCAAGCTGTACAGTAAATGAATAACGTCATAAGCAATTCATTTGAAAAAACTATTCTACGGTCCTGGACTAAACTCTTGAGATGTTTGCAGTTTGGAGGAAATTCCGAATTAAAACCCACTCGCTCCCTATTGCAATGTTGCAAGATGATGGATATGTCGTAGATGAGTTCAACACTATGTGTTCTTCAATCAATTCAACGCTGAAATGGAGAGAGGGAGGTAGGCCTTTTGCAGTGGACGCAACAAGTTTTACCAGGATTGTAAATTAGATTATCAGTAAGAGAGGAACTCAAAAGATGAAACTGGCGAAAGTAAAAACGGAAAACGTCTAAAGATTAAAGTTTATACACACAATGGACTTAGAAACTTCGGAGCTTATCAATGAAAAAGTTCGTGCACCAGGCCTAAATTGAAAGTCCGTTAAAGATGGTACAGCAGATGTGGATTCGACAGGAAAGATGCGAGTATACCTTTAACAATAAAGCTATAGAAAGTATATAAGACATTTTATATAGGGTGTCACGAAAACTGTTCGAAGTTTGATTGAATACTAAAAAATAACGATATGCTGAATGGGCACTTGGTTAAGTAACCTTTTCCTGAGATTTTAAAATCAATTTTTGACACAAGAATCTTGCAAATCCGCTACAAATTCATTTGAAGTTCAAATTCAAGTCTTTGAAAATCAACTCTATGCGAAAGTTGAAACCAATTCAATTCAATTTTACGAATAAAATTGAATTGAAATCAGAGGCCTCTAAATGGCATTTTTTGGTAAAAACCAGATAGACTACTATAATAATAAATGCAAATGCACTACCTCTATATAAGGTATGGCCGCAATACAAGAGTGTAACAGAACATAACATTACTAAGAAGACTAAGATTAACTGATTATGATTAAAATTAGGCAACTAACTACTAAGAATTAAAGAAAAACGAACAGAAACGGTAATTTTTTGGGTGGGGGGCATAAAGAACCTTCAGGCACTTGTTCCATTTCGTATTTCAAATGCGTTTTTCAGGAATTTGGCTAACGCATATAACACTGGCTCACTCTTAATCCTCATGAGTTGGATAAATTGCAAATTAGTAGGGAGTGAGCTTATGTTGGCCAGTTTTAGGAGGGGCATTCTAAGTTCGTGATATGCAGGGCACTCCGTGAGGAAATGAGCCTCATCTTCTATAGAATTGTTTGTGCACATGGTACATAGTCTTTCCTAGTTTCTACTACTGTTTCTGTTATTTCTCAAGGCATTTGAACAGGTTTTCGACAACCTAACTTTAAAGTGTATGGATGCTTTGCGATCCCGTCGAATACGTTTTGAACGACAATTTTTGGACACATGCAATGTAAAGCAAATTTTGACAATGATTCTCTTGATTAAATTACCTTGAAAGTGCTATTTGGTTTGCTCTGATATCAACAAGAGGTATGATATTGGATGACCTTGTTTACCTCGATCTTCGAGCTTTTTTCCATTGCAAGTAATCTACGAGTCTCTGGTTTCAGCTGTCGCATATTTTGGATCTTTGAATGCTCGCAACCCAATGAATTTTCAACCGATTGCAAGATTCTGGTCGCTAAAACTATTTCAAAACTTTAGGGACAGGTTAATCCTGCCCTGAGTCTGTTCATATTATCGTTATTTTCAATATTCAAATCGAACGTCGAACAATTTTTTTGAGACACCCCTGTGGACCATAAAACATTTACCTGATATAACTAGACTGCAAGGGAAAACCTACCTTATAATACATATGCTCGATTCTGAGCAAGTATATCTTTGATATGAAGTCTGCGGTGCCAAACTTTTCTAAATATGCTTCCATTCTCAAGATGATCTTCGTCAGAACTCCTTCATCCCTGAGCCTGAAATCGCATCAAATAGCTGTTAAAAATTTGCGTATAAACAGGAAACTATTAAAGTAAGTGAGTAGAGCCACGAGAACCTGTCACACAGGATTATAGCGCAGTTAATTTTACGATTATACTTCTACAATACAAATATGGTAAATGTGAGTGTGCCACTACATTACAATATTACTGCTGCCTGTTCCATTTATATGAGAATATTTCGTTGGTTTCAATTATCTGCTGTAATGTAAAGAGGGGTCTTCTTTCTGAGAAGCCCGGTCAAGTTTTTCTTGTCTTAAATTCAAAGTACCCTTTTTCACTGTTATGTTGCAAGTGATTGTCATAGTTGTAACTCGATGATATAATGTCCTTTCCAGCTATTGCTGCCGAGGAATATTTGTACTCAGTTGCAGTTAAAATGTTGCTTATTGCAACAAAAGCAATATTTACCTGTCAACATATTCAGTGGAATGGCAGTCCGTGCTCTGCAGAATCTTAATGAATTCAGCGCATAGTCTTTCTAAGACAGTGAACGGGCATCCACGTACACGAATCTGTTCGTCAAGTTTCTACAAAGAACCGAGATTATAAATGGTACGTGTGACAAAAAAAGATTCGTAAAAATAATTTGTTTGCTAGTTACTTATTACTATTACTTGATGTTCGCTGCCTATGCAAAGTTCTCTGCAAAGCCTCTCAAGATTAAAAATAACGCATGAAGTAGGATTCGCTTTAACTGAAAAATATGCAACATGAATTAAACTGACTTGTATTTCGTGGACTTGTTTAGGCTTGACCAAGAAAATAGCACAACGAAGTCTATTTTCTAACGATGCTCAGTATCTAAAGTGATATAGCACTGATTAAACGACCAATATACAAACCAGAGTGCATATCGGAGATACCACAGTGCACGCTCAAAACAGGACACTGATAAATGAGTTTCAACTGTTCAAAGCACAGTTTAGCTGATAATGAGAGAAATTACCGTGAAGGCTCTGTTAATGGAAAATCGAGACTTCCAAGATACTTTATGTAGTTAAAAGTAGAAGAGATGAAACGCCATCTGAATGGACGTCGCTTTCAAAACACTATCTCACTGGACTGATAAAAATTGAGGTGGCACAAGACCAATTTAACCCTTTCAGTTCTCTTAAAGCATCTGGGAGCTTATTTGATTTTGACACTCCAGAGGCGACTTAAAAGAGAGGGCGATTATTAGCATTGGAGCTTATTCACAAAGTTAAATGACAAGGTTATAACTTATGGTAGCTCCTCTGTTTTATTTCCCCATATTTTGCAGAATCAACATACGATTCTGCTGGTCAAATACGCACACTTGACACATTTTTATCTTGGCAAAATCAACATGCGAAGTCTATATAAATCGAAACTCTTTGATATAAAACTCAAGTAAAATCTAAAATGAGACGGACTTTGGTTAATAATGAAAGAAGTTATGAGAAATCCTTGAAAATCAAGCATCTCACAAACCTCGACATTTTCTGAATCATCAGAAATATTGTCACCAACTTGCATATTTTCATGCTCTTCAAGTAGAGTCAGCAGATTCTGCATTTCTTCAAGGGCACTTTATAAGTACAAAAATAAATGTCAATATGGTGTGTATTTACCGTAAATCTCTGGGAGCTTATTTGTAAAACAAATTTTCGTTGGAGGCTCCTTCAAGTAGGGCTTATTCGAGGGGATATCAGGCAGATATTCGATGGCATACGGCGATTCTAGCTGATGGAGGTATGGGGAAACGTGAAAAGCATATCAGCTTTGAACTAGAAATCACGGGAAATGTTATTAGAATTTTAACATTAAACAATCACAGCAAAAACATGACAACAAGACAAAGAATGCATATATAAATTTGTGTAAAATTTACCCAAACAAAATTCAGTAATTAGTTTGCTTTACGCTTCCTACAGAAGATACAAATGAGCAAGCTCACCTCTTCCACATTTCTGGTTTCAAAGCTGTATCTGTACTCGGTGCAGAGTCAAATAAAGCTGCCATTATGTTGAAGGTAATTTTCAAGCAAAGTCCAGGCCCTGTAATAAAAGTTACAAGCGTATAAGAAAAGCCAGAGCATACGGAAATATATGAAATTAACTTTGTTTTTGAAAGACTTTTCTAACTTTTCAATAATCGTATTTCATTGCGAGTCCAAATGACCTTCGCATTCTATGCAGAAATGAAAGTGCGCCAGGATACAAAAAGAAAGTACATAACCAACTCTCCATCTTGATTTAATTGCATACACAGCCAGGTAACTTTTCACCATAAGTCTGTCTAGAATTCAAATGGTTACTTTGTTGGGTTGAAGAAACTGACACAATTATTTGATTATTTCTTGCGTTAACAAAATGTGATATCTAGATATTTGGCTGTGTATGATAACCATCGTCACTATTTGGTTCAATTTCGGTTCCACTGCAAATTGATGGATAAGAAAATAACAAGTCAAATAAAAAGTAGCAAGAAGGTGGTAGTGTCCTCGAAAGACTCGTTATTTCCAAAATTAATGTGTCTATACAGCATCCTTTGTTAAAAACACACAGTTAAAAGGTCTATTACATCCAGCATGCCTTGCACGTGTCGTCTCTTGGCTGGCCGTTGTTGTCGCCATTTTCATGGGCCTTGAAAATGGCGACAACAAAGGTAAACCAAGAGACGGCACGTGCAAGGCATACTAGATGAAACAGACCCTTTAAACGCTCTTGGGAAGTCTGCATGCATTGCAGTCCCACATTGGAATACGATCTCTAGAAGCTGCCATACTTCTCCTTTCGTATGTCAAACACTGGACTTGAATTAAAAGAAATCCACGAAGGTTGGCACTTGATCATAGGCTAGACATTTACATGACCTCATGCTACTAAATTTCAGTCTGAGGCAGGCACAAGCATAGTTAAAAAATTGAATTTTACATTTTAAATGAAGTTTCTCAGGCTATCATTCACCATCATGGTACAGCTATCATTGATGCATCTGGAATCCATGAAACGCTGCCAATGCATATCGGCTGCACAAGGGCCTTCAATTAAACGCAGTTCTGAATTTCCTTACCTTTACAAATTTAACCATAGTATAGTAACTAAATGCATACCGAGGTTATGTTTATCAGAAAGCCGTTTAAGCTCTTTGAAATAACCAACTTGATCGGGTTTATCAGTGCTCTAGTAAGAAGATAAAATCAAAACATTAATCGGCTTAATAAAATATAGCTTGTGGATTACAGCAATCTTTCTCAAAACTACAAAATATAGCAGTCCCAAAAAAGAAACCTTCAGACCCCGTTTCACTATACTGGCACTAGACTTATGACCTGGAGCCCCTCGTTTTCATGTGCTCCTTTCACTTGATGTTGACGCTTCGGTCAACAGGGACACATAACGTCCTTTAGGACTGGCGGGGCTACCATGCTTAAAAAAGTAAAAATGAATGAATGTATGAATGAATGGACGAATGAATGAATGAACGTTTCTCAGCATAGAGCTCAAATCTTCAAAAAGACGGGTGTAAAATTCTTTTACGTTTTTCTTTGAATCAAAGTGCTTGAAAGGAACTTTGGACAATTTGCTGTAAATCTGCCGTGGCAATTTTGTGATATCATGATTAGCTTTAAAATGGCGGCATTTATTGATTTCGAGGTTGCGACGTCATCAAATTTCTAAATCCCTAACCAGAAGAGCTACAAATTTCTGCTTGCAATCATGTTGTAGACCTTCATAAACTATGGTTTTCTTGAAGATTGTATCAATTTTCCTCAAGCAATTTAAGGGTTACGATGATTTTAATTTTCTCAAGATTTTTAATGGATTTTTACGAAAATAATCAAAATGCCGCCATTTTGAAAATAATCAAGATATTAAGGAATTGCCACGGCAGATTTAAAGCAAATTACCTCAAGTTTCTTCGAAGTCATTCAATTCATGGAAAAATTTGATACAATTTCACACCCACCTTTTTTAAGATTTGAAAGATTTGAGCTGTATGCTACGTTTCTCTGAAAAACCTGTCCCTATTTAGGCCCAAACTCTGCACTTCCTAGTGAGATTTATGAAACACTATGGTTACCACAAATGTAATAGAATTTTTAATTCGATATAACAACTGACATCATTTGCACGGAATTAGAGATTCGAAGCCGTGATTCCATCATACTGCGATTGACGAAGGCAAAAAATAGGGCCAACTTTTTCACTGCTTCATTATGAGTCCCTGTTGAGCATCACAGCATACTGAGTTTAGAATCATCAAAAATTCAGCACACGAGAAAGAGAGACACGTCAACTGTTTAAAAATCTTACTGCAAAATTCTTTTACCTCCAGTACATCGAGAAAGTTCCTTCAAAAACATCTTTCTTTAACGATCAGACAATGATGTTTAGGCTTGACCAAGAAAATAGCACAACGAAGTCTATTTTCTAACGATGCTCCGTATCTACATTGATATAGCACTGATCAAACGACCAATATGCAAACCAAAGTGCATATCGGAGATACCACAATGCAAAAACTTTACTGGGTGAGTGAGAAAAAACGCTTACGGTTTTGAAAGACTACCCTTCCTTGAATATCAAAGCAGCTAAATTTGCAACTTCTGGTCAAACAGCCAACACGTTAATATACTTTTAGAAATTTTCCTGGCCGAAATCAGTCACTCCGTTCAGAGTTACATGGCGTTTTGTTGAGCAAAATGCTTCGAGAAACCCTCAAAGCGTCAAAGTACCAACAACCTAGCTTTAGCACGTGCAATCTTCCTCCGAGGATGAAACCCCCTTACCCCCCCCCCACATTATCAGAAACTTATTCCGAGGGATTCCATCCTCCAAAGAGGAAAAATATGTGCAAATAAGTAAGTACATGTTAAACTCAGCTTTACTAAGAAAGAACACCGAGAGAATTTTCGTCACCATTTTGATTCATTTTGCAGGTTTCTGAGTGAATATTTACGCAGAAAGTAGCAGTAGTAGTAGTAGTAATTTGTTTTGAGTGGACAAGTCAGGACTTCTATCTACTTAAAGCTACTTTAGGCCTACTATGCATGCCCAGTGAGGCATGGGACCCCTAGTTTAACGTACCTTCCGAAGGACGGCGAGGTAAGTTGCGAGGTCAGGCCTTCGAGGTCACCCATCCGGAGTTTGACCTCATTAGACCGAGCTCTACTTTAGTCACCTGACGAATACTGCATAAGCCGCTTGGCAACTCACCCCACACATAAAATCTCCCATATCCAACGAAAAGAATCACTGATTCAGGATCGGTAAATTATCAAATCTGATTGACAATAATGGCTGTGAAAAGCAACAGTTCTCAGTACTATTGCTCTGATGTTCAGGATGCAGTATTTTTCAAACCTCAAGTATTTCTTTATCATCTGGCAGCCGTATGCCCCATCAAAAGGAAATTTCCTCAATAACTGTCAAAATGCAAAACAAGACATGCTAGAAAAAATTGAAACTTGGAATGACGTACATTTACGTACTAGAGTATTAATAGATAATTTTGGTACAAAACAATCTTACTTTCTTGCCACGTGCAGCAAGGATTTCTTGCAGCTTCTTCAATATTGCTTGATGATTAATTTCAGTATCCTTTGGAAACAACTGTCTCGACTTTTCCTGAAAGAAAGCACATTCAAATGCGTGTATAGACGAAAAAAATCAATTAATTTAGGGATATAGTTGTGGAAATCTGTAAGGCTTTGTCGTTTGAAGAAAGCCATGGCTGTTGCTACCCTTTGGGCTCCCTTCATCTGCTGGAGGGGAGTTAAAGATTGCTCTTCTGGCTAGGTCTGGTTTGCCAAATAACAAGAGAATTTTGCAACATCTAGGATCTAGATATGACAGCTTATGAATTACTACGGTCAGGTCATTTTTCCATTTTGCCATGAGCATGAGCTTTTGAAAAGTACTTAAGCATGATCCTAGAATACAAAGCTCCAGTACGTGGCATATTGGCAATCACACTCCATTTCCAAAAAGTTGAGTCTTGTTTGCTCCAAAATAACATGTTTGAATTGATAAAGAATTCCTAGCTAGAACTAGAGTTATGATTGGCTTGTTAGTAAATAATATTGACATGAAATCTACGTTGGCTTGCTTGTGAATAATATTGGCACAAAATATACCTTGGTTTTATACTTGTAAATCACTCTGGCACAAAACCCAGCTTTCAGAGAACCAAATAAGTGTTGACAATATACAACAAATATACTTTAAACTGCAATATATTTCAATATTAGAAAACAATCAAAACATCCATGTAATATTCCCTTAATTCTACACTTACTCTTGTGACCTCAATAAATCCTTCATTATCTGCAATAGCAATTTTGTGCTCCCTGTGTTCTTTCTCTTTTTCTGGCTTCGGCTTCTTTGGTTTCTTTGCCACTGACTGCTCACTCCTTAAAACACAAAAAATAGTTTTCTAAACAAGCATCAGCACAAGAAGTAGTTTGGCTCACGTTCCCCTGAAGATCTTTCCAAATATTCCATTTCAACATGTGAATTTAAACAAAATACTGAATGTTAGAACTCATTTACACTGTACTGTCTTCAAATGAAAACAATTTTGAAAACGGCAAAACTTGAAAAAGGCATGAAACATTTCAGTGTTAACATTTGAAAACGTAGCAATATCACTCTAGATTCAAAGAAAGACCAAGAAATAATCTGTATCTGCCTGCCCTGCGATACGTTATGAAATAGCTACCGTAAAACAACCTAAGTATAATTTGGGACACTCCAGATAGGGGCATCAAAGAGGGGGGCTTATTAGAGAGGGGGGCTTAATCACTAAATCTAATGACAAGGCTATGCATTTTACCTTTTCTTTTACCCAATATTTTGTGAGTCTAACATACAATTTTACAAGTAAACTACATAAATTCGACACAGTTTTGCTTCAAGCCATATCAAAACTAATATTCAAGCTTGTTTAGCTAAATAAATTGAAAATCTTTGGCAACATCTGGAATTTGATAAAGGTAAGGGGGGACATTAGAGAGGGGGCTAAATAGTACTTTTACGGTATAATGACCAGCTGATAATTCAGTTTTCAAAAAGTGACAAACAATTTCATCAAGTGCCCAGCCATGCGCAAACTACCGAAGGGGAACATACTTTTCAGTTCTGAGGAACATTGAAGCAGTCAGTTGTCGGACGCCTCCTGTGGGTAGATCATCATCAGATGAGGATTCATCATCATCATCACCACCCCAATCAATGCTGTCATCTGAGTCTTCATCTTCATTGAATGCCTAGAAAAAATGCTATATATTCTAAAGGTGATCTGCTTTTCCAATGTTTAGATATTATATATATACTCAAGTAATTTCCGAGTAATATGATACATGAAATAAGTGGGGAATAAAGAAAATATGTTAGCCTGCAAGAAATTTTCGCAAGAAGAAACCTTCGCCTTTTTTGCACATTTGGCTGAAATCTCCAAAAGCTCATGCCATGGAAGTTCATATTCCCACAAAAATTACTTTAGATACATAAGAAAATATGTATGTAATCAGATATTGATAGCCTTCTGCTTTAACAAGAACCCTTTGGAACTATACTACTGCAAGGGTACTTGGACGAATGGAAAGAGTTGTGTAACATTTGAGACGCTCTAAAACATTGGATAAAATGTCTAAGTCTTGAAGTTTACTCCCACTGATTTCCAGTTTTTTCACCTGAGAACAAGATGCATCTAAACAGTACTACCTTTTCTTTCTCACGTAATTGAAATCATTTTAGAACCATTTCTACAAATCATTAAAACATACTATCACAAAAAATGTACTTACCACTGATTTGCCTTTTTGTTCACTTGGTGCACTGTCTTTCAAGAATGATGAACGCCTTCCAATACCAACATCATCATCATCATCACTTTCAGAACCTAAAAGGTGTGACGTTTTAAAATTAAAGTTAAACATTACAGGCCCAGAAAAGGACACTTAAACAGCATAGCTCAAAGAAATAAAGTATCTCTGATCATATTTCTAAAAACAATCAAATGCCCTATTACATATGCACTTGATATTTTAGCTCTTAAATCACAGTGACCACCACAGTCAAGTTTGAAATCAAATTTCAATGTGAAATGCCTGTAATAACAACAACAAAGATTTGTTCATTAGTAATGTTGCACTATTGACAAGCTCACCTAATATCAAATTTGAAACAGACTTTTACTTATGCATCCTTCCAAACAACACAATCAAAGCAAGCTGACCAAAGCATTTGTCAAAAATTTTTGTCCATGGTACAAAGTTAGGATTTTCTAATTATAACCAAACATCTCATATGCTGGAAAGAATTTTCTTCTTGAAGCAACTGGACTCTCTTATTTGCTTTGCTTCCTTCAGAACCTTCTTACAATTTCTCACAACAAATTAATAACCTCACCATACCTGATTCCTCCTCATCCACTTCTTCCTCTTCATATTTATCTGGATTCTACAAAAAACAGAAAATTCTATTTCATCATAAATACCAGATGCGTCAGAAAAAAGCACACTGTTTGAAAGGCTACAATACTGCTTCTTGAACATTAAGGCACAAATATTTAATATGTTTTGCAAAATCTTTATGTTAAAATATTTTCAGGACATTCCCTTGCTGAAATTGGTCACTCCATTCAGATTTTGTAAGAGATTTTCCCAAGCAAGTCACTCCATATTTCATGACCATATTTCCTTACTATTTCTACCTTAGAGCAATAAATTGAAGATGCTTTGGCATATACAGTCCTCTTGGGAAGAAGAAAAAGTCTTCCTCTACTAAGATGAGAAACAAACAGTAAACCTCAAGGAAAACAGTATCTTTTATTTATCCAGGTTAGCTTTTAGGCAGTCATCTACTTTTTGACTTAAATAATCAATCTACTGTACTTGACATACTTCTATGTGTGTTTGACTCTGTTTACCACATAATTAGCTGGATTGATAAACTGGATCAATTTGAGGACAGGCTAGTACAACTGAATATGATTATCAAAACACTGCTCTCTTGCTATCATGCATGTAAAAAAAACACAACCACTGAAAGATAAGCAAAATTCTAGGTTGGATATAAATTTGAGTGGCAAAAACCGCTGATAAGAAATCCTACCTCTCTGAAATCACTGATCTTTTCTTCAAAATCTCTGTTATATTTCCTTAGCTTCTGCCTCAAACTTCCAAGTGCCTGTGTAGGAAACCATAAAATTGATAAACTGTACATTAATTGGCATTCATAAAATTGATACTCCGAGCAGCTTGGCTGGGTATTGCAAGGCCCAAAAACCAACTTTTTCTGAAACCAATAACAAAATGGAATAAATATATACCACTTCCAAATAACAGAGTGTAACTTTTTAAGCAGTATGTAACACAGTTTAAAGAAATTTTTCTCACCTTTGCATTCACTTTAGTCAGTTTCTGACGACTTTCTTTATCATCCCATTGCTGCAAAAAGAACATTTCATCTTCAAAAGTACATATATATATATATATACTTCTAATTCAAAAACAGATATGCCTTCTTCTAACAACTAATTTTCTTTGCACCATACGTTTTGGTGAGAGCAGGAAAACATCAGAACAACAACAACAACAGTGAATGCAGTAAAGTACAGTGAAGTACAGACCTTGTGCACATCATTTTATTTGTGGTGTCAAACACACAATAAACTAATGAAACACAAAGAGTTAGGCCATGCTGTATAAATTCAATCAAAAATGTCAATTGGAAGACTTTCAACCAACCGTCTACCAAGTGACGCAGCTCATCATAAAGAGGCTATTTAAAATCATCATAATATTATACACACATTAAAATAGTTATGCTGCCTAAGAGTCCTTGTTTAGAAAAATTCAGAGCTCTATAAGGTTACAGAATCCTTGTCAAGTTAATGCAAAGGCCTGCGCTGTAAAATTATCCTGGATTACCCTCAACACTGGTTGTCTTCTACGTCTGAATGATGTCAACAAATCTTGAAACAATGTCAAACTTATCTACCCTCTTTTGAATTTCCGTAAACAAATTTGAAACAAGAAAATTATACATATACTTACATTTTGCACAAAGTCCTCAAGTTCAGCTAAATATTTGATGAAGAAACTTGGCACACCTTCTTTCTCCACAACTGCCTTTGCTTTTGTGAAAGCTTTGCATGAATTTTCCCATTCTAAAATAAATATCAGTTTCAGTTATACCAAATGTTTCTTGCAATAAAGCATGAAGGAGTGTCTTCGTTGTTCCTCCAATTGTTTAGAATTTAATGTTGTTTGAAATATTCCAGCAGAAAATTTTCTCTTTCTCAAATAAGGTAATGAACAGTGCAATGAAAGACAGAAATGTGAAACAAAGTATCATTTTGCTAAATCATTGAATGGAATAAAACTTGAAAATTGTGTTTGGATAGAAATATTGTCTGACACAGCAAATCATCTGATGAGACCAGAAACTGATAAGGATAAATATTTTGCATTGATTTGAAAATAGCATGCAGAGCAACTTGATATTCAACAATCTCTGAATGAAACCGCACACAGGCATATAACCTCAATTATGTATATACTTTGTAAACATGATTTTCTTACCTGTAAGCACTTTTGCAATGTCTTTGATTTTCATACTGTTCTTTGCTTGTTTGATATTAATTTGAATTCCATCAAATCTGAAAAAGGTAATCAATGAGACAAATCAAAAACCATTTCTTATGAAGCAAAAATATGTGTCTATGGTTATTATTGGGTATCTTTGTAATGTAAATAAGGTATATATGGAATATTCTTCAACAGAGTTTATTGCTATGGAATTATTTCTTCATGATATAAATTGCAATATTTTGTCAACAGCATGCAAGAATAGCCTGTGTTCCAGATCACTTGAAACGAAAGATAAGTGGTCTGTGTAACTGAGCGCAAATCTGTGTTCAGACGATGAACTGAATTGCGAAACAATTAAAGGCAATCTCTTACACAACTGATTGGCTGCAATTAAGTCAGATCTCGACACAACGGATGCCTTTGTGAATCTATGTGTTTGAAACAATGATGGCTGATCGTTATTACTCACTACAATAATAAAGTCAACAGGATTAGCCTATCTTCATGATAAATATGGAAAAATCTAGCAAACCTTTTATCTTTGAGACTTCTAACAGTGCGCTTGACATCATCTTCATCATCACTCATGGGCATAAATCTAAAATAGCAAGAAAATAACATCAAAAGTTTGACAGTCCAAATAGGGACAAAGGGGAACTCAAGGGTAGTTATGGTAAGGTCCCAAGGGGAAAGGGTTTTTTGGTTGGAAAGGGGTTTGCAAAACAGTTTCCAAAATGCAGCATTTAGTTCATTCATTCTAAATTGTTGCTCCATCATTGGAGGACTGTTTTTCAGTGAGGGCAAAACTGATACATAGCTGACCATGGGATTTTTGCATGAGCATCAATTGAAAAGATGTGTGCAATGGGACACAGGCCTCTCTATGAATAGAAAAAAGAAATACTCCTCAGATACAGCACTGTTTCTCTGCTATCAATTGTTGACACATGGGACATTGATTTGAATAGGATATTTTTAGATTTTTTGTTCTTTGCAAATGCAGGCTTTCAGCCATGCACAAACCCTTTGATGTGCCACCTCACCAGACTGGAAAGTTTGTATTTTGTCCAAGTAAGATCTTTACAGAAAATTTGCTGTTTCCGTCCGCAGCAACTGAGAACCATCATAGCTCAAAACAATAGACTTTTTGTTTATTGCCAAATGACAAATGCCCGCATCAGATCGAAAACTGCGTAAGCTACGAGTGCTGGCAAAATATTCCACATGCCACTGTAAACAAACTTTCCAGTCTAGCCACAAACTGCACTGCAATATTTTCCCACGTATGAAGGCAGAAAATCCTTGTATTGCCAAAAATTGTTTGGGTAAGGGGTCAGTCACATATCGATTTTGTCCTCGCTTAGCGTCATTTCAACGTTAATGGGTGGGAGGGTCAACAGCCTTCAGCAACAATGACGCTAAGAACAAGAATTATTTTCATCGATTTTGATCAGGATATATTTCTATAGTATTGTGAAGATTGTGATAATTTATGGTTTATTTTCTTTCCTAAGCCCATTTTCGCGTGATCTGCTCGGTCAGAGAATGTTTCCTGAAGCTTCATTGGAATGCCAAAAGAGTTTAGGCCCTGTACTTCCCATGCCTTTCTCGTAAGGTCTACTGCAGCCCTTTGTCAGCCCTTAGTCGGTTTTGAATGGACTGACACTAAGGATGGGGGGGGGGGTGGGGGGGTCTGAAAGTTAGCGTCGAAATGACGCTAACTAAGCGGGGATGAAATCGATATATGACTGACCCCTAATGAATGACAATGTAATTCAAAATCGAAATCATGATGGAATGAAATTGAAAAGTAGTTTTTCTGAGTAAATAGTTTTTTTTTGCAAAATGATGCATTCAAAAGAGAGAACTGTGAAGATCGGCAAGGAAAAGTTTTGCCTCCTTCGCAGTTCTTCCTCACTTTCTCAGGGAAAGGGCCTAGCCTCTTTCAACCATTTCATTTCACCGGGCGGGAACGCTTACCTAGAGACTGGTACCGGTCTTGCCCTGGGCACTTGTGGTACATCTTCAACATCACTTTCTTCTGATTCGCTGGAAGAACTTCCAGCCATAAAAAACTTGGACATTTTGGCGTTCTTAGCTGCTCACAGCGCTGCCAGAGTACACTTCTACCACTTCATCTCGCTTCAAAGGAAAGAATGAACAACACGTTCTGCTTTGCGCCTGCGCGAATGCGCACGCGTGGGGCATACTGAAAGAGAGGCTCGCGAACAAAATGACGTCATAATCGTTAGTGCCCAATCCTCTTGCTCCTTTTTCGCGCCTTTCCCTGTAACCCTCACCAATTCCAGCATTTCTCTTTTCTGCTTTTCAGTCCATTTTCGTACGCCCTTCCTTTTCTTCTATCCTTCTTTGGTTGCATTATTTTGAGGATCTCCTGAAAACGGTAGATTGTTGAAATTCATGTCCTTTTGGATTGTATTGTAATTTGCCAACTTTGGAAATATTTTGGCAATCGACAGTTTCTATCTCCGATACTTCAGATGCCCAAAAGAACACATCCTTTACAGGTAATGAATTCTACATTTCTGAATGTCATAGATCTGAGGCTCCTTGAATTGAACTGACTTGAAGGGAAATTGGGTCATCAACCAATGACAGATTTGATCAGATACCGATCAATATGTAAGACATGGCAATATGCTAAGAATGATAACGCGTATCGGTTTATTTAAAATCCCAGCCTACCCCCCCCCCCGTCCATGAAATCACAATTTGACAGCGATGTAAATGAAAAAGTATGCGTTTCAATATATAAATGCTCTTAGATCTGAATTCTGAAAGAAGTTCCACATCGTACGATCACACCTCTCTAAGTCCTCCAACATTGCGTACCAAAAAATTCTTGCACATTTTGACAGCATTTGGCAAAAAATGTTTGTCTGTAGATGCACTTGAAGGATTGCTCATTAAATCATTTTTACATCCTATTGGTCAACTGTTGAGACCTTACAACATAACATCAACTGTGATCCAAGAAAATCATTTTGCAAGCGGCAGTGAACAAGTCTTCATTCTTAGAGGTGAAGATCACCACATTTAGTAAAGGCAGACTTAGCAACATGGGTACATTTTTGCAAGAAAAAAAGCATAAACAGGAAAAAATACGGCATTTGCCAACTCTGCCCTTGTTAAAAAGATTACCCGTTTGTTAGGGCATTTGGCTTTCTGATGCGAATGATAGCTATGCTATTCTACAAAATATCTGCATGCAGAGAATCTACCAAAAATGGAATGGAATCAAATCTAATCCTAAGGTAATGTGAAACAGTAAAGAAAGAAACATTATGCAGCTGGTAAAGACATGGGTCCGTTAAAAATGCGATAGACTTCATTATGAATGCACGCGCATCAATAGAAGCACCATGACTTTGTTTATCAACAATTGAGAGTTTGACCTCCTATGCATTAACGGGTCGTGGATTCCACAATTTCAAAATGGCGGCATGTAAAGTGAACAGTCTCAATGCAGAATACTTTCGAAATAAGACAATCACGTCATCGTTTTGATAAATGTTTATCAAAATTGGTTGAAATGCGAAACAGCTGCTAAATAAACATACGAAAAGGAGAAGAGGAGCAACAAATGCAGGACACTCGAGAAATTATGGCCTAAAGTCATCAAAGTGCTGTCGTGTTATATATTCGTATAATGAACTACATGGTCAGCAGTAGTTTTGTTGCTGGTATGTTTGAGAACCGTCAAGAGTTTGATCTTAATGTTTGCATTTCACGGTGGTAGAAACTGATTTAAATTTGAGGAGATATTTGTCAGTAGAGCCTCACAAATAATTGAAGAAATTGGTCCATTCTAACAAATCAGTCAAGAAATCGGGTAATTTTTATCCAGTCGACACATCGTGAATCAAATTTTACAGTAACAAGTTGATGAATCAGATGGAAAACTTCTGTATCGAATTTAACGAATTCAAATGGTTGATAATTCGTTGTTGATTATAAAAACAATTGCAGAAGATTTACCCGCCTGGGTATTTGGTCAGTGGAAGTTTGGGTACGTCATCTTCCGCATGGAACTCCTGCATAGCTGTTATACGCTTCTGGCTCGCAGGAAATCAAACTGACTGGATTATTTTGAAGTTAATAGAATTGCTTGCAAGTTTCACTGGCTATCAGCATAAAAATGCTTTTCTCATGAAAGAAAGATCTGGGTTTTTGTCCCATAATACTTTGTGCTGCTGTAACAGTGCTTCATAAACACAGATTTGACTAATTCCTTAGGCCATTTAGCGAAATGAACACGACAGCGGATAAAGCAACGAATATTGAGAATAACGAGCTCCTTGGTGACGAAAATTATCACAAAGCTCGATGGAAAGACGACCCAGAACGACAAGACTGCCTTCGAGATAAACTCAAACTATTATTAGTCATAGTTTCATTTCTCGTGCTCTTATCACTGATAGCAGTAGCAACATTATTAGCTTGGGCCTACGTAGAACGGCGACAGAGCATAGATGATGGGGCACAGTTACATGAACCAACCAGACTTTATAGCTCAACTATGGCTACTACAGTTGGGAAAATATTCAACTCGACTAGCGTGCCTAAAAATAACAACAAGGTAGAAGATGCAGAGGAGCAGCGTTCGTCGATACCCGGTGATGGAAATGAACAAATGCATCTGATACGTGTTTATGAGGGAATCAACAGTGGCGCTGTTTGTTTAGATGGTACCCCACCAGCGTATTATCTGCGTCCTGGAAAAGGCCTGGGTACCAACCGTTGGATAATTCACTTTAATGGCGGAGCTTGGTGTTTTGATGAAGAGGCTTGTTTAGAACGGAGTCGAGGCTCGTTAGGCTCTACCAAACATTTGCCCCCAGCACCTCCGGTCATACAAGGGATTAATTCCGCGAACGGACAGACAAACCCAGATTTCTATGATTGGAATTTAGTGTGGATAGTTTACTGTGATGGGGCGTCCTTCACAGGCGACAGAGAGGAACCTGTGACAGTGCGAGGAGAGAATATATTCTTTCGAGGAAAGCGAGTGCTCGACGCAGTAATAGAAGATCTCCTGAAACGTGGTATTCAAAATGCAGAAGGGATTATTTTAACGGGTAGTTCTGCAGGCAGTATGACAGCTATGTTTGCGGTTGATAGGATGGCTGAAAGGTTGCCTAATGTACCGATGCATGTGTTATCAGATGCCGGATATTTTATAGAGACGCAGCCGATTGGTGGAAAAAGTGTTGGCGCCATGTTCAAAAAGATTTACGACATGCAAAATTCGTCGAGTGGTTTGAACAAGGATTGCATTAGAAATTTTGGCATTCAGAAAGGTTGGCATTGCTTCTTGCCTCAGCATACCTTTAAATTCATAAAACATCCAGTTTTTGTTTTGAACGCTGCATACGATGTATGGGCATTGCTTTACTTTGTAGGGATTGATTGCAAATTCCCGACTGTTGCGATACCAAATGTTCTTAAAAAGAGCGAAATAAACGAAAAGGGTCCGACAAATGCGCATATAACGAATCATAGAGAAGTTCGAGATATATCAGGTTTTGAAATATTGCCGTATTTCCGCAGTTCCAAGAACAAAAAGCAGGAAGTAGAAATACCGGAAACGATAAACGAGGATTCAGAGAGTGAGGAGAACGGCAAAAAGAGTAAAATACCAAAACCGTATGCTAACGATACGTCGAAAACCCAAGAGAAACGAAACTTTGAGCCGCAGTTTGGCGAAGGTGATTTAGTAGATGCGCAGAATACCTTCACGCTGAATGGTTACGCGGATAATTATTATAACGAGAGAGTAGCACGGCCTCACATTGGAAACATAGGTCCAGGAGGTACAAAGTTACACTTGAATATTGATACAGACAACAGCGCCGCGGGAAATGATGGGCAAAATGTTGTAAAGAAGGAAAAAGAATTTGATCTTCCATCGATTCAAAGTTTGAGCGAGATGTCTAACGTTTTAGCGAATGAAAAGCAAGAGCAGTTATCTTTGAATCCACTCGCGAGCAGCGTTAGTACACTGAGCAACGTAGCAGACGATGTGCAGAAGGATAGCATGGACACTGAGACTATCGGCCTACTAAACGAAGTTTTTAAAAAACTGAAAAAGTTATTGCCTAAAAAGGGCGCTAATTCGACGATTGCTAAAAATATCAATAACAAGACTAAAGAAACAAGTGAAAATATTAAAATATTAGGGCCTACTGGAGCTCAGAGAAACATTGGCAATGAGGAAAGAGAGCGGAATACTGGTACTGAAAAACCTGAGAAAATCGAAAATCAAAATAAGGAAGATGAACTTTTGAAAGCTAAGAAAGATAAAGAAAAACAAAAATCAAGAGAACTTACGCAGAAAATAACGCAGATGCTACGAACAAAACAGGCAGAATTAACTGAGGCTAAAAAACTTCGCGAAAAACAACGAAATAAACCGGGACAGAAATCAAGTAACGAAATAATAGCTAACATGTTTAAAAATGCTGGGAAACTGCCGAATTTCATGAACAGCAAAGCGAATCATCCAGTTCGACTACAAGATTTGTTTCAAAAAAATTCACCAGGAGTGAACAGAAATGACATAGTGCAAAATAAGAACAAGAGATCTGCTAATATCATAAAAGAATATATAAACATATTGAGGTCTGATCCCCCGGAATGTACCGAGAATCAGATGATCAATGTTATGAAATATAGAAACGCAATGTTGCAAGCAACTCGTGTTGTGAAAGCAGCTCAAAGTGCAGGGATATTTCTTGTTTCATGTATCGAACATTCGATGTCGTTATTCGATGAGACGTGGACTAGTGTGACGATACAACAAAAATCAATACAACAAGCATTTGGAGACTGGTATTACGGTAGAGAAACTAATCATTATAACATTGACGGGCCATATCCTAGTAATCCTTCGTGCCCGTGATTTAGTTCCAAAGGAGAACGGTAGTTTCATCCCAGAGGCAAACTTAAGACATCCGCATACTAAAGGAGGTCAGTCAAAGCAACCCAGATTTTTATGCAACCCAAAAAATATCAATTCATTTCCCTTGCAACCTACAAATTTTAGCTCATTCCATCCTTAGACGTCTGTAAAGTGTAACCGAACATAAAATATCCTGAAGCAATCCAGATTGAAGTCAGGATTGCCTCTAAAAAGCCTAGAAGTATAACTTTGTCGACATTTGATGTAAAATTGCATAAAACATGATTTCAATATATTTGAAGTTGGACCAAAAGTATAACTTTCGGTAATATTCTGACCCAGAAACATCGGACTTACCCCACTATAAAAATTAAAAGGGAACTCACATTTTAATCAACTCATTTTCACCAAAATGTTTGATGAACTTCGTTCCTACATATCATCGATAAGTCGATAAGCGATCAGAAATCTGTCCGTTGTTTTGTTTTGCATTACTTTAAAGCCAATGCAGTTCATAACTGACTTTGTGTTTGATGAAGATTTTGTGTACAAACAACACGCATTTTCAAACATTCACTTTTCAATTTTGCCACTTACAATATCCCTTTTTTAAATCACATCCATGTTGCTCATTGATCGAGCAAAATGTAAATCTAAACGTTACAAGCTAAAAAATATAAAGATCTAAATACCACTTATCGATTAAACAAGACTGTGTCCACATGACATCGGCACAGTTCAAAATGATGAAAAATATGACAGTCTGGCCCCCGATTCACAAGAAAACGGCACATTTCGCGCCTGCAGATTTTGAAAACGGTAGATTTTGAAAATGGAACTCTAACGATCACATCTTGAATTCAGCATGGGGGTAGCGTATGAACACTCGAAAAAAAGCGATGAAGTTAGAACACTTCTCGACGCTTTCAAGACAAGGCTGATCGATTCTTAAAGTGTGTGTACATTTCTTGGCCATGAAATTCTTGGGGAGATTGCAAAGAGATTGCTGCCGTCAAGTTTCGTGAACGCTAGCTCAAGTTTTGTTACCGTCACATTTTCAACGTTTTCAAATTGTGCCAGTATCGTGCAAACGTAGTCTAAATCGGTCTTGTCGCAAATCGTAGGACTGAAAATAATACACTGTTTCTTCAACTGACATAAGCTTGAAGAAGGATTAAAAATTTTTCGAATACTCCTTTGTTACGAACCTTTTTTGAGAGCTTACCACTAAGATATAAGCAAGGAGTGAAGCTTCAACATCACGTCCAGCCAACCTTAACCGTTTAGTTTGTTCGACAAACAGCACGAGAGCTCCATTCTTGCCCCACAGAGTACCTAGCGGTCCCTCTATCTGTGTGAACTAAACTATCACATATTTCCTTGTCAGCCCTGTCAGCCACAGTAGTATAGTTATTCTTGTCAAATTAGTTTTATAGTATGCTTTGAGCATGGAATTATGGTTGAATGATGAAGACGCATCGTATTCCTTGTCACTCTTCCTTACCAATATTTGTGCCAGTTAATCTAAGAAAGTCTTTTTTACAAACTTCAACATGACAATGTGTGCGTGACGGATAATCCATTTGTGTTCTGTTTGGATGACCATATATGGATGATGACAAATTTGGAACAGCCAGGGCAGTCTCCTGTTAAAGAAATCAATATTTTCTATTTTTCCGTAAACAAATAGACACAGCAGAAACTGCGTAAAATGACGTCATCGAGCAATAAAGAGTTTCAGGCCCAAGGAAGAAAATATCAAGTGTTGCCTAAGTTCGGGATCTGTTGCAGGGAGACGGGGGGAAGGGGGTGGGTGGGGTTGGGCTCAAAATTACGAATTTGCATGTTAAGAAAGTTACAAACGCTCTGTCCTATAAATATATCATTTGATCATTGGGGACAAGCTCGACTTTATTTGAAAAACTTGAAAAACAAGTGTATTTGCTCAGAATCAGTCATGCCATTTTCAATGGTAAAGTTTTGGACCAAAAAAGCTTCAGACAAAAATTCTGGATACCTTTTGAAAAACTGGAAACAACTTCCTCTTTCACTGCTGCTGCTTGTTCATCAAATATTTTGTTTGAAATGAGCTATAGTTGCATAGATCTAATTTCAACTATAGATTGGCAATAAGTGCTTCAAAATCAAATTAAAGAAATATTAAAGAAACAAAACGATTTGACTGAATGCAGCTACCCCCATATTTAGTTTTCGTTCTGTAAGTTCTTGTTATTTGTTTGTTTTTTTTTGTCATTTGTTTTCTTCGTTTTTCCCCCTTTTGCTTCGCTTTTTTATGTTTGTTAGTTGTCCATTTGTTTTGCTAGAGTGACAAAGTAGTTAAATATATTGTAAGTGCCACTGATAGAGGGAACTCGATGACCTTGTGTCCTTTCCCTCTATGAATGGTACCGCTTGAAGTATATAGTTATTGCCTGGTGTTAATGTTTTATTTGCATAGAAAAAAAAATCAAATTGCCACATAGCCATAGCTAACAAAATCTTTGGACACCTAAAAAAATCAGGCAAAAGGTCTTGGACGAGATAATGTCAAAGCTTTGCCTGTCAAAAACATCCGGTCTTGGATAGGTTAATGATTGAAAAAATAACATTATCCAAAATTTGCTGTATAGATCTTGAAACATGAAAAACAGCAATGATCAATCAATCAATCGTAACCAATCAATTGATAATCTAATCAACCAATCAGTTAATCATATGCATTGTTTTTGAGAATGTTGATCGTTAGGATAGCAACTTGCTCAATGGTTAATTTTTACTTGTTTCTCTTCCACCTTAAATCTGATAATCCTTAATAATACATAATAATACATAATTGATTTTATAATGCACCCAATATGCACCCCTATATCATACAATACTCTGCGGCGCATACAATTTATAGGTACAAAATGAAAGAAAAGAATTGCATCAAATCAAAATAACTTTTTAGAATTACAATAAAGTTACTGAGAATTACAGTATTTACAATGAAAAAGATACTTAGAGATTAAATGCTTCTTTGAAAAAATGAGTTTTTAATGCCTTCTTAAAAATAGTTACAGTATGTCCTTAGATTGTCTGATGTGGGGAGGCAAAGAGTTCCATGTGTGAGGTGCATCATATTCAAATGCTCTCTTGCCAAAAGTCTCAGTTCTAACTCTTGTGATACCAAGTAGAGATAGCTCTGTTGTAACATTGGTAACATTGCTTTCAAAGTGATAAACAGTACAAGAAGTATAATACATACCTCACGGTTCACTTTCAGGCCTCTTGATTTTGCATGCTTTCTGTCATCTCTGTGAAGTTTGGGGTTGTATCCTGGCTCCATGTGCTTGATTCTATCATATGTTGAAGGTAGATCATGCTGCAAAGGTATACAGTGTATTGAAGCCTTCAAAACCCTTTCATTTCAAAAGTCCTAACTGTAATGCTGTTTTATCTCAACAAGATAACAATGATAATGATGATAATAATAATGCATCCTACAAGGCAACTTTTTTACTCTATCCTGTCATTCAAGTTATGAAACATGCACACTTGGATAAAATCAAATTTCACTCAGACCGAATAATGATATATTAGCATCTTAAGCTTACTGTTGTTTTCACATGGAAATAATCAATTCTCTTTGAAGCATCTGTCATTGCAAGTCTGTCAGTTTGAAATTTCTTGAGCAGTGCTTCTTGAGAGGCTGGCTTGGTGCCAAGTGCATAATCACGCTGTAAGAAAATAAAATTGTCATTGTAAACATGATGCATAACAGCCATACACCAAGAACTGGGGTGGACAAATGAATATGGGGGTCCAGGGGCAAATCCTCCGTGGAATGTAGAGGGCCATGCTCATTTGCTCTTGGAAAATGCTATTTCTTTGTTATATGCCAATTTTGACTTCAAATTCAAGATTTAACTGCATAACCCCTCCTTTGACAATTTCTCTATGGATCTCGATACACTGAAAAAACCAGCCTCAAAGATATTAAGTAGAGAGTTCATCCCTCCCCTATCTAGCTAGCCCCATCAATCATCAAGATGCTGCCACTGGATGCATTGCAGAGGAAATTGGGCATATTTTTTAAAACGACGATGTCCATAGAAAGGAATCTTTAAAGTCACATTCGCATATTAATTTACCCATGATAGCTAGACCAAGTGGTTACAAAATAATTAACTGCATAAAATTAAACCTTGATCAGCATCTTACCTCCACTTTCTTTAGCTGATGCTTGTTGTAAGCCTGAAAGAAAAATTTTTCACAATTATTTCAAATTAAATCAATTATTTCATTTTATCGAGCAATTATACAACAACAAACAGCCTGGAGAGCTTCCAACATGGTGTGGCTGTGGTGTGGCCTAAACATAGGCCTCTTTTAGGCCCAAACTATACGATGAAGAAAATAGCACAAAATATTCTCAAAAACGCTTTTCAAACAAACCTTGGACAATATGCCAGGAGGCTTCAGTATGTCTCTAGCTAATGAAACTTCTTTTTCGCTGGGGTATGATCGATCAAAGGCTGTTGAAGACATCTTTCTTCGGGCACTTTTGCTTGAACAAGTTGACTTTACTTTTGTCTTCCTGTTCTTTTCGACAGTTGCTAAGGAATTATGAAAACAAAACAAAAGACATCTTCACTTGGACTCACTTCGCACAATTATGTAAATTTCTGCGAGATATCCCAATGAAATTATATATTTTTTCTGGATTCATCATGTATATAACATATCAAAATTTGTCATTTTACGATTTATGGTTTCCATTTAGGCAAGCGTAGGTAGGTTCCAAATCTTTTGATCGGCGTTTGGCCTGAAGAGGAAGGTATAAAATTCTTGTGCATTACAAGTTTTTTTTTATAAGAAACTAGGATCAGGCCATAGTACTGAAAGTTTCTTAATTTAACAAGAAATTTTGTCCATTTTAGTACTAAAAGTTTCTTAATTGGTTTCTTATTTTTTGAATGCATGAATTGTCAATGTGGTCGCTAACACTGCTGCAGATATGTTTCTTGATATTCAAAACATCATATAGGAATAAACATTGTTCTGTTATGTTGAAAACACAAATAATGGTTAGATAATATTTCCCAATAATAAAGGTTCAACGATCCATTTGCTATAAAATTAATGCTTTGAAAAGTTTCTTAGCACTTCTCAGACATAGTACTAGAGTTTCTTAAAATTTTGGCCATCTTAGTACTAGTTTCTTATAAACCAGTTTCTTATAAAAAACGTGTAGCTATACATTTATTTCAGGTCGTTGGGGGTGTGACGAAATCAAATTTCTAAATCCTAAACCACAAGCGACAGAATGTTTCTACCATATTGTAGACATGCATCGACTATGGTTTTCTCGGCAATTATTTCATGTTGCGCCAAACAGTTTGGAAAATACGATGAATTTAAGTTTTTTTGAAAATGTTTCTTGAATTCCCGAAAAAGAAGATACAGAAAAGTCCAACGGCAGACTTATAGCCAAAAATAGCTAAAGTTCGTTTAGTTTCAAAGTTTCAAAGAAATAGGTCATTAAACTCTACATCCACCTTTTTAAAGATCTGGGACCTATGCTCACTTACAGTATGAAATTTCAGGATGCCTCAACCTTGCCCCCAGGGCCTTTTGTCATATTTTTTTCATTCAAATATGAATATTTACAATATATCTTACATTTAACTATACCTATTCTAATTACTATACAACACTACAGGTACCATACCATGAGGAGCGAAAGACAATGACTACCCCATGGCCAATATAAAAAGACACGCAATGTTCAACTTACTACAACTACATTACAGACGATTAAAGACTAATGGACAATGTACTAGATTCTGTTCCACAACACCAGATGTCAGGTCAGGGTTGTGATGACTGTGTCACAAGCGCAACTCGTTTGTTGATAGTAGATAAAATGCTTGACATCTGATGTCCAAAAGAATCTACAAGGGAAAAGAACCTAAAAAGAGGGTTGGTGCTTGCTAAGTACTGAAGTCCCAAAAAGAGCTTAATCAAACCGACCAGTTTCGTGGATATAACATCTCCGTCCAAATATGACAAAAGGCCCTGGGGACGAGGTTGAGCATGCCTGCAAAGGATTCTGGGTGGTTATGTCTCTTTAACTGTCAGAATCACGTACACGTACAAAAATAAAACAAAATTAACAACATGCAAAATCTTCTTATAATAATCTTAAGTATTGGATAGATAAAACGTTTCATGAGATAAATTATCTAAACTAACTCTAGACTATTGATAAATTTTATTTAAGCTATGAATACAACATGCTAAATCAGCAAAGGGCCAGAATCTTAGCAAAAATTTAAAAATCACTTGTGTTATTGCCTCGTTCTTTCAACTGAAGTGGTCAAATGGCACTTTATGTAATTTCTATAATCCCAGAGAGCGAGAGAGAAGGGGGCAGAGAGACAAGGACTGAAATACAGGGGCTCCAGGGGGGCCATGGTCCCCCTCGAAAATTTCGGTAATTGCTAATAAGATAGATACTCCTTGTTCTTATGTCGGGAATATCTCGTTTAATTTCTACCTTTCATTAGTCCAGGAAGCTCTTTGGGGGTATTTACAAAGCTAACAAACTTGTCTCTAATCAGAAACATGATGTTATTAACTCCACAAAGGCCTTTTGTAGATTAGGCCTTTTCACTTTGGTGGGAGATGTGTACATCCCATCGTAGATTTATCTGTAAAGTCAATCTGTATTGAGAAACAGAAATTAGCGATGCTTTAAGCCAATCTGAAGAGTGGTCTCAAATTTTTCCAGGGAAGTACCCCAAGACCCCTTCAAAATTTCCGGATCGCTTTGCTCGTCACCCGGTTTGCCCATGCCTCCCTCAAGTAAAAAATTGTATCTCGGTCCTTGCAGAGAGAGAGAAAGCAATCTTTGATATCATGATATTGAAAATGCTCTTTCTGGGAAAATGACGCATCACACAAAGTTCTCTTCCATCAATTCAGTTGACAGAATGGGAAAATAAAACATTTCATCTTAAATTTGTTCAAAGATTCGAGCCCTATGCTTGCTAAATATAATGTTTGAAAATAAAAGATAGTTTATGAAAATGACGATTCAAATGGTAGGCAAACTTTGAAAAAATTTCGCGAAAATTTTTCCGAATGGTAGGCAACAGAAAATTAATAGCTCTCGGAACTGAATCTGATTCACAATTCACTCAATGCCTTTGACATGATTTTTAGGGAACTTTTCTCGAATACTGGGGCTTATGAGCAAAAGATTTGTGGCTACCAAAGGTTTAAAAAATAAATGTATTAATGGAGGAAGAGCGATGCTCCAGGAGCTGTCATCAAGCGTCTTGAACCACACCAAGACACCGCAAGACGTCTTCTATTCGACTTTCAAGAGAATCCAAAGTCAAAGTATTGTTGTTCCCCAGTGTCCTTAGCAAACATGTTGCAATTTATGACAGCCCTAGACTGATTATATGGCCGTAGTTCGGTTCGGTGTACTAGTCTCGTTATGAATAGCGATTCCTGGGACTCATCGTAATCAGTCAAAGACTGCCCGAAAGTCAAATTTGGTCTAAGCAGATGCAAAATATATGGATCCACACATATTAATGACGGAAATTTCAACTTATGCAGTGTGGATCCAAATTTGATTTCAAACAGTCTGAAATTGCAAATTGTCCGCCAAGGACCAAGGGCGACAAAGCCTCCGTTGAAATTAGGCCGTGAATCCATTTGAAAAGTCACTGCAGAATCTTCAATTTGGTTTCGAAGTAACGATAGTTACCAAGTGTTCGAAATCTATCTAATGGCATTCTCGTTTAACTAAACCTAAGACTAGGGCAACGATAGTAAATACACACAAAATTAACCAAAATTCAACTATTATAAACGAGTTCGAAAAACGGAAGAAAACTTGTCAACGGCAGTGAGGCTGAGGTCTTTTTGGCAGTCCTCATTCTGAAGTACCATATTTCGTGGGACTGCTTCGTAGCTAGCAGGCGACGTGGGATTATCGTTCCAATACAAATCTATTGCCAGCATTTTCTAATTTCTGGGTATCAAAGATAAGTCATCTTGTAACAAAAAATTTTCAAACCTAAGTAAGCCTTTCACTGGTAGATTAAAGTTTTATTTTTGAACATCGGTCAAGTATTGTTATTTCCAAAGCCTTTTTGGACTCACCCAATAGTAAAACAGATTTTCTTCTAAATGGGCCGAAATTGTCACTTAGGCCCTGTTTATATGAGGAAAAACATCTCACCTGCCAGACCCGGGGCTGAGAGGCGAGGTAGATTTCAGTCACTGTTTATATGAGATTTTTCACCTCACCTGTCAGCCCCGGGGCTGAGAGGTGAGGTGGAGTAAAGTCTCTCTTCCGTGAAATCAGGATGAACTGACCAATGAGAATGAACGAATAAATTCAATTATCAATTCAATTCACCTCACCATACCGGTGGTGTTTCGTTTATATGGAAAAATTTCACCTCACCTAGGTGAGATTCCACCTCTAGTGAGGTGGGACTTCACTATACCGGTGGTGTTGCGTTCCTCATGTAAACGCGAAATGAAAGAACAAAGGATTTCATTGCTCACCTCTCAGCACCAGGCCTGGCAAGTGAGGTGTTTTTCCTCATATAAACAGGCCCTTAAAGAGAAAGGCAGGCGGAGACTTTGGATTGTGACCCTGTCACTCCGTGAAAGCCTGTACCCAGCTGAAAATACATCTCTGCCTCATAGTCAATAGAAGAATTTGAAATTGACGATGCCTCAATGCAGCAGATTTTCCTCCACCTAAATAACCAAAATCAATGTTAAACAACTAAAATCGCATAAATTTTGTGTTAAAAATCAGTCCAAACAAAATAACTCTAAAAGTGCCATTAGCGCGAAAATAAAACTAAAAACTAAGGGTTAATTTCAAACTAGCATAGAAAATACATTGTTCACTCGATAATTAAATATATCTTTAAATCAATTAATTGATAAATAGCATCAAATATTTGTCTCAAGAAAGTCGCTTCCTAAATATTGTGGCCTAGCGCTCTAGAAGAACAGGGCCCTGCACAGCGGTGTAACGGAGCCGCAGGGGTTCCCAATGATCTCAATACAGTAACGAAGTTCTGTTTCAAATTAAAGAGATAATCCATACAATTGAATGGAAATCCATGATTTCCAATAAACGAATCAGTTGGAAAAGCTGTCACTCAACACAATATGACCTTGTATTACTACAAGTCGAAATTCCATTTTTGTGCGCAATTTGGGCAGTTTCAAGCCTTTTTTTATAAGTCTGCCAAGAAAAACTAACACCTGTTGGGATACTGCCCCTAATACCAGACATTGTAGTAGATTTGAAAAGGTTGAAACATTTTGTTAATTTATTCAAAGCCCAAGGGGACCTCTTGCCGCGAATCTTGCTACGGGCCCCTTGCTAGTCCGTTACGCCACTGCCTGCCTGAATTTCTTGTAAACTGATGATGCTTCAAAGTTTTATCGCACAAAAGAAGTTGCTCAAAACATAAGGCGATTTAAGCAGGCCATCGTACCAGATGGGCCACGTGAAGTTCTCGCTTTGGAAGCTTGATACTAAGAACACTCGACAGACTTGAGTGTTTTACATTCTAGATAAAACCTTAAAGACTGAAGTATCTTGTGATTTTTGCGGGGTTTTTTTGAGTACTGAAAATGAGGTAAATTCGACTTTACGAATATTTCTTGGTTTCAAAATGCCTAAAAAGCATAGTTGATATGCTAAAAAGGGCCAAAACAATTGGTGGTTTTGTAGAATTCGGAAATAAAACAAACGATCAATTAGGCCTTTCATCGTACGGCATCAATCGTAAACAGCAAGGCCGCGGTTCAGAATGCGTAATACCTTTTCTAGAGATTTTGCTACGACTCAAACAACTTAAAAAACTAAAGATCACGTTATTGCAAAATGACTCACCTTGTTAGATACAGTCTGGCTTTAATGAAAATAAGTTCGAACGGCTTTAAGCTAATTTAAATACTTCTAAATACAAACAATGTCTCTTGGGGTCATGTTTCCCGTGCATATTTGTCATCTACCGAGCTATGAGGATGAACGAAATGGACTCGTCTTTCGGAAGGTATGGATGAACAGATGTGTTAGAGCATAGTAAAAACGAAGTTGAACATGAAACCTGTGCGTCGAGTTAGCAAGACAGATTTTGTAATACAATAGCAGAAGTTGCTTTAATTGACACCTCAATTCATAGCGATTAGTGACTGCAGACAAAGGGAATTCTCTCAACCAGTAAATCAAAACAAACACGGCCGCAAAGTTGCCCCGAAAGCAGTAAAGCAATTTCACGCCTTGTGCAAGCGTAAGGTGATTTTAAGAGAAGTTATGGGCTTAAAACAAGATGGGTGAATCTAAAGTTCTGTCTTGCGGATTTTATCTGTTTAATCCAGGAGCTGTGAGGTAATTGTTTCATTTAGGCCCGAAACACCTGAGAGTTAAAATGCCTTCAGCCCGGCAAACAAAATGATATCATCAACCATTCCTTCGAAATAGTCAATGACTCAAATAGACTTATGACGATGAGTCTCTTGTTTTCCTGTGCTCTTTGACTTGATGATAGTGCTTCGGTCAACAGAGACTCATAATATTACTCTAAAACCTTTTCATTTCATTTCATCTTTAAATTATTTATCCACGGTTACCCCGTCAATCTAAGAAGACTGCTTTTCAGGGGGCAGTGCTTAAAATCTAAAAAAAAAGAAAATTTTATTTATCGTTTAAAACCCTATCCTAATGACAATGGTACATACATAATTAAATGAATAAAAAAAAAAGAAACAGAAAAATAAATCATTTTTTACAGGATGCCTGCTTGACTTCCAAATCTAAGTGGTTCCAGACACCAGCACCACGACCTGGCCGTATCTAGGCCCAAACTCCGCGATTCCTGGAGAACCAATAAAATTGCGAGCTTTGGCAGAGAACAATGCTGTCAAATTTTCGATTCGAATGATGCTGTTGAATAGATTGTAAACGAAGTTGCTGCGGTAGGTAGCTGAAGATTTCTCTGGTATGTTTTGGTCTTTAAAACATGGAAAATGTAGCGTTGAAAGACATATTTTTCACTCACCATGTAAAGTGAACTTCCTTTTTCAAATTTATAATAAGTTTCTTTGATTAAACGTCTGCTTAACGTGGTTTCTATCGCATTTTCTTTCCGAGGAGTTACCGTTGAACAAAGCTGCGGCAGTCGCTCGACTAGAGGGCCAGCTTTTTCACCGTTTCATTATGAGTCCTTGTTGAGCAAGGTTTACTGCAGGGATACAAGGGACTCATCGTCATAAGTCTATAACTCAAATATGAAACAAGGTATCACAAAATTCTAAACAGAAGTTTCATCATTCAACAGCGTAATTAACTTGCTCGAATAAAAAGTTTCACTTCAGATCACCTAAAGAGTCCACGTTCCCGAGGACATAGCATGACTCATGTGGGTATAAAACTCCGTTACACAACTCTTAGAATTAAATGTCTTGAACTAGATTTAGCTCAATTTTCTGTAAATCTGTTGTGGAAATTTTTTGATGTCTTATAGTTAGTTTCAGAATGGTGGAATTTATTATATTTGAGGGTGTGAGGTAATCAATTTTTTAAAACCGAAACCAGAAAAGCGACAGATTTTTGCTTTGCAACATATTGTAGACCTTCATAAACTATGGTTTTCTTTAAGATTGTACCACTCCCTTCTCCATTGTTTTAGGATTTACGAAGACTTTGATATTATCAAAATTATCCATGAATTCTTTCAAAAAAAACTATCAACAGAACCACCATCATTTTAGACTTGCCCCAAGTCTATTTCGTCATCTGTAATTTCCTAATTTTCCCTTTCCCATTTTTTTTTGATTGACGAAATAGACTTGGGGCAAGTCTACCATCATTTTGAAAATAATCAAGATATAAAAAAATTCTATGGCAGATTTACAGTTCCTTTCATGCAATTCAATCCACACAAAAATGTAACAGAATTTTACACCAACCTTTTTAAGGAAAAGATCTGAGCCCATGCTTGTGGGCATACAAACGTTGTATACAAATTAGTTACGAGTAGTATGCATTATAATAAGGTTATTTTCCCAATACGGTTCAGTCTTTGAAATTACAAAACTGCTCTATATACCAAACTATATCACGAGAGAGGTATAGGAAATGAGGTAGGCCTAGCACTTGGTGGTCTATCACTTAATTGACTGCTAGGCCTACTTGAAAAAGGTGTATCCATACTTGTGTCAATCATTTCGAAGGAAGATTCGCTAGTATGTTCTGATTGGTCGAAATCTAAAACTCGATGAGCATTACTTTTCTTACTTGCTGATGAATCCGGTCGCCATTCACGCTCAAAACCAAATTGGCTTGTTCCGGACCCTGCGATCTTGAGTGGGCTGAAAGAGAAATGAAACCATTAGTTATGTGATTTTGACTCACGGAGTGAGGTCTACTGGAAAGGTAGCAAATTTCCTGTCCGGTGTGCAAATTTCCTTAATTGTCATGATGCAAAGACCTGTTCATTCGTAATTTCGTACAGTTTCGGGGAAAAATAGGCCACACGATCAATGAGTGTTTTGTTCAATCACAGGTGGCGGAGGAAAGGTGCAGGTGAAAATCTTACTTATCAATCATTTCTCTCACATTTCTATGGTGCCTTCTCTCTTTCAGTTCGACTGCTATTTGCTTTTAGTTTAGGCTCATATGGTGTTACAATGTTGTTTTTCCGATCCACACTCCATTGAGGAAATTGGATTGGAAAATACAACAGCACAGCAACATATGGGCCGAAACGAATAGCAAATGGCAGTTCAACTGAAAGAGAGACGGCATAACAGAAATGTGCAACAGTTAATACGGAAGTAAGGTTAAATTTGATGAGGCAAACATACAAAGAGCATGTAAAATAAACATGACAACAATCTTAAATAGGAAGCGAATTTTCATAACCCTTCCTCAATAAATCCTGGTTCCATTTTCAGTATGTCGAAAAAGAACAGTAGCTTGTTGAAAAGAATGGACTAATGCAACATTCGACAAAGATGTGCTCGTCGAGGGCTTAGGCAGCTTTGTTCATGGATATGGCAACAGTTTGCCTCAAGGAAAATCGAGCCTTTTGGTTTTTCAGAAACATCTTTATTAAAGGGAGTTCAAGACCAGCCTGCCTTGCGGTAAGTCAGCGACTTGCTTTGCACAGCTTCAAGAAGAACTGACTGTACGAAATTCATAAAAACAAAAACAAACGATGGCAAAGGCTGCCGGTCTTTGTACTCCCTTTAACTAGATACATATTAAGTTTCGCTACGATCTATATACGATGCATTATCGTTGGAAATAAATGCCAAATATTCGTACTTATGTGACATTATGTAGCAACGGAACCATCCACCCTATTCGAATTCGTTCAGGAGAAAAGTTATGTGAATAGATTTTTATTCCACATTCTGTGAAGAAGAAGTGAAAAGGGAGGAACATTGCCATGTTTAAAGACAGTAAAATAAAAATAAATAGAAAATCTAGGAGGAAAGTGCACGATTGCTTCAGGGAGGTGGAAGGTTTCACAGAAATTATAACGGGCATTTGCTTCCCAAAAGATGCAAATCAATGCAGTACAGACACACACGAGTAACGGCAAAGACAGGCAGGGAATGTCAAGCTAGAAAGGAACAACCTTAATAACTAGCGATAAAGTAGGGAGACGCGGTAAGGGAATATTTCGACGATGGGAGATCCTAGCCGTACTGCCAATCCTTTGAACATCTCTGACAAAAATTTCTGTCGTGACGGTCGCATGACTTCGTATTCATGTAGATGCAAAACGGACCCGAGAATTCATTTGACCAGTTTCCGTCACGGAAATCCGTTATTCTAAAAGACCAACTCGGTATTTTTGGCACAAACCACTCAAACATTAAACCATTTAACTGTCTATTCATTTATCAAAATCTAGTAAGGATCCTCCAAATGTCTTTTTACTCATTTCGTGCAAAATAGGATTTCAGTAATCAGTAACGAAATTTCTGACAAATGATGTTAACAGTCTATGACCGAGAAACTGGCATGCTTTTGCAAGCAATGCTGACAAAGAGATATTGTTAATTTTTTAATGGACTAGAAAATGAAAAAAACGAAAAATAAAAATAGGCTGGGTGATAATGGTTTTGCAGTCGCTTGCAGAAACATGTCATTTCAGAGGAGTCCAACCTACATACCTTCGGGTAGAATAGGACATTTTGATTACGATCACAATCTAACTACAAAAAATTGTCATAGTCATTTTACTGCAACTAAAAAATAAATTGCCTCATTCTCGCGTAGGCGCAGTCTGATTTTCAAAATATAGTTGTAATGCAGCAAAACGTAAAACCGGCAGCCTCGAACTCAAGCCCCTCAAATTGCTACTGCGCTGATAAAGAACCGGTAATGTAATTTTCCTTATACGACAGCATCTTCCACAAAGTTTCGGTGTCAAATCGTTTTGTACTAAAAATACGGCAAGTTCCAGTAAATTGCTACGTAATAATTCCAAGTTTAATCCTATTTCATGGAAAGCTATGGTCATTCTCGGCACCCCTTGATCGCTAGCAGAAATCATCGAACAATTAGCCTTTCCTGCTCTATATTGCCTGAAAAACTTTTGAATGTTTTTGTGACAAATTAGGAAATTTCTTATCACAGATGTTCAACACTATAAAACAGATTTTATGACCCTGCGTAGCAGTGACTGGTTGTTTTGATTTGTAGACTTCTAGCACGTGGAGACGACAGTTTATGAATGAGATCAGTAGATGTTCACGGAGCTACCTTGCTAAATATTGCGCTATAGGCCATGGGTCATATTGCCTAAATTATGATCTTTCTTCTCATTGGCTTATATCAAAGTGCAGCTGGGTTATAAACTCATAGTGTTGATATCAATCATTTCAAACTTTTTGAAACATACGCACTGACTACTTCTTACTCGGCGTTCGTCTCCTTTTGACAACAAAATCACATGATTTACAATGTTATTGCTTCTCTTGATTATACAACGTTAGTTAACATTAGTTGTTAAATCTTAATTTTACAAGTTGAGAATGGATGAATCATGAACGGTTTGAACCGTACAAGAAAGGTTTGAATCTCATTTTTGGTCTTTGCCCATTTATTTAATGGTTTAAGTCGAAATACTGTCTCCACTGATGAATTTGTCGAATGAGTAAAATCGCAGAGAAAATGTTTGTTGCCTTTATCTTCATCCTTGCTTCTGACTATATACGTCCATGTTTGGAGTGAATTCAGCAAAATTTTGTCTTTGAGACGTTGTTTTAAATAAATTTTTGCGTGGCTTTTGATAAACATATCGAATAAGATTACTATATGGTTTCGTGAATAAATACATGGCAGAAGCAAACATCACAAAAAACGATGGTGGCTACAAACATAATATTAGTTTCTTGAAACTACAACGATCACTCCATCTATGACACTGGCAATACATTTGTGTTAGTCTGCTCATTATGGGCGATTATACTTGATTTAGATTCCTGTCGCCCACTGTGGCCTATGCCCTACTGTTGCTAGCTCGGATTGAAAACTGAATAAAAATCTGTGGGAAAATCAAGGATGTGTTCAAGAGAATCTGTGGACTCAAACAGTGTAAGACAGTGTAATGGCTTAAGTGGGCGATTTGGCATTGCTGGAAAGTCCTATCGCCCACTACGGCCAACTGCCCATGACTACTAATACTGATCGGCAACTGGATACGAGGGCAACTGGATACAGAACTCTGGGGTTAGTTTAAAGGCATTGCAAGATGTATTGAATGATTTTTCGCGAGTCAAGTGTATACCGTTGGTCGCAGTGGGCGATTAGGTCTTCATCGTGAGCCCTGTCGCACACTACAGCCAATTGCATGGGATTGCGAATTTCTATCAAAAACTAGATACATAATGTTCCGTCTCTTTCGGGGCAGCTTACAGTTAATGAAAGCTGCATCAAATAATGTTTTGAGAGTCAACTGTAGTACCATTGACCGTAGTGGGCGACAGGATTCATGACAGAAATTTATGTAGAAGAATATACGAAAGTTCAAGATTATATAAAATATAGTCTCTATATTGATTAATCAGTTCTTTGGTTACCTCAAAGGACTTGATGTGCTGCCTCTTGCGCCTCTTCTCGGCGACCTACGACAAACATGTTATGCAATGAAGAGGTAATACGTAACAAGGACAGATTATGCAACACAATTGCATCTGTTGCTTTTGATTGACACTGAAATTCAATGCGATTAGCGATTGCAAACAAAGGACATAGACCTTTTAGCTATTCAGCAAAGGAGCCTGGATCGAGCGTTATTTGTATACATTTTTATACACGGTATTCGATCGAGTGGCATTAGAGCTTCCATCACTATTGTGTACATTCGAAAATTCTACGAAATGCAGCAAAGTATCGTTCGATTGAGATTCTTTTTCAGAATAGCAAAAAGGTCTATTATCTCGACCAGCAATTTAAAACAAACAAAGCCACAAAGTTACCTTGAAACCAGTGGGGCAAACTGTCACATTGTGCAAGTGAAAGGTGGTTTATACGAGAATGCACGAGATTATGATGAAGGAAGATGGAGATTATGGGGTGAGTGGCTGAGTGGCTTAAACAGTTTTCGTCAGGTACCTGAAGTTAAGCTCGGTCGAGTGACGTCAAACTCCGGATGAGTGACCCCAGAGGCCTGACCTCACAACTCATCTCATCGTCCTTTGGAAGGGAAGTTAAACTAGGGATCCCATGCCTGGATGCGGCATGCACAGTGGGCCTAAATTAACTTTCAGTAGCTAGAAGTCCTGACAAGCCCATTCAAACAAATTGAAAAACAAATAAAAAACAAAAAAGACATCTAAAAATCTGCCGGCGAATTTTATCTTGTTGATTTAGAATCCGAGCAGGAAGCATTGCAATTCTCGCATATTTAGATCTGAAATCAAACAATTACTACTCATCTCCTGAATCAAGGAAATAAAGCTGCTAGCTTTATCTTTAGACTCAT
The DNA here is from genome assembly GCA_964020215.1 of Aurelia sp. 3 sensu Dawson et al. (2005). Lineage (NCBI taxonomy): Eukaryota > Metazoa > Cnidaria > Scyphozoa > Semaeostomeae > Ulmaridae > Aurelia > Aurelia sp. 3 sensu Dawson et al. (2005). Next base: position 18,492,345 of record OZ026584.1, read on the forward strand.
CCCTCTTCTTTCATTATAAACTCATCAAATCTGTTAAAACCACCTTTCCCATCCACAAAGCGACAAGCCCTGCTAGTTTCACGGCAACAGTCGCAGCTTTGTTGGCTTTTGATAACTGGTTGAAAGAATTTCCTTTCGGAGATGCCTTGCTCAAATGAAGGAATTGGAAACCTGTCTGGTTTTGCAATGCAAACTTGTAATCAACAAAATATTTTCTGACCGTGACCGGGCTTTGGTAAAAAATGATCTGAAGTCTGTGAAGGCTACCGTTTTGGGTAGAGTGGAACCAACGGAATGGGATTTAAGCTTCTATCAACTCTACCATTTTCAGAAGATACCCAGAAGAAAACGCCCTAAGTAGACAAAGAGAATGTAAGGTTGTTTACCTCAAGGAAAATTCTGGCGATCCGTTGAAAGTTCTATATAAATCTTCTAATACCGATGGGGCAACGTATGTGAAACCCTAAAAAGAGAAATATACATTCAGGTTCAGTACCTACATTTCAACGAACAAATCATTTGCGTTGTTATCTGTTGCTTGAAGTTCTCAACTTTTGAAGCTGCATTACATATACGAGATAGCGTCGCACATAAGAGCAACATTGCAAATAAGAGATAGCGTTGCACATAAGAGCAGCATTTTAAGAGAGCGGCAGAGCAGCAAGAAAGCATTGCACATAAGAGCAGCATTGCACATAGGAGATAGCACTGCACATAAGAGATAGCGTTGCACATAGGAGATAGCACTGCACATAAGAGATAGCGCTGCACATAAGAGATAGCATTGCACATAAGAGAGAGCGTTGCATATAAGGGCAGCACTGCACATAAGAGCAGCATAGCACAAGAGAGAAAGCATTACACATAAGAGATAGCATTGCACATAAATGGGCCCACAAACAACCTTTAGTTAACAGTGGCTCTTTAAATCCACAATGTCACCAAACATTAGCACTTACCTGAAATATTTTGTTAACACTTTCACTGATTGCTGAATCACAAGGTGAATCTACTGGAGTCTGCTTTGTAAATCGTTGATCGAATTGGCTAACATCTAAATCACTAGTCTGATAGAAAAATAGAGGACGATTAACGGAAATCGATAAATTCGGCTAACGTTGCTTATGTCAATTTCATGTCAAGTGGCTACAGACTTGGGCGATAATTGCAGTTAGCCACATCAAGCCTTTTATTCTTTTATCGTACGAAGATCTCAGCTTTTGTATGAAAGAAAATTCCTCCAAGGGAGCAAGCATGTGATCTGAAATGGGTGAAAACGACGTTTTAATAGACATGTCTACCACTCATCATGTCAACTACTGGTCAAAGACTAAGGACCAAACCAGGGACACGAAAACGTGTGGCATACAGAAATGGAAAAATTTATATGATCTAGTTCTTCATGGGGTTTCACTTCCTGAAATACTTAGTTTCATGTTCAGTTTAACAAATTTACCAAACTCCTTTTCCTTACGAACACACTTACCATTGCACGTAATAACTACGGTTAAGTAAATGGACAGGATTATTAGATAGATAAAGACTAAAAAAAACAACTTTGTAACTTCCATTTCACTAGACCGCTCGATCAATCCTTTGCTGTCTTGAAAAGAACAAAATTTGGAAGAAAGTCAAATCAAACAATGACGGAGAGAAACAACATCAACTACTTCTTGACGTTGAAAATGGTGTAAAAGAGATTGGCATTACCACTGACGGCGTGAAAGGTGGAGTTACTTTTCTTTCCAAAAGTTCTGTCCAATTTGTTGCTTTAAAGAATGGATGCGCCTGCAAGAACAAAATTGCTTGATAAGAGATGGTAGACATGCAGGAGAGGTAATTAAATGTAGCACACAAATTAATGAATTGCTTAAAAGCTAGCACGTTCACTACTAACACAGCCAATATTTGCCCAAAGGTATACAACACGCTTTTCGGGATGACAGTCTAACGAGAGCGCATTTTCAGCAAAGTTTTTGCAGAAAAACTGGCCGCATCCAACCTTAGACTTATGACGATAAGTCTCTTGTTTCCCTGTGCTCTCTGACTTGCTGATGGCGCTTCAGTAAACAGAGACTCATAATATTGCTCTGAAAAACCTGGCCCTATTTAGGCCAAAACCTCGCGCTCTACAGTACCAATCAGATTGCGAGATTTGTGAACTACTATTGTTACGGTGTAAATGTGATAGAATTTTCGATTCAATTGAAGAATTGAAAACACTCCACAGGACTGAGATTCGAAGCCGTGATTCCATCATAATTCCATTGATGATTGAAGAAAATAGGGCCAAGTTTTTCACTGTTTCATTATGAGTCCCTCTTGAGCAAGGTTTACCGCAGGGATACAAGGGACTCATCGTCATAAGTCTAACCCAACCTTAACAATAATTACGTTCCTGGCTTCCGTGACCTACAACGACGGTGAAGTGTTTATTGTCACAAGAGAACAAGTGGATGAGAGTACTGCAGTGGAGGATTTCCGCTTTTGACGTAAAACATCTTTAAAATAGGCCCCTATTCATATAATTCACAAAGCAATACAGCGACTAATATTACGAAAATTGACGAAAATTCAATAAGAAAACTTAAAACTTAGGTAATAAGCCTAAACAATGTTCAAATATTTAATTTTCCAACCTTGACAGCTACTGCATCATCTGTTCCACCAAGTCTGCTATGTGGGTGTCGTTTCAGAAGCTGCAAAACAAACAACATGACGACAGGGATGGCGCGACCGGGGATGCTTGGGGACAGGAGCCCCCCAAAAAGTTCACTGAGCCCCCCCGTCGGCACTTGAATTTTTGAAAATTTCTGTGCACTGTCGGCACTCTCGTAACTTGCTTGTTATGCTTTTAGAGATTGTAGTCGAATTTAAGCCAATCTGATAGGTGTGGCCCGTAAAAATTTTGCTCGCTTCGCTCGCCGTCGGCACTCTGACAGTTTTTGCCCCCCCCCAGCATTTCTTCCCTGGCGCCATCTCTGCACGACGATTTCATTATGTTGACCGCATCGACAACTTTGCTGCACAAGGGCCTCCGTCTACAAATCTTTGCAGAAACAGTGATTTTGCAGTCTTTTAAAAGGCAAAATAAATACGCCATTTGAAGATAAAACTTTGTACTTCAAAGACGGACAAACCAAAATCTATGTCTCTTACGACTGCTCGGAGATAAGTGGATCTGTAACGGTTACTTTTTGGTGCCTTGAGTTGAGCTACGAATGAAACTGCAGAAAACAATAAACAATGGTGCTTACAGAATTGTCTACAATTTAGATACGGAGGCCCTTCAATTTACGATTTATAAAGTTCAAAGGATTAATCCGAACATTCGGCAAATTCTACTGAAAACTTCCTTGATACAATAATAAAATGGCCCAAACAGCGGATTAACCTGAGTGCAATAAAAAAATTCACAGATTTCTTGTAAGATATCCATCCTTGAATAAACAATGATAGAACAAAAGAATAAAATACAGTCTCCCTTACAAACCCTCCCTGATTGTAGTCTCTCTCAAATTTGATGTCATGTGAAAACGCCCGCGGAAAAACGCAAATGAAGTCTTTTGCTAGAGAAACTTTGCGCTATCGAAAATCTCACATGTAGGCCTATTTCAGACAGACTTTAAAACCAGCTATCAACCTTGAAAGTAACCCTGTGCACTACAAAGGATTCAACATCTAAATACAGATAACTTCAGACTTCATTAAAAATCAATTTCAATGCACCTTTCTGAGCAAATCTTTAGCTTCAAATGTTAAGTACTGAGGCAAAACCAGCTTGCCTTTTAATATCTAAAGGGGAAAAGATTGAAATAGCAACGTAAAGTTATGTAGTCATTCTATTACCCCATTCAAATTGGCAAGCTAAACCATCTTTATGTAAGCCAGGTTAAATTTCAACCAATCAAATGCATACGATTTGTTGGACAGACCAATTAGGAGGCTCAATTCGATAATCTTGTTTAGTTTAAGCTAGTTTAGCTTGCTAGTGTGAATGGGGTATATGATTTAAACAAATACCCAATGATGAAATGCATCATTCAATCGATCAATTAATCAATCAATCAATAAATCAATCAATCAATCAATCAATCAATCAATCAATCAGTCACTTGAGCAATTTTAGTAATACACTTGCAATATATCAATATATACTGTAGCATTATATGTACTGGAGCAAGTTTTGGGCATCGTAGATGAACCCAGATGAGCATCATTTTAAGACATTATTTTCCAGCCGCAATTGCGAAGGAGACAAAATCTAGTATGTTTTCTGAGAAAAATTGTTGGGAAACTTCCACATTGACCAGACGCATGTCCGACACCTGGAACATTTTATATATTTGATGATAAAAACTTTCTGAATTACATAACATGGACTGTGGATGTGGACTCAAGTAAAAATAATTCACACAACTAGATGCCGTACCTTTTCAATTGTCCTTTTTCTATTATCTGCACAAAATGGAGGCTACAAGGGAATGAAAAAAGAGATTTAAAAGGCAAAGAATCAAAACTTGCTTGTGCCTGAGAGTTCCCAAGGTGATTACACACGTGATATTATAAAACCATCAACCCATTCAATATCTTTTTACGCAGGAAGACATGCATCAATTTTCAATATCCTTTTCAAGGGATCTAAGCGAGCGTTGTATATTCTGGCAACATGAATTGTTACTTACTGCTCCAGTCAGCATATCGTACATCAATGTTCCTAAACTCCACCAATCAACTGCTTTGCCATGCCCATGCCTTGTCAATATTTCAGGTGCCCTGTGATGAAGATGCAACGGTCACAAAGAAATAATATATACCAATCTCTTAAAGGAAATATGCACTCTTTCTCTGAATATCCATTGTTCACGGTGAGTGCACAACTTCGATTTGAAAGAGCTTTTTAGATTTGTTCTGCCTTTTGTAAGCAAAAACTTGTAACCCTGCATATCCCTGAAGTCATCAAGCATTGAGTGTCTCTGAGCGGAGCTTAGCTCCCATACACAGCTCTGGCTAAAGAAATATGGAGAAAAGGGCTGCTCTTACGTCAGGGAGAAAGGAGCATAAATATCTTTAAAGTATCAAATATTTCATCGACAATCAGTGCGGCCACTAAGAGTTCAGGGGTACCAGGCCCCCTAAACATCGGATAAATTAGAAAATCGTGTATAGTCAAAATGCTCTGCTTCATTACCGGGCAAAAGTATGGAGAACAGTGATCAAGGATACAAGAAAATATGAGTGTACTTTCAAAGCTAAAAACACACATCCCCCCTCTACAATCGATATTTCTCTGCCCTTCCGTTTCTTCCTAGTTAGAGTTAAGTTACCACGTAATCAACTATATTACCTTTATGATAAAAACTTAGAAGAAGGAACTCATGAGAAACACTGAAAACTTACATGTATTCAATGGTTCCACAAAATGTATGCGTCACTGTCGATTTATGAATTGCTTCCTTGCATAATCCAAAGTCTGTTAGTTTTATATGTCCTTCTGCATTTAACAATATATTTTCCGGTTTTAAATCTCTGAAAATAAAAAGATTAGATGAAATTAAGACCACTTTAAGTCAATTCAAGAGAACTTCAAAATCATTGGCTGCAGTCACGATACTGTACTTTCTCGTTGTAAGGAGAATTGCTAGCGTCACTCACTCCATAACGACCCTCCAGTTACGATTAACTCATTGAGTTGAATTGTTTTTGTTGCTGTCGTTCCACAAAGGGCCTTTTCTCCTAGAGCTGTAAAAACAGCAAAAAATGTCACTCGACGCCGATTTTCTGTCGCCTCAACATCTACTGGTCAGAATGTGGCTTAGAAGAGGGCGGTTTTTGCGATATGGCAAGAATGAACCCTTACCGAAGTACTGGTACCTACTTCTACGGTAAAGTAGTTCTAGAAAACTGATTTTGTTTTAGCCAGGTGGTCGCGAGAACAGTAGCAGGTGATTTAGGCCCAATAGATCTTTCAGCTAAATTCTAAGAACGGATGCGAATCGAGCGATAGATTGCCACATTTTGTAGAAGTTTTGAATGTACACAGTATCGATAGAAGCTCCAACGCCACTATATTGAATTTTTTGCAGAGTAGCTGAAAGGTTTCATATAGAATCGGAATTAGGTGCATTTTTGAGAACAAGTGTGAAAACCAATTGAAAGATATTTGTTTTAATCTGAAAACGGAGAAGTGTGAATGGGGAGGAAATACAGCTCCGTTTTTAGGAGTAAAAACGGATCAAAATGAAAATGGATTGGTGTGAACGGGGTCTAAGTCTGGAATACCATTGCTGGGGGAAACTACTGCTTAAAGGGGCAGGGTCACGTAAAGTAAAGAAACTTCTTTCGAAATGACGATTTTCCAGAATTTTTGATAGGCCATATCACAGAGATTTTCAACTATCTTTCTCAAAATGAAGGTGTTATTGTGAAGATGGACTCTTGTAATTAAAGAGAAACAAACGAAACACTCCTATGTTGTACGATTGCAGAGATATTGGTGGACTTTTAGAAGTAACTTTCTAGTGGATTCACCCCATCTATCAAAATCTGTGCAGAACACAATGTCCACGTGTGGGCAACAATATAGATTATAGAGATAATAGGTTTGTTTACGGTTACGTGACCCTGACCCTTTAACTTACAAACATGTACAATATTTACAGTAGGAATAACAAAAATGAATGAAACAAATGTTCAGGACAAACCTGTATATAATTCCTTGGTTATGTAAATGCTCCAGTGCCAAAACTATTTCCGCAAGGTAGAAACTGAAAGGAAAATAATCGGCGTTTTGCAACAGAACGAAACAGAACGAAACAGAACGAAACAGAATAAACCAGAACGAAACAGAACGAAACAGAAAGGACAATAACACAATGCAAACAAAATACTTTCGGGGTAGGTCAAGTCCTTCAGATCGTCATCAAATGCTTCAAAACACACACAAACATCTTGGGTATTTCATTATTGGACAAGGACTGTAAGCTATTTGCTAAATTTTAAAAACAGTATCATTAAATTAACAAAACTCTGAATAACCCCTACGCTCCAGAATACGTATTTCTCTTATAAAGAAACTGCTAATAAGAAACGCAACTCATAGACCACTAAAACTTTAGAAAGTCCGGTCCTGGGAAAATATGACTTTTAAAGAAACTACATATTCATTCTGATAAAAGAAAACCTTGGTCCATAAAAAATTAATTTCACTTGTTTACCGTAATAGATTACTTGGAAGGTACTTCAGTAATGTCTCAATACTGGAAAAGGCTTTGAAATGTTCACGTGGGCAAAGGCAGTACACATGAAGATTGTTGTTAATTTTTGTAAGAAATTGGTATAAAACTGTTAACTGTAAATGCTCGAAACCTATCAGCAACGTTCAGTATTGGCTCGAATTCTTAGTTTTTTTTTACAAAAACATATATTAAGGCTGAACCCAGCCCTGAAAGTCACGAAACTTTACTAAATTGGACATTGCGACCTCAAACCACTTTTTCGGACAAAGGGAGCCTTGAGCCTTTGAAATGAGGTAGTAGCATTATCAATTCAACCTAAGCATGACAACAAAGCAGGCTGACGCAGTTCTCAAGAGTAGTTGAAAATAAAAAAGATTCCCCTGCCGTGTAAAATGGAGTGAATTTACCAAGCAGTGTCTTCCATGAAAATTCCCTCGCGTTCTAAATGCATAAACAATTCACCACCTGTAAGATAAAAACAAAATTAGCCTACGACCCATGCAGCTAGTGGCAATTGCGTAAAAAACCTATATATATATCACATTGAAATAATGAAAAGTTTTGGTAACAGATAAACATTGTAAACAAGCGAAGCTGGAAATGACAGGAAACCTGTTCAGGGGGGTTAAATAAGATTTCTTACGGGCAGCTTCTACTTCAATTCTGTAGCATTCTTACTGTGTTTTCTTTAGAAACTCCAGTGAATAGACTTTTCGCTATTTTGCGCTAGGGTCCGGTGAGGGATAGCATTTTTCAGTTAAAGGTAATATGTCCATAAGTACAGCTGTGTATACACACTGTCAAAATCTGCTGACAAGATGCTGATTAGGAGCCTCAAAAAGCGCAGTCTGATTGGTAGGATTTAACTAATCACATGCAAGCTAAAGGTTGAATTTCATAACGATGCTACTTGCTGTGGTTCAGCTCTAAAAGTGCAACCGCAAGTTAGTCATCAGTCTGCTTGGATTTACGCTTGCTATCGCTAGAGTGCATTTGCTTGAGGGATCACATGAAATTTCACGTCGAATTGACATGCCCCTCCCAATCCTCCCCCCCCCCCGCAAAGCTGCAGTACTTACATGGACACATTACCGCTACGTAGTGGGTTTCGGAATGCAACAATCAGCAGTGGACGTTTAAAAATTGAACAGCGAGACACCAAGAAAGCATTCTTGAGTGACTGAGGCAATCCTATATAAATAGCTGTATCATTATTATCATTATTACCTTTCAAGCTGTCAAATCAAGTGCAAGAGCCTCTTCTTAAGTATCTATTTGTACCCCCACTTTGATACTTTTGTTTATTTTTCTAAATTTGCAAGCACAAATTACAGCCAGATGTTCCAAACCCCTTAACAAATACATGAACCTTTACTGGATGCATAAAATAACTGAATACTTCAGAACAGCATTTGAATGTCAACGGTAAGTGCTGTGAATTATGGACAAGAATCAATTATGGAATTCTTGTTGCCCAAAAAACCCCTTACCAGCATTTCCCTTATTTTGAGCCCAACAGATAAGTGACTTTATCAAACACACTTTCACACCTACTTTAAGCACGAGCTATAGGACACCCAGTGTGTAGCAGTTTTAAATTTATTTCAGATGGGAGCCATCTTAAGTTATTGTTTATTTGTGTTTTGAAGTTATTTTACTTGGTATACAACCACCTTTCACTGTTTCATAATTTTGAAATTTTTCAGTAGTGAGCCACCTTAAGTGCAGAGCCACCTTAACTGTGAGTTCAAAACACAAATAAACAATAAGTTAAGGTGGCTCGCTTCTGATATAAATGTCAAACTGCTACACACTGGGTGTCCTATCGCTCATGCTGTAAGTTAGCCTTTGACTGATACATCAAAATTTTAGGTCCGACTATCTCAAACTCTTAATTCTGCAGAGCATCCGCACCAAAAAGTTACCTTGTTTTTACTGATACTTCCTAATGATTTGCAACAAACATGTGTTCAGCAAATAATTTCATTGTTTTACACAATTCTCAAATGCATTTTTCATAAAGATTTCAAGGCAGACAACATAGGTATAAGGTTTCATAAATACATCATAAAACTTACCAGATAAATATTCTAAGATGAGATAGAGTTTGCCATCAGTTTGAAAAGCATAGATAAGATCAACTATGAATGGATGCTAAAAAGAAAAATGGCAATGAAACTGTAATAATTTTAGCTAAAAATTTCAATGAATAGAACAACAACTGTTTAACATTTGCAAAATTTGAGCCCCATTTCTACAGCTTGTGTGGATGGGCTATGATTTTAGTTGTCTTGTTTATGTTGAGTTACTGTAGAGAGGCTTTGGGTTTGAGGCAAAGATTTCTTGCTAGTTACAAGACTTGTAAGATTCTGGGGTTTTTGAAAATTCAAAAAAATTTAGAAAAAAAAGATTCAAAGATTTTCAAAATTTTGCAAGGTTGCTCAAGATTTTAGAAGATCTTTGAGGATTTACAAAAATTGAGATTTTCAAAGAATTTTCAAGAGATTTTTCAAGAACTGGTACTGTACCATTTATTGGGAGAAACTTCTGGAATTTTTTAAATTTTCATTCTTAAGCCCTGGCAAAACGACTGGACATTTGCACTGAACATGCACTGGACAAATGTCCAGTGCAAAATGTTGCGTCATTTTGCCACCTTGTCCAATCTTGTTCAGTCGTGTTCAGCGATGTTGAGAGCTGCTCAGTCGATTTTGAAGGCAGTCAAAAATGTTCAGTGGACAAGATTAAATTTCTTTTGTTTGAAGAAAATGTTCAGTCGTTTTGCCACCCCACTGAACATTGTCCAGTTCGCGGAAGCGCATTACAAATGCAAGAAAGGAGAGTTCCGTCATGACGGGGAAGAAATGGAGTCATCAGCATTAATTAGTTCTATGAATAGCAGGGAAAGGTATTCAGGCAGTAACGAGGATTCCTCTGACAAGGTCAATTGCAGTTCTGATGACCAGAGCGATCGCAGAGAACGAGGATGCGATGACATTGATGGGACAAGCAGCAGGCCTAATCGATCTTCAACTTTTCTCTTAAAATCGATGATCGTTGATGTCACAATTTTGGCAGCAGATTTTATGTTTTCATCCCCTTGGCGTCCTGTAATCAGTTTACCCCGGGCTCCTAAAACAAAAGTCCAGACCCCAAAAATCGCGCGCACTTTATCGCAGAGAAAATGTTCACTGGACAATGTTTAGTCGTTTTGCCACCCCCAAAATATTTTCATGTGTTCACACACTGGACAGGGTGAGCAATGTCCAGTCAATGTTCAGTGCAAATGTCCAGTCGTTTTGCCAGGGCTTTAAGATTTTCTTTAGGATCTTGGGGATTTAAAGATTCTTAAGATTTTCTTTGGAATCTCAAAAATTTTGTGTTATGATTTGGAGTGATTTTCCCCTTGGAGTTAATCGTATCAGACAAAATAAGAGGTAGGACTTTTTTGAAAAACAAACCTTCACAGCCTCCAATATATTTCGCTCGGCCTTTGTGTGTGCTGTATCTTTTTGATTGCGTACAATTGTAGCCTTTGAAATAAAAAATATTCTTCAATCATTTTTTGACACTTGTGAAGTTGACTTACAATATAGAGAAGATACTTCAATTATTCTATGATAGCTTGATTAAGCTCCTATGAAATGAAATTGGAAATAAGGATTAAAGCTGTTACTTGATCTAAACATAATACTTTAGCTGCACGGTAGAGGCCATTTATTTCAGATACTGGGGACAATGGAGACCACACAATCAAAATGAAGGGGGGATGATAAACTTATGCCTTTTCGTCCCTTGTTTCCTTGCGTTCTTTGATTTGCTGATATCACTTGGTCAATAGGGACTCATAATATTACGCTTATATAATGTGCCCACTTTTTCAAAATGGCCTAAAGAGGTGGGAGTTCTCGTACACTCAACAAAATCGCTTCAAAATTTGATTTCAAGAGCTGGAACATTGAAAAGCGAAGTTTTAGTACAAAGAATGATGTTGTGTTGACCTACAAAGCGCAAAATGCATACGTTTCAAGCAGTAATCTTCCTCTGTAGAAGCAAAATAGATCCATCGAAGCTGTGAGAACTCCAGGCTGCTTCAACCGTTCTTTAGGAGCAACAACAACAACATTCTGAATAGCGGCCCCTGATTGGTTAAAAACTGAATTCAAGTGATTTGATTGGTAAATACGGAACCACTCTACACGGGCCTAAAGTGGGCCCACTATTCAAGAGTAATGTTATTAGTCCCTCTTGACCAAGGAACGCAGGGAAACAAGGGACGAAAAGGCATCAGTCTAGGGGGATGAAGGACACTCAATTAAAATAAGGAGAAAATGAAACAGCATGGTTCCATGCGAAACTTCATTCTTCACAGGTCATGTTCGATTTTGGTTACTCATCTTCAAAATGCTCTTTCTTGCTCATTGTTGTTTACTGTTGATTGTTTTAGTTTTAGATGAATGCTTCTGTATATTTTCCATTGCTTTTGGCAGCTCTTTGTTGCTTGTTTTGGTTTGTGTTGCTTGCTCTGGGGTTTGGGAAGTGTTTCCATTTGGTGTTCATGATATTCATTTTGGTTTTAAGACACTATCGTAAACCAAAAACGAGAAATAAGTAGTACAAAAATTCAAATGGAAACCAGGCTTGAAGAAAGAATTTCATATAGTATACGTAAACTGCTTAGAATTTTGCTAATTATTTTCCTGCATGAATATAAATGTTTGCAAGGTCAAGCTTGAACAGCATAGATCTATGTATCTATACAGTATACTACTGTACGTACCTTCTTCAAAACTTTCATTGCAAATATTGTATTTGTATCAGGACCTGATATTTTTCTCACTTGAAAGACCTAGCATAAACACATAAAACAAGAATTATATAAATGGTGAAGCAAGGATCCTGTTTTAAAACCAAATATATATGTGTTTTGACGATGTTTTATTTCCTTTCATGATATAAATAAACTCTTTTTAGTATTTCTTCTGTGTATTATTCCAACTTACAAATGCCGCACACGGCCCTTTTTCATATTTAAGCCTGCAACACAACTCAGCCAAATATTTTGCGTAAGAATGGATAACGACACCATTAGATTGAGACTTCACTGTAGAATAGCTAAATGCTCTATGGAGACTGAACTTTCAGAAATAATCAACATTTAAAGTAAAATATATTATTTGTACATATTGTATGTCATTGCGTTTGCTCTTCTTAGATGGGGTACTATCCTACTGATTCACCTCAGTTCAGATTTATTGCCTTTGAGAAATCCCTGCATGGAAGATTTTCTGATAGATCCATTTCTTAAATAGCTGTAATGTCCACACTCAAATTATTCACTTGAATAAATCTACTTACTTTTCCATAACCACCCTTGCCAAGGACTTTGAGAAGTTCAAAATTTTCAGTGCTAATTTTTTCTTTTGGGTTAACTACATCTTGGTTTATCTGAACAGTTTCAAGGTCAGCGCTGAAACAAATGAAACCAGGATTAAATTGATCTATTTTCCATCTTCAATAGTTGGATAAAATGTTTATCTGTGGGAGTGAACTACGCAGAATTGCTTGCACGATTGCAGGGGCATAAACACTTACGTACAGTGCATCAAACTTGTCAGATGAAATGTGACTTCGATTCTTGTTATAATAAGGGAAACATTTACAAAGCACTCCCTTCTTCCTGACACCCTGTAGTGAGAATCCACAGATTCTCTAAAGGCCAAAGTTGATGTTAAGATTGCGAACCTGACTGCAGCGTGCCTGCAAAGGACCCTGGGTGACAATGGTTCTTTGGGAAAAGATTCTGAGGAGCGCGTCTTGGAGACTGGGCAATTCTGCATCCTCTCCTAGCATGCTAAACTTCACAAACGCTGATATAACATCCTAGAATCATAGAATGCATATGAAGGTAAGGTGACATAAAGTCATTATGCCATACCTTGCCCCATTGTCCATCTCTTCATCCTAGAATAAAGAATATACAGGTATATAGGTGCATTCCTGCATGTTTGATCAAGACCCCTTCCACAATGCTTTCATTCTCAAACATGCCGTACAAATACTATGCCGTACAAAGTACCATAAAAGCCCCCATCAAAAATGGAGCAATACAGTGTACAAACATAGGGTTCAAAAACTTTGGGGTGCACTGCATAAGGAGTCATCAACAAAAAACTTTTCATCACAGTTAATGGAATTGGGCTGTTAACAGCTGACCTCCCCCCCCCCCCTCTTAACAGACCAAACAGCTTTTCTCTTGTCATGGGTCTACAGGAAAACTCAGCATAGGCCTATTATGTGTCTTTGTTTGGGGTAACTTCTTTGCCTACATGGCGGTACGAGGAGATAAAATTTAGGGGAGCTGCAAATAAAAAATTCATTGCTAACAAAAAGTTTGCTAGACTTAGGCTCATTTTCTACGCAATTATGGCAGATTTTTGCAAAGTTCTCCAATTCTGGGGGCCTGCAGCCCCACAGTCCCCTCTTCTCCTACGCCTATTTTTGCCAAGATCACAATGTCAAATTAAGTGGTGCACCACTTCAAAATCAGCGGCAACAATTCTTTAAGAATTGATTTAACAAAATATTACTTATTTCAATTTTTTTCACAATAGTACACTTTTAAAAGATTCGGGCTGGACCCCTCCCTTACAAGCCAAATTCTGTTACTATGAGGACAATAGATTGTTAACAGCCCCTAATATCACAATTTAATGCAAAAACTTTAATCTCTCTGTTCTTAGTGAAGGTTTTCAATAATTTGAAGACTCATGTTCTGGTCCAGCAGCCCCATCACAAATTAGGTCCCTTTCCTTTGTGGAAACCTTTAGCCACAACCTTAGATCTAAATTGTACCAAAAAATTTTGCTTTCAGTAGGATTGTAAGGCCAGACTGAAAAGTTTGTGAGTGTATCCAAAATCTTGGGTACACAGGAACTTTTTACAGTTTCACAGTATTTCACTTGCTGTTGCAGTTGAGTGGTGCAGTTGGCACTGAACAAAGATCTATTGTTTTAACCTGTTGTTTTCACCTGTGACAATTGCAAAATTTCCACAAATATCTTACTTAGACCATATTGTGATAAAAAACTGCTTATAAGAAACTCAAAATCAGGATTGCCATGGGAAATAGGAAACGATTCATTTTTAACAATGGAGACCCTGCACACAATTTCACTGTATTTCACTTGTTGTTGCCTGTATCAAATTACTTGAAATGTACTTTAGTGATGTCTGAACCCCCAAACGGCTTCAAATAACATTGTTTTGAAAATTTAACATGAGGGCCAGACTGCTAATAATGTTGCGGTGGGTGGAAGATCTTCCATGCGTAATTCTAAGTATAACAAAGGAAGAACAATAGGTCCATTGTTTTAAAACAATGGCCAGGCATGCATCTTTCATGTATGTGCACTTTGCAAACTTGTCACTCTGGCATGACTGACGGCACAATTAGTGAACATGAAGATTGTTATGGAACCATTAAGAAACTAGTAAGAACCTCTGAGAAATCAAAACCTGATAATTTTTAATGGCCAAAATACTTAGTTTCTTATATAAAACATGTGTAGTTTGATGTGTACTGTCAATCAAACAATCTGATCAAATGTAGACTAACTTGACGAGTTATGAATGAACAAGTTACAAGTGAACATTTGCTTCAGACTCTTCACCACAATAACATAACAAATTTTCAAATGGCCAAGGAATTACAAAAAATAACTGGATCATTTTTATTGTGTGATTTTGTGATATGTTCCCAAAGCTGACCCTTGGACTGTGCTAGTACTTGTGCAAAAGGAAGCTTGATCTTGGCTGGAGAACATGTCTGGGCCTAACATGCCAATCATGCTTTACATTTATTACCAAAACATCAACGAGTTCTCAAAGACTTGACTTCTTGCATGCATTGCACGAACATTAGTCATTTCTGGCCTATTTCATTCCTGCTAAGACACTCCTAAGACCCCATAATTTTGGGGAAACACGACTAGATGTCTGGATATCCTCCCCTAAAGGCGTTTCAAACTTTTCGTCGGGTTTGGTAAGATAGCCAGCGAGAACTTAGATTGTTTGAATGGGCACCAAATATATGCTGACATCGTATCATCGGAACTCTCGCTCTAATTCCCCTTTCTGCATCATTAAAACCAGTTGGAGTTGTATGAAACAACGAGGAAACCATTACTGCTCATTTCAAATCACGTATTACAATTAAAGTTAACCGCTATTGACTTATAATATCGAAATTATTTTGAGCAGTTGGCCGGTGTGAGGCTTTAGGCCAAACCCCGAGGAGGGCCACTTCAGTCAGTCAGATCATCATGGCGGCGTTTCCTTTTTTTCTGCCTTTCTATCCATATGAAAAACACATAGATGAATGATCCGGGAATAAATCAAAAGTTTCGAAAGTTCGAAAAAGCAGATGGCTGAACGCTGAGCTACAAACACCGGAACATAAAAGCATAATCAAGCGAGTAATGTGCTGAGCCCACGAGGCCAGGCTTAGCATGAATCCCTTCGTGACGAAGTTAGGCCTTATCAGGATGATATTACCTCTGGTAAGATTTCAAATTCATCATCGCTAACACATGTATCATCTTGGTGAAAATCATCGATTTGGAATACTTCTGTTGCCATGTTTGACTGTGGTTTGATATTTGAAGCTGAACGAAGGATGTTACTTCATTACGACTTTATTCGTCGAGTGTTCTATCATAATGTTTTCTCAGCAGCACTCTGAAACAATGCAGCCAAGCCAGCACTTTGTAAGTCGCCGGCCTCCGCAGATAATCAGGGGGTAAAACTCATTCAAAAAGACCCTAGATTACGATAACGTCCTCCTTGGGAGCATCAAAACTCCCTTGTTCCTCATTCATTAATCCCAAGTCACAGTAGAAACCCGGCTTACAACAAGGCCGCCCTCCCTGGGAGTTTCGAAATTTCTGGATATTTTGCCGCTTGTTCCCTGTTGGACGAATTTGCTTAGTCATCAAGTTCATTTCCCTCACAAATATTTCCATGCTCTCATCCCAGCTAAAAATTCAAAAATGTCCCTTGTCCCTGAAAACCCATGGGAGGGCCTCTATACAACATGTTGGGAGGGCCTTTACAACATTAGGTTGTAACAACATGTAAATAACCCAACAAAAAAGGGACCGACATAACACGCAGCTGTTCTGCGTGAAATCAAAGGGGGCCGGCCGGAAATGAAATGTGGAAAGATGCAAAAGGGTGTGAAAAAGAGGGATTATGATTGTCACCTTGGAATCACAAAAAATTCGAGAACATGCTTGATAATGTTCCACACGGTCCCTCAACTGTAGAGAACATTCACCCACGGAGATTTTGGGCAAAGAATTCGCGCATTGCATAAGAAGGTCAAGACCAGTGGCGGATTTAGGGGGCAGATGGGGGCAACTTCCCCCCTTCACGATGAAAATTCAGCTTTGGCGCCCCCTCTTTGGCAAGAAAAGAGCCCCTTATCCTGACCCGAATGCACTCTTTTTTCAGTTATTCGTTCTGAATGCGGCGAAACATGAGAATTTTCTCGAATAAAGCCCCAAAAATTTTCGCGCGCCTTGGGCGCGCTAACTTTTCACTGTGTTTTTGGCGCCCCCTCTCCAAGTTGCCCCCCTTCAACTTCGGTCTGGATCCGCCCCTGGTCAAGACAGGCGTAGAAGGAAAAGACGTGCCATTTTCGTTCATATGCATGGTGAATACCAACTAATCTAAAAGAAACTTGGCTCTGAGATTCTCGTCTAAAAAGTTTCATATTGAGTTTCTCAATTTTCTTTTAAAATTGATTTTTACTATTCATCATAATCCATTGAGGATTGCTAACAGTTCCTTTAACATTCGTTATTTCTTGAAAAAAATCTGGATTGCCTGAGTTTTCCTCCAGCTAACTACTTTTAACGCTTTGCAATTAAAAACATCGATTCCGAAAGAAGCTCTGAAATCTGTACGTATGGAAAACAAACTCTCCTTTTCCATGCTAAATTCGCATGAAAACGCAATCCACAATGCAGAGAAATCTGTTTCTGACTTTCTGATTTATTGATTCAAAAAATAACGTTTTTTCTTGAATAAGGAGAGGAAAGTAAATCATTTTCCTCCGTACCTCCCACTCGCTTTACGATAGTCCTTATCTTCAGCAAGAAGAAACAGGTTTTTCAGGCAAATCCTCCCCAATCCTCCGTCAACTTTTATTTTCGGGTCTTCATTTGTCACGTTTATTTAAATAGTTGCGCAATAAAAATGTGCTTCAAAGCCTTCGATATGTAACCCCCTGGATTCTGACGTCATGATGTTGCTGAAGGCCTAAAATCGAAGTGAGCGTGAGTTTGGATTCATTTCCGGTCAGAATGAAGATGGCTGCTTGAAATATTCCGATAACCTGCCACTTGGCCTTGACCTTTCGATTCAAATATTGAGTCACACACTTACGCAACTGCTTTCAAAATGTGACTTTGGTGGCCTCAGGAGGGGGTGTTCTACGGCCCCCAACCTTTCGCCAATTTCTGGATAACCCACCCTTGTTTATGGAAAATCTGCCGAAAAGGGACCCTTGTTTAGAGAATTTGGGGCCAAAAAACCCACCCATATGGGCGGCACATACCCGTACCCTCAACATGTTATGTACCCCCCCCCCCCCGGGGAAAATTCTCCTCTTTGAGCGAAGCTTTTAAAGATTCATCGCAAATATCTAACAACATTCAGAGTCTCTACCATGAGAAGGTACAACTAAAGAAACCTAAATTCTAAAGACAGCGTGCAAATAACATTTCTACTACTGTACATATACAATTTTGCTATGGCTTTACCATTTTAAACCCATTTGAAGTCGTGTACGGCATTATTCTACTTTTTGCATTCATGGCTCATGGCACAATTTTGCATGGCACGATAAGTATGTTAGAGAACAAGGATTCTATATTCCATTCTGGTCTATAATTTACTTGGTATTGAAATTAGAATTCTGTTTCTGAAACTGACGATTTGGCCTTCAAGGCCAAATGAATCATGGACCAGAATGGACCGTGGAATTGTCGGTTGCCATACAAATCCAATACAGACATTTTTCTAATTGTTCAGTCCTAAAGACGTGTGTTTTTACCAAACAAAATTTTCTCAACTAAGTTAGCCTCTGACTGAAAGATTAACACTTTAATTTTGAATATCGGTCGCATACTTTTATTCCATATAGCCAGCCAAACGGAGCATATGTTCCAAAGCTTTAAAACGGTCGGTGTCAAATTCAATGATCAATTTCTTTGAAGTAAATGGCATCAACGAAACTCTTGCAATTTGCTATCATTTTGCCGTTGGAATTTTCTGAAATCTTCATCATTTTCAGAATTAGACTTCTTTTTTCTTTTTTGACAATTCAAGAGAAATTTTCAGAAAATTTTAGAACTATCGTTATTTCTAAACAGGTTGACGCAACATGAAATAATTTCCAAGAAAACCATAGTTTGTGCAGGTTGAGGTCTACAATATGGTACCAAACAAAACTCTGTCACTTAAATGATTTGTGATTTAGAAATTTGTTGACGTCATATCCCTAAATGAGCTGAAAGAAAGAAAACGCTGTAATTTTGAAAAATAGTCAAGATTTCTGGAAGTCCAACGGTAGAATTAAAGGTAAATAGCTAAAGCTTCTTTAAAGACACTCAGTTAGAAGAAATAGATCACAGAATTTTACACCCACCCTTTTACGCAAATCTAAAGATTTGGAACCCATGGTACCAAACGGGTAAACTTGTTTTAACTCGCCCTGTATGATAGCATAGCAATCAAATTAAAAAATTTCATACGAATGATTATCACACATCTCCTTTGGATTAAAAGTTTTGAAAGGGACTTCAGATGTTTATAAGTAAACTACATTGCAATTTTTGATATAATAATCATTTTGTCAAAGACAGAGCTGTTGTAATGTTTGACAAGGGAATGTGCAAAGTTTTGGAATAAACAGCACAAATCATCCTTCCTTCCAAATTCATGCAGGAAAACTTGCAGATTTCTACGAAAGCCTCAGTTTATGAGAGTCGACAACGTGGTGGCAAGGAAAATCTATCACTTTTTCTGGTTTACGATTTAGTAATCTATTGATCAAAATCTCGACAATTGTTGAAATATAAAAAAGTCTGAAAGGTTCAAAATAATCAAGATGTCAAAAATTGTGAAAGCTGAATTGCAGTTAACCGCTGAAGTCACTTATAAGCCACTCAATCGGCAAAACCATCCATCAGCTGCAGTCACTCTAAAATCCGATCCTGTTATTATCTGAATGAATTGCTTCACTTTCTTAAATTTGTCCTTGATGTCAGAAAATACGACATTATAACGATACAAAGACTATCGGTCACATTGTGTCTCACTGTGCTGACCTGAATCACAGTGTTGTTAAAGCAAATGAACCAATCGTGATTTACCAAGATAATCACCTGACAAGCTTGCTCGGGTGAGGTCAAACTCCGGCTGGGTGACCTCGGAAGTCTGAGCTGACAACTCACCTCGTCGTCCTTCGGAAGGGACGATAAATTAGGGGTCCCATGCCTGGATGCAGCATGCACAGTGGGCCTAAATTAGCTTTCAGTAGCTAGGAATCCTGACAAGCCCACTCAAAACAGATTGAAAACAAACAAACAAACCAAAACGCCAAAATATTAGCCACCACACAGGCAGCTTTGCAAAAGACAAGACGGGCACAGTGTGACCGAGTGTCTCTGTATCGTTATAATGCCGTAGTTTCTGACGACAAAGATAAATGAACAGATTAAATTATAACGGGATCAGATTCTAGTGTGACCGCAGCCATTGTCTATTATGAAGATACACAAGAAGATAAATTCATGGGTTCTCTTCAGTTCTACATATTTCCTCAAACCTCATTCCAGCAATAATTCCCCAATTTCCTAAAATATCCTTCAGCAGTGCTTGCAAAATTATGGCTACCGAGAGTTGTCTCAATTAAAATATACATAGTTATTGTATCTACTAATGATAACAAACAAAGGATTCTTTTTTTAGGGCTCCGTCCTTACAGTTTATACCTTGAATACATCTTGAGAATATCATGACCTGCCACCGTGAGGCCAAAATCTTTGATGAAAACCTCTTTCATCTGGAAATAAACAAGAAGCTTGTATCATATGGCGTTTCGGCTAAAGATTTTGCTTTCAAAAGTTGACCGTTATTTACTGAAAGAGCAACCATTGTTTAATGTTCCAAATTCAAATGAGAAGTGCGATTTTTCTGAGTTAAAAATCAATTGTTAACTCAATACGAACCCTCATTTTCAATTCTACGAGCCTTCCATTCTTTTGGGCCGCTGCGCAGAATACGCAGTAGATGCTAATAGCATACAGGGTGAAACGGTGTCTTGTGAACAGAAGCCCAATCTGATATGAAATGAAAACGGTACCGTGTAAACAGGGCCTTAAGTCTCTTCGTATCTTCAACCACTTTGATTTTGAGACAATGTTTCAAAAATTTCGTCAAAAGTACTTATATATGCATTCTTACCTTCATCAATCATTGCCTCATCTTCATCAGTAACCGCGTTTTGATCATACCTAGAACGTCGAGGCCGAGAACTTCCAGCTCCACTGTTCCAAAAAACCGGATAAGCTCCTACAATGCTGCCCAATTCCCGATTCATCTCCTGGTTCACTTCTTGAAATCTAGAATTAATCACAGCTTCAGCCTCAGCCATCATATCTTCGGATGGGACCAACTTGGACTCCCAATATCCAGGTGGTAAGTTACTCCTTTGTGGGGGTGTGTTATCGTCAACTATTGGAGTATCCATTTGATCAGTAGCTTGATGCCGTAATGGGTTCATTTCACAATAAGGCTAAGACAGAATGAAGAGATGAGGTTAGGTAGGTAGGTAGGTATTTATAGTTAACGTGGCTAGCCTGTGAAAGTCTGAGAGACTTATTTCCAACAGGGGCCACGGATGTTTTACCATCAGTCCGCCGCAGCTACCCGCCGCAGCTACCAGATTTCCCTCACATGGCACTGGTCGACCCGGGCTAGAGTTACGGACAGCGACCAAGCTGCCCAGCGCGGGATTTGAACCTACGGCCGTTCTGACCTTTGGCTTACGAGTCAGACGCCTTAACCACTCGGCCACGCGCTCTCTTTTTGCTTAGAATTCGGCTTAGATTTTGCTTAGAATTTGCTTAGAACTCGGCCACGCGCTCTCTTTTGGTTAGAATTCGAGAAAAATAGATACTGTGCACCAGGTGAGTAAAAAAATGATAATTTATGCGTGTGGCGGGCTATGGAATAAAATGTATGTGGCCGATATTACAAACTAAAATTGGAATATGCTTCGGGAATCGCAGCCAGAATATAAATTTTATTATAAGTGTCACGACGAACAGTTTCATTTTCTTAACCCTCAGGATGACATGATAGAAAAGATGACGTATCCAGGTAATATTAGCGATGACAAATCCCAGTAGAAAATCGACAATCCAGGAGTTAAGACAATATTAAATAACTTAAGACATGATCAAATAATTACAGAATTTTTTTGATAGAGCAGAAGATAAAATGATATGAAAATTGAAAAAGTGATAAATGAAAAAAAATAACTGATAGAAATAATAGGAAAACAGTTACACAATAACATTTCACACCACAGTGACCACCATTGGTTGTGGGCTCTTGGGGGGAGGGGTTGGCATTACCCTCTCTTGTTTTTCTTATCATTCTATCATTTGTTTTTCTTATCATTGATTTTTCACTTTTGTATCATTTCATCTTCTACCCTATCAAAAACCATCCTCAGCTAATGAATCAAAACACACGTGCTGTCTATAAAGCACTGATTATGAAACCGGTTTAACTGGTCAGTCAAGACAACTTGGGAAAAACAAAATCTTACTTATCTTACTTAACAAAATCTTACTTAACAAACTAAAATGTTAATCCACCAGTCAAAGGCCAACTTAGATGTGAAAACTTTGTTTGGTAAAATCATTCATCTTTAAGATCCAAAAGTTAGAAGAAGGTCTGTGAAAATGTTATCTTGTTTCGCTTTTTCTGATGACTACAAGAAAATAACGAGTTCTTTTCTGCTAAAGCTGTTTGATCGAGGTCTGGGTTTGAGAGAGAGTCTCTCATTTGCTAAGATGCTACAAGGCTTATGGGTCATGGGAAACCTATCTCGTGTATCTTTTGGGCAGTTATTTCCTTGCTTTCACCCAAACGACATGAAAAGCTAAATTTGAATTTATATATGCTCTGTGGTAGCCCATTACTAGATTTCTGTCATTTAGCAGAACAGTGTCATTTTCTCCAGACCTTTTCCCTAATGTCGAAATGATCACTTGCCAAAATCAGGTACATTTTTCAAATACCGGCTAAAGCTAAAGATTTAAATATTTAATGACGAAAATTCCATTTATCAGGTAGCATGGCAAATAACTACCAGCAAAAATCGCATAAGTAAGCAATCATGAAGCACAGTAAATTTTACTTGATTGGAATTAGTAATTAAACTGAAGAAGTTTCAAAAACTGATCGAGAACATCGACAATTACGCAAAGGATGTCATAGTGCCCAAACGCTTTTTATCTATGGTTCAAATCTGTATTAAATTCTCTTCCCGAGGGGGGGGGGGGTAACTTAACTTATCCATGGTACGGGGTTGTGCCATTTTTGGGGTACCTTTTTCATGATAGATTCCGGATTTATGGGTATGGTTTTCATCAATTTTTTGCATTTTACGAATTTATGGGTATAGTTTTCCGTAAGAATTCATTTATTGGTGAGCTGTTTTGGCATTTCCGGATTTATGTGTATGATTTTCAGAAAATTCTCCAGATTTATGGGTGGTACTTTTGAGAAATTTCTCCTGATTTATGGGTGGTACTTTTACGACTTCAATGGCACAATCCCGTAGCTTGGAAACTCGAGTTACCCCCCCCCCCCGGGATTCTCTTACATTTTTTTAAATTGAATGGCTGGAAAAGAATTTAGATTACTTTGCTACAAATCTGCCGTGTAAATCCTTTAATGTATTGGTTTAATTCAAAGTGGCAGCCTTTTTTTTGTTGAAAGATTTGATGAAGAATTTTGAAAAAATTAAAATAATCGTAAATTCTAAATCAATGGAAAAATGATGCAATCTTCAAGAAAACCACAGTTTACGAATATCTAAAATATGATTGCAAGCATTCTTCTGGTTTAGCATTTGCACTTTTGATTATGTCACAGCCTCAACTGGAACAAATGCCACCATTTTTTGAAAATAAAAAAAAACAGTAAAACATCTACACAGCAGATTTACAGCAATAATATAATAATAATAATCTACATAAAGTGCTAGGCACCAGATAGCGTCAGCTCATACAACGTTTTTTAAAACTTAATTTTCTTTTCCTTCAATTCTTTGTCAAAGATTCCAATAAGTTCTATCTTGAGCCAATACTTTTTGGTGTTCTCTCATGTGATGATCAATTTTGCCAATTGTTCTTCGGCACATTTCAACCAAGTGGTTTTGTGTCGACCTCTGGGCGTCCTTACGGTTCGTTCCGCTTCTTCCAGCGCTATCCTTGCGGGTGTGTTTACTCGCAATAAGTGGCCAATCTATCTGATTCTTGCTGTTTCAATCTGAGTTGATCATTCGATATTTTTTCTAGGCCGCCTAATGTTGAGAAGTTTTCTGAGCAAGCTTCGTTGATATGCATTTATTTGACCTTTCATTGTTTCATTCATTGTCCAGAGATGTGAGTTGTGGAGCATTACTGGGGTTATCAGGGAATCGAAAATTCAGATTTTATTGAAAATTGGTACGTTACCGTTTTTCCATACCGGATCATGTGTTCTCATGGTTCTCATGCTAATTATGGAAAATAGGTCTATTTGTAGTCTAATTCTGTTTTGTTGCGTCCCATTCTGCCCCGATCTCATCATAATTTTCATAGATCTTGGAATACTGAAAAATCAGTTACCTGATGCAGAATAAAGTTCTCCAGTGGAAGTTGTTGTTGGCAAAACTCACAAGGGATTGTGGCTGGTTCACCTTCTATAACAGAAAAATCGAAACACAAAAAATTATCATGGTATCAAACTGGAAATTTCCTCGAAGAATCAGGGATTTTCAAGAAAAAATCACTGAAGAGAAAGACTTAAAATACATACTGTAAAGGAAGTGTCGGTGCAAATATTTACGCTGGTACAGTTAAAAAGTTGTCCCTGAAGAGCTTAGCTATTATAAGTCGAGGTCTGTTAAATAAGGAGTATTCCAAAAATTGTGCTTTGTCGTACGAATGCTGTGTAGGCCTGTATCTTCGATTGTCCTTATTTGCACTCTTCAAACTAGAAGACTTGGAGAACTTGTTTGACCATGGAAAAACTGGACGATTTCCAGGGTAGACTTCAGCTTTACTTCTGACATCAGAAATTAATTTACCGTAAAGGTTCTATTAGGCCTCCCTCTCTCTGCTAAGCTTCCCACTAATATCAAATACTAAAAGGATTTTTCATGTATTTAGCTAAACAAACTGTCACATTTGCCGAGACATTTGTCTCAAAGAACTTTGGTCTGGTTATCAGGCTAACCATCAAATACATCAGTTTAAAATGTTCTGGAGGCCTACTTGAGACAAAGTGTCGAAAACTACAAAGAATTCTTACGAGCGGTGCACACTCACCATTTTCCTGTTTATCATCGTCAACAATAATTTCTTCCATTTTTGGACGTTGAACCTCAGGTGAAGGATTACGAAATGGACGTTGAACATTAGGGTTGTCGTCCTGAAAAGCACGTAGAAGTTCTTGTTGTGAGAGAAGACAACTTTCCTGGAAAATAAATACAAAAATAAATACCTAAGTACTTGAAGATCTTCCATAAACAGAGGCTCAGGAATTAGAAGCGCAGGCTCAGGATATTTTCATAAGGTGGCATAATAGCAATGTAAGGAACTTAGACCATATCCACAAGAATTCGGATGGTTTCGAAAACGCATCTTTTTTATCCGTACAAAAGAGATCCGCGTCCACACGAGGAGCGTTTTAGAAAATATCCCTATCCACCCGAAAACGCTGTGACATTCGAAATTCGGTATTCGATGATAAAATTCTATATTCGAAACCGTTTTCACCCGTCCACTCGACAACAAGAAAACGACCTTTGCAAAAAGATCTAATCTGGAGAGCGTTTTCGAAAAGCTTCGTTTTTGGTGAGCGAATACCCGTCTCTGTGTGGATGCAAACCCAAAACGGATAAAAAACATGCATTTTCAAAAAGATCCCGATACGTGTGGATGTTGCCTTGCAGAGGTTTAACTGAATCCTACCAAGATTTATTCATATCTTGATTATATTCAAAATTAGAGGCTTTTTGTTCTTTTCAATTCAAATTTTTGAAAATATTGAAACCATTGTATCTCCAAGATTTGTGAAGCAAAATTGGTGGAATTCTCCTAAAAGCCAAAGTAGAAGGCAGAATACCTTCTTCTGAAAGTCATCACCTATAAAGTGACGAAATATGAACAGTCACACTCCGATCGAATAAGTTAACCAAGACAAAAAACTATGCATTACAGACATTGTCTTCAGGAGAAGGGCTGCAAGAAAGATGTTTTGAGGGTACAAGTGAATAATATCAATACCTGATGAGCTTCCAAGGCCCTGAATGGAATCAAAGCTTCACAAATTTCACACGGTAGTTCAAAATTTTGAGCGTCCAAATCCTCGCTTTCCTGTCTGTGTCTTACTGGATCAACATCAACAGGAGACACTGTGAAGAAATTACACGATATTAGTGGAATTTCGTTGCAAAAACCAGATAGTCTAAGAGCTGCATCACTGAAAATGTCAAAATTGACCAAAAGTCCCGTATATTTACTCCAAAAGAGGTTACAATCAGTTATCGAATGGAACCGAGGGGGGGGGTATACAAAACATGTTGACGATACGGGTATGTGCCTCTCATATGGGTGGGCTTTTCGGCCCGAAATTCTCTAAACTAGGTTCCTTTTTCTCGGAGATTTTCCTTACACATCATAGGTGGGCGTGGCATAAAACTTGCCAAAAATTGTTAAAAACTGGCAGTTTTCCGTCAAAATTCATGGTAAAAATGGGTCAGAAGGCAAGTTTTAGTTACAACCAATTATCGTAGGCAAGGACCGAGATACAATTTTTTACTTGAGGGGGCCATGGGCAAACCGAATGATCAACTAAGCGACCCAGAACCTTGGAGGGGGTCTAGGGGTACTCCCCTAGAAAAATTTGAGAGCACGCTCTCCGGGGGGGGGTACATAACATGTTGAGGGTACGGGTATGTGCCGCCCATATGGGTGGGTTTTTGGGCCCCAAATTCTCTAAACAAGGGTCCCTTTTTCGGCAAATTTTCCATAAACAAGGGTGGGTTATCCAGAAGGTGGCGAAAAATGGCAAAAAATGGGTGGTTTTCCGCCAAAATTCGTCATAAAAGTGGGTATGACCGCAAGTTTCGGTAATTAGAAGAGGGTACCTTTCTGAAAACCGGGCGGCAGACCCCCGTCCATCCACAAGTCATGTACCCCCCCCCCGGCACGCTCTTCAAATTGGCTTAACGGAACACACACCTCCACAAAAGTAAGGAAGCCTAATTTACAAAGGCCACTATAGAGTTATGGTAAGAGACAAGTTTGTTAGCTTGTAAATACTCCCAAAGAGCTTCCTAGACTAATGAAAGGTAGAAATTGAACGAGATTTACCCGACATAAGAGCATGGAGTACCTATCTGATAATGATATTCTGAAATACTAAAATAGTATAGAATAAAGATTTACTGTAGCTACTGCTGAAATATTTTGAGGGGGCCATGGCCCCCCTGGACCCCCCTGTATCTCGGTCCTTGATCGTAGGCGAGAGAGTGTAGTAAAGCGGCAAGCTGGTTTGCACAAGAACAGAGCGGTTTCTTTTTTGCCTAGAAAGTGGCATTTTCGTGATGTTGCTTGGTTTGTTGCCTGGTCTATCATGATGAGATCCAACAAGCACTTTATTTCCTTTACTAGCAGTTTCTTTACATTTTGTTTGATTCTTTGAACTAGTTTCTTATTTCATAATGGGAAAGGATGTGTAGTTAGGAATAAGGTCGGGCAACAGACTTGTCTGGCTTGGGTCCGAGATTTTCATGTGTTCATCTTTTGGTGGGGCCTAACATGTATCACGGCAGTCCCTATATCTTGCATAGGTGTTGCAGATACTGAATAACCCATCCTTTACTGATTTTACCTTCTATCGACTCGATGTTATCTCTCTATCATACTTTTTGTTATCCCTCTCAGTAACTGAATAACCTCTCCCTTAATGATGTTAGCCCTCCAACGACACGATTTTATTCCTCTAATTTACTGAATAACCCCAAATTTACTGGGGCCACCCCTCGAACGACACGATGTTCCCCTCTAACTTACTGTATGTTATCCCTCTAAATAACTGAATGACCTCAAATTTACTGCATTTTGTTGCAATTTACTGCCTCCAACGACATCATGCGATCCCTCCATCGCACTGAATAGCCTCTTCTTTACTGAATAACGCCTAGACTACTGCACAGACGTTATCCAGGGCGGTCAATATTGCATCAAGCAAATTTTCCTGTTTCTGAATCGCGTTCCGGTCCAGTCAAAACAAGCTGCACTTGCTCGAACACTATGCGGCAGAATAGATCTTTCAGCGATTTGTTCAATAAGATAG
Organism: Aurelia sp. 3 sensu Dawson et al. (2005); assembly: GCA_964020215.1. Lineage (NCBI taxonomy): Eukaryota > Metazoa > Cnidaria > Scyphozoa > Semaeostomeae > Ulmaridae > Aurelia > Aurelia sp. 3 sensu Dawson et al. (2005). Next base: position 18,520,295 of record OZ026584.1, read on the forward strand.
GGACAAAAGCTATTGGAATATTTTCTACACTCTTACCATTTCTGTCTGTTCTTGACACAACGCTTTCCTCGCGATGACTCTCGATGTTGATTGGCTCATCATCACTATAATCTCTGCTTGAACTCGAGGCTGGCTCAGTTACTCTTGTTCTAAAGGAATGTCTTTCAGTAGTCCTTGCTAAAACCTTTGCTCTACCCCTTGTTACAGGCCCTCTAGGTGCTCTTGTAATTCTCTCACGGGTATTGGCACCATCAGAAACTGTCTCTCCACCTTGCATAAATCTATTGGCAGCACCGTTTCTTGTGGCTGTAGAGTTTGTAGCAACCCCCCGGCCAGATATCTCTAAATCACTACGATCTCTTTCAAGATGTTTCTTATTAGCAGGGTGAACTCTTTTCTCAGAAGTACTTCGATTGCTCCGATTAGCACCCCCACGTGCTCTCTTTTGTTTCTCATCTGCATCGGGGATCTTCTTTGTGCCATTTCGTCCATCAAGCTTCAACTCTTGCAGATCATCAGCCACATGATCTCCAATCCCTGACTCCTGATGTCCAGATTCCTTGACAGAAACTCTCTTTCCAATACGCTTACTTTTCCTGACGGCATTTCGAGGCTTTGCCTCGTCATTTCTTTTACTAGCAGCCTCATTTCCAGCTGAGTCCGTCTCTTTCTCCCTCTGATGGTCTGTATGTGAGGGCTTTGGTCTAGCACTTTCATCTATGTGAGAAGGCTCTCCAAAAACCTCACTATGGCCGAGAAAACTGGAGACATAGTCGGGAACAACTGGGTCCGTCGATGCTCCGTATTCAACTCTACGTCCAAACGAATCATCAAGAAATTCATATGGGAAATCATCAATTCTGTCCTCAAAATGATTTCTGTCCTGATTTTTTGACTGCCCTTTAAATTCATTAGAACAATCATGTTTGTCAACTGCTCTTAACATTATATAGTTTCCACATTTTTCACATTTCTCTGTTTTGCTTCCACAAGCGTTTTCGTGTTCAAAGAAGTCGGTAAATTTCAAATCTATTTCGCAATATCTGCATTGTACCATTCTGTGAGGGCATTCTTCTTTCTAGAAATGAGAATTCACTTCGATAAATAAGTAACCAGGCTAGTAACTTGATAAAGCAAGAAAAAATGTGGTGAAACAGAAGAATCACATACTAAACACGGGGTGTCCCTAAAAACATGTTCGCCATTTGAACGACTAGTGTAAAGGAGCCATTAAACCAATTTTCCTGGTTTTTTCAGATTGAACAGAAAAGGCATCAACTTAGAGTTTGGTACAAAGTCTAAGTATCAAATGAGATTTGTGTTGTGTTAACATGAACTAATGTAATAAAACACTTCAATCATTTTCATCTGCAGATATTTTCACATGATATCTGATTTGAGACATGAACTTACAGTAGCAGACGTCAGGACATTACCAAATATTGAATGCTTACCTCATGTAATTCAAGGCATGACTTCTCGATTTTTTGTTTGCATCTACATTCAACTAAAGCATGGTATTCTTCATTGTGCTCCTCCATTTTTGATTTTGGAACTGGTTCACGACAACTTTTGCATAATGCAATATTTCTCCAGCAGTGAATTTCATGCATCTGGTAGTTCTGCACAGGTATGTCCTGTTTGCTAAAAGTAGTAAATGATATTTCAATACCAGCCACAACTGTGCACCTCAGTAATATGTTTGGATCTGTTATGTTTACATTGTAATAATGCCACTGGATTTGTCTCAGTTTGGAAATTTTGTACGCCCTTGTTCACATTAATTGAATCACTGGAAACTGTAAACATTCTTTGGCATGACAATACCATATGTACATTGCTGCTCTGTCCATTTGTCATAATTTGTTGTTTTGGGTTAATTTTTCATGTAGATTTTGAATCTATTGACTTGATGGGCAAGGCCTACTTCATATAAGTCTACAAAATATTGCAAAAATTGCAAAAATATTAACAGATAATAAAATGTCTTGCAACTACTATAGCTTCAAAGAAAATCAGCAGATTTTAATTTTGCAGCAAAAAAAGAAAGCTTTGTTAAATTAATAATTCAACAAACCAGTTGTTGCAGTTTTTAGATGGGATTACATCATCTGTGTCTGCCATCTTTCTAAAATACAAAATTCAATAAGTTACAAAGAGGAATAACAACAGGGAGGCTGAATTATACTTTTCTATAGACATCTTTCAAACAAACTTAGGGCAAAAGGCCCCAGCATGCATTTGGTACAGCCTCTATCCGCACAACACGAGAAACACATGTGAAGAGTAGAAAGGTGGCATAATCAAGTTACCAGAAATCTAGAAACTGTAAGAACTTTTGGCTTTTTGTATTGTAGACCCTTTCTTCTTTTGAACAAAAGGGTTTCCTAGAAGGCATTGAATCGGGCAATGAAGTGATTTGGTATGAACAACAAAAAGTGAACACATTTGATGAATATCAAATAAACACCCAAACTGCAGAGGATACTTGGAGTCAAACCACCTTGGAAATCTGGTGCATTCCATGCACTTAGGCCTGAAGATCTTTGGCGTAGATCTGACGTTTTTGTTGGTGTAGCGGCATCATTTTTCAATAAAATCGGTTCTTGGAATGACAGTGTTTGAAAATCTTGCCACCTTGGCCGTGAATGTGAAGTTGTCCTCAATCTATAAGCAGTTTCTTTTGATGATACACATATTTCTTTGATGAGAAACTAAGAATTTGGGCCAGTACTGAAAATTTCTTAAACTCATCACATTTTGAGTACTCAGATTTTTAAAGAGCTTCTGTCTCTCTGAAAATACCTGGTGTACAAAAGCTTAGGGCTCAGTGTACCTTTGGGGTAGGTCTTATCTGGAATGCACCCTGGTGTACAGAGCAGCCCAATGGAAATCCAGCAGGGTTATTGTGAATGAAGAACCCCTTAGCTGCTTTAGGAATCCAGGCAGGGACTTTCTTAAAAAATTACGTTCGAATCCAGGGTCCTCCACCGCAATCACCCTAACTTTCCACGGCTAAAATGTATGTTATGTGATCCCCAAGTTTTCTGGGGTGTAAAACGTCCGGGAAACGGTGCCTGCCACATGCCTGTATGGATTTAAAATGGAACAGTCCAACAAAATAGGCCTATGCTCGGGGCCTTACCATCCGCCCGGCCCGTGAGGGTTCATGGACATTGCGCCACTCATACAAACCTTTTTGCTTCAACTCTGCTTGATTAACTGAATCTTTGTGAGAGGTAAATCTTGAATTCTGTTTCCTTTGACTCGAAATGATCTTTTGTAACTTTAAACCAAATGAAATTGCCTCTGATGTAATCAAATTTCTGTGAAAACCCTTTTTTTGGAACGGTCAATAATAACAAAGATCTATACGATCTCAGTATCAATACGAGGTTCATCTAATTTAACGTCATGTGATCAGATTGTCGAACACTGATTGGCTGTTGCTATGCGTCATAATCATGACGCTGCAACAGCAACATGACTTTCCCGTGGTTTCCCGATGTTTCGAAGAAAGTTGTAGAACTTTCTTTTTGGCTGACAGGTGAAAACCCCAAATCAAATCTGTTGATGAAAAGGTCAACAGAACTTCCACATATCTATCCTGGGTGCCAGAGCAGAGAGGATACCAAATATTGTGAAAAATACAGTGGTTGCCAGAGCCTTAAGAGGGAGGGAGAAGGGGAGGGAAAAAGTAAAAAGGAGAAAAATCCCAAAGAAATAGGCCACTCTTCACGCTTCTTCTCTCTCTACTCTTTACCTTTATTCTATTTTCGTTCCTCAAATTTGTGTAAAAGCTAGGCTCTTGATACCTGAATTTAGTCCCAAGAGAGGGAAAAATAGTAGAGTCTAGAAAAGGCTATAAAGATGTGTGCTTGCAAGTGAAATAGTGTCAGTTAGGAGTGTAAAGGTCACACTTCGATAGCTTGTTTGCTGATCAGAAACCAGCAACCCCCCCCATCCGCACCCCCACCCCACCCGTAAGATGTTAGAGCAGTGGGAAAATCACGTTGTACATAGATGTCTTTTCTGTTTTGATGTCGATTTTTGACAATCGATTTACAAGTCCATAATGATAATCCCTGGCAAGTTATTTCCAATTCATTTCTTCAACCGAATTTCGGTTGAAGAAATGAATTAGAAAAATAACCAGGGATGTAAAGAAAGCTCATATGACAAGCAGAAGGTTGTAGAGACGTAGGAACTTGGGTTACTCGGGACATGCATCCCCCAAGATTTAGCATTAGGTAGCAACGAAAAATTTACATTTTTGTTGCAGGCAGCACCCCTTTTCTATGATGAGAAAGTGCCTCTCTTGAAGTGTCGTGCCCCCAAGTGCGGTAAGCTGCTTCATACGGCCCTGCTTTTCTTCCGAGCCTTTCAACATTTACGAGGGTGGTTAAGGGGGCGGGGGTCAAGATCATGAATCACGGAAATAAAATGTTAAATTTAACATTTTACGTTAAAGAAATATGGTATTTTCACGTCTCATGAAAATGAATACTGGCTTTTTACGTTTCTCGAGGAAAAGTATTGTGAAATAATATAGCAAGTCACGTTTCAGAAATCACCCTTTGCCAACCACCCTCATTTGCATCCACTTGAGAATTTCCAAGGAATTTCACAAAAACGAAGACCAGCATCAATTCTTTACTGTACAAATTCTTCTATCAACTATCCCAACTATACTACAGTCGTGACAAATGGTTTAGGTACATCAGAAATATTGAAGTGCATTGCAAATCTGAAGTATAATTAACGACAAAGGTCTAAACATTTACTATAGTCATTACACAAGTCTCAATAGTATCCTTACATTTATTTCCAGTAATCAACTATGATTACAAAGACAAATTAGCATGACACAGTTAGAATCTGAATATTTCATTCAACGAGAAGAGGTTGTGATATTAGTTCCAGTGGCGGAGTTAACGGGGGGGGCAAGTGGGGGCAATTGCCCCCTCCCCTTTACGAAGGAAACTCTGCCTAGAAGGCCCCTTTTTGGCGGAACGTGCGCCCTTCATCTTGACCGTAAGATACTCACTTTTAACTGTTTCGATCAGAATTTGGAGCAAACATACCAATCATGACGTTATCTAATAGAAAAGAATTTTCTCAATAAGAAGTCCAAAAATTTTGGCACGCCTTTGGCGCGCTGATTTCCATTGTACTTTGGGCGCCCTTTCTGCAAGCTGCCCCTCCCTAAATATCGGGCTGGATCCGCCCGTGATTAGTTCTGAAATGCTGTAAGCGGGTATAACATGTTTCTCAATTTCTCGCGGGTGGTTATCCCAAAAAGGACTCCTGTATAAAAAATCATCATATTTTGATCCAATGGCCTATCTTTAACTTCTTTAACTTTTTTGGCAAGTACAGGGTGTCTAAAAACACGTGCGTCTACTAATAATGTATGGCCCCCTGTAAAACAGTTTCTCTTTAACTAAAATGAAATGAAAAATGAAAATGGTCCTAAATGTCGGAGAGGAAAAACAACTTTGACTGGATATTTGAAGAACGATGAAAAATCTCAAAATATTGGCGAGGAACTTCCTAACCAGTAAAACAAACCTTTGATCATCTTGAAATACATTTAGATCACTGACAAAAGAGATCAAAAAGAAAATATATGACATCTTTGATTATTGAGTTTTAGTTGAGTTTTTAAATGGGAGAAGTTTTTTGGGACACCCAGTATCAGAAACAACGTTTATGATATAAGTTTTCATGAAATACACTGTTACAAATTCTAAATAATAGGCAGATATATTTACAATATGTTATTTATACTGTAAAAAAATGCATGAAAAGCTGCACAAATACCAAAAAAGGTTGACTTGTATAAAACCAACAAAAAAAACTTGTACCTAGTAAGACACATTGAAACATTGCTTCTACGAAGAACTGTGCGCAAGAAATTTGCCAAAACCCTAAGAAACTATGTGCAGTTCTTCGCAAAAACATATACAAAGCAATGAAATGCACCTGGAAATGTGAAATAATGACGCAAAACGTGCATTCTAGGCTTACTTTAGGGCCTGTTTATATGAGGAAAAACACCTCACCTGCCAGACCCGGGGCTGAGAGGTGAGATTCCATCCCCCAATAGAATCCTTCGTTTTTTCATTTTGCGTTTACATGACGAACGCAACACCACCGACATAGTGAAATCCTACCTCATTAGAGGTGGGATCTAACCTGGGCGAGGTGAAATTTTTCCATATGAACGAAACACCACCTGTATGGCGCGGTGAATTGAAAATATTCGTTGATTCTTATTGGTCAGTTCGTTCTGATTTAACGGAGAGAGACTCTACTCCATCTCGCCCCTCAGCCCCGAGGCTGACAGATGAGGTGAAAAATCTCATATAAACTGTGGCTGAAATTTGCCTCCCCTCTCAGCCCCGGGTTTGGCAGGTGAGGTGTTTTTCCTCATATAAACAGGCCCTTAGGTGCCAAAATAAGGGTCTACCGAAAGACACTCCTACATACAACTCATTCGTCGAAATATTCACTTGTCTACATTTTCATCACCTTCAGTCGTGCTTTTACCTTCTTCTTTATTTTTCTTTTCTTGTTCTGCTTTATCAGCAATCATGACTTTATAAATTGTGTGTAAATAAGTGATCATTGACTTTGAGTCGGGATTTTTTGTCCGAAGCATATCCGATGTCTCTAACAATGGAGGAACGCCTTTCTCTCTGAAAGCAAAACGTGATTGAATTAAAGAAGAGCTCCTTTTTAATATGAAAGTTAAACAAAACAATAGATATATTTTGATCAATTTGATATCGATGGAATGTACGAATTCTTAGGGAAAATTTTGAGAAAATATCAGAAGTTAATGCTGTGCCAACAAATCGTCCATTGCGAATGTGATAAGAAAAGTCTGTTTGAAGTTACAATGAAATTAGAGAAAGTTTACAATGATCAATAGATAATGTAGACTCATGATATAGTCCCAATTATCGCAACAATAATAACAACAACAACAACAATGACAACAAGAACAACCTTTTTATTTTGCTCCAACTGAGACCTATGGACTATCATTTAAAAATTCAAGACGCAAATGAACACGTTTATGTGTGCGCTCTGAAACGAGGCTAAGGTGTACTCCTGAAAGCGAGGCAAGCCACCGTCGACAGTTGGGAATTCTCACTGCTGCGGTGAAGTTCGGAGAAGCTGATTGGCTTTAAAAATGAGGAACTCCTGGTTCACAATGAAAAGTTTGTTGATTCTTAGATCAAGGAAACATTCATCTGGATACTTCCTGTGTGAAGAAGAAGGAAGAAAAATATTCGCCACTTACTCTGCAAAGCTAAACGCGAGGTCGAAATTTGTTTTACGATCATCCTCTGACATTTTATCTAATGGGAATTCACCAGGACATAACGAATTCAAAAGAGCACAAAACGCTAGGCCATCTGCCCAACTTGAGCTGAAATCTTTTACCTCGACGCCCTGTGAAGAGAACAAGGTTCAGTAAGACATAGTGATAGGACAGTGGTATCAATGGTTCCAAATAAGCGAAATTACCTTCTGCAAAAATTCGGTTAAAAACAACCGATCAGTTCCTTCACCAATCTCTAAGGTTCCAGGCGCATAATCAAAGCTCGTGCTAAGAATATTTAGCTTGCTTAAGGACACAGAGAATGAAATTTATAAACTCTAGGATTGGGATAAAGTGGGCCTAGGGAGCTACCATCGAGATGTTTGACAACGGATCTGTGTTTTTTAGGGCGTGACCAATCGCCTTTTGAATCCCAAAAAGCCTGGGATCGTAAGTTCAGATATCGTTTAACAGATTGGTCACTTAAATCCTTAAATGTATTCGTAAATGTACAAAACAAAATAAATGTTGATTTCAATTGATTTGCTGAAGAACAAATAGAAAAAAACATACCGGGTACATGTCGGTCAATCTTTGTGTCCATTTTAAGAGTTTTTCAATATTCGAATCTGCATTTCTCTTGAATGATGATTTAGTTGGTCCACTGTAAAAAAGCAAAATATAGCCATTTACTTTTATATTGAAAAGTATTTAGGCCAAGACGGCCTCTAGCCTCATTACAACAGACATAACTTCAAATCAACTAACTTACAACAGTATGAAATTAGTTACGAGGAAAATATCAATTTTCCTGATAAAGACAGATCATGTTAATCTACACCGTGTCAGTTAAGAATACAGTAAAAACCCGCGTACAAGAACCTACAATTTTGCAAGTCAGCCAGATTAGGTTCTTATACCGGGTGAGTCAATAAAAACGCCTAGCGTTTGAAAAAATCTTGCTCCCTGACTATCAAAGCAATGATATTGAAAACTGTCTTGTTTTATCCCCGATATGTCAAATTAGGTTCCAGTAATTTACCCGGTTTTAAAGAGTCATTCCTTCCCATCGAAATAGGAGATTTTCTGCAGAAAGGCCCTTTCGAAAACCTTCAAAAACGAGTGAAAACACCAAGCAAGATTTTCCTTCGTAGTCCTTCCTGGCAATAATGACACTTGGATGTGTTCATGTATTTTGTCCTCTTCGGAGAATGGAATCCCCCCGAATAAGTTATTCACACTAGAGAAAAGACTTTTCAACCGTCTTAGAAGCGCCTTAGAAGTCATTTCTGTGAGGTAAACAAATTATGGTCAAATTTTGTCGGTTTTCTTGCTTTACAGCAATGATAAATACATAGATTAGGCCCTTTTCAATTTTTTCTCCCCTTTTCAATTGTTTCGGCCGTTAACAGGCTAAGATTAGGCCGTCTCATCTGTTTGCTAGGATGGAATCGCCTTGAATAATGTTGCTTTAATGTCGTTGTTGGAGAGATGCTTTTTTCATTTTCCTCAAACCGTACAAATAAAGTTGAACGTAGACTGTTTCGGCTGACATATAACGTGAGACAAATTTAGGTAAAGAGCGCATGAAAAAGTCATACTTTCTGGCAGGGGCGTTTGATTCCAACTGAGCCTTGAATGCTTGTCGTCCTTGTGTCCGTTTCTTTGCATCAGCAGCTTTGCGTTGCCTTTGTTCCATCATTCTTTGTTCTATATTCATTTGTGTTCCTATAAAACAAACGAAATTTTAAACTCAATGTTTACAAAATTTGTTCCAATATGTTTTGCCTCCAACTGTCTTGTCTCAACTCTAAATAGGAAGTCATAGCATAGGAGAATCTAAAATATGTGTGAGTTCTGGTATCTCGGGGACAAAAACTGACAAAGATGAGTGGCCTAATTTTTTGCAGCTGCAGACACTGCAGAAAAGGACATAATTTACCACCATACATACTTTGACGTCGTTTAGCAGCCTCTGCTTTCAAATCAACAACAGCCTCAGCTCCTTTCGTCTCCTTTTTTGGCTCCATTTTCTTTGAAACAACAGACTTCTCTTCAGACTTCACTTCGTTATCATTGAGGTCTTTCAAGGTCCTTGTCTTTCCAACTCCTGGGCTTTTCTGCTCTTTGCTCGTTTTATCCTCGGAAACTTTCACGCCATCCTTTTCAAGCGTTATTTTTTTGTCCTCCCGTCTGATACCTCCTCTCTCAGCAATTCTTTCTCTAACAGATTTCTCCTCTATTCGTGTAACTCCACCAGCCGTCCTTGATGTTCTGCTTGAATAACTACAAGAAAAGACAGTTTTTATTTCAAGGAATTTACTTAGCCTTTATCGGTATAACTAAAGAGTTAGGATAGTATATGCACCGACAAAAAAGGCTGTGTCTTATTTGCCTTAAAACATTAATGGACTTAAAACATTTTGATGTGTTTTCCCTCGAAGAATCTAAACTTTAAACAATGAAGGCAAACAATTTATAGTGGTAGTCAAAAAGTCATCTAAACAGTCTTTTTAAGCAGCTTGACGTATGTTAAATGTTGCTTGTTGTTTGGCAATTTTGAAGACAATATTGCAGCATAAAGTAGCATCAAATTGCAACATAAAGTAGCATCAAAGATTCTTCCATAGTAAGTATTCTTTCCTAATTTGAGGGCACTTTGTTACGGCCAAGTAACGACCATCGTGGACTTGCCCAAAGTCCACGACCATCGTACATTGAGAAACAACCAAGGTTGGGAGTCCAAAGTTTTGAACTAAAGGTAACTTAACATCGGTTACGCCACGGTAAAGCTCGTGGTGTTCCAAAGATGGACATGTTGGTCGTATCGGGTAAAGCATTTGTATCAAAGTATGCAGAATGCCTTTCAAAAATCTCTGTCCCATTCGGCCATGTGCTGATCCCAAGCCTACATTTCCTTCATCGAGATTCAAATCCCAAAGCTGATAGGCTTTTTAGTTGCAATCTTTAGCTTTCCTGGGATTAAACATAAAGCTGGAACCAACTTAACAACAGCAAATTCTTGAAGGAGCTTTATGAGATCTTTGCCAACGGTCATCAGTGCACTTATGGTCTAAATAGGGCTTCAAATCCACCTGTCAGACTTTGGATCCCTTTAAACGAGGGTTCAGAAGGCTAAACCCTTTCTCTACGAGTTCTAAAATCTGAGATGAGCTTACTTCCTGGGATAAAATCCTTCTCGGAAAACGAAGCGGACGGCAAAATTCGAAAACAAGTAATTCCCCCTGCGTTCTTTGATTTGCTTATATCACTTAGTCAACAGGGACTCATAATATCACACTTAAAAAGTTGCCCCAATTTAGGCCAACGCAGAGTCATTCCGTATTCACAAATCAAATCGCTAGAATTCAGATTTCAACCAATCAGGAAGCGCTATTCAGCAATTGTTGTTGTTGCATACAAAAAAGCCGTTGATAAGGTATAAAGTTCTCGCAGCTTCGATGGATCTATTTTGTTTCAACAGAGGAAGATTACTGCCTGAAAGTTATGCATCTTGCGATTTGAAGGTGAAGACAGCATCATTCTTTGCACTATAAGTTTCCTTTTCGATGTTCAAGCTCTTTGGACCAGATTTTGAAGCAATTTTGTTGAGTGTACGAGAAATCCCGCCTGTTTAGGCCATTTTGAAAAAGTGGGCCCACTGTTTAAGAGTAATATTATGAGTCCCTTTTGACCAAGTGATATCACCAAATCAATGCAGCCAAACAAGGGACGAAGAGGCATAAGTCTATTCAATTACGTGCTGATTCATATTTCTGCTTCGGTCAAAATTCGATTTTCAGGCATTCTGAAATTACAACGTGGACACCGGGGGGAATGCACATGACCAGATTTTGGTCGGGGACGTGCCATCAAGGCTTCAAAGACCCTACTCGTTCTTTATACGAATACTTAGAAGACGTATAGCCACCTTGTACCAATTTCCCGAAAATGCATCCCGATCTTGCGCAAATTTTTCGAAAACGTATACCCGACCCCATGTTTTATACGAAAATCTTGAACATTGGTACTGTTGCTTTTACCAAAAATTGTGGAAATCGATACCGTTCCTTATACCTATATCCGGAAAATTGATACCCTTCCCGATGGCATGTCCTCGTTTCTAAAATGTAGTGCACCCCCCCTCCGCGTGCACGCAGAGGACCCTAGTGGGTGACAATGGTTCTTTAAGAACATAGTAATACCATCCAATGGCTGCATATAGAAATGTGACGGCGAAAAAATGTATACATTTTGATTCAATAGACCTTTTAGCTATTCTACGAAAGAGCCTGGATCGAGCGTTATTTTTAGACATTTTTATACACGAGGTTCGATCGAGTGGCGTTAGAACTTCTATCAGAATAGACGATTACGCTAAAGATGGCGGCGAGGAACTTTTTACCAAGATGCATTGCGTTCGAATTACGCATCCTTTTTTTTTTTTTTTTTTTTTATTCTCATAAAATTTACAAAGACAAACAATTACAATACAAAAGCTAAGGGAGCATGGAAATACATAACAACCCTAAGACCTACACTTAACATGGAGACACAAATATTACAACAAGTTACAAGGTATTAAGCTACAAAAATAATTAATTATAATTATTACGAATCCTTAACGATTATATAGGAATTCGATTAAAGAACGCAGTGCATCTTGGTAAAAAGTTCCTCGCCGCCATCTTTAGCGTAATCGTCTATTGTGCACATTCGAAAATTCTACAGAATGTAGCAAAATATGTAGCTTTTTCGATGCAAATATGTGTAATTGTAAAACTGCCTTGTTACAATATTGTTCACTGTAGTGTGGAACGAAAAGTTTAGAAAATCTGCTACTTTATGCACCAACGAACAGATCATGAAAGACTTCGGGGCAAAAATGTAAGCATTGTCTGCTGGGAAACAAAGTCAATCAATTCGAGATTAACTGTTTGAGTCTCTCTGAGTTATTTTGAAGTGGAATGAAATTAATTAAGAAACAGTGAATTTTCGCATATGTATTTAAAGATTTATCCGAAAAACGCCAGACAGTGCAGTGGGTGACTGTTTGTGCGGGGCGTGCGTGTGGATTATCTCCCCTGCAAAGGAGGGCCAAAACCCCAACGCTAACCTCGACACACTCCTATGATCCCCTTTTATGGATTAACCCCTTTGTTAATTCGCCCAGCACCTTTACTTCCTTTCTGGAATGACAAATTGAATTTCATTTCTTCATTGTATTTTGTATCCGTTAAACTGAGAATTCATCTACAAATGTTCAATTTCAACCATTCATAGCTACAAACAGACAACTGTGTGCTTTATGCTATGAATTGAAAGGATGATAAAGGCGATGTTCATTGTTTTGTAATTTGAAATGCAACCACAAATCTCCAGCACAAATTTACAGTCGCACAATCATATTGCCAGAAATCACAAATTCTGAAGCGGTCACAAATTTAGCATCTTATCGGCATCTTAGGATTTGGCTGCACATACCTTCGAAGCTTTGCTCTGTCCTCCAGGTGTGCGATTTTTTGTGCAGACCGAAGGTACTTTTTAGCATCCGAAGCCTAGCATCCGAAGGTACTTTCAGCATCCGAAGCCTAGCATCCGAAAGTACCTAGCATCCAAAGGTACTTTTTAGGATGCTGGAAAGCTGTCCTTGTCTTTCACTCGACATGACCACACCACGACTCGAGCCACCAGCCACCAGCCCCTGGGGGGTATTTGACGAGGGAAGTGATGGAGATGCGCGAAATACCTCTCCACATCCTGTACCCTGTCATATAAAAATGCCCCAAAAGTATATATACCATTTGGCCTTAAAAATTTGCCAAAAGCATACAAGGATGGGAGTGGTTCCACAGGCACCAGCCTTTAGATTGGGAGTAATGCATGCTAACAAAGAGCCATTCCCGCACATGCGTAAGGTTCAATTTTGCAAGGAATTGTTTCGCAAAAGTCCTATTGAAGACTTATTGCTAACTATGATCCCTTTCACCCGGAATGGAAAGCAAAACAGAGAACCAAGACCAGAAAGGAATTTCATATATACATCATGCGAACGTTGACTTTAGAGCTGCAAAGGATCATGGTTGGCTGTGGGCCTTTAAACGCAAACGATCCAAATAAACAGTTCTCTATCGTGGTTTAAATCAAGAAAATTAAAAAATTTAAAGGGATAATTTCAACACTTAAAGTCATCTTTCTTGATTTCTCGTTTTAATGTTTTTCTGAATCTTTACTGGGTTTGTTTGTTATGGCTAAATCAAGGCTGTTATTGTATTCAACCTCAGTTCATGCAAAATTCTCAATAGGGTGCTGCTGCGATATTTCCAAAAGAACCTAATTCTACCCAAATTTTTACGACTCTTCATGCTAAGAAATTTGAAGACATTATCTCAGCGCGTCTAACCACTTGTATTGTATTTTTTTGCAAATTTTCATCATGATTTTTGATAAAATTAGGAAAGAAATTTCGAGAATTTCTATTCTTATGCCTTCGTAAGATAACTGGCACGAAATCTGAAGGGGTTTAGGCTCGGCGGGCCGACTACACTGACATATTCCTCCACATAGCAAGCAAAGTTGAAGTTGCGCTTTGTAGAGCAAAGTGCGGGGAAAGATAGCACAAATAGAGATGACCTTATCGAGTCAGTGACCCCTTGCCATGATGCAGACTTGATTAAGTGCTGGAACTCTACCGGGTATCGAGCCCTGTCCACCTTACTGTTCTGGCTGTGCAGTCTGAAGAATACACCACTGTGTCAACACACCCTCTAAAGTAATTAAAGGGTGCATTTACACGTACTTTCTTATGAGAAACTAAGAATTTGGTCAGTACTGAAAGTTTCTTAAAATTATCAGACTTTCAGTAGTCGGAGTTTCTTACGATTTTCTTAAAGGTTTCACAGCATTCTTCGCGTTCACTTCCTGTTCCCTCGTGAACAATTCACAACAATGTTTTTTGAAGCTTTTCCAATTTTAAGACATTACGCAAATACCTTCAGAGTAATATCACACAGGAAACAAGCGAAAGTAGAGCAAATTATGTTAAGGATTTTGCTTGTCGAAATAAATAGTTTCTTAAGCTATATTTTCCCAGTGCTTGAGTTTCTTAATTTTTTGGCGATGAGAGTTGAGTTTCTTATAAGCAGTTTCTTTTTAAAAAAAATACGTGTATTTCAGGAAGTATTCCCTCGTTGAACGTAGTCTATGAAATTCATTCAATATTGCATGATATTTCGAAAACTTCCAAATACCAGATAATTTTCTTTCTGTTAGAATAACGAATGAACAAGCAATTACAGAAAAAGAATTATTTCCACCACATTCTGCAATCTACAACGATGACATTTTCAGGAAGTGTTCCATCATTTGAACAGAGATTGCAAAGTATTTCAAAAACCTCCAAATATCAGAAAGGAATCTTGAAACCGCTGCATCCTTTCAGCAAAGTATTTTACCCTCATTATCCTGAAGAAGCAAGCAAATATCGAAAAGAAACATACCTGGAACGAAGAACGGAAGACATCTTGCTTGAAACTTGTCTCCACAAAAAAAGCTGAGATTAACTTCTCGATCCAATCTTGATAGACACAGCAACCCTTTGAAGGAATGAGAAATATGAATTAACAACCTAATCCTGAAACAAGTTTGTTTATATCTAAATTTGCATGACAAATAGAACATAACAAGCTCGAAGGATCAATTTCAGAATGATTGTTTACACGACTTAAAATCGAAGAAAGATGGATGCAAAGCAAGGATACATCAAGTGTAAATATGTAAACAAATAAACAAGACTCTTTAAAGGCTTCTTATAAACAAACCTATGTTTGAAACTATATTCAGCAGTCGTCAGTTTTCTCGAGACGGATCCCAGATGTTCTCGACCTGTGTTTGAATATCTGCTAAACTTCAAGTGCCGCAATGATTTAATAGTTGAAGACCTATACTAAAGAAACGTCATGACAAAGATGTTCCTCAAAGCCCAATTAAACTCGTCAGCTGAAGCGCTTAAGACAATGCATAGCTGAGTTTTTTTATCGATGTTCAAAACCAAATCTTATTATAGTGAAGAAGCAAAGATCACCAACAGATCTTTTTATACGTAAATTAAGACGTAGATGAAATTAACCTCGAAAGTTGTGGTGTGAGAATTGAGCGATGTGAAACAGTCGGCTTTTGTCATTGACAAACTGACCTTAAAGGGTCAGGCAAAATCGAGAAAATTAAAACGTGCCACAGGCGGGAATCGAACCACGGATCTTCTGCTTTCTGGGCAAGTGTCATGACCTTACAGACAATAGACATAACTATATTTCGTCCCTCGTGGCCACTACAGTTAATAGGCCAAAAAGGAACGCCCAAACACCCATTTTGTTTCCTTGGCTACAAAATGAAACAAACAGCCATATGGAAACAGTGGGCGACATAGTTGCCAAAAACTATATTTTCGACTTTGTCCCCGCCAGCTTTTAACTTTGTCATCTCTGTAAAAACAGCTTCAAAGAAATGGGAGAATTTTAGACTTCAGGAATGATAGATGGAAGCACAAATCACTTCTTTTCAAATCTTGCACACCTCGACAAAGTCCTTGAAGAGCGCCTCGAAATCTTTGAAAATCCTTGAATCTCATTCTTTGTGGACGATTGTATGCACGGCACCCCAGAAACAAATACAACAAACGCACACGTATATTTCTAAAAGAAACTAACAATTTGAGCCAGCACTGAAACTCTATTAGAATTTTAACTACTCGCAGAGCCTTTTCGAGTTTCTTCAACCATGGTCACAGGATCCTGTGACTATGCTTCAAAGTTCCATGGAAATCTTTATGTTTGCTACATGTCCTCTACTAATTATTTCAAAACAACGTTTCTTCGTTCAGTTCTACTGTTCAGACATTACAAGAGTTGAATTTCTTATGAGCGTCTTCTTATAGAAAGATAGAAAGAATAATTGTAACAAACAACGATAGGTTTAGTTTCTCAAAAATCAACACATCTTGCGAAAATGTGAATGAAATCGTAAGGAACTTTTCGTTGCGAGAATGTCCTAAAATTCAAGAAAGTGGCTACTAGCCTTCTACCAAATCTTCTTGTAAAGAGTGAGTGTATCACCTCCTAAAGATATATAATATTCTAAAATATATAATATAAAATATATAAAACGAAACTTCGCGCGTTTCTTGTGAGAGTGCTACAAGTTTCTTGGGAATGATCTCCCAAAGGAATGGCGTGTTTGTCAGTGATGACTGGAATGGGAAAAATTCACAGTATTCCAAACACTAAGTGGGGCAACAATGTTGAGGTGTTACTCATTCTCAGCAAAATTCCAGGAAATAGATCGTGGTATTTGTGCTTTCTAAACGAAAATAGCAAACAGACTTTTCACCAGCTCCTAAATGTTAAAATATAATAATTCCCATAACGGGCTACGTTCAAAACGTCGTGCTGAACACTTTCATATCAAAGTGCAAATGCTTAACTTATTATTCGAATAAATTACGAATGAAGTTGTAAAATTTCTTACTTTATCGCTCGCTTGTTACGTGTAAGGGGAAATTCTTTGCGTGGTAACATTTTGACTCTCACATCATCAGAGATTCTTTATCAGACAGCGTCACAAACATGTGAAAAACTGCCCACGGCGGAATGGAATCCAAAATGGGATTCCATTTGCAACAAAAAAGGTAAAAAAAGTTATACGCTACACAAATCTATGACTGGTGGATTGATTTTGGGCAACTAAACTCTTAGAATTATAAAATTTGAAGCCACTCAAAGAAATCAAAATCTGCTAACATGCAGTTCTGACACTTTTTATAATCGACTAGCCATTTACCAAATATTCTTGGTCTATCTAGCAAGTGCACTTCGAATAAACAACACACCAAGTCGACGGGCATTTCACCGCCAAAAAAACTTGGAACACTTTTGGCAAAGTCCTTTTGTCTTCGATAAAATACTTTGGATATCCTTAATGAACTGTTTTCTTCTATCAACATCTCATACTAATTTTTTAAAAGAGTTTCATGCTCCTGGCCTAGAATGGATGAAATCCACAACGGTGGCTTCAAACAACCTGATGATCACGGTTCCCGCGAACAAAGTTCAAAACTGAAATTTTGATATATATACCTTATTTCAAGTCTTCTTTATGAACGCTTCTTTTTTCATTTATATTCTACTTCCCTTGATCTCCAATGCCAAGCTCTCCTTCTTGTCAAAACACAGAGGAAAACAGCGAGTTGTTACGCCTTCTGTTCTTTGCCATGCAAGATTTGTTCATCTAATATCTGTGAATGAAAAATTGTAAAATAATCAAGCCCGGTTTAGAAGTCTGAAGTTACAAATACGCATTCATGAAGGGCTTAGCTATGATTAACCTTCACATTTAAACATGTGACATGAACCGAAATTGTTGCATATTAAAAAGAGACTAAGTCAAGATGAGATATCCGTTACAAATATGAAATTTCCTTAATAAAGAAAGCGAAGTTGCCACATTCGGATCAACAATGCTTCGCTTATTTGGATATTTCCTTCCAAAGTACCTAAGGCAGTTCCTTCAGATCCTGGGAGAGAAAGCAGAGGGCTCCAATCTTTCAATCTTTACAAAGATAGGTGTAAAATTCAGTTTCATTTTTCTTCGAATCGCTTGAAAGTAATTTAGGGTACGTAACCGTAAATCGGTTCGGCATCTCAGTCAATTTCAAAATGGCGACGACTTTTAATCCTATTGAAACAATTCATCGAAAATTTTGACAAAATTAAAATAACCATAAATGCTAAATCAACTATGCAAAAATGATACAATCTTCAAAAACGATAGTTTATGGAGGTTTACAATGTGGTGGCAAGCAGAAAAACTGGCGCGCACCTGATTTCGAATTTAGACATTTTATGACATCAGTTACAACCTCAAACATAAATTCCCCCATTGTAAAGCAAATTGAAGAAACCAACAAATTTCCAAGGTAGTTTTGTAGCAAAGTATGCCAGTTCCTTTCAAGTCATTTCAATTCAAAGAAAAATGTAACAGAATTCTACACCGACCATTTAAAGTCTTGATCCCTATGTTTGGAGACAAATCTAATTGCTACAATACTAACGGTCCAATTCCGTATGCTTGTCAGCACATGCGCAACAAGAAACCAAAAATTTTGCTCTCACCAACACTGTGTTTTATACAATGTGCTGTTTTGACTGCCTCTTTAACTGACTGTGCATGGTGCTCGGGAGATGACTGTTTTTACACAGGGGACAAGAGAAAGTGAAGGGGAGAGAGAAGGACAGAAGAGAGAAGTAGTTTTTCTTTTGCTCCCCTGTGTCAAAACAGTCAGTCCTCTGCGGAGCACCATGTACAGTCAGATGAAGGGCTAGTCAAAACGGCACATTGCACAAAACACACTGTTGGTGACAGGAAATTTTTCAATTCTTTTTGCGCATGGTCAGCAAGACAAAGCTAGTGGACACAAGACGATAAATCAGTTACAATCTAAAAAGACCGGCGGACACAGTAGACTACATTACGACTTAACCTTTATTCAGAATGTTTAACCTGTCATAAGCAGGTTAAATTTGAAACTAGGAATTGAAGAAAGATAATATCTGTTATGAGGGCTGGACTTAAATTAATTTTATCAAGCCTCTGATATCAAGGGTAGGCCTTGGCCATAATCAAAGATGAAGGGGGGCCTTCAACAGCCTGCTGCCAAGAAGTACGCTTAAAATCCGGCGCCCCAAAATGAAGTAAGGCGAGATACACGTTGTCCTTTATAAGAAACTGGTTTATAAGAAATTAGCTCTAAGATAGCAGAAACTTTAAGAAACCCTTGTATTATGTCTGAGAAGTGTTAAAGAGTCTGTTTCATCCAGCATGCCTTGCACGTGTCGTGTCTTGGTTTGCCTTTGTTGTCGCCATTTTCATGGCCCATGAAAATGGCGACAAGCAAAGGCCAACCAAGAGACGACACGTGCAGGGCATGCTGGGTGATACAGAGCCCTTAAGAAACTTTCAAAGGTTAGATGCATGGATATCATAGCAAATGCATCATTAACCTTCATCATTGAGTAATGGTAAGTAACCGTTTATAGCTCGAACATAACAGAACACTAATCATTCCTATGTGATATTTTCAATGTCAACAAACATATCTGCAGTGGTGTTAGAGATAACATTGATAATATATGCATTGAAAAACTGAGAAAGAAATTAAGATACTCTTAGTACTAAAATGGAAAAATCTTCATGATGAATTAAGAAAGTTTTAGTACTACGGCCTGATCAAAGTTTCTTATAAATGAACGTTTATACAAAGAGACGAACTTACTCATGTAAAATCTGCAAATTTCTTTAATCCATGGATTGTCACCTTGCTTTGCTCCAGAGTTGAAGTTGAACTACCCTGTGTTGGGTTAAGTTCACACTTGCCAAGTTAATTCCTGTAAGACTGGACTAATAGATAGCATCATGATTTATCACAAATATAGGGCTGAATTCTAAATTTTTTTACCATGGGCACAGTCTGGTACCCAGGGTAAAATTTTCTTTGAAAAAACTTAGTTTGAATATGAGATATACTCAATGTTATCATTTTCCTAGTCTATCAATTTTGCTGTTTGTCCCAGCACAGAATCACCTTCCTAGAGTAAAATTTTCCCCACATCCCAGATCCTACTATGCTCCTTCAGGGCTTTCTTCAGAGGGAACAATTTTTGCTGATACACTCTGAGAAACATAAGATCTCTTTTCCCAAGAGATCAGCCCATCCTATTACTGAAAAGTGACCAACGTCTCAGCCGAAGTTAATGGGACATACAAAGCGAATGACGATATCACCAAACCAATTTCAAAAGTTATCAGTGAACATAATTCAATCCATTAAAAAGCTTTTTCGATACGTTAGTTGCTTGATATCGATCGAAAGTACAGCAACCAAAGTTGTTCTACTTGACCACTTTCATCAGTTCTCTAAAATCATATCTTAATTGAGTAAAACAGTATAGTTAAGCAGCGAAGAGCGAAATAGTGGCCAGATAAAACGTTAGTTGACAATTATTCGTGTGGTGGACGTCACAAAGCTTCGCGCTCAGAAGTGGCCTAGGCAAAATTGAGTTATCTTACCGTTTACATTTTTGGTCAAGTAAAGGGCGCCAGTGGTACCAAAAGCAGTACTTGCCTGATGAAGTCCAAGAGATTATTTAAACATAACTCTGTTTGAAGATAAATATAAGTGGTGAAAAAAATAGCAGTTAAGAGAGCTCAACAGGCCAATGGCGGCGCCACGGGGGAGCTGTCCCCCCAGCTCACCCCCCAGATCCCAAAAGTCGGCAAAGGAAATCGTCAACGAAAGATGACATAAAATTTGTTGGAAATGCCTTAAACCGAAAAATGATGGCGAGATCCCCCCCCCCCCCTCCCTCCCTCCCCACTTCTTTCGGATTTTTCAGAGTTGTCACGGCCACTGCAACAGGCGTTACCTAGTTATCAAAAGAATCAAAATCTAGTGGTATTTTTACATAATTTGTAGAAATCTGACAAATTTCCAAAATGGATGAGACTTATTACAATTCGTCCTACTTTCGCTCGACACTACGAAATCTCTTTCTTCCTACCTGTAAAGTTTGCACACAGGCTATTTTTGATTGCGAAAGAAGCAACATCTGCAAACTAGAACAACATTCGCAGAGGTGGAGTATCAATTTTGTGGGTTGTTGGTGGAAACAGTCACAGAAATCGTCAAGAAATGCATTGACGGTAATAGCCCATGATCGGAAACTTTTTACAGTAGGTTTTGTGTCGATCTGCTTGCAAAACCTCATTTCTCTGTAAATATATGTGACAATGAACTGGTTTTTATGTAGAATCTTTTTTTTACTTTGCATTTAATGTCTTAGAAATATCATCAGAATCGTGCATTCAGAAAGTTTTCTGACATGTTTGTCTTTGATGCACGTTCTATTCTTTCGGCCCACCGTCATAAAGATAAAACAAAGGTTTTAGTATTTTCATTTTCAGCAAAATTTTGCAGAAATTTTGCAACCATAACAAGGGTTCCCAGAAAGGAAACAAATTTCCTTCCTCTGCCCATTCACAGCTCCAAAATCCTAAACCGAAATTATCAATAGCAAGACCTGAGTGAAGGGGGGGGGGCTGATCGGAAATATTGCAAGCTTCCAGTGCAATCTTTTATAAATACAGGGACATCCTTCTGCGATTCTAATTAACCATTTTCTTTTCGATCAAATATCTTACCCTCTCTGTGAACAGCTTGATGCAATCATCCTCCATCAGTTGTCGAAGGATGGGAAAATTGACTACATTTATACATTTGATTGAAAATTAAAAGTTCAATATTCGCTAACTTTTCTGCTCTGTTACCTCACTTTTGTCAGTCAGTTTAATATTATTATTCTTTACACCTGTTCTAGATGGTCTCTTAGGTCGATGTCTTTCATTGTTTACAGTCCATTCTCCTAAGCTTTCATTAGCGTAGAAATCCATTGGATAGACAGTCTGCCAATCAGCCTGTGACAAGGATACCATGAGCTGAAGATAAAAGGAACATGAAGTTATAAATACGACCAAGATATAAGGATTTGCATTGAAGACAATGCATGGCAAAAATGATGTAAACATAAAGGCTAGAAATCGAAAAAAACATAATGAAATTCAAAAACTGATTCATCAAAAAGCAGATGCAAAACTGACCTTTTTGAAATCAAATTGCGTTTAGTAAAGCAAATTTTGCAGCTTGAGCTTGCTAAATATCGTGTGAGGATATTCAACTGCATCAAATTATTGGGGAGATGAAGAGCTGACCCTACTGTTTTGACAAATTGTGTTTCAGCTTTGTTGAGAGCGAATCAACGTTGGGGCTCACACCGTCATGTTCACCATTGCTATTGTCTTCTTCTCTTGTTCTCACCAATGTTCTCACCTGTCTAGCTAATTTGCATATTACGCCATTGAATTAAACCGCTACTGCAGATGCTGTCTGGGAGCCCTTTTTGGGGAACTTCTTGAGGCTCACAACTCGGCCTATTTCATTTCATTTCATTTCATTTCATTTCATTTCATTTCATTTCATTTCATTTCATTTCATTTCATTTCAATATATTTATTTCAATCGATTTATCTCGGCCTATTCGTATCCCCAACAAGAAGGACGACGTTTATCGTGCCTCTAATCCAGTCCAACCTGGAAACTTTTCAGAGAACCGATACGTTAACGATAGGAAAAAGATATACTTCACCTCATAAGGAGTTAATAATGGTTTATCAAATGCCAATCCCCAGTCAATTGACAGCCGTGGACACGCAATTTGCACCCACCTAAAAGGATGGAATCTAATTATAAATATAACACATTGGAATTTGGCAAGACAGCTTTAAATAAAATAGAATTAGCCAACACTCTAACAAATAAGATTCTAATTTTGAACGCAGGAGCAGTGCAAAACAATGCGAAAGCAAAGATAACCATTTTTAAAATTAAATATTGATGATACATCCTTTGAGCTGATATTTCGCCTCAGCAAACGAGCCTTGTTCAGAGGTAAGCTGAAGATCTTTTTGATATCACTCAATAATAAGTTACATGACAAACTACTAACTACACTACTTACAAAATAACTCTACTATACTACCAAAACGATACCGCAAGGAGCACAAGATCCTGCAGCCATTTAACATAAAGATAAAAACTACAAGTAAGTATAAAGGGAAAGAAAAACAAAACAAAACAAAACAAAAAAGTACACCTAAATCCCCAAGGCTGCAGCAGTTAAGTTTCAGTAGCATCATTTTATTCAAAACGTTGTGCTGCATATATGCATCTTAAAGTTACTTTAAGGATTCCTGAATTAGAATCAACAGACAACCTTTCATCACCATACAGTATTATTTTAAGCAATACAGCATTTGAAAGATTTGGCAAACCGTACGGCTGCAACATTGAATTTGCACTGTCGAGAAGATCACTTCTTGATGTATCTTATGAATGGCAGTTAGATTGTGCGATAATTCCAGTGCTGGTAAGACAGCAAGAAAAATCATAAAAATAATTCAGTCTTTCGGCTTTCAGTTAGAATTTGAATCATTCAAATCTGTGAAGCGCTCTTGATGCCATGAATTTTCAAGCTTGGTCTTTGTGGAGTTTTGCGGAGATTACAGAAAACCTGTCAATACAGCAATATATTCAACTTACGCTTCAACGTCTGATATTAATTTCAATTTCTGTGGAAATATTTCTGACAGCAAAATTACAATGTATTCTTTATTGAGTGACTTCAGTTTCTCTTCAAGGGACTGAAAAATAAAGTGTTATCACTGTTAACGGGCCGGACCACGTAACAAGCGCGGATCTAGACCGGGTTGAACGGTTTACATAAACCGTTCAGATTTTGAAAGTGAAAAAATTTTCAATTTGTTTCTAAAGTCTCTACACTTCTTTCCTCTGGATGAAATGTGTATTTATCGTCAGCTGCAGCCCAATGCTGCTATGCGAAAGCACTACATTGAATTTAACTGCTCACTTATCAATAATATCATTGTGAGGGATTGATTGTACCATTCAATTTTGTCAGAAACTTCACATTGGAAATTTGCCTTCGAACCAACCTTCACAGAGCAAACTTCCACATCTGACCAATCTTGTAAGGAATCTACAAGAGTGTCTCGTGAAGACAAAACAGCATCAATGCCACCAAAATTGTGCGTACAGCAACCGACATGGCCAGACAAGTACAATATCAGTATAACGCTTCATATGCAGATTTGTTTGTTTGTTTGTCACCTTACTTTAATTCGATTTCAGCTCTAGCTATACATATATATACATTTATACACATACATACAACTAATCTAAATAGAATCTACAAATGAAAAGGAAATAACTAAGGAACTATATACATGCATATATAAGCTAATATTAAAAAATACTTGGATGAGAGTGGACAAAATTTACAGGCTATCGATATCATTATATTTAAAAACGTTGCATTTACAGTCAGGACCATCCCATCATTTTATCATTCGTTTGAAGCTGTTGAGATTGAACGAAGCAGACTTCGTTCTCTATTTGATCCTGTTCAAAATGTTGCAATATTAATTTTCCTGTATGTTTATTTGTATTTCCAAAACAAGCAATCAACAAGATTTTGTAAAATTAAAAAGTTTATGCCTGTAATATCTTTGGACTTCCTTGTCTCCCTAAGCTACCAAGTATCAAACCAAATCTCTTCGCAGTGGATGCTTTTCTAACGGCATTTTGTCTGTTAGTCAACATTGTTTCGTGATCGTAGTTTTCTTTTGAAAATACTTTACTGTATGGATCGTACCTGAAATCAAATCAACGAGGGAAGTAAGAAGACGTTTTGTTGACTTTCTAATAAATGGTCAAAACTTTCCCATGTTTAGATAAAATCAGTTAATCAATCAATCAACCAATCACTCAATCAATCATACACTGAATCAATCAATCAATAAATCAATCAACCGATTGATTAATCATTCAATCAATCAATCAATCAATCACTCAATCAATCCATCATTCACTGAATCAATCTCTCAATCAATCAACCAATCAATCAATAACTCAATCAATTAGTTACTCAGCCAATCAATCAATCGACAAATCATTCAATCAATCAAAGAGTTGAAAACTTACTTGTAAGCCTGTATAGAAGGATTTTGTATCATCACTGACTCTAAATGGAATCTTCCATCGCCGAGGTAGCTGGTAAAAATCAAGTAACAATTCATAAATCTTTGTTCTTTGCACGAACTAAATTGACGAGTGCGTAAGGAAACGCGTTACTGGTTATTGAACGTTGTTCTTTATTGCAGCTATCAACTTATTACTCTTCGTTGTAGGGTTTCTGTTTAATGTGTTGTTTCTCTTGCATGATTTAACAGTTTTCTCTCTAGTTACAATTCAGATTGGGTTATTCTTTAAACAGGAGTTAACAGTTTCCTTTCCACAGACTAAAATGTCTTGTGTTGCGCTTGCGGATTCATTAATATGAGTCCGTC
Organism: Aurelia sp. 3 sensu Dawson et al. (2005); assembly: GCA_964020215.1. NCBI lineage: Eukaryota > Metazoa > Cnidaria > Scyphozoa > Semaeostomeae > Ulmaridae > Aurelia > Aurelia sp. 3 sensu Dawson et al. (2005). The sequence goes on from OZ026584.1 coordinate 18,545,661, forward strand.
ACTTAAGTATACTTCTTAATATCACTTTAGCAATTTGTTGGAAAGTGCAGTTTGATGATAAAGCTGAGGATATGGCAACCGACGACAATCATTGTTAATTTCATTTTATCAACATTCCATGTTATCATAAATATTTTGAAAAATCCAGGAGACTTAAACGGTGGTTGACATAGTTGACATAAACGGTTGCAAATTAATAATATTATTGAGTTAAACAAGTTTGTATGTTTCGAACCAAACTTGGTTCATCTTCAGCAAAATCTAGTTAATGATACATGGCAATTTATACCAAGGAACAAAAAAGATGAAAACGCGGTAAACAAGCGTGAGTTATATTTCCTACGCGTAAGGGGACTCGATATTTTAGTCTCGAGTGGATAAAGTGGGAGCAAATCAAAAGAGGACTAAGGGAATAGACGACTGTTGGGAATTAAGATCAGGTCGATCCCATAAAATAGCAATTCTTGTAAATTTCTTGCAATTTTTAATGGATCTCTATCAAGACAAACCAGTGCCCCAAAGTAAAGTCATGGATGCTGTAAAATGACGAAATTAAAGAGCTAATAGATAAAGGATTCTATGATATAGACAACTTACATAACATAATCAGTGTCTTTTAGTTTCGGTGAGGTGCATCCAAGGATTTCTCCAGGCGAAAGTGGTTTTACTTGAGGTATCTCCACAGTATATTGGTTGGCCAATTCTTGACGTGCTGCCTAAAATAGAATTAAGAAAAAACTTACGGAACGGAAGAATATGTCAGCGAAAAACTTTAGTTCTTACGATAAATGATTCCTTACTTTTGTGGAACCTTTTGGACAACGTTTGGGAGAAGACTGTGCAAGCTATTCGTCTAAATCTAGTTGTTGCACTGACTAATTCATCCAAATAATGTGGTTGTGCCTTCATGACAGGTATTATACTAACAGGAGAAGGCATCGTATTTTATACGGTAGTGCAAAGAGGTTTTTAGGGCGAGAATTCTTATTTGAATGGACAAGGACGATCCCAACAAAAACAGCTAAACATTAAAGGCAAATTTGGGACGGTAAGACTTTTTGACAAAAATATCAAACAATTCTGTAAAGTTTCATCATTCAATTGTCTTTAAAAGTGTCCCAAATATTTCCTGAATTTCGCCAGAAAAGCATCCAGAATTTCTGTCTTGAACTTTGCGAAAACAAATTTTGTCTTTCAGTGTAACAGATGAGTCAGAAAAATATATCAATTTTTGTGTTTAAATTGTTTGATTGTGATAGAAAACTATATACTGTATATCATATATATTTTGCGGTATCTGAGCTCCAGCCTTACCTGCAATGTTGACAAAAATTGTACAGTGCTGACCATCGACATCTTTGCTCCAGTTTTGAAGTTATGTTGTATGGTTTTGATGAAATGTTGTAAATCGACTTTTATATCCACAAAAACATACAGCATTTTGATACCTTCGGTTGCACTGATTGGAACTACGAAGAGAAAAACAGAGAAGAGATTACCAACAGCTGCTGTCAAGCAATTCCTTTGAAAGAAAAATGCAACAACATTTTATACATTCAAGGGGTAGGGTCACGTAACCGTAAACAAACCTGTTATCTCTAGAATCTATATTGTGGCCGCATGTGGCCATTGTGTTCTGTATAGATTTTGGTGGATGCGATCAATTGACAATAAAGTTACTTCTAAAGAGCCATCAGCATCTCTGCATATGAGTGTTTCGTTCGCTTCTCTACAAAGTACAAGAGCCCATCTTCAAAACAACACTTTCATTTTGATAAAAGTAGTGGAAAATCACTGTGATATGGCCTATCAAAAATACTGCAAAAATACTGTAACATCTCAAATCCTAAAATAAGCTGAAGTATAAAATATTTAGGATGCAACCTCTAACAATCAAATCTCAAATCTATATATGATTATCTTGATAAAGTTTGCAATCTTCCGTCAACAGCTTTAGAAATCATGATAACTTTAAGTTTTTCAAAAACTTTCTTCAGTTCTTGAAAAAGAAGACAAACGCTATGATTTTGAAAATGTTGAAAATTTGAGGAAAGTGCAATGGCAGATTTACAGAAAAGTAGCCAAAAGCTTCTTTGAAGCCATAGAGAAGAAGACCATACCATTTTACACCCATTATTTTCAAGATTTAAAACCTGTAACTCACCAAGACAGCTATGGCCATAATGAACCATGAAATCACAACCAAGAGCTCTTGCAGAATAATCATCCACGCAACAAGCTCCATATGTTACATCACTCATTATTAGAGTTTCTGCATCAGTGAATCTACAAAATGACAAGTATGTAATCTTTAAAAAATTCCATCAGATCATAGGCAAAGAATGAAACTTAAATTCAATGCACAGAATTTTGTATCCACATGGTGCATAGACAGATGCTGACAAACATGTTTGTTCAGTGGCCCTTGACAAACATACTCAATCTATCAATTTAGCAGTACATTCAGTTTCAGTAAGAAACAGTTAAAAGGAAAGTAGTTGGCTCAATTTTTTGAGACTTGAGAAACAGCCCTACCTGAATTAGAAAAGCTTTGATTTTTCAAGGTCACTGAAGGATGTGTAAACACTATACAGTAATAGCAACTGTTTATACATTCTTTTTAGTGCAAATTATGTTATTTCTTGTTTTGAGAGCTTTAAATAATCTTTGAGCCCTTCTATCAAAAATTTACACTTCCAACATTAAGGATATAAGGAACTCATTCAGAAACTTTTGGTAGCAAATGTGTCCTAAAATCTAAGGAACTACCTACAATACTAGCCTCAACGCTTAATTATTTTCTTATACAAAATGAGTGCATCTATGTTTGTAAAATCATACCATTTGGAAGCAAATCAAGATTATGCTTTTAACTTTTGATGTAAGTTTTGAGGTTGTATTTCACCCAAACTGAGAAAAGTTTTGATATGTTTATATATTTGTAAGCCGACATTTAATATAAACCTTACAGTTCATGCTATAATTTCAATTGTTTAACTTCGTCTTCATCAATCTACTTCAGCAACTATCCCTACTATTATCAGCATCTATGGATGTTATAAAGTCAGTGAGATTGCATTGAAACTCTTTGTTTGTTTCAATTTGTTTTGAGTGAGCTTGTTAGGATTTCTAGCTACTGAAAGCTAATTTAGGCCCACTGTGCATGCCGCATCCAGGCATGGGACCCCTAGTTTAACGTCCCTTCCGAAGGACGACGAGGTGAGTTGCGAGGTCAGTCCTCAGAGGTCACCCATCCGAAATCTGACCTCACTCGACCAAGCTTAACTTCAGTCACCTGACGAAGACTGTATAAGCCACTTGGCCACTCACCCCGTAACTAACCCGCTAGACCTGAGGATCATCATCAGTCAACAAACAAATTGCAAGCTCTATTACCTTTCAATTATATCAGCAATGGTGCAAGCAAACATTAGGAGGCCTTCAGGGAACTGTAATGCAACTGGGGAAAGAGATTGAATTCATCATGCTAGAAAAACAACTCTAAAAATTCTCAAAAAATTTTACTATAGTTTCATTCCTGCTCCATCTTCTGATCAGGGGCTCAAGAGATGTTTTTACTTCGTTGAGGGCACAGATAAAATTAAAAACTTCCTTGAATAAAATTTGCTCAAAATAATTCATTTCATTGCTTACCGTAGTCTACACTGATGAAAAGTTGCAGTTTAGCTCCTCCACCAAACTGATATATACACCTTCTTGGTTTGGCAGGCTGTGGTCTCATTTTTGTGAGCAACAACTGGGACTCATTGTAATCAATGTAAACCATAGTCTACATCAAGGAAGTCAACTAGAGGCTCTTATATTGAAAATTAAAACAGAATTTGAAAAAATGAAAGACAGTCTGACCTCTCTTTGCTTTGGCATCTTTCACTTTCCATATTGTCTTTTGAATTTCAAAATTGTAATTTTCTGGTAGCTGCAATACAAAAGAGATACTACATGAATTTCTAGGTTTAGCTTGGATTCACACCAAATGTTCAATCCAATCTTCAGATCAATGAATATCAAATAAAAGAAACTGGCTTGACTTACAGCATTAAAATAATATGGAGATAACAACCAATAACATTATAGGTTCATATAAATCATAGTGATACTTTCAGACTGCCATTGAAATATACAAATGAAAATAAAGCAATACATCTTAATTGGGGATTTCTTACCAGCTTAACAGCATCAATAATCCGTGAATCTTTACTAATTTCATCAGGAATCTGATTAAGGATTTTTCTTGGTTTACCTGAAGACGTTAAAGTGAAACGCTATAAGAAAACTTATCATAAGAGGATTTAGCATTAAATCATTCACACAACAAGAGCCATTTGTTAAATTTTTGATCATAATGAAACTCCCAGACTGGAAAATTAGGTTTTTAGTTTTGATGTCTCTGGCCTTTTAAGGGAATCTACACCTAGCCACTTGTGGTCAAATTCTAGCCTGATATGGATCCCGTTGAAGGTGAAGTTGCGTTTTTCAGCGCCAAGCACTGGGATCGCAGAAATAGAGCAGACTTAATCGAGTCCACGATCCCTTGTCATGACGCTCAAGTGGTGGGGCCCTACCAGAATTCGAACCCACTCCGCCTGACTGTTCTGGCTGCAATGTCAGAGGATTGCACCACAACGCCACAACACCTTCAATAGTTGACGTAGGTCTGTTACCCAAATATGGTTCAGCATGTGTCATGGCCTGTTGTCTTTGCATGGCTATTTTACCAAAGAGTTATATATAGTATGCTTCAATTCTAGACATCAAAGAATTTAATGACTTTATTGATAGATACTTTGTGATGAAATTACCACTGAAAACAATAGAAAAATGGGGATGCAGGCAGTTTAGCGGGTGGTGCTAAATGCCATATTCCTTGTGCAAATTGAACTGAACCCTAACCCTAAACAAACCCCTAGCCCTAGCTTTACCCTAACTTAAACCCTACCATACGTATGACATTCAACAACATAACATTTGAATCCCACCCGCTTTCGGGCTAGAGTGCAGACTAAAGTAAACTGCTCTCTAGCCAGGGTGGAAAGTTCGTTTTTGTTACACCAAAGGTTTACACTAAAGGTTCCTTCTATTGTTCTTTCTTGACGTTTCTCCACGCCAAAGACATAAGGGGCCGTCCAAAAATCCATTTCGTCACGGATAGCGGAATTTGGCTGCTAACTTCAGATACCCCCTCCCCCCTCCGCTTAACGGACATACAGAATTTAGTGTTTACCTATCTCGCTAACTGTTTCATTGCGCTCGTTAGAAACCTTCAACTGTTGACAAGGAGAACCTCTTCATAGGCCGTTTCTGTCTCTGCTTTACATTATCCAGCGATGAAACTTTGTAAAATATGATTGAAAACATTGTTAGGTTCCATTCCATCACGCTTAACGGATTAGTAATAAACCCCCTCCCCCCGTAATGGCCAAATTCCGCTTATCCGTGACGAAATGGATTTTTGGACGGCCCCAAACATCATCATGTTTTCCAGCGTGGCACTCTAGCCGAGAAAATGATGCAATCTTTTGCTTGACAGCAAAGGCGTGGGAAAAACCAACAAATACAAATGTTTAGCCCCCCATAAAATTGATGATGTTGGGGGCCAGGTCGAAAACTCGGAGATGTCGGAGATCTCGGAGAATTATCTCCGAGTTATTCATCTCCGAGTTTTCGTGTTGGCCCTATATGCATAACTCGAAAACTCGGAGATGTTTGGAAATCTTTTCGAAACTTCTCTAAATTGCCTCTGTCACACTCTTTAAGCCTTTATTCACTAACAGCATGTAAAAGGATTAGTTTCGTGGCGTAAAACCGGTTTCTCCGAATTATTCATCTCCGAGTTTTCGTTTTGGCCCTATATGCATAACTTGAAAACTCGGAGATGTTTGGAAATCTTTTCGAAACTTCTCTAAATTGTCTCTTTCACATTGTTTAAGCCTTTATTCATGAACAGCATGTGAAAGGATTAGTTTCGTGTTGTAAAACCGGTATCTCCGAGTTTTTCATCTCCGAGTTTTCGTGTTGGGCCTATATGCATAACTCGAAAACTCGGAGATGTTTGGAAATCTTTTCGAAACTTCTCTCAATTGCCTCTGTCACACTGTTTAAGCCTTTATTCACTAACAGCATGTAAAAGGATTAGTTTCGTGGTGTAGGTTTCTCTGAGTTTTTCATCTCCGAGTTTTCGTGTTGGCCCTACATGCATAAGTCGAAAACTCGGAGATGTTTGGAAACCTTTTCGAAACTTCTCTAAATTGTCTCTTTCACACTTTTTAAGCATTTGTTTCACTAAGTTTGACAGTCAGAGATTCGAGTAAAATGGAGCACATGCAGATATTGGAGATAGGATGACATATACAAAGAAGCAGCATTACGAGATTGAATTGTTACAACAATGTAACAACTAGATCTACTGCAACGTTTATAATCTTCATATACCGTAATGAGAGCAGCAGAAAGCAATAATTAAAAGACATATGTGTCAAGCATAAATTTGATTTGATGCTATGCCAAACTGAGGTAAACAAAATGATGCCAGAAAGAGGCTTTGTTTTTTCTGTTTAATTTTAAGAGCACAAGAGAGCGAGTATCTTATTTGTTTCAAGTTCACCAATAAGAAGTCAGAAGGTTGCAATTTTGACCACTAATTTTAACTGAATGATAATGAATGACTCGAACTTTAGACTGGGATGAACTGTTGGCTACAAATATTTTTTTGCATCATTTTTAATGATTCTGGGAAACTTCAGGGGCGGATCTAAGTGGTGGTGAAGGTTGCTCAAGCCACGGTCAGATTTTCAAAAATTCAATTCTTTGTCCGACATCCTATCAAAAATCTCTCAAGATGTTTGCTGCTTTCACTCGGATGAATAACTCGGAGAAACCGGTTTTACACCACGAAACTAATCCTTTTACATGCTGTTAGTGAATAAAGGCTTAAACAGTGTGAAACAGAAAATTTAGAGAAGTTTCGAAAAGATATCCAAAACATCTCCGAGTTTTCGAGTTATGCATATAGGGCCAACACGAAAACTCGGAGATGAATAACTCGGAGATAATTCTCCGACATCTCCGAGATCTCCGAGTTTTCGACCTGGCCGATGTTGGGCTTAAATTTCACGAGAAGAAGAGAAAGAGCCACAATCCAATCAAGTCAAGTAGCAAATACGTTGAATGAATGAGCTGAAACTGATTCCCGAAATAACAAGTGCATAATACAGGAATCAATTTTGAGAAATTAACAACAATTACCAATGAATCTTTTCTTCGCACTATCTGCTTTTACCACGACTGGTTGCTGTGGGTCAGCCATCTTGGAGCATTGATCACCTTTTCTGGAGCCTCGCTTCTGTTTCTACTCAGTACAAAAGTCTCAAAATTATATTTGTTGTTGTTGCTGTTATTCCTAATTCTTATTTTTGGTCTTGCAAGACAAGTGACATTCGTAGTAAGTGAGCTCTTTATTGAAACTACAAGCTGTGGCTCCCTGTTTTCGTCCTACAATGCAGTTCGCGACTGAAATTATTTCCAGGAAAACTAAAATGACACAAGAAGGAAGCTGATGGAAGTAACGAAAAAGTTTTCTTTCTTTCAAGATGACGAAGAGCTGAATGTGCAGATCATCGAAGTAAGAAAAGCTTACAGTTAAGTCACTCTCTTACTACAAGAAATTTGAAGGTGCCAACACAAAAATCTGAAGGGCGAAATTACAGCATTTTGCCCCTGAGATCAGCAGAAAATGTCTTTGTGTCTTTCTTTGAGTTGACGGTCTTGCAAGAGGTTCCCCAAGACAAGAGCAATAAAATCTGTTCTTGCATTCTAGAGATCTTGTCCGTAAGTGCCATACTCAGGAGATTGGGCCATTAGGATTTCTTTATCAATACATGTGTTTCAATATATGGCAATCTAGTGGCAATCTGACAGTGAAAGGTGAAGTTGCCGTTTTTGCGCCAAGCTCTGGAATCGCAGAAGTAGCAAAGCGCTAATCGAGTGTCCACGACCCCTTGTCATGATGCTCAAGTGGTGGGGCCATGGGTATCAAACCCATGGGGCTGCAAAGTCAGGGGATTACACCTCTGCGCCACAACACCTTCAAGAGTTTAGTTACTTAAAGCAGTTTCGTGTAAATATACTTGCATCATTTGTGGCAAATTTAAGACCCCATTCTAGACACCTTCAAGACTTTTGTATGAGGTAACATAAAGTTTGAGAGGCATAAAGTGTGCTTTGTCAGTTCCATTTCCATATATTTTTAAATCTATATTCTCAAAAAGTGTCCGTTTTCAATTTCAGATATTTTCTAGCTACTTTCAGCTTTTTTATGTATCTCTCCTTGCAGATAGTTGATCCAGAATATGGCATGTTTACATGGCCCTGTGCCCCCGTCTTAGCTCAATTCATTTGGAAAAACAGAAGCAAAGTTGCTGGAAAAAATGTTCTTGAGGTATTTGCACTTTGCTTTTCAATATTGAAGTTCTAGGGCCTACTTAAAGAGTAATGGCATAGTTAAAAGACTGCTTACGTTAGAAGTACAGCCTGTTGAAGTATAGCCAATTCTTTTTTAGTTGTCCATTTACCTTTAGTAAAAGATTCAGCATGTAAGTTTGCATAAAGTCTGCACATATTTGCATGTGTACAGGAAGCTTCAAACAGTTGCATGCTAGCTCCAGACTGCACTTGATGTTTCGTGCACAAGGAGGTGTGCATGCGAAAGCTGTAAATAAACAATTGACTCTATTGTTTCTAGCCTGAGATCACAGGCTAATTGTTTCAGTCAAGGTAAATTGTTTCAGTCAAGGTAGTGCTGATAAGATCTTCTCTGTGCACAGCAAGAAATGCAGATTTGTTTGGTGCAAAATTTAAACTCTTACCAAAACACGCTAAACTCCTGAATCTGAAACATACACAAGACAAACTTTGCATAAACATCTACAAGTTTTATGCAAACAAATGCAATCTAGATTTAAACCCTATTTTCACTATGGGATGAAACATTGAATGAATGACAGTGGAAATGGCACACTGTTGTCTTGTTTTTTCTATTTTGCAAATACCGTAAAAGCTCTATTAAGCCCCCCCTCTCTATTAAGCCCCCCTCTCTAATAAGCCCCTCCCCTCTGAGTCAAAATTTGAAGTAAGCCCCCCCTCTCTATTAACCCCCCCCCCCACTCATACAAAATCCTAGAATTTACAAAATATTTTCCGTTTATTTAGCTATACAACCTTACATGTTAATTTCAGTATGATTTCGGATAAAAACTGAGTCGAATTTGTGTATTTGAGCCGGAAAATTGTGTGTTGAATCCGCAAAATATGGAATAAAAGAACTGAAAAGCTACCGAATATATCCTTTTCGCTTGATTTTGTGAATAAGCCCCCCCTCTCTAATAAGCCCCCCTCTCTATTAATCTCCCCCCTCTGGAAGGTCCAAAATTAAATAAGCCCCCTGGGGGCTTAATAGAGCTTTTACGGTAGATCATTGTATGTCTTTACGTCTGTTTGTATGTCTGTATGTCTGTCTATTGTAATAAGACACTACCAGCGAAAACTTTCTTGTCTTCATTCTTTAGATTGGTGCAGGTACAGCGCTACCTGGTGTTGTTGCTGCTAAATGTCACGCAAGAGTTATCCTCACAGATGCAGGCCATTTTCCAAAATGCAGGGAGAATGCTCTGAAAAGCTGCAAAGTGAATGATATTGAAGACAGAGTAACAATCATGCCACTAACATGGGGAGACTTCACTCCAGAATTGTTTGATCTTCCAAAAATTGATATAATCCTTGGCTCTGATTGCTTCTATTCTCCTACAGGTAATAAATTCCCTGCTGAATTTATACTGAGTTTAGATTTACTTGCTACGTTTTTATGTAAGAAACTGGTTTATAAGAGACTAGTAAAATATTAGGGTTGCTGAAAGTTTAAGAAACTCTAATACTGAGTTAGAAAATTGCTACAAAACCTTATCAAAAGCTGAGTTCAAAGAGAAACATGTCTGCAATAGCATCAGAGACTGCATAACAATTTATGTAATTACGAGATAACAATTAAGAAACTCTATAAAAAATTTTACTTTAGAATGTATACTATAAAAAGGAAACTAGAAAAGGAAACTATAAAAAGGTACTATAAAAAGGAAATTTTCAAATTAAGTTAAGAATGTATTGGTATGCTATGGTCTTATCCAAATTTCTTATGAAATAAGGTGTATTAAGAGGTATAAGGAGTAAAACTGTATGGTTCAGTCTGATTTTTATTTTCCTCCATAGATCCTTGCACTTCACAGTATGTCTGTAGAAATATCAAAGAAAATCATCAGATTTTTAATTCTGAGTTAGATCATGTGTCTAACACACATCCCTGCTCAATTTTTAGATTTTGAATCTGTTATTGTCACGGTTGCATACTTGTTGGAGCAAAACCCAAACAGTGTTTTCTGGAGTACCTATCAAGTAAGAAGGTAAAGTGTTTTTAATTCATTGAAAATATTATGATGCTATTCCAGCATCTTTAACCAAGGGGCAATCCTTCCAAAAACTCCCACACTTTCATGTAAAATCCTAAAATTCCAAAAAATCTTGAGAATCTCAGAAGTCTTTTACCAAATCCTAGGAATCCCAAACAAAAGCCTAAATTTCTTCGAAAATCGAAAAAATCTTTTCACAATTCTTCCAAATCACAAAAGTCATCTGTGAAATCTCAAAAAATGTCAGAAATCTAACAAAATCCCTAACAGTCCTAGAAATCTTTGAAAAAGTCAGAAAAGATCTCAGTTTGGGAGGACTGAAGAGATCTTCAAGTCCCAAATCTTGTGCGCTATTTTTGGAGTGATTGCCCCTCGTCTTGTATATTTTTCACCTTCAATTTTTAATCAAAATTCTTGTTGTTAGCGTTAGCCTTTCTCAAGCATTAGCAGTATACTTGATATCATGAGAAGGGCATTTTGAGGTAATATTTCGGCCTACAGGTCTACCTATATAATGTTATGTCATGTTTCTTTGTCAATTTTTGCTGACTTTGGAATCTGGGGGGGGGGGCGTGCCCCTTCAATCACTTCCCGTGGCACCGCCATTGACGAAACTTATTTTGTATGATCCCAATATATTCTAAAATGACAGAATTTTTGGTAATTTTTCAAAAAGCAGTACTTGTTTTGGAAATCGGGTATTTCAAGCCGAAGTCCCTCTTTCATTATGTTATTCAATCATCTCTAGTTGCAGTTGGTCAGTTGAAGATCTTCTGCGGAAATGGAATCTACAATGTATTCATATCCCTTTGTCGATGTTTGATGCAAACAAGGATAATCTTGGAGGCCATGGAATGTCAGAAAAACACACAATACAAATGCTTGAGATTAGCAAGCAATAGAAGAAGAAAAAGGCCCAAAGAACGAAGTGTTCCTTCTGCAGGATTCTGACACATGAAGTCGCTCGCAAATTAGATCTCACTTGAGATTTGCGATATAATGCAACATTTCACAAATGCAAAATACGATATACGATATTTGGGGGTCTTTCAACTTGACATCTATTTTGCAACAACTTTCAACAATTTTGGTTTGTACGCATACCTTTATTAGAAACCAAAAACAGAAAGTTTCTTGAAATTTCCCAAATTTTTTTTTAATTTGAGAGTTGAGTGTCTTGTAAAAGAACTTTTTATGAAAAAAGGGTAAACAGTAAGCGTCTCCAATGAGTGGGCTATGTTCCTCGACCGGGAGAAATCGTATCCTTTACTATCGTACCTCCATATGATTCCCCTCATGTTAAAACAAATGTATAAATTTATGACAAGCCAAAAACTACAAATTCAGAAGATATACACCCAGAAAGAAAATTTGGAACAAGATTGCATCATAAAATTCCATATGCTATGCTATTAAACTACAGGTAGTTAATAACGCATGTCCCTCAAATTTTTTCTTATGCTGCTCATGTGCAGCCTTGCTATTCCTTTGGAAGATGTTGCATGCCCGCTTTCTCTAGTCTTAGCTCCCTGTCCTCTTCAGAAAATGGAACCCCCCTGAATAAGTTATTCATACCAGAGGGAAGACTTTTTCATCCCCCAAGAGGATAGCACGTCATTGCAATGACTTTTCGACGCTTTTCTGAGGTTTCTCGAAGGGAGGGACCTTTTGAGAAAATCCCTTGTAAAGTCAGAATGGAGTGACCGATGTCATCCAGAAGAAAACATCTTAAATAATTGAATGTGTTAGCTATTCAATCAGATAATGCAAAGTACCATAGCTTAAAAATCCAGGAAGTGGTAGCCTTTCAAATGTCGGACCTCTTTTGATCTCCGGATAGCCCCATAGTCACAGGGTATGTTCTAATACATCTAAGTACGGAAGAGTCCACTAGATGAAGATTACAGTATATTATCTAAATTTCGAATTTATCACCACAGTTGATTTTTATGCTGTCTTAATCTTTTTGTGACTACCATAATTTCTGTGATTTAAAAACAACAAGAAAAAGTTCAAAACATATGTCGTAACGCAAACAACACAAAAGTCTTGCAAAATGAAGTACAAGATGTATGCCAAGTAGACGCAACCAACACATGCCAGCCATGAACTAAGCAATAACAATACAGCAACTGTTTGATTGTTCTTTGCAAATCCTAAGATGAAATAATCATGACTTTTAACCAGGGCCGAAGTCAATGAGGGGCTGGGGCGGATTGCCCCCCCCAGGAGACCATTTGTCGGAAAATTTCGCTCTCTTGTCGGAATTTCTGTGATTTAAATAACTAGTTTTGGAGGATTTTGAGGAGAAATAATGCATAAAAACGTGAATTTGTTAGTGTTAAAACATAAATTCCAACAGAAATTATTGAATTTATGGCATATTTTTTATTTATATTGTCTAATTGTTTTGATTTCAAGGTTGGATTGCGAAATGTGGCAAAATTTTAGTTACTGAAGAGTTTGATCGATCATATAATGCATAAATTTAACGTATGTTTCTACAATTGTTGTTGTTGCTGTTGTTGTTCATGACTTTTATCATCGGAAAATTTGAGTTTTTTGCCCCCCTGGGCAATCATGGCTGGTATCAGCCCTGGCTTTTACATCACATTCAAGATACAAAATGCTGAATTTGAGTAGCATTCTTTGCAATGCCACAATCCAGAAGTTCTTTAAAGGGTGTTTCTTAACCAAATCCTGATATCAGCTGATTTTAGCAGCAAAAATCTAAAAGTAATGGAACACTGAAGTGGAAACAGTGTGTGAAGCCATGAAGCAGCTTTGCTGGAATCTTGGTTGTCTTGAAGGGAAAAGGGGGAGAAAGAAAGCAGAATATACATAGTTTCATTGAAACGGTACTCTCACCCCCTTGCCCCCCTTGCAAAAGGGCAGGAGGGGTGCTTGCCCCCTCATGCCCCCCTCTCCGGCGTTTCTGAGTTATTTTTCTGGCTCACCTGGTAGTTTCTGTTGAATTTCCAAAAGCTATTCTTTCATCAAGCAGAACAATAGAAACATCTGGAAAACTTACCCAAGACCATTGTAAGAAGATAAAATGCTATCCCATATATGCTGTTTGGAACATTCAACACAGATCTTTCACCAAATATTGGGGCAATAATACCAAATCCTGTCCCATATCTGAAACAAAATCAAATTTTTTCTTCATCAAACTAGTTTGACTATGGATGTAGATCAGTACAATTCTTGATCATGAAGAAGTAAAATTTCCTGAATTTTGTAATCATGAAGGGAAAATTTTCTGAAGTTTGTAATCATGAAGGGGAAAATTTCCGAAGTTTGTAATCATGAAGGGAAAATTCCTGAATTTTGTGAAAATCAAATTACATGCACTTTCTGTTTCCAGAAAAGACGTAGAGTCAATTTTGCTTCTGGAAAATGTTTCAAACTTATTTAGAACATTGGAAAACTCCTGTTTAACAAAATTACAAGGCTTCTTTATGCATAATTTGCTTTCAAGACAAAATTGATTTTCAATGAGAAAGACTGCAGTTTAGAAACTTGAAGTAGTTTGTGAAATTCATCATATGTTATGTAATATGATGTTTTACTGCAAGGTAACATGGAAATTGTTAAAGTTAGACCAAAGGCTAAAAGAAATAGTTAAGGGTACACCAACGCTAATATCCAGTTTCAAGTTTTTGAGACTTTGAAATCTTGAAAGTAGGGGGCTTTGGCCCCTGCCTCACCAATGGCTGTGTGGTCCTGAAGGTGTTGTGGCGCGGTGGTGTAATCCTCTGACATTGCAGCCAGAATAGTCAGGCGGAGTGGGTTCGAGTCCCGGTAGGGCCCCACCACTTGAGCGTCATGACAAGGGGTCGCGGACTCGATTAGGTCTGCTCTATTTCTGCGATCCCAGCGCTTGGCGCTGAAAAACGCAACTTCACCTTCACCTTCACCTGGTCCCTTTGGAGGCTCCCTTGGGACTGCACGTGATTTTGGACAGGCTTTGTGCCACAGATACACAGACTCTGCTGGAGAAGAAACTTCTCTGAGAATGAATCAGTAGAGTCAGCATGCGCAGGAGTTACGCAGGGTAGGCCAAAATTTTGGTTTTAGAAGTGTCAATTGGCGCGTTTTTTGTTGTCTTGAGAATTGCCAAAAAATTACGTGTCAACAAAGTTTACCCAGTTTTGCAGATGGAGAACAGAACGCTGACCACTGGCAAATGATAGCTTCAACAAGCAGAAGGTCACCACTGTGGATTGTATGAGCAGCACTTCGGACCAATATGACCAATATAACAACAAACGAAACCAAACAAATTGAAACGGGGAGCCAACAAAAGCTGGGACTAGTCTAGAATCGCACACCTAGGGTTTTGGTAGGGTTTTTGGTACGGTTAGATTCAGTTAGGATCAGTATAGGCTAGCTACCCAGATGTGCGATTCTTGAATAGCGTCCCCGTCCATAAAATGCCAAACAAAGGTTATATTATGGGCCTAAGGGGTCATCAACAAAAGATTTTCGTCCCCGTTAACAGATTTGTCCGTTAACTTCTGAACCCCCTCCCCCCCGTCGTTAACGGGCAAAACTTTTCTGGCCTCTTTTAAGCAGCCTCGGCCCGGAATACGCCTGGCCTAGGCCCACCATGAATGGCATGGCCTAGCTAGCATTTCTGTCCGCAAACCAACACATTTTAATGTGAGGTAAGTTTCACATCTGAAATCCACACATTTTTTTCAAACTTCAGTTAACTTTGTTCGTGATCTGACACATTCTCGTGAAATATTTATGCAAGATTTCTTATCAAGATTTTTGTCCCTAATATGACAATTTTAACGGATTCAGGTGAGACCCCCTCCTCTAATTAGGGGCCGTCCAAAAATCCATTTCGTCACGGATAGCGGAATTTGGCCGTTACGGGGGGAGGGGGTTTATTACTAATCCGTTAAGCGTGACGGAATGGAACCTAACAATGTTTTCAATCGTATTTTACAAATTTTTAAATCGTATTTTACAAGGTTTGTGGCCTCGGTGGCACAGTGGTAAGGCGTCGGGCTTACAATCCAAGGGTCGTGTGTTTGATACCGGCACTGGCCACATTTGAGGATAGCATCCTTGGGCAAGGTGTTAACACAAATTGTGCCTCTCTCCACCCAGGAGTATAAATGGGTACCTGGTCCGTAGTTATGAGCGCCGTCTGTGGCTTCACCCTGCTATGCTACTAAGCATAGTGACCAGGGGGTAAGATGTAAAGTCGTTTGAGTAGCCTTGGGCTAGATAAAAGACTATAAAACTACTACTTACTTACTAAAGTTTTATCGCTGGGTAACGTAAAGCGGCAAGCAGAGACAGAAACGGCCTAAGAAGAGGTTCTCCTTGTCAACAGTTGAAGGTTTCTAACGATCGCAATGAAACAGTTAGCGAGATAGGTAAACACTAAATTCTGTATGTCCGTTAAGCGGAGGGGGGGAGGGGGTATCTGAAGTTAGCGGCCAAATTCCGCTATCCGTGACGAAATGGATTTTTGGACGGCCCCTTAATAAAATACTGTGAAGTATACGCACTTGGATGTGAAAACTTTTGAACAGCTCACAGCTTCACTGATGTCGCACATTGCCTTGAAGTCTTTGTCTTCGAATTTCGATACTTCGACGTGCAAAGCGTACAGAGACACCACTATGCCAAGAACGCAAGTGACAAATCGGAAAAATGCATTTATGTCCGCCATTTTCTTTTTCAGAAAGCAAAAGCAGCAAGCAGCTGACCTCTCTGCTCCAGGAAGAGGCAACAAAGGGCTTGAGTTTTGGCGCGAAAATTTGAACACATATGGCAGATTGGACTTGCCCAAGTGGCAGATGAAGAGAAACCTGTTGGTAACCATTTGTAACTCACAGAAAAAGAGCTTCTTTTAAGGCAGCACAGATTTGTTTTATGGCAAACTAAGGATTTGGGCTGGTACTGAAAGTTTCAAAATCATCAGATTTTTTTCAAAATCATCAGATTTTTTTCAAAATCATCACACTTTTTTCAAAATCATCAGATTTTCTTCAAAATCATCAGATTTTTAGTACTCTTTGTTTCTTACGACTTTGTTAAGATGTAAGACTCAGAAACGGAAAAACACAGTTTATTTTTGTTTGCATGAATCAGCAGCGTAGATGAATATACAAGCTTGTACTAGATGAAAGTAACAACAGTAACTACCAAACTAAAAAAATAATAGTAGGAGTTTGTCAGTCCAGTCAAGCTATGTCCTTGTCAACGGTCAATCCACCTGCGGCGGCAATAGCTTCCGCTGTAGCAATTTCTCCTACGGGCAGACCTTCTCCTCGACCACCATGCAACCGCCTTTGCGTCTGCACCTGTAATTGATGAGTATCATATGTACAAGCATCAGTTTTAGAGGCACGCTGGAGGGAGAGGTAAGGGGATGGAGATCAAGCATGCCTCAGCTTCTAATGAAGGACATCAAGATTCACACAAGAATTGAAAAATTACTTTCCCAGGAGGGCAAGGCAGCTAAAAAGTGCTTCAATGTAATTAAACCAGGACCGCCGAGAGGGGGGTAGCCGGGGCAACTGCCCCGGGGCCCGGGCCCCGCCAGGGGCCCATAAAAAGAGCCTTTGTTTTCCATGTAATGATGTCATCAAGCTTAGGCCCCACAAGGGGCCCGGAAAGTCGAACTTTCTTCTTGACAACTGCACTTAGCAATAACATCACGGGTCTCAGTTCATTATTTATTCCAACGTTGTTGGCTCAATCATATTGAGATTTGAGAACAAGCGACAAGAACTATTGCTCATGCCATTACTGAGGTATTCGAAGAAATAAGCTCTGTCAGAAAGTCAGCAATTTTTGTCCGCGTTCTTGCCTTGCATTATTTTGAAGCTAGAAATCAATCAAGATAGACATTGCTTTTCACTTTATTCTCAAACATCATAAAAAAAAGAAAGAAAGAAAGAAAGAAAGAAAGAAAGAAAGAGGAAAGAAAGAAACTACAAGTCTACAACTTTTAGTTGTAGTTTCTTTCTCTTCTCTCCTCCCCAGTAACCAAAGTCTGCACGCAGGCTAGGCTAGAACATTTATGCTGATACGTAACTGCAGTGTCTAACAACCACAAGAGGAGATTCTTCCATAGTAAAGGTAAACGGGGATGTGCCGCTCTCAACTCAAGGGTATACTTTTTTCAGACTCCTTGTCTGGCAAAGGGTATGCTTTAGAGCAATTTTAGTCAAGGAACGGTCAAATTTTGGTAATTCGTGTCTAGAAACCCGAAATTTTGGCAATTTTGGTCTAGAAAATGCCAACTCATGGCCGTGTGAAGGGTATCATTTTCACAAAAATTGGTCCAATCAACGGCAACGGTATCATTTGGAAGATGTTGTCGGCACATGGAGATCAAGTACTCCCGGGGGGGCTACTTGACCTGATTTTGGACGGGGACGTGCCATCGAGGTTTCAAAAACACATCCGTTCGTTATACCAATTTTTCCTAAATGTATACCTAACTTTATACCAATTTTTCAAAAATATATACCCGACTTTATACCAATTTTCCGAAAATGCATACCCGATCCTATACCAATTGCAAAAATTGCGGAAATCGATACCGTTCCTTATACCAAACTCATGAAAATCGATACCGTTCCTTATACCAAAATCGTGAAAAACGATACCCTTCCCAATGGCACGTCCCCGTACCCAAATTATGTATAGTACCCCCCCCCCGGGCAAGTACGCCTAAGCTCCTAAAGATGGTCCTCAAGATTCACATAATACACATCTAGGGTGTCGGCGGTGGTAATCGGACGGCGGTGGTAATCGACCACTTTTGAATAAACCTAAAAAACTGACGGGTAAATCATATTCGCAATAACTTATGCTAGGTGAAGATGATTGTTTGGATAATATTCTACCAGCATACACAATAAAAATCTCCAGGCAAAAGCCCTCTTTAATGCAAAACGCGATCAAACAAGTCACTATTTATACCTTCTCAGCATGATTGCGGTAAAGAAATTGTCGTTCAGAAAGTTACACCTTCATACGAAACTTTGAAATTCGTGGCAGAAAGAGTCAAGAATTTTGAATAAACTAAGGAGAAAGAATGTCCGATATGAGACCGAAATAAAGGAAGGTGACTGAAATTTAAAAACCTTTCACTGAAGGGGGCAGGGTTCCTTGTTTCGATTGCCCTGATAACGTTACGGCGGTGGTTTTCGCACACCCAGCGAATCATCCCTGGAAGAGAACTGTTAGTCGAGCTCGAAGTTGCCTTGCGAGTCCTTTGCCCACAGAGATTTTTTTGCAAACAAATAGGAAGGCTTTTGTGCAAAAAAACAAATTAATATGCATATTATCCTTGGGCATCTGGGGGCATCTGATACTTTAAATCAAAGTTTTGTCTGCTATTTGATAAAGTATACATTAGCACTAGCAGGGATAAGGTCATTGACCTCTTCGGGTAACCTGTCCATTTCTTTCATTCAGAAGAATACGTTTTTGCACAGATCTACTATATTATTCGTTGCAGTCGGACGTGGCGTCATTCCCATTGTCCCTCGCCTCCAAGTTTCTTCCTCTTTAGACGTTTCGATAGCGAGAACTGCAACCTCAACGATGTCAAAACTAACATCAAAACATCGCCCAACCTTCCCTACCTCTTTATCACGGCATATTTTGGCAGTTACCGTTCCCGTGAAGGGGTTATGGGAGCATTTCCACACCCCACTTTTAGTTGTGCGAGCCCTTTGTTTCCCTTTGTGTAGAGCTTGAAATCCTTTGTTGTTCCATTGTTGTCTTACGACTCATGACGTCAGAAAATGGGTGTCCTTCGAAACCCATTTGAGGGGTTATTAGATTTTTTAAAAATCCCAACATGATCTCTATTTGCTTGGGATGGGTTGGGACCCATTTGGAGAGGGATTCAGTTCCGGGGGTTTCATGGGGGCTGGAGGGGGTCGGGTGCAAATTTCCAAATTTCCCATCCCTCAGAATGCTTTTTGCAGTTGATTTGACTAAAATTTGTCTTTTGATAGCGCTGCTATGTTTCCTCCCTACAAATATGAGTAATTCAGAGAGGGGATGGCTTTCCAGAGAGCGAGAAACGTGAGATTTATCATTTTTAAGGTCACTGTTTAGCCCTTTCTCAGGGTTTCCTCTTTTTCCAAGGAGGGGTATCCCCTTTCTTCAACATGCGCTGCGTTGTTACACAAAAAAACCTTTGACAGCTATTTCTGTCCTTGATATGTTACGCAAAATGTTTTCACAAGAAACTAAGAATTTGGGTCAGTATTGAAAGTTTCTTAGAATTATCAAAATTTTAGTGCTCGGAGTTTCTTACGAGTTCCTTAAAACTACCTTAATGTTTATCTTCACACCCAACCCTAAAATGTTTCTTATGACTATGATTCTTTCGCCTTTCTACTCAGAATGCTTCTTCAATCTCTATTTGTTTTCTGGAAAATCCTGCAAAATATGTTTAAACAGAATAGGGTTTATCTAAAGGTATTTGTTAGGCAAATGTGTATATCATTATAAATGATTATCATCGACATTAATTTAAACTCAGACTTGAGAGGGAAAGTTTCTTAAATCTAACATATCTTTGTCCCCTTTGTCTCAGTTTCTTATGTGAAAGTCTTCCAAACCATCACACCAGGACCTACCATTATGCACGATGCAAGCAGTGCCTGATGCCAAAGCCCCTCCACAACATCTAAACATTGCCTCATGCTATTTCCTTCACAGCAATATGTAATCAACACATGATCATGTGACGCCGCAGTCCACCATATCTTACGTCTTATTTGGAAAATAAAGCATCCTTTTGACACTGGGTAATCATGAATCCAAAGAATGCTAACGACTAACTTGCCAAATTCTAAGGTTTCCTGCAACACAAACGGACGATGACGTGACGAATGCATATGCACTTTTTGGTCAGAATTGGGGGGGGGGAGAGTGTTTCCGGCGAGCCCCATCTTGCGTTTATATCTCCTCCCATCCTGCTTTGCGAGACGAGCCAAGGAAATGAATTTCATTGGATTAAAACGGCAAATAGAAGGAGATCATGATTGGACAAGCGGAGATGGACGGGGGCACCTCACAAACAGGAAAAGAACGTTTTAGTACATGGAACACTTCACACTCATAATATTGTGTAGACAATTGCTATTACCGTGCAGTGCAGGGCCGTAAAACGCAAAAGAACGCAACTGTTATTGGGGGAGGGGGGCGATCGTTCTTACACATTACATAACGATGGATCTACAAAATGCGTCTGACGTAGAGCCTTGAAGAAAGGACACGGACATTACGTAATTTGATCTTATTGCAACAAATACAAACCAAACCTTGCACCAAGTCAGAAGTACACCAAAAATAAATACTATACATTTGTAAACTTAAAAGACAATGTAAGGACTTGGTAGCAATTCCTGTTACTGTACAGTCCAGGGCCGCAGGACGCGTTGTGATGGGGGGGGGCAGTTGTTTTCCGGGAGGACCGACGGAGATGTGACATTTTTTGGAGTACGGTTTTCGCTTATCAAAGAAAGCAATTTTTCTGGAGCCGGTTGAATAATGTGATTAACAGCTATCAATGACAACTGGCAGCAAATTCCACTCCTGAGAATCACCCGGTACGACGGCGGGCCAGCGCGGCGCCGCAGGCGCCGCGCGGCAAGCCTAGTATCTAATTATTCTCAAATTGTATAAACTGGCGTAAAATGATGCTTCATACTAAAACATCTTCAGTGAAATTTTCAAATAAGAGTATAACTGAATTTGAGTTAAAAACCAACGCATCCCAGTGAAAAGTAATGGTGAATATTTGACTGATAAGAACCGTTTTCATTTTGCTTTAAAACATGTAGGATATGTATTTCCCCTGAACCTCCTTTGGTTAATGCATTTCGCTTTTTAAAATATCATTGAAGAGCTTTGCGAGTGATACTAATATCTCATTGTGGAAAATCCAAGAGTTAGTCTCTGTTAAATTCTGTTGTTTTGTGTGACCTTTATGTTTTGTTGTAGACAAAAGAAAAGACAAAAGCTTGCAGATTTTCAGAGTACATCAAGTCAAGCAGATAAGTCTATAGAAAGAATAATTCCATAGTATAAATCAAAAGAAACGATTTCTTGGCATTCTCTGCAATTTTGACTTACCGTCAGAAGACCACCGCCGCTGTCCGAAAACCACCGCCGAGCTCTGCAGGAAAACCATCAATCAACCCCAAAAACAAATCAGGCAAAGTCGAAACTAAACGTCTATGAGAAAATATGCTAAAAGGGCTGTTCTTTTACTGGATGATTTTAGTTTTTGTCTGCGATATATTTTTCTTGTCTAAAAATTCAGTTTCCCTAGTGTCCGATTACCACCGCCGGCACCCTATCTGAAATTTTGAAAAAAGTGCTGCACTTTCGTTTTGCGTCGCTAAGAAGGAGCTATGCACTTCAATTCACATTAAGCCTAAGCAAAACCAACAGAGTCAGACAAATCGAAATGAAGGGCAGAAAGGTTAAAGACAAAAAGATATGCTGATAGTTTCTACTCAAAGTGACCAACAGCTATGCAGACTGGATAAATAGGAAGCTAATGGGTAAGAAATTCTGCAATTTTTACCCTCCTTTCCGGGGGCGATGATGCACCCCATTTAAAGCCTTTCCCAAAAAGTCGGTGCAATCGCCCATGCTGTAACTTGGCGACTTGATGATAATAATGATGATGATGATGATGATGATGATGATGATGATGATGATGATGATGATGATGATGATGATGATGATGATGATGATGATGATGATGATGATGATGATGATGATGATGATGATGATGATGATGATGATGATGATGATGACGATGACGATGACGATGATGATGATGATGATGATGATGATGATGATGATGATGATGATGATGATGATGATGATGATGATGATGATGATGATGATGATGATGATGATTATGACGATGATGATGATGATGATTTTGATGATGATGATGATGATGATGATGAAGATGATGATGATGATGATGATGATGATGATGGTGATGATGATGATGGTGATGATGATGACGACAGATGATTGTGGCGATGATGCGGAAGGGGGATACCACTCCGCGTACCTTCATCACTGTCCTCTATTTCTGCTGTGTCTTGGTCACTTTCCTCCTCGGGATCTTCCTCTTCCTCATCTTCCTCAAGAGCCTGGATTGACTCCTTCTTTTCCTCAGAGGAAGTCTTTTCCGCATCTACTGTATGAAATCAAGCGGATGTTAGAAGCTAACTTTGACGATATGTAAGCATGGGTTGTTCGTTAGACATCACAGTTATGTTTCAGAATTTATGCTGCTGCGGAGGAAGATATGTTTATTTCTGCCGAGGGAGTATCGTTCTTTCAATCTCTTATATCAGCTCCTCCGTAGTTATAAATAATGTTTTCCTCCGCAAAAAAGAACAGAGCTGCGGCAGTCAAACGCGCGACTACGGTGTGTAACCACCAGGGAGATTAAGTTGTGAGTTATGTTTTGAGGAGAGTACAAGACGCAAGATAAAACCGAACGCGTTCAAGTGACGTCAAGATAGGCCAGGCCGCAAGTCAAACGTCGACCCTAGCCCAACCGATGACGGCATGTTGGTGAGCGTATTCTTTCTTATTATTTGTCGGGGAGTCAGAGCTGAGGCATCAAAGAGAAACTTTCAACAACATTGATTGACTTAAATTTCGTTGTGTTGATCTTTTGATCGTATGCTTTGATATTGAAAATGATTTGCTTTACATTTTAAGGAAATTGCATATTTGTTTTGTCGTGTTTATGGGCCGCACGAAAATCCATTACACACATCACTTTTACAAAATTCTAACTCGGCTCGTCATGCTATTCATATATCTATTGGTCTAATCACTATAAAACACGCTTTTGCTTAAAAGCAGCAGATGGTTACACACCGTAGTCGCGCGTTTGACTGCCGCAGCTCTGTTCTTTTTTGCGGAGGAAAACATTATTTATAACTACGGAGGAGCTGATATAAGAGATTGAAAGAACGATACTCCCTCGGCAGAAATAAACATATCTTCCTCCGCAGCAGCATAAATTCTGAAACATAACTGTGATGTCTAACGAACAACCCATGCTTACATATCGTCAAAGTTAGCTTCTAACATCCGCTTGATTTCATACAGTAGATGCGGAAAAGACTTCCTCTGAGGAAAAGAAGGAGTCAATCCAGGCTCTTGAGGAAGATGAGGAAGAGGAAGATCCCGAGGAGGAAAGTGACCAAGACACAGCAGAAATAGAGGACAGTGATGAAGGTACGCGGAGTGGTATCCCCCTTCCGCATCATCGCCACAATCATCTGTCGTCATCATCATCACCATCATCATCATCACCATCATCATCATCATCATCATCATCATCATCTTCATCATCATCATCATCATCATCATCAAAATCATCATCATCATCATCGTCATAATCATCATCATCATCATCATCATCATCATCATCATCATCATCATCATCATCATCATCATCATCATCATCATCATCATCATCATCATCATCATCATCGTCATCGTCATCGTCATCATCATCATCATCATCATCATCATCATCATCATCATCATCATCATCATCATCATCATCATCATCATCATCATCATCATCATCATCATCATCATCATCATCATCATCATCATCATCATCATCATCATCATTATTATCATCAAGTCGCCAAGTTACAGCATGGGCGATTGCACCGACTTTTTGGGAAAGGCTTTAAATGGGGTGCATCATCGCCCCCGGAAAGGAGGGTAAAAATTGCAGAATTTCTTACCCATTAGCTTCCTATTTATCCAGTCTGCATAGCTGTTGGTCACTTTGAGTAGAAACTATCAGCATATCTTTTTGTCTTTAACCTTTCTGCCCTTCATTTCGATTTGTCTGACTCTGTTGGTTTTGCTTAGGCTTAATGTGAATTGAAGTGCATAGCTCCTTCTTAGCGACGCAAAACGAAAGTGCAGCACTTTTTTCAAAATTTCAGATAGGGTGCCGGCGGTGGTAATCGGACACTAGGGAAACTGAATTTTTAGACAAGAAAAATATATCGCAGACAAAAACTAAAATCATCCAGTAAAAGAACAGCCCTTTTAGCATATTTTCTCATAGACGTTTAGTTTCGACTTTGCCTGATTTGTTTTTGGGGTTGATTGATGGTTTTCCTGCAGAGCTCGGCGGTGGTTTTCGGACAGCGGCGGTGGTCTTCTGACGGTAAGTCAAAATTGCAGAGAATGCCAAGAAATCGTTTCTTTTGATTTATACTATGGAATTATTCTTTCTATAGACTTATCTGCTTGACTTGATGTACTCTGAAAATCTGCAAGCTTTTGTCTTTTCTTTTGTCTACAACAAAACATAAAGGTCACACAAAACAACAGAATTTAACAGAGACTAACTCTTGGATTTTCCACAATGAGATATTAGTATCACTCGCAAAGCTCTTCAATGATATTTTAAAAAGCGAAATGCATTAACCAAAGACGAAGGTGACTGGTGGACAAACAACGGCAGTTAATCAGGGGAGAGTGCATCTACAACCACGATGTTACAGATGTAACAAACTGGGTCATATCTCAACAAGATGTCCTGAGAACAAGGGATCACAACAGCAGCATCAACCACAGACGAGGTATGGCAATGCGAATTTTGTCACTCCAAAGAATGTGATGGAAAAGCAAACAATACAGCAAGAGGAGGAACCAGTGGAGTACCGAGTACAAGGCAAAGTAGAAGGGAAGCAAGTTGAGTTGTTGCTTGATACTGGATGCTCTAAATCGTTGATTGATGCAAGCCTTGTTCCACCAGAAAAGATTCATCAGGGAGAGAATGTGACGATGCAGTGTGCTCATGGAGACATCAAGACTTATCCAACCGCCAGTGTTGAAGTGGAAGTTGATGGTAAAATTTACACATTGAAAGCAGCAGTAGCAGAGAATCTACCAAGGCAAGCTTTACTTGGGAGAGATGTCAAAGATCTAATAACGATGATTATCAAAGAAGACCAGAAACACACCCAACAAGTGCTGGCAGTGACAACAAGACAACAGGAGCGTGATAAGGAGAAAGAAGAAGCGATACAATTGACAAAGGAGATGACTTCAAAGGCAACACCGAAATCAATTGGTGATTTGTTCGATTTTGAGGAAGATGTCTTTGTTGGAAAGGGTAAAGCAAAGAAGAGCAGGCGAGAAAGGAAGAAATTGAAGAAGCAGCACAAGATGGAGGTTGAACTGAAGAATGAAGACCTCATCTGGAATGGAGATGGAAAAGGAAAAGCAGAGCTGATCAGATGGCAGAAGACTGACACGACATTGGCCAAGATTAGAGCATTGGCTACACAAAGACGTGGCGGTTATGAAGAAATTGATGGGATATTGTATCGAAATTTCACATCTGGCGATGAAAAGGACAGGAGCGTTCAACAGCTTGTGCTACCAAAGTATTACAGAAAGAAGGTGCTAGAGGTTGCTCATGACATTCCAATGGCAGGACACTTGGGGAGAAAGAAAACACTGAGCCGAATTCTGCAGAGATTTTTCTGGCCAGGCATTTCACATGATGTCAAACAGTACTGCAGATCTTGCGCAGCCTGTCAAAAGGTTTCAAAGAAGAGTAACAAAGCTTGTCTTCAAGCAATGCCAATCATTGAGGAGCCATTCAGTCGAATAGCTATGGACATCGTGGGACCTCTGGATCGAAGTAAGACAGGAAACAAGTACATCTTGGTTTTGTGTGACTATGCGACGAGATACCCAGAAGCAATACCACTGAAGAACATCGATGCTGAAACTACCAGTGAGGCTGTGGCAGAAGTTTTCACACGATTTGGTATCCCGAGAGAAGTGCTGACAGATCAAGGGAGCAATTTTATGGCTGAGTTGCTTGGTGAAGTCTTCAGATTGCTTGATATTTCACACATCAAGACCAGTCCATATCATCCTCAAACTGATGGCCTAGTGGAAAGATTCAATGGAACCTTGAAGACGATGCTGAGAAAGTTCGTGCAAGAGCATCCAAATGAGTGGGACAAGTTGCTGCCATACTTGTTGTTTGCATATCGTGAAGTACCACAAGAATCAACTGGCTTCTCACCTTTTGAATTGTTGTTTGGACACCATGTTCGTGGACCACTGGATGTCATGAAAGAAAGCTGGGAAGAAAGAGAAAATGTTGGAGAAGATGTCCTGACATACGTAATGAAGATGCGAGAAAGACTTGCAACAATGACAGAGATTGCTCATGAGAACCTGGGAAAAGCACAACAAAAACAGAAGCAGTGGTATGACAAAAAGGCTCGAAACAGAGAGTTAGAAGAGGGACAACAAGTGTTGGTGCTACTTCCATCAAGTCAGAAGAAACTTCATGCAGCATGGCAAGGTCCTTACAAAGTAACGAAGAAAGTTGGAACAGTAGACTATGAAGTGGACATGCATGACAAGAAGAAACGAAGGCGAATATTTCATATCAATATGTTGAAGCCCTGGAATACCCCGGAGAATGTTACGTATTCCATGACAGAAGTAGATGGCATTGAAGATTACAGTGAGGACATACAGCAGCCTTTTGAGGACAATGATGGAAATCCGTACATCAACGAAGAACTGTCCATAAGTCAACAACAGCAGATGGAAGGGCTTCTTGGCGAGTACAGAGACGTATTAAGCAGTATTCCTGGCAAAATTGGACTCGTGAAGCACAAGATTGATGTTGGAGATGCCAAACCAATCAAACAGCGACCATATCGACTTCCTTGGGTACACAGAGAGGCAGTTAAGAAGGAGCTAGACATGATGTTGGAACATGGAATCATCGAAGAATCCAGCAGTGAATGGGCACAGCCAATAGTGATAGTACCAAAGAAAGATTCTTCAGAAGTCAGACTGTGTGTCGATTTCAGAAAAGTGAATCAAGTAGCAAAAGTGGATTCATACCCCCTTCCAAGAATTGAAGATTTGATTGACAAAATGGGTCAAGCAAAGTATATAACAACAATGGACTTATCCCGAGGTTATTGGCAAATTCCCCTTGCTGAAGATTCGAAAGAGAAGACAGCTTTTGTTACACCATTTGGATTGTGGCAATTTGTTACAATGCCCTTTGGACTAGCTGATGCACAAGCTACATGCCAGCGGTTGGTTGACACAAAACTGATCAGAGGAATAGAAGATTATGCTGGTGCATATGTTGACGATTTGACAGTATTCAGTGCATCATGGGAAGATCATTTGGTGCATTTGCGAGAGATGTTGGAAAGACTGAGGCGTGCTGGCCTAACAATCAAACCAAAGAAGTGCAGATTTGGAATGGAGGAAACCGAATATTTGGGACATATAGTCGGCAATGGAATGGTGAAGCCATGTAGTGAGAAAGCAGAGGCCGTTAAGAGATTCCCAATTCCAGAGACAAAGAAGCAAGTGAGGTCATTTTTGGGACTTGCGGGATACTACAGAAAGTTTATCAAGAACTTCTCTGAGTTGGCAACCCCATTAACAAACCTGACAAAGAAAAGAGAACCTCAAGTGGTGAAGTGGACAGAAGAATGTGACCGAGCCTTCCAACGTCTCAAAGAGATTTTATGTCAAAAACCAGTTCTGAAGGCCCCAGATTTCACGAAAGAGTTCAGGTTACAGACAGATGCGAGTGAACATGGATTAGGAGCTGTACTTAGCCAGAAAGATGAAGACGGCTTGGAACACCCAGTTGTATACATAAGCAGAAAGCTGTTGCCAAGAGAACGCAACTATGCGACGATTGAGAAGGAGTGCCTTGCAATCAAGTGGTCAATCGAAGCACTTAGAGTTTATCTCCTGGGAAAGAAATTCATTCTGCAGACCGATCACAATCCTCTCAAATGGCTTGGAAAAATGAAAGATCAAAACGGCAGATTGTCTCGTTGGAGCCTGTCCCTGCAACCGTATTCATTCAATATTGAGCATCGACCTGGCAGAGAGAACGCAAATGCAGACGCATTGTCAAGATTGTGAAGAGACTATCCTTACAGAATCAAGAAAAAAAAGGCACTGTAGAACATTCTTAGTAAAAGTCGAAAAATAATGAATTAATTTTCGTCTTTTGTAGAAGGGGAGGGATGTGTGACGGACGTTGGACTAACCACTTAGATTTTCTTTATTCTTAGAATATTAGGTAACCTTTCCTTCTAGAACTTACTTATATTTGGTTTCTATGGACACTATGACGTTTGAAGGTGTCTTCTAATTCTATTACGTATGTTATTGCTTTTCATCAGACGATTATCGATATTGTGTTTGCACGTAGGGTTGGTTGTTATCATCACAGGATTGAGATTCTTTAGTAGATTTTCCTTTTGTTGTTTATTTAGGGTAGTGAGGTAATGGGACTATTTTTGGTATGACTTTTAGTATTTAAGACGGGATTTTGTTTGATTTAGTTAGTTGGGCTCAGCCAGCCATAGGAGTAGCGCAAGTACTCGTAGTCGATTCTTCAGATAAAAGTTTTGTACTAAATCGGTGTAGATCTCTCGGCTATCCTGTCACAACTACATCTGTGGAAAGTTTAATTTGGCATTAAATGCTAGTGCAGATACACTGAAAGATGCATCTGGAATTAAAGAAAAAGTTTCATACCTTTGCATAAGACGATGCCTGAGAGACCAACCAACAAAAGCAATGCAATGATCTTCATTTTGCAAACAGCTCTTCACACGCCTACCAGAACTGAAAATTAAAAAATATATTATGAGTCACGATAAAGCCTGGTTTTCATCAAATCGTAATTCACAGCCGATCATTGTTTTGGAGCATCACCGATCATCGCCGATGCTGTGAGACAGTTATCGGCGATGAATTACGATTTAATGAAAACCAGGCTTACGAACGAAAAGCTAAGGGCCTGTTCATATGGAGAAAGTTTCCCCGGCATTTCCCGTTTCACCGGGAAAACTTTCTCATAGCAAAGTTTGAAAACGGCAAAAATATTCCACCATTTTCAAATTCTGCCGTCACGATTTGTGCCATTTTCGTTAGAAGGCGAAGCTTCTATTCGTAACTGTTTTCCTCAACAATTCGTAACTATTTTAAAATATGTCGCTAATCATTCTTTTCTTTTGTATAGAGTATTTTCCTTGTAAATAGTTGGTGTGAAATAGTATGTTATGATCTACTATTGTAAATACCAGCTTTAAATATGTATTAAATGAAAATGAAATCCCCGGGAGGGGGTAACTCGAGTATTGGGATGACGGGGACGTACCGCCCAGCATTTTAGGGAAGACCCATATTTAAAGATTTTTGGTCAATTTCCATACCCAGTTTTATGGATTTTTGGGAGGCAAAGCCTGCCCAGAAATCAAGTTTCATGCCACTTTAAGTGCACAATATGAAGGTCAAGTTGCAGCCAACCACGTTTCATAGCTAAAGCGATAAAAATCCAACATTGCAAATACTAAATTCGACAACCTTTTTCTTCCTTAGTCAGAAAGCTACCCATTTATAGTGGAAAATCTAAATTCTGAGACCAATATTTAACGATTTTCGAGGTTCTAAACCCATCCTTATGGGCGGCACGTACCCATTGCTCCATTTATGGAAGTTACCCCCTCCCTCCCCTCCCGGGCAGTTTTCTTCTGTTTTCAAATTGTACTGTCATCTGCTGGGCGCAGTCTAAATAAATGCTTCTAGCCACTGCCTGCAACATTATCTAAAGCAGTGAGTCAGTGAACTAACCCTTTTGTACACGCTTCTGTATATCTGTATAGGTAAATGGCACTAAATGCTTTTTGATGTCACGGTTCTTTTGCATGTGAACCAAAATTTGCAGTTTTGAAAGGCTGCTATTTTGAAAACTAAATAGCATGCAGGACGAATACTTTATCTATAGTTCTAGGAATCCGTGTCGGGCGGGCGGCTGATCAGTAATTTCATCAAACAGCCTCAGTTCTGCTCAGCGATCAGGCCCTTCATTTTTTTTATTTTTCTTTCTTATGTAATGTTTCTTTTGAGTTTAATTCCGTAGATGGTTGTAAGTGTCACTCATTGTGGGAACTCGCTGACTTCGTGTCCTTTCCTGCAATGAGTGGCACAGTAGTTGTATTTGTTGTATGTAGTACTGTTTTATATGATAAAAAAAAATTGCAGTGCTATGCAGTAAAAATTCTTCGCCGTAAATGAAGCCTCGATCAAAAGACGATTGCGCTAAAGAAGGCGGCGAGGATTTTTTACCTAGATGCACTGCGTTCTTTAATTGAATTCCTATAGAATCGTTAAAGATTTTTAATTCAAACGCATTGTATCTCGGTAAGAAATTCCTTGCCGCCATCTTTGGCCATCTTTAGCGCAATCCTCTATTGACAGGAGTAGTACCAACCGTTTCTGAGGAAAAAGTGGAGTAACTTACTGACTGCTCAAAAAAAAAGTGAAAGGAACATCATACACAGAACTTTACTTAGAGATCGACAAGACACTTACCTACCTCTTTTCTCTTTCGACGCTCGGCTTCCACGAGAGGACGCTTCTTCGACAAAACTGGCCAACGGCTCTCTATTTATAGGATTTTTCATATTCATTTCATTTTATCAATATTTATACACGGGCACCTTTCAGCTTTAATTAATCAATATGCTATTAACAATATTTGTTTAAATGATCGTCGGGGATAGACTGGGATGCTTGTTTCTGCACCTTCTCACACATCGTAAGAATCGGGGATCGGAAAAATCCCCGATTTTTGGGATTCTTAGGACATATGAGAACTAGGCTTGTTTGGGTGGGTCCTGTGAAAGGTTCGAAAGATACTCTCAAAAACCTGTTCTAAAACGAGCGATTGATTTCGTAACATTCCGTAAACAGTAGAGGTTATGGCACGCGAAAATCACCAAAGTTAGATAAACCAGGTTTTTCTCAGATAAACCTAGTTTTTCTCCAGATGATCCTTGTTTATTTGAGAAATACCTGGTTTTCCTCCAGAAAATAATAGTTTTTGAAAAACCTGATGGTTTATCTGGAGAGGAGCCTGGTTGATCTGATGATCCTCGCTTTCGTTCAGAAAATCTTGGTGTTTCAATATTAGGATTATCTGCTAGATAGCCACATGTTTCAGATAAACCAGGTTGTATCATCTAATGATAAACAGAAACGCCATACAAACAAACAGAAAGGGAACTGCCAAAGCGAAAGGCAATGACCCAATGGAATAAAAAATGTACATGACAATTTGGCAAAGGGAAAGTTCAGGGGCGTCGTGGGTACCTATTGACAGGGAGGGCATAACTTGCTGATTTTCCGACGAACAATGACGTCAAAACTAATGACGTCATCATGCGCATGCGCAGTTTTCTTGGGAGGAAACGTTCCGTTTGACGTCATCTGTTGTGCATTCATCATATCATAAAAGAGTTTCAACAAATTATTTGCTGACCGAGAAATCATTTACGGATAATTCAGTCATAACTGCAACAGCGGCGTGGCGTCGTGGCCAGGGTAAATTAAGTGGAGATAGCTGGCTGTGGGGGTTTGGGGGCGAAGCCCCCAGAAAATTTTTGGGGCCACGCCCTTTACTTTGGCTTAAAATGCATCTCCCAACATAATACTTGCCAATGGGGATGAGGAAATTTTGATAATTTTGTGACAGTTATTCGGTAATTCCGAGTGCGAGGAAATCTTTGAAGAAACATCCTTTGCTTTGGCTTTCAGAGCATGTCCCAATATCATGCTTGCCATTTGACGCAGAAGACATCTCCGAACATCATGCTTGCCATTAGTGACGTACAAGAAAATTTTGATAATTTTGTGACTGTTATTCGGTAAATGAGAGTGCGAGAAAAATTTTTGAAAATACTTTATTTACTTTGCCTTAGAATGCATCTCCCAACATCATGCTTGCCATTGGCGACAATGATAATTTGTTTGTGATACTTATTCAATGAACAAGAGTGCGAGGAAAATTTTTTATTTAGATCACATTACAATTATTCGAATCAAATGGAGCGTTACAAAATGTCATCACGAAATTCTACAACAGTACGCAATCTCCTCCTTGCTAGGAAAAAAGTCATACACCACCAACGTACAAAACTTCCGCAGACGAAAATATCAATGAATCGTCCAAACAAGTAATACCGTCCAGTCAGTATCCTAGATGGAATGATTCGTTTCTACGATGTATGAATGAAGTTTGAAAGAGTGGAACGACAAACACCTAGTTCGTGCTTTGTGCCAAAAGCCAAAGAGATAAAGAATTTCCGAAAAATTTCTGAATTTCCGAAAATTTCCGCATTTCCGACGCTAGGGGGGGCAATTGCCCCCCCTGCCCCCCCAGCCACGACGCTTCTGGGAAAGTTTCAGTTCAGTTTCAGTTCTCTTGTAATTCAAATTCACAACGTACAATTTATAATACACCAGCAATAACAGTAGGCAGTTAGTGAATAAAAGTAATTGGCGTTTCTCATTCTGTTGACATTACAAGATGCCTTTGCCCCCCCCCCCTGTCTAGCAACCCCTCTCGCAGTCAGTTCTGTTGGCATTGCATCACAAAATGGCTGCTTATTGTCTCAAGATCAAAGCGAAGTCACACAAACACGCATGACTTTGATTACACCGCCTCTGACGTCAAGCAAGTTGAAAGATTTCCAGATTACAACACCTAACACCACCACAGATATCGCAGCTTCCTGATTCTTTTGAGACATTAGGCAGCTGACGCTCCAAATGCAAACTATCCTGAGATATATCCATCAATAAACGAATTTTCAGTTGTGTTTTGAGCAATGTTTTGGATGGAGCATTTCGGAATTCCACTGGTAATGCATTCCACAGCTTAGCACCATGATATCGAACAGACTTTAGACCATATAGGAGATTATTTTTGAGACACATGTAGATCACCTTGACTGGCCTGTCTCGTGGAATGCTGATGAACAGATGAACTGAATAAGAAAAAAGTCATGAGAGGAACTAGGTGAAGTCTTATTAAAAGAATTAAAAACAAAAGTTAAGAGTCGGAGTTCAAAAATCTCGGAAAGTTTTAAGGAGTTTAAGATCATCGAAGATTGGAAGAAGGGAGATATGCGAGGTTGAAACCCAGGGGGGCACTCAGTCCAAGAAATTTTCAGGCAACCCAAAAATATCACTTCAGCTTCATTGCAACCCAAAAATATCAGCGCATTTTATACTTAGAAACCTGTACATGAACATAAAATATCCCGAAGCAATGTAAATCGAAGTCAGGATTGCCTCTTGCGAACCCAGAAATATCAGTTCAACGATTTTTGGTGTCAAAAAATATCATGAACATAGTTTCAGTTTTATTTGGACCCAAAAATATCACTTTTGGCAATATTCTGACCCAAAAATATCGGACTTACCTCCCCGTATGTGCAAGTGCTGAGTGCCCCCCTGGGGGCTGAAATGTGATAGCTTGACTGCTTGTGATTAAAAATTGGATCAATGTATGATGCATTCGTTTAACCCCAAACAATAAGACCATATTGTAAGAAGGCCAGAAACAAAGAATTGTACAAGCAAATTAAGATATCAAATGGAAGTGTAATTTCCTAATTCTGAATAGTTTCACATGCTCTAGCAAATTTGCTTAGATTATCATCTGAGAGAAGAATTAAAAACTTAACAAACTTAACTCTTTTATTGTGTTTCCTTCCTATTTTGATATCAGAACCAGGAGGAACATTGACAGACGAAGAATGAAAGATAGTATAGTTTTTCTCATCAATATTTCAGCTCATTTGATGCTAGTCTATTAGGATCAAGCCATTCCTTTACTAATCTTAGCTCTTTGTTGATAATTTTAATCAAATTTGATAAATCTCTGGATTCATAGTAGATCTTTTTATCATCAGCAAAGAGATGAAAGTTACGTTTCTTAGAAGCATTTGGCAGACCAATGACATAGATGAGAATAAATAATGGCCCTAATACCGAACCTTGTGGTACACCACAAGTAATTGAAGGTGAGTTAGACTTACTTCTATTAACAGAAACATATTGCTTTCTATCAGATAGATATGATCTGAACCAATCAAGGGCACAACCACGATTGCCATAATGGTCCAATTTTGACAGCAAAATTTTATGATTAACTGTATCAAAGGCCTTTTGTAAATCAATGAATATACCACAACCAAATCTTTTGTTAAACAGTCTATCTCTTACAGCTTTCTTGAAATCCAAATTGTAAAGAATAAAGAACTTCATGAATTTCAAGGAATCTCTGTAAACATAAAGCCGTCTGCACATTAGCTTCTCAAATAACTTGATAACTTGCTGAGGATAGATCAAAGAGGATGGATTTTGACTATCTTGCTGAGGATGGATTTTGACTTTTGGTAGAAAAATAGTTATGAAAATATCTTGATTTACTTTCTTTTAATTCATTGCACAAACGGTTTTTAAACTTCTTATGCAACTTGAGGTCATTGGGGTTCTGCTGATCATGATTGTGTGACGACAATGCCATATTTCCACATACAGTTGAGAATAGTTTGCAGCAAGCCGCAACGTGAGTATTTGGCAAAGGGAAAAGAATTGACAAAGAGAATTAGCAAAAGTTGTAATTGGAATAAACCGAAAGGGACTGATTAATTAATAGAAAGGGACAGATGAATAAACAGAAGGGGAATGATGAATAAACAGAGAGGGAATGACAGGGATGGCGCGACCGGGGGTGCTTGGGGGCAAGAGCCCCCCAAAATTTCACTGAGCCCCCCATCGGCACTTGAATCCTTGAAATTTCTGTGCACTGTCGGCACTTGTGTGACTTGCTTGTTATGCTTTTAGAGAGTGTAGTCACATTTTAAGCCAATCTGAAAGGTGTGGCCAGTAAAAATTTTGCTCGCTTCGCTTGCTGTCGGCACTCTGACAGTTTTTGTCCCCCAGCAATTCTTCCCTGGCGCCATCTCTGGGGAATGATAAATAAACAGAGAGGGAATGAGAAAACAGCGCATAAACTGACAATGGCCATGAAAATCCATCAGCAATTCAACACTTAGATGCAAACGACACTCAATATCCTGACAGCTGGATAACCAGGTCTTAAATTGGCCAATCGTATTTGACGATTTCCATACGTGCGTTCAAATTGTTTGGGTAGAGGATCAACAGCATGCATAGGATCAACAGCATTCTTTGTCCTTTTTGCGGAGTTTTTTCACATGTATTATCAAGATGTCAAGATAGATGTTGATTATAAATAACTTGTTTACTCTAGGTTTCATGGGTTGATAATGAACCATGGTTGATTCGAAACGTTCTGAAAATGATTAAAAAATGATTTGAGTCGAAGTTTTTAGGCCTTTGGCCTATCTTATTTATCACTGGATATGTCACATAATTAATCGCATAATAAAAACATGAACATGATTGTCGTCTTTATCCTCGTTCTACATTTCAAAATTTTCGTGGAACGACTCCTATCCGTCGTGATCCTTTGTTTCTTTCAATAGCAGATTTTCCAAAAATGGGGCGTTTTCCAACGATTTAAAGGGCGTGGTTATGAAAAATTTTCATTTTTACTCGCACCTTGTTTCAGCCCCCCCATATGAATTTTGTTCCAACAGGCCTGCAGTGTAGACTGATAAAATAGCCGTGGTTGGCTATTGAAAGGCTACCGGTTTCGGTCTGATGAAGTAGTCTCGTTTTGAATAGCGATTTATGGGGCTCATCATTATCAGTCTAAGTAAAGTATGTATTTGGAGCAGCACTGAAAGATTCTACCGGGTGACCCAAAAAAACTTCAAAAGCTAGGTCGCACACAGTTTCCTGACAGCAAAGGTTATGAACACAGACAAGGTATCAGCATGCAGCCAAAAGGCTCTGCTATCTTTTGAGATGTTGCTTGGTTGGTTTAAGGTATGCCTACTGTCCGAAAAACAGTTTCAAAAATATGGAAATTCATTTATTTCTCGGAGAATTCCCTCGTTCTCAATTCAATGTTTTGCAAGATGAGCAAAAAGATGAATTTCAAATTTGCTGTGGGGAACGAAATTTGAATGAGAAACAAAGGTCAGTCATTTTGGAAAGAAAAACTTTCCCCATACAAACTCAAATCAATCGCTACGTTGAGGTGTTACAAAATGCTAAGTGGAAAATGACGGCGATTATCTCACTCAAAGTGAGGAATCTGGGATTCAAAATTTTCTTTGAATCTGGTTTCATTGCTTAAAATGACCATGCAGCATCTCAAAAGATAGCGAAGACTTTCAACTAAACTGTGATATAATAGCTTTCGATTTCAGGGAGGTAGTGATGATCTAGCTCGTGAAGTTTTTTTAGGGTCACCTGGTAAAAATAATTCAGATTTCAGATAACAGAAAAACACTAGATATTGTCGTTTGCATGAATCAGCGGCGTAGATGAATCTATAAGCTTGTATTTGATGAAAAATAACAACGGTAGCTACCAAACTAAAAAACTGATAGTAGGAGTTCATCAGTCTAGTCAAACTCTACTTAACCCCTGCGGCGACGACCCCATCTTCTGCGGTAATATCTTCTGCGGTAATATCTTCTTCGTTTAAACCAACCTGGAGCTGCATCTTTTTTGCCACGCCTGCGACGGCCCCATCTTCTGCGGTAATATCTTCTGCGGTAATATCTTCTTCTTTTAAACCAACCTGGAGCCGCCTTTGCGTCTGCACCTGTAATTGATGAGTATCATATGTACAAGCATCAGTTCTAGAGGCAGGCTGGAGGGAGAGGTAAGGGGATGGAGATCAAGCATGCCTCAGCTCCTAATGAATTACTTTCCAGGGGGGGGGGGGGGGAGGGAAGCAGCTTAAAAGTGCTTCAATGTAATTAAACGATCTACAGCTTAATATAATCGAGGACAAATCGTTTGTATCCTCAACAACCAAACATTACGGAAAATCATTCCAGAGAAATCGGAATAAGGGAGCTGTCATAAAGTATGGAACAGAGGGGGGCGGAAGGGATTTGACAGGGTCACCAAAACTATTGAATGGACAGCATTGGGCTAACAAACTACTTCAAGTGATAAACATGGGCCACAAAGCAATTTGGTTTAGGAATTGTTTCAATATTTTTTGAACTATTTTACACACCGTCAGCGTCGTTTTTGCTGTTCTCTTGATCAGTGATATTGTTCTCCATCTCAGTGTCTAATGCACTGGTATCTACTGGTCCTTCTTGCCGTTTGTAAACGTAAATATTACGCGGTAAAAGGTAAACGTTAAGCCGGATCTCCACTAGGCGGAAAAATGTCGAGCCGCGAAAAGTAGAACGT
Organism: Aurelia sp. 3 sensu Dawson et al. (2005); assembly: GCA_964020215.1. Classification (NCBI taxonomy): domain Eukaryota; kingdom Metazoa; phylum Cnidaria; class Scyphozoa; order Semaeostomeae; family Ulmaridae; genus Aurelia; species Aurelia sp. 3 sensu Dawson et al. (2005). The sequence continues at coordinate 18,583,397 of OZ026584.1, forward strand.
ATTCCTACTATTTGGGGGTCGACATTTTTCCGCGGCGATAATCCGATTAGCCAATTAGATTGCCGGAATTTTTTCCGCCTCGACATTTTTCCGCCTATAGGAGATCCGGCTTTATACCGGATCCTATGAATACGGTAATGACATTTTTCTTGGAAGAAGCTTATGAGCCACAGAGTTCGTGTTGAAGGCATGGGGTCGTCAAATCATTTTTGCAGATGTTTAAGGGCTACGTAAACAGTTTCTATTTCTGGTATTGGGCTACGTAATTTAATGGGAAATTTTGAAATCCCTTCCGCCCCCCTCTATTTCATTCTTTATGACAGCTCCCTAACTTTCGTTTTCTGCAGTTGCAGCTTATTTATAAAATCTTTCGGTTGAAAAGGTTTAGATCTGCCAAAAAATAACACAATCAAACAAAAATCCACACTGGATGCTTCGAAAAGCAACATTATGACCAAACTTTTGGATAAAAATTCTGTTTAATTGAGACAAAGAAATTTTGTTTCAGTTTGGGATTTATTCAGTGCCTTCCATAGTATTCACATGGGATCTGAGAATTTTTCTTCAACTTTTTGACATCAAAGAGTTAGTGTGAACCAAGCCAAGCGAAGCAACTATCTGTTGTAGGCAAAAAGAGCAAGTAACCGGAAAGGGCGATGATTGTAATAAGGTGATGGTAAGGAAGGCAAGGCATATTTCAACATATGTGCTAGTGGGGCATTTGCCCCGCTAGGCCCTCCTCCTGCCCCACCTCTGAGGAAAAATTGCGCCACCAGTAATTGGGCCCAATCGAAAAAAACAAAATTTTGTGGTCATTGAAGCAAGGTTTCTAATTTGGCACTGGTAAAGAAGGAATAGAGAAAGAGACTTAAGCCAACGAATAAGATGTTCACTGGACAATTTTTGCGAGGATGCTAATTTATTAAGATATTGTTACAAATGGTCAACGGCAAGCACAGGTTCGAGAGAAGCGTTATAAGCCGTGTAGAAGGCGTGTCCTCGAAAATTTTCCTGGGGTCTTCACCCCAGACCCCGTCGCTTTCTTACCCTACGAGTTGACCTACCCTGGCCATAGCTACTCCGTACGTTATACATTTGAAGATCAGTGCAATCTACATCCAAAATCCTAATTTGCTAAATCTTTCATTTGAGAGCAAAACAGTGCATCGCTAGTAAGGAATCTTCTAAATTAACTCAGGCTAGGGCATCAACACACAAATGCTTCACTCTGCAAAACATTTTGATTCCCGGGAGTTTGATGCTTATTCCAGTGTGATGTTTCGAGACCTATCCTTACTCATTGGAATTTATCTATGGAAAAAGTGGACCCTTTTCATTTTTTGCCCCACCACTGAGAATTTCTAAACATATGCCTTGAAAGAAGGGCGATACCAATTTCCGCGTACCTTCATCACTGACACTGTTCTCTGTTTCTTCTGGGTCTTGGACTACCACGTCTTTCTTGCCACGCCTGCGACGGCCCCATCTTCTGCGGTAATATCTTCTGCGGTAATATCTTCTTCTTTTAAACCAACCTGGAGCCGCCTTTGCGTCTGCACCTGTAATTGACATGTGTAGAATGTTCAATTTTACAAGCATCAGGGCCGATAAATAGTGTTAAAAATATATTCAATTTAATTGATATTCACTAATGGTGTTGATTGCAAGGTTGGATTGTGAAATATGGCTAACTTTTAGTTTCTGAGGAGTTAGATCGGCCATGTAATTAATGCATGAATTTAATGTATGTTCCTACACATAGAAATGTTCCTACAACTGTTGTTGTTGCTGTTGTTGTTCGTAGTGTATCATCCGAAAATTTTGATTCTTTGCGCCTCTATGTGGTCATGCCTGGTATCGGCCTTGACAAGTATTAATTTTAGCGGCACGCTGGTGAAAGGGGTGGAGGGACAGAGATCAAGCATGCCTCATCTCCTACAGAAAGACACCAAGATTCACATAAGAATTTAAAAAAATTACTTTCCAAGGAGGGGAAAGCAGTTTAAAAGTGCTTCAATGTAATTAAACGACCTACAGCTTAATATGATCCGGAACAACCAAACATTACGGAAAACATCCCAGAGAAATCTGAATAACTTTCGTTTTTTGCAGCTTATTTATAAAATCTTTTGGTTGAAATGATTGATATCTGCCAAGAAATAACACAATTAAATAAAGGATCCACACCGGATGCTTCGAAAAGCAACATTATGACCAAAAACTTTGCAAAAAATTCTGTTTAATTGAGACAAAGAGATGATGACGGTGAGGATGACGATGATGACCAATGATTGTAATATGGCGCTGCTGCATAAGGGCCATACCACTCCACGTACCTTCATCACTTTCCTCTGTTTCTGCAGGGTCTTGGTCCTGCACTTCTTCTACGTCACTTGGCTCCTCCTCCTCAGGGTCTTCCAATTCCTCATCATCTTCCTCAACAGTCTGGATTGGCTCCTTTTCCTCTGTTGTGGTTGCTTCTTCGTTAGTGCTGGTCTTTTCCGCATCTATGAACATCACAGTTATATTTCAGCATTTATGCTTCTGAGAAGGAAAATACATTTATTTCTGCCAAGGAAGTATCGTTCTTTCAATTTCTTAATGTTAGCTCCTCCCTAATAGTAAGCAATGTTTTCCTCTGCAAAACAAGAGCTGCGGCAATCAAGCACGACTGCGGCGTCTTGCCACCTACGCTGTAAACAAAGTAATGCAGATTCGAGTGCAACGCGTATTTTGTTTTCGAACTCATCCTGTCGGAATCTGCAAGTGTAGATTTCTCTAGATATAACAGGGGGGGGGGGGGACTACCAGAACCCGCAAACCCGTACTGAAGTATGCAAAACCCGTAAACTCGGGGGCAAAAAACCAAAACCCAAAACTAAATTTTTGAACGGTTCTCAAGTCTTCGATTTTTCCCTACATTTTCGTTTTCACTGACCATGTAATTTTCAGTATTGTAAAGCCGATATTTCAATCTCGGTTAACCATCGTTATTCTTCTTAAATTTTGTTAGTAGGTTTTTACCTTTATATAAATGTATGTTTAGAAGATCACAAGAAAGTGAACTGAATGACTTCGAAAATCTGAAAACATTGGAAATTAAACTCGACACCTGAGGGCTGAAATTGGCCAGTCAGTAACCCGTGAAAGTCCAGACCCCTGTCCAGTAAAAACATCCATGTTAAAGCCACCACTTTAAACAAGCTCTGGGTTAAAATTTTGGAAGAAAACTTTGCAAATTAGTTGAAAAATACAATAAGCTGGACGGAGAAATGGTTCGAAGAGCAAGCTGCTAAAAGTACGTAATTTAAATGACTTTGAGTGGTAAAAGCCTTCACGAGAAACTGCAGCAACTACATCTGTGGAAACTTTAATTTAGCATTTGTATAAGATGCTGGTGCAGATACACAGAAAGATATACCTGGAATGAAAGAAAAAATTTCATACCTTTGCATAAGACGATGCCTGAGAGACCAATCAACAAAAGTAACGCAAAGACCTTCATTTTGTAAACAGATCTTCACACGCCTGAAACAGAAAATTCAAAACATATGAGGCACGGTAAGAACGAAAAAAAGTAAGAGTACTCTCACAAAATACTGGCAAAACTTGCAAACGGCAAAGATATGACGTTACCAAGCTCTTTCCAATCTCCACGAATTTCAAATTGTGCCGTTCGGAGTGTGACGGCGGTTAGATTCGAGCGGCCAAACAACAAGAAAACGACAAAGATTCATTTTCCAAGCGTTTTATAAAAATCCAATGAAATGACTCCAAGCGGAACCATTTGGGAAAATTAACCAATAAGAAATAAGAAAAACAGGAAAGTGACAAACGTGAGAATATCATGGATGTATGCAAAGAAAACGAGAAAAACAACTGGTCACTTACAAATAGTAAATGCCGCCGAAAAGGAATAGAGTCAAGCAAAGACGTAAGCAGAACTGAAACTATGGAATAAAAGTTGGTCATGAGCTGAAACGAAAAGCGGCTTGAATAGTGAAAGGTGGTTGTGTATAAGTTCAAAAAACAAAAATAAGGTAAGTTGGCTCGCTTCTGATACAAATTTCAAACTGCTACGCACTGGGTGTCCTATCGCTCATGATAATGCACAGAAATTTACTTTAAGATCATCAAGGCACTTACTTACCTTTTTCTCTTTCGATGCTTGGCTTCCACGAGAGGAGGCTTCTGCGACAAAACTCACCGATGGTTCTCCATTTATAGGATTTCGAAACATTCCGTAAACAGCAGAGGTGCTCCACTCCAAGTAAGACATCCCCTGTTGCTACGTGAAAGGGAATTATAACCAAGCTGTTTCTTTGTCTAAATACCTATTTGCTCGCAATTTATGGGATTTTGGAACTTTTTAACAACAGCGGTCCCCCAAATATGGTCTCCACATGGCATCTATCACTTAAGCTACGCGTGGATCCCAAAATTGCACATCGCGTGGGCTGGAATGAGGTATCTCCTGATGTGACCAAAAAAGGGCATTACAATTCAATAGCTTTACTTTTGTGTTCAAGCTTACTTGCTCTTCATTTATTGCATTCGAAACGCCCAATTATGATATGCCCCAACGTGCCACCACCAAGGCATAGTAACGTATTACATAACCATGGATTTCAAATTGTATGCATTGCCCAATGATTTAACGGGACAGGGCGACAGTCACGTTTGTGGCTTTCATTGGTGCATGTTGGGTATTTTACAAACAATGGCGAAGAAGGAAAAACATGTTTACTTCATTTTGAGGAAGTGATGTGAAGGAATTTAAATAAGGTCAACGCTTGGGTCATTTCTGATAATCTGAAGTCTGTTGACGAAGAGCACAATAGGAGAGAATTAAGACCATTTGCTGCCATGTTGCCACCATACCATAATTTCCTTCTCGAAACTTCTCGAAAGTACCACCAGTAAATGGTGCGTTCCGATCATAGTAAATGGTGCGTTCTATGGAAAGCATTCTGGAACGCCATATCACACGCAGGGAAAGCAGGAAATAGTTCCTGCTAACGATTCAGGTCACCTTTGTCGTCCATTGCGCGGCGCAAATGAAATTGTCTTGTTTGTGACTTGAGCATCAACACTTGAACGTCATGACAAGGGTTCGGCAACTCGATCAGGTTTTCTCTTCTCTTGACGCTAAGAAAAAACGTTGACCAATAGCGCCTTCCAGGGTGGCAACTTCCATATATGGAGCGGCGGGGTGTGCCGCCCATTAGGATGGGTTTAGAACCTTGAAAATCCTTAAATATGGGACTCAGAATTTAAATTTTCCACCAGAAGCGAGTAGCTTTTTGACTTGCAACGAAAACATTTATCGAGTTTTGCATTTGCAACGTTAGATTTTCACGGTTTTAACTATGAAAGTTAAGTCTTGATTTCAGAGAAGTTCGACAAGTTCGACAGGCTTTTTCTCTCAAAAATTCTTAAAAAATGGGTATGAATATCGACCAGAAATCCTCAAAAATGGGTCTTCGTATGAAATAAGCAAAATACACTGAAAATACCTAGATAGCGTTTAGTTGTCCGACATGTCTCTAAAAACATCCGATATTCCATGAAAATGATCGAAATTTCTTGTCCGAAAATATTTTGTCTGAAATTACTTCGTCCAAAATTTTGGGATTATAATATATACGCTGTAAGATCAAATGCAAGAATATCCGATTAAATGAATGAATGAACGAATCAGTGGCAGACTGGGTCACTGGGAAACTGGGAAATTTCCCGGTGCGCCCTTTTCAAAGACAATAATCTCTTTCCATTCAGAGCCTTTTAGTTGCAAAATATGTTTGAAGGGGTCCCACTGGCATGGAAATTTATGCCTTCTTAACAAATTTCATGCTGAGCTGTATATGCTAAAACTGTCTGTTCGCTTCCCTCGTATGCATTGAACTACCATTTAATCACGTGACTTCGATTTATATTTTTCGCGCGCAAACCGAGAACGAGATTATGACGCCATTCTCAAACTTTTATTCCTTCGGCGAAAGAAACGTTACTTCGCATATAAATGAAGTAAATATCTAGAGTGCACAGAGACCAAAATATCATATTTTGTAACAAAACCGCTCTTCGTGAGGATGAGCTGCGAAGATTCTTTGTCTCAGTCTATGTTGGCAACTGAAGTTGTGAAGGATAGGCCATTCTTTTCAAATCTTGATGTATCGTCTCTTCTCGATGAAATTGAAGCCCTCCAAAAGGGCTTGGAAGCTTATGTTTCCAAGAAAGGTAAAATATACAAGTGTTTTAATTATGCTTTGTTTCACACTAAATGTTTGTTCGGTGTTACAAAGAAATATTGTTCAATTGAACTTAGTTGTCGTAAGTTTTAGCTAGACCACAAAGCACAAAGACTGTGTGCTCCTTGGCCTAAAGTCTTCAAACCCGTTTGCAAACTTGTTACGGTTCAAGAGCGTTCACACTGCACCAGCAGACAATTTTGTATGAAGACAGGAGGCTGCTGTTACGGATCCACAGCTTTACAATACCGGTACAGATTTTTGATCCGTCATAAAGTTTTTACGGAACAGGAAAGTCCACATTGCTCTAACAAGGGCAGATTTTGTAATACACTAGCATCAGCTGCCTTGGTTAACACCTCAATTCAAAACGATTAGCGACTGCAGACAAAAGAATTCTCTCAGCCGGTAAATAAAAAAACACAGCCGCAAAAGTTGCCTCAAGAACAGTGGGGCAAACTCTCGCCTTTTGCAAGCGAACTGCGGTATTTAAGACAAGTTAATATGCACAAAAGCGAAGTTAGGGAAGTTATGTATTTATGTACAAGGGAAGTAAGAGAAGTTATGTACAAGAGAAGTAAGAGAAGTTGTGTATTTAATAGAAAGCTGATTTTCCTTCGTGGAGGATGGCAGTCGCCCCCACTTGCCGCCCCCTTAAATCTGCCACTGTAATACTTTCTGTTATGTTTTAGCTTCCAGTCCCTTAACGATGTCATCACTGAAACCAACTTTGGACAAAATCAAAATAAGCCTGACAAAAGTCAATCAGGAATTAACGAAAGAGAAAAAGTCACTATCGGATTTAAAAATTTCCTTTTCTCAGTCACTGTCACAATTAGACACTGGCTCATCACAAAGTGAATTGAAAATAAGAGCAGCGCAACTTGTCCCAGAACAAAAGAGACTTTTAGGAGCACTCAAGGTGCAGAAAACTCTGATGGCAAAAATTAAAGACAAAAAAGATGATAATTTTAGTGACACAAATGAATCTTTCGTTGTGACAGAAAGCAGAACCTTGGTACAACAGGCAAATGCTTCTGTAACAGTTCAAGGAAAGGAGGGCCAAAAGGATTCTATTGCAAAAGCGAAATTTTTCAGCTCTACATGTGCGAAATTCAAGGAGAGTGAAGGAGCTCCAATGGTCATTCAGGGATTTGAGAGCCAGACGAAGTCTCTCGTGCCAGCAAAAGTGGTCCACTATACAGAGCCTCGAAATGCAAAATCGACCAGACAGTTCTCGCAGATTCTGGAAAACCTGTCTAAAGCCATTGCTAAAAACAACCCGCAACAAGTGCAAAAGGCAATTGCATCAGTGCAAACAGTGAAAGGATCTAAAGTGGAAAACTTTTCGGCTGGAAACAACGATGCAAAAACAACACAAGCTGTCCCATCGTCGGTTGCTACGCCTGTCCCATTACTCATTGCAAAATATGGCGGACAGGACTCAAGGAATCCAGCGTCAGCAGTCGAAATAACAGGCCTGAAGCAAAGCATGATGCCTAAAATCGCAGACGTGCCTCAAAGAATTGAAGTTGCCCCAAAGCAGGCAGTTGTTCCACAGGGTTCGACAACAAATAAAGTCACGTTGCCTGGAAGTGACAAATCATTCGTTGCCAATGTTAAGGTATGTGCGGAGGGGCAGTACGCAGGGTCTACTGGAGTACAATAGGTAGGCAGGGGTTACAATAGATGTTGTTAATAGACCCTGAAATGATAAGTCAACATTCGCTATGTCAAGGAGGGTAGCTTGAGCAATGTGAGTGATAGCGAGAGGAAAACTCTCAACAAAGATTTCGGCAAAATCATCCAAATTTTTAAACCTATCCGTTTTACCCCAAAGTTAGCTACCCATTTTACCAAAGTAGACCCGACCATGGGAGATGGGGGAACATAACGCCCAACAGGGTACCATTATCGCCAGTTTTAGAATAACTTCGGGCCATGGCTTTGCAATCCCCGCAAAGTCCGGCGGCATCGAAATAGGTTATCATTCCAGCTATTTTTGCTACAATATCTGATTTCTGCAAATAACAATGTCCGCCAAAAACTGTAGAAAAACTGTAAATCCCTGATTGATAAAGTTAGAAATGGCTACTTCCTTAGCAGTCTGGTGAAAAACTCGCTTTTCAAAAACAAGACTTCATGTTCATCTTTCCTATTATGGGGACATTTTCAAAGACGAAATTCTCTCAAACTTCACTTCGCTCTTTGTTAAAATCTCATAAATATAGGGGCTGTGTTGTGTGTGAAAAATTTGAGAGTAATCTGATACTGTACGAACAAATTGTCCATACGCTGCTTTTTCCCCTTGATCCCATTATTTACCACATGGCATGTGCTTGATTTATGTGTCCTGTTGCCAATGACATAACATAATCTTTTCAGAATTACATTTTTTGCAGCAAGAAACACAGAAAATGAAGCCAACAGGGAGGAAAAAACAACCAAGGAAAGAAACATCCGGTAGGGAAAATCCACGGGGGGGTTCTCGGCTAAATTTCGGGCAGGGGTGTGCCGCACACTGTTTCAAAATAGCACCGTTGGCTAGACCAATTTTTCTGAAAATGATACCCTTGACTAGACTAATTTCTACATCAAAGTGCCATGAATTGGCATTTTCGAGGCAAAACTTGCCAAATTTTTGCATTCTAAGGACCAAAATTTGAAAAAAATTGGGTTTCTTTACAGGAATTACTGAAGTTTGACATTTCTTTGACCAAAATTGCCAAAAAGTATACCCTTGCCCAGACTAAACGGGCGAAAATTGGCAAAAAGTATACCCTTGGCTAGACTAAATGGACTGAAATTGGCAAAAAGTATACCCTTGGCTAGACTAGAAGGTTTGAAAAAGCATACCCTTGCGGGCGGCACATCCCCAGGTACCTTTACTATGGAAGAACCCCCCCCCCCGTGGGAAAATCATCCTTGTCAAAATTTGACGAAATTCTTAGAGCCTCTGTTATCTGAAGTTTCTTCCTTCCTCTGTCAAAAGTTTGCAGATTTCTTCGTTAGATATCAGTTTGGACACTACATTTTTACAAAAGTAAAGATACTGCTGCGAAAAAATATCCAGTTCGATACCATCCTAATACAACTTTGCAGACAGTTCCACTACTTTTCACGTTTACCGGCGGATTTTTAAGGCATCGGCATAAGCTCCCAGTCCTTGGCTCTTGGGTTCACAAAGTGACAACAAGGCAATCTTTTGTGACATAAAGCAAGGTTATACAGGAAAAGTGCAGGAAGATGTTATGACGGTTTTACCTTAATTTAAGGCAATTTTTCGGAAATGCTTTGGCGGTTTTCCGGTTCCTGATACCATACGACCCCGATACAAGCGCTTTTAAGTTATCTCATAAAATGTTGATGTCAAATCTACCGAATATGTATCTCAATGCCATTACTGAAGCAATCCCAAAAGTTAGATAAACAACACACAGTTTCAGATGCAGAGGTTGTATTTCCCAGTAAAACTGTGTCAAACAGGCATTATTGATCGTAAGATCTCAAGATAAGAGGAGGCCGCAAATTGGGAGGAATTTGAGTTTCGAGCTAAGAAAATGGGCTTAATCTCAAGGGAATTCTAGGAACTTCCCTGTTTCAAACCATAGTGATGTTCGCACAGTTTGAAACAAAAACTTACTAGGATTCCGAAGGGCAAAACCCTTATTGGCTCAAAACTCCAATTCCTCTTAATTTTCAAATCCGCTCTCTGAAATTTCTTAAATGATGCCTGTTCGACAATACTTTGATACAAAATACAAACTTTACACCTAAAAACATTTTTGTCCATCGATTCATTGGGAGCACTTTACAAGTATTAGAGTAGTAACAATTTCATTACTTTTTTAGCACCTGCAAAGAAAGCTGCAATTGGTCAAAAGTCTGTGGCCAGAAAAAATAAAAAGTAGGTTTCGTTTGTTTAGAAATATTTCTATATTTTCAAATTTAATCATCAGGCTGCTTAAACAATTTATGTTCGGGTACCTGAATACTGGAATTGTGGAGAGAAATCAAATTCTATCAAATTATTCTGCAAGAAAGTTGGAACAGAGCACTTTGTTATTCTCCATAAAAACTTCGAAAAATATCCAAGTTTTTGGTTTCTGTACTAAAATTTTCTCAACTTCTGTCACATTTTTCGTGCAACGATCAAGGTTTGTACTGCCGCAGATATGATTCTTCACATTTGAAAAAATATTTTGCAAGATACTGTAAATAATCTTCTATTGTGCTAGACAATTTTGGCGAATGTTTTACATTTAAGCGAATGTAACTCAAGCAGAAGCACGTTCCAGGAAATCCCCCTTAGACCCTGGAGCAAATTGCCCCTCCAGCTCCCCTTTCGGTGGTCCTGAGTGGTGAAGTCACGCGGGGGGGGGGGGGGGGAGAATTCACTTAAAGGGCACTTTTTCTTTAAGCTTAAGGAGCATTTCCTGAGAAGTTTTTCTTGAACATATTACAAGACTATTCGCCCTTAACTTTGCCATTGACGAGCTATTTTCTTGTCAAAAATGGGTATATAATAAAAATGCCAATAACTGATTACCTCCTTTCAGGAACCCAAAGCAAGGCATTACAAGTTTAATCCAAGAAATGAAAATGGTTGGAAAGGAGGATGATAACACAACTGATGCACTTCCATCCCTTTGTCCACCATCTCCTAAAAGAGACTCAACAGTCACTGATGTGTCATTGCTTAAATTTGTAGTTACAATGAAGGATGAAGAATTTCTGAAATCATCAAGTTTCCTACCTAAAGACTTCTGGGAGAAGAACTTTGATGAAATAACTGTTGATAAGAAGTTCCTGAATAATATCTCTTTTGATGAATGGTGATATTTTGTGTGGTAATAGGATATAGTTCCTTGTTTTCTTTTATCAAATACACTGAGGAAGGGCGGAAAAGTGTTGAAATCCTAGGACTAAGGATTCAGAAAATGTCCTGCAGAAAATACTGTGTTGATCTGCATCTGATCGGTAAAGGAAAAGGTTTGAAGTCAGAACTTAAAAGAATGTCAAACTTCTCTGAAGACAGTCTTTACTTGGTACTCTCAAGATTAATTTTCCACACAGATCATAAGGCTCCTTTTCAGTGTCAGGCTCCTGCTTTTATCAAGTTACAGTAAGTATTTCAACTATCTGAAAGCGATGTGCAGCAATCAGCAATGCTAATCATCAAGCTGAATAAGTCACTGAGAGTCTTGTGACTTTTTCTTGAAAAGCTTGCCATTCCAGCCAATCATGTCTCTCTGCCCATCAAAGAAATTGATATACATTCTATGAAAAGGAGAGAATTTTGTTCTAAATGGCAGTGTAAACTGGAGAGATTTTTAGAGATTTTAAACACAAGATCAAAGAAAATTTCTTCAAAAATGTACAGAGAGGAAGATGATGTATATGTGTACTATTGACAGCGCACACCCTCTCTTATACCTGATTGGGTATTTTTCACATCCATGAAGGTACAAATTAGCTATATTTAAACATCTTCAAGAATTTCTGTTTTCTTCTATGAATACCTGTCTTTTTTGACACGTTTGGAGGGACCATTTATGGAAACAAGGTCACTTTGACCTTTTACTGCTATCACTGCCATTTTAATTAACGTGTTTTTAGATTGAATGTTTTTAATTCTGAGCATGAGAACCTTGAAAGCAAGACTTAGTCAATAGTTTCTTCCCCAAGGTTATCACACCCTGCTCTTAATAACTCAAGTACTGTTATCTGGTGCCATGAATTTCTGGAATTTCTTGAAACCATGCAATTTGGGCAAAGAATCTAGCAACTTTGAAAATTTGATGACACAGGACTGAGATTTGATACAATGGGACTAGGAATGTTCATCCTAGAACAATAGACAGGGACTCTGTTATCTGAAGATTGTCACAAATTTCCAAAACAGATGATTAGGAAGATAGAACTTTGGTCCCCTTTAGAGCCTTTGCATAAGTTTGAAAACATGCAGTTCCAAAAATTTATTCTCTCTCTATATATATATTGCAAACTATGGCATCAGTTTCACTTAGCAAACTACTGAGTGTGTTTGGAGCATGCTTCAAGCTTAATACCATCTTGTTTTGAGAAAATTTGGGTGTGTTTGAGAGCTTGATTCAAGTAAGAATTTTGCACCACTTGGGCTAGCTTGCAGCATGTCTCTTTTGCATTGGAAGGCAAACTCAATCAAGCTTGATTGTAGTATGTTTGAGAATAACTTTGGCATGTGATTCTTGTCAAGCTGTATCATATCAAGTTCTAATCATACCTGCAAACTGGCCAAAATTGTGTCAACATACTCATTTCAAACTCCTTCACATCAAAATCATGCTTCTATCCAGCTTGCGCAAGCTTGTGTCAAGTTAAACTTTTTCTCAAGGGTTACCCACTGTCATTTCTAGAAACAAAGCATACCTGTCCCTGGGTACTTTGATAGTTCTTTCAAGGAATTCTGTGATGACAGTGGTATGGCTTCTGTTGAGCTCTTCATTTATCATTCCAATGCTAGTGAGCTTTACACTGGCACATGGCTCTATTGTGCCTGCCATTGTCATTTCAACACCTGGGATACACTGCACCATCACATACTGCAAGAAATAATTTGCAACTATCATTTTCTCCAATAAGCAACTAATCTGTGCCACACAAGCTTGTTTAAAGAATAGAAAGATTCACTGCAGTTTTGTCTTTTCCAATTCAACTTCAAAAATTCTTCAAAAATTGCAAACAAATAACTCAGCTGCAAAAAATACCAATAATACCAAGGTGAAAGAAAACATTATGGAAACTCAATATGTTAAAATGGAACAAAGAAACAAGTTCCATTAGAATATCCCCTTATGTCCATCTATTGGCTGTCTGAATACCATATTGTTTTTCTTGAGTTTGCACCAGTCTGTGGATCTCTACTGTGCACCGTTCAACTGGCATGTTTTGCGGACTTGGACAGGTGCCAGCAAGGGGCGGACAACAAACCACCGACCCCGCTCTTCTGCCCCTCTGGAAAAAATGTTGATAATAACACCAGGGTTAAACCTTGGATGCCAGACTGATAACTTTGCCAAGTGTGCGCGGAAGATGCACGCCTGGCCACTGTTTTTAAACAATGAACTATTCTTCTTCCTAGAACTGCACGCAGAAGATCTTCCGCACGCACAACATAGTTAGCAGTCTGGCTTGGATGGATTCATGGTAATAATATCACAATATAAGTTATTTTTGGCTTGCACTTTTTTGTTTTCAAGGATCTGGTTTTCCCTGTGATTTTTGATCGTAAAATTAAGAAATGATGGATGGCTAAGATATGCTTTGCATGATGGCCTAACAACATCACAGCCTGAATAACTGATTTACATGCAGACATGTAAATACAGGGGGCCATGCCAAATGAAGTCTTTTGATTTCTTACCTTTTCTGGCTTTTTAAGAAGACTTGCAATTAACAGAGTCGCCTCTACCATCCATCCTTCTGGAAATGCATCTTCGGCCAAATTAGTTTCAACCACAAAGGTAGGCATACTGTCTGTGCAGCGCACGTGAACAACCTTCCTGCAGCAACTTTTGGAATGCTTTGCAATAGCTTCACTTATCTTATCTTATTGAATTGAATTTATGTTGTTGTTGTCGCAGGTTTGCAACAACAGCAACTATTTTCTATTGTGATTCAGTTAAGTGATTCAGTGATTAATTCAAATGATTTAGTGATTCATATGATCATGTGATTAGGTTTGTCAGCCTCATTTCAAAATGGGGCGGGATATTTTGTCCTTTGTCTTTTCCACTTTGGCGAAAGGTGTCGTTCGATTTGCCACGTAAAACTTTTGAACATTTGGCAAAGATAGCAACATCAGAATGGCTTTGAGAACAGCAACGAGAAGTGTGATCAAAGATCTAACTTCAAGAAATGTCCCTGCAGGTAAAAAATGGTTGTTATGACTCCAACGTTCGTTTTTCTTTGCTTCTATTTCTGAGGTCTCGATGGGCCTAAAATGAGCAAGGCAGCATGCTGCAGTTGAATTTAGACCACAAACAACCGCAAAGACCTTTGATAAGATCACAAAAGCTGCGGTCATTTCCAACACTCAACTGTACTTTGTAACTTTTGAGTAAGATTGCATGATTAACAAATTTGTTTCTCACAAAGTTTTTGTGTAGAAGACAATATTAGCCAGCAGGGGGAGGCTTCATGTTGGGAGGGGGTGGTGCTAGAACCTGCAAACATTGATGCAACTTTGTAAAGGCTCACATGTTCAGTTCAAATGTGCAAACAAATACAGTAATCCTGCAAGCAAAAATGTGCTAAAGGTTGCATTGTTGCCTGAAGTAAGGGTTATTCGATAAAAAATTCCAGATCTTCCATTGTTGCTTGAAACTGCAAAAGAGGGAGGAGGCAGTAACCTAGGCTGCATAATGCTTGAAAAGGAACATAAAATTCTTGAATAAAGTTTTTGACAGCATAAAGGTTTATTTTCAGTGATGATACAGCTTAATCTCATCTCATTCATAGCCAGACTGGAATTGGCATATGTTACACCACACTTATGTGGCGGACAGCGCCACTCTAAACAATAGAAATGCCAATAGAACAAAAGAAATTGGCATATGTATGTGGCGTACGGCATATATGAATTCCACTAAGGACTCATAGAAAGGTTGTTGGATGCTACTTTTATCCAAGAAAAAATTTGGGAAATTCTATCACGGAAAAATCATCTCAGTCCCAAGTGTTGGGGAGTGAGGGAGTCTGACAGTTTGCAGCCTCAAAAGAAATAGAAATAGGAGCTCTTTCATGTAAGACCCCTAGTCAGTTATTTCCAAATCTTTTATGACCTGCTATGACACAATGCCCCATCTTTACTTCAATCAAGGCCTGGGTGGAGTAAGCCTAGAAATTTAGAATGCTTTTGGAATCATTTTATCATTATTGTACTGTATCTCTTTTACAGGCACAACACTTATCACAAAATGCTTTGCAAGTACAGATTCCCCCAAGGTACTAGTGTATAAAGTTTTCATCTTCAGATGCATATATAAAGGAACTTTGGAGCCTACTTTGAATTTTTGAAAGCTTTATAATTCCTTGCAAGGACATTTCAAATAATAAGTTTCAAATAAATTGAAACATTAATGTACGTGCAAGAGGCATATACAGAAGGTGAAATTTCATTTGTATATTTCAATTTGTAAGGAGGAATCAACACAAGAAAACAAGTTTTTAGATCATCTTCAGGGCAATTGCCAGTCCTAGCAATATGGGATTGATTTAGAAATGAATTTGAAGCTGGAAATGCAGTGGCAGAGCCAGGGAGTGTTCGTATGAGGGGATAAATACAACACCCCACAATTTCAAATATCTGCCAATTTCAATCATAACAATTGAAAAATGTAATAAAGATGTCTAGCATTTTATGATACCCCCAGCTGGAGTAATCATGGACATGTACCGCATCACTATTTTTGTCTGGCTTTGCCATTGTGGAAAGGTATACCCAGTCATTTCTGCATTATATTTGCTTGTGAATAAAGCCTCCAGTCAAATAGAGACAGCCCCAATGCAGCCTCATTTGAGGCCATTGATGATTTACAGGTGGAATCCTCACTTTACAAACAAGATTCTGTATAATTCACAAGTGAGCAAGTGATCAGTACAGACTTTATTTCTAGTTCTGATGTGTAAAAGATTTATCATCTCATCGAAAATTAAAACATTTGAATGTTTCGTTCTTTGCAAGAAAACAACGCAATTGAAGAAAATGCTAACTTCACCTGATTTGGAATTCTTGATGGAAGCCCATAATGGTCTTGCAGCAAAGATTGTACAAAATGCAGGTAAGATTCCTCATGAAAAGTTTCCTGCAGTGCAGTTTTTGTATTTTCCTTTCAATTTCATCAATATTCTCAGCTAATATCCTAGTCCTCGTGAATAGTTATTTCCCAAAAATAGCATATCCACACTGTAACCATCAACATCCCATAGTTATGACCCAAAGTTTGTAAATTGCTACAATTAACTAAAGTTTGTAATTAACTAAGCATTCGTAATGATGTTTCACATACATACAACACATTTTGAAAACAAGAAAAATGCAACAAACCCAAAATTTTAGATAGGTATTCACATGATATTGGCACAGTTTTGAAACAACTGAAAATCTGATGATATAAATCACTTTGCAATATTGGTGGCAATGAGGCTAGATGTAAACTACAAAATCGTTTGTAGACTGAAAAGTTGATCAGCGTCATTTTTAAGATTTTGAAAAAATATTCTAATTTCATCCCTTTCCAGTGTTCACACAACTTTGTTTTCAAACTGTTTTGGTTAGCATTATGTTTTCAAATGTTGCCTTTCCAAATTCTGCCAGCAAAGAATTGCTGGTTCCTATCCCTTAACAAATTTATGTCATTTTCAAAATGGGCTGATTTTGTATGAACATAGTCTAATTCATCTGGAAAAATGTCTTTTGTTGATTAGGTTTCAAGGGTATCTGGGGCAGTGGCTTGTCAATATCAGCATCCTTAGGAGTTAGAGACAGCAATGAAGCGTCGTGGACTCAAGTGCTTGACGTATTGGAATATATGAGTGATGTTACAGACATTCCAATCCTTCTTGATGCTGATACAGGATATGGTAATTTCAATAATGCTAGGAGGCTCGTGAGGAAATTGGAAGAACGTGGAGTTGCAGGAGCATGTATGGAAGATAAATTATTTCCCAAGACGAACTCTTTGCTTGATGGAAGAGCACAACCTTTAGCTGATGTGGAAGAATTTGCCTTGAAGATAAAAGCTTGCAAAGGTTACTTTGCTCTTTTCATTCATCTTTAAAATCAAATATCTTTTTATAAGTCTTCTGAAGTCTTAACAGAAGTCATAAGGAGAGCATCTTCGAGAAAATATCTCCAAAAATGGAGTTTATTCCACCACAGTTAACTCTCTTATGCCACGCAAGTGTATAATTTCTCTTGGGCACTTGAGGTTATGTCAATCTGCCGCCACCCGTTGGGATTAAAATGGCGCTTTCACAGGAGAAGTACAAACAGAGGGAAATCTAGCCTGCGTGCAGACTCTACTGATTCACTGAAGAGAAGTGAGGTTTCTCCTCCAGTAGAGTCTGCGAATCAGCTACACAAAGTGCGTCTTCAATCACGTGTGGTTTCCAGGCTCGAGGAACCAAACTTCATTGGTGGAAAGAGATCTCTAGTGTTCTCTTTCAGTTTACTTGATCGATAAACGTCGTAGAGGAATTTTCGTAATTATTCTTATTGAAGTAGA
Organism: Aurelia sp. 3 sensu Dawson et al. (2005); assembly: GCA_964020215.1. Taxonomy (NCBI): domain Eukaryota; kingdom Metazoa; phylum Cnidaria; class Scyphozoa; order Semaeostomeae; family Ulmaridae; genus Aurelia; species Aurelia sp. 3 sensu Dawson et al. (2005). The sequence continues at coordinate 18,600,918 of OZ026584.1, forward strand.
TTCAGTGGGTTGGCCATAAGTTGGATTGAAAATAAGGTACTATTTCTATGAATTAAAACACACTCAAACAATAGGTTTTGTTTGGCTAAGTTAGTTTTTTCATACGCCAATTAAATCAAAATATGCCTTAGAGGAGACACCTCTCTGAAAAGAAGCCAGTTGAGTCTGCACGCAGGCTACGTTTTATAGGTTATAAATTTTATTCGTATGAATATAAAATATCTATTTGTTCACTCACCGGTATTAGCAACACAGTCCCCCCCATGCTGGTCCTTGCCACATGATTTCCCGTGCCTTTTTGCGGTGGCTTAGGTCTTTATACTAACAAGAAACTAGTTGAGTCTGCACGCAGGCTAAGGGAACTCAAGTTTATTTATCGCGTACGAAATGATAGATTAGGATAGGAATAACTCGATTTACAAAACGTCAATCTTTTTTCTAAATTCAGCGTTTCCTACGGCCCAATGCCATGAGCTGACAAAGTTTCTTGCAAATACAAGGCGTATAGTCAAACTTATGCTCATTTTCTCTTGTTTAGACCATCAACGTGATCCAGACTTCTGCATCGTTGCCAGAGTTGAAGCATTTATCGCTGGATGGGGTCTGGATGAAGTTTTGAAGAGAGCTCATGCCTACAGGGATGCAGGGGCCGATGCCATTCTGATGCATAGTAAGAGAAGTGATGCCAATGAAATAGAAGCTTTTGTTAAAGCATGGGACAACAAGGTAAACAACGGAAACAGATCTAGTCTATGTTCAGAATTTACTTTCTACTACGAAGGAGAGCTAATGAGGATCTTCAAGTTTGTAGACTTTTATTGTGCACAAAAAGAAATGTAAGCCACCTTAACTTAAACATAAGTTCAAAACACAAAAACCAAGTAGTTCCTTCTTTCTTCTGTTCCTTATAACTCATTTTCAATTCCTCATAATCTTGGACGTTTCACTCCATTTTATGTCAACAAAATGTAAGAATATTTGCCCCTGAATCCAGGCCGTGAACCCTTTATAACATTTGAGAAAACTTTAAAACAATTTTTTCACGTATATTTGGATATGTTTTGTTGATCCCCTGTTCTATCAAATCCAATGACCCGAAACTTGCGTAAAACTGACGCATTTTTATTGCAGTGTCCAGTGGTCATCGTGCCTACAAAATACTACAAGACACCTACAGATACGTTTAGAGACTGGAAGGTATCAACAGTCATTTGGGCCAATCATAACGTACGCTCAGCTATTACAGCCATGCAGAACACAACGAATACTATTTTCAAGGAGCAATCACTGGTTAATGTAGAACCACACGTATGTTTTGCTATTTATAATCGTTATTATTTTCATTGGATTTTTATTTGAGAATGATATGAGGTTATTCAAACTGCCTGAAAAAACAAGGACAGATTTTGTAATACAATAGCTACAGTTGCTTTAATTGACACTTCAATGCAAAGTAATTAGTGACTGCAGACTGATGAAATTCTCTCAACCGGTAAATCAAAACAAACACGGCCGCGAAAGTTGCCCCAAAACCAGTAGGGTTAACTCTCGCCTTATACAAACAAAAGAGGGGTGAATCTGAAGTTTTGTATCACAGATTTCGTCTATTTGATTCAGAAGGTGAGCAGAAGGCACTATAATTCTCAAGTATTTAGGGCTTAAATGAAACAACTGTCACATAGCTCCTGAATCAAATATGCAAAATCCGCGAGACAGAACTTTAGATTTACCTTTTTTCTTTCATTATAAGAACATAACTTCTCTTAAAAACCACCTTTTGCTTGCACAAGGCGAGACTTTTCCCAACTGGTTTGGAGCAACTTTTGCGGCCACGTTTGTTTGATTCATTGTTTGAGGGAGTTTCCTTTGTCTTCAGTCGCTAATTGCTTTGAATTGAGGTTTCAATTAAAGCAACTTTTGCAATTGTATTACAAAATCTGTCCTTGTTGTCTGAAAATCAGCTTGGCCAAAATGACAGCTCTCGATCCATAGTTCAGTATCTGAATTGATCCCCCCCCCCGAGGGGGCGGCTACTTGGTGTACGAACATACGGGGAGGAGTCGCTGAAATGTTTGAAAAAGCTACTCTGTCCCGGAGTCAAATTCTTGAAAATGGTACCCTTTCTCGGAGTAAGATTTTCTTAAACAATACCCTGTCCTTTAGTTTCTTGAAACAAAATTGTGCACTGCTAGAGCTGCTTTAGATCTAGATATGTGTAAGAAATCTATCAGAAAATGATAGATTCAATGATAGTCTCAATTTGTTCCTTACTTTGGGCGTGTTTTTCGAAAATCAGTCGGTAGGTTCTTATTTTCCAACACATTTTTTATAAGAAACTTGTTTATAAGAAACTGGTACTAAGATGGCCAAAATTTTATGAAACTCTAGTACTATGTTTGATAAGTATTAAGAAACTTTTAAAAGTGAGAAGTATGGATATCATAACAAATATATCGTTAATTTTCATTATTGAGTAATATTAACTAACCGTTTGCCGGTAACCGGTAGCCTTTTTTGAATGAATGTATGTGATTATCGGATTATAAGAACCCGGAAAGAAGTGGGAGTTAATGTTTATTCTCGCTTGATCTGATAAAATCTAGATGCTGATTCATTTCTTCTAACGGCATGAGACTTAGCTGCCTCGACGAACGTTTAGAAAACGTAAGAGATTTAGCTTTCTTGGGCATCTGTCACGAGTTCCACCGAAATAATTGTCATTACAGATTTCCAGAATGCAAGAAGCTCTTACACGGGTATTCCCTGGTATTCCTATTAGACTCTACAATAGTATGGTGGTGTTTGATACATGTATTGTTATGTAGCAAACTGAAGAATTTTACCCAGTACCTAAAGTGCAATTTGACTTCCTGCTTGCTTCTTAGAAACTGACATCAGCAGGGGTCGATAGGGATTGGCGGGGATATTTTGTGCTTTGTTGTCAGCAGGGGTCGGTAGGGATTGACGGGGATGTGTTTTGTTGTGTCATCGTAGGATTTCGAAGGAAGTTTTTTGTCTTGTTATGTCGAGTGCCATATTTCCTTGCCTTGAATGTTTCTTGAATATAGGCCACATCATGTCCAAGCAATTCACATTTGATTACTTCAAATGCACGTATTTTTTATAAGAAACTCGGACTCTCGGATCGCCAAAGAATTAAGAATCTCCAGCATGTTTGTTTAAGTACTTCAGTAATGTCTAAACATTGGAAATGTCTCAAAACGTTTTGTTTTGAAATTTTCACGAGGGCACAGAACCTTGACGATTTAAGAAACTTCCAGCGCTGGCTTGAATTGTTAGTTTCTTACAAAAAGAATACATGCCTTTCGAAATTTTCGAACGCATGCCCAACAATGTGAAGGTTTTTCATGAGCGCAACATTCGTCGATCTGGATTTGCTCGGCTCTTCCTAATTTGCGGTAATACATTGAAAGAAACGTGCACGATTTGCTGGTATTCCTTGGACCCCGTATACACTGCACCGGTAGAACTTTGCATCCGTAACAAACCTTTAACGGATCCAAGGGCGGCGCCACGGGGTGGATTGGGGTGGACATGTCCACCCCACTGATGTCCAAACCACTGTCCTCAGGCCGGTATTCATTCCTAAGCAAAAACGACGTGAGAATCGTTAGGTATACCTTCTGGCCATCAATTCTATCTCTTTTCCACCCCACTTTTTCTGGGCTGGCACCGCCCCTGAACGGATCTGCCTCCCATATACACTGTTTCTCTTTAACCATAACACTTTTTGCTCCTTTTTTCTACTGAACCATATCAGTACAGTATGCACTTGGTCTTATACATCATTCACAATACACGTTTTTTTTGTAAGAAACAGCTTATGAGAAATGGTATGCTCAGTTTTTCGAAAGTTAAGAAACCTTACCTGAATTTAGAATGCTGAGAAACTTTGTAGCTAATTCGCAGTTTTAATCTTCCCAGCTTCCCAGGCCATTCAAGTATTTTTGACACCGTACGGTAATAGCAACTGTTTGGGCATTATTTTGAGTGCTAATATATTCATTACTTGTTTTGGGACCTTACTAAGTAATTTGGAAGCCCTTGCTAACAAAACTAAATGAACTCTTCCGTAGTGGCATTGAAAATATAAGAAATACGTAAGAATTTTTTGGTAACAAAAAGCCCAAAAAGTTAAGAAACTTTCTAACAGCCTTGAACCCTAGTTTCTCATAAATGATAGGTGTAGTAAGATAAACTAGCTCAACTTTTGGCATTTTAAACTTTCGATATATATCATTGTTATATTTCTTGTTATTTTTCGTGTTCTAGGTTGCCACCGTAAAGGATATCTTTGCTCTACAAAACGACAAGGAACTTGTGGAAGCCGAGAAGATCTACCTTCCACAGAAGTAAAAGAAACTTGGTGCATAGAGAATCTTTTTAGCTACATAACTTTGATTTTCGCAAAGAAAGAAGATATTTACCTTCAACCAGAGACAGATCAATTTGTATCATTATCATAAAAATTTGGTTGGATTTTGTGGAGAGTAGTATATTTGGTGAGAATATTTTTACATAAGTAGGTACTAGATTAGGTAGCATAGTATAGAAAGAAACGTACAAATGTGTGCGAAATTGGCTAAATTGCAGAACAAGTTTTTATGGAACTAATTAGTAAAATGACAGGTGTTGGGTTACAAAAAAATGAACATTATATATTCTAATGTTATTAATGAGAATGGGAATAAATTAATCAAAAAAGAACAGTGTTGTTGATAACTGAGTGTTGCTTCTCTTGAGTACACTTATCTTTGTCAAGAAACTAAGGGTTTAACCCAATACTGAAAGTTTCTTAAATTATCAGATTTCGAGTGTGCAGAGTTTCTTGTGAGTCTCGTAAAGGATCCAGAACAGTCTTCATGCTGACTACCTGTTCCCTCGTGAGCAGTTCAAAACGAAGTTTTCCAAGGCCATACCTATGTTTAGACCCGATCAAGTGCCTCCTAAGTAATAGGATGCGGGAAAATGGGAAAATATATTAGAAAGGTGCCAAGGATTTTTTATTTCTATTTTGTGAGTCGTCGTGCACAGTTTACTTTTGTGAAGGAGCCCCTTTTCGTGCTCCTCCGCAAAAGTAAAGTGTGCACGCAGGCTGCTAATTTGCTAGCACTGGCGTTTTGCAACTTTTGTCGATCTGAAAGTCGAGTTTCTCATGTGAGGTCTTTATTGAAATCTTGTCATTTCGAGATTAGAGTTTAGCTTTTGGAAGTTTCTTTGTTATTTACTAGCAGCGGGTTTTCTTAAATTCCAGTTTCTTTATGAATGATGGATTAATGGTGATTGATCAAACCTACCAAACTATGTATGAAACAGCAGACTTCACAGAGACGAAAATATATTTTCTGATTAAAAACAAAATCTTTAAAACAGCAGGTCTGGGAGTCACCATGGCAAAAATGAAAATTCACCAATGAGAAGGAGAATCTGAAATCTGCCAAACCTTTTGCCTTCAGGAGCACAGATGCGCCTGACTTCCAAACCTACTCTTTTGAAAATTTCATAGTACTCCCCTCCAAAATTTATCAAATCAAGTTGAAAATAGGCAGACAGCTTGGAAGCATTTCAGAGTGTGTTTGATTGGTAATTCCAAACCTAACAAATTCCGAAAGTTGCAGACTTCACAGAGACGGTAATATATTCCTCAATCATGCACAAAAATCTTTAAAACAGCAGGTGTCGGAGTCACCATGGCAAAAATAGAAATTCACCAATGAAAACAAGGATCTCTCCAAAGGGTTCGAAGTGTTTCAGACCTTTTATTTGTAGGAGCACTTATGTTACGACTATCTAAACCTACTGTTTTGAAAATTTCACAGTACTCCCCAAATGATTTATCTAATCAAAATGAAGTGAAACTATGAACATAACGTTGAAGCATTTCAGTGTATTTGACTGGTAATTCTAAAATACCAAATTGTGAAACAGCAGACTTCACAGAGACGAAAATATATTTTCTGATTAAAGAAAGTCTTAAAACAGCAGGCGTCGGAGTCACCATGGCAAAAATGAAATCCACCAATGAAAGCGAGAACCTTTCCGAAGTCTGCTAAACCATATGCCTTTTGGAGCAACCCATGCTTTCCAAACCTACTATTTTGAGAATTTCAAAGTCATTCAAACACACAGAATTTGTACCATTCAAGAACACTCCCACAATTTGCCAAATCGCTTCTTCTGAAAATACTAAAGTTCCCTCTGACGGAGAGGCTGGCCTCTGGTCGTCCTTTCTTGGTGCCAGCGCCATCCCTCAAAACTGGTCAGGAAGCTGTGGAGGAGAACGAAAACAAGCCCCACCCCCTTCCCACAGCCACCCTATGGAATTCAATTTTCCACCGCAACGTCCATATCATATTTCCTACGCAGAGCCTCGTTACCGAGCAACAGAGTTATTTGGGCCTAAATAGCAAATGGCGGTTAGGCGAATACTTTCCTGCTACTTTTAAGGAAGAACAAGGTAAAACAAGATGGCAGAACAAGCACAAGGCTCAACTGATGTTGCTCACGAAGCTGCTTCTGATGAAAGTCTACTCAGCAAAAACAGCAGCAGCAAAGACCTGCATATGACAAATGCTCTGGTGAGAATTTTTTAGGTTGCCCCGCGCCGCGGAGCCTGGTTGGACAGAGAAAAATGTCCACACAGATAACTGGTCTATCTCATACATTTCCCTTACACACCACACATGGCTGGAAAGACCTGAATTATAGTATATTGATTTAAAGGTGGAAATGATAGACAATTGCTTGATTTTGAAGATAAAAGACACCTAAAAAAATTATGAAATATTTTTTATAAAATCTTGACACTGGAAGAGTAATAGAAGTGGTCCAACCAACTAGGTTTTTAATCAGAATAATAGACAAGTAATTAATGGATAAGAACTAAGAGGTATTTCATAGAGAGCCCTTGGAGCTAATTTTATTTGATTATTTAAAACTTCTGTGATCAGGCCAGACTGATAACTTTGCAAAGTGCGCGTGGGAGATGCGCGCCTGGCCATTGTTTTAAACAATAAACTATTGTTCTTCCTGGAATTGCGTGCGGAAGATCTTCCGCGCGCATGACATAGTTAGCAGTTTGGTGATCAGGAATGGTGGACTCTATGTTAATATCAAGTTCATCCATCCATGCTAGATATTTTGGACCAAGAATAGAAGAACAATAGAAAATGGTTGTACACATAATCTGCAAGTGTGTTTAAAGTTCTGTCATGATCTGTTTAATATAGATAGCTTGACTCTTAATTTTATTCCATTGAGAATTAATCATGCAAGATTCAAAGAATCTCTGGACCCTGTCAATCTCTGGACCCTGTCAATCTCTGGACCCTGTCAATCTCTGGACCCTGTCAATCTCTGGACCCTGTCAATTTTTATTGAAATATGATATGTCATAAACAAAATGATAAAGTTAGGGCAGGAATAACTTGATGTATAATACACAATTATTTTTTTCCAAATTTAGTGTTTCCTACAGCCTGCGAATCAGTAAAAGATGCTGTGGTGCAGTTGTGTAATCCTATGACTTTGCAGCCAGAACCACCAGGCGGAGTGGATTCAAACCTGGAAGGGCCCCACCAATTGTGCATCATGACAAGGGGTCGCAGACTCAATTAGCACTTCGCTACTTCTGCGATCCAAGCACTTGGAGCTAAGAACCACAATTTCACCTTCAATATTTGAAGAGAAAATTTTAATTGTCTTTTCCTGGCCTTAAGATTTATCACATTACATAGTCACACTTTCCATCTGATGTGATGTTGCACTAAGTCATCTGAGGAGGGAACTTTTTGTCTTACTCCTATCAAGCTTTAATTTACGGCATTATGCAAATAAACACATTTCCTGCCTAAGGATTCTTAAGAATTCTTGAGAATGCTTTGAGATCTTACTTCTTGTTTGAAAAAAATAAAGTTTTTCATGTGAATCAGGAATTCTTAGAATTTGATGAAAGCTTGCACTGTATGCTAGTTTGACTATCATTAATGGATTGATGTTTATCAAAAATTAACTTGCTTTGTATCTCACCGATAGAATCTTGTATGGTCATTTGGTGTCAACAAGAAAGTACCAGTTCTGAATCTCTCAGATGATAACAGAAAGGTAAGAGTTATGGAAATTTTGATAAAAATTGCTAATTCCAAAGAATGGTATTTGATACTTTTTCAAGTCTGCTCCAAGTCAAAATAAAGCAGGGGACCTCCTAGAAAATTTTGATTTTTCAGACAAAATTAGCATCACATTATTTTGGGCATTAATTCAGAGGAATCATAACAACAAGATTGATTCAAAACTCCTTTTGAAGTGATTCATTTACTCTAGTTATCAGCAGTCATACAGTAGATTTTCTGAGGGTATCTTATTCTTCAAAATCAGTCTAAAAAATTGTTTTCCTTTCCAGGCAATTTTCTATGCTACTTCACATACTGGAGTATTATTTGATTTCAACAGAAATAAGCAAGTTCTTTTCCAGGGACATGTAAGTTTTATTTGATTTCTTGCAGTATTATAAACTCTGCAACAATATCAGTTGATAAAGTACACTGTACTGTAATTAAAGTTTGAACTCATGGTACTTTTGACAAATAAAGTTCATTTAGCAATAGAGCTGTCTGAATTACTTCATAATGCTCTCCATATACTGTAGGATTCTTGTCTTATTTGATATCCATGACTTCTTAAGAATTCTTTGGTAAGGATTTGCAATGAATTTTGAGAATTTATACTAGAAAGATATATCCTGTCATACATTGGCATAATTCCAGTATCTAACAACAGAACATACAGTAACAAACTTTGGAAGCTTATACAGTACCTCATTCACATTTGGCAAGTTAAGCCAGCCTAGATTCAACTAAGTTGTCAAACCCTGTGTTCTAATTGGTCAATTCAACATGTCAACTCCATTTTATTTGATAAAATTTAACCTGGTTCAGATAAAGCTGGTATCAGTGTGAATAGCTTGGAAGAATGTTCAAGTGTGTTTAAAACATTCTCTATTAAAGGGAATAGACATAGGTATATCCCATAGTCGCTATAAATAGGCCAGAGAAACGCCCACAAATCCATTGTTTCTTTAGCTAAACAATGAAACTGGATGCCTCTAAGCTGTCAAGTACAATAGATTATATCTTTGACCTGGCTCGGGCCAGCTTTTAACCATGCCGATTCCCTTTAATTATCAAGAGTTTTTGTTAAATTACAAAGAACCCTGATACCTTATACAGCATATTAATATCATATAAATATCAACAGGGAAATGCCATTAGCTGTACCTGTGTTAGTGTGGATAAAAGATGGCTAGCAACTGCAGATATTGGAGAAAACAGTATGGTCATCATTTGGGATACACAAGCTGGGTAAGTTCACAATTTTTAATTTAATCCACTATATATTTTTCATATGTCTTGAATCAAAGTTGGAATGATTTATTGAGCAGTTTTCATGGTTGTTAACATATACAATTGTATGTAGGTGCATTAAACAAAATCTATCCTCTTTTGAAAGGCTGTGCTAAATCATACATATGGCTGGCCATGTTTTAAGACTTGATTATTCATTCTCTTGAAAAGAACCATACTACAGTAAAGTGAGTATCAATATTTTGCATCAGACTTTCTTATTTTCTGAAATTTATTTTTGCAGGATACCAATACAAACATTATTTGAAGCACACCCAGAAGGAGTTGAAAGCATTGCTTTGTCACATGACTCAAAGTACCTTGTTACTACTAGTCATTCATCTCCTCAGGTCAGCTGCATAATTTTGTCTCAAAACTCCTTTTTTGTAATGTAACTTGACAATATTTTCATGCTTGAGTATTCTAATAACTGTTTTTTTCATAAGAAACTCATTTACAAGAATCTGGTACCAAGTTGACCAGGTACTCTGGTAAAAAAATTAGAACTCTAGTTCTGTGTTGGAGAACATCATTTAAAAATTTTGAAAATTCAAGTTGAGTGATATTGAAATGAAGAAGAGAGAATCTTTTGCCAAGCAGATCTTTTGGCGTGATGGAAAGGCTTAGCTGTGGAATAACATTCCTAATGAAATAAGAAAATCCATTGATATGGAAACACATTTATTGTATTTATGAAAAAGTTGAAGACATTTGTTTTCGATAAGTTTTAAATAGACCTTTAGGAACTGTAAAGCATATTTGAAGATATTGTATCAAAACTGCACTATATCAAAATACTAGTTTTGTAATTTGTAATTTTGTTGTTGAAACCATACTAGTGATCTCAATGCTACACGGAGGCTCAAAGAACTCCAATCAGAGTTCGCTGAGGCTCCTCCAATTTTTATTTCTCGATGAATGTGCACTGCAACTTAGTGCTTAGAGCACGAAAGAATTCTGTGATGTTGTTTTTCATAATTAATGCAATGCTTTTAAGGTAGAAATGGACCAATTCAAATTTCTCACAAAATACCTGTATTTCATATTATTTCATAATATAAGAATGTTTCGTTTTTGTAAGAACATAAAGTATAACATAAAAGAATAGAATATATATGAAAACTTCTCAACTCAGTTGCCTGTGGATGATTTAATGTTCCTTAGGTTGTATCAGTTTGGGATTGGACAACGGAAAAATCAACACCTATCTGCTCTGCGACGTTGTTGGAGGAACATGGCTTGCAGGTGACCATGACTTCTTGATTACTTTATTATGGTTCATATTAACAGTTTTTATCATAATCTATTTTCCTTTTTTGAAGGGGGAGGGAACCCTGGGGGTTTCTTAGCCTAAATTTGTAGGGGGACGGGCTCACGAAAAAGGTTTTTTGCCTGGCTCCAGAATTTTTGTCTTCAAATAATAGCCGATGCTAGAATCAATTGGCAAAAATTATACTCCAAAACACAAAAGTTTGACTGAAAAAAACAACCGATCCAACAAAATTTCCCCTTTTGACATGTTTTGACAAGCAGCTCCAGAAAGTTGCCTTATTTTGATCCTTCGTTCTAGAAGAAATACAGTAGATGAGTGTAAGAGAACTCCCGCTAGTTAAGGCCATTTTGAAAAAGTGCCCCTACTTTTTAAAGAGTAATATTATGAGTCCCTATTGACCAAGTGATATCACCAAATCAAAGAGCACAGGGAATCAAGGGATGAAACGGCATAAGTCTACTTGTTTTCTTTAGATTACGCTAACTTTTGCAAATTTATAGTAAATGGTAAAGAAGATCTTTTATTCTTTCATCTGCATTATTGTGATCACAGGGTATCAGTACATTTCTCAATGATCTATATATTGTGCTTTTTGCAGACTCACATTGTCTTCCATCCTGATGATCCTCACCAGATTGTTAGTAACAACAGCTATCAAGTGGTATTCTACTATTGGGTAAGTTTTCTCTGCCGGGTAACCCAAAAAATTGAATGAGCTAGATCATAACTAGCTCTCTGAAATCAGAAGTAATTGACAGATGCTTTGTATCACATCTTGTTGAAGGGCTTGACTATCTTTTGAGTTGCTCCGTGGTCACTTCTGGGCTTGAACCCATTTTCAAATGAAGTTAGAATAAATTTTGACGTACTGTTTCAAATGCTATATTTGTTTGCTCTTCAATGAAATATCGTACTGTTGTCATTTGCTTTTCATATTTTACTGTCAATTCCAATATCGTACTGCACTTACAAGAATATTCTCTGTCAGCGACCATTGCCAACTATCAGGGTTGACCCAGTAGTAGTTGATATTCGACAAACTGCAATTAGATGAAAATCAGCCCCAAATCGGTGTGCTGACAATTCCTGAAAGATACCGTTGGTACTGTGGTACAATTTCACATGTCACTATCCTCTGACACGTTTCTGCGTTGCTTCTTTTCTTATATTAGATATCTGTCTGGGATTACTGAAAACAAAAATACAATATCTCACATCTTACTTCTAGTATTATACTGAGAAATTTTTATTTTACCAGGAAGGCGAGAATCTGCACTATGTTGCTCCATCTTTGACTGACAAAGTAAGTTTTATTTATAATTCTTGTTTGATTCAATTCACATTGTGTTTGGAATAGCTGGACTGAGTTTTACTGACATATTTGATATGAAATTAAGTTGCTGTACTGTTTCGAATATGAAAAAGTTTCTTTACTGGTTGGAAAACTTTTTTATGTACATTCCCCTTAAAAACTTTCAATACATATTACTTAATTACACTATTTACATAATATTATACCCTACTTCTAGAACAACAACAACAAGTCTTTTTCTTCTTAGGATTTCAATAAGACAGTTGGCCAATACAGTCAGTCAGTATTTCTGCCTGGTACCGATCGAGGTTTGACAGCAACGAGTTGTGGGAATATTGTGGTATGGAGTCATTCAGAAGGGGAGTTAGCGTGCAATAGAAAAGCATTCAAGATTGTTAATATGCAAGAGAAGAGTCTCACTGTCTTAACCTTATGTGACAAGTATGATTTTCATATTTTACTGTCATTTCCAAGCCAGCAGGGAGTCTTACAGGGGCTGTAAAATATTTTGTAAACATAGGAATGGATGACACAACCCGCTCACGTGCCCAAAGCCTTCAGATTTAATGCCGGCCAGTCTTATTGCAGCTTCTACATGAGTGTAATTGCAGTTTTTTCTAGGCTATGTCTGTTGAATGTGATGAAACTTTTGATATCCATAAGGATGAGATGTTTCACATATGCAAGGTGTCTCAGAAGGCCCGCTTGATTGGCTGCTATGGAGGAGCTGTAGATTCAATTATCTCGGTTAATACACAGTTGCATTGGTCAAGCTACGACTTAGAGTTTGAGATCAGTTTTGAGTCAATCTGACACGCGGTTGCTGATTTATAGTAGAGAAAAGGCAACCGCTCGTCAGATTGACTCAAACAAGGTCTCAAACTCTTAGTTGAAGCGTGACCTATGCTGCTGTGTAAAAAGGGAGATAATTGAATCTACAGCTCCTCCACAGCAGCCAATTAAACGGGGCACAATTATTTTGGGTCATCCTGCACAAAATATAGTACGAGTAGTATACTAATAGTATATACATGTTAAATTATATTAACTTATTACTGACTGGCATTCACAGATATATTGCAACTGGTGATGTTACTGGAAATGTAAAATTCTTTGACCGTGATCTCAAACTCTCGAACTGGTAAGTTAAGCAATGCAATTTTTCTTCCTTTTCTCAGTTACTCAGTAGAAGTCTCTCGTCGGTTATACTTACTTACACTACATTGACGAAAAGATTTTAAATATCGTTCATTTGATTTTCAGGTACCAGCATTTTCAGAAGGCAGGCCCAATCAATGCTTTATCGTTTTCATATTCAGTGCAGGAAGATGACAGTCCAAGGTATAACAAGTTCAATGCTGTTTAGAACTCAAAGGATACTTCACACAAATGCCTGCAATCTTTACCAAAACCTTTGTCTCAAAATGGGAAACAGTGGATCTGAACAGTAAATACCCCCAAATCAATGTTGCTGATTTTCCTAGCAAAGAAAATATCATGCCAAATTGCCCTTAGTCAAGACAGATAATATTGACTTCGGGGGAAGGGGAGTTTAGAATATATCTTTAATCCTAGATGATAGGCCATAATAGATACTGCTCACCCATTTTGTGGAAAATGCCTGCTTACCCAAAGTTAGCTGGACATGCAACTCGAAACGAACCTTAGCAATTATAAGTAAACATCGTTCATGTTTATTTTTTAGCTGAATATTTAATTTTAGTTTAGTTACACGTTCTCTATGTTAATGACTGCACAGTTGTCATGGTCTCTTGCACTCCGTGGTATCGTCTTTGTAGTTTAGTAAAATAGTTCGTACGTAGTTTGTTTTGTAATTTTTTAATTACCTGACTGTAGTTTCAAGAACGAGGCAATACAGAATCCCGCCACTCCTATTGGCTAATCGCACTTTTCCTGCGGGTTTCCCGTAGCCTTGTATAATATGATACAAAGATGCGTTTTTGTCACCACAACAGCTGCATTAGGCCTGTGAGATTTAAAATAAACTCAAATGACATGAAAGTAACAAAATGTGTTTGAATAAGTGACACAAGTCAAAATTAGAGGCTATCAGGTAATAAAACTCAAATCTCGGTCTGTACTATTAAGACCTTGGGCTTTATATTTTCCTGTACAACACAAAACCGGTTAGTATGCGCATGGTATTGAATATGAAAATAAAACACTGAAAAAGTTGGTTTGTGACAAGAGGTGTTTGTCAAGGATTGTTGTTACTTAATCTTTTCTTTCATTTCTAGCTATATGCTTTTTTAGATATGATTTTTTAACAGACTGCTATTTTTCTCTATGTTCATTTCTTTCTAGGCCATTGAAAAAATTGGAAGAGTACCCAGAAAGCTCAACTTTACATGCTGATCCGTTTATCATTAATGACATGGTAGTTGGCACAACGAAATCCAATGTTTTATTCTTTAAAGCCGCCGGCAGTCAAGTAGAGGTAAGATTTTCAGTTCAACCAGATGTTTAATCTGAGAATTTTGCCAGTAATAAATTCATAATTACCTAACAAAAAAGCAAGGACAGATTTTGTAGTAAAATAGCAACAGTTGCTTTAATTGACACCTCAACTCAAAATGATTTGGTGACCTCAGACAAAGAAAATTGTCTCAACTAATAAATCAAAACAAACACGGCCGCAAAAGTTGCCCCATACTTATAGTAGGGCAAACTCTCGCCTTTTGCAAGCAAAAGGTGCTCTTTAAGAGAAATTATGTGCTGTAATGATAGAGGAAGGATGAGTCTAAAATTCTGTCTCACGGAATTCGTTTGTTTGATTCAGAAGACGAGCAGAAGGCACTATAATTCTCTGGTATTTTTGGCTTAGTTGAAACAACTGTCACACAGCTCCTAAATTTGTCGATAATGATCACTCTGAAAAGTGTTCTGAAATCCAAAGCAAATTCTTGCCATAGCTGCCATCGCTAAACTGAGAACGTGGTCATGCTTTTGTTTTCCTTCACAAGTTTACCAGATTTGGATACTCAATCCAAAGTTCTCCTCTAAGAAATAAAAAGGCCTATTCAACCAATTGAGTTTGATAATTGTTTCGTTTTGTTTTGTAGCATTGTTTTGTTGATAAAGAATACTAGTTTTGTCCAATTGGTATAATATTACAATTTTTATTTCATAGTACATACGACAGGAAAACGAAAAATCAGTCCAAGCTATCGCATGCCATCCTCATGAGTGAGTGAATATTGTTTATGAAATTTGTGCTCCAAAACATCCTTTGACAGTTAATGTTTGCAAGTTGCTAAAAATTTTCATGCGAATCGAGACCCAACTAAATATATACGTCATTGAAGACTAGAGTCTGCATATATTACCATAATATATAACAAAGACAAAACATTAAGCTTCGCTTGAATCGGTTAAGGCCAATTTCCAGTCAGTGAGATTTTCCGCGCGGACGGAATTTTGGACAATAAAAACTTGCTCAGCCGTAACTATCCATTCAATTTCAGAGCGACATTTTCTCCCGCAAACAGAGGAATTTCCGCTCGCTCGGAAAATTCCACTGACTGGAAATCAGCCTTTAGAGTGGGGCAAAAATGGATCACTCAATTTATTCTTTGACATCGAGGCAACATGTCCTTGGTTGGAAACTTGTAATTTTTTGAATGAGCAGAAGTTTCTTCGTTCACGATCGAAGCTGATGTATCCACTAGGATGCGATAGCTCTAAAATTTATTAATTTGTCAGTGACCCATTTGTCTCACCATATGCTATCTGGCAAATAATAAGTCGTTGCATTGTTTGAAAAATTAATGAGAAGTAGAGAAATGGAAAATCTCAGTTATTGTTCAATGTTCATGAATATAGTAAAACCCTGCAAACAAGAACATAGCAAGATAAGAACCTGCAGACTGATTTTGTGGAAAAAGACACCCAAAGATAAGAACCAAAAACAGACTGATTTACTTCAATGTTCTTATGAGATGGCACACTTAATTACATTAAGTACAAAAATTTTCGGCGTGACAAACTTTCGGACAAAGACTTGTCCGAAAATTTATTTGTACGAAATATGGTACTGTCCGAAAATTTGTCACGCCGAAAATTTTTTCACCGATATGCGCATGCGTAGTGTGAAGTGAATGACAACAACAGGAACGGAGACAAGAAATATGAATCCGAATCTCAATCATGGAACGAAGGATTATCATAAGCATGCAGAGTTTTGAGAAGAACTATGTTTCAAATCCAGCATTATTGTGATTAGTCAAAAAATAACAACAATATTCTCACCATCATTTTTCAAAGTGACGAAATATGAATACAGACAAGAAAACTAGTAGACATTGCTGTGCTATGTTAGAAGTTAGAAAATTTGACGTGAGAAGGAACTTCAGGGCATGACGGGAGGCTAGTTGGAACTTTATAAAAATGTTTAGTTTCAGTAAATCATAAACCTGATGCGGTTTTTGCATTAATGGTTTAAAGGCTTGTTAAAAAATTCGTCCGAAAATTAATTTGTCCGAAATATAAAAAATTTGTCCGAAAATATTTTCGCCGAAGTTAATTGTCCGAAAATTTATCTGCCGAAAATTTTTGCACTTAATGTAAGAAATTTCATCATATCAGTGTAAACAAACTCCTAGTAAGTGAACACCAGCTAACAGTTTTCAGGGATATGCAAATTCTTTTATCAAGCTGTATGATATAAACTGACTTTTCAACAACAAAAATACCATGCTCTCTAATATTTAAATGCAGTCGTTGTCGTTATACCATCAAGTTTATTTAACACATACTTTATACTGTAACTTATGTTCATCATTTTCACAAGTCTCCTTGCGATAAGAACCACACCCTGACAATTTCATAAGTACCTCATTTGTAAGAATCTAGTCAGTCTGTTTTTTAGCAAAGTATGTTCTTGTTTGCGGGGTTTTACTGTAATGGATATCCCCCAAAATGAATGCAAAATTGCCTTAAAAGACATTAAGATCAACTGGTGCGAGATTGGAATTTGGCAATTTTTTGGCCACTGTGCCTAACAACATTTTTGAGCTCAATCTATTGAAGAATCGACAGAGTTTTATTAAAAATCCATTCTTGTAGGCCAAGAATATGCATTGGGGGATTTACTGGTATGCTGCAACTATGGAATTATGGTAACAAGTAAGTGGCCTATTATTTACTGTATTTTATTCAAAAGGACTTTTATCACTTTCGTTGCGTAGTTTTGTATTAACACTGTCTGAGTGTGGTCGAAATAAGTGCATTGTTTTATTGAATTTTCACAGGCTTGAGATTTCCCTGGTTTCACTTCGACCTGTTTTTGCAATATCAAGAATAATCTCCCAGAAGCCGTCATGATGGTTGGCCAGTCTTTAGATAGATACAGTAAATCCTCGGATATAAGAACCTACCGAATTAAGAGACCAGAGGCTGTTTTTCCTAAATTATGCACCTTGAAATTAAGAACCTATTTCAGTTTGATGAAACATAGGTTCTTATTCCAGGGGTGAGAAAGTTGATTTTGATTGCTGTTATTAAGTTCATTTTGGTCGCAGCTGACTGTTAAGATTTGATTCTCCCCCGCCCGCCCCCCCCCCCGATTAGCTATTAAGTCCATAGGAACCGTTCTAGAACAAATAATAGGGCTGAACGTCCTTTGTGAGACTCTAAAAGGGCCGACACAAAGCACCCTCTAAGTAAGAATCTCTGGACCTTCAAATTAGTCTTAGTGCCTTTGAAATAAGAACCTTTTTCAGCCTGGCTCGCAAAAACGTAGGTTCCTATATGCGGGGATTTACTGTCATTCCATGTTTTTCTCTTCAAATCCAGAAAATTGATGAAATCAAGGCAATTTGGGAAAGATCAAGAAATTACAAGTGTTTGTTTCAGTCCGATTGGTGATTTTATAGGTAAGTTTATGCTACAATGCTTTCTTTTTGGGATCAAGTTTGGAACAATATTGAGAAAAGTACAAGTTTCTGGTAATATTTCGAGAGGGTGTAAAAGTTTGATTCTCCTCCCCAGTTAGTTATTAGGTCCATAAGAACCCCTCCAACACAACTAATAAGGTTGAACATCTTCTATAAGACTCTGAAAGGGCCTACACAAGACACCCCTTAAATAAGATCCTCTATGCCGTGAAATTAGCCTTAGTACCTTTGAAATAAGAGCCTATTTCAGCTTGGCTCTCAAAAAAGTAGGTTCTTTAAAGCCCCAGTCAAACGTGCCGAACATTTCACCGAACATTGAAGTTGGTGAAAAAGCCGAAACTTTTCAATGTTTGATCGAGGGGTGGTCAAATGCATCGAACATTTCATCGAACATTTCGACATGCCCAATTGCGCCATCACAAGGCGCGCAAAAGCTCGATAGTACGCATGAGTGGATGTAAAAATGAATGAGATTGTTCGACGAAATGTTTGGCAGGGTGGTCAAACGCAAACAACATTTCACCGAACATTGAGAACAATGGAATTGTTCGGTGAAGCTTTTGAACTCCGTCAAACAACGTCGAACATTTTCGAACGAGATTTTCACCACCGAACAAGGTGGTCAAACCAATCGAACTTTCTCAAAACATCAATGTTAAACATTGTTCGGTGAAATGTTCGGCACGTTTGACCGGGGCCTAATATGCGGGGATTTACTGCACTGATACAATATTTTAGGACACCCGAAATATCCTTGTTTGTTTTTGTTGTAGCTGTTGGCTTCTCATCTGGCCGTGTCACAATCATCGATGGATTAACTCTAATAGATAACGGTGATGATGAAACGAAGTCAGACTTTTATCACTGCCATGACTCAATCTTGAAGCTTACATTTTCATACGATTCCAGATTCTTAGCATCATCTGTAAGTACAACGATTAAAGAAACTTCCCATGATCCTTTGAGGCACTAAAGTAGACTTTCTTTAGATTGACTACACATATTTCATTTTAATAAGAAACTAAGAATTTGGGCCAATACTGGAAGTTTCTTAAAATTATCAGATTTTGAGTACTCAGAGTTTCTTACGAGTTTCTTGAAGGTTCCATAACAATCTTAATGTCCACTAACTGGTACATCAAGAACTTTTCAAAACAAGGTTTTTTTAATCCTTTCCAATGTTTAAACTGTACTCAAGTACTCCACAAGTAATATGATGCAAGAAACAAGTAGAAATAAATTAAAAATATGTTAAGGTTTCCTTTATGATGAAAATAAATAGTTTCTAAAGTTGTATTAAAGTTGTTTACACAAGTATACTACAAGGCAGGCCATAGATTATCGAATATATAAATCGCGCAAAACCTGGGGAGATAAAACCTTTAGAAATAAAGGTGCACAATTTTGGAACAATCTGCCAAAATCGATAAAAAACATAACCAAAATAAAACAATTCACTGCTAGCCTTAAAGAGTTTAAAATAGCGAAGTATTAACAATCATAACACTTTAAATCAAACTTATCATTTTATGAGCATTTGACACTTTATCCATGTATCTCTATTCTGACAATGCTGTAAATTTTCTATACATCCTCATATTTTCGTTTACCTTTTGCATTTAATTTCACGGCCAAAGCTAGATACGCTATGCTTTTCTTTGGTCGTATAGGATACAGATCTTTTCATATCTATATACTTGTAATAGCTTTTAGTCCTGTGTTCTGTGAAAAAAGTTGAATTGAAATTGAATTGAATTGAATTGAATATTATCCTAGTACTAGGGTTTCTTAGTTTTGGCGATCAGAGAGTTGAGTTTCTTATAAGCAGTTTCTTATTTGAAAAAATACGTGTACGACGAGCCCCTTGTATCCCTGCGATAACCTTGCTCTCTTGAAGTAAAAGAGAACATGGAAATAAGAGACTCCATGTAACAAGTCTAGACTCTCTTATGATATAAAAGTCTTGCTTTCATTTGATGATCAAAGGCTCATGGTCGACAATTGGCCTCTAATTTATTTCTACTGGACTATCGGATTTCAAAAAGTTTCGGCATATTTTATATGCTTAATTGGTTGCTCTTTTGCCTGCAGAAGAAAGTTATTTATCCAGCTCAAATTTAAAGATGGACACATTTTATTACTGTAGGATATGGATCGTTGCGTAACATTATTCAAGGCTCAGCCAGACAATAAATCACAACCATGGCTTTACATTGGAAAACAGAGAGCTCACTATAAAGCCATTGTTGGTAAGTCAAGATTTGAAATTATTTGGAGGATCCTGGTGAGACTCGATCTCATATCGTAGTTTCGCTTTTTGCCTAAAATGAAAACGCTGCTACTACGACTCACTTCCCTACGCTTACAGAAACGGATTAGCCTCGTACTGAAACCTTTTAGCTGTTCTACCGTACAAAAAGTGGCGCTGGAGCGTCTGTAACCATTGTGTACGTTCAAGCATTCTGCAAAATGTATCAAGCTATCGTTCGATTAGGATTCTTTTTGAGCATTTAGCTATCGGGCCTAAATCACCTGCTACTTTTTCTCACGACCACCCTGTCTAAAATGCTTCAAAAATCAGCCTTCTAGAACTGCTGTACCGTAAGACAAGGTATAAGTAATTCGGTAAAGGATCATTCTTGTCATAATCGCAAAAATCGCATTCTTCTAAACCACATTCTGACCAACAGACGAAGAGGCGACTGAAACTCTTCGCCGATTGACATTTTTTGCCGTTTTTACAGCTCTAGGGAAATAAGGGCCTCAGTGGAGCTACAGCAGCAACAACAATTCAATGCAACGAAATGAGCTTAATTTGAGTGTTCTTACGGAATGAGGCTGGGTCCTGGTGACTGAGTGACAAATGGTGTTGGTAGTAAATACCTGAAATTTTGACTGAGTTTTGTTCCTCAGATAACATAGCCTGGATCCGCCCCTGCCCCTATAAAATTTAATCAGAAAAGTCGTACTGGAGAGATTTGTTCTCGGAATTGTCAGATAACTCCTTTGATTTGCCAATATTTCTCTTGATTTCAGATTTATGTTTTGGAAAAATACTAGACGAAGATAGACCGAGGCTATTTTCTCTTGGAGAAGATCGTTGTTTGGTGAGAAGTTTTGAAACTTAGTAAATAAATAAATAATCATATGCATTTATTCACTGATCGATATCATTCATCATTTTTGTTGATTTTTGAACATGGATAAGTTTTCTTAATAACACTCAGCATTTCGCCTAACTCTACAATTGACAATAGGGAGTTTACGAAACCACGACGGCAACGGCGACTGCAACGCAAAGTTGCTTTTGTTTCAGAACTTTAAATTCAAAAGATTCCTTGTTTTTCGTTCGAATTTGCTTCCCATGAGAGACTCTCAAGTTGTCCTGTTCAATTTCACAACTTGGAAACCACATTTCTGACGTCCTGAACTGCAGATCTAGGCCTGCGAAGTAAAACTCAGTCGTTTTAAATGTTTGTCTTCAGAGTAAGAATATGGTTTTCAGGCATCTCTGAGTTATAGGGTGCCTCATTTTGGCCTTTTGGATAATAGATCTAAGGTAGCGTACGGAAACAAGACTTGCTTTGCGGAATTTCAGATGACGTTCTGGCTGGCGTTGCCGTCCTCGTTTCGTAAACTCTCTAATTTTCAGATGAATTTTTCGAAGATGTGAATGTTCTTTAAACTTATTATCTTTCAGTAGAAACCCGTATAACAGAACATGTTTTTATGAGAACCTTGCGGCTGAGATTTAGGCCCCGTTCACACGGGATCGGATCCAAATGGATCCGTACCAAAGTGTAACGGATAGGCCTTGCGTTTACACGGGACTCAACGGATCCGAACCCATTTGGATCTGCAATCCGTACCCAAAAGGCATCACTTTCAAAGGTAATCCCGTTTGGATCCGATCCCAAAAAGGTCTCGTGTAAACGGGTGGGATCGGATCCAAACTGGTACGGATAGGGAGTGATACGATTAAACTGAAAATCCTTTGTTAACATTTCAAAGAGGGGAATCAGGGATGAGACAGAGTCTATTAGAGTGCAAAATTTCAAAGAATCTGATTAAAATAAGAGAAAATGTTTAATAGAGCGCTGCTAAGAGTTCATAAAATCCAAATGGATCCGATCCCATGTAAACGCCAAAGAACAATTTTAAGGACCTTACAGGCTGGAATTTAGAATAACAGCCATTTAATTAAGAACCTATTTAGGCTGCCCAAGAAAACCTACGTTCTTTTATGCTGGTTTCTTCTGTATTTCTCTTGTTATCAAATAACTAAAATTGAGTACTTGAAAATTCATCATTCTGTGACGAAGCTGTTCCCAGTAGCTTTATATACAACTATGTAACGTAACAATTCTTTAGAAATATGACACTGCACTACAGTAAATCCCCCCATATAAGTACCTTCAAAAATAAGAACCCAGAGGCTGCTTTTCCTGAATTATTTACCTTGCAATTAAAAACCTGTTTCAGTTTGATGAAACATAGGTCTTATTGCAGGGGTTGCAAAATTGATCTCTAATTGCTGTTATCAAAGTCATTGTGGTCCCAGTTGGCTTTGAAAGTTTTATTCTCCTCCCAATTACTTATTAGGTCCATAAGAACGCTTCCAAAACAAATAATAGGGCTGAACATCTTTGTGAGACTCTCAAGGGGACTACACGAGGCACCCTTCAAATAAGAACCTCTATACCTTGAAATTAGTCTTAGTACCTTTGAACTAAGAACCAATTTCAGCCTGGCTCTCGAGAAAGTAGGTTCTTATACGCGGGGATTTACTGTATAGTATTGATTAAACACATCATTTAATTAGAAGGCATGTATGCCGCTATAATGATGGTGAATGAAAAACGTTATGCTTTTGATTTCTTGATATCTTAGTCAACGTTTGTTTTTAATATTAAACAGCTGATATCGAAAGCTTTACTTTGAAATGAAGATACTTCATTTCCCTATATTTTGCCGTCCACAGGTAGAATATGATTTGGAAGATAGCAAGGAAGATGACTTTAAGCTAGTAGCTACAGATCGCATTGAACAAAGTGCAGTTCCGACATGCTTTGCATGGTATCCACCAATCATTAAAGAAGACTTTTTACTTGTTGTTAATGATCAGGTAAGCTCTTTTTCAGTTCATTTTCTATGTAATTAGTGTAGGCTCTGCCTTTTGCTGTGAATTTCAATTTGGTTTCAATCAAAATCAACAAGAGAGTCAATAAATAATTTTTTGCAAATTTTATCAGTATTTCGTGAACTGTTTCTATCGGCTCTTTCCTGTCTTTTCATTAAAGGCAGTCTGTCACGCATTTGATTGGTTGATAATGACAATAGGAAATTTGAATGGCTGATGATCCTCTGATTTTCTATGGCCGTAGAAATTCAAGAAGATTAGCCCTCCTTTGTTTCAAATACACAGATTCACAAAGAAATCTGTTGTGTTGAACTCTGATTGTAACGGCCAATCAGATACGTGACAGATTGCCTTTAACAACTAGTTAACAGTTCTTTCTTCGATTCCTTGCAGTATAAAATGAAACTGCTGAACTCGACAACAAAGATGTGTCGGAGGACATTACTTGGACCTACATATGGCTCAACTGTTAAAAAGTAAGAAACTTGAAATATCTTCATACTGGATTCGTCAGAAAAGTTCAGAAATTTGGAGTTATTAGAATCTAGAATACTGGATCGATTTGAATGCATCACAAGAACGTAGGAGAGAGAATAAAATTTTTGGGGGGTGGGGCTGCCCGATCAAAAATCCATTGTTTATGAAACTTTTGCCCGAGTCTAGGCCGATTTTCTGCCCGATTATGGCTGAGTTTTTTTTGCAAATTTTCCAACGTTAGTTGGCTCCCCCAGCCCCCCTCCCCCCCCTGTCTCCTGCGCCTGTGATGAATCGAATTCTGCCTTACAGGAGAATTCGATCCTTTTCATTTGGCTTCATTAATAAGGTTCCCTTTCTTTGAAGCTCCCTCTTAAGTTTCAAAAATTAAACAACGCAGAAGGAGCTTAAAGAAGCCTTCAAGGTAGCTATTTAGGATGTTCTTGAAAAGAAACATATCTCTGCAGGGTTGCAGTGTTACCACTAACCAAAGAGAAAGATATTGGCTACTTGGCTTACATTACTACAGATAAGGTGAGTTTTGTT
Source organism: Aurelia sp. 3 sensu Dawson et al. (2005) (assembly GCA_964020215.1). Classification (NCBI taxonomy): domain Eukaryota; kingdom Metazoa; phylum Cnidaria; class Scyphozoa; order Semaeostomeae; family Ulmaridae; genus Aurelia; species Aurelia sp. 3 sensu Dawson et al. (2005). Next base: position 18,625,000 of record OZ026584.1, read on the forward strand.
TCGTTGATTCCTCAGCTAAGAATCTGTTGGATGCTAAATGTTGTGCTTTGGCTGCAGTGGATGATTTTGTCATTTAAAAATCTCTTCATTCATCGCTTAATACTACATAGAATTAAGTTCCTTTAATCCAGTCTCATTGTGAACCATACTAACTCAATTTTATGTAAGTTTTTTATTCTTTTCAGGTTGGATTACAAATGCTACCAATTGATGGAAATCCACATAAATCGATGGCACTTATTGCACATCCTGGAAAGGTATGGACTTGTCAAAGTCTCTGTTTCCTAAAGGCCGGTTTACACGATCATATGTACAAAAAATTTGCTTCACATTTTTTATGTGAGCACAGAATGTGATCGTGTACACGGGCTGAACAAGTTGCTTGAAGTTATGTAAAGCAACTAAAACTAATCTCCTTTAATTTCCCATCACAGATTTTCTATTTGACCGTCCCTCAAATCAAAAATCTGTGATGGCAAATTAAAGGGAATTGATTGTAATTGCTTCACATAACTTCAAGTAACTTGTTAAGCTCGTTTACACGATCACATTCTGTGATCACATAAAAAATATGAACTAAATTTTTCGTAAATATGATCGTGTAAACCGGCCTTAAGTAAATCAAGATATAAAAACTCGAACGGTAACAGGCGCTGAGGAACGCAGGAAGTTAACATTCGAATTCTTCTCACCAAATCAACTGAGGAAAGAAAGTGAGATTTGGACAGGTTCAGGAGAGAATTAGAAAATTGCACCAAACAACTTGAATTTTGGAAAATCTTCTGAATAGAAAATTTGTGTGAAATTTATACTTCACCAAAACATAACACAAGAGACTCCTACTGAGCAAAGATTGTCGTGAAGGATCCAAAAGGAAACCTTTTTTCGAATATCGTTTGTAACTTGTGAACAATTTGACCAATTTTGGCCAACTAAAATTCATTATCTAGGTTGCCATTTTTGTTGTAACTCAAGGCTAAAACGAATCACGAAGCTTAGTCACATCGAGAAGATGGATCAGAACGCTGCTTCGATAAGCTTAGCTTGTCAATGTCCTAAAGGTTACTGACGGATCCTAAGAATATGTATTCATAAAACCATGCTACATGCAGTATGATAACAAGCTTGGAGACGAATTGTAAGCAGACCACAGGGTTGCAAACGTTTTAACTTGTTTATGCTCACCCAGTAATGGCCAGTAGACATGCTGTGCTTTCGGTGGCAGCCTATAAATCCTTACTGATCTACGAGCTGTATGGTTATTTTGACAACTTTATTCTCTTCTTGATTTCAGGTCTATGATCTGGCTTGTTCTCATGACGGAAAGTATATTTTCACTGCTGGTGGACCTGACTGTTCTGTGTTGATGTGGAACATCAGTACAACGTAAGTTATTAGTAATAGTCCTGTTTTTGTTTTTGATATGTGGAATTCTTATCAAGCAGAAATGTTGTACAGCATAGGGGTCGAATATCTGCAAAAATTTAACATTTGTCGTGCAAAATGTTATTACTCCGTTCAGTCTTGTCCCAAGAAACAGGGGCAGATTTTGTAATACAATAGCATCAGTCGCTTTGGTTCACACCTCAAAACAAAGCGATAAGCGAATGCAGACAAAAGAAATTCTCTCAAGCAGAAATTGAAAACAAGCGAAGCCGCAAAGTTGCCCTGAGACCAGTACGGCAAACTCTCGTTTGGTGCGGGCAAAGGGAGGTTTTTAAGAGAAGGTATGTACTTATTACGAAAGAAGATGGGTAAATCTAAAGTTCTGTCTCGCGGATTTTGTTTATTTGATTCAGGAGCTGAGGAGTGATTGCGTATACCTGAGCAACAAATATGCAAAAATTGTAATGCCCTCTGCTCGGTTTCTGAATCAAATAAACAAAATCCGCGAGACAGAACTTTAGATTTACCCTTCTTCTTTCGTTATAAGCACACAACTTCTCTTAAAAACCTTCCATCGCCCGCACCAAACGAGAGATTGCCGTACTGCTTTCAGGGCAACTTTGCGGCTTCGTTTGTTTTGAAATTCTGCTTGAGAGAATTTCTTTTGTCTGCATTCGCTAATCGCTTTGAATTGAGGTGTGAATCAAAGCGACTGATGCTATTGTATTACAAAATCTGCCCTTGTTAATATTATCACTGAATAACAACTATTACAATGTTGCTTTGTTGGAATCGAGGTCACATTGCCTAGCGAACCTAGCGAACTCCAAATCCATAATGGCTGCTAATCTTGCAACTATAAAGACTAGACTGATGATCTCCATTGAATTGAATAGACCTTTTAGCTATTCTAAGAAAGAATCTGGATTGAACGATATTTCATTACATTTAGTAGAATTTTCGAATGTGCACAATACTGATAGAAGCTCTAACGGCACTCAATCAAACTTCGTGTATAAAAATGTATAAAAATTTCGCTCGATCCAGACTCTTTGTAGAATAGCTAAAAGGTCTATTCAGAGACGCAAAAACACTGCAAACCTACAAACCTGGTTTGGAGGAAGGTTTTGGCCAAAAATTGAGGAAAGTTTAGTTGTCAAAAATAAAATTTTATATTGTTGGCATAGATTTAGAACATAAATCATCAATAAATACACAGAACCATTAAAAATCATGTCAACAGTATGCAGATGGCGAGGTAATATTTCAAAACTATATCAAAGAAGATAAATCAGGTTTGATCAGACAATGTGGCGAAAGAGAGAAAGTCTATGAGGAAATATGCATATGTGTCTGGAAAAAATGATTTTTGAAAAGCGTCCCAGAAAAGTACTTCTGCTTGCAAAATCACCAAAATTTTATTGTAAGGTAGATCTTCAAAAATTTCTTTTCCTTACCAGTAGATAAAAAAATTTTTTTTGTAGGCAAAGCTGATCGTTTGATTTATTTTTCGATTAATTGAATCAAGCTCTTTTTAGTGCTGCCTGGTTTTGAAGCCTTTGCAAGAAAGCACTTATGTTTATTTGAGTAATTTCTTTTTTATGTTGAGTTTCTTGTTTGGTCATGAATATCAGAATGAAACGTGAAATGTTGTTGTGGACTTGAAGAATACTGCAAAATTTTCAATGTAAACGGTTTTTGAGGCAAGATTAGCGATGTTGCTTAAAGACTGTTGCTTAGAATGAGGTTTTCGATGCATTATTTCATACCCGTTAGTAAATAGAACATATAGTTCACCGTCATTAAATATATTTGAATTGTTGATTGAAGAGATGAAAACATTTTATGATAACTTTCGTAATCAAATCTTGGCGATTTTGCAAACAGGAGTACATTTTTGGACACCCAGTAGCTTTTAGATGTTCTCACCTTGAACTCTTTGTTACCCCTTTCATTGCCCCAATACCTTTCAATTAATGAATCATATGGGAAGATCCCTAATTGAATGCTTTTTTATGGTTTACAAAACACCGTCGAGCTGTTTTCCAGCAATTTTATATTGTGTTAAAATGAGGAAGGTTGAGAGCATAAATTTCAGGTTTGGAGGAAGGTCAACAACTTTTTGCAGCTCTGGGTCTATTGTTATTTACTGTTATAGTCATTCCGCTAAAACTTCGTTGAAGCAGAATAGATATTGTGGGGGTATCGTTGGGACAAAATGGAGCGAAAACAAGGACTCATGTAATGAGCCTAGTACTAGACTCTCTGGAAAAAGAAACAGGCCCTCATTTTGTTTTTCGAGAGAGTCTGGTACCCTAACCCTGGGTAAATTAATCTAGTTGATTAATTTTAATGATCAAACTTTGATTACATTTCAGGGCTTTAAAGGCTCTGGTATGCCTTGGAGGTGAAGATTTGATTCCATTTTATGAATTACTGGATGGAGGAAGAGAAGGAGAACTTTTTGCAGAGCTTGAAGATTATTTTTATTATTCACAAATGCGAAAGTGAGTTAAAGATGTGAATTATTGTTCGTGGAAACAATTCTGATTTGGCTGTTTTTTTTGTTATTGCAAAAAATGGACTTTCATTACTTTGTGGTGATATTCAGTTGCTCATTTTGTCTTATTTCAAACGCCTCTACAAGAGAAACAATTCTTTTAATGCCAGCGGTTGAGTAAACAAATATTACAGAATTTGGACAAGACTATTTAAGCAATATATTTTTTCTAGGCAAGGAGTGGATTCAACCGACCAGCGAGAAGTCTCGACAACAGTTTCAATCTCTGAGATTCCTTTTATAATGAGGGCTCTTGGATATTACCCAACGGAGCAAGAGGTAAATTGAAAGTTCCTACTCTGGACTTTATTGATCGATAAAAGGTTCTATACCGTATTGGACAAGGAATTCCTTTTCTTTATCTATTAACAGTTTCTAGTGTTACTGTGGTATTTGCTGCTGTAAGGAGATTTATATTTATTAACGGCCTAGAAGTTCGGACTTAAATATTTTCGGACATTTATGCGTCCGAAAATTTTAAGGTCCGAAATTGTATGTAGTCCGAAATATTTAGTGTCTGAAATTTTTTGCAGCATAGAAAAGTCATAGCAAAATATTTCCATTGTTTAAAAACGTAATATCTTGCTCACGAAACGCTGTCCACTGAAAAGAAATCTGGTGAGAACGTTAATTAATGAGAATTATTGGTGCAAACAATTAATGAAATATGCACAAATTAGCTAAAAATTAGTTTTTAGTCGTCTAAATTTCTGTAAAAATATCCGAAAGTCTGTGATAAAACGCTCGAAAGATTTTTGTCCGAAATTTATTTGTCTGAAATTTTTGGCTTTTAATGTGTCTGGTCAGCTGCGCTTTCAAAGAGCTGTTTTCAGCAAGGGAACTAGTGAACGAGTGTTAGTGAATGAGATCATTCACCCTAGTGAACAAACAGGGCAAGAACCTGAGAGAAGTATTGGAAGATAAAGTTTATACCCCAGGAATGGCTATTTTGCATGAATAACCTTGTGTTGAAGTTGATGAATCCTCTCCAGAATAGCTCTATTCAGACGAGTAGGCACAAAAATCGTTTAGATGGACGAGTCCTAGGACAGTTATTTGTGTGACATGAGTTTTGTAACGGGCTTTATGCAAATTTTCCGTGTAGACAAACAAATCGTGTTTGAAAAGTCGTTCAGACTAGCAGATAGACGGACAAATCAGACGACTTAGCCATCCAGACGATTTGCTCGATTTTCGGTGTGGAAAGAGTTCAGGCTTCTGCGATGGTAGAGATCTTCATTTGCCTTAATGAAATAAAAATTTGCTCAAGAGTTCTTAAAATGTTATCAGCTAAAATATTACTAGTGAAATATGTTTTTTTAATCCACAGATTGACGACATGATAAATGAAGTAAAGTTCAGCAATTATATAGAAACAGGAGCATATGTTTCTGAGATTGCACTTGGTGATTTCATAAAACGTAAGTCTCTCACAAACGTTTCGCAAATTTCATTCGCATTTGCAAGTATGCAAAGAAAGGAGTTTTAAAGATCTTGTTCTTTCAGCGTGGATGCCTGTCAACACTCATTTATTACACGAGAAACTTTGGTTCAGAGCTGGCAGGCATTTGCTTGCGTTTTAGGTCATTATTGCTACCAGCCACCACTATTATCAGTTTCTTAACTTTTCAATGCTCTAGGCATATACCTGATATATGTTTGCTAAGAGGGCTTCCAATGCAGCTACCTACTGAAAATCCCACACGAGTATTAACTGGATTCACACTCAAAGCATTTGTAAGTACTTGTACTGTGTATAAAAATTTTTGAATTGTCTAGGAACATAAGCTGCAAAAGCAAACCTTTCTTTGATTTTCAGTCCAAGTAGCACAGTTTCTACTTTTGAAACGCTGAGGCTTAGCCTCAATAAAGCTACAATCTAGTGTTGTTTCAATGATACGATGCCCAGTCGAAGAATTCTTTATTATTGGTGTATCTGTGTTTCTTTTCAGTTTATATAAACCATCGCCCTGTCTTTGGTCTCAACCCTGAACTGCTAGAGCGTGCTTTCAATGTGCTTGGAGTAGTCAACGAAGAGGGAACATCTGCTGTGGACAGAGGCCACTTTTTATACTTGCTTCAAAACAAAGGTAAATAGGCCCAGCTTATGAAAAATTTAACTTTACCGTGCTTTTGCAGGCTAGGCTGAAATATTTGAGAGGAAGCGTTCTTCACGAGATCACCTCATGAGTGTGACCAAGTTTGTAGAGCGAATTATTCGAGCCTAGGGGGGGGGGCACTTATATATTTTGTGATACGGGGACCTCCCGCAGCACAGGGTATCATTTTCAGGATTCTTACTCCGGGACGGAGTATCAATTTTCCATAACCAACTCCATGGCAAGGTCCATAATTGATTCTTTAACGTAGCTGTATGCTATTTGCATAATGTAGATTGGCCCCTTCCAATAGTCAAAAATGATTTGTTTCAGGAGAGCATCTGACAGAAGCAGAGCTAGCTGAATATATGTCGACATTACTTGGCCTGTCCGAGCCAAGTGGAAGTGCTGAATCAAAGAGTTTTGATGCAAAAGAAGCCTCTTCGCTGTTGCAAGAAAATTTGCCTGAAGATGTAACTGCGGAGGTATTTGCCTCTGAAATGCTTGGGTTTAAAGAATAAAGATATTATACGATGATAGCGAGAACGTGTTGCAGTTCTGTTACAATTAGAGTAAATGATAGACCTTTCTTGCTATTCTACAGAGAAGCTTGATCGAGCGATATTTATGCAGTTTCATACGCGATGTTAGGCTTAATTGCTCAGAACTTCTAACACTCGACACTTATCCTGTCGCAGGTCGCACTACATTTATCGCTCAGTGGCAAACAGTCTTTACGTATGTTTGAGAATTCTTCGAAATGTATGATAGATCCTTCAATTCACATTCTCTTTTACAATAGCTAAAAGGTCTATTTTCCGTGCAGTTTTGTCTTTATCTTTGCTGTGTTGTAAATAATGTGGATAAATGTTGTATATATACATCAACGTCTGAAAGTTTGAATCTCTACAAACATAGCGATACTCATATTCAGATCATGGGTAGTTGGACACCGCAGTTACGTTTCAATGTATTTGCTTCTGCGGAGGAAAAAAAGTGTACATTTCTACGGAGAAGTTTTGAGCTCCTCCGTAGTAGCAAATTATTCATGCTCCGCAAAAGAACAACGCGGTGGCAATAAAGCACAACTGTAGTGTCTAACCACCCATCATCAGATACTTGTATAAGCTTCCAATTTTCATTGCGAGAAAAACGATCAGCTAACCCTCCTTAAAGACCCATTTCTGACTTTGATCCTTTGCGCACTGTTAATCTGTAAGTCCTGAGCTCAAGGTACAGACAGGTAAAGGATGCCAGTAAAGTACATTCATAAAAAGCGAAGTTTAGTTCTTTGCCAGTCCTCGAGTGCACGAGCGCTGCTTGCAAGCATGAAATAATATTGCACATTTGTTGCTGGCACTTTACTGTACTCAGAGTGAATGCTTTGATTGCTGGCACATTTTTTCAAGGCATTTGCCCCCTACAAAATAGTTTCAATGACACCTGCTTTTTGCCTCAACTGATATTGCACTGCAATTACGATCCATTGCCAAATGCAATTTATCGCAATAAATCGACAATCCGTAACTGTTCTTACAGGTTGTTTGGGGAAATTGACTGGTTGCCGTTTCTTCTCATTACATGGGTCTCAATAGTTAACTATTCTGAAATGGACGAGGAAAGGGACGACAAGGTTTCGCTTTACGAAAGATTTCGGCTTTGAATCGTTAATAGCTTTAACGGCGCCAGAAAGGTCATAGTTATTAAATCTGGCTAATTTGCAGCTAATCTTAGTTGCTCCAAACAATTTTCCAGGCGAGGCATAATAACTATTTTAATATTTCCCAGAAGATTCACAAACAGACAAAATGCAACTAATTCAATGCATTCACTAGGATATAAAATACAACTAAATCAATTTGGTTGCTGATGCAACTGTACTTTTGAATTCACATATTGGTAACAAGAAGATATCAAGTTGACTTTCAAATAGCTGTCCTTTTTATGACGAGGACACACACAACCCTCTAAGATAGCCTTGGTTCACGTATTTTTTTTTAGAAACTGCTCACAGGAAACTCAACTGTCAGATCGCCAAAAAATCAAGAAACTCCAGTACTGGGAAACTATAACTTAAGAAACTACCGGGTGTCTCAATAAAGTATCCTGATTTGGTCGACCCTAGTGATAAGAATATAGCGTGAATCAATCCGAAATGATTTTCAAAACATACCTCGATAGCCAACTTGAACATAGACATCTCGTTTGTTAAATTTGAAGACGGCACAACAGATGTGTTTTACAAAGTACAGTTTATATGAGACCTTTCGCCATGGGAGCTCTGAAATCAGCTTCATTCATCTCAATATCGACAATCATTACCCATACTATTCATCAGTGAAAGTATTCCCTTGAGCATCAACGCACTTTTGACATTGTCGAATCATTCCTTGAAAAGAATTTGTTATCAGACCTCTCGAGAGTTCAGGTTGATCATGACGTATCTTCGAAGCTGCTTTCCCGGGTGGATCTTCAACAAGAGAGGAGATATCTTTTGGCCCCCAAAAGATCTCCAGAGACCTTCCTGTCTTGACTCCCGAGAGATCTGATAACAAATTCTTTTCAAGGAATGATTCGACGGTCCCAAGAGGGTGTCGATGCTCAAAGGAGTACTTTCACCGATGAATAGTTAGTGTTAGATAAATTGTCGATATTGAGATGAAGCTGATTTCTGAGCTCTCACATAAACTGTATTTTGTAAAACAAATCTGTTGTGCCGTCTTCACATTTTTGGTCATTCACTGTGCTTCAAGAATTTGCTTAGGCCAAAACGTGGAACGTCAAAGCTCTGGTTTGGAGGCGGAGGCAAATTTGTCCTTTGAAGATTAATTTCTTCACACTCAACGCACCGATATTAACAAACGAGGTATCTATGTTCAAGTTGGCTATCGAGGTATGTTTTGAAAATCATTTCGGATTGATTGATATCTTCACTCTCAACGCACCGATATTAACAAACGAGGTATCTATGTTCAAGTTGGCTATCGAGGTATGTTTTGAAAATCATTTCGGATTTTCATTTGTTTCCTGTATCATATTACTCAGAATGTACTCGAGAAAAGTCTAAAAACTGGAAAGGTTTCAAAAAAACCTTGTTTTTAAATGTGCACAAGGGCACAACAGGCAGGGAACATAAAGCTTGTTATCGAGCCTCTAAGAAACTCGTAAGAAACTCCGAGTACTGAAAATCTAATTATTTAAGAAACTGTCAGTCCTGGACAAAATTCTTAGTTTCTTACAAAAACTACTTGTATGTCCTTGAACTGATAAACCGTATAAAACAACTTCGGATGCAAAAAAGAGAACTCTTTAAAATGAATGGCGTCAACGAAACGTTAGCTATTTTGCGATATTTCTACCATTTGGCTTTTCAGAAATGTTCAATATTTTCAGGAATAAAGCTGTCTTCTTACTGATTAGCGTCTAGACCAAACAAATAAAAGGAACAAGGCAGCTGTTCAGATATGTCCTTCTTCATTCGATATATGCTCATTTTTGCTCTTAAAAACCATTTCTCGGATGCAAAGAAGCGAGCTAGCTACCTGGGTTTCAGAGAAACTTTGCGGCTTTGTTTGTTTTGAATTACTGGTTGAAAGAATTTCCTTTGTCTGCAGTCGCAAATCGCTTTGAATTTAGGTATCAACAAAAGAAACTGATACTATTTTCTTACTACAAAATCTGTTCTGGTTAGAAAGGTAGCTTTAAAGTTTCTTGCAAGCAATTCAATGACAGGAAAAAGGTCATAGAATTTTACACTGACCTTTTTACAACGATTTAAAGTTTTGGAACCTATACTCTCCAAGACATAAGGAAGGAGTTGATAAAAACCTCCATTCATTTCTTGCTCTTGACCATTTACAAATTAATTTATGTACAAAATATAGAAAATGTCGTAACTACTTTCATATTTTATCCATGACTAAGATTCAATCACGCATTATTGCATCGGTGAATATGACGCAGGCACTAAAATTCTTGATTCCATGTGATTCACCAGGGGAACTGTTGGTAGAGACGAGACGAATACATTAAATCGATGGACTGATTAATAACATACAGTAAAAAGCCGCGTATAAGAACCTAGTGATTAAGGACCTACAGGCTGAAAATTCTGAGGTTAGACCCCCAATACATAAGAACCCATTCAGGTTCAGCCTGAGATTTGAAATAGGTTCTTATTCGTGGAGATCATCAAACTAGATCAAAACTCTAGTTCCTTTGTGATTGAGCCTATAGGTACTGTTTCTGCCATATGTGTAAATTGCAAAGAGCTCTAAAGACGCTTTGAAAGCTTTTCATTGTATTCTGTAAAATTTCTGATTCTTCAACGAACTGATGTTTTGAAGAAGGCCTCATGAACTCAGGTGCATCTCAACTGACAGTAAATAATGGGCTTGAAGTTTCAATCTGAACAAAAGAAATACCTGGAAACCCTGAATTAAATAAAAACCAATTTAAGAACCTGTACAGCCTAATTTCCCACTAAATACTCAGTATATAAGAACCTAATCAGGCTGACTTCCAAAATTGTAGGTTCTTATAGGCGGGTTTTTACTGCATTCAATATGTTAAGTTAGACGAAGTTAATATTCAATAACATATTCGATATGTTAAGTTGGAAGAAGCATAGAAAAACCCTCGAAAAAATATCCTGAGGCTCCGTGCTAAGAAGGAAAAGTCCAGAAAGTAATTAGAAAGCAAACAAGTCTTTTGTTGGCTTAGAAATTTTAAACTCTATATAAATGTGGCACTCCAGTACTGTAATAACTAACAGCCTTTCATCTCCACAAAATACCTCAAATTTGGGCTGTTTACATTACAATATCTTCACGGTCCTTTCGTGTCTATTTTAAAGCTCCAAGCATGATTTTCAGACAACACCATTTTATAGGTTATAAATTTATGCATATGAATATAAAATATCTATTTGTTAACTCACCGGTATTAGCAACACAGTCCCCCCATGCTGGTTCTTGCCACATGATTTCCCGTGCCTTTTTGCGGTGGCTCAGGTCTTTATACGCTAAAAAGAACGACACAGTTCATAAAATATTTGTGCTACCGTAAAAAAGCTCCACTGGATTTCAACTTTACAAAGAAATGTCGCGTGATAATTTTGATGCCTTTGCCACTGAAGGGGATTATGCTGAGAAACAGGCCTAAAAGTAAGAAAATATTTTCTTACCCCAGATGTGATGTACTTGATAAAGTTCACCAATTTGAGAGAAGAACCCACCAACAGCATCCTTCTGACGTATCTTGATTGCTAATCCCCTGAAGATAACAACAAACATGAGTTACAACTTGCAAATATATGATGAAATCTAGGTCGTTCTACGAAGGAGCCTTTAGGCTTAGGCTCCGAGTATCGTGCTGAGAATTTGCCTAATTTCATTAAATCATTTCCGTTGATTTGTTACAACAAATTTGATAGATAGTTCACAAGAAAAGGAAACGGCCGATCCCATAAAAAAGTTTTTAACTCCCTAACTTGACTTTGTCAATATCATGTAAATGAAAGAAAATTAAAAGCATGAAGTATCAACGCTTTTAAATGTCAACAATAACAATATTTAAGGATAATTTTACCTACCAATTATTTCCCCATTCTATCAGAGTTCCAGCCTATAAGAACAAGGTGCTTTATTAGAGAAATCATAGTGGCATTTTCTATACCAAAATACTGCAACTATGAGAACTGAAATATTGCATTATAGCCTAATGTGCCAAAGCTAAACTTGTATGACAGGGTGTCCAAGATCTGTGACGATTTGGATTGCTATTATGGAACACCTTGTCTGGAATATTTCGAAACTTTAACGGAACTTTGCGATATTAACGGAGCTAAGTGGCGGTGACTAATAAACAGAACAAGACAAATGCCTCCCTATGCTACTGTCCCCTACTTGCCGAACAATATCAACCATCAAACATGTCGCAACCATCAAATACTATAGCCTATCATTTAGACTTGTATATGAAGCCTTGAGTTAGCTATTTATCTCCATTAACTTAAAGGGAATAGACATAGCTATATCTTGTAGCTGCTATAAATAGGCTAGAGAAACGCCCACAAATCCTTTGTTTCTTTAGCTACACAATGAAACCGGGTGCGTCCAAGTTGTCAAGTACAATAGATTATATTCTTGACCTGGCCTGGGCCAGCTTTTCACCATGTTGATTCCCTTTAACTTTAGGGCCAGGGATAAACTTACACATACATTCTAGTATTGCTTGCATTGGTACTGTAAATACAGTAGAAGATTCTGCAACAATAAAGCAGTGGTGCCAACTGAAGCATATCAAAGTAAAGGGAACTCAAATTAAGTTCTTACCTTCAATGAATAGCTTCTTAGTTCATAGATATGAGATGGTTCACGCACTTGTGGTTCTCCCCAAAATGAGAACTCGTGAAGCAGTTGATTCTGACGTCTTCTCATCAATATGCTCCTTGTTTTTGCAAAGTCTAGGAATTCCTAAAATGAAAAAGCTGTTAGTTTTAGATTCCTTTATTTTAATGTCTATTACTCACTGTAGTTTAAAGGATCTGTTTCATCCAGCATGCCTTGCATGTGTCGTCTCTTGGTTTGCCTTTGTTGTCGCCATTTTCATGGGCCATGAAAATGGCGACAAACAAAGGGCAACCAAGACTCAACACGTGCAAGGAATGCTGGATGAAACAGGCTCTTTAATGATTTTCAAATTTAATGAAGAATAAACAAAGATAGAAATTACTGTGGACTGACTGAAATACCATTCAAGAAAGAGATAATTGAAATAATGTTATTACTCTATGTGCCACAGTGCCAAGATGGGTACTCACAATGATAACAGTCACGTAATGATAAATTGTATACTAGACTCATTTTGAAGTCGACTAACTGATCATATTATTTTTATCCGTCTCAAATTATATTTAAAAAGTTTGTTGATTCGTGGTGGGCTGCTTCTTTAGGTTACAAGCAATTTCTTTAACAACATTGGGTTGGAAACAGCCTAAATTCACCAGAAAAAGCCATTGATCAAATTTTCTTGCAGTCAAAAGTTGATGCTTTTTATTGTGCATGAAGAGGTAAATTCAATACTTGCATGGACATACATTACCTGATCTGTTGCAAGAAAATGTTTTGCATCACTAACTGACTTATAACCTCCTTTGTAGCTCCACAAGTGGACTGTTGAAAAATAGACATAACAGAAGTTACTGTAGATAGCAAAGGATAATTGCATTATTTAGTTCAAAAGTTCTCAAAATTCAATTGCATTATTATCTTCTACATGCAAACAAACTTTGCCTAAAGAAAGTCTATTAGCAACATATGCTCAAATGCCACTTTTTAAACCTTCAAAAGGGATATCAATAAGATAACAGATTCTCTATGTGCTAGTACCAAACTCCCTCACAAATCATGATGAAAAGAAATTTATTTGCATATGATTCCAAAAATTCTTGATGTATCTCACCAACTTGGTCTAATTCTCCATACTGAGTAGTCCAGCTTCCAACAAGCTTAGCAGGAAATTTTTCATTGTTATCAAATTTAGGTAGCATTTGTGACCTGAAAAGAAGCAAGAATGTAGCAAAATGATTTTTTCAGTTGCAGCTAATTGTTTGACTGGATCAGAAAGTGCAATATTGGCACATGTAATATTGTATACAACTTGCAAGGCAAGAAGATAACTAAAAATAACTCTAAAGAACAACAGAAAGTGACTAAAAATAACTCTTTGCATACAAAATTTGTTGTTGTTTTTTTTTTTTTATTCATTTAAAAAAACAACAAGATATAAAAACAACAAGATTAATTAACTACGTGCCATCCATAGTGGGAAAGGACTTATAGTCAGCGAGTCCCCACTATGTATGGCACTTACAATTTAATATAAACTATTCTAATCACGGCCGTAGGAGAGGGACACCCCAGGAGCAAACATTTCGCTGCCATTGTGTTCGGCGCTTGAGATTTGTTGTTGTTGTGCCTTTACAGCATTTTACATTGATCATAATTAATCTACGGTAGAATGGTCTGCTATATACAAATGTACAGGTAAACAGATAAAAATTGATGGATACATTTATTAATCAACGGATAAAGCAAATACATAGTTACCTCTTTTCTATGCTGTATATACAATATTGAGAATAAAACAACAGGAATTGGGACCATCCCACTGAGTTATCAAGCTTTTGAAAGTATTAAAGCCATGCTGGAAAACATGTATGTTACGCCAAATATCTTTGGCGTTGAAGAAACATCAAGAACAATAGAAGAACAATAGGTCTATTGTCTTAAGACAATTAGCGTGGCGTAAACCTTTGGCGTAACAAAAACGAACTTTCCACACTGGTATTAAAGTTGTCTGCTGATTTTAACTCCGCCCGTAAGCAGTTCCAAATCTGTGGTCCTAAGAGCTTGAGACTATTTGTGCAGAAAGTAACCTGATTTGGCCAACTAAAATGAGTGCGATTTATTTAGGATTTCATGACAAATAATTAGATCTAATTTGAAAGTTTCTTTCCTGAAGGATGGATTCATATAATTCAAAGTTTTAAAAATCTCAAAAGATAGTGATCTCAGTCAGGAAAAAGAATCAATCACTCTTGAATTGATTGGGCAGATTCTGTGGAATTTCACAAGGTTATTTCTTAAGATATTTATACCAATGAGATTCTAATTAAGTTCCAAAGATTCTAAAGATGCAATGCTTCCTTGCTACAATATTCATCACACACTGCAATCTTTAGCTGAATCATCTATTGTATCTATTGTAATACTCACACTAACTCCAAGTAATCACTCATGCATTCTGGCTTTACATAATGAACTGTTGAGAGAAAGGATTTTGCTAAAAATGGTGGTGAGCTGAGGAACTTTCTACCAAGAAGCCAGACTGCTAACTATGTCCTGCGCGCGGAAGATCTTCCACGCGCAGTTCCAGGAAGAATAATAGCTTATTATATTGTTTAAAAACAATGGCCAGGCGCGCATCTTCTGCGCGCACTTTTTTGCAAAGTTATCAGTCTGGCCAAGAAGTAAGCATTGTGCTCTTAGATCGAATTCTTTTAGAATCACTAAAAATGATTCCTAAATGCTAAATGACCATCAGCAGCATAATTGTGAACAATCAATTTTATTGCTCAATTTGTCAGAAGACGACTTAATTTGGGCCCCAAAAATTGCCCAAATCAAGCTAAAAATTAATGGGGATATTGCATCAATTTATTTCATTTACTGTGTTGCTCTGTGCTTTTGGCGAAAGGAGTATAATTGCATCTAAGTCAGTCTTGCAATAAATACTTCACCTTCTCTGCATACTTACACTGCAATTCGTACAACGTCAAACTTTCTGTCAAAACTTTCGAATGAGCATCGGTATGCGGAGAAACAGATCGGCCCAACAGCTTCGACATAAAGGAGCCTTTTCCTCCTCCTTCTGTGGCATACGAGCGAGCCAGACTTTTCCCTTTCGCATCAGAAGCGATCAAAATGCTCAAAGCACTGCAGGCGCCGACATTCCTCTTCAAAGTCCTTGTTGCCAGTGAGAAAATGCTAGACTTTAGCGGGTTCACCCGAGCTGTAGCGGTCGCCATTTTGCTTTCTAACTCCTTTCTTTTAAATAGACTTGCTACATGACTCAAAGACGGAAAACAGCAACAACATCACTTTTATTTGAATACAAAGAAGCAGTGAGGACTTATGTGATAAATCTGTTTGAGTACTCTCAAGTACCGAATAAACGGAGGGGGGGTGGGAATAATCGGGGGGGGGGTTGGAAATGGTTCGATATAGCAATAATCGGGGGGCTGGAATAATCGGGGGGGGGTGCTTGGAGAAATAGAAAATAGTCGTTTTCTTAGGTAAACACGTATCTTTTATATATTCATGTGAACAGTGACGTTACTGATATAGTTACTTATGAACTCTGGTTCTGTTGAATGCACTTACTGAGACTTTTTCTTGCGTTTATTCAGAAAATTTGTTTACTACCATTTCATTTTTCCAAAAATTAATAAAAGGGGGGGTTGGAATAAGAGCGGGGGGTTGGAAGATTTTCGAAAAATTAATAAGCGGGGGGGGGGACGATTATTCGGTACTCGAGAGTACCATTCTGTGGAACCTGGGGCCTAGAACACAAAGAGTGGACCATGGAACAGCGTCTCATCTCTACTGTCTTTACTAAAGCTTCACGTGACTGGTTCATTTCAAAGTTACTGGTACTTGACCTTCATTTTGGGCAAGTTCTCAATGACATTCTTTGCTTGAGAGTTAGTACCTGACAATGCATTGTGATCAACACTTTAAAAAATCCGACAAGTTATCCTGTAAAATTTTTGATAAACATAGAATTTTTTCGCCGTCAGACAGGAAAAACCGTACAATAAATCAGGGCATATCTATAATTCATAGACTACTGTATGAATTATAGATATGCCCTGATTAGGCATAGGTATATATTACAATAGGAGTAAATAAAAAGGCCTATCGAATGCAATCGTCAAAATAAAAGTTAGACTTGCAAAGTGGGACAAGACCAGAACTTCAAGTTATTAAAGGAGAATGGCATCGAAAAACTATCCTTTCACGCCAGATGAAAGTTAAGGCGTAGATTCCGAATCTGAAAAAATTTTTGAAGTATCTCTTTTTGTTTGAGAGTTAGAAGCCCCCAAAGTGGCGGGAAACGCCCTTTTACGAAAAAGGACGGGATTGATTGCGTATTCTCCCGCAGGACGTCACGCGATGCTTATGACGTCAAATGCGATCAGTGGTCAGAAAGCGAATTAGGCCCATCACAGATCACACGGGTAGCTGTGAAGAACCAGAACTCATATCATGGACGAGACGACTCTGTGCTGGCAAACGTTTGGTCGAAAGAGCTTTAGAGTTTACGTCAAGTCTTCGGCCAAGGCTATTGTCTAATAAAAGTGAAGGGAATGGTTTGTCCATCATCGCCAGATCCGACGGAATGTTGAGCGAGACGAGAGGTGTTGTACGAAATGATCCATCCGAGAATTGTGAATGTCAGTCAAATCAGGTAATGTTTCTCAGTTACTGTCTCCTACTTTGAACAACAACTTTCTCTCCTTAGTTACACAGAAATTATGTTTTATTTACCGTTATTTGGCAGTCTCTGGAATCTTTTACGAAAGTCATTGGTGATTAGGCGTTAAAGCCACTTTCTCGTTTATTAAGAAGTGAGTTCGCAGTGTAGTCCCTGTACGATTTTTTTAACAAACTAAGATGAAGCATCTGTGACGAGTTCCTTTGCTGGTTCTGCAGTTTCCATGCTTGTTGAACTTTTAAAAAATCCTGAAAGTGATTCATATAGGTTTCTCACAAAAAGTACATGTTGTACTTTAAAAATCCCCTCTGCCAACCAAGTGAATGCCTGGTAGAGGGTTCCCTACATTTCACATCTTATATTTTCAGGTATCATCAAGGGACACAGGACTGCAGAGTGTGTTTGCACAAGAGATCCTTGGATTCTAAAAGCTGGAAAGGAAGAGATCCTGTGTATAGCCACAGGTAGCATGGCAAATGAAATAATAGTGACATTCTAGTGTAATTAGGGCCAAGGCAGATATTAGAGACTCAAACCATGTTCCTGTAAAGTCCAGAGACTGTGAAGTAATTTTAGAATGGGAATACCCTTCTTGTTTTCTTGCAGAAGTATCTGTGTGGTATGCAATAGCACATAGAACAGAAAATAACACATGAGGGACTTCCATAATCATTCCATTTACCAAGCTATCTGGGGCGTTGCAGGTGATGATGAAATATTGTCATTCACTGATCAACAACAAATTGTATGTGTAGTTAGGTATAACCTATTTGCAAAGTTGATAGAACTCATTCTGGCCAACTTTAAAAATTATGTACAGAGAGTTTAATGTACAAAAACCCACTGGGAAAAAAGAAATACATGTTGATACTCCAACTATTGTCAGTTTGTTCGCCTATATCAAACATACTGTGGAAATGAAAAAGAAACCTTTTTCCAACAGTTGAACTTTGATACATCAGAAATATGAATTTACAGTTTCAAGCATTCCAAGGGCTGTCAAAGGGTACTAGGGAAATGCCACCCATGACAGTATTCACTTCAAATGCTTTAATAGAAACATGGTTGTAAAATTTTGGGATACATTTATGCAAACAAGTTTTCAATAACACACTTTCTTAGAGGTTACTAAAACAAAATTCTTTGTCCATATTTAAAGGGAATCAGAAGAAAACACAGGTGTGCATGCATTTTCATTGGCATATTTGTAACATCCATTCATTTCCACCTTAATTGAAATGAAAGTTCTTCAACAGTGTAGTTTTTGAAAGTTGTCATCAAATCTTTTCAATTATTTACCATCAACATCAAAGTAGACCTTTTAGTTATCCAACAACAGAATCCTGATTGAGCAACATCTTTTCACATATTTTGCAAGGAATTCCACCAGTTCTTGAAAGTATAGAACAGTGATGAAGGTGATGATGCCAATCAATCAAACCTTTGAACAAAACTGTGAAATGATGTTTCTTGGTCCAGACTTTTTGTGGAATAGCTAAAAGATCTACTTGGGTGGCACATTTATAACATTATGTAAGATAAGATCAAATAGAAACAATCACATAATTATCAGTTTCAATTATTCAATGACATATTCGCACTGTGTGTACAGTATGCCCGCTGTTTTCCTTGAAAAATTTACAGTGGAAGTTTATTGATGTTCAACAGTTTATCAATTATTTCAGAACATATTATTTCTGCTGTCCATACTTTGCTGCTTTCCATAATCAAACGTTTCCATTTTATTCAACCCAAAATATCTCTTTGTGCATGATCAAAGCGTCTCCTCTCAATTCCAACTTGGATGATGTGATTTGCAGCCAATAAGTCAGGGTCAAACTGAAAAAGAAGGTTGTAAACTATATTTTTGTACAAAATACAAATTTTGATGTCTGAATAATGCTTACACGAGACTACAATTTTGGAATACATGGCCAACACTTGACACGGAGTTTTTAATACTGTATTGCACATATTGCTCCATGTGATGAAATACCAACTGAAATTTTCTATGAAAAGGGAATAATGAGCAGAGATATGCTGGGCACAATGAAGCTGATATGAAGTGAGTTTAGAAGCTTTCCATTTTCTTTAATTTCATTTTTTCTAACTTTGTGTGTGTAGTAGGATGGCATATGTTTGCTGCACTTTGCAACTGTGCCTTCAAAACATGTGGCATGAAAGCATGCAAGAAGATGGCTTCACCTGTTAAATGTTTTTGTCATGAAGAAAAAATGTAACATAACTTATCTTTAACCAACAACCCATAATTTAGGCCCCACATATTTCAGTTAGTCTTACCTTGTCAGTGCTGCCACACCATAGAAATTTGAATGTGCCACACCATCGCCTGTTGACTCCCTCTCAACGGTTTCGTTAAGTCTTTTCCAGGGTCCTTGTCCAGCCTGCCCTGATCGCAAGACTCTGTTAATCACCATTAGATATTGTTGGGATAGGGTTTGCATCTCATTTTAATGTAGCCATTACGCCCATGAGATTCAAGGACTAACTCACTGGCGAACTGATCACTGGCGTGTTTGGTTATGTTCCCAAAAACCGAATCCATTTGGAATGGTAAAAGCGACTTTCTCGTCGAAATCTTTGATTGAGAAGTGTCCTGTTCATTGGTAACACATTGTCTGCTGTCTTTTAAACTATAATATGAGTTATTGCGAACCATTTCGCAGAATACTTCAAGCATCCCTCGCCACTCCTGCACTGGCCTAACCAACAGATGTTGCTGTGCGAGCGCCGACCGAAAACCAGTGATCACATCTGACGTCACAGAGCCGAACATAATTCTCGGAAACGACAATGAACGAGAATTGTCCCGCAGAAAAATGCGCAATAGAAACTGCAATAATTCAAAAACCAAAAGAAATATACAAAAAATTACTTCACGATCGTGTTTTCCATGGTAAATAGCATAACATATCAAAAAATTTTTTTTCGATGCCATTCTCCTTTAAGTTATTATCGCTGGGACAATCCTTCATCCTCTGAAAAAGAGTTTTTGAAGTTTTTCTATCCTTTGAAAAAGAGTTTTTGCTCAGTAGCAGAACAAAATATAACATAACAGACCTACATCAAGTAATGGCAGGGATAAAATCTTTCTTTCGGAAAAAATTAAGTTGTTTCTGGCAAATAACTCACCTTATATTTTCATCCGACAGCGATTTGCCATTCAGGTAAGGCTCATTTGAAACACACACACAGTTAAACTGTTTTCATTTCTTCAAAAAAAAACAACGACTGTTCTCATTTCTATCTAATTTTATGAGTCAAATTCATAAAAATTTTGAAATAACCTAAAATGTCGAAAACCCATTGGGTTCATTAGAGTATAATAACGAGAGATGTATCGCATGTTGGTGGTGGTCTATTCTACGGGTAACAGTATATGAGATCTATTGCATCTGAGAGATTGTCGTCTATTCACCTTTACTAACAATAACATATCTATATCTTAAAAGAATACATCACTAGAGTCAATCCGAGGAAGGAATTTTTTCTGGAAGACTTGTTGATATATGAATCTAACCTTAGGGATACAGTGCAAAGTTTATTTTGTAACATGGCCGCTGCAAAACGTGGCAGGGCCAGTACTTTGTTCAGATTGTACAAAAAGGGGTAAGGACTTTTTACAGAGGAAACATGTACGGGGCAGTAACGATTTTATGAGCCAAAGATGAAATTTGAAATGCGAAATTCGTGAGTCAATTTGAGGACCAAAATCGTGAGTCATGCAACATGATGAGAAGTGAATGAAATAATGCAAAATTTCCATGCCAATCATTTGCAAGACGGTTCATCAGTCAAATTTTTAAAGACTCGTAAAACTATTCCATATTTTTACGGTGAGTTGCTAATTTATCTGTACCTGGTAGTACATCTATTGCTCAGGAAGACGGGCCAGATACTGTTCGGTTTTGAAGCAGATTTTTTGGAAGCATTTTTCTCTCCATCTGCAATATATGTTGGAAAAAAGTTTTTACTGTCCCCTCTGGTATGATAAAGTCTTCGGTCATCTACGTTATCCGCTATTTTCGATAAACATTGCTGGATGAAACCCTATTTCCAGTCTATTGTTTTCCCTTGGTATTGTTAAACCTAGTTCATAAATCTCAGTCCTCATTCCAAGCCAGGCAAATCCCTTATCCCACTGTACCCCTTAATGAGTCTCTGAAAATTCAGGTAGCTCCTTACCGTAAACCTGCAACGGTATCTAAACTATACTCAACTCCATACAGTAATGCCCATGCCCCATTCACACTGCAAGTTAATCAAGCTTCAACTAAACCAGGTTTATTGAATGGAGCCTTCTGATTGGTCGATCCAACAAATCGAGTTATTTGATTGGTTGAAATTTAACTGGTTTAGATAAAGCTGGCTCAACTGTGTCAGTTTGAATGCGGGATAACAATATGGTTACAACAAATTCTAAGAACTTCTTGAAACTTATCAAATTAACTAAACGATTCGCAAAACTTAACTTTGATTCAAAATTATTCTACAAAACTAATGGTGTATGAGTAAAAAAGCTCATGACATCAATGATTTGGTGTTCGTGTTTGAAAGATTTGCTGTGAAGTAGTTCCTGCGAATTAAAGACTCATAGGTAACTATGATCCTTTGCGATCACAAAGTAGACTTCTGTAGCAAATGAAAATCGTTTCTAGCCTTTTTTTTCTTTTTTTGTTGGTTTTTTCAGGCGACTCCCCTCACTCTACGCAGCAGATTTGACAGGGTGGCGACACGAATCACCAACCCTCAGGTTGTTAATCACGCGTGCCACCATCGAGCCACCCCAGTACAGTTTGTTTTTTGAAGCGCAAAGGATCATGGTTAGCAATGAGCCTTTATTGTCAATCTAACTAAACTTTTTAGAAAGACGATTCGCAAATCCTTCCAGCTCCTCCTCAAAAGCCTTTGTCACCTTGGCAGGGTCTGAAATAACTCTTTGGTCACTCAACACTGTAAGCCTTAGGCTACCAGCATATGTTATAACTGCTATAGACACACCAAGGTCGAACGCCAAGGGCGGTGTCACCATTATGGTCTTGATTTCTTGCCCGTTAACATAGGTTGGTTCGATAGGCCCAGGCACGTTTGAAAACACCAGACTGCAATGTCTATTCAAGCATGACAACGAAAGCCTCGAGACACTTTCAGGTAGATGCCCCAAAACGAAGGAGTAAATGAATGAAAACAAATGGGGATCTGATGATCTTTTCATGGCATCTATTCTCGATCTCGTCACTTGTAGCCTCTGTTCAGGGTTTTCGATCGAGACTGGCAGCTTGAGAAATGTTGCACCAGAGTGGTTTCCAAGGGGGATACATTCCAACACTTTCTTGGAAACTGATCTCGAATTATACGTCATCGTAATTGGAAGATCCTCTGGTTCTGCTGCCCCCTCGCCTTGCAAGTATTTTCGAAGTGCACCCGCAATGCATGATGCAATTACGTCGTTTACAGTTGAATCTGAAGGGACAAAAAAATCCTGGTATTAAAACCCTGTTCAAATTTGTGTAGCGCAAGGATATTTCAGGATTCGTAGATTCCGCTCCGCCGTGTCCCGATAAAACCAGTTCAATTTAACGCAAAATTGAGACTAACTGCTGTTGAGTTTATAATTGGTACCTATATGCCTTATATGAAGTTGCATTACCGAGACTCGGAATATCAATTTCAGGGCCCCACTCGTGATAGAAGCAGAATCTTTATCAATATTCTATCAGATTTAGGGAGTCAACTCAGGACCTTTACCTACAAATAAAAGAATACAATTTCATTTCTTATCAAATCAAGATGAGGGTTGAAAATTTTCAGTGTTTCAACGGTAGGAGGGAGCTTTGGGTTTGGTCAATTTTAGACATCGAGTTTCGGGTTTTCCGCTTAATTTTGGTAGGTTTCGGGTTTTTAGATGCGTCACGGGTTGTCAGTTTGGCCAATGTTTGTGCTCGGGTTTAAGGCATTTTAAGGTATTTCATGCAAATTTCCTATTTTTTGGGTTTTCGAAGTCATACAGTCCATGTAGTGTACTGGGATCGTGGGATCGAAAAACCAGCTTTCGAATGCTTAAAACGTGGACTTGCCCAAGTCGTCATATGAAAGAAAGTTCCTTTCTTCCAAGACGACTTGGACAAGTCCACTTAAAACGATGCACAAGGAGTCAATGAAAAGGAAAATGCTGAAGGTGATCAAATATCACTGATGAAAATTGAAGATTTTCGTTCAGTTTTGCAGTTTCGGGTTTTGCCTTTTTTAATTCCGGGTTTTAGGGATTTCCAAATTTTGGTCCCTCTCCATAAGTTCCTCAAAACTGTCCTCAAGTCAGAGTTGTGTGGAAACATGAGGCAGAACAAAGGTGGAAGTTTTCTGTCAATATATTAAATTCATGTCTAAATTTAGAAAGGAGAAAATCTGAATCATTAACACATTGCAAATTAAGGTTTCACTTGCCTCGGGCTCGTCTCATTTGGTCGACCCTTCCTGCGGGTGGGCTGGGAGCCTGGGAGTTAACTGTAACTTAATCCCTTGAAACAAAGCTCTTCAAGATCCCTTTAAAAGATATCAATTGCTTTGAAGGACATGTCTAGGCAGTTTTTGATGACAGAATATTGTAAGAATTGATATCCAACAAGCCTAAATTTACAGTTCAATCTATTGTCTTGATTTTGTAATACAAAAACGAGTTTGAGGAGTGTATCTCCTTGCAGTTATCTTTATCTCTGGCTTTGCACTTAACCAGAAAGGTTATTTAGCTCTCGTTGCGATGAAATTTAATTGAATCGGGGGCAGGAAGAGGTTAAAATCAAAACTTTAATCCTCATTCTATCAAAGTCTACTTTCTATTCTTATCGTAGATCGATTCAGGGACAGCGCAGCCTATGGGCTAGCAGAGGCTAAGGCCCTCCCTCCCCCCTACTTTTTCAAAGACGAGGGTTGACTATGAGTTTGAAGTCAGCAGTATGAAGACCGCTACTTCTCACGAAAAGGCGTTTTCCAGCGCTCTTAAGGCCATGGTCCCCGAACCCCCATTTTGCTCGCTTCGCTAACAACTCCAGCCCCTGCACTTTAAATCGCTGCGCAGTGCCTGTATCGATATATTGTGGGGGACATCAAGTAGAAGACGACACTATCACGCCCGCAGATTCTGTATGTCTGCACATGAGGGTAAAAAAGTTTGTACAGATGTTATCAAATATCTGCAAAACAATTGCAACAGAGTAAGAAAACCTTTAGAATCCTAAAACACAACAACGAAAGCTAAAATGCTATCATGAAAGGAACATTGTTTTACTGAAATGTAAATCATTCTATAAGTTGCCACATCTATTCTCTCTTGTTTAAAAATATGTTCCGTCCACTCTCGGTCGCAGAGGCTGTTTGTGTTAAACCGAGTCAAACCGCGCTTCACGCTCGCCCATCGCGCTGCCCGCTCTTTGCGCCTTCGGCGCTTTGAACGCTCGTTTAACAGCCTCTGTGACGGAGAGTGTGTTCCGTCCGTCCCGTCCTGACCATCTGTAACTGTGTTTTCAACATGATCTAGGTCTAAGCTACAGGGATCAACTATTGTGTAATGGCTTGGTAAACTGTTAACCACAAAAGGTCGAAAACAGTGCTTTTCTTGGGTCGCGTTGAATGCAAGTACTTTTTTCATAGATTTATCGTACATTGTAACAACTTGTTTTTTACGAATAAAATTGAATTGAAAGTGACACTGAAGCATTTGCGGTAGTCCTGGCTCCTGTCATCGTTGTCCATCAAAATAAGGTGATGTTCCCTCTCGACGACTGTGTATTCAAGTAAGTATTTTAGAAGTGGCCAGGTGAAATTTCCATTAACGCCATGGTAGTTTTTCATGACTATGAGAAAGCAAGAATTTGATCCAGTCTTAAAACTTTCTTAAAATTATCAGATTTGGGTACAGGCAAGATACAGGCAAGTTCTCTTATTTTATCTTGGTACAGGGTTAGGGTTAAGAGAGTTTCTTATGAGTTTCTTGCAGTTTCCACAGCAGTCTTCATGTTTACTACCTATAGCTTCGGGAATATCTCAAAACAAAGTAATTTTGAAGCCTTTCTTCCAATGGCTTCACATCTACTCAAGTACCTTTCGAGCAACATGATACAGAAAACAAGTGAAAATAAAGTAAAGATATGCTAAAGGTTTTTTTGGTTAGAGTGACGATTTTCTAAATTATATTTCTCGGTGCTAGAATTTCAGAGTTTTTTGGCGATCAGAGGGTCGAGTTTCTTATTTTTCTTGGATCATATTTCCAGTTCCTGCGCTCAATAGTCCGGGTTTTGCACAAACAGCAAACTTTTTCGTCACACTTGTTGCATGGGTCGTAAAAGAACCACGGTCATGACTGTATTATTGTTTGCCACTTAATAATAACTAGGCCTGTCCATCGACCTTCGATTAATCGAATAATCGCTGGAGTTCCGATTAATCGAATAGCATTTGGCCTAACCGATTAATCGAAGAGTGCCGATTATTCGATTAATGGTTCATAATCGACTGATCTGGTGCATGTCATAGTCGATTTTGCTGTACTAATCGAATCTGCGTCACTATTCGACTGTCATTCATAGTCGATTCTTCGCTAACATTGTGCAACTAATCGACTTTCATTCATAGACAGCCGAGTAATCGAGCATCGCAATATACCATTTTGGAAACAAAATCAATTGCCGGCCTTGAAGAAAAAAATCGATTATTCAATTATTCCGTCTACTGGATATTTTGTATTGAAATGCTCTGTGGTTCTTTTCTCCAATTGTTTGTTTCTTTGCAGATATTTGGTTGTTGGCCCGTTCAGTCATTGCAGGAAACAGCTTATTTCGCTCATTTTCCTTCACAATTTTCATTCTGCTTTTTCTTTAGCCTTCACTCAAATTTACTCGGTTTATGGTGATTTACGTAAAATTTTGAGATGAAATAATGACGTCATGATGACGTCATATGTTGTACGATTAATCGATTAATCGGACATTTTGCTAGCGATTAATCGATTAGTAAAATGTCAGTCGATGGACAGGCCTAATAATAACATCATTTGTTATTATTGTGGATAAAATCCTGCGAAATTTGTGGTAAACAGGCACGTTCAAAAATGAAACCGAAAGCATGTTTGCGCCTTGCCAAATAATTGATGGTAACAATCTGTGCGTGTGAACATTTCCAAACAAAGTGTTTGAAGCTTTCGCAACGTTTAGACATTAATTACTCAAGTATCATCCAAGCTATATAGAATCCTAAGAAACTGGCAAGGAACTGAGAAGTAAAAATCTGACAAGTTTGAAGAAACTTGTAGCACATTGCAGCACTGGCTCAAATTCTTAGTTTCTTATAAAATGATACGACGTGTATGTTAAGTAGATGAAATCAGTTTCTTGAATTTTTGTCCGGTTGCACTCGATTTTCTTTATGTTTGGCAATTTGGTTAAAGATTTTTTTTGCAAAAATCAATACGTGCACTTTTCGTCAATAAACACAGTAAGATGGATCGACGACAATAAACACAAGAAATAAGTTAGATCCCCTGTTATGCATGCATGCTGTCAAATGAAAACATTGTAAACAATAGAATACCTGTTTTGTTTTTTATCAGCTTCACTTTCTCGAGATCAACAGAATTTGTCCAGCTCACTTTCTTCTGTGAAGGGGGGACTTTGATCCTGAAGGGGTTCCGTACGTATCTTGAGAACATCAAAGCCAACAAAGCTAAGGGGCCGGTGAGGATTCCCTGAATAACACGCCTCATTGGGTAAGCCATAACTCCATGATGTTTCTTTGGTTCGAGCAATTTTAGCTTGCTGTCAACAAGTTGACCGAGTAGGCCTACCATTGCAAAGCCATCTCCGATGCAGTGATGCAATTTGAAATGAATGCAATACATTTCTTCTTTCTCATCAAGCTTGATGATCGTGAATTGCCATGGGGAGATGTCTTCTCGAATTGGTTTGGAACCTAATTCTGTGTATATATCTTCAAGCTGGGCTTTCGTTGTAATGTTTTCATCTCCAAATTCAACAATGTGATCTTTGATGTCAAAATTCTCTTCATCTCGCCATAAATACGTGTTATAACATTTCGAAACACGTTGTCTCATCCTCGCATATGATTTCTCTAATTGTCCATGGATGACTTTCTCTTCGACTAAATTTCTGAGTTGTTGCATATCAGGTTTTCCTTTGATCGTCATCAAAGCTGTTATATAGTTCGGATTTTCTACAGATTCGTGCAGAAGGACCAAATCAAAAGTCGCCAGCTCTGTGCCAAGTTTCTTGTACGCAATCATGCCTTTTTCCATCAGCTTGAAAAGTTTGTAGATCGCCAACATTGGTAGCATCAATGCTGCTAAGCTTGCCCAAAACAGATAGGCCAATATACACAAAAATCCATGAAAAACGACTGGAATAGAGGATTCTGCATATCTCAGGTATAAAAGAGACATTTTGGTTCCTTTGATTGTGACTAAATGCTCTGATCGCGAGATGATAGTGAAAGCCTATCCCTGAAAGTTCATGTGACTTTCGCTGTCAAAAATTTTTTGACGATGTTTTTCCACAAGCTTGAAAAGCCGCGGGAAATGAACATAAAGTAATGTCACATGACAAGGATAACAGTCGAGCATACTGAAACGCGGACTGAAAAAGATTTGAAATGTTGGATTGGAGTCGAGAATTTAAGAGTGCTCAGCAGTGTAAGTAAAGCCCCGCAAACAAGAACAGCTAAGTAACAACCTGCAGACTGATTTTGTGGAAAAAGACACCCAAAGATAAGAACCAAAAACAGACTTATTCTTATGAGATGGTGCACTTAATTAAGAAATTTTATCATATCAGTGTATGTAAGCAAACTCTCAACTACTGATAACTGAACACCTCTTAACAGTTTTCAGGGATATACAAATTGTTTTATCAAAACAAAACATATGATATTAACTGCTTTGTCAACAACCAAAATACTATACTCTCTAATATTTAAATGCAGTCATCATACCCTCAAGGCTATTTAACACACTGTATACTTAGCTACAGGGCCTACAGTATATATTCATCAGAGAAATAAGCGTCCTTGCAATATGAAACACACCCTGAAAATTTCATGTGCTGCATTTATAAGATCCTAGCCAGTCTGTTTTTTTAAGGAAAGTACGTTCTTGTTTCCAGGGTTTTACTGTTATCTTTATTCATGATAGAACACGCAAACGATCTCACAACTTTTATTTCATGTTCCTTTCGTCCGGGTTTTCTGTTTAAATATAGGTTCAAAGGTGACATGAGTGACAAAGCACGATGAAGATTTGTTGTTGGATGTGAATCCTTGGTTGATGGACAAAACATGTTTTCCATAACTTATGTGTCATTACTTTCGCAATAACTTGTAAGTTGGTCGCTCTCTCAGAAGTAAACAAAGTGTAAGTGCAGTGACTGCACTTGATTTGAATACACTGGTCTCTGGTCTAAATTGTCTCTGAGCCTCCTAAAACACGAAAAAGATGCAACACGCAAGTCCTACATCAAGGTGAGCAGCGGTTGACAAAATTGTCTCCTCAAGTCAGATATACCCAATAGCGTACAGGAAGATAAATCACGGATGGGCCCGATAAAAAATATTAGTTTGGCAAAAGTTTTTTAAGAAGTAGAGCTGCTTTTTGCCAGTATAAAGGGTGATTTCTGCAAACTATCCCATGGTTAGGGGCACCAGCTAACAGCCAAACGACACCAACCAAGAACAGTATTGCTGAAACAGAGGAGCAAAAAAACTTTTTAAAGTTTAGCCTGTGGGCAGCCTCGACGATAGACTTATTACAAGAGCCTCTGTGCTTCGTTTTATGTTTTCAATTTCAACTTGGAGAAGAAGAGTGCTGTCATAACATCAAGAAAATGAAACGAAACATGAGGGCTGTTGCAACAAGCCTCCCTCAACACTACAACTTTCCTATAGAGGTGTTGAGGCTAAGCTTAGACCAGTGAAAACGTGTCATAATGAGCTAGGCAACAGTTTGTAACGAAGCTCATGTAATCATTGCAGCAACTGAGCACCATTATGGAAACACGGTTTTATTGACCTTTTTAATGCTATCCCTGCCATTCTTAACCTGGAGTGTTTTTAAACTTCATCTTTAACTCTTTGCCTGTAAATATCGTATTCCTGTAATTAGATCACTTTCCTTCTGTTCATTTATATTGTAATTTTAATTTTATGGCAAATTATACATACATACAGATTCAAGGGTACGACGATTCAAAAGGCATGTATCCCTGACGATACAGCCATTGAAAAAAGTGGTTCTTTCATGTATACAGCAGGTGTGCATGCGACAATTGCAAATATAACCAAAAGATTCTGAACAAATATATCCACGAAAGTACCAATACTTGATGAGTCAATAAAAACAGGCCTTGTTTGAAAGATTACAGCGTCCTGCTTCTATTTCACTGGTCCTGGATATCAAAATAATGGCTGCGGTCACACTAGATGAATAGGTGCTTTATCCTGTTGTTTCCTTTCGAAACAAATTGTATGTGACCGCTCTTTCTGCTCACATAGCTAACGCTGTTCTAACGTTTTGTTACTTGGGCAGGAGAAGGAGTCTTTAAAAAACTATAGTAGCCAAAACAACCGGACAAACAAGGTGCCGGCCTAAATTACAGCTTCGTTCAAGGAAAATTAACCAATCATTATTTACCAAGGTAATCACGTGACGATTACTTTCGTGCCAAAAAAATTAGCCACATCACAGGCAGCTTTGCAAAAGACGTGACGGGCACAGTGTGACCTGGGTGTTGTTGTATCGCTATAGTGCCGTACTTTCTGACGTCAAAGATAAATTTCACGAAAGTGAAAAAATTCAGATTCTAACGAGATATGATTCTAGTGTGACCGGGGGGGCTTATTTAATCTCGGACCTAACAGAGGGGGGCTTAATAGAGAGGGGGCTTATCAGAGAGGAGGGCTTATTCACAAAATCAAGTGACAAGGATATATTTGGTACATAAATTCAACACAGTTTTTATCCCAAACCATATCAAAATTAACATGCAAGGCTGTGTCGCTAAGTAAATGGAAATATTTGGTCAATTCTAGAACCTTGCATAAGTGGAGGGGGCTTATTTCAAATTTTGACTAAGAGGGGAGGGGCTTATTAGAGAATGGGGCTTATCTACAAAATTAAGTGACAGGGATATATTTTGGTAGCTTTTGAGTTCTTTTATCCCATATTTTGCGAAATCAACATACAGTTTTACGGCTCAAATACATATATTCAACACAGTTTATATCCCAAACCAGAGTCCATTCCAAACCATATCAAAATCAACATGCAAGGTTGTGTCGCTAAGTAAATGGAAATATTTGGTCAATTCTAGAATCTTGCACAAGTGGAGGGGGCTTAATAGAGAGGGGGGCTTATTTGAAATTTTGACTAAGAGGAGAGGGGCTTATTAGAGAAGCTTTACGGTACCACTATAACCAAGCAACAACAACATCCTCCTGATGAAACAACAAAAGCATTAATTCAGTTCAATGAGCGAATGTGTAGGGTCCTAAATCGTAAGTCTATGCATGGGTAGCTGGCTGTGGCAAGTAAATTATACGACATGAAATATCACATTTCATATGATTAAAACGGGAAATTTCCTATATATTGCAATAGATAATCTAATTTAAACAGCATCAGGACATGTCTAAACATATTCTATTCAAGATGTTCTTTGTTCCTTATTTGATTTCGATTCAAGCCACATATTTTCACAAACCTAATACCCATGGACGAATTTCCGGAAATCTTGCGAGGTACCTGGTGTCTGAAGGACAAAAAGGCATGTTTAAAACATCGAAAAGAAGTTGAACGCGGAAATCTTTGCGGATAGGCCTCCTTATCACATCGTGCAAGCAGAATTTGAAAACAGCAGAATTTGAAAATGGAAGTCTAAACGACATAATTTGAAAACGTCTTCAAATGAACACTCAAAAAATGAAAGAAAACATTTTTCGACCCTTTCAAAATACGGCTGATGGATTCTTTGGGCCTAATAAATTTCTTTGTCGCCAAAATCTAGCCTCTTTTGAACATTGCCTACACTTTTGGTACTTGTTCACTTCAGCCGTTTTCAGACTGTGTCTGTATCGAATGAATATAATCTAAACTAAGTGCTCAGCTGAAACTATTTCGTCGCTACAAAATATATATAAAACACTAATGTTGCCGACCTAAAAAAGATTATTGATAGATATACATTTACGTAAGATATTAGGCCTAAAAATATGCATCATGTAACTTACACGTGTCTGCAATTAATTTAGAATGGCTTGCGTATAAATTCAAGCTGCTATCAGCTACTGTCCATCGCACATCTTTTGCATCGTCTCCTGCTTTCAAGTTAATCTTTCTAAATGCTTTGCCCTCCTCATCGTGAAAATTCACAGCTACTGTTTCCATCCAGGAGTTGTCTGTGTTCCTAGGGTCGTCAACGTAGCCACTGTAAATCTAGAAGAATAACATTGATAATAAATATCGTTATTTCGGTCTTATATTGCAAGTAGAATTAGGAAATGGGGTGAAAAAATATATTCATATGAAAAAGCCAAAGCGAACGAGCATCGTTCAAGCCGGCGTCACTTCAAACCTCAAAAACGCGAAATTTAAAATCATATTTAGTGATCTCCCGTTTTTCGAAAATTTTCAGACTTTGCACAAACATTCTATGGCGCCTGTAGTAACATATTATTAAAAAATTTCACGTCATATGGTCTTTCAGGGTGTGTTTCCACTCCAATCCAACGAAATTCCTTAAAACGGTAAACTTCGCAGAGACGGAAATACATTTTCCAATCAAACACCAAATTCTTCAAAACAGGAGGTTTCATATTCATCCTGGCGAAAACGAGGTTTCAAGTTGAAAAAAAGGAAGAAGAAATTGAATTCAAGCATTCGAAGAAACTATAATCATACATACCGTCTTTCCTTCTTTAAAAAGTTTATCGATCCATGCACGAATCTCTACCTTCTCTGATTCTGTTGCCTCAAGTGAATTCATAGCCTCTTCTCCAAATTCAGATTTCAACGTGTTTGGAACGTTATCACCAGGGTTGACCATACCCTTTTGAAGAAAGGAATTTCAATGAAAGGATATTGAGGTTTTGGCTTATACACTATCTCTCTTTAGTGGACAGAGCGGCATAGGTTTCAAATCATTGAAGAAGTTAGGTTAGTCCCAGGAGGGGGCATTTCGCTATTGGGTCATATGGGAGTGTGCGTTCCAGGAATTTCTGTTATTACCCAATCCCTGAATTTTGGCGGGATTTTGAGGCCAAATTCCACAATATGGATGTGGTTTCTGATGAGTGTTTGCATTATCAAACAATAGCAAAATTGTTAATTATCTCAAACCTGGGCATTCCAGAATTTGTAGCAAATATTAGACCCCAATACCAGAATTTTTCTTTAAAAAGTACATCCCATTCCCAGAATTTTCGTGCTAAAATCGCCTAAAACTGCCGCGCATCACCGTATGATTGGATAGTGAAGTAGCCCCCCCCCCTGGGGGCTATTCAAGCATTCTATTGACTGAACGGCTGGAAAGGAATTTTAGTTACTTATGTTAGCTATGGTTCTATCATTGAATTTCTTTTAAACATTAATTATAGTCAAAGTTACAAGATGATCCATTTTACCAAAGAAAAATTCAAGCAAAGTTTGAACAAACTTAAACGGTTAAGTAAAAGAAACCGTGGATCATAACGGTCTACGCTACGATGTCAAGTATACACTCTTTCACTTTTCTGGTTCACATTTTAGAATTTTGATGACTTCACAACCTTCAAAATACAAAAACACTGCGATTTGAAAATAATCAAGATACTAAATATTTGCAGGGGTAATACACCAAATCAATGTTACTGGTCAGCTACTGCTTCACAAGAACCGTGTCTTTCGATTATTCCTCAGCACATCCGCGGAGCATGCTTTAAAGGGGCAAGGGGCACATATCACCTTCAAAAGCTTGCACTTAGGGTGAAAGGAAGCGAAAAGTAATAAAGTATCAGATGGATGTGACTTACCCCTGGAATTGCCCATTCACCAGTATCCTTTCTTTGAACTGCAACAAATTCTAAAACAGGCTTTCCACTCTTCGTCGTTACTTTATTGCCTTTATCATCAAATTTCCACCTGTGTAAGATAATAAATTTAAGAAAAATGTGCAAAAGGAGAACAAGGTAACAAATCTATCGTTTCCCTATCTTCACTATGAGATAATACCATCTTAGAACCTGACAGCTTTGCATATATCGTAACGCATATTAGTCCAATTTTTGTGTTTTGGAGTATACTTTTGCCCGAGTTTTTCTAGAATCAGCTATCAATTGAACGAAAAATTCTGGAGCAGGATGAAACACAATTTCGTGCGCAAACCCCCATACAAATCAAAGTCAAGTACTGCTTTTGTACTGTCCTGTGCAGGAATCCTGCTTCAATACATACATCAATGATCAAACTATTTTTGGAATTTTTCCTGGCATTGAAAATCTTAGGAAAGTAAAAGCAACCTTGACTTCACAAAAGACAAAGTTGAACTTATCTCACCTCGTAACTATTGGATCAGCAGCATGATTTGGCCCCCATCTTCCTAGAGTACCAC
The DNA here is from genome assembly GCA_964020215.1 of Aurelia sp. 3 sensu Dawson et al. (2005). Lineage (NCBI taxonomy): Eukaryota > Metazoa > Cnidaria > Scyphozoa > Semaeostomeae > Ulmaridae > Aurelia > Aurelia sp. 3 sensu Dawson et al. (2005). The sequence goes on from OZ026584.1 coordinate 18,658,767, forward strand.
GTCCTACCATTCCAGTTCTACCAATGGGATTTCTACAGTGAAAGGGAAAAATAAAGTGAGATCTACATACAAATCTGTTCTGTCGGTGTTTAGTTAAAATCATCACAGAAATTTGCACGTCAAAGAGGCTCTTTCACGCAGTATGCTTGGCATGTGGCATCTCAGTCTCTTTGTTTACATGGTTTAGGCAAATAGTTATAACAAAGATTCCACAAAAAAGATGCATAGGATCACCAAAAGAAGCACTCCTATTTTTATACATATCATCAATTTAAAAAATTACAACAACGTACTGTACTTGCTACACTACTTACAAAATACAATACTCTACAATAATACAAATACAATACCACTAGAAGCAAAATATCATGTCTATACCCTGTGGCTTGATGGAGGAAAGAAGAAAAAGCAAAACTACAAAGAACTATACTCAAAATGAAAATTCACTAACAGGGGAATTTTGCTATTTGAAAACAATAAAGTCAATTGTGCTGAATGACCATTGTGACCATGAAAAATATGCCCACCTTGTTTTCTGTAAAATACTCTCAAATACTGTTGTAAGCAGTCTGAAAATATTTTGACATCCATCCTTATTACATCTATTTTTCTTACCACTCAAGGGCAACCTTTAGACACAGTTTTGTATGGGGGGATTAAATAAAATGAATTCAATACAATCAAATAAAGCAAGTTTTGCTGGGCCTTTGAGCATTTAATAAAAGAAGCTTGACCAAAATAACAGTTACTGTAATGTACTGTATGGAAATATTTGTATAATTATAACTTTAAAATTGCCAAATATAACAATCAAAACAATAAGGGATTTCCTTCACAGTAAATTGTCTTTGAACTGTTAAAATATGGTTAAATCAATATTTACTATTGATAAATAGATGAATATTCAGAAACTTTACAAATAAGCTTGGTACTCCTTGATATTTTCCTCAAAGACAGATAACATAGGTAATGTCCTGTGTTATCCTGCAGTTAGGCTTTGTACCCTAAAAATTTACAACGAATTTACAACTTGTTTGAAAATCCTTGACAGTACTGCACTTGCAGCCTCCCAGTTTCACAGGGTTGTATTGCCATATCAGATGACTTTACTTATAGCTTCTTTATTGTTCAAAATACAGGGTGTCTTTAAAAAATGTGTCCCATTTGTGTAGATGCTGTGGAGGACCTGTATGTTATATTGTCCCATTTGGTTTCCCAGGGGGGGAGGTACTATACATATTTTGGGTACAGGGACATGCCATCGAGAAGGGTATCGATTTTCACGATTTTGGTATAAGGAACGGTATTGATTTTCACGATTTTGGTATAAGGAACGGTATCACTTTTCGTGATTTTCACAATAGACGATTACGGAAAAGATGGCGGACCTCATTTCACGCAATGCATGATAGGAATATGCCCCCTAGCAACCCATAGCTACTAAAACTTACAACTGCGGCATAAAATCTTGACCACAGCTACGATAGATTTAGGCCGTCGCAACTTCATCGTGAAGTCGACACTCTTCTGAGCCGTCGCTCGCAATAATGTACAGTACAGTTTCCCTACAATTTCAAGATGTAGTGGCCTGCTGTTTTCATCGTTTCATCAAGATATCAAGAAGATTTTTGGCCTTGTTTACATTACTGATTAGAGAGTGAAGAGGTGAATAAAACAGAGATGAATAAAAAGTTGTAAAAACATTCGAAAAAAGAATGAAACATTGCAAATCACCTTCTCTTGAGATTTGCATAACAAGGGTATTGCAATGGCTTCAGTTCACTCGACCGAACACAACATTCGAACTCTTTAACTTTCGTTCAGAAGTCTCATTCTTTTGGGATTTCTCTCCGCCAAGTCTTATGACTCTCTAGTCTACTGTTTGCAGAATTTGCATCCTTTGGATAGCTAAGGTTTTATCTGCGAAGTCTACCGTCTTTAGAAGACTTCGTGTACTTCAGGTGCCCAAAAGAATATGCGTAGATTTCACAATAAAGTTGCGACGGCCTAAGTCTATCGTAGCTCTGGTCAAGATTTTATGCCGCAGTTGTAAGTTTTGGTAGCTATGCGTTGCTAGGGGGCATATTCCTATCATGCATTGCGTGAAATGAGGTCCGCCATCTTTTCCGTAATCGTCTATTGGTATAGGGTCGGGTATGCATTTTCGGAAAATTGGTATAAAGTCGGGTATATATTTTTGAAAAATTGGTATAAAGTCGGGTATACATTTTGGAAAAATTGGTATAAGGAACGGGTATGTTTTTGAAACCTTGATGGCACGTCCCCATCCAAAATCTGGTCAAGTACCCCTGGGTTTGTTTTAAGGTTGCATAGGATTAGCTTCAACTTAAAAGTCGAGACTTTGCTTTAAACGCTCTGACTAGTGGTTGCTGATTTGTGGAAAATTGATTCTCAATGTTGCTTGAAGTGTTGCTTAATCAGCAAGGGTGCGCCAGCTAGCAAAGAAAGGTTGACTTTGCAGTACAACGATCTTACCTTGGGTGACCATCTACAACTTGGTATTCTCCATTATAACTCTTCCTGTTAACATTGTAATTTGCATCAACAGCATTAAATGCAAATGGTGTTTTGATGCTTTCAAACCTAAAGAAAAGAATATCTATATAAACATTGTATACCTGAAAGGTTTCAGAAAGAGGATGACTTTAGCATTTTGAAGGGGTCTGAAAGCTTTCGTTTGGAATTTCAGGAAACAAAAACTGGTTTTTGAGGCAGGGGAGATAGATACATTTTATGATAAAACACATACTGCACAGTATAAGGTCATAATTTCAATGGTTTCGTTCAGTTTTGCACTGTCCTAATGTATTCCAGGAAAAAAGCCTTTCTAAGGGCAAAGTACTGTAGAGGAGCAAAACGTTTTCCCCTTTGGTATGACATATTATCAAGTAATCACTTAATATACATAGAAGCGCAAATTTGTTCATTGGACAATTCAGTACAAAATTTAAATTGGAGTTGGCACTTTTGAAGGGAATGGGCTCATCCTTCATTTCATCCAGTTTTTTTCCAAAAAAGGCACAAAGACTATTTTTGATATCTTAAATTTGAAATCTCAGATGCTCTCATATATTAATAAGGCATCAATTCAAGAAACATTAAGTTACAAACCTTGGATCTGGGTCAGCCCAAACAGGTTTCTGCAGCACCTTTTCTGCAGTGTATTGAGTTGGTTTGTAGTCAGGAAAATTTACTTTCCATGATACTTTGTCATCAGGTACCTCAGATCTTTTGATGTCAGTTTCTGGATAAGGATGTGGGTGCCTGCACTTTGTGTGGATGCTCATGACTGTAAATGGAAAAACGGCATTTGAAACCCTTAGGGGCCATCAACTTTTGATTTTCGTATCTTTTAACGGCAATTGGCCATTATGGGGGGAGGGGGTCTTACCCTTAGACCATTAAGAAGATAGAAAATTGTACGGAAATCTCTGTAAGGGAATACTTTAAAAAGCATAGATAAAATCTTTACAAATTACACATAGAGTGTAGAATAGAACACTTTTACTATGCCTCCCGATATGGTGTATCTTCGGTTGAAGTCCAGCGGGTTCCAGAAGACATTTGTTTGCTGCTCCCCAAGTCTTACTTAGGCTACAGATTTTAGGCCGATCGGAGGCACGTTTGGTAGAAGGCCGTTAACGGGAGGGGGGTCCGATCTTAACGGCCAAATGCATTTAAAAAATAAGAAAATCAAAAGTTGATGGCCCCTTACTGTGTCTGAGCCAAGCCAGTTTCCCCAAGTCAGGTCTCTAACTAAAATCAAGGACAATGACCTCCAAGTCAGCTCAATAATTCTATTCCTAAAATATTTTGGAGAAACCTTAATGTTATCATTATTGCTTGTAAGCTTTGGAGCACTGCCAGATTGGAAAGTTCTTGCGCAGCCGATTTCTCTGCCGCCCACTATAAATTTCAGCCGCGGTTCCAGCTGCGAAATTTTCGTTACACAACAAAAGGAAACAATAGAACTATTGTTTTGCGACATAAATACATGCGCACAAGCAATTTTGACGTAGGAGAGATCCCCCATGCATTCTGCAAACTTTCCAATCTGGGAGCACTGTCTGGGGCAAAATTTCAGAGAACACAAGACGAAAGCCCACATTGGCCCTGCCCATCCCAGGGTGTCAGGGCAACAAAATGATAGCTGCATTAGAACTCTTTCTAAAACTAGTTGGCAGCAGTTCCATTTGCCTGTGTATGACTGTCCTGTCTGTCTGCAGAAAAAGCCAAGAAGAATAGATCGTGACTAAAATTTCATCATGGAGAGAGCTTTATCCACCTAGTTTTCAATTTCAAAGCTGAGTCAAAAAAACTGCTGTGTCACTTTCAATTTCATATTTCGTTTTCAAATTCATCAAGTTTCAGGTCAAGTCTCAGTTTCATTAGCACTTCCTTATGAAAACTTGAGCCTCTGGGCGTTGTTTGGAAATTTCAAAATAACACAACAAAGACCTAAATGGCAAGATGGACTGGGCCTACCTAATCTCCTCAGATGAAAGGTATTGCCTTTGCAGCGAATGACCAGCTCACTTATGCCTGCTAATTGCCTTGTAATACTTACTTCTCGTAGGAACTTTCCTGTGTACCTTTGCAGTGTCTTTAATGAAGTTTGTTGCTGCAACTGCGAACCGCATTGACCTCATCAGTTGATTGATCTAATGCATGTTTCGCAGAAGAGAAGTACTTGATCGTCTCACTAGTTCCCATTCCTCCGCAGCGGCTGAAAGTGGATGTCTGTCCTATGTTCGCTAACACCGCTATGCTGCAGGCTGCAGATTTGTTTCTTTATAACATCATATAGGAATAAACAGTGTTCCGTTATGTTGAAAACACAAATGGTTAGTTAAAATTGCTCAAGAATAAAGGTTCAACGACCTATATCCATGCTTTTGACTTTTAAAAGTTCCTTGATGCTTCTTAGACATCGTACTACAGTTTCTTAAAATTTTTGCCATCTTAGTACTAGTTTCTTAACCAGTTTCTTATAAAAAAGCGTGTACTGAGGAAAAATGTCTGAGCTACAATTCTTTTAACTCGTTTCCTGTCTCATATTCCTCGGAAGGTTGGATATTGTCTAAACAGAGTAACACTGTAACCCTGGTCTAAACATCTGAAAAACGTGAAAAAACTTCGTTTTGTACTGTTCTAGAGCACTGGATGCGACTAGATCTACAAATACAGACTGTTATGGACCTTGTGAGAAATTCATAAACAACAGAAAGTGTTAGATCGTACATCTCCTGAACCAACTAAATATACTTTCAGAGGCTTCTTTAGATGATACACTTTTTCCATAAGAACTCCACTCACAGATCGCCAAAAAATTAAGAAATTCCAATACTGGGAAAATACGACTTTAGGAATTATCCATTTTGACTGAGGAGATCCTTATTATATTTTTTATATTTTCACTTGTTTTCTGTATCGTGATACTCGGAAGCACTTGAATAATGTTTAAGCATTAGAAAGGCTTTAAAAAAACATTGTTTTGAATCGTTCACGAAGACAGGTAGTGAACATAAAGATTGTCATGGCACCTTTAAGAAACTCCGAGTACTCAAAATCTAATAATTTTAAGAAGCTTGAGGTACTTGCAGTAATTCTTAGCTCCCCTTTTGAAAGAAGATCAGTGCATTGACAAAACTGGAATTAACAAATGGAGTTGCAGGTAAGTACAACAGTATTTCAGGGACCTGAATTTTCGAGCAATGGTAGTGAAAATTAACATATTTCCGCTCCATCTTGATCGCACCTAGGTTTTTACAGTTTCAAAATTAACTTTACTTGGCAGATAAGAACTTATCACTAGCATTGATTCAATATCATCACACGAGGATCCACTTCTTATGTTTACATCAAAGTAAACAACAACAAAAATTAAAATCAGTAACTCGGTTCTGGATACAATTAACGATACAAATAATCAGCTTGAATGTTTGCAGCAATTTCTCTCTCCCAGCGATCGCCATTATTCAGCAACTTCTCTTTGTTGTATAATAATTCTTGATGGGTTTCAGTGGAGAATTCGAAATTTGGACCCTAAGACAAAAGGCAAAAAGCATCTAAACTGAAAGACGAACTAAAGTGCTATTACATTATAAACTACTTCTCCTTCTTTCCCTCTCCTGGGAGCACTCTTAAACTTTACTTGACGGGATGAGGCGCTCAACAGGGTGTACTTTTCTGATAAAACTCATGATAGAAAATCACGGAACATGGTATCGTATAGAAGGGAAAATTATGAGACAGGACGTCAGAAGCAATAAATTACTGTAGTTTGAAAGAAGAAGTATTTGATTCTTTGGTACAAGAAAAGACGCACAACGTGCTTCCGTCAGACACAGGGACACATCACAATGCAGCAGGGTTCTTTTTTTGAACGACTGATCATGAAAGGAGGTAGCAAAATTTCGGGGCAGGATAAACTTATGTGAAATTTGTTATTGGGCAGGGTCTACAAACTCTTTAAAACTGAATTCAAAGCATCATGTTAAATTCTCATACAACCTTTATTGTTGACTAATAGTTTTTACCATAATTTGCTATTTTGAGCCAAATATAACTCTTTCTAAACATCATGCTGTATGTCAAGAAGCAGCTATGTGACAGAGTGATAGAAATCAAAAACATATTAAAGAACTTTTAGTACTAAACAGCAGACATTTTTTATGTGAGATTAAGGAATGTCTAGTACCATAGGCCCAGTCGGTGCACAACATATATTTTGCGTATGAGGATGGAAGAGTATGGATTTTCCAGATACTGGTATAAGGAATGGTTTCGAGTGTTGCAGTTTTGGTGCACGGACTAGTATTGATTTTCAAGATTTTAGTATGAAATTTAAGGTTGGGTATACTTTTTCGACAAATTGATATACGGTCGCGTTATATTTTTGAAAACTTGGCATAAGGTCGGGCATACTTTCTGAAAAATTGGTATAAGGAACGGGTATGTTTTCGAAGCTTCGATGGCATGTCCCCGACCAAAATCTGGTCAAATGCACCCCAGGGACAATATGGGCTGATCCAAGTTTCTTATAGCAAAACGAGTTTACGTTCTTCTACAAGCAGCATTTCCAAGCATTCTAACAATGAACACCAGGGCTGCCAAAAATATACATTTCTGTTAATCCTACCTCAACGATAGCATCTACAGGACAGGCTTCTTGGCAAAATCCACAATAGATGCATTTAGTCATGTCTATGTCATAACGAGTTGTTCGTCGACTGCCATCAGGACGAGGCTCAGCTTCGATTGTAATTGCCTAAAAGAGAAAAGGGCATTTGATGGCTGGAAAGGAAGAATAATTGAGAGATGAAAGACAATTTCGTTGGTTTTTTGGCAACACTCTAAAAATGGCAAGCATCGATATGAGACGGTATCATAATCATAAAGTTGAAGAAGTTATCCATAAATCATAAGGCCGTGCAGACATTTATAATAAAAAAATAATCACTTCCTCAATTATTGAGGGATTTACCCAATCTCCTACCCAGAGTGAGTTCGTTGCGCTACCTCTTCATTAGGCCTCGTGATCAGCGTACGACGTAAGAACACCCTGGAAACGAGGTTGGGATTTACCTTGCATCTGCAATTTAACAAATTCTGGTCAGCCCTTACGACATGTTTCTTATACTTAGTTCATTATTCATCTGGAACAAAATGATGATGAGGTTTTCCTACTATCGATTATGATACGTCTTTCGGCTCGACAAACAAACAAGACTTAGCAAGGAACTGAGTGCCGTTAAAGTAAATGAACGAGATATACTGCAACAATCAAGATCAAGAAACGAACAATAAAAGGTCACGTGCCATTTGTGTTCCAACTGATTTCATCTATCAAGAACATCAAACACAATGAATGGGCTTACCTAGAGCCACCAAGTCTCAGAAGCTAAGCAGACAGTGCTGGCACTGGCATTTGTTTCGTAACACTTTTCACTTAGTTTTCTTGTGGCTTCTTGGGAATGAATTTCCCAAACGAGAAACAAGAAAGACTAACATTGCTTCATAAAAATCTTGTTACATTTTTGTGAGTTTTTCGATCGAAGCCTTTTGCTCAACTAAATTAATCCTCTGGCAAAACGATGATTTCACAAAGCATGATAGTAAAAACAATAGAGCTTACTTGTGCTGGACAAATTGCTTCACAAAGCTTGCATGCGATGCATCGCTCTTCACCAGATGGATATCTCCTCAATGCATGTTCTCCTCTAAATCTTGGACTGAGTGGTCCTTTCTCAAATGGATAATTTATTGTTGCAGGCTCACGGAAGAGTTGACTCATCGTCATAGCTAACCCTGTGATATAAATTGTGAATATTTACATAAAAATTCTGCTTTGCCTGAATGTTTCAACACATCATTCAAGAGTTAAGGATTACTTGGCTTAGGAATAGCGGAGTGTGCTAAAGATGGCGGCGAGGAATTTTTACCGAGATGCATTGCGTTCGAATTACAAATCTTTGACGATTCTACAGGAATTCGATAAAAGAACGCAGTGCATCTCGGTAAAAAAATTCCTTGCCACCATCTTTAGCGCAATTTTCTATTGTTTCTGAACATGATTGAAAAAGGCAGTGGTGGGCAGTGATGAAGACAGAAAAAATAGTGAGAGGGTAAAGGTCCAATATTTTCCAACTAGGGGTATCAATGATTACAATTTTAGCCACATTTTTAAAAGTAGGAGTGTATTTACCGCCCCATACAGTATCAGTATACCCCTGGTTCCACCCCTGGAAGAAGGCTGAAAATGTTAACTGAACTTTGCCATGCTTTCAGCTTTAGAACTACAATCATTTCATCTTGCTGTTACTGGCCATAAAAAGTCGAATGAACCACTCTCCGCACAAAAGACACACACTTGTTTCCTTATATCCATAGAGGACCATCCACGATGTTAGTCACTTTTGAAGCACTACTGGTAGAAATTGCTTCCCAGCACAATTTTGACTACGCAGCTGACATCAATTTTGATAAAATAAATTTTCACATTAAAGGTACCGTAGCTTTCTGAATATTAGCTTTTATCTGAATGAAAAGAGTGGCAAATAATAAAATTTTGCAGGACACTAAATTGTAAAAATTTCTGCAACTACTGTCAGGACATCTGTAGCTCTTTAAGACTACTTGAAATTCAAATACTCTTTATCAATTTACTACCTGGTACGTCAGTAAACAATCCTTTATTAATGCAAGTAACATTTTGAATAACATCACAAAATGAAAAACAGTACAAGAAAGGAAAACAGTTTCTTACCTCTGAGCATTTCAGTCAAGAACATTGTTGAAGCATTTCTATCAGTGATAGTTTTCATATCCCTTGGCCTTTCCCAGTCTTCACTGATAATATACTCTGCAAATTAGCAATATTTAAATCATTTAATAACAAATATAAATGATGACATCTATCAGTTGGCAAATTTTGATAAAGTAATGATCTATATGATTCACAAATTATCTTTTTACTGAAAATTACTAAATGTTCAGTGGAAAGAACTTACTATATCCATTCTGTTGAGCTGATACACTGAACAACTTCACTTGCTGCAACGCTAGTTCCTTGTTAGCTGCAAAATAGGAGAGGAAGATCATTTTGAGTGGGATACCACTTGATTAAATCCATTTTTTTATCATTTGTATTTGTGACATCTAGTGCAGTCTGCATTGTAGTGCACAGGGGAGGTCTTCCCCGCGCCACTTCAATTGCTTCCAGCTGCAGCGGCGCCATAACCCTGTAATAACACCATCTTTGGCAGTTTTTCTATGAAATTTACTAAAAACCCCAACCCTCAGATGCACCAAAATTTACTTCAGAATGAGCTTCCCAGCGCCAAAATCAAAGAATGCAAACTGGGTGCAACAGTGTTTTCAGTTGTTTTCAACTGTAAAGAGGTGTCATCAAATAGCTTTTGGCTACTTTGGACTGCAGGGACACAATTTTAAGATTTCCCCATGCTTTAATTTTGCATTGATATTGGATAGAAAATGCATCAGGACTTACGCAGATTGAATTATACTTAAGGGCTGTCCAAAAATCCATTTTGTCATAAATAGGGGAATTTGGCTGTTATGGGGGGAGGGGGTTTATCGACAATCTGTTAGGGGCGATCAACTTTCGATTTTCGCATTTTTTAACGGCATTTGGCCGTTTAGGTCAGAACCCCCACCCACTCCCCGTTAACGGCCTTCTTCCAAAAGTGCCTTTGATCGGCCTAAATTTTTTGCCTCAACAATACTTGGGGAGCAGCAAATACATGTCTTGTGGAACTCGCTGGACTTCAACCGAAGATACGCAATATCGGTAGGCATAGTAAGACTGTTTTATTCTTCACTCTGTACATTATTTGTAGAGATTTTTATCAACACTTTTCAAAAAATTCCTTACGGAGATTTCCGTACGATTTTATATTTTCTTAACGGCCTACGCCCCAAGACGGCCAATTGCCGTTAAAAAATACGAAAATCAAAAGTCGATGGCCCCTTTTAAGTGGGATGGAATGGAACCTAACAATGTTTTCAATGATATTTTGCAAAGTTTCAATACTGGATAAGACTAACGTCAAAAAGAGAGAGGTTTACGCGACAACTAACCTCAATCTCGATGAAAATTAGTGAAAAACGTAGACCCAAATTATGTTTGTCCATTTTAGGAGGCGGGCGAAGGGGGCATCAGAAGTTAGTGGCAGACAGCCGGACTGCAGCAGCAGCGTGCGAGGAGCAATGCACCAATGCTGAGAAGCAGGTTGCATAATCATCAAAAAATGGAAAGAAAGAGAACTTCAACTAGTCTGCAATAATTATGGATGTTCGGGGCAATCTTTTAACAAAATTTGAAGCTCGAAACATCTTTAAAATTATTAATTTCCAACAATACACGTAATTCCGTCTGATGACTGAGAATTTCAACTTACCTGGCAAGAACTTTCGCAGCTTCGGAAGACGACACAGCGCCATCTTGAAATCTTCAAAATCTTAGACTGCCTCGATTCCAAATATCCTGCGCAGAGGAGGGTGTTGAAAAGACTCACTACAAAAGCTCTTTACTTTCGATTGCTGTTGTTGCTGTTCCCTCACTGTTCAGAGACAAACATTGCTTTCTGGAGAAGAATTAAAGGACTATTGTAATGAATCACCTAATGATAATTCAGCTCAATTTTATTCAGGTAACAAAACTCGTTCCCAAACGAGAAAATGGCGGACGGATGGAGAGGTGCTCTGACAACAGTTACTGAGACTGTCTTCCCGAGCACGAAAGTTTCGAATGGAAAAGACAGAAGCCGTTTGATGCCTGTTGGTAAGACTAACTTTGGAACGGAACCCAGAAATATATTATTATTATTATTGGTAGTTACACACTCGTCAGCAGCAAAGAAAATTTGAAAGTGGTATTTTGTTTGAGTAAAAACAGAAGAAAGATATAGGGTATCGGCGGCATTTGTCGGACGGTTTAGGTTCTCGCATTTACGACTCCGAAACCAAACTGAAGAACGAGAAGTTAAGGTATTCAGGTGTGGTGTTGCTCTTTCATCGGCATATTACCTGATTTTCCTGAAAATATCTTTCCTCGTTAGTTATCTGCATCAGTTTTTACCCGCGATCATCGTGGCGTCATTTATCGCCCTGTGACGGCATTTGCCGGACACGTATCTTAAACATGAATTTGACCCTTTCGATGGAGGCAAAATCTTCCAGCCGCCATTATTATAGATAAAATGTTTATCTCGAGTTTATCTTGAGTTATTCTAACTGCAAGGTAATTCTTCTCTGCGCTTGAAATTCCCCTTTGCTAGACGTGTTTACCTTAGGCCCATGGCAGAAATTCCTGCTATGAATAAATTAACCATGCACCATTAGAAATGAAAAGTAAATTATCATATTTTATTCGGCAACTAAATATCATCGATTCTCATTCAATAAATTCAATAAGGCAGTGAACATCATTACCATGCATAAAAGTAACTAATTCTGTGAGAATGATGATGGATAACTTCAATGGTGTCCGACAAATGACGCCAATGTTTTTTGAAACCTCTCCCTTCAAGACCCCTCTGTCAATGCGATTGTCACTTCCGATCGAGTCCATTGTTAGTTTATGTAATTTATTACAAGTTAAACAATGCATAACAATCATTGGTCCAGTCTTCGCACTCAAGCTGACCTCCCGAGAGATCCCGATTTTGAGGCATGTTGTTGTTCATGTGAGTGTTCGTCGCCATTTTTGAAAGTTCGCACGATGGGTTTCTGGTCTTCGTGGGCATGTTGGCCCAGTCCAAAGTTTGTTGTTTAAATTCTTTTTGCACAAAAAGGTCAGAGTATAACATGATGAAAGTGGTGAGTGCGATTCATGCTTATTTTGTGAGTGCTTGCATCTGTTTAGCGGAAGTGATTCCATAAGTGTCCGACAAATGCCGCCGTCCGACAAATGCCGCCGATACCCTATATGAACTATTGTGCAAGCATCCAGTATGCAGAGTATGGCAACTGTATCTTGCGTTCACAAGATGTTTTATAATTTCCTTTACATGCCAATCAGAGTTTTGAACAAGGTGTTTTATTCACTATTTTGAAAATATACTCATTGAAATTGAACTCAAACTTGTTTCCCGATCGGGCAATATTTACGGGAAACAAAAATAAGAACAAAATTCCCTGCAGTGAGTTTGTGTATTTTTATGCTAAATCTGAATATCTAAAAAAATTTGAAGTCTACCATGTATACTGTGTTTTGCGCTGATGTAGTTTTATGTTTTGTTTCCCATTTGGGAAACTGTTTCCCAATCAGCCAACAGACTGTGACAGAATTGCAACAGATTGTTTCCCAAATGGGCAAGGGCAACATTTCTCATTGGGAAAGAGTGCCAAACTGACAAAGGAACCAAAGACCATGCAGATGGATCAAGCATGCCAAAGCTTTTTGGTCTTGCTTATTGGATGCATGAGAGCTATCAAGAACTGCCATATTCTGCAGGTTGGTCCAGCCATTTCATGATTTGAGAATGAAATGAAAATGTCAAAAAAGAATGAAAAAAAATTAAGCACCAAATAATATTTTGATCCTGAATTTTTTATTTTTTCAGACAGTTATCTTGCATCAGATTTAATGCTTCAAGTTATTCTGTATTTCAATGCATATTACTCTGGATTTTGGATGATCATTTGCATTGTTACGTTTATAGCAAAGGTACATAAATTGTATTATTGCTACTGATTACTGCTGATTGCTGATTGCTGATTACTGCTGATTGCTGATTGCTGATTGCGAAGCTGAATGCGTACGGTGCGGATGAAAATGCCTTGGTACTAATCTATTCATATCTTAAACGGCGTAAGCAATCCGTGAGGATAAACAATACTTACAGTTCCTTTCAAACAATCTTATCTGGGGTCCCTCAAGGCTCGGTGCTTGGCCCTATTCTTTTTAATGTATACTTAAATGATCTTTTTCTGTTTATTAAACAGGCAACGCTATATAACTATGCCGACAACAACACGCTTGCTTGTTTCTCTAAGACTCTACCAGATTTGGTGCGAGCCTTGGAGGCAGAAGCAAGCGTTGCACCAGATTGGTTAAAGGAAAACTATATGATTGCAAATCCATCAAAGTTTCATGCACTGTTAATTAAAAAAGACCAAACGACTACCAGTGGTGAGAGAATAAGTATTCAAGGAAAAACTATTAAGTCTGAAAATTCAGTCAAACTTCTCGGAATTCAACTAGACTATAAATTAAACTTTGATCCGCACATTTCAGCACTTTGTAAAAAAGCTGCAACTCAACTTAATGTCCTAAAGAGGCTTCGAGCTTATATTGGTTTTGATGCGAGAAAAGTCCTTGTTCAGAGCTTTGTTTATTCTAATTTCAATTACTGTCCTTTGGTATGGCATTTTTGTTCAGCGAAATCAATGCATAAGATTGAGAAGGTACAAGAACGTGCACTTAGGTTCCTTCATAATGATCATGCCAGTTCATATAATGACCTTCTACTGAAATCACAGCGATGTACCATGCATGTTCACCGACTTAGAGCTATCTCCATAGAAATTTTTAAGACTCTAAATGGTCTGAATCCATCCTTCATGAAAGATATTTTTCAAGTTAGATCCTCTAATTATTCATCGCGTAATCCTAATAACCTTGCTCATTACAGACCAAATCAGGCTACTTTCGGTACTCACAGTCTCAAGTTCCTAGGACCGCAGATTTGGAATTGCTTACCAAATGAGTTAAAATTGGCTGAAAGCCTTAATACTTTCAAAAGACTGATAGCACAATGGGATGGTCCCATGTGCAACTGCAATGCCTGTCGTTTTACTGTAAATAATGTACAAACCGTTTGAAAAATATTTATTTGTTCTATTTTAATTAATGTATTCATCGATTTTGATTAGTTTTCGTGTATATATGTATATACATAGCAGACTAGATAAAAATCAATTGATGTAAAATAAAGATACAACAACAACAACAACAACAACTACTACTACTAATAATGGTTTTCTTGAGGATTGTACTGTATCTTCTTTCTACCATTGATTTAAGATTCACAATAATTTTTATTTTTCTTAAAGCCTTTATGAATGTTTCTAATGAAATGAAACTGCTGCAATCCTGTAAATAGTAAAAGTGACTTACTTTCTAAAATCAAGCAGGTGTGCAATGCATATTTCCCATCAGGTGTCCATCTGTATTCCTGGAAATATGCAGAATGCTTAAGAGCCTAAATCATTATTACTGAACCTACAGTAATTTGACATACAGTATCAGGGATAAAACAAAGACAGTTGTCAACATCATTGTTTTGATGTTCATGGAGCAGGATTTTTTCAAACGCTGGGCATTTTTATTGACTCACCCGGTATTTCTCTTCTTACCATTCAATATGATATTTTTTGAACAACAACACTTCAAACTATGTTACTAGCAAGCATGTCATTGATTAGTCAAGGAACAGTTGAGACATTGCAAAAAAAGTTTCTTCTCACAAAAGTTTCTTTCCGTAAGGTACCTCTTGCAATACTTCTACCTTAATCTTCAATCATTCATGCCTCTTTTATTTTCACAGTATGAAAAGCTGGACTCTGTATACAAATTTGTCTTGGTTGTTATTTACATTGTCATGGGAATTATTGAAGCTGGTCGATTGTATCTTGGGTACACTGGAAATTTACAAGAAAAGGTACATTTCGCTCCATTTTATTCCAGTGATAGTTAAAAGAATTAATGACACTGCTTGTGTTACAAATGCTTTCCTGGTTATGGCCCAGCTGTACTCTGTCACTTTGCCAACTCTTCACTTCTGTCGCTTTTCAGTCTTTCTTTGCCTTTATCTTTAGTACTTGCTTAAATTTACTGCATTCTACAATATGCTCAGTTGTATAGTATTTAGAAAGTACTGCATGGTAGGTTTGTAGTATTGTATATAACATTTCAATAAATGTAAACATACTTTGTTCAGTTGTTTCTCTATCTCCATGAAAAGTTTGTAATATTAGAAGGTCAAACTTCCTTATTTTCATGGCTTCTTACTATGATTTTCATGTGCAATAACTTATTTCTAGGTTCCAGAACTGGCTGGTTTTTGGCTGGTCACATTCATATTACAACTGCCACTTTCATGTCTCTTACTATTAAACGAAACTGCATTGATTATGCCAATGGAAAGAGCAGCGAATATCATTCTGTTATGCTTCATCGTTTTTGAGGTAGTACAAGGTTATCGAGCGGTAAAAGCTTTGACTGAACATCAAGTTAAAAAGTTTCATCTCAAACGATTTGATGATCTTATAGAAATGGAGGATATTGGAAGGCACGGAGTCGATGAAGTTACTTACCGTCCGTAGTTTCAAAGTCTTTACAGTTCAAAGTTTCAAAGTTTCACAGACCAGCATCCTTTTCATGAAGTCACTGAGCGAGTTGCTGAGCACAGCTTCCAGAATAATTAACTGTACAAAATTCACAAAACAAAAATCAATGATGGCAAAGGCTGCTGGTATTTTTACTCTCTTTAAACATGTTGGAGTAAATTCTGTGAGCTCTTTTCGGAACTTAATGACTAAAAAAGAGGCTTTAGCTGCTGTAAGGACCCTACGTACAATTTTGAAGGTCAGGCTGGATTCTTGTACAATGAATGCAATGGATTGCTTCTTATATACATAGGGAGGTCTAATTTGACAACTTCAACCCGTAAGTTCTCAACTAGGGTCTTTTACACGCGTATTTGCTGTACTATGCTATAATCCCACCGTTAAACTTTTCAGAAATCTTTCAAAACTGCAGCGTATTTTTTACGTAAAGGCATTTCGGGATGTGACTTTATCAAATGTGTAAATCTTAAAGCAGAAGAGTGAAAGACGTTTGTGTTTGATACATATTGAGGACATTATTGTTTCCTTGAAATTCATTTTATATTTTCTCAAAATTTTAAGAAATTACGATGGTTTTAAGACCTTTCCAAATGCTTTCATGAATTCTTTAAGAGAAGAAAAGTCTTCTAATTCTGAAAGTGTTGAAGAAGTCCGGCGGTAAAATTACAGCAAAGTAATTAGGTTTTTTAAAACCATTCAATTCAAAGAAATAGGTCATAGATTTTAACACTAACATTTATAATGATCTGGAACCCATGCTCAATCGCCTAAGTTGTCGTATGTAGACAAAGTGATCTATCTTCGTTTAAGATCCGTCTGTATAGTGTGTGGCATGATCTCCGTTGCTTTCCGTATGAGACAACACTTGCATTGTAAGGTTGCTTTCTTTCCAAACAGTTTGCCAGAATTCGAGTGTTTGCAATAGTAAGATTTATGTGTAGGAAGCTTCTTCAAAGGAGATGTAATCTACGGGCTTTTCTACATGATGTCAGAAATGTTTGAAAGAAAAAACGTTTCTTTGTGAGCATGCTTTGCAGATGTAAACTTGGTCTGTCATTTATCCATGTGGCGAATTTCACTCAGACTTCTATCATGTGTCGTTGCACGAATCGAAATTTCGAAAAACCGACAACTGAATGAAACTGTCCAGCATACACATCTACAGAGTGGAAAGTTTTCAGTATCGTTGTATCATTCCACAAAGGCGTGTGGAGAATCGGAGAAATGCATATATTCTGTAAGAAATCATTTTGGAAATAAGACAGTGCATTGTAAATATCAATGTAAATATATAAATATACCTTTGTTTCGAAAGAGGTTTATATTTATAAAGTGTACATTCATCATTACAGTACGTTACTTTGTTTTTAGCTATTTCTCTAAATTTCTTATGTGCTGAGATCCAGAGATCCGATGAAGAGGGAGACTTACGACCGTGAATCCCTTGCTTCCTTGTGCTCCTTTGACTTGATGATGGCGCTTCGGTCAACAGAGAATCGTAATGTTACTCCGAAAAACCTGACCCCATTTAGGCCCGAAAATTGCGAGATTTTGAATCATATACTATGGTTACGGCAAATGTGATAGAAATTTCGATTCGATTGAAGAACTGATTCTAGATTCTAGATTTTCGATGCCACGATTCCATCTTGAAAATAGGGTCAGCTTTTTCACTGTTTTATTATGAGTCCCTGTTGAGCAAGGTTTACCGTGGCGGACTCCTCGTAATAAGTCTAGTGAGATGTCACGTCAAAATGTCCGCGAATAAAAACAGTTCAGTTCGAGTATTTGACTCAGTGATTTTGCAGATGGCAAATCCCACGTGACATCTAACTGAGCTATCGAGACCTTTTTGACAATTTGACAGCTATGTTAATAATTTTGTCTTCATCACAAAGTTATCACTGATTTCCACAATTTATATAACTGAGTATATCCAATGTCCCAGCCCCGTTATCGGCGATCCATTTAATAACTCAAGAACAAGCAAACACATTTTAGCAATCTTCCTTGTATTCTCTTCATTTTCTGTTCCTTCATGCAGCCCTTCCCCCGTTCCTCGAACCCACAAATATACCAAACTATACATTGCTGAAGGAAAAATTGTTTTGATTATTTCTTCAGGATGTGGAAGATCTGAGATAGAGTTAATGTTTTCTTGCTTGAAGATGTTGATATTGTGCTTCAGCAAATCCTTGAACATGAAAAATTTCTCCCCAACCCAACTTGATAAAACATGGATTGCAAGTTCATGATCATGTGGAACTTCGATTTCTTTTGAATTTTTTAGCTCCATATAATCTTTCATGAGTTTTATAGGGAATGATGTTGACTGCTTTCCAACAATGTTATCTTTCTCAGCGATGCATAATTGAATGAATGTCTCCAAATATGATATAATGATAGCAAGACTTGACTCTGCATCAAATATGTCTCTAAGGGCTGACATTAACTTGTGAACTTCATCATCAGGGCAGAGAGATTGAAATGATTCAGAATTTCGATTCATGTTTTTGTTGTTGCAGACTGTACTTGAACTCTGTGATATTGTTGCGTTGTCTGAAGGTGTTTCTTTCTTGTCGCAAATTAGATTGCTTCTTTCAGTTTGCAAAGTTACAGAGCTGTTTGATAAAGCCTGTGCATCAGGTAGAGCTTCCACTGCATTGATATAAGTATTTTCGCTCTCACAATCACAGCGATTGCATCTGTTTCTGTCAGGTGCGTTATCAACTGGGGGCTCTATTTCGCTCATTTTATGAGCTTTAGCCCTAGAATTATCACCGCATCTAGTGGGACTTGATGCCTCATTTCCAGAACTTTGCATTACCTCTAGCTCTTTTAACCTGTCTTGATTTTCTTTCTGTGTCAACAATTCACCTTCTAAGTCAACCTCACCGTCCTTTTCTATGACAACTTCTTGGTCAGTCAAAGGGTCTTCGATCCTCGACAGCCAAGTCTTTTGCAACTTTTCGAGCAAAACTTTCAAGTCACTGCGCCCGTAATATTCAAACGCTACCCTAGGTGGTTCAAGGTGGTTCAACTAGAGCCTCTCCGTCTCGACGGGCACAGACTAACAATAATCCGTGCAAGCTCAGTCTACACTGTTAATCTTCTTTCTTCTCTTATTCTTTTTCTATTGTTTGTACCCCTTTCTGTATTCCATTATTTGTTTATATTGTTTCCTTATCTTTTTCAACTCTGTCACATCTTCACTTGATATTTTACCATTCTTCTCTCCAACAACAATCTTGTTTCCTTCTATACACTGTCCTACGTGTTCTGTTGTGTCCTGGAAATCCCTGCACATTGGGCACATTAAGTCCTCCTCTTTCACTCCATTCTTAAAGTTACATTTCGTCTCAATCATATTCAGTCTGATCCTCATTATGTCTGTTGTTTCTTCTCTCGTACAAGTTTTAATATATTCTCTCTTTTCAACTGTTTTGTCTCTTAAAAATCTTAACTTTGTTTTTATTTCCACTTCTTGTTTGAATACTTCCCCTACACTTCTCTGAATTTTGTCTTTTATTATCTTTTTCCATTTTGACTTTTTCGTTCTCTCAACCTCTGTGCTTATATTTTCTATGTTATGTTTGTCCATAATTTCAACTATTTCACTATTTCAACTATTTCCCTAAAAACTCCTTGTATGCTGTAAAACCATACAACATCACCTGCCCCACGAATCCCCTTTATCCTGCAACCATCCGGTAGCTTTACTTTACATGCAAGACCGTCGAGCGCAAATTTGGAATGCAACCGGCCTAAATTTTTCAGAGCGTAGTTACCACAGTTGTGTAGAACATCAGCTCCTAAGAAGAGTGGCAAACAGTTGTGACTGTAGCGCTTTTCTGCTTTCTCATCAATTCGCAGCGTGAAGAACTTCAGAATGCGAGAATTTAGCTTGATATTCTGCAGCTCCCAGACTCGCAGCTTTTTATTATCCTTTTCCGCCATTGCAAGATATTCTGTTTTGGTTTTTAACCTATTCAGTCTCGATTTGAAATTTTAAATGCCTCAGTTTGAAACTAGCCTCACTCTGATCATAAATTTATGCAGTTGCTATAGAAACAACAACATACCAACCAAAGTTCATTCCAAGATTTTGCAGCTTGAGTGTCAGACGTGAAATCTATGCTCTGGCAACAATTTTTAACAAGATGGCAAGATTAGTTCAAAATCCGACTAAATACACGCCAGAAGAATGGCATCGATCAAACCACATCAACTACAATAGCGCTGAACACGAAAGAAGAACAGCTGAAATGATCCGAGATGAAAGTGCAAGGCTGAAACATGAGGTTCATATCAACACAATTAAAACGCAGAGTGATGTCAATAAGAAGCTAGATCAACGCATTACTGATGTCAAATTCTGGAAATCTGAACTGGACAGACTCCATGGGGAAACTGATGATGAAATCAACACACTGCTTCAGTATAAAGACAGGCTGGAAAAGGCCCTTGATGCCACTCAGCTTCCCCTTCAAGTTGCCAAGCAATGCCTTGCCAACAGAGAGGAGCGAGTTGCAATCGATCTTGTGCATGATGATGTCGAAATTCAGTTGCTGAAGGTGAAAATTTTGTTTCACGCCTCCCTTTTGACAGCAAACTTTGTCGGCCATGAAAAGATTCACAAGTCAATTTTCTTGATGTACCAAATCATGGCTGCTGTTTTCTAAAAAAACTAGAGAGAAATAGTTATTTCCTTAAACCCCCCCTCCCCCCCCAAAAAAAAGTAACAGCCAGTTAATCAAAACCCAAAATAATAGGCTAACTCATCTTATCCAGGAAGCTAGAAACTTTGGAAGCCTAGAAAAAAAATAAATAGAGGATCCCTATGCAAATCCCATACCCCTATCTGCAGGAAATGTACAAATTTTTGATCTGCTATAACCATCTTGTGGACCCAGTTGATAGGCTTTTGTAAAAATTGTAGTTGCAAAGACACACTATGGAGAGCCAAATGTGATGTATCACAACCTACAGTATATCTTCCAGTTTCCATTCTTCGTAGTTGCACAGGGAAGATCTTCCCCACCCACACCACTTTGACTGCTTTCAGCTGCACTGCACCATATCTCTATAAAAGCACCACCTGTGGCAGTTTGTTATACAATGCACAAAAATCCCCCACCTTCAGTTCTGCCAGAATTTACTTTATATTGAGCTTCCCAGCACCAAAATTAAAGAATGAAAACTGCTATCTTTCATACCTTAGGACAATGTTATTCTTTACTGAATTTATCATTTTTAATTGCAGGAAGTTGAAGTCATTGAAGGAGTTCAGTCACTCTTGAAAAAGACTCTAGATCAAGCAATAGAACAAATAAGGTATCATATTTCTGTAAAATCAGAAATAGCAACTAATACTTAACTTGCCTCTCTAATACATTTCAATACCTGGCAACAGAAAAAGTTTCTGCAAAATCTACTCCTTTGAGGCAGCCTGTCAACTTGTCCAGGTTTGAATTGCAAAACAAAAGAAAAATTATGAAGAAGTCCCATAAATGATTGAAATTCCATTTGAATGAATGAAGCTAAAAAGATGATGTATAAATGATACATTTAAGAATGCTCATACACATGCTATGGTTCCTTTAGCCAAACAATATCCATGCACATGATGAAGTCACCAAAAACAATAGGTTAAATACAGAATATCCAGACTCCTGCCATGCTGGACATCTATCTCCATTGATTCTCTTTAACCCTGGAAGACAGTGATCGTACACCACATAACTTTGGAGCAAAATTTTGCCATTTCTTGAATTACAGTAATTGGCTGTCATTCCAGTATATTTTCATATTTCTAGATTGCTTAGATCAGCAAAATATTACCTTGGAAAAGACATTAATGACAAATTTTCTGCATTGAGAATTGACAATACTTGTGCTGACCTTCAGAATGATAGTCCTGGCATCTATCATGCACCAAAAGCTGTGAAGATTGAAACAAAGTAAGTTTTCTCTGTGGTAGTCTTTTATGTATTAGCAACAGGTTGGATTATTTTTATTATTGTTCAACTGTTTATTAAAGGCAGTCTGTCATCTAGCAATGTAAGAGCTCAACAAAAAAGGAGGGCTTATTATTATTACTTCCTACGGTTGTTGAAAGTCATTAAGATTAGTAGCCATTCAATTGTCCTATTCTTTGTTTTGTCCTTATCGCCCAATCAGATGCATGACAGATTGCTGTTAAGAAATGGAGATTTCAGCATTCCAAATGTGGTGTCAATTGTTGGTGAAAAATTCTAATCTTTGCAATAAATGTTGCATGTTGTTTGAAGCTAAACATTTAACGTTGAATGTTGTTTGAAGCTACTGTATGAATTATTTTGTTTTGCAACTCATTTAAGGATGTGATGTCATCAAATATCTAACATTATTTACCAGAAGAGTTAAAGACTTTTGATATCATGAAATTCATAAACAAATGTTTTTTGAAAATCATTGTAATTCCTCAAAAAGTTCAGAAACTGATGTTTTCAAGTTTTTTATTCAAAAATTTTCTGAATTCTTTAAAGTGAACAAAGAACAATTAATTCTGAAAATATTAAACTTTTATTGTAGAATTATAGCCAAATAATGAAGTCTTTTAGTTCAAAGAAATAAATCACAAAATTTTACGCCTATCACTTCAAATTTGAAACCTATGCTATGCTTACTGACTAGTGTTTTGCAATGTTGGGAAATTCAGAAAATATTGTTCTAAACCCCAAGGTGAAAGTTATATTTCACCCTTGCCAAGCCAAGATTTTATTGTCTGAAAATGTTAGTTTTATTCACTATCCATCTTCATTAGAGTTTAACAATGACTCAAATTCATTAACAACTTTCAGCTCAGTAACGCCAGATGAATGGGAAACATTCAGCAACAAAAATTTCTTGAAAGCAGAGAGAGAATGCAACTCATCAAAAACCTTGAGAAGCATGATTGATGAGATTCTTCAAGAAGTCTATAATGATCAGCAAAAACAATGCAAAACTGTCAATATTGCTTTGAACAAGAGAATTGAGGAGACAGAAAAAGCCAAGACAAAGCTTGAGAATCATTTGGCTAAGGTAATGTCATCTAGTTTTCTATGTGAAATGATTCAACGGTTTCCTGGGACATTTCTTTTCAGTGCAGTCTATATTGTAAACTGATGTGAGAGAAATGATTTCATTCTTCAGTAAAGATTAGATTTTTTGACGATTGGATGCAGGGAAAAGAAATAAAGTGAAATGTCAAATCAAATTGTTGTAGCAGAATTCTAAATTGGGTTTCAATCTTTTTGGAGGGCCCACGGGATGCCATTTTACGTCCGCTATTTTTCTCGTTTGTGTTAGTGTTCTTACCCATAAACGTACGAGGCGTTGGAAGTTCGGAAAACTTTCGAAAATTAGCCCCTCCCGGACAATAGGCTGCCCTTCGTCGGCCAAAAATAGTTAACAATTGATTTTGTGTCGGGCAGCTCTCCCTACAGTAGAGATATGTGAAGTTTCTTCCTTGAATAAAATCATTTATAGTGCAATCCCCTATAGTGGCTATATTTCATATTTGTGAAAGTTTTCGAAGATGTCTGGGATAAATATTGGGTCACGTTTTTACCTTGTTACCGTTGTTACGTTGTCTTCTCATTCTCAACACCAACTGTTGAAGTATCCATGTTCAAGTTAACTATCGAGGATTATTATAGAAGATATTTTTAGCCATTGATTATCGCTAAGTTCACATCACTTGATGAAACCAAATCTGTATTCTTGTTTGAGATACACTGTATTTTGGCCACTGAGTTTGGCTTCTCATCTTGTTACGAAAATGTCCAACGGATGCTACCATGGGTGAAAGGGGAAACCCATTGGAAATTATTCCGACTTATTCATCATTTTTATAAATCCTTGTTACAGGTTCTTGAAGAGATAAACGATATGGAACAGAACGTAGCAAGCCTCACACAAGCAATTGCCGATAAAGAAGCACCACTCAAAGTGGCTGAGACTCGACTGGACAACCGCGCACAAAGACCAAACGTGGAACTTTGCCGCGATCGGGTGCAGTACCGTCTTGTCGGTGAGGTAGGAGAGATTTCACACAACATAGAACGATTGAGATCCATGCTTCAAGAATCAGAGAACTCTCTCAAAGGTTTACGCCGTAACCAGCTCACTTTGGAGGACGATATCGAAGTAAAAGTAAAGTCTTTGTTCATTGACAAAGATCAAAACATGATGCTAAGGCAGAAAATTAATCATAAATTGTTCTAAATTGAACTATTTTCTAACTATGATCATTTTAGTTAGCATCTTATTTTTCGTATCATGGGTAGGGAATGGTAATACGTCATTATATATGGTGTAGCACGGTAAGGGTTCTGTACTTTCAATTTAAGATTCATTGTTTAGACTTTCGACTAAAATGTAATTCTTTGCTGTGCAGATAGTCTTAGTGATATGGAGAAATTGATCATCACTCAGCAACATTTTTAAAAGTCTACCAGAATCTAATATGTAGTTTGAAAGAATTTCTTTCAAGAAATTTGTTTAGGCTAAAACGACAAAGCTCTGGTTTGGAGGTGGACGCAAATTTGAGCTTTCAAGATCAATGTTTCTTGTTTCTGCTCTCAAAGCTCCAACATTGACAACTTTGTTTAAGTTAACTATCGAGGAAAATTTTGGAAGACTTTAACCATTGATTATCGCTGAATTCACATCGCTAGATCAAACAAGTCTGTTTACTTTTCAGAGACATCTGGTATTCTGGCCACGGAATTTGGCTATTTCTGGCCACTTTTAGTCACTCAAATCTGATTCATACAGCTGTTCAAATATCATACAATTCCTCTGAAATTTGAACGAATAAGTATTCCCTGTTTATTATTTTTATGAAACAAGGTCCCAATTTTGGTGTCTGGTTGTTTTATCTTTTTTTAAGTTTTACAAAGGCTTAAACAACTTTCAAAACCCACTGGGCAAGAAAATTCGCTTTGTTCCAATGCTGATTGATTGTGCAATTGTTCAACATTTTCAGCAGAGGTCTCAGGTCAAGAAAGTCCTTTTCTGAGTGTGTCGCCAAGTTGCAAATTCTCCAACCCCCTCCAACCTTCTCCACTTTACATGTATGCTTGCTTTCCTTCACGTTGGCACAACAAGTCACATGAAGTCACACTGTCGCGCGGTCACTGTCACGGCCAGGCCGGCCAGGCCACTGGTCACGGCACCAGAAAAAGCCTCGTAAGGACTTACTGTACGCAGAAGTGAGGCTCTCTCAAAGTGGGCAGTGGCGTTGCAAGATGGCGGAGAAAAACAAAGGAGAGATCAGAAGTCTTGAAGATGTTTTGGCGGGGAAACTAGATAGAAACGAGCTAAAAGAAGTAAACAGAATTCTTTATGGAAGCCCAGTTAGGTAAGTAGACAAAAAAGCAAAGAAGAATTCCTGCACACAATAGAAGCTCGCGCTGGTAAATGTTCTAAAATCTAAAAGTTAGGGCCTATTTATTGTCGGTCATTACAATAAAACAGGCCCAGCCTTGCGCACATTCACATGGTTTTCCTCCCTAAAAATGCATGTTTCTTCGCAAGGTTCACATCACTTGCTTTATCGCTAAATATACATAGCTAAATTCACTTAAATAAAGCAAGCAATGTGAACATTCAATAAAAAGCAAGCGATGTGAACCTTGTTGCAAAGAAACATGCATTTTTAGGGAGGAAAACCATGTGAATGTGCGCAAGTACTGACCGACAATAGGCCCTTTTAGATTTTAGAACATTTACTAACTTAGAACATTGATGAGAGAGCGTGAGCTTCTTATATTCTAACAAATTTGCAGGCTTTCAAATGACGCAAGAAGTCTTCAAATATAGTGTAAAGAAGCTTTGTCATATTTACATAATGTGTTGTACATGTGCAAAGCCTACTTCTTGGGGCTATGGCTCGGGGAATTCTTTCAGATTTTGTTGTTTTCAAGCAATAGACTATTGTTCTCACAAAGAATGCAAGGGAAATACATTTCCTCCACTCTATGCAACACAAGGTAAAGTTTCCAGTTCCAAGTCACTTTTGAACCCGGTAGATGTTCCATATTTGCGTATCCAAAGTTTCAAAAAGCACTCTCTTTATTTTGTAGTGAGATAGACCTTCCAGGTAGAGCAAAGGAGATAGCTGCAGCAAGGAATTTTGCTCTTGCTGGTTACAAAATAGATGCAGCTGAAGAACAGCTCAGGGCATCAAGAGTTGTTAGAATTGGTGCAATCCAGAATCAGATCATCCTGCCTACTGATGCTCCCATTGCAGAACAGGTAAAGACCTTATTAAAAGTTTAAAAATGTAGAATTAAAAGCAGGCCTTGTGTGCATTAACATTGTGGTTATCTTAAAGGGAGTGTGCAATGGTAAATAGGCTGCTCTATAAATAGAACAAAGAAAATACGCAAACACAGCATTGTTTCTTTAGCTATCGATTATTAACAACACGTGTGGGCCATCAATTTCAATGGGCTATTTTTAGATTTTTCTGCCTTGTGCAAATGCAGGCTTATAGCCTTGCACAAACCCTTTAAGAATTCTCTGAGAACATCTTTGATCCTTCATAAGAATTTCTGTCAAAAATAGATTTGGTGATGGTGTCTTTCATATGGCCCAAGAATTGTTATCAAGAATTCTTGCAAACTCTAAGGAAGTCTATAAAACTTCATGTAATGATGGGTGTAAGGCCTGTACTGTAGCTGCCTTCCAAGACCTTCTTTTATCACCGCATGTCTTAAGTACTCCAAACAAATGCAAGGCTAAATGTTTCATGTCAATTTTCTTTTTGGCTGCAGATAGCCTCTTTGCACAACAGAATCAAAGAAATCATAGAGGCTGCAGCAGAATGCAATGTCAACATTCTCTGTTTACAAGAAGCATGGAGTAAGTACTAATTCTTAGTTTTCTCTTTTGTAAAATATGATTTGATCTGGTTTTGAAGTTGAGGTCAGATGTAGGCCTGTCCATCGACTGACATTTTACTAATCGATTAATCGCTAGCAAAATGTCCGATTAATCGATTAATCGTATAACGTGTGACGTCATCATGACGTAATCATTTCATCTCAAAATTTTCCGTAAATCACAACTTATATCTGAATACTAACGAGAACGAAAATTGTGAAGTAAAGGAGATTTTCCTGCAACAACTGAAAAGGCCAACAGCCAAATATCTGCAAAGAAATAAACAATGGGAGAAGAGAACTACAAAGTATTTCAGTACAAAATACCCAGTACGCTGAATAATTAGATAATCGATTATTATCTGCAAGGGGCATGGCATGGACTTTGTTTTCAAAAGAGCTTCTGGCAATGCTCGATTACCCAGTTATGCATGAATGAAAGTCGACTAGTTGCACAATGTTAGTGAAGAATCGATTATGAATAAAAGTCGAATAGTGACGCAGATTCGATTAGTACAGCAAAGTCGACTATTTCATGCACTAGATTAGTCGATTATATACCATTAACCGAATAATCAGCACTCAGCGATTAATCGGTTGGGCCAAATGCTATTCGATTAATCGGAACTCCTTCGATTATTCGATTAATTGAAGGTCGATGGACAGGGCTAGTCAGATGATGCTTCAAATTGAAATTCAGCTTGGGGAATGAAGATATAGACCTAATCTAAACATGCAATCTTTTGTTTCTAGCGATGCCTTTTGCCTTTTGTACAAGAGAAAAGAAACCATGGACAGAATTTGCAGAGTCTGCGGAAACAGGACCAACAACAAAGATGTTGCAGCAGGTTAGATTGCATTATTTTCTGGTTTCTACTTTCGTTGGGTAATAATTTTGTTGTTTCTTGTTTGCAAAAACCTTTTTCATACAAGTCATTAAGTGTCAAATTCCGCATTGTCAGTTTGGTTATCTGTATAAAGCCTCTTATTGTGTTTTGTTGTCAACTACATATGCAAGAATAGTTAACAGTTTGTACATTCCTAGCTCAGCAAGAAGTTAGTTATGACACTATATTGGATTTGGACTTAATTTACAGCTTGCAAAACAATACAATATGGTGATCATTTCTCCAATTTTGGAAAGAGATGAAGTGCATCAAGGCGTTCTATGGAACACAGCCGGTAAGAAAAATTTTCTTTGACTACATTTTCTTCCAGACTTTAATGAGCAATTTTCACCCAGGGTCCTACGCAGGCATTCTGCAATTTCAGACAGTGCAAAAAATCAACTTTTGCCTGGTGGGAAAAATGGATCTATGCTGCGGTAGTTGAACCACTGCATAGATCACAGCATAGAATATGTAAAATGCCATCAGATTTTGTGATATTTCAACCACTGCAGAGTAGATTCATATATTATGTTGGTCAACCTCTAAGAGTGCCCTCACATGAGCATCTGAGTTTCAGATCGGTTTGAAACTCATTTCGCTCTACGGTCAAAGCCCTTAGCGCGCTCACATGACACAGGCGAAATGAAACTCAGGTCAACCTGAAACTCATTTCGCTTTCTCAGGTCGGTCTGAGTTTTCAGTTCGACCTGAAATTTTCATGTGAGCAGAAAAATTTTTCATTTCGGGGTGAAATGACTTTTCAAAGCACGTGTGATTGACATTCCAGGCGTTCCTTTGACAATCAAAACAATAAAGATTTCATCCAAAGTCACCCAGCTGGATCTAAATGCTATGAATCAATGCCAATATCTTTCACAAAACAATGACAATTGTTCTATTAGCGGAAGGAAAGCACGCATTGCTTGATATTCTCAAACCGGTCTGAAACTGTTCATGTGAGGGGGAAGCAAATTAGCAAACAAGGCCAATACTCAAACCGATCTGAAACTCAGATCGGTTTGAGTTTTCTCATGTAAGGGTAGTCTAAGGAGACCATTATGGAATAAGGTTAACTTGATCTTTTAATGCTATCCTGCCACTTTAAAAGGAGTATATAACTTGTTTTTATCAAATTTGCTAATGTAAATTGTATTGTAAATATATACTTGATTCATTTATTTATTTACCTGTTCTCCTTATTTACACCATTGTAAATTTTCATAGCAGATTTTTACTTACTTACTTGGGGCCAACTCTGACGCTTATACAATCTGAAATTGCAGCATGCCTACAAAGGACACTGGGTAACAATGGTTCTTTAAGTCTCAATCATTTCCGAACAAAAGCATAATAGTGGGAAAACAGATTTCTTTATCATTTCATCTGGAAATGTTCAGACAAAGTTTCAGTCAGACTGATAGAGAAACATTAGGGAGATCTTGTTTTCTTTAACATCTAGGAGAAAATCTTCAACACAGGGCATGCATGCATGAAAACTGGTAGCTTTGAGGACCCCTAAGTCCCCGCTACAGATCCTAAAATTAGGGAACACTATTAAAATTGATATTTTGTTCCGTGG
The DNA here is from genome assembly GCA_964020215.1 of Aurelia sp. 3 sensu Dawson et al. (2005). NCBI lineage: Eukaryota > Metazoa > Cnidaria > Scyphozoa > Semaeostomeae > Ulmaridae > Aurelia > Aurelia sp. 3 sensu Dawson et al. (2005). Next base: position 18,688,046 of record OZ026584.1, read on the forward strand.
GCCTCAAACTCTTGATTTACCATTTTCCAATAGCTTATCCATCCAAACAGATGACTTCCTTGCCTCAGATTGCTTAATAATATCATTTTAGGTAGTTTCTGTTCTGTCTGTCTCCCGGGGGGGGGGGGGTACATAACATGTTGAGGGTACGGGTATGTGCCGCCCATAAGGGTGGGTTTTTGGGCCCCAAATTCTCTAAACAAGGGTCCCTTTTTCGGCAGATTTTCCTTAAACAAGGGTGGGTTATCCAGAAATTGGCGAAAAATAGCAAAAAATGGGTGGTTTTCCACCAAAATTCATCATAAAAGTGGGTATGACCGCAAGTTTCCGTAATTAGAAGAGGGTACCTTTCTGAAAATCGGGCGGCAGACCCCCGTCCATCCGCAAGTCATGTACCCCCCCGGGGTCTGTCTTGCTTAGTAGCATTAAATAGAAAACATTTTGTCAACAGTTGTAATTTCAAATACTGGAAATGTCATTGGCAAATCAAGAAAGAACCATATTCCTAGAGTTGGAGACTTCAATGAGGTACAAAACTCATTTTGATTGTATATCTTTATCATTTCAACATGAACAAACATTCTACATGGCAACTGTTACCAGACAGGGCAAGGTGAGGTAATTTGAGTCTGTTTGCTTTATTCGCTTTTGAAATGATTTTAAGTGCAAAATTCTATGCATGGCTCAGTGGATAGTGGTAGTGGACTGTACACTTTTAGGAGTTGTTCAAATGGTGTCAAAGAAATTTTGGATAATTTCTACTGCTTTTATTCAGTTTCTAGCAAACAGAACCAAATTACCCCCAAAGACCCAAATTACCCCAACTTACCCACTGCCTAACAAAACAAAATTCAGTGTTATAAAACATGAAGTCTCAACAAATAGGTAAAAGCAATTATGTGAAATGTTTTATCAAGAAAGCACGCATCTTTTTTAGGGATTTTCCCTTATCAGATGTAGTTCAAGAGCTGTTTCTGGCAGGGATGCTGAACACAATCTGGCAACACAGGCCAGATTGTGATAATGAAGTAGCAAATTTCGAGAAGAAGGAAGAGTCAGTTTCCCCTTTCACATCCTCTCCAGTGAGCTCCAGTGTGTTCCTAATGATTGTTCTAATCTACTGAATAAACCAAACCGTAACAAAATATTGACAAAGTTTAGTTCATCCCTTAAATCAAACCCATTTAAAACCAGTTCCACATAGGCAAGTCATGTTCTCGCAGCCTCCGTTCTTCTCAATAAAGATCTTGCAGTTTGGGCATTGCCTAATATCCCCGCATGTTTTTGCCCAAGTCTCCACGTGCTTTGCATCATTTCGTGTCTCCCACGTTGTGCACGAATAGCCATCATGTGCTTGTTTCTTGCACGCAGTGCAGATCTTCGTTTTGCAGGTTCGACACATCACTTCGGCAGCGTTTTCGGGTACACTAACACTGTAAACACTTCTGCATGTTGGGATAGGGCATGTCCTGTAACTTTTGCTGGAACCATTTCCATTGAGGCTCTCGAAATTGCCAGCGATGTATTGAATGTTGCTCCATTTAAAATTGTGTATTGTAAACAACTTGCATGCATCCTTGTCACCGAGACTCATTTTACAACCGTCTTTGCAGCAAGGTATCGGAAAGGTATCATCTTGCATGCATAACTCGATTTGTTGCTTCAAACACGGTGTACAGAACAAATGACCACAGTTTCTCAGCCGGTAGTTGTGTTTAGCTTCTGGAGGGTTGAAACAAGCCTCACACTCACCCTCTTCTGTTATTTTCATATCTGTAAACAGACTAGAAAGCAGGCCATCTTTGGTCTTTGTAGTAAGTTCTGTGCTCATTTTAAATTCAATTTTATCTGCGAACTGCTCAGATGATCGTCAATGTGAAGATGAAGTTTGCTAAATGAGAGATCTTGAAGTTCTGGATGGCCGGTTTTGGCGGGAAATTAATAGCTATCCTTTCGATCACGTGGAAATAGGCCACGGGTTGTTGACTTTCAATTCCCCGGGGGCTCACTCAGCTGTTGGACACACTGAGAAAATAATTTAATTAATCCCTTGTGTTTCATGTCAGAGGGGTCCCAGTGGACACTGGGCTGTGGACACTGCACTGTCCCCGGCCAGCTGTATTTAGATCACAAAAGAGCATTGTATATTGCAGGACATTCCAATTGGACATTCCTGAAAATTTGTATAAATAATGTTTTCATTCTTCAAACATAAAAAGGACATAAAGTAACTCGTTTTTGCACATTAAATGATATGGTTAATCAGACTGTGAACTGAGGATTGCCCATGAGATTTTTAGCAGACTGCAGCTACAGTGTTCTTATGAATGTACGTATTTTGATAGTTTCCTATGTTTCCTAGAAGTTTCCTAGAAGTTTCTTAGAATCGTCAGATTTTGAGTTCTCGTAGTTTTCTTGCGAGTTTGAGCGAGTTTATCAAAGGTTCCATAATAATCTTCAGGTTTTTTTACTCGTCCTCGCACTTCCCCACCAGGACCACACGCGATGGGGAAAAATTTGTTAAGATAGCAAGTATCTCATTTTACTTGTAAGTGTTTGCCTAATTCGTCAACTTTCCCAACGATGACAAAGTTTGTAATACAAACAGTTCCGGTATCCACTCGAAAAGAATTTTTGAGTGGATACCGGAACTGTTTGTATAAAGACATCGGCCTCGTTTGGCTAATCTAGACAAAGTTGGAGAGCTTGTCATTTTACTAATTTTTCCCCACTACCTGTGCCAGGACATTTCAAAGCAAAATTTGGTGAAGCCTTTCCAATGTTTAGACATTACTCAAGTACCCAGGAATCAAGTAAGACTAAAGTAGAAATATGATAAGAATTTCTTTATTGAAATAAATAATATCATAAGTTAGAGGGGGGTGACAGGGGGGTCTTTGGTACCGGTACCAACTCATAAGGTACCAGGTTCCACCCAAATTGAAGGTATTGGTTCCACCAATTTTGGGGGAGGGAGCTATCATGAATATGACGAGTTCTGGAAGGAGGTCTACGTCAGTTCCTCGTGAAACCAATGGGCAAGACCAAACCACTCCTGAGCACGTCACCGTGGCATCATTGTCACTGTCTGCACTGTTAAAAGCTAAAAATTTGTTCTAGGAATTCCAACATCATCCAAGGACGAAATTTCCATTGGTACCGACTCATATAAGCTCAGTACCGGTACCCCTACCTTTGGTACCAGGTTCCACCACATTTGCACAATGTTGTACCAGGTACCACCCCCTCTGGTACCATGGTACCACTACCCTGTCACCCCCCTCAAGTTATATTTTACCAGTACTGGAGTCTGTTGATTTTCAGTGATCTTAGAGTTGAGTTCCTTGGAGCGCTTTCTTATAAAAAAACGCGTTTTTGAGGACTAACAGTAACGTTATTTTTACAACGGACGTAATTGTTTTTAGGGCTTTGTGCATATGTGATTTACCCCCTTGGCTGATATATCGACTAGCGTTATGTACCCCCTCTCAGATCATTCGTCTCACAAATGAACTTCCAAGAAGGTCTTCTGACAGGGCCAAAGTATGTGTCTGTGAATTGAAGAGGCTACCTACTTCCAAGAAATCGGATCACACACAGGGCACCCAACTTGGTCTGACAAACCATTCACCAGTTTTGTGTAATGAACTCGTTATCAGAAACTCAACTCTTTTATCGCTAAATAATCGAGAAACACTCGTAGGTGTACAGGAAGTGAATTATTTGCACAACTGTCAATTTTGGTCAAGGAATGGAATGCTTCGACAACTCTTACTATATTTTCACTAGTCTCTTGCATCATGTTACTCCGAGGGAAGGCTTCAAAGCACTTTTATCGGCATTGTTCTAGACGGTACGGGTAATAAGTCTGAATACTGTAAAGAGGCCCCAGAGGCCCCTTACGGGATTTCAAGCTCCTAGTCTCCAGGGCATGGACTCCGAGCTCCCCGCGGAAACTTGCCGTGCTCCAGGGCTCCATTGCATGCTTTTCAGGGTGCCTGGGGCTCCATCCCTTAAAGTTTGAGAAAACCACCATGGGAGTTGTTTTGGCTCCAGACCTGCAAGTTTTCAAAAGGATGGGTTCCAGGGCTCCAGCGACGCCCCCTCCCTTTGGGAGCCTCCGATTTTTAACCTTTTAAAGCCACGAAGAAACTCTTAGAAATCAAAATCTGATGACTTTAAGAAACTCGTTCCAGTATTTGCAAAAGCTCGCAGCAGCCTGACAAAAATGGCAATAGCCAGTTTGAGAGTTTTTAGCCCCTTTGCAATCGATTTTATGTTAAAGATATCTCAGCTTGGTGACAAAAGAAAATTCTGGTTGCAAACTCACCCTTATATGCCCTGGGTTCCATTACCCCGACAAAAATTGATGAAAAATTCATTGTAAAGAAGAGGAGAAAATGAAGTTTATTTCCTCTTCTTTCTTTTCGATGTTTCTCCTCATAGTTTTAATAAAGAATCTGGAAATGAGGGTAACCCTTGCATATCTTTACTTTGCAGTCAACATATTACATTGAAGGAAATACTGGACACCCTGTTTTTGACACCCAATTTGGTATGTATGACTTTAAATGTAAAATTTATTTCATCAACAGCAGCTTTGAAGTATTTTTTACAAGTTTACCCGCTTTCAAGATACTAGCATGTTGGGCTACTGCCTAAAGGCTTGTATTTGGAGCACTTGTGGCAAATCTTCGCAAATACTGCATAAAATCATGAGCATATGAGGAGATAAAATTTAGGGGGCTGCTGGATAAAAGATCGATTGTCTACGAAAGTGTTGCCCGACTTTAGGCTGATTTTCTGTCCGGCTATGGCCAATCTTTGCAAATTTTACCAACGTTGGGGGATGCAGCTCCCCTAGCCCCCTGTCACCTACGCCTATGCAGAAAATTGATCGTCTAAAATGTTAGTAGGGAATTCAGAGTGGATATTGGATAATTGGATAATGGATATTCATACTTTCATATGGAATGCTCCAAAAAATTTAGCTATATTTCCCATTGTACCAGAAAAAGGCATATTTTTTTGTGTTTTTAGTGCTACTTTTGAACTAGCCAAGCTCCAAGCCTGCGACTCTTGATTTTTATGCTAAAGCAAGCTGCTTGTATAGTTCAATAAAAATATGTTTGTGGCGTGTGGTACTAGTATGCAAATTAACCGATAATACTGTAAATTAAAGATTTAAGTACCAAATGTAGCGTAGATGTAAAAACACGACGTTTCGAGCGTATACTCGTTATCAAGTCAACGAGTATACGCTCGAAACGTCGTGTTTTTACATCTACGCTACATTTGGTACTTAAATCTTTAATTTACAGTATTATCGGTTAATTTGCTTGTATAGTTGTTTTTCTATCCCGCCAGGAAAAATTGCAATCAATATTTGTTATGGAAGACATCATCCTTTGAATTGGTTAATGTTTGCAATAAATGGCGCTGAAATTGTCTTCAACCCATCAGCCACTGTCGGAGCTCTAAGGTATGACATTTACAGAGATGGTCAAAAAGATGTTTGTCTGACAACGGGGTTAGACTCGATGTCGTAGTTTCGCTCTTTGCCTGCTTGAACTGATAACGCCGCAACTACAACTCATTCCCCTGGCTTGTAGAAACGGCAAAGCTCCAGACTGATTCTATTTGAAACCTTCAGCTGCTCTACGAAACGTTAGCTGCAAGATCTATTAGGCCTAACTGACCTGCTGACTCTTTCTCACAACCACTGGGTCTAAAATGCCTTAAAAATCAGTTTTCTAGAACTGCTTTTCGAAAACATGCGGCTGAAAAAGGGGCAATCACATGGGGTGAGGTTATGCCAACGCTTGGATGACAACAGTGGTGGCAAAGGGATCCCAACCAGCTAAGGATTCACAGTCGCCAAAACCAAAAAGTGTGTGTTTTAAGTGGAACAGCTCCTCCTGCACATTTCCCCACTGCCGTTTTGCCCATGTGTGTTCAAATTGCCGGGGTTCCCATCAAAAAGCGGATTGCCCGAGTGTGGCTGCTTCATCAGGTAAGTCCACAGTTCGCTCCACAGATAGGGATGGATCACCTGTCCCAAAGAAGGTATCTCGGAAGTGACTAGACTCCGCTGTAAGTATTAAGGATCATTCTTGCCCCCCTCGGGTTGACGACTCTCTTTTCTTGTCAACAGTGAACCATTATGGCCAATCGAAGCTCGCTGTGCTGCAATAGCCAATGGCTATTTTACAGTTGCAATCAACAGAGTAGGAACGGTAAGTCCTAGAAGGATGCTAAACTTCAGTTTTTAATTGCGGAAAATCTGGGCAAGCTTTCGACTTGATATTTTGCATGTGTGTCCGTGAACATATTATTATTTTTAACAATCTATTTTACGTTGGCAAGAAAAAGATACACATAGTTAATAAGCAAATTAACGCCAACAAGATAATTTAAAACCTATTTTACAATTTCCCAAATAAATCTACGAAAACCCTAAATCTTTAATTAAAACTTTAATAAAAACTCTGCACAAACTGAAGATGCAAGTATTTCCATCCCATGATTTTATTTTATATAATGTAACTGGTAAAAAGGTTTGATCAAAATCTGTAGATTAGCGGAGTGGAAAATGAAGTTCTTCTGAAGCCAGTAAAATAGTTTGAAATGACCTTTCTCCAGAGAGCCGTGAAAACAAACAGGTTTGCTTAAAGGGAGTACAAAGACCAGCAGCCTTTGCGATCGTTTGCCTTTGTCGTTGTGGATTTTGTACAGTCAGTTATTATGGAAGCTGTGCAGAGCAAGTCGCCGACTTCCCGCAATGCGTGCTGGTCTTTGTACTTCCTTTAATATGTCTTTCGATTGCGATGAATATGAGTAAAACCATACTTTTTACAGAATTTCGACAGATCGATTGGTTCCAGAACAATTAATGTGTTTCTAGAGGGGAGAATTTCTGAAAACCGGCTTTCCGTGCTCATCAGAGCGGAAAGCAGAGTCACCTTTAAGCGCCTGCGGCGCTCCTTGCCTTTAAGCACTGGCGGTTTAAAAACTGTAAACATTGGGGAGAAGCGAATTGCCCCGTGTGTCCCCGCTCTCTGGGCAAAATTTTCAGTGAACAGGAGGCGAATATCCCCCCAACGGCCCATGCTACCTCGGAATGAGGAAGGGGTCCGGGCAACAAAATTATAGCTGCATTAACCGGTATCAAATCATCTTCAAATGCCATTTATGGAATAATTTACTGTAAAACATTTTGATGTCAATTTTTCTCACGTAGGAACATTTTCCGAACGAATTCACATCTGGGGATGGAAAGCCAGGTGAGATGTCATTTCCACTTTCTAAATTTTGACTATTCATGTCGTTCTATGCTTCCAGATTTTCCTAGTTGTTTTTGTGGTTAAATGAACAAGGAAATATTTTGTGACACAATGGCTTCAGTTACTTTTGATTGGTACTGTAATTCAAGGTGATCAACTGCTGCAGACATTCTCTCAATCACTTGTTGAAAACAAGTAAAGCTGCAGCATGTCCCCCCCCCAAAAAAAAGTCGGTACGGCAACCTGTCACCTTATGCGCACGAGAGATGGCTTTAAGAGCATTCATGAATTTATAACAAAAGAAGAAGGATATGTCTAAAAGTCAGCCTCGCTGACTTTGCTTATAGATTCAGAAACTGAGTAATGAGTGTTTTATCTAAATCCTATACATACGAGAAATGCCATGCCTTCTGCTCAGGTTCTGACTCAAATTAACAAAATTCGTCCGGCAGATCTTTAGATGTGTACTTCTTCTTTTGTTATGAAGTCTTGGCTTCTCTTAAAGATCACATCGCGTGCACAAGGAGACAGTTTGCCGTACTGGCTTCAGGGCAACTTTTGTGGCTTTGTTTGTTTTGAATTACTGGTTGAGAAAATATCCTTTGCCTCCAGTCTCTAATCACTTTGAGTGCTGCGTGAATCACAAGCAACTGATGCTGTCCTATTCCAAGATGTATTATTGTTAGTTTCATGGTTTGCTTCCCGGATTAAAGTCAGTTTTCCTCTTCTAATACTTTGTTTTCTCAACAGCACACAAAGATTTTGGCATGTTTTACGGTATGCTTTTCTCAATTTGCTTACTCGTGCTAAATTCAACTTGCATATACTTCGGCGAAACTTTTCTTGCATTTTTTAGTTAACCCGGTTTAGTTAGAATCATACAATCTATACTTAAATCTTTAGAAAAATCATTTTATGATCATAACAGAGATACTTTTCTTTACTGAGTTTTTAAGCGGTAGTTTTTAATCACCCTGTACCCGTTTTCGTTTCTTGATCTTCTTTTATCAATTTTCCTCCGTTTTATCCAGGCTCAAGTTATGTTGCTGCTCCAAATGGATCTAGAACAAAGGTAACTTAAACACAGTGTAAAGTAAAGTCCCTCCTTTAAGAAACTTCGTTGTAAGGATCTCAGGCCTGATTTCGCTGAATAACATACCTCTTTACAAGAAACAATCCAGGCTGATTCCTGTTTAGTTTCTTATACAGTGGTACAAAGCATTATTATAAAGGGTATATTTGAATATGTCTCCAATAGGTCTCAATTCTCTAGAAACAAGAATGAAAGTTTCAAGCCCAAAGTTCTATTATTTCAAGGGTTCAAGCCATTGGATCATCGCACAACAGTGCATATTTCAGAAGCGTTTTCTTGCCAATTTTGACTTCTGTTTGGAGTATAAAAGTGTTTTTTATACCATGGTATACATACACACCCTGTTTTGAAGAAGTATATCTTGACATAAGAAACCAATCAGGCTGTCTTTGTGTAATGAGTTTCTAAAAGGCGGGACTTTACTGTACTTGATGCGCCAAAGAGAGTCTCCACCTTTAACAGGCCATATGATATATCTTGCACGAAGCTAATTTTAAAGACTGGTAATGCAATACGCGGTCAGAATGTGAAGCAGTTTGGTTGCCTTCTACTAAAGCCTGTAAATTTCATTGCCGCAAGGCACAATTTTGTTGTGATTTTGGGCCAGTTTTGAAGGGGCAACATAGGTTTGCAATTCTTGAAAATAGTGGGTATAGAATTTAGTGACCTATTTCTTTTGAAATGAATGGCTTCAAAGAAACTTTAGCTATTTTGAAGTAATTCTGCCGTTTGGGCTTTTCTGAAATCTTCAGTGCTGTCAGAATTAGAGTTTTTTTCTTCTTTTTTTGATGCAATATGAGTCAATTTTCAATAAAACGGTGAAGGTGAAGGTGAAGTTGCGGTTTTCAGTGCCAAGCGCTAGGATCGCAGAAATAGCTAAGCGCTAGTCGAGTCCGCGACCCCTTGTCATGACGCTGAAAGGTGCTGGTGGAACCCCGCCCGCCTGACTGTTCTGGTTGCAAAGTCAGTGGATTACAACACGGCGCCACAACACCTTCAACGTTAAATTGTATCAAGCAGAAGTCTGTTACTTTCATGGTATATGATTCAGAAATTTTATGACGTCACATCCTCAAATATAAGATGCTCTGTAATTCCAAAAAATGTTTAGAAGTCCAATGGTACAACTTTGAATGTACCGTTGGTGTTTGGTGTAATAACATTGTTGATAACTGATTACTTAATTTTCTTGCAGGTTTAATAGCTTTCTCTCCAGTTGCAGGTTTATCTTATATTATTGCTGTTCTTTTACAGGAGTTGGTATTGTTTTTTCTTACAGGATACAAGTTTATTGTGCATACATGATTTATTTAGATGAGTCCGCTACTTAAGGCCATTTTAAGACTGCGTTCACACGATGCCGGACCATTTTGAAAGCGGTGAAAAATTCGACTGAAAGGCCTCCCGTTCACACGAAAACGGCACATTTTTGCCGGCAGATTTTGAAAATTGTAGATTTTGAAAATGGAACTCTAACCAGCACATTTTGGAAACGGCATCATGTAAACACTTGAAAATGACGAAAACAGAACATTTTTAGTCACTTTTGGAACGATACTGATCGATTCTTAGGGTGTAGGCACACTGCTTTGGCATCGAAGTCTTACAACGAGTTTTTGCCGTCTAATTTCCTACCGTTTTCAATTTTTTGGCATCGTGTGAACGCTTGCTTAAATTTTGCAGCCGTCACATTTTTCACCTCACTTATGGTATTTCAAGACTCTTGGCTTGAAACATGAAAAATAATTGCTAATTTTTTCTTTGTTAGAATCAGGAATTTGCAGTGGTGTTGCTGTCACCAGTATCAGATAGAAATGTTAATGAAATGTTTATTTTTTTAATCTTCAATCACTGGACAGAATGATACCATAATCCATTTAACATTTTATTTTTCCAGGGTTTGCCAAGAACTGAAGATGGATTACTTGTCACAGAAGTTGATTTAAACATGTGTCGCCAAGTAAAAGATAAATGGGGATTTCAGGTAATTTTTCTGTTGCTATTTCATTTTGAAAAGTTTCAGTACTAGCATACTTCTTCCCTGGTCTTTGATAATGCTAGAACGAAAGTAACAAACGAAAATTGAAGCTTTACTGCACTTCAAATTCAGTAAAAGCTGAATTGACGAACCTTTAGAATAAGCACCTCCAGACTGATTTTTGATTGTAAGAACAATTCATAAATGGACGGGGTAATCAAATGTTTCCAAATTTAACGGCCTGTAGCTCTAAACCATTGGTCAGAGTCCAACAATTTACATTTTCTTTATTGATATGTGCGAGGAGTCCTTTATGATTTGATCAATGTTTTAGGCCCTTTTTTATCGTTTTGCAACCATGAAATTTCTATAACGTTGAACTTACCTATATTTCTAGTGCGCGTGAGACAGCGAGAAAAATGACAAAAATACTTCAATCTTCTGGCTTTTAACTAGAAGTTGAATCAATCAAATATGTGAAGTCCTCTTGATGCTATGAATTTTCAAAAATGGGAACTTTTTTCTGGCTCACCCGGTATTTTGCGGCTATATATAGTTCTAATTGATTACTGCTTGAGAGAATTCCCTTTGTCTGCTGTCACTAATCTCCTTGAATTGCCGCATCAGTCAACAGTAACCTATGCTGTTTTGACAAATTATGCTTTCGTTGTACGGTAGCCCTTTCATAAATGATGAAAACGGCGATTAGGGAAATTTGCAAAATTCTTGGAAGAAACATCATATTTTCAGGGCGAATATATCTCCTAGCATTCCCCTCATAACTGATATTCAAAAGAAAAGGATTCTTCGGTAGATTCGAATCTATATGATCCATCTGCGGATGGATTTAAATATTTTAAAGATGATAAAATACAGTCGATTTTGATAAAAATTGTCAACAACTTAGTAATCGAATTTAGCTTCTTTAACTTGGTGGTTAGACTTACCGGAGTATGTAGTGATCAATAACGCACCAGGCGAAAATAAGTTGTTTGCAGGAAATTATGTTTTTTTTCATTTAATTAGATCAACTATGACTTAATGAATTCATTAGTCTGGGTAATTTTTGACCTGGCTTGGAGAAACAAAATGTAATAAGTGCTGAATTTGCTAGCTTTTCAAATGTTAATAAAATTCTTGACAGCTCCTTCATAATTTTAAGTTATTTCGGAAGAGATCTCTTGCTTAGAATTCATATCTACTTTAGATATTCTGCTAAGAATCGGAGCCAGTAGTTTTCACAAAGTCACTTGAAAAATCCTTAATATTCCCTTCACAATTTTTTCCAGAGGCTTCAGAATATGCTCGCAGTACACATAGCTTTTATAAGAAACTGAAAATTTGAACCAGTACTGAAAGATTCTTAAGCTATCAAATTTCGAGTACTCACAATACAAATATTTTATAAGAAACTAAGAATTCGAGCCAGTATGGAAGTTTTCTTAAAATTATGAAATTTTGAGTATTTACGTTTTCTAAAGAATTTCTTACAGATGGTATATTTAATCTTTATGTTAGAAATTGACATTACTCAAGCAATATGATACAGGAAGCAAGTGAAAGTAAAGCAAAACAATGTTCAGGATTTTCTTGTGCGAAATAAATAGTTTATAAGTTATATTTTCGCAGTACTGGAGTTTCTTAATTTTGGAGATTTAATAGTTGAGTTTCTTATAAGCAGTTTCTTATAGCAAACATACGTGCATTCACATGAAAAATTTGTAATGTTGTCCACATAATTTTCAAAGATTTCTTGTAACTCTTGGTGATAACATTTAATTCCCCTTAAATTATTTCAAATCCCCTTCAAAGCAGGCTAAGAGTCAACGATCGTTACTAGATCCTCCAGGAACATCTGTCAAAGTTGATGAATTCGTGGTACATTTAGTGACTTTGACATTGTCATGCAATGAAAAGTAATTTTCGGGAGCTCTGGGCCTACGCCGCAGATTTTAGAAAAACATGTTTTTGGAGAAGTTTTTTGAATGATAAAAAGGAAATTGGCTTGTGATAAGAAATGTCAACAACCTTCTGACCAAAGACCAGACCTAAGGGTAATAACATGCCACATGTATGGGTTATGCAACTGGAATGTGAAACTTCGTGTGAGACATCACATAAGCGTGATGTTTGATTGGGAGGATTCCTTTCAGTAGTGTTACGAAATAAAATTGGAATGAGAGCCGTGGGACGATTTTACTTTAAACGTAACTGACCTGAGCTTTGAGGCGCTCAATAGCATTCTCAGATTTCCAATGTTTATTAAAATGCTTCAGCTCAAAATCATTCAAAACAGGCCTAAAATCCATGATCATCAGTTTTAGTAATTTTGCCCCACGGTTATCATTACCAAATTTCATGTCCCTGGTTGGCTTATCTTTCAAAAGATTTGCTAGGCATATGGAGAAAGCGTATATACTCGGCATTCGCTTACCAGTCCCTACTTCTAGGTCAAACAAAATAGCGCGGCAAAATTGTTCAGGATAGCGCGGCAAAATAGCGCGGCAAAATTTCCAGGATAGCGCGGCAAAATTGTTTAACTCTTTGCCCGAAAATATAAGAAACTGTCGTATCTATAGTAAATTCTTAACATTATCTAAAGACTTTTTAAAAAATAAAATTGTTACATAAGTTTTACATAAGTTTTTAATGAGATATAATGTAATAAGTTAGTGTAAGAGTATATTTTAATGCATTATGGACAACCTTAATTTATTCAAGACAATCTTTACTTTAATTAAAGACAATATTTTAGGTAGTATTTAACAGAGAATAGCCATGTCATGTGGATCCGTTAATACCATTAAAAAAAAAAAATACACCTACTCTGAGCTCAAAATTCTTCGATATGCAAGTTCTAAGATGCCGTATTATCTTTATCTTCAGATGACACAAAGATTGCCACTTTACTCTGAAGGTCTCAATCGAGCTATCCAAGAAGATTTCAAACAACAAATCGTTAAAGAACAATAAAAACAACAACAAATACACAACACAACAATTTCAAGGTAGCAGCTTTATTTGTGAGTGAAAATATTTATAGTCATGGGTGATTTTATGACGTAGGGTTTTGTATAATCAATGAGTTTGTTAAATTGGTCGAATGGATTGAGGGTTTAAGTTAGTCTCAAAAAGCCTTGCTTCTAATTCAGTATTATGCAGCCTGCATGCATTTACATAAAAAGAAGCAGAAAACGGTTTTTTGCATACCAATTAAAACTTTCGATGCGTAAACTTTTTGATGGCATAAGATTTGTTTATTTCTTAAAACATTTTGAAACTAATCAAGATATCAAATAATTTCTATGGCAGATTTACAGCAAAGTATCCCATGTTCCTTTTAAGCATTTTAATTCAAAGAAAAATCCAATGGAATTTACATCTAGACTTATGACTTAGAGTCTGTTGTTTCCCTGTGCTCTTTGACTTGATGATAGCGCTTCGGTCAACAGAGACTCATAGTATTACTCTGAAAAGCCTGGCCCCAGTTAGGCTGCTGAGAAGAAGAGCTCTTTGGTTGACTTCTTAGGACGAGGATGTGAATCGAATTCGAAAGCACCCAACTGCAAATGTCCAAACTGTACTTTCTTCTCTTTTCTTTGCATTCGAATATCAACCGTTTACATCTGCATCGAAACAAATAATCAGTAAAGCCTTTGCGGGGCATCGTATAGTTTATTGAGATGAATGCGACTCGATCCAGACCCTTTGTTAAAGAATGTTTCTGTTTGATTTGGAGGATACCAGACACGCAAGGTCAGAGTGACCAGTTACCAACGGTTAGGTGGCTTCTGACCGGTAATCCATAATTTAGGTCACGGAATCAGCGCGTACCCAATGGGTGATAACTACATATCTTAGCAACAATACTCTCTTGCGCCTTGTTCTGCTAGGCCGTAAGAGTCGTTGTTGCCTTGAGGAAAATTATCAGGCCTGTGAAGGTGATGTTGCCTGGATTGCATATCAAGAGAAGCAGTCCCGAAGCAGTACATTACGATGTCGCAGCAACCCTCGTCGATCAAAATGTTTTAGATGCTTGCACTTGCTGAACGCAATGTTTCCAACATTTGATCGCACAACTCGTAACTTTTTAACGTAGGATTGCATTCAAAGTTTTTCAACGCCTTCCAGTTATTTTTGTTTTATTGTAAATGCTCTTTTACGCCTGTAGGGGGCTTATTAAATTTCAGAGACTCCAGAGGGAGGGCTTAAAAGAGGGGTTATTAGAGGGGGGACTTATTCACAAAATGTAAGGATTTGAAAGATCTAATCGTATCATGTCCAAAACCTTTGAATATTTCCAGGTGATGTAGAAAGTTATTGGCGAGGTTAGGGTTTTCTTTTTTTGTCCACCCTAAAGCTCTTTTCTTTCAAAACACCTGCGTCTTTGGACATGAAGTGCAAATTTCTAACTTTTCGACTGAGTTAGCTAACTAACGAGCTTGCAGTTTATTCATACCTAGTTATAGACGCATAAACCAAATTTTTAAACCTTGATATTGATGTTGTACAAAGTTGTTGTGACCTAAGAGTATGCTGTACGACGAAGCCATTTTTTTCAACAACAGCAAATTAAGAAAAGCTGAATTTGAAATGAAACTTACAGTTTATTAATTCACAGTTATTGACGGATTTCATGCAAACCAATTTTTTAAACTTTATGTTGATGTCGTACAAAAGTTGCTGTGGCTTAAAGCAGATTATAGTATGCTGCATGTTTTTCAGTTCCAACAGCAAATTAAGAAAAGCTGAATTTGAAATGAAACTTGCACTTTATTCATTCACAGTTATTAGCGGATGTCATGAAGCCAAGTTTTCAGACTTCTAATGTTGATGTCATACAAAACAAGCTGCTTCTGCAGTGTCAATTTAATACGATAAAAGCCGCAATTAAATTCAAGTGCTGTGAAATGGTGTGTTTTAGATGAAACATGCTTGTTATTTTTGCTCATTTCACCTGCTTGAATATAATGTTTCTATTGTGCTAATTTCATATTTCGCTCTATATGTTCACTGTGCTCATAGTGGCTACAACTGAATATTGGCTACAACGTATTTAACGCGATTTTGTGATGCGTCAAGAGCAACGCTGTTGGAAGAGAGTTGAACTTGAAGAGAGTAGTCAAAGATTGGAATGTTTGTTTGCTTTGTTTTCAATTTGTTTTGAGTGGGCTTGTCAGGATTTCTAGCTACTGAAAGCTAATTTAGGCCCACTGTGCATGCCGCATCCAGGTATGGGACCCCTAGTTTAACGTCCCTTCCGAAGGATGACGAGGTGAGTTGTAGGGTCAGGTCTCCGAGGTCACCCAATCTGGAGTCTGACCTCACCCGACCAAGCTTAACTTCAGTCACCTGACGAAGACTGTATGAGCCACTCGGCCACTCACCCCGTAAAGTGGCCACTCACCCCGGAATCAAAAGGCACAACCAAATTGGCTGCGTGTCAAATTGCCTTTAGAACAAGAAGAGCCAAGTGCATTCTAGCCATCCTAGAGATCATATTTACTAAACGTTTCCAGGGGAGCATGCCCCTAGACCCCCTAGATTTAAGGAAAACTGTAAGCAAAGATTCTGGCAAGATTTATTGAATGTTTTGCTCTACCCATTATACTCAAAACTTACCCATTTTACCCTAGTAAAGTCAAGAATTCGTTCGCACGATCAAGTAAGATTTTCATTCTGCTAAATTCAAATGGAAAGTTGCTGTTGTTGTCTGCTAAGATGTATTTAAATCGTTCACACTGGGTAAAGATGGGTCAGGAGTGGGGCAACCCCTCTGAACGCATTTTACACATACTTTTAGTGTATTATTGCTTCTAGATAGGATCAAAACTTCTTTATTCGATCCAAATGCATTAAGGCACCTTCACTGATACAAACGAAATCTCAAATTGAGGCAAAAATAATTTTAGCGCCTTTTTCCATCTCGTTTTTGCTCGTGTATGGAATGAGCCAAGCATTATTGTGGCCCCCAAAAGATCCACGCTTCAAGCGCTTTCCTGCTTTGAAACCTCTATGTTTCTGTTGTCCCTGTATTGAATTGCATTGTTATTGTAATATGCTTTTGAACAATAAAAACGTCATTGTTTTCTATCACCAACAACGTACCTTTTGCAGCATGAAATCACCAAAAAACTATTTTCCGATATTTTTTGTTATTGTTTTCTCGCTATCAAATCTTCGAAGTTATCATCAATTTCCGACGCAGCAGAGGACCCTCTCGTACGATGGATTCTATTTTGTGCCAATTCCCAGATGCCCTTTCGCCCAGTGAAGCTGCATTGTTGCCATGGTTATGCATAGGTAATCAGCGTGAATTGATGCTCGTTGTATTGAAATGCAGGGCGCAGGTACTAGCCATCTACCATTCGATTCGTTCGCTTGATCAAAATTCTCTTTCACGTGGGTTATGAACAGGTCATTCGCTGTTTACTGATCGTTAAAAACAGTTACAGCTCGACGCTTCACTTGCTCTTGCGAACCAAAGCAAAACTAACAAGTGGCCTAGCCTTGCTTTGCTTTGCTGAACACATTCGAAACAAACTTTCCTCTAAAGCATGTTTCATAACTAGTTTATTTTCATAGAAGGATTTTGGCTTCGCTGCACAAGCTGCTTTTTGATGCTCAACGCTTTCATAGCTCGCTGGACTAGTTTAGATTTAGAAAATTTCCAAGAAAAAGCTCTCATGCCGACAAGGTTAAGTGAAGGTAAGCTTGCCTTTTATCAATTTTTGATTCACTCGTTTTATATTCGTTTTTGTAATGTTCTATTGATTCAAATCCTTTATTTATCATTAAGGATGATGTTCAGGGTACTTCGTGACTCAAGAAATTTTCTTGTTCGATAGCCGAATTAGGCCGATATCTACCAGTTTAGATATTTCACCTAGTACCTGCGCTTCGATAAACTTCTTTAAGCGTTAGTTCTCCAAAAAAGTAACAACAGTGTGCAGTACATGTGCGATCAAATTCCTCGTTTCCTTACTTGAAGTAAGAAATAAAAACATCTTCGGGACTTTTCTACGGGTTTTTCTGCTTTCATTTTCACACAAACTATTTTGCAGTAGTAGTTTCATCCCTTCGTGTAAACATTCGAATTTAAGTAAACAAAAATGTTTTACCTGAGGAATGTTCAAGTGCTACATTTGCAGGTTTTCACCTTTTTTGTACATACAATCACAATTTTTAGTATTATCATTAGCAGAGTTGTTCATTCTCTCCGGGCTGTTACAATGAATATATACGAAAATATTTTAGCAAATCAAACAACAAACGTTTTCTTGATTAATTAAAAAACTAATGATTTTTATTTCACTAGTTCAATCAATTTCATCAAAATTGATTTGCCATAACGGACGACAATGAATTTTCCTGATTTGTATATCAAGAAAGTGGAACAGTTTACACGTAAAACTTAAAAATAAAATCGATTTTCGCTGTTAGTCAGTTTTTGTGGCAGATGTCGAAGCAACAGCAGGGAGAGCATAGCAATTTGGATTAAAAATATTTTATTATGATAATTTTCCAAACAGAGACTGTGAAAGAGAGGATAGCTGGTCTTCAGGACTAAGTGAGGCCTAACTAGACTTTTTCCAGAAGCATAAACTGAACCGATAATTACAACAACAACGAGCGAAAGTTCGAGGGAATCACGTAAAGGAACTAAGGCCTAACTAAATTTATTTTAGGCCTACATATATGCAAGCTGTAATATTTGGCAATAATGTTAGCTTTATCTGCAACTGAAGACAATTTTTTATGTAAGAATGATGTTGCAATTGACTTCTTTCTGCTATCTATATCATTGCAAGAAGGTGAATAGGCACAATGGAGTTACAAAGTTCAAGATTTGTATATCAAGATAAAAACAAGGAAAAATTTCTGAATTGTTCAAAGAGATAAGGCCCTGCTTCGGGCCCTTTTTCTTCCGTACAGGTCGGCAAATATGACCCCTGATCCCTAGGATAGTCTGCACACAGCCCCACTATGTAGAAGGGTCTTGATCTGAATCAAGGACCGAGATGCAAGTTTTTACATGAGGGGGCCATGGGCAAACCGGGTGAAGAGCAAAGCGAACCAAGACCTTGAAGGGGTCTGAGTTACTCCCCTGGAAAAATTCGAGACCACTTTCTGCAGATTTGGTTCAAACAACGCTAATTTTTGTACCTCAATACAGACAGACCCTGCAAGTAAATCTACATTGGGATGTACACATCCCCAAGAAAACGAAGAAGTTTTTGTGGTTTGACATTGGTTTGAGACAAGTTTGTTAACTTGTAACCTCAAAATACACCAAATGGCTTCCTAGACTAATGAAAGGTAGAAAATGAACGAGAAGAACATATTCTGAAATACTAAAATAGTAAAAGAATAAAGATTTACTGCAGCAACTACTGAAAATTTTTGAGGGGGCCATGGCCCCCCTGGACCCCCCTGTATCTCGGTCCTTGATCTGAATTCAAAGCTCGTCACGATGGTAAATTTCCCAAAAGCCGATATCAGCGTTCTACATTTTGGATGTTTTTTTCTAGATAAATCAGATCATCCTGATTGGTAATCATCTTGAAAATTTGCTCTCCGTAATCAAAATATTTAACCTTTAGTCATCCAGTCTAAGCCTTCAAAGCGAGGTTTCTTATCTTGAGAAGACCAAATCAAAGCGTTTGGTGTGTTCTGAATGACAGAATCTTGCGATAACCTTTGATATGCAGGCGCTCATAATTTGTTAAATTTGCTTTAGAGCGTGCTGTGTGCAACGTTAATGGAAATATGACACCACATGCTCATCCATTATTTCGCTGAGAAAGGGGTATATTTGAAGCAAAATCGTAGGACCTAGAATCTCAAAATAAGGGATAATTTTCTTCAGAAATGTCCGATAGAACGTTTAAATGCCGATGAATCCGACATCCCGGAATATACTGAATTTTACCTTTCTCATAGGACCAGTATTTTTACTGTACAAATCTCTTCAGAGTTCAGTGATACTCCTTTAAAAGGGGGTTACCTTCAAAAGTTCTCCGTGATAAGGGTCTTTTCGTCATCTAGAAAGTCAGAGAATAGGATACTCCATGAAATAGTATGTACGAGCGTGGTGTACCTTCGTAGCGTAAGAAATATTCCTCTCCCTTGATGTCTAAATCCAGAACTTTCACTTACCATGAGGTTCCAAAGTCTTATCTCAAATAAGATGTCGGGTTAGATTTTAGATAACGCAAACTTTTGCAAATGACAACTAATTTGAGACAGACTTTCAACCCAAGAGCCCATTTAGACTTATTAAAATCGTCGTAGTCTCACTCCTTGATGGGTAAATAATCGCTACTAAAGTGCCGTCGCATCGTTCAATGAACAAAGCGAAAGCTGGGACTGAAGTAGTTAGTCTAGAGCAGAGCCCAGTATAACTTGGGATCCGTAGCGAAAATATAAAGGATCAGCCTCCTGTTTACATTGTTCCTGCTTATCTGTAACACGTTTGCTCCTTTTATCCTCAAAACATTGTTTGCTCTAGACCAGTGTAAACGCGTAACTGTAGCAAATTTGTAGCAGATCAAACCTGCACAGATGCAGTGCAAATAGGGTCTTAGCCTACGGTTACATGATGCCAACACATTTTGGAAACGGTGAAAATCTGCCGGCAAAAAGTGTACCGTTTTCGTGTAAACGGGAGGCCTATCCGTCACATTTTTCACCGTTTTAAAAATGTGCTGGCATCGGGTGAACGCTATATTAAATCAACCAACGGGAAAATTTGTGCTAAACTTTAGGACTTATGTTGGTCTCGAAACATTTCTAACGATGAAAGTCCTTTATAGCATATTTGTGATATTTGCAACTATAGGAAATACATATACGATTTTGGCTTATGAAAATCCTTCACTTTGGTTGCATTGGGTTGCATTCAGGGCCTTTTAATATTTCCAGATTTTCCTAGACTGAAGCGTGCAAGGATGAGAATCACGAATAGCTAATTCAAATGCTACTGATCAACAACAACAACAGGAAAAAAGATAGTGCACGATGAGTTTTCCTCCACATGTGGTGTAAGTCCTTTTGGAGCGATTTTTCAAGCAAGTTTTCTTGGTCTGGATTTCTTTGTCTGAAAGGAATCGAAAACAACAACAGGACTATGAAAAATGGAATGTTTAGATCAAAAGTGAAAGATCTTCCAATAATTTAACCTGCTGCGAATAAAAAGGCGTGCCCAACCAACCCGTAGTTACGGTTATTAGGTACTCGGTTGGTTGACCTCTCTAAATCCTTGCTCATGGTCTTCCGAACGCAGCGCCTTCTCATCTCATCCCCTATCCATGCACAATATGCATTAATAATAAAGAGCCGCTGCAACAATTATGAAAGACACTATGAAGAAAAGACGTTATGCCGCCTAAGAAACATTGAAAGAGACTTTGAAATTTCTAGTCGAATCAACTCGAAGAGGATTAACCCGTAGAGAGTTCCCCGAGAATGGTGCTGTGCATAAAAATGTTGTTGTTGCTGTAACTTATACGTTGTATTGAGTCTATCAAACTACTAGGTGAACAAAAGCAGTTTATATGTTTTGAGGGGGGTTTGGTGTAAAATGTGTGGCCGATATTCAAAATTAAAATGTTAATCTATCAGCCAAAGGCTAATTTTGATGAGAAAATTGTGTTTGACAAAATAACTCATCTTTAAGTTTTTTATGGGAACCAAGATTTCCACCTTCCATTCTGGTATATGATCTATTTAGCATTGAAATTCTATACCATTGTCATTTTCAGAAAAAGAATTTTGATTTGAATAGTAGGTAAATCATGGACCAGAAAAAATGTAGGGAATTCTCTTGTTAATACATGCGCCTTGCTGACCGTTTTCTAATTTCTAGGCCTTAGAGATGAGTGCTTTTACCAAACAAAATTTCCTCGTCTAAGTTAGCCTTTGACTGATGATCAACATCAGCTCAATCAGCTCATGAATGGCAAGACAACGCAGTTGTGCGTCACTGCCGTTTTGTTCATTTACAGAGGATGAAATGATTTGCTACTACGGATGAGTTGGCGTAAGAGACGGAGGTCCCTGTAAATCCGATACCTCCTCCGCAGAGACATACTTTTCCTCCGCAACAGCAGATACACTGAAACGTAACTACAGTGTCTAACTACCCATGACCAGCCATATGCTTTTTATTCCACAGCCCACCAAACGTGTGAACTTTTTTTTAGCTCACCCAGTGCTCTAAAGTTTTCTTATTTTGTTGCAGTTCCAATCATTGAAGAGCATCCAAAGTCATGTATGGTGGAATTAGGAAAAGACCTTACTCTAGTTTGCAAAGCTGTAGGAAAAAATTTACGATTTACGTGGTATAAAAATACGAAATGTCTGATAGGAGAGGTAAGACGTTGAGTCCAAACTTATAATTCACAAAAATGCAACAATGACATTTGTAATACAATAGCAACAATAGCTTTATTCAAAGCCCCAATTCAAAGCGATTAGCGACTGTAGACAAAGGAATTCCCTCAACCAGTAAATCAAAACAAACACGGCCGCAAAATTTGCCCCAAAACCAGTAGAGCAAACTCTTGCTTTGTGCAAGCGAAAGGTGATACAATAGCAACAATAGCTTTAATTGACGTCCCAATTCAAAGCGATTAATGACTGTAGACAAAGGAATTCTCTCAATCAGTAAATCAAAGCAAACACGGCCGCAAAATTTGCCCCGAAACCAGTAGAGCAAACTCTTGCTTTGTGAAAGCGAAAGGTAATTTTTAAGAGAAGTTATGTACTTATAACGAAAGAAGAAGAGTAGATCTAAAGTTCAGTCTCGCGGATTTTGTTTATTTGATTCAGAAGCTGTTTGGTAATTGTTTCATTTGAGCCCAAAATATCCAAGAACTATAATGCCTTCTAATAATATCCTTGTCTCTTTCTTCGTCTTAGACGTCGGATACCCTACATATCAGAAAGGTAACAATGGACGCTGCTGGTCGGTATTCATGCCTCGTTTCCAATAGCAAAGACTCACTTTTAACTTGGGCTATAGTTGATGTAGTTTCAATTGTTAGCACTAGGAAAAAAAATTAACATGATTTTTAGTAAACTCTAAATTTTCATTCAATCTGTTCCGTTCTAGAGCTGCTTGAAAAAGGCACAGGAAGCATCCAAACAAACATTTCCTTCCACGCTTCTTGTCCTCCATAGTTATTCCTTTTGGTTCCCTAAGGAAAAGAAGTTTCACAATGACTCTCTTTCTGAAAATGCTCCCGATGAGTTTTTCACACAAAGGAGGAACCGCTCCTACATCTCTTTTGCACAAGGGAACATTCTCATTGTTCATTGGGCCATTTGCAAATTTGCTTGAATCGTCTCCCTTTGAGCGTAGTTTTCATCATAATGAACTGATAGATGTATTCAGGGTGCTGCGAAAGGCGTACTTTTTGTAACATCAACAATTTGCTACATCTGTTTCGGCTTTGATTTTTTACCACGACTGAAATACTTACGTTCTAGTACCCTATAAAGTGGCGGATTTTGAGAGGAACTCGCCTTTTCGAGCAAGCTTTCCAGTTTTGCAAGTTTCGAAATCGTTACGACACGAGATGAAACTTGAAATGAATTCCTGTTAGCAAATATGCAGTGGCCAGTTCTATAGTGGAACAGACATTACTGTATAATGAATGATGAAACTTCAGACGTAAAAAGTTTTATCAAATAATCGGTCTAAACATTCTTATCTCACTTTTGCTACGTGAAACCGACAACCTCGAGTTACAATAAATTTATTCTGGTGTGTATCTAGCCTAAATAGCTCACAGCTTTCAGGGGTACAAAAAATCGTAAAATTCCTTAAAACTGGTCAAAGTTACAGTATATTCCACATTTTTTATATTGCTTCTTAGGTATTTGGTGGGGGGGGAGGGCTATTGCCTATGCTGACCCTGTGCTGTGTACGGCCCTGGTAATATGTGTGAGAAGATTTTCGAGACTGACTTTAAGACTTCTTCTATTTTCTAATTTAGTTATCGTTAATTTCTTAATTTCTCTCACTTGTTTGATGCTGGTCATTACTAATTGTTGGTTATTTGCTAGGTAATATTCGATTGAAATGTGTCTTGAAGTACAAATGTTTATTTTCTGCCAGAGTATCCTTTCGCATCACACTCACTTTGGAAATGAGGGAAAGGCTTTTTAGATATACCATGAGCGATAGGACACCCAATGTGTAGCAGTTTAAAATTTATATCAGAATCGAGCCACCTTAATTTAGTGTTTTTTGTGTTTTAAACTTATTTTAATTGGTATACAACGACCTCTCACTCTTTCGTAATTCTGAAATTTTCGGTAGTGAGCCACCTTTAGTGCAAATCCATCTTTTACCATGTAAAAATAGGTTCAAAACACAAAAAAATTAGTTAAGATGGCTCGCTTCTCGCTTCTGATATAAATTTCAAACTGCTGTACACTGGGTGTCCTATCGCCCATGGATATACCCAACAAATTGACTTTAAGGTGCGTTGGTCCACCAAAAACACGGTGTCTGGGTCCACCAAAAACACCTTGCGAACAGTGCTGCCTCAGAGTAAAATGTCGTCGGGGTCTACAGGGGCAAAAGGGGTCACCTTGTAACTAGTAAAGGAAAAATTTAAACAGTTTCTTAAATATTGAATTACTGATTTCAGTATCTACTACTGTTTGAATGACCCTCCTGGATGTTGCATACGTTGATGTAATAGTTTGCCATCTGCCATTTTTCTGCCATCAACACTACCCATTTTACTCCAGCCCTAGCATCTTTACCCCTGCAGACTCTATTGTTCATATTGTTTACAAGGTTTTGCCGTTGCTGTTCGTCTTTCTCCTTGAAAGGATTCCCCAATGCATTCCTTGATAGTTTTGGAACAACAAGAACAAACTATAACAAAGCAATTCTATTACTCAGGTGGATCAATTCGGTCAATTTCCAACTTTCCATCTTGTGTCTCCCTTGAGATTGCCACATGTTTTGCAAAACTCAGATAGGCCTTGAATCAAGCATGGGGTGGAAACGCTGGGTTGGACGCAACTAGGATTTAAGAAGGTATTGCTTAAAATATTTCGAAGAAAGCACAAGATAGGCCATATAGTCTCCAGTCTCATCGTTTCTTCGCCAACACGAGCGACATTTCTTCAAGATGAAGGTGATGCACAGCATTGCTGACTTTCCACAGCACAGAACTGATCTCAGTTTGGGTTCAAATGCAGTTAGTGCGATCAATGAAGTAATGAGATGAAGCGAAAGGAAGTTATCGATGTTCTCAAAATCTTCTCCAGTCAACACACATGTATTTACCCCCATTCTAGCGAAAGCCACGGGCTTTTCAAAATCAGACTTTCGTGCAGGCAGTGGGGTTTTTAACCAGCGAAAGATGGCTCTTTCGGTGGTGAGTGAAAATGCATTTTATCATTTTCTTTTGCGTGATACCAATAAGTTTAACTGGCTATAGATGTTCGATGCTTTTTTACCGACGCTGTTTCATATTTCGTACCATGAAAACTTGTCCTATTGTTCTCATGAATGCAAAACAGAGGACAATACTGCAGACAATACTGAAACTTTCTCAGAGTGATCACATGACCTGCAATTGGTGAAACAAACCTTAAGCCAACTTTGTTGCGAGCGACGAAGGAGCGAGATTACTATAGTGATCCAGCCAACCTTCTGTGATGTCCACGCATATGTTTATTGTATTGCTTTGTTACTTCTGATTATCTATTACCGCTGGTTAGTTTAAATTGAAAGATTCGCTGGCCACATTTCCTTTGTCACTACAGTGTGATTGTGTACGTGTTTGTCTTCGTGAACAATGATCAATAGTCATGATATTCTTTTGTCTGCCAAGGCCTGCCAAGATACTGTGATGGCGGTCGGGCCTATCCCAGAGAAGGGGCGACTAAATTGAACTTCCCTTACGTTTCATGAGACACAGGCAATAAGTTTGTGCACCTTCACACTACTTTCAGATCTTCCATCGACACATTTCGCTACTTCGTTTGGCCATAAAAAGACTAAGATACCAAACACGGCGTAAATAACTGTGAGACGGATTTGTTCAATGATTCAACTTCACCCAACGAAGCGAAGCTTGGCTTGGTATGAGCCCTGACCCTTGAGCGGCGTGTGGTATCGATACGAAACATTCACAAATGCTGCACAACAATAATATCGACGTCATTCAGTGTTTACATGCAATCACATTCACATTTTCAACAGGATTAAGTCAACACAATCTACTATAACTAAGCGGTGAGCGGTGAGATCAAACGAAAAACGCTAATCCATACGTCACTGAGATCTCCTTCTTCCCGTCCGGGTAGCCCCTTCATTTACGCGTCAAAAAATCCGCAAAAATACCTAAGTTCCACAAGTCTGCTTCTTTTCGCCCAAAAACGCCAGGCAGCGAGGCCAGGAGCGAAAAAGCCTTCTTGCGGTTTCACTTGGATATCTGCAGAGCTAGCCCTGTGGACAAAATCCCTCGCCCTGTGGAAACCGCATCGTCCGCTACGAGTCTTAACAGTGAACTTTTGCAAAAAACTTCGTTCTTCGAGTCCTTGAGAACATAGATTGTTTTGAACAAGAGAACGTTATTGTAGTAAGATCAACTATCAACAGGCTTGTGAAAACAGAACGGATTTCCGTCCATTGGTCGAAAAACTAGACTGACCCAAAGCATGCTTGCCAACTCTTTCAGCGAAGGAAACTATCCTCATAATCATTTACTTTCACCGTTTGTAAAGATTTAAGTTTACTTGAAATCTATAGATAACAACGAAGAATTTACCTGTATTATTACTCTGAGTGCTGCTGAAATCCCAGTTCGAAAATATAAACCAAACAGCTTTTACTGGGCCTTTACTATGTTGCTATTGTTAGAAATTACACGACGGAGTGAATTTAGCTTCTCCAGATTTCGTGACTGAAAGTCGATACCCTAAATCATAATCTTGTATGTAACCATAGCTGTTTGCCTTACTTTTGTTCAGTGTTGCTTATAAGTAATCCGAGTTTCATGTGGAACACACTAACAACCCGCGAAATTCAAACCACGTCTTTCAAAGCAAACTCTCCACTTTCCCATTAATAAACATTGTACAAGCTTCCTATATGAATCGAGTTTCTCATACAAGTTTCCCATTTGAGTCAAGTTTCTTATATTTATATGAATATGTGAGGGTACCAATTCACAACAGAATTAGGGCGGTATTACTAAACAGCGGAATCACCCAGAGCCACCCAGAGCCATCCAAAACACACTTGAGCCAGCCAGAGCCAACCAGAGCCACCCAGAGCCAGCTAAAAGCTACCTTGCACAACATTTTAAAGTAGCGCCTTTGAGAATTCATTTTGAAATTATGGCCCCATAACCAGGGCAAATATTGCAACGTGACCAATAAAACAGGGCAAAATTTTCCAGAAAAATCGTTAAAACAGAGCTAAATTCTTTTTTACGAACATTTGTCATAAGCAATGAATTGCTAACATTAGCGATGGTAAATATCCCAAAATAAAGCAGATAGGCAAGTGATGGGTATGGTATGCCCCCTCTTATTAGCACCCCCTCTCAATAAGCATGGTACGGCATGTCTGAATGTTAAGTTCAAAAAAGCTGTGAAAGATCAAGTGTTACTGAGATCACTCATCAAATGATGATGCTTCTTCGTGAAATGTGATTCAAGTAAAATGTCGTAAGGATAGACTGTGTAGGCCGTGGGCCTAAGCACCAAGCAGCACATGGTGAAAGTCCAAAAGATAAAATCTTAAGAAGCATCATAATTTAACAAGAAAGAATGATATCAATTAGGACCTCATCTTTGTCTAATAAGAAAAGTAGTGTGATATTTGGATACAGGGGCTGTGCCACTCCTTCAATCTTCACAGCTTTAACAGTCCACCATGTTGTGCCATGCTTGTTAGAAGAGTTGCGCAAGGTAGCTTATAGCTGGCTCTGGCTGGCTCTGGATGGCTCTGGCTGGCTCAGGTGTGTTTTGGATGGCTCTGGGTGGCTCTGGGTGGCTCTGGGTGATTCCGCTGTTTAGTAACACCGGATTAGGGTGAGGTGTCTTAAAAGTAGTAGTTTCTATTTTGTGGGCTCTAACAACAACAAAGGATTGACCAGGAAATCGAAGAATCGTAAAAAAGAGAACGGTGGAATAACGGCCAGTAAATAACAAAATTAGCATTAAAGGTAACGTAGAAAACCACTTCTTTCAAAGGAACCTGTTCGTTTCCCATTAAATATTGTACAAATTTTCTTTGTTTCTTATATGAATATGGGGGTACCATTTCTCAAAAGAACTGGTGTGAGGTGTCTTAATAAAAGTAGTAGTTTCTATAATGCGGGTTCTAACAGCAGTAAAGGATTGACCAGGAAATCGAAGAATCGTATAAAAGAGAACAGTGGAATACCGGACAGTAAATAAGTAAAGTAACATTAAGAGTATCGCAGGATACTACTTCTCACAAAGCCACCTGCCCACTTTCCCATGAAATATTGTACAAGTTTCCTATCACTTCTTATATAAATATGAGGGTACCATTTCCCAATAACCAGTGCTAGGTATCTACCCAGAGGGAGGGGGGGGGGGGTTAACATCTGAAATCGAACCAAAAGTTCAATTTGAATGGACACAAATTAGCATACCTTTAGAAAATTAAGTTCAACATAGCTAATTAGACTAGCCATAGTAGAAGGGGAAATAAAAGAACCTTCATTCGGAAGAAGTTTAAGAATGCAATGATTTTTTTGCATGGGTAAATACTGAAGTCACCAGTATGTACCATTCCGGAAAAAATTCTGGGCACGTCAGTCTGCAAGGCGCTTTACAATTAAAAATCGTTTTGGTCACTATGACGTTTGGTCTCAATCACATCAGTTGGATGGATATTTCCGAGGGGCAAATCACTTCTGAAAATGGCGTACGAGATTAATAATCACAAGTGATTATCTTTGTGATTAATTTGATTTTTTGATGATTTAAGTGATTAATTTGTGATTTTTTTTATATATATCAATATAAAATATTACAATATATGCTACATTCTACTATACTTTAACTACTATGCAACACTACAAGGACGATGCCAAGAGGAGCAAAAGACAATGTCTACCCCGTGGCCAACACATAAAAATACACAACTACATCAACAACTAAATAAACACCTACAAAATGGTACACATACGATACGATACTGATGGATACTTGAATCTGTTTCGCATTGGCATGCAGGGTCATCGACGGAGGCGCCGGATGGCGAACAATACTGTTCAAGACCTTTCGCCTTTAAGTTTTCAGGGTTTATGGATCACAATATCGTAGATGTTAAAAGTTTGAACTTATGTGTTTAATTTGTGATTATTCTAGAATAAATCACATATCCCAAAATGTTCTCAAATAGGCTCCTGTACGATAAATACTGTATGAATAAGGCAAGACAGAGTAAGATTGCTAAACCAAATGATGCAATATGACGGTAAGCTGTTTCATAAACCAAGTCATAGAATTGTTTGTAACACAAGAACGAGGGTTTCCGTTTTGCTCCATCGCAGGGAACTCGGAATCTTGCACTGTTGGGCTATTCATGTTTTCGAGTTTGTGTTTGCATATCTGGCACATCAGTGTTCACATAGATTTGGTATATGGTGACAGGGACAATGTAATTCTTCCATTTCTTATAAAATTAAACAAATAAACAAGGTGAAAAATTCAAAATTTGTGATTAATGTGACTGGCAATTTTTCGTGATTAATGTAATTTTTATGTGATTAATTTGTGATTAAAATGTGATTATTTTTGAGAGCGTACGAGATTTTAAGCAGTGATTTGCCCCTCGGATATTTCAATGCCTTCATTATAGGCTGCTCAGCACTGAGGAAGTGGCGCGCGAAGCGCACCACTTGATCAGTGGTAGCCGCCGCAGACGGCCAGGCGCCGAAGGCGCCGAGCCCTCCGCAGGAGCTAGGAATTGCAAACCCGCGCGCAGCGCGGGTTTGGATTCCTAGTAAGCAATAATCTGTTGAACCTGCGTTCAATACCCTCCTTTACCTTCATAAAACATGGAAAACGATCCGGAATAATGGAACGAACAATTCCACTTCAAGGGGACAGCAGAACATTCATTTACGAATTTAGTGTGGCTTTATCTGAGTTCACAAATATGAAAGAGTGCGAGCAGTTGATAACTTATAGTTACTTCTAGTCTATATTGTGAATTCAGTTTGATGTTCTTTGGATATGGGCCTGGTATGGCCTATTTTCGTGGTTCGTTTATCACAAGATTGTTTTTCGTTGCTAACAACAAGACTATCATGCATTGTCCAAAGTGTCCAGATTCTGACGTCCAATTTCAAGATTAACTTGACTTTTGTCATATTGGGCTCGGAGAGTTCGTAACCCCATGAGAGCGAGACTTGAGCTAAGCCATGTTTCAATTTCTCTGCTCCGACAAACGATTCATTTCTACAATAGAATTCAAAATATTTGAAACATGTTTCATGTTAACAAAGCTAGCATCCTGGTTACAAAATTTAACCAGATTTTTTCATAATCCGTGTCGTGTGAAAAGCAAAAGTGAATATCCTATCAATTTCCTTCACATGTTTCAAATTCATTTTGTTTGAATCGACCAGAAAAAGTGTGAGAAATGTTAAGCTTTGTTTTGCCCTATTTACCAAGTTCTGTGAAAGTGCGGACAGATCGTGTCACAAGTCGGCCAAATTTGGATGAACTATGTTCGAAATCATTTTCATGCACTTCGGAAATCTAGAGTTCCTAACTTTGATTTTTGACACTTCAAATACTTTCAAAATTACCATTTTTTTATGAGAAAATTCATGCAGATTTTCGAAAAATGTAAGCACAAAGCCGGGCGCAAAGCCTCATGGTTAGCAGAGGGTCGTTAAGGTGCCTGGAATACAAACGTTGTTCCTCTTCAAGTAACAATTGTCACCTACGTCGTTAAACCCATAGATAACAACGGTACTCTATTTTCTGAATTCTTGCCTGATTTGCCCTTTATGCCCACATGTTACAACTTAAAACGATACAATCTTTCAATGTAAAAATCGATTAACTTTGAATTAAAAACCTGGTCAAAACGTAGGATCCAAGAAAAGGAAACCACAGCCCTTGATTGAATTCATCTTGTTAAAACCACTAACTCGATTTTTCAAGAAATCCAATGAAGTGATTTGTGCGTAGGTTTTCACACATCTAAATGAGGAGGAAGTTTCAAAATTAAAAATATTTATCTAAACATGTAAATCTTCTAAAATACCGTGAGAAATTAGGATTGATAAGATACCTAATCAATTAAGGCTACTTGAGAATAAAGTGGTCGCAAGTTCTTGCGATTAGTAGACTTGCCCTAAGTCTATTTCGTCATCTGTAGTAAGTCTGCCTGAAACAGTAAACTACGAAATTAGAGTCGGTCCAACCTCTTCCTCAAAGTCCAGTCATTCACATCACTCTGGAGCTCTCCGCCCGCGCAGAGACTTGCCGTGAAGCATGGTGGTCTGGCTCC
Source organism: Aurelia sp. 3 sensu Dawson et al. (2005) (assembly GCA_964020215.1). Lineage (NCBI taxonomy): Eukaryota > Metazoa > Cnidaria > Scyphozoa > Semaeostomeae > Ulmaridae > Aurelia > Aurelia sp. 3 sensu Dawson et al. (2005). The sequence goes on from OZ026584.1 coordinate 18,718,939, forward strand.
CAAATGTCATTCTCCAGCAAGAGACCTCGTGTCCAATAGTCTCATCCGAATGCGGTCAGGTTGACGACACAGGGAAATGAGCTGGCGCATTTTAGCTGCCTCGCTGTCGAGGCGGGAAACCATTTTTCAGGTATTCTCCCAGTCTCACCCTAAGGTACACTGTTTTTAGCGCCAAGCGGTGGGACGTTTGTTTTTTGTTTTCAATTTGTTTTGAGTGGGCTTGTCAGGATTTCTAGCTACTGAAAGCTAATTTAGGTCCACTGTGCATGCCGCATCGAGGCATGGGACCCAAGTTTAACGTCCCTTCCGAAGGACGACGAGATTGACCCATCCTGAGTTTGACCTCGCACTCGACCAAGCTTAACTTCAGACACCAGGCGAAGACTGTATAAGCCACTCGGCCACTCATCCCGTAATGGCATAAAAATAATAATAATAATAATAATAATAATAATAATAATAATAATAATAATAATAGTAATAATAATAATTATTATAATAATAGTAATATAATAATCAATTTATTTAAAGTTGGCGCTAACATAACTATGTACAGTAAATATTAAAAACAATACTATACAAGCTAATCCAAGCCAACTACTAAAATTAATACATAATGAATATATATACATGATTAAATAAAGAAGATATAAAAATGCATCGCAGAACTAGCTAAGCGCTAATCGAGTCCGCAACCCCTTGTCATAACGCTGAAGTGCCTGATTTCCACTAAGCGGAATATTCCGCTTGCAGAGAACTTTTCCAGCCATCTGATTGGCTTGCAGAAAAGCGACGTAGCTCAAAAGTAGAAACCCGTTTCAACTTTCGAGCGGAATCGTACTTGTAAACAAAGGAAGATTTTTGCGAAAGGAATTTTCCGTCTAGTGGAAAGTAGGCTTAAGGGTGCATCTATTCCGGGCAGCCCTGAAGTCCATTGGTGTTAGCCAATCCTGAGATGTTATACGTTATGTCTCCTTCTTTGGTGGATTTAATGCATTGAGCCGTCTACACTTCTGATTCATGGAAAAAATTAAAGGGGTCTTTGTGTCAACTCGATCTCATGTTCTGACGTCAATCTCTTTATCTCAGCTTAGATATCCAAGCCCAGAAATTTTGAAATCATCGAATTCTTCAAATCTGATTTATTTCTATCAATATCCAATTGTAAACAATTCAAGTAAACTGGTTTTGGTTTATATATTCATAATCTTGTTCTACCCTATCTGATCAATTCAAACCCCATTAAATCTATTCCTTTTTCGTCATACTTTGTCCAAGCTATACAATTTACCTCTTTGTTTATAAATTAATCTTCGGAGAATGTCGTTCAAAGTTCGTCAAATTTTAAAGAATTTCTAAATCATAGCTAGACTTGCCCCAAGACTATTTCGTCATCTGTAATAAGTCTGGCTGAAACAGCTAATCTTATTAAATTCTTCCTGAGAATAACGATGATGATGATGATGATGATGATGATGATGATGATGATGATGATGATGATGATGATGATGATGATGATGATGATGATGATGATGATGATGATGATGATGATGATGATGATGATGATGATGATGATGATGATGATGATGATGATGATGATGATGATGATGATGATGATGATGATGATGATTATGATGAGGATGATGATGATGATTATGATGAGGATGATGATGATGATGATGATGGTTAGACGCAACAGAATTTAGACCGAGGTGAACATTTAAATTTTTGCCCGATTTGACTCAAAAGTTTTGAGTGATCTGGGTATTGGGGGTTTCTAACAAAGTTATGTACATTTGGAACTTCTAAAAGTCTCTATCAAATTTTTTGAAATGATTACTAGTTACTATTACTGTGCTTTCAAACAAGTTACCATGCTTTGGAGAGCCCCTATGGGAGAGCTATGACCTCAATATCTTTACATTAACTAGATTCTAAAATAACCGACTTCAACTTAAATTTCGATTCCTCATCTGCCAAGATCTACGCAATGATCCCTGAGGTATAGTTAATGTAAGAGTGAGAGTTGCTCAATTAGCAGAGCTATTGTTTTTAGAGGGTCATTATGGAGAGTCATCATAATTTTGATATCCCTGTATTACGAGATTCTAAAAAAGCAGACTTTGACTTAAATTTTGGTAGCTCATGTGCTAAAATCTACTAAATGATCCCTGAGATATAGCAAATGAAAAATTGAGAATTGCTCAATGGTCGGAGCGTTAGCTTTGGAGAGTCACTGCGGAGGAATGATAATTTCAATATCCTAAGGTTACTAGATTCTAGAAGAGCAGACTTGAACTAAAATTCTGATACCCCACTTGCCAAGATCTATGTAAGGATCCCTGAGATATAGCTGATGAAAAAGTAAAAAATGCCCAATAATCAGAGCGTTAGCTTTATAAAGTTTCTGCGGAGTAGTGATAATTTCAATATCCTAATGCTACCAGATTCTGAAAGAGCAGACTTTAACTGAAATTCTAAAACCTTGTCCGGTGAAATATACCAAAACAAAAGATCGCTGAAATATAGCTAATGACAATCATCGCAATAAAGATTGCTCGGAAGCAGATAACTGGCTTGTCAGCATATTTTCTACAGTGGTTTAGCTTACTTGCTAGGTCTCTTGACGGGAAATACCCAGCTCACGAGGGCGTGGTCGAAAAACCCTTCCGGGGCCTTACCCATATTCATCCGCTTCATCATGGGTAAGGCCATGACAGTTGTGCTTCATTGCCGCTTTGTTCTTTTGCGGAGAACGAAACTATTGCTACTACGAAGGAGCTAACGTACGAAAATTTCCAACCTCCTCCACAGAAACGTATAAACTTTCCTCCGTAAATCATAACTGCAGTGTCTAACTACCCATGGTCCCATGGTATCACAAAGCCAAGTTGACAATTGCTCGAGCTCATACGAAATTAAAAAATTGGAAATGATATATGGAAAATAACCCTAACAAGTAATTACTCATTATTTTGCCAAAACAGGAGATTAACAGTAACACTCCTGAACGATAAACCTTCCGGGTTTCTGTAATTTTTCGCTGACAAGCAATAAATATTCCTTCTAACTAATGCTTTTAGACATTCACAGAAGGAACCTTTCACAAAGAGACCCCACGCCAAATAGGAATCAGAAACCTAAATATCCTGTCAAGTTATGACGCCTCTATTGGGAGAGCAAACGTCTTCGGTACAACATATTTGTGGTTCGAAAGCAATAATAATTCAAGCTTTTTCCTGCAAGATTTGTCCGGAAAAGCTCTCTAGTCTTTCTAAGAAACTTATCTATTGACGACTCTAGTTGTCTTCTTTAAGAAGAGTAACAAAACAAATAACAAACCAGCAGAATAACAACAAAATAAAACAAAAGATGCTTGATTTAAATGCTCTTAGGCAACCATCATGCAGTGCGATCGTTTGCTTTGTTATTCTTCGATTTCATGCTTTTCATTCAATTTTGTCCGAAGGTCGACACACGTTCAAAAAACATGGCCACATCTTGAGCTGTAGCGGCTTGCTGCTGGCTTGAGCGACGTCACAAAATTATATTCTTGCAAATGAAATCATGCAGTTTTTACAAATAGGGTTGCAATGCATGCTGGCTGCTAAACAGCCTTTAAATGGAGTTTTCAATGACAAATAGGCTGCTCTATAAATAGAAACACCAAACAAAGAAATCATTCTGGCAAAGCATTCTGTCTTTGGTTTTCATTGTTGACCATTGTTCATGGCGGTTATGCGACATCGATCAGAGTTCGGCGCTCCCTGATTAGAGTACGCTATTTTTAGATTGTTTTGCTCTTTGAAAATGCAAGCTTTCAGCCATGCACAAACCCTTTAATGCCCAATAGAGCTGTGCGCTTAGCAAGTGGACATGAAGAGATAAGCCAGTACCAATCAGTGTAATCTCACTAATCAACGCAATCACTAATCAATCTTCCTTAAAAGGATATATCGAGAGCGATGACGCCTAAATCAGTAACACGAAAAGGATCATTAATATAAATGACCTATGAATGCGAACGTCACTAAAAGCCTCCTGAAGTGGATTTGCGTAAAGGAGCCAAACTGTTTTTCGAAGGAGCTTTAGAGGCGCATGCCTAAGATTTTTCAATAAAACCCTATTAAAGAGAAGTCGACCGCTCTTTTGTGTCACATGCCACACCCAGCCGTTGTTGTTAACCTTCTTAGCCCTTTCACCCCGGCGCAAATGAGGATTATCATTAAAAATCCAACCCAGCGCAGAATTTCTCAGGGGGGCCCATGGTAAGCCATGCTACTGAAGTAACTGGAAGATTGGCGTAAGTGAAACCGTGACCATGGTGGCCCGAGATTCTGAAAGCCTCACCCCCTAGAAAGTATCAGTTCTCTGTGTAAATGTTTGGGCTACATGGCCCTTCCAGGGTTGAGAAAAGGTCAAGCAAGTAAAAGTGGCTGTTCGACGAGTACGCAAAGTAGTGCGTCGTGCAGAATCATTCAAATGCTACATTTTCGCTGATTCAATTGGTGGTTATGCAAATCATCCTCTTCACCACAAGATAAGAGTTATTTGAATCAAGCCTATTCTAGCGTATATAAGCCATATCGTCACGATTATTCGCCATTTCAAAGCAAAGAGCACTGGAGTCAGATAGCTACATACAGCACTCAATTGCGCGTGCTTCAGACACTGTGTGTAGAAATCCAACGAAGCCTTCAAACCTATTCTTATCTAAATAAACCGTAACGAGGTAAGACCCAGAAGAAGTATACTTTTATGTTCATTGTGGCAACGAGCTCTGGAAGAAGTTGCAATACTTCAACGATTTCACTCCATATCTGCTACTACAATTTCTTTGAATTTCAACGAATTCACCACCAATCTTGTGTCACAACAAGTTCTGTGAGATTTCAACGAATCCATTCATTACCCATCTTGTGCTACAACACGCTTAGTAAAATCCTACAGATCTACTGCTTGGAAGCGTTCTGTCAACTCCTGCTTCGACTTGTTTTATGAAATCCTACATATCCGCTGCTTGAATACGTACTGCGAAGTTCTACATATCAGCTGCGTGGACACTTGTGTCAAATCCTACACATCTGCTTCTTTGACACATTCTGAGGAATTTCACAAGTTTCTCAATCTTCAAACCCATTCTTACCCTCAATAAACATAGCGAACAGTATACTACAGTAATGATGTGGTTCCTGTCGTTCCTAATGTTCATATGCCTAAAGGCAGTAAATTCAAGATCTGTACCAACTGATGGTAATCCGAATTGCTTGCATGGAGCATGTCCCAGATACACAGTCGTTGAAAAGTTTGGCGATGACTTGGAATTGAGATGTTATATGTCGTCTGTTTGGGTGTCAATTTCTGGCCGAGGTAAATATTTTTTTCTTCCATTGATCATTGATACTTTCATCATTGTAACATGAGGTACTGCAATGAGCGAAAAATTTGAACGTTTTTAGAGAAAAATCCCCGCACAAATCATCAAGAAACAACTTACTTTTGTCATCTATCATCGGTCTATCATTTATCAAGGTACGAGAATGCTAAACGAAAAGAGAAGCGAGAGTAAAACTCTTTTTGTATTAGAAAGTTCTTGTAAGAAACTGCAGTACACGTATTTGTTTGTAAGAAGTTGCTTATAACAAACTCACTCTCAGATCGCCAAAAATTAAGAAACCCCAGTAATGGGAAAATTTGACTTAAGAAATCATTATTTTGACAAAGGAAATCCTCACACATTTTTACTTTATTTTCACTTGTTTCCTGTCTCATATTGCTCGTAAGGTACTTGTGAGTGGTGTGTAAACGCTGAAAAGGCTTCAGAAAACATTGTTTTGAACTGTTCAAGAGGACATAAGTAGTTAACATAAGACTGTTATAGTGCTTTTAAGAAACTTGTAAGAAACTCCGAGTACTCATAATCTGATAATTTTAAGAAAGTTTCAGTATTGGCCAAAATTCTTAGTTTTTATATATGGTTTTGTTTCTTTTAAAAATATACGTGAAGCCTCTTCCAGAGAATAACGAAACTTTACTTGTAGAAATCAGGAGCCAATTGAAAGTTGAAAAACTTTTTTGTAGTCTTTGGTTATTACGAGCTGCAAAGTGTTCATATACCAACTCAAGTAACACATAAACAGTTAAGTTTTTTCCTGTGATTTGAAGTGAAACTCAGTTATTTAGTTTATTCCGTGTTAAATGGTCGAGTCGGCGTAAGGTAACTGACTTTTTCAAAGTTCTAAACACCAGTTCAGTGTTTTGGCAAAATTAGATTATGTTGTATCTATGGCAACAATTTCAAAATACGCTGTCTTCACATCATGCACGTGGTATTTCTCGAACTGGTGGTCTAAAAATCAAGTTATTTACGAAATCTTTGGAATTTTATTTGCTACTGTATTTAACTTGTTTTGTGAGTCATAGACTATGTGGACAATACGTATGCTGTGAATAGCTTTCATTTTCGTAGGAGTTATATTTAGCAAGGTATATAGCACACTGAGTAAGCAAAGAAGTTTTAATCATACATACGTATAGGAAGCTTTTCCTTACTCCTCCGCAACTGAAGCAAAGTCGGTGCGCAGGCTAACATACGTAGTTGTTAGGAAGAGCCATAAAAAGGAAACTCAACTCTCAGGTAACCAAATGGTTAAGAAATTCGAGTATTGGAGGAAGGAATATCAATTAAGATACATTTATATTTTGTTGAAGCTTTTTATTGCACTTGAAGCATTTTTCCCTTTATTTGTTATTCTTTATAATTCGGTACTACTTGTAATGTATAGACTTGGTTTTTTAAAACTGGCTGGCTATGAAATGTCAAAGGAGGCACATAAGTTTCCAAAATGATACAACTTGAATTTGACGGATCTCCTAATGAATTATCAAGAAACTTTCAGTGCTCAAGAGCTAATGATTTAGGAAATTTTCATTGAAGGTCAAATAAAAATGTATTGACTTAAGAGGGGTCACCGAAAACCAAGTTTTCCTTCAAGCTTGAAGAAGAAGTTATTGAAATTTTTTTCCTTTCATATGGCTAACATGAAACTCGACAACATTTCTTCCCACTCATCTCTGCTTTCTGTCTTTCCACACATTCGATAATCCATCACCTCTCCCGCAACATTCGACATTCTTCCAAAAATAACACATTTTCCCAAGGGATTTTGCACGTTCGTTTGAAATTTATACTTTGGTAACTTGATCGAAGTTCGCAAGAAGATTTTTCTCCTTCGTGATGTTGCTAAGGGCAAGGTCGATGACAACGGAACTCTTGTAAGAAAAGTAACATTGAAATAAGACATTATGTGTTGGCCAAATAGAAATCAATGGTGTGTTTGATTGGTACCAATTCTGAAAACGGTTGGCTTGGTAGACTGGCGATCGGTGTTTGATTGTATCGAAATTCTCAAAACGGTACGTTTGGCAGATCTGGAAGGCCTTCTGAACCTTCTACTCCACAAGGTGGTAGGTTTGGTAGACTTTAGAGAGATACTCGTTTTCCCAAGGCGAATTTTTGTTGTAACCGTGGTGAGCTCGAAACGTGCTATTCTAGCGCTTTCTGTTTGACTGGGAAATGTGCTTCCTTCCCTGCGAAGTCTACTGTTTTCAGAATATGGTAGGCTTGGCATTGCCATTCAAACACACCTCAAATATCATAGTTGTTCTTGCTGGAAGGTACAGCATTTTAAACAAGATTCCTGAGTTGAGAAAGACAACGGGAAAACATAGTACAAAGACTCTCTTTGCCAGCTCCAACAGCCAAAAGCAAACACTGTTCCTATTTTCAAGATGGTCTTCTTTTTTCAATAAAATGACGTTAGTTGATCAAAAAGCAATTGTGATCTGATAATAAGAAGTTTGAAGAAAAGCCAGTTGAAGATTCTTCCGATTTGTCCGTTTTAGAGTGAAAATATGGCGTAAGTAAAATATCTTCCAGGGCTGTTATCATTTGCTACCAGGCCCAAGCCCTTTTCCACCGAGTTGCAAGGCAGAACGGTGGCTGGCCGTCTGTGTGATAAATCAGGGGCAATGCTACCCTTCTCAAAATTTATCTAGTGATCTTTTAACTCGTGAAACTCAACAGCTGAAAATGGCTACCATGTTGCTGACTAAATTTCCTGCTTTGAGCTCCTAGGGCCTTTGTGATCGAAACCAATCTTTCTTCAACTCTACCAATATGTAATTGTTGATTAGATTTGGCCCGAGTAGCTAGATCGAAAGCAGACAAGGATGGGACAATCAACAGATACAGTTATTCACCCTAGTATACGTAGAGTGGTGCCTGTCCCCATTTATGCAACGTGCTACGTCGCCGCGAATTTTTCAACTGAATTAGATCCTTAAGAGATATTAATGAAGGAACCAAGTAGCCAGGCTATGTCACCAACTAATAGAGAAAAAATATCAGAGAGTGCTAAGTTTTTACATAGCTCTACCTATTGATTTTGGACGATTTTGAAGGTAGGGGTAAAAATGACATATTCTTCGAGCATCGCCCATCATTGGTGATTAGCAAACGAGCTACATTACTCCGCGGTGAAGTTTTGATTTGAGAAAAACACTTTTATTTACTGTTATTTCAACGAAGATTTCTCCCGCAGTTGCAGTTTTGATTACTGGTCCTTGGTCTCTGATGGGCTTGGTGCCAGGGGCAGATCCAGACCGAAGTTGAAGGGGGGGCAACTTGGAGAGGGGGCGCCAAAAACACAGTGAAAGATTAGCGCGCCGAAGGCGCGCAAAAATTTTGGGGCTTTATTCGAGAAAATTCTCTGGATTTTCTACTGAACAACGCCTTAGTTTATATGTCTCGCTGCATTCAGAACGAATCACTGAAAAAAGACTGCATTTGGGTGTGTGTGTGTGTGTGTAATTTTATTTCAATTCGATTATTTACAGTAGCTAACAATATATACACTTAGGATATAAATATATACAAGTCAACTAATCCAAATCGAATTTACAAAAACAAAAGCTATAAACAAAATAAATAAATTTTCAAATATACACAACCAATTGAAACTGATTTGGTAGTCATTTGCAGGCATTACATTTGCAATTAGTCAGGATAAGGGGCGCTTTTCTTGCCAAAAAGGGGCGCCAAAGCTGAATTTTCATCGTGAAGGGGGGCAGTTGCCCCCATCTGCCCCCCCTAAATCCGCCACTGCTTGGTGCTCTGCTGATGGATTGCGTTGCTCCCTTGTCTCACTGATAAAGTAGGTTTTTCGACCGATAAAGTGGAGTTTCAGCGATGAAGTGGCATGAAATCTAATATCGAGACTGACAACATGGGCTTCCATTTTCCATATTGAATTGAATGATGGTTGGTGCTCAGGGGCTCAGGGACATAGGAAGCATCTCAAACTTATGGGGGGCACGACACTCCAAGCGCACTTTGTCCTTAAGAAAAAGGGGGCATTTTCTAAACATTGAACGGGTAAAGGAATCACGTCGTCAGTGTGTCGAAGTTTTATAAAGTAAGGCTTTATTCCTTCATGATAATTATCTCCTGAAGTGCTGGTTAAATTTAACTAATTCTTTTGAATAAGATATGCCACATAATATTCGTTATGACGAACGATGTGCCCTTCTACCCACAAGTAGCAAAAATTCATTTCTGCGCGACTATCATGGTTTCCCTTCACCTTGATAACATCATCATATCATCATAAAGAAAACCATATGCGTAGACATGGCGATGTCTAGAACACGATTCTCAAAGCGTGTAGACGTTCTCTGATACTATTATAGGTATTTCATAATTAACCCAATTTTACCCACCCTTTCCTGCACGTATTTTTCTGGAGTCTAAGAATTTTAGCCAGCACTGCAAGTTTCTTAAAATTCTTGCTGTTTGAGTACTCAAATTTTCTTGAGGGTTTCTTAGAAGTATTTGATATGCTTGTTTTTTACGTCAATGAGACATCACCTGAAAAGACACTGAATTCCTTTGATTGCAAAGTCGCTTGCATTACCTCTGGTTTACTGTAGAAATTTGATGTAAGTTAGCTTTATTCTATTAAAACTATGTAAATTCCAACGTTAAACAAAAATATGAATTAATGGATAAATAAATAAATAGATAAATAGATAAATGAATAAATGAATGAATGAATGAATGAATGAATGAATGAATTAAGTGTCCTAATTTTTCATCGTTCTAGGAGTTGGGTTTCACACAGCGAGTTTCTGACAAGACGTCAACCGTTTGAACAAAAAAGCAACGAGAACGGACAAAATGAGTCCCACATCCGTTTGAAATATCCGTCATTTTCTTATCGATTTTCCTCGTTCTTGTGAGACAGTCATTTTCCTTCGCTTTGCAGCCCAGCCCTTCCCTTTGCCAGTTCCACTTTGACGTTATCAAATTTCTGAATAATAAACCAAAGGAACGAAGAAGGACTTTTGCATGGCACCATATTGTGCACTTCCAAACAAACTATGATTTTCTTGAGAATCATTTCTTGTTTCGTCAAAAGTTCAGAAGATACGTTGGTTATAACTTTTTCAAAAATTTCACTTGAATCCATGAAGAGAAGAACCCCAGGGGGTTCTCCCTAACTTTCAGTACGGGGCCACGTCCACTTTTCAAAGTGCCCTGCAATTTAGTCATCAATATCTCTTATTTCAGGTAAGCTCTACGTGCGATCTCACAACCTACCAACATGGAAACTGCATAAGTATATTGGTGGTAACAACGCAAAACTACAGCAAGTCCCAATTGGTTCACTGACCAGCAGATTATTTGATGAGACTCGGAGCATCTACACCGAAGAGTACTTCATTCTTGATTCTGTAAACAAGACGGATATCCCCCGTTCAGTGGATCCAGCAGTCAAGGTTGTATACAGGTCGGCATTCTGCGCTTATGTATACGGCTTCAAAGGCTGGATGGACGGTTTTGAAATTCTTCCAAAATACAGAACCACGGCGAAAGATCTCATCCGAAAGAATGTGGCGCAAGATATTTTCTACGATGACTTCTTCTTTTACGTGAATTATCCTGGTTTTCCATACATTCCTCGATACAACGAGGTCTGGTATGTTGTCGAATTGGACAGTGAAGAACGAAGAGAACAGCGGAGATATCCTCGGAAAAGTATGCTCCAGTAAGCGGAAGACACTCCAGAAATCTGGGGCAGGGGTAACACCTATATTTGGTGGTACGGGGGCATGCTATTCTTTGGAGGAAGCTTGTATCATCAGTAATGATTTATGAGGTATCTTTCAAAATCTTTCGAGCAATATCCTCGATTTAAGGGCATCATTTTAAAACTCGCGACTTTTTGAAGTCATAACTTTCGACTTGATATCATTTTGTGCGAGCTAACAATTCATGTATTCATGTGGTAATATTATGAAAGACTTAGATAAACTTTAGTGTATGATTTCAAAAATTACACATCCTGTCACCTCCCTACAGAAGTTACCTCCATGGGGGCTCCATGGCCAGATGAAGACTACAACATGATTCTATTGCCTATCATATCCGATAAGGCCTTGTGTCGGTAAAACATGTTTACTGGAAGCACTCGCCTGTTGCTGCTGTACGTGGTGGTTTACCGCAGGAATACAAGGGACTCATCGTCATCAGTCTACTGCTCGGGCCACCTGTCTCAGCTTCTTAGCCATTTAGTGTATGGATAATACCTAGGTTAGACAGTTATCTCTGCTTTGAAATTTAAGATAAACATTATTATCCAATGTCCCATAAATGTACAAGGTATACATTGCTTAAGAATCCATTGTCACCCAGCATCCTCTGCGGGCACAAACTGCAATGTCATAAATCTGTCTAAAAATCAAATTTGGCCTAAGGGGAAGTATGGATCCACACTGCAGTAGCTGAACTGATGTAAAGGCCAATTCAAGTGAATCTACTACTGCACTGTTGAAATATATTTTCCACCAAGCCAAATTTGATTTTTAGAGAGTTTTAAATCACAGCGTGCCCTCAAAAGACCCTGGGTAACATCAATTTGTGTTTGCTTCCGGACTAGCTTGATTTCGTCATGTACCAAACATTGCCAGGGCTCCAACAAAGATTGCCTGAAGTGAAGATTACGTTAAAAAGCGTTTAGCAAAAAGCGAATTTGCTTAGAAATGTCAGGATCTTCCTTAAGCTAGCCTGTGCGTAGCCTCAACTCCTAGTGTAAACTGAGTGCGGGAGATCTCAAGGAAGGTACGCTACAATTTACCTCAGTTTACCTCAATTTGCCATTATATTTTTGACTTATCTCAAAAAGGCCTGATGGCATCATCTCGCAACCTCGTCCCCAGGGCCTTTTATCATATTGGGACAGAGACGAAAAGGCCCTGGGGACGAGGTTCATCATCTCGTTGCAACTACGGTTGGTTTAAGAAGTGGCGCTAAATAGCCTTGCCTAGACATCAGAACTCCATAATTTTATTAGGAGTTTGAAGGGTATCTAGCAAGGTAATCGAACGAAAGCTTGTACTAGAAGAACAAGAATGATATTTAACATTTTGTTTATCAGATAGATTATTAGTATTGGTATTGTATATGTGAATATGTGATAACTAAAGCATAAAAATTGTTGTAATAAGTAATCAAACAGTCAACTGTCTACACAAGGCGTGTGTGGTTATACGCAACAGATGTGTTTCACTGCCGCCGCTTCGTTCTTTCACAGGAGACAAATCATTTGTTACTACGGAGGCGCTTCAAAACCTCCTCCACGGAAGGGTATACGTTTTTCTCCGCAGAGGAATATGTGATGAACATAAATGCTGTGTCTAACTACCCACGCAGAAGGTGCACATGTATGGATGAATCACGTGATCAAATTTCAACGTATTTCCCGCTCTTTTTTGCTTACGTTCGTAATGGGCCTAGCCACGTAACCAAAGCTATGTGTAGTGCAGTAAGGGACAGCGCAAAATTTATTACACTACATGGCCGATGGAGAAGAAAAATTGCTGCACAAAAATCTGCTCGCCCCGTATGAAATCATTGCAAAAAATACAACTGCCCAGTCACTTTTTCCTTAAAAATGCATCTGTCCCTTTTTCTTGAACAACAGTTGTTGTATAGTACTATAGTACCATCGATGAATTAGCCAAAGACCATAAGAAAGGCAGTTCATCTCCATGAGAGTCTTTGTCAATGACTGATGAATCCTCCCTGCAAGGAACTAACAAGGAAATTTGGGGTCATTTATACACATCTTTGCATGCATTTCTCAATTTGCACGATTCACAATTTTGTCCTCAAGGTGAGCCATTTATATTTAAAAGTTCATCCTATCTTGAGCTGATAAAAAGTTACTGCCCCGTTGAAGCCCGTTCATATTTGCTTAATAAAATGTGTTGACCCAGTTGCGTACAAGCTCAAAGAAAGTTTCCCCGTTACGTTTTGCACCGGCCATGTTGTAAAATAAACTTTGCATTGTCCCTAAGACAATCGATGACATACTTTTGACAAATGTCGAGGAATGCCGCCTGGTTCACTGCCTTCTTGATCACTTCTTCCAACACAGCTTCGTTGTGATTTCCTGTACCTAAATGAATTGAATTTCCGAATTCACACGTAACAAGCAATGCGCTACTCTAATATTATGTGACTTGTCTTATCGTTATTTTTTCAAAATTTGTCAACATTTAATAGCTGCATTAGTTTTGGTTCATAAAATCATGTCTTTGTAAATAATGAAATTCGTAAATGAATAGGGAAAGCCATTCTGGAAAATGTATTAAACGCAAAATCAATTATTCATCAAATATTCTTAGCATACAACATTGTTTTCCTGCCAGACATTGTCTCTCTGATTTTCATGTTTACCCTTTGGGCTTACGCCTTGGCCTTTAAACCTGTGTTTTAACCCAGCAAGTCTTGTAGCTAAGTGATTCGGCTTCAGGGTTCAATAGACCTTCTTCGAGTCTCGATTTTAACTAGACAGAAGTTCTCTCCTAATTACCATTGACTCCCAACGCAACGTGCTTGGTTGCTTTGAAAATGCACGATTACTTTTGACTGCTTTGACTGCTATTGGTATTCCTTGTTTTTCATGCGTTGGTCCTCGTCTTTCTCCGTCTCATTTACACAAAGAGTCTCCAACTCAACTGAAGTTTTCCACCAATTGAACCCACCAGGCAGTCATCGTGTAAGTCAGTTTGAAGTTCGTTGTCACGTGAAAATGACTTGATAATGGGTTTAAGCCCGAAACGTCGTACATTACTAAGCTCTGTTCGTGGAGCAATTTATATTACTTTATTTGTTTTGTCATTAATTTAACATTGTGCAACACGCATAAAAAAGTTTGTACGTGAAAATGTCAACGAATGAAAGCAATTGAATTGCTTTGCTTTACAGTAAAAATGCCACAAAAGAACTTGTGAAATAACTACAGTACATTACTACAGTGCAGTGGTTCCGAAATGGACAGTGCTTAATTGTACAAAAATCAGCCTGGAGTGCTATTTAATGGAGTGCTAATCAAGCGTTCCATAAGATTTGATAAGATCAATCCAAAAATGGTTGCATGTGAAGTGGCAGTAAAATCCTCGCCAAATTTAGACCAAACTTCTAAAAGTAACGATAGCGGTCTTGAGAGCTCGTTTTGAATTAGCCTATCTTTGGCTGTAGGTAACAAGATCTCATAAAATCAACTGCATTATGTGATTTTAGTACATGCTCTGGAAAGTTTTCAAGTAGCTGTTTTTGAGAGAGAGTATATGTCGATAAACATGAAGGAAACAGCAAGCACATAAGCAAAGATCGGGTTACAGTGAAAGCGGAAGTAGCGTACCATGTAAATTAAAAGATCATTTGAAAATATTGCTTTGCTATTTGCTTACGTCCGATTCGAATGTTGCTTCCGTTGGGCAAAACATATGAAGGATTTCAATAGGAATTTCTTCCCTTCGAAACCACAATGAATAAGAATGTTCAATGATTTCTTCATGCAGAGAAAACAAAATCGAATGAAGATTCGATTCTTTTTTGAATATTGACGACATTGGTGGTGCGCTTCTACCGCTTTCACTGTAATAGGACAGCTAATCAAAGAGAGTTTTGTGTCACGGAATTTAAGATACAGTCCGTTCTCGGTAGATACATACTTGAATAAACCCGTGAGTCGGCAAGAAGATTCCTGTTAACCGTTTCTCTGCACAGCATTTCTAGGTGCAAGGATGGTTCAGTGGAAAAGCCGTTTACTGAACTAATTATGCTCAACTCTGGCCATAACAAAAGCCTTTTCTAGCAATCCCAAGCCACGCCAAAAAGATTCTATCTGAGCCCTATAAAAATTTGCATCACATCCTTCCGACCTTGAAGTCTAGTAAAGATTCTGGTTAGCTGGTCGGTTTAGCGCAGGTATTAGGGAGTTTACGAAACAACGACGGCAACGGCAACTGCAACGCAATGTTGCTTTTGTTTCAGAACTTCAGATTCAAAAGATTCCTTGTTTTCCGTTCGAATTTGCTCCCTTGAGTGTCTCTGAAGTTGTCCTTTTCAATTTCACAACTTGGAAACCCTATTTCTGGCGTTCTGTACTGCAAATCTAGGCCTCTGAAGTTAAACACAGTCTTTTTGAATGTTTGTCTTCAAAGAGAAAAATATGGTTTTCAGGCATCTCTGAGTTATAGGAGGCCTCATTTTGGCCTTTTGGATGATCTATTAAAGGTAGAGTACGGAAACAATACTTCTTTTCCAGAATATTAGATGACGTTGTGGCTGGCGTTGCCGTCCTCGTTTCGTAAACTCTCTATTAGGCTGTTTTAGCAAGAAGACGCGAATCAAGAAGACGCCAGCATAATTCTATTGTTCGAGGATGTAAATTACAAAGTGAAATCAACTTCGAAACTTTTTGCGAGTCTCGAGAGACGAATTGTACGTTCTATTCTGAAACTGACAACCTGAAAAGTTTACTTTTGAATTCTGCACTGCGAAAATAGGACGTCGTGGAAATGCAAGAATGCAAACTGTTCTTTGCCTGTCTGTGAGCAGCTTTCTGGGAGGGAAAAGCCTGGAAAATTAAAATGCTCCAAAACATAAAAAAGTAGCTGCGTTTTCAAAGACGTCCGCGTCTTGCTGCTAAAACAGCCTATTATTGTGATTACAACGCCATAAGTCATGTATGTATAAGTATGAAATATAAGATGTCAATATGTTATCCATAGTCCTAAGGTTTATGGCATGTTAACTACAGGAAAGCTTGTAGCAAAATGAATGGCATCTTAAATACATATATTGTCACAAAGGCTATACATAGACCACCCAATCTTTGCCTAAAGGCCTAGGGATTTTGGGGAATTATGGAAGGCTAAAACTAGAGCTTAAATATTTAGTGGAAAATTCTGAGGATTTTATTTCATCATTTATTTCAAACATTTAAGGAGTAGCTGAACGGAATTCCGAGCTTGAGATCTGGTAAACTAGGTGAACTGTTTTAGGATTTCCTAACCAAGAACAGAACTATGAAAAAGATAACCAAAATGATTAAACAATGAGTCGACATATTGACTCAAGAAATGACTTCAGCGTGAGCGCAATATTACATAAAACCTGAGACATAATAATTTTCCTGTATTTGTCTTAGTATCTTTAGCATTTGTATTGGTATTAGTATCTATGTTAAGAAGTATTTATATCAAGTGTAAATATGCACTTAGTGAGTAGAGTAACAACGTAGTGTGATGTTAAGTGTAATTTTGCAGGGTTGCAATGTTTTTTCATGCTCCTTGCACTATCGTCTTGTAATGTAAATTGTTCGTTAGTATATTGTAAATTTTAGATGAAGATATAAAAAAAACATAATAATGAATTTATGCTACCAAGGGCAAAAGCAGTAACTTATGGCACCGAAACTATCAAATATAGAGGTCAGCGACTTTGGCTGTCCCTCCCACAGCATATAATATAAAAGAATGCTCAGTCTGTTATTGAGTTTAAGAGCAAGATCAAAAGTTGGAATGGCGCTGAATGCACATACAGACTATGTAGGACGTTTATACCACAGCTTGGATTTATATGATACGATATTTTAACAACCACTCTCTTGCCACAGATCGGGTTTCACCTTAGCCAGAACTACGTTTTACTTCTTTCGGAAAATTTTTATGACATGTATGGATTACTTATTTTTATCTTTTAACTATGTATATATTTTTTGTATTGGTTTTAACAGTTGGCTTGGATTAGCTTGTGTGTATTATTAGGCTTGCTTTTTATTGTACATAGCTATGTAGCGCCAACTTTAAATAAATTGATTATTATTATCATTATATTACTCTCAAAGGGCCTGTTTCCACAAGCATTCCTTGCACGCGCGGTCTCTTCATTGGTCTTTGTTGTCGCCATTTTCATCGACAACAAAAGCAAAACGAAGAGGCGGCACGTGCAAGGCATGCTGGATGAAACAGACCCTTTAAACTAATTGTGTTTGAATGTCTTTGGCATCTTATTTCATTTTCAAATTATCCACTGGTTTTACATATCCACTGGTTTTGCAGTGAAAGCAGAAAGCGTACCATGTAAATTCGAAGATTATTTGAAAATAAATTTTCATGATTGGATGACTATCCGAAGATTGCTTTGTTACTTGCTTCCGTTCGATTCGAATATTGTTTCCGTCGGGCGGAACGTATGAAGGATTACAATAGGAGTTCTTCTCTGATAAAACAAAATCCAGTGAAGATTCGGGGCATTTTTTATACGACAGGGTACATGGTATTGAGGGATTTTCCACACAACCCCATCACTTTCTGAGTCAAGTACCCTCACCTTCGGGGAGTCTGGGCCCTCCACTTTTCAGTAAATGAAAATAACAGTGTAAACACGCAGTATGGAAAAGCTCTCTTCTATTCTGCAAATATACATAAGATGGCATCTCAAACATTATTCTTTTACAAAATTACAATTAACGACATATTGGTATAGTATTTCAAAATTTCCTTACTTCAGCTAACGTTTGTTACCCCGCAGAATCAATCAAGAAATTTTACCTCCCGGTTTCTTACTGATCTGGAACGGGAGTCATTCCGGTACATTTCGTTGCAGAATCCTGAGCCCGGGTGCCTAAATTCCACTAGGTGGAAAATACCTGAGAGATTTCGTGCCAAGGTCGAGAACTCAATTCAATGTTCAAAGCGAATTACTCTTGAAGTCGAACAATTTTAGATCTAAATATGGAGGTGTAAATTCAATACGAAAAAATTTGGAAAAATCCATAATGGCAGCCGTTCGTCAAACTGGTGTATTGAGTTTCAAAGTGAGGTATTTTCCGCAAAGTGGAAAGTTAAGCGGTGCAGAAAAGCTACAAAAAACGTATCAAAAATGCTACCCAGATGACAATATGCTGGATATAACGTTGGTTTTATTAGTTCTTACCACACTTCGTATTACAACAGGAATAGTTCAGCTGAAAGACTCATTATTTGTTCAAGGCCCAAAAAAAATGTTTGTCCATAATTCTTAGAGTATGGCACCCCTATGGGACATAAAAAAATTAAATTAGCAAAAAGTTTTTCGAAGAAGCGCAAACCTTGTCTCGAAATATTTCAATCCCTTATGGTTCCCTTTAAACACGAGCTCTTACACCAAACCGATACGCATGTAGTTGCACACCTCCTCGAGTGCAAATTCTTCCAAGTTTATTCTGCTTTTGTAATGAAGTGGTTCATCGGAGGATGGCCTAGTTTTAATTTGATTCATCCAAAATACCCATGGGAAACTGGAAAGGCTTCAAACAGTTCAATTCAACTCAAGGGGAAGAGAATCTCAATCATTTAGTGGGGGCCGTATCACCAGTGTCCAAATAAACAAGCCGCCAAATTGCAATGAGCGAACTTTAATTATATGACGAATTAACGGTCCATTTGGAGCAGAGTCGAAATCACTACATGACTGCTTTCCATTCCTCAACCAAAGATCCTAGAAATTTCTTTTTGAAACAAATCATAAAAAAAAACAGAAAATCGCACCATATTCAACCGGGGGTCAGGAATCCAAAAGAAATGAGCGACAATCTACTTCATAGGTAAAATGCTATTCATTGTTTATTTTTCACCTTCATCATCCGTTACCTCCTGCACCAAAGATTCCAAGACAGTAACTCTCTCCGTGTTCTTAGTAGCAGTTTCCTTTACGGCTTTAAGTTCAGCCTTGACAGTGCTCAAATCTTCCTGAAGCTTCTTAACTTGTTCTTGTAGCATTTTAACGACGCTGCTGTCGGCGGATGACGATGTGCTTGCTGGTGCATGGTGTGTCGCAGGGGTTGAGGCCTACAAATGGAAGTTGTTTTTTAATTAATTCATCGTATGCTCAGCCATCCGTTTAAAATCTCACTCCGATCTCAGCGTGCGCTCACACGATGCCGGCACACTTTGAAAACGGTGAAAATGTGACAGTAGCAAAATTTGAGCTAGCGCTCACGCGATACCGGCTCAATTTGAAAATGACAGAAAATTCAACAGTAACAAACTCGGTGCAATCTCCCCAAGAATTCGATGCCAAAGATATGTACCAAACCCTTGAGAACCGTTCACCCTCATTTGAAAGTGTTGAAAAAATTTCAATTTTCATCAATTTCGAGTGTTCACATGATGCCGTTTTCAAAATGTGCCGGTTAGAGTTCTGTTTTTAAAATCTACCGTTTTCAAAAAAATCTGCCGGCAAAACATGTTCCATTTTCCGGTGCACGGGAGGCCTAACCGTCACATTATTCACCGTTTTCAAAATGTGCCGGCATCGTGTGATACATTTTATAGATAATTAGCCAACCGTTACAGCTAAACTTTCATTGCTAGGTATACTTTCAAAAGTAAACCAAATCTGTTTAATTTTGTTTTGGGGCATCAGGTATACTCTGGCAAACGCCAATATTTTTTTGAAACCCTGACCTGACAGCATATGCGCAGTGTGTTGAGGGATGGAGAATCTGGGGGGCGATCAGTGACGGTGGCCATTGCTGTCGTTGCTGTTCTCTCGTTCAGGGTGGGGTTTCTTTTGTTCAGCATCTCTCTCCTATGCTGGCCAGATATCCAATGTGAAACGGATTCGAGCATTTATGTGTATAATGCTAAATCGTATGTTTTGTATTTTGTAGTTATTCATTTAGTTATTAATATTTGCATGTCTTTATGTTAATGGCCACAGGGTAGTCATTGTCCTTTCCTCCTTGTGGTTCTGTCCCGGTAGTGTTTGTATAGTTTGTATAGTAATTAGAAAGTATAGTAGGATGTAGATGTAACTTGCATTGTAGAATTTTACATGAATATAAATATAAAAACACCCATACTAACATATATATATATATATAAAATGTCTCAAGGGGTGAGTGGCCGAGTGGCTAAACAGTTCTCGTCAGGTAACTGAAGTTAAGCTCGGTCGAGTGAGGTCAAACTCCGGATGGATGACTTCGGAGGCCTGACCTCAAAACTCACCTCGCCGTCCTTCGGAAGGGACGTTAAACTAGGGGTCCCATGCCTTGATGCGGCATGCACAGTGGGCCTAAATTAGCTTTCAGTAGCTAGAAATCCTGACAAGCCCACTCAAAACAAATTGAAAAATAAAAAAAACAAAACTTTTTTGACTCCTCTAGTTTACTGTTAAGAGGTCACCGAGGTTATCAATAGAATTTAGTTCCATTTTAGTGCAATGGTGAAAATCGGCTAAGGTTAATTTACACACATTAAACAGCTTTTGATTTCTTTAACATTTCGTGCTATGGAAACTTTACCATAAACACCAAAAGCAGAATGATACTAAGACTGCGTTCACACGATGCCGGCACATTCTGAAAACGGTGAAAAATGTGACGGATAGGCCTCCCGTTCACACGAAAACGGCACATTTTTTGCCGGCAAATTTTGAAAACGGTAGATTTTGAAAACGGAACTCTAATCGGCACAATTTGAAAACGGTGAAAAATGTGACGGATGGGCCTCCCGTTCACACGAAAACGGCACATTTTTTGCCGGCAGATTTTGAAAACGGTAGATTTTGACAATAGATTTGTGAAAGCGGCATCGTGTGAACGCTAGCTCAAATTTTGCTATCGTCAGATTTTTCACCGTTTTCAAATTGTGCCGGCATCGTGTGAACGCAATCTAAAACTTCCTGAAAGTATGGTCACATGACTTGCAATAAGTAAAACAAACCGTAGCCGATTTTGTCTATGCTGGTTTTGCGAGGAGGTAAAATATACGCTCTCCAAAAACAAAGCTCCAATACTTTAAACCTCGTGATTCATAAATTGTTATTAATATCCTCTAAGCATCTGGATTAAGCATCCCTCACACCCATTACCGCACTATTGACTGGTAATTATCCACAGATTTATATCGAGAACATATCATCCATTTAAAATACATGTATCAAATTAAACTGAGACTTGTCATGCGCATATGGTATTGAAAAAGGCGTGTATCTCTTCAATGAGATTAAAACTGGTTAATAATATGTAATAACTATATTAACCCTTTATCATAGTGACGCAAACAAATTTCATGAAGCCATGACCTACAAATTCATGTTTTGAAGAAACAGATAACAGGAACTGCAGTAACTTTTGCTAGAAATTTTATAAACAGAGCCAGAGGCGATCAGGGGTCCAATCGAAATGAAGAAAAGGTTTTAAAACTGTTTCGAAGGAGTTTCGAAGCAGGCATCTTCGCTAAGTTATTCCACAGGCAGCAGCGAATGGTTGTAGTAACTATAAAAATAAAATTGTCAACCAACTTTTGTTTTCTTCCTTATAGTTGTTCTGCTCGTCGTGATGTTCGTGCTGTCCCCTAACTCCCTCCATCAAAATACTAGGCCCATCAACAGACACAGTCCCCAAACGAGAATCCAATACGAAGAAGACTGAGCCCCCGAGTGCCCCCCCCCCCGGGGATCTTTACAAGTTACCTTTTGATGGTTTGGGTGAAGACAACAAAGTCAACAAAAGCCTTCTGTATGATTCACATGAAGGTTAAATGATTATGTAATTAATCCACATACCGGTTTTGCAGGTTCAGATTTGACTGGCTCTGCGGCCTTTGTCTCGGCTTGCTTTTCTGCGGGCGTTGAAGCCGGTTTAGACGAACCCAAACCTTTTGAGGCTCCCAAGCCTTTGCCCAATCCTTTGCCTGCTCCAAGACCCTTGACCTTCATTTTCTCTTTCTCTTTGAAGCCATGTTTCATTGATATGAGAACCGGTTCAGAACTTTGACCGCTCGCCCATTGTTCTGCTGTGAGAGCAGCCTCCGGTCCAGGTGTGTCTGGAAAGATATCATCTTGGAACATTTCCGACTGCAAAGATAAATCACAGGTATTAGACATGGTTCTCCTGGGGTTCCTTAAAAAGCAGGAGAGATCTGAAAGACTACACATCGAGCTATGATGAGCTTCTTCAAAAGGTAGGCGACATTAGGGTCCATGTAAAGAATCTACGTAACTTGATGATAGAAATATATATATATATATATATATTTTTTTTAATACTCAATTTAAAAATTTTAAAAAGACGAATTACCTAAGACACTACTTAAAACACACTTTACTACACAACAAAGACGATACCCCGAGGAGCATAATATCCTGACTACCCCCACGCCATTCCATAAAAGACATAGAACTAAACTAAAATTAAATATACGATTACAAAAAGCTACATACAACCAATTTACTACTACTGATTGAAAGAAACCTGCTTCGCAGTAGATGTCGAGTTAAGTTTAACAGGGAAACCTGCTTCACAGTAGATGTCGAGTTAAGTTTAACAGGGAAACCTGCTTCGCAGTAGATGTCGAGTCGAGTAACAGTAGAAATATATAAGTGGTATCGTGCGACAATCCATCCTTTTAACGTGATCTGAAGCGAAACTGTTTAATGATGCAAATGAACGGCACTTTCGAATGATACGGAATCCTGTTTAAACTTCTTCTGTGTTTCATTTCGTTTTCAAGTTATGATATTAGGCTCTTTTAGCAGCAAGACGAGGAGGTCTTTGAAAACGCAGCTACTTTTTTATGTTTTAAAGCATTCTAATTTTCCAGCCCTTCCCTTCTCAGAAAGCTGCTCACAGACAGACAAATTTCCTAAGAACAGTTTGCATTCTCGCATTTTCATCAATTGTGAATATGCTCACACTGCACTTTGCTTCCCTTCTCGACGTCCTATTTTTGTAGTGCGGCCTTCAAAAGTATTCCTTTCTGGTTGTCAGTTTCATAATAGAACGTACAACAAATCTCTCGAGACTCGCAAAGGTTTTGAAGTTGATTTCACTTTGTAATTTACATCCTCGAACAAAAGAATTATGCTGGCGCCTTCTTGACTCGCGTCTTCTCACTAAAACAGCCTATTAAGTTTCAGTTGATGACGTCATTTTGTTTGCAAATTACTACGATGATACAGTGAAATATAGCTATGAAGATACTGAATTTAACCCTTAAGTTGAATAATCATTGTAGCTTGCATTAGTAATGCACTTGCATTAGTAGAGTTGGTAGCGCCTGTGGCACAAACATCTATATGGATCCCTGTAATATGTAAATGAACAAAAAAGAGAAACTTAATAGGCTGGACCAAACCACAACCTCTAACGGGAATGAGAAACGCCCATTTCAGCCTTCTGTCCTACCCACCGTACCTCTTTAAGGGCACCTCTTTGGGAGCCCTTCAGAACTCAAAGCCTTGCCCCTGCTCCCACCTAAAGAATCTTGGTCAGACATATTCTTAGCTTCTTTCAAAACCTAAGCGTACAAGGGCCTACATACGAAAATTTTCTAGCTGTCAAAATACCTTTCTTGGAACTGTGAATGAGATTGGCTCGACGATTCCTTTTGCGTGCACTTTAAAAAATCTTGCAACTTCACAAATGTTTACATTAACAGCATGTTTAGGCATCCAGTTGACACTTCGAGCTGAAGCGCTTGATTGGAAGGTACTCAAGAAATAAATATAAGGCTCTTCTTCTACCAATTCAAAATATTTTATGTTGCTGTCCCCCTAGAACAAAACAGAAATAGTTGTTAATAATAACAATAATATCAAACTCAAACCATCACCAAAATAAACAAAGAAAATTAAGATAAACACACCTGTTCTATATCAAACGTTTCGATGTAAAATCTTCTTCAGTAACAATAATAGTAGTTCAAGCTAAGTCTCTAAACTTGTAGCCACCTATTATCTATTTAATATAAATTTCACCCCTGGGTTTCAAAAACTTTTGTAGGGTTTTTGTTGAGCATTTCGGACATATTTGTAGCTAAACAAGTCTTCTAGCTACAAAGTTCAACAAGCTAAACTAACGTGGCTAAACAAATCTCCATCTTGGGTTTTTGAAAGCACTTCAGGCAATCCCATCAGCGTTCATTATATTCCTCATGGGACCTAAATCTCCAGCAAAGACAATCGGTGTGCTCTCCTTTGTAGTTTGCTGCTAGGACAACCATGTTTAGTTTTAGTTTCAATAAGGATGAGGCCTCTTTACAAATCTCATGCCCAGATGCAAACAATGCAACCCCCTGTGAGACAGAAATGTTTCAAGTTTGCAAATTTTTTAAAAAGTGGTGAATTCTTCATTCAGATAAATTATCTTAGAAATGATAACCTGGCCCTCCTACAGCCAGCCTCTCAAAACCTTGCACAATAAAGAACTTTAGGTTCATAGAAAATAGGATTGTGACTGATTTTATTGATTAAAATTCTTTTGAAATGATGATGGGTCAGTAACAGTCAATTACTTCAACGATTAGAATCTGATCTCCTTAGTAAATGAGATTCGAACAGTAAATCAGTTCCAACATTCCTAGGAACACCTTTATCAGAATCATCTTCTATCGACCATTCTCGAGCAATGCCAATAAAATCATGAAGAAGTAATAAGGCCTGGCTGGGTCAGTCCAAATAACTCTGCTAATGATCACAGTAAATCTCTTTCTATCAATGCATTTCATGCAATATAAATTGCAACTTGCTTCCTAAAACCAAATGTTACCAACAAACATTTTGTATCACAACGCCTACAACCATTGTGCTTTGAAATGGCGGGAAAAGCTTAGAAGCTAACCTAGGGGTAGATCATCCATTATTCAAAAGAAGAAACGGTCAACAAAATAAAAGAGCAGAGCACTGGCTTGCTCCTACAGGTTCCAGATTTCTGGAACAAAATTTATGCAGCTTTTGTTGAGACGTGCTTCACACACTATTTGAAAAGCGAGTTAAAAACTAGAAATAATTACTTGGGCGGCTATAGCAAGTTTATGCTCTTGACTTTGTAGACCCTTTCTTTTCTTGAATAGCAGGTCAGCTCGTAGGCCACTCAAACAAATTGAAAAAAAACAAAGAAATAATCGAAAATTAAAGATAGCCATAGTTTGCAGTGACTATGCAGTATCTTGAAAGGCAGCAAAGCTTTTGAACAAAATAGTGATGAAAGCATATTTCAATGCAGAAACAATATAAGTCTACACAAGTAAAAGTCTGACTTTAAAAAATTTTCATTTGCAAGATGGAATTCAATTTCTCAGTAAATTCATTACCACATATACCTCAAAGGGCACCAGAATTTTAAAAAGGTACTTACTCTTCCACAAAGATAAACCATATTAGTGTCAGCATCATAAAAAGGTACCATAGCACCATTTGCATTATCAAGTTGTTCCATAACCAAAGGTTTAGATAAGTCTTTCTGTATTGGAAATAAAAGAGTGTGACTTCAATCAAAAATGCAAACTGAAGACTGGACTTGCTGGTCTCCCTTTTTTTAGTTGAAAGTCCAGAAAATGCAGGTTTCACATTTTCCGGACAATTTGGACTAAAAAGAGGGAGGACTTGCGGCAAATCCAATGAAATTATCAATGATTCAAAGCCCCAGCTGCTTGGATTGCTGTTTACATTAAAAAAGCAGGGCTGTGAAGCTTCTCACATTGGGACCTTGGCTGGTTTCACAAATCCTGCTAGAATCTATGATTTATGGTGGGTTTGAGATGCTTCATTAGTGATGAGTTAGCCTTCTATGTATTGGCTTTTCATTGCAGCTAGCCTCAAACTATTCACGATAAATTAAAAAGTCATGATATCACTCTGTCTTTCCGTGGAAGTGTGGAAATATGGCAATATGGAAATTCACTGTTAACAACCCATTGTCATCATACACAATAATGAAAATGCCATCAGAGGTGGTAGAAACAACAGCCTTCTTAATTGGTCTCTCATTCTATGGAAAGAATGCATATACTGTATCTGTCTGATTTCGTTTCTTGAGACACGGGCAGGGAGACTGGCATTCTCTGTGATGTAATGCCAACATACCAACAGAACTGATCTGACTGCAAGAATGAGTGGTTGCGAGACGTGGGAGGGGGAAAGGCATCTTGCAATATCAACAGAACATTCTTGTTATTTTCAAGAAATGACTAGGCTGGAAATCTGGAGATCGTATCAACTCCAAAACATCAAGTGTTGAAAATACCACACTTTGAATCAAATTGATTGACTAGCTACTCATAAAAACTGGTGATTACTTATTAAAGCTTTGATTCTAATTTGAAATCTTCACTTTTCAAGACCCAAGAAGGCTTCTTAAAACCAGACAAATGTATTCTTTTGTCTTAAAATCACACAAATTCATTCTAAATGGTCAGAAATCATGGAAAAAATGAAAAATTGTTATTTCCTATGCTTTCATAAAGTATGAGTTCTAATTCTAAAAAAATAAAATGGTAAAAATAATGCTTTGGAAAATTCAATGGGCTGCACCATAAAAATTGGCATTGAAAAGCACAACATCATATCTAAAGTCCTTCCTTCTCCCTTCACCCTTTTAGAATTTTTAGAATCCTCTCTTCTGTTGTAAACGTTTCAGTATATAATCCTCCCTATTTTGTATATCATCACCCTCAAAGTTGATGCAATGTTTACCTGACTCCACATTCCATATTGCCTCTCGCTCATTCTTGAAAATCCAGTACTGAACAACTTATCATATTTAGTAAAGATGACACGCTGTGGCTTTGAGCCCTCATGTCCCTGGCCTTCCTGCAACGTAAAAGAATATCAACCAGTTATTAATTGTCTTTTGCCTCAAAAACTGTACAGTACAGTTTTTCATATTCCCATAAAATTTAAAAACAACAAACAAACTGGCAGGAACATATGACGTTGGAGATTCAAAATTAACATCAATTATGTACAGACTACATGTTACAAATAGCAATTACAAATAACAATATTGCAATATAAAGCACAATTCTTTGGTTATATTTATACCATGGATTTCCTTCATAAGAACCTTAATTTATATAAATTTAGATGAATGAAGGTTCAAAAGTCTCAGATGGGGTCTCAGAGAATTCTGAAGAACCAGAAACAATTCCTCCCTTACAGGTTACTGATCAAATCCTTCATTTTTTTACATTCAACCTCAACAGTTACAATACATATATATTACTTAATTACACTACTTACAAGTGATGGGCAATACTTTCATTTGAATTAACCTAATTTTAACCAGAGATCTGACCATCAGAAATGGCATAGAAAAAAAGGAACCAATTTCCAGACACTTTTAAAGGTAATTTGGACAAAACCATGACGTAAAAATTTAGTTTGAAAGTCTTGCCATCCAAAACATTCGAGTCAAAATATTTATAGAAGAAACTTCTCAATGAAAACATGTATACAGTATCAGGATTTTTTACAGGCATGAAAGTTACACAAAATAGATGAAAAGAAACAACAAACTATTGGATGAACTTACAATCAGAACATCACCACTTCTTGCATCAATTATTCTAATTTTCTTGTCCTTACAACATGTGACAATTTTGTCCCCATTTCTATTGAAAGCAGCATTATAGATCATATCAGGATGACAATCGATTTCACATACTGCACTGCCATCCTCTAAATTCCAAATGACAATGGAAGGGTCTTGTGAGACGCTCATCAAAACATTATTGGCAACAGGATGCCACTGAACAGAGATGCATCTTTTCTGGTGGTAATCAAAAGTAAGCAATGGCATTGTCAGGTTTTCTGATAAACCACCCTCTGGAATCTCCCAGATCTTAATGCTTCCATCTTCTGAACAAGAGGCAATGATTTGGTCATTGAAAGGATTCCAAGCCAAGTCTAGGACATCTTGCTCATGAGCACAGACTCTTGGGGCATTCACTTCTTGTCTTCCAGTCTAGAAAAGATTTTACATTATATGTAAGAGTTGAACAAACATGGGAAATTCATCAAGCAATATTTGGCCAAAACAAATCAGGCTGCACTTTCCAAAGTTTCTAGGTGAGACTATACATTGAATTAATTGCAAGATTTATTTTGCTAAAATCACTCCTTTTCCCACACTTTTTCACAACCAAGTCAAATTAATACCTGGATATCATCCCCCAGGGCCACCCCTTGCATCTTAATGTATATACCGGGTGTCCCAAAAAAACCTTCCTCGTTTGAGCTGTTATTTTGGTAAAAGTGTGTTTTATTTGATAAAGATATTAAAAGAAATCTGTTATACGATGCTCAACTTAGATTTGAGTATTTTTCATTTCTGTATCTGCACGCATTGACTTTCTACAATCATTTTCCTGAAAACAGAATTCCTGAAATGCTCAAGAAAGAGCTATGGTTTACCAATGAAATTGTTAATCCTTTCACCTCAAAATCCACAGAAATTATGTTTTTCAACTAAATTTCAACAGTACAGAGCTTGAACTCCATAAAGGGACCCAAGAAAAATCATATTTGTCTGTTTTGTTCATAAAAAGCACAATGGTGCTTGATATTCGAGGAAAAAGTATAGTACACAAGACAAGGCCCTGTGGTCTGCACTTTAGGATATTGCTGACTTTGAATACCAATTTAAGAACTTGGCAAGAGGTTCCAGACACCTGTGATGTAAAACATGGAAGGAATGGAACATATATCCATCGCTAGATTTCCCACCTTTTCAAGGGCTTCTGCGGCATACGATTTTGGAAAAATTCATATTTTGAAGGTCTTTTGATGAGCACAGTGGTGGCGCCAGCTCTGAAAAATCCAAGAGAAAAGGGGGGGGGGGGGATTTTGACGTAATTTTTCAATCTAAAGGTATACCACCCTAAATAATTTTATGTTATTTTTCTTTGACAACTTTTGTCAACTTTTGGAATTTGTCCCCCCCCCCCATTTAGGATGGTGACAACTTTTTCACCATCAATACTAGTTTCTATAAACCAGTTTCTTATGTATAAAATAAAAAAAAATGTGTATGAGAAATGGGGCATTTGCTAGGAGTTTGCTGAGAATGACAAAATATCAAATTTCTGGAGGTTGCCTGGGGGGGGGGGGGTGATATCTAGGTATCAATTGGATTTATCATGTAAATCCAACATTGTTACCATCCCAACATCGCCTTGTCCCTGGAACCTGAGTTACACAGAAAACTTTCTGCCCAATTTAATCTTACTGTGCACTTTATTTCACCATTGGCCATTGTCTTAATTCAAAATCAGCTGAGCTTCAGGTTTGGCAGACTCTTCCCCTTGCCTTGAAAATTTAATAGACAGCTTTGTCAATGCGGTTTTCAATCGCTCGTGAAAAGTCAGAGCACGTACAAACACGCACACTCGGCCACAAGAAATGGGGAAATAGAGGTGGGGCAGTGTTCAGAACTGAACTTTCATGTTTGCATGAATTGTAGGCCAGGGACTTTGCAATCCAAAAGGCTCTGGAAACGTTCAAAATAACAATCAACTTGAAACATTACGTTCCATCTAAATGAATTATCATCAAGCTTAAGGCTTTTGCATTTGTCATTACGGAAATGTTTCATGTCTTAGCTTGGGTGATACACGTAGTGGCGGAAAGAGAAAAGATCAGTTTCCTGGTATGATTCTGGCGACTAAACCACGTTTAATTCTTATCTAATTCTAAAACTGCAACAGATTTTCAACTGACTAAGAAAAGCCTTAAGATAGCCAAATATTTACTGCCCCTGAAATGACCGAAACAAGCTTTGTTTGATGATTAATTGGTCCAGAAAAGCGAGACAACTTTGGTTAGGTCTGGAGGGGCAGGGCAACCATTGTTAGAATTTGACCTACAAATTGATATAAATTGACAAAAATAATACCTTCTCAAGAGGCATCACAACGAATGCACCACCACCGCCAGCATCGATGCAAAGGGCCACAAACTTGGCATTTATGGCAAGGAATAGATTCTCGTATGAGTTCTTGGTGATTCGTAGAGACTCAAATGTGTCTGCCCTCTTTGCAGCAGTGCCAAAAACATGTCGAAATTTCGAAGCACGGACGAATCTATTAGCCATCGTTTGAGCTTCAATGGAAACAAGAAAGTATGCAGATTTGTATTTGAGTGATCGATCGCTTTGGATAAGCTTTACAAGCTTACGATTGCCACTTGAATGTTAGTAGTGCAATGGCCTACACGCCTTGGTCATCAACCTTGGTCAAAGGAGGAACTGCTCATCCGACGACGCCCGGCAAAGGTTCCATCACACCGCTGACCACTTGCCATATTTGGATAAAGGAAAGTTCACAGTATTCTGCGAACCGAGGCAGAACGTGGGAGGGAAGATTGAAGGGGGCATAATCCCCCCTGCTCATAAGAGAACTTGCCCTGGTAGAAATGTTCTGAAAGCTCGTTCTTGAAAATATGCCAGAGCAGGCTTGAAAATTTTGAACTATAGTATCTCATATTGATCAAGCTATATAGAATACATAACACTTGGAATGAACCGAGACTCGGGGCAAGTCTGCCTGTAAGGGGAGTCAATACCCGGGGGGGGGGGGGTAACTCGAGTCTTGGCATGACGGGGACGTGCCGCCCAACATTTTAGGGGAAGACCCATATTTAAGGATTTTCGGTCGATTTTCATACCCATTTTTAAGGTTTTCAGGGGGCCAAAGCCTGTTGAAATTCCCAATAATCAACTTTCATTTCACTTTAAAGGTATATTAATGGAAGATAAGGTTACCACAAACCGATTTTCACAACTAAGACCAAGAAAATCTAACGAAGAAAACAATTATCTCGAAAATTCTTTGTTACCGCTCAAAAAACTACCCATTTCTAGTGGAACAATTACATTTTAAGACCCATATTTAGGGATTTTTGAGTTTCAAAACCCACCTTTATGGGCGGCACATACCCGTTGCTCTACATATGGAAGTTACCCCCCCGGGAGTCCCTATTGGTTTTGACCCCTTAAAACGTTTTGCTAATGCTGGTAATCAATTGACAGATAGTAGTTTTATGAATAGATTGGCTTCTCCCTAATCAAAAGAGGCTTCTAAAATTTGTGGGGAAAATCAGGAAAAATCTATTTTTCAAGTTGTGTCCGAAAGCCCTTCAGCCATAAGTGTACGGGGCGGAGGGGCTAGGGGGCGGTAGCCCCCGAACTTTGGAGAAATTTTCAAAAATCAGCCCCATTCGGACAAATTTTTGCCCTTAGTCGGGCAAAAATGATGGCAAACAATAGGCTTTGTGTCGGGCAGCCCGCTTAGATTTTTTCTTCCCGCACGTTTATGCTTTCCAGATTGAAACTTGGACAAGAGAAGAATTGTTCTTCGTTATCCAACGACCAAAAACGTTGTGAGCTCATCAAAATACAGGAAACTAATATAATCAGAAGCTTAGCGACAATAATCGAGAACTTAGGCTACAAAAAATTTCGTCCTTTATAACTGAGGAAGACTGCAAATGTATGTTTGCTCCTCAATTCACAATGTGATGTACAAATTCTCAATAATACTTACAGGCACCCTTATCCATTTTCCAGCAGTCTTTCAATCGATCAGTCTTTCAACTCTTTCTGGGAGTGATTGCAATTTGCAGGCTTCAATGGTTGTTCCTGGCAGGTAGTTAGCGACTCAAATTGCGGAACACGGAAGGTGAAATATGAGACAAAAATAAAGGAAGAAGGAACGAAAATTGTTAATGATTTGGTAGGATTTGAATACCGGGTGTGGCAACCCTCCTAAAAAGTTTTGACTTGTGAAATTGATAGAATCTGTTCCCTTGCTATGAAGGGTCTAATGAGACAGATCAAATTGCACGAAGTTAGAAATTCATGAGACAAGAACAGTCTCTCCTTGGTTTCCAGCTCGAGACAAATGGAATTGCTCAGAATAGTAGTTTAGTTTTTCCTGATTTCTTAGAATAACTGTCTAACTTCCAAATAATTTCCCATTCAACACTTTAGTAAAACTTCGCCGTAATTTTTTATGCTAACATCTATTTAAGTACTTGGATATGAAGCTATGAAGAACAGAACCATCGCCCTGAACCGTGACCTTTCAGAAAAATATATAAGATTCATCAGTTCATAGTGTTTACCGTATCCCTTCGTCAACTTAATCTCCTCACTCGTACATCAACAAAGCAAAGGAGCGCCGGTAAATCTAATCATTAGTCCACGATTTGACCTTTTCTACAAGTTTTAAACGAAGGCCGAAAACTTTCATGATGAGTTAGGTGGACGCTTCAAGGCGATGGTACTCATGTTCAATTAGCATGGTTTTCTCATGACACCAAACGTTATCAAAGCAGCGATTCACACATGGGAAAGTCCTGGTGGTAAGAAATAACGGGCAAATTAACATCAAATCATGAAAAATGAACCAAATAAGATTTACAAAATCATTTATTCGAAAAAAACAACATTATCGTAAACTGAAAACATTGATTATTGGTAAATAGGCAAAGTATCATACCACTTCTAAAGTCGGATTCTCGATGAACTGCTCATCCAAAAACGGGATTTCAATCGATCTCTCGATTAACTTGTCTGGAAAGTCTTTAGGATAAGAGCATTCACGCGTACTTCAAGGTTCTTATACATAAATTTTTATTGTTCCAGTTCTGCCAATTTTATAAGAGCTTCAAAGACATCCACGAAGAATTTGATAGTATTAAAAGCTCAAAGTGGGAGTTTCCTATCGTCAGTAGGCTGAACGGTGGTGGAGGCTTTCATCCAAAGAAGCAATTTTGCTTCACCTGCTACGCTATAAATACACGATATAAAATGACCAACTATGAGTGATATCATTAGAAGTGAAACTGCCACAACCATGTGCAAGTAAGTCGCTAAATGGTCTTTCATCAGAATATCTCTCCTGATTATTTGTCAAAAAAATTCTATTTGAAACATCAGGAAATTTTGGCGAAATACTGAAAAAGATCTTTTATCAACTTCAAGGAAAAGAAGCAATGGACAAAAAATTCTTCTTTTCATGGACCAAAAGTATGGAACTGGCTCGAAGTTAACTCTCACACCCTCCCTTTCCACTTTCAAATGAAGATTAAATAATAACTAGTGAAATGTTGTTAATTTCCTAGGTACTTAGTTCTCACTTTCCTTTGCTACTAATTTTTGCCACCGCCCCTTAAAAGCAGTCCTTATGGACTGACGAGGCAACCACGACTAAAAGTAAAAACAGAAATTGAAATTTATGCGTTTCTTTTAATTTTCCTTTTTTAACTTCTCTTATCTGCTATTCAAATAATGCGTGAACCGCGTCTCAACAAGGGCCGCATAAATCAAGTTCTAGAAATCTGGAACTCACTTTAACAAGGTTTTGCTCATTGTTACGTAGGCCCTTCCTTCTTTTGAATAGCGGGTCTACGCGTAGGCTAGCTATCTACATGAATTTCACAGAAACGAGGAAAATACCAGTGACTCAAAAATGTCAGTTAATCAGCTCTTTGCGCAGAACGTATTCCCTAATATACAAAGAGAGTAAAAAAAGTTTACGCGTTTTGCGGGCAGTGAAATAAAAAGTATGAGGCCGTATTCAAAACTGAAATGTTAATCTATCTGTCGAAGGCTACCTTAGACGAGAATATTTTGTTTGGTAAATCACACATCTTTAAGATACAGTAGTGTCCCGCATATAAGAAACGATGTTTTCAATTTGAGGTCTGATTTGTTTCTTATAAAATGAGATATAAATTTCAAATCAGGGTAAAGTTTCTTTAGTTTCTTATTAGAAGAAACATGAACTATCAATGAACTACTGAGAGACAAGCTCCATTGTCATATAAACTACACTATTTTGATTTGTATTTGTAAATTTTCACTACCTAGAAAAAGGTAAAATTATTCCAAGAAAGTACCTTTTGCTTCATTTGCATGTAAAATTCTTGTTTTCACTTGAATATGTACAGTCTGATTCAACTAGAAAGCTAATTTGTTATGCTTTTCGAACTTCTAATATATTTGTATAGTTTTTGAATAAGAAACAAGCCTTTTTCAGACCTGCACCAGTTACTTATAAAAGGGGGCATCATTTCAAAAATCAAGGTCTGGTGTTTCTTAAATTCATTTTTCTTATATGTGGGACACTACTGTAGCCTGATCTCAGGCTACCTTTAAGATCCAACAATTAGAGCACTGTTTGTATGGGAACCGAGGATTCCCGAGGATTCCACGTTCCATTCTCGTGCGTGCGCAGTTTCTACTCTGCTGCCGACAGCGCAGAAACTGCGCACGCACGAGAATGGAACGCGGAACCCTCGGTTCCCATACAAACCCCTTACAGACAGTGCTCTAAATGTTCGCTCTTTGTCGGCTCCAAACAAAATGTTAGTCGAGAAAAATCAACTGAATGATTTGCGGTCTATAAACTCAACGGAATGATTCCATAATGCTGGTTTCATTTTTTCGAGTTATCACGGATAGAGAATATATTTCAACCATTAATCTTTCTTAACTGGACAAGAGACAATGTTTTGCAATAAAAACACAAGTAACACAAACAACGACAAAAGACTAAATTCTATGAATCCTAGGCCAAATAGTTTCGCGATCAGTAACAACCATCCAATGTAATAAATAGTGTAATATGATGCAAGGAATCGCAGTGAAATTTTCGGCTGCAGAGCTCCGACAGATGACCTGCTTGGAAGCCGTACTGAATGGCCGTCGTTTTCAATAACTTTCGGTGACAATGTTCGTAAAGTTTTACCAACGAAATCTTCTCTGTTGTATATCTTTATCAGTGGTTCTCTGTACTGTGGAGGAAAAGAAAATTAATTGCTCAACATTCGTTGAATCTCTAAACTTCTAAACTGCACGATATAATGGGGTAACATTTGCCATAAACTTTCGTTTGACGGAGATCAAAACAAAACAAGGGGGAATGAACAATTTAAACTGTACAATAGTTTTAAAGTATTTGACCGGATGAGTCAAAAAAGGCCAGGAGTTTGAAAGGCTTCTGCTCCTTGAGTATATAAGCAATGATATTTTGCAATACCTGATTGAATAGCTAACGTGTTCAATTATTTTTAGGGCTTTGCCTAGCTGAAATCGGTCATTCCGTTAAAATTTCGCCAGAGATTTTCTGAGAACATCCCTTTCGAGAAACCTTAAAAACGTGCTAAAATTGTAAGCAGGTTTTCATACGTTTACCTCACAGCGATGACTTGAGCATGCTTTAGCACGTGCTATCCTCTGGGGGAATGATAAAGTCTTCCCCCTAGTATGAATTACTTGGACAACGGGGATTCCATTCTCCCAAGACGACAATAAGCATGAATGAATCTAAGTGTCATTATTGCTAGGAAGGAGAACAAAGGGATATTTGCTTGCTGTTTTCACTCGTTCTTGCAGGTTTTCGAAGGGGCTTTCCGCAGATAGTATTCAATTTCGACGAGAAGGAATGGCCGATTAAAGCCGAGTAAATCACTTAATCTCATTTGACATAACGGAAATAACACAACACAGTTTTCAATATAATTTCGCTGACATCCAGGGAGAAGCATTTTTTCAATCGTCGGGCCTCTTTATTGACTCACCTGATAGCATGTCATGGTTCAAATGTATCCAAAGAATTTTCAAAATGGGAACTTCGTCTGGCTCACCTGGTATTTGTCCATAACTATACTTTGGCGCAATTCTTGCCCTTTACGTCCATGATCGCCTAGGACATTGTATCTATTCAAAATTATTTTTTCTCAATAAAGTAAATCAAATATGAAAAAGCTCTACCTTATTATTTAGTCGTGTTGACAGTTGATACATCCATCTGACCATGGCATGTATTTCATAGCTTCTGACAGGTTCAAGGTCGAACGGAGCCGCTCCTTTGATGTCAAAACGTCGAAGTTTCTGCATTATCTGAATTGCAGAAGACAGAAGGGAATTAAAGTTTGTTCGCAAAGTAAAAAATATCTCTGTTTGTTAAAGCGCCGGAAACTTCAACTGCTAAAAGTAAATCACATTTTGCAGACTAAATTACCATCGTTACTAGAGCCGAAAATACAAAATGAAAAAAAATCAAAATAAATGAAAAGTGACAAATGTTGAGGAGGGTAAGTAAAGCTTGAAACTAATTGACTCAACCGATTGGAAACTGGAGTGCAACAAGTAGCATGAAAGATGAAAAAAACTTAAAAAAATAAACGAAATCAGACAAAAATGCAGCTTCAATAGTCTTTATATGTTGGTAGTTAAAGTTGATCTTGAAATTCTGACATTAAACATGACTTAAACATTGAAATGAAGAAAATATTTATTGTTCTTTAAATGAATCTAATTTGCAGTAAAGGTCACCGGCAAAGTACCGATCGATTACGGCGACGAAGGAACTCTGCCAGATGGCACTATCATTTTTGTCTCGTAAAAAATCCCTTCTCTAGGTCTTGCTTACGTGAAAACTTCTCACTGAAGACTTTATAGCATGAAGCTTTACTCATGAATTACAGCTGCAATGATTTCTTAAGCAACGAAAGGATACCTTTGCTGAGTAAAATGCTTCTCTATTTCAGTCTCAACCAAGCATCCTTGGTGTTACTGTGGCAATTATGTTAACGAATATAGCCTTGAAGCAAGTACATTTAAGTCTAAGTTTCCTACCACATCCAAACTTCCGATACCTGTCGCAAATAATGAGAAAGATATCCGACTGACGGTTCATTTTAACATTGCGCGATAAAACGTCATATCAATATACCAATTTATATAAATTCAACAAGTGTGTAAATCTTCTGGATTGCAGGGTGTCCAAAGGCAAGGAATCGCCCTGATTGATCAATTGTTTTTAGCCGAATTCTAGTGACAGTAAAGCAATGTACAGCTGAATTCGCTTTTAAATAACTAACTGATTTCCAAGACTACAATATCCGAACCCTCGAATTAATGATGAAATCTCACTTACTTGTTGTCTCCCTTTCTCAGTGAGAGTTATACTTCCATCATTTTCAACAATATGCTCTGGTAACAGTCTCCCATCTTCGTAACATTTATCAGATACGAATGGCTTAGGGCGTTGTCCACCGTCAACGGAATCAAATTGGCCTAATCTTTGTTTTGGTGATGTGGGTGGGGAAAACTGAAAAAGATAATTGTTATCAATAATTGAATGAAATGCATTAAAAAGTACTAAACTGATAAATGCTACTTTCGATGTTACTTTAAATGTTACGAAACAAGCTACGTTGTTTTTCTTTCAACGTTTTATAAGTTTCAAGTTTTATTTAAGTTTTAAGTGCACGTTTTCTTTCCAAGTTTTACGTTTTTGTCTTTTCTTCGCGTTTCATTAAATCATGTTACATTGCGTTACGTTATGTTATACTACGTTTCGATTCCTTAAATCTATTTCCCTTTGTCTGCTATGTTTTTTTTTACGTTTTTCTTACGCCTGGCCATTTTTCATTTTGTACAATGCAATTTTTTGCTCATAGTATGTTATTCTATACCAGAATATAACTGTAACATAACAAGGCAATTATTGCAATTAGAATTTTCTCTATTTGTCCTCATCCATGGGTCTGAGTGATCTCCAAGGCAATCAAAATGACATTTCCATGCTGATTTCATGGCTCCATCACAACCCAGGACTTTGAATAGCTTCTCTCTGATCGGCTGGTTCTTCCTCAAATCCTCCAACGAAAACGAGATCCACTCATCTGCAGAGAAGATCAAACTCTCGAAGTCCCCTGGCCGAAGACGCATTGTCTAGAAGCGTTTGAAAATGAATCGTAGCGGTATAGCTACATGCAGGTTGAGGGCAGCAAAAATAAAACTGAAGGAAGTTTAATTATCTGCCTCAGCATTTCAACTTGAATAAAACAACAGGATCCTAACTCTAAAATTTAGCAGGTCTGCAAAGAAACTTACACTAAATATATCTGCCAGTTGATTACATATAACATCTAGCAGCTCTTCCAGCTTTGAATCATGGGATATTTCTTCATCGTCAAAACCAGTTCCAAAGAATGTTTTAATTTTTCCCATCATGCCCTTGTTTACTTCTTTTGTTTGCCTGTCAGCATTTTCTTGTCGCAAGCTTTCACCTTCATTGAAAACTCTTTGTGCTAACTCTTGCATCTGAGTTTGAAAAGGAGAGCAGAAAAAAGAGATTTGGTGATACGAATTTAAAATAAATAAAAACGACTGATGGCTGATCATTGATAAATAGTCTAACCGATATATTTACAACACTAGTAGTGAGCTTTATTTTATTAGTGATTCCAAACCTAACAGATTCTGAAGACAGTACAATTCACAGCTGAAATACATTTCCCAACCAATAGATCTTTGAAACAGCAAGTATTGGATTCATCATTGCAATTTGCTAATGAAATCAAAATCTCTCTAAAGTTTGCCAAGCCCTCTGCCTTTTGAAGCAGAAGGTCCAGAACGGCGCTCCCTGGTCCAGAAGGCCTTCCAAACTCACCAAACCTACCGTCTTGAAAATTTCGGAGTCAGTCAAACGAAAATTGTGAGTCTATCACCCCACGATAGATTGGTATATTTTGTAGAATGTTCAAATGCACACAATAGTGATCGAAGCTCCAACACCATTTAATCGAACTGTTTGTAGAGCAGATGCAAGATTTCATATAGGATCAGTACGGAGCTTCACCGCTTCTACAAGCGTAGGGAAATGAGTCGTAGTTGTAGCGTTATCAGGCGTTATCAGGCGTTATCAGGCGTTATCAGGCGTTATCAGGCGTTATCAGGTCAGGCAAAAAGCGAAACTACGACATGTAATCCAGTCTAAAATCTACTGTCGGATGCTGGGCTAAAACCAAAAACACTTCTTCTACTACATCGAATAACTCAAAAGTATGTTACCTGATGCACATAACGTTGGTCGAATATTGATTCATACCGAAAACCGGTATCTTCTAATTCTAATCCTTTGTGACTTGACCGGAAGGCGTTATATGGTGGTGTAAGTCGTGTAGCTGAAATTCGATGTAGACTGGAGGGATGCGATGAAGATAACATGCTATTTTCCGCTGAAAGGGAAAATGAAAAGCTCTTCAGTTTCTGCAAAACTCAAGAATTTATCTACAACTAGAAACGTCAGTAGAGAAGGAATTTCAGTTGGCTAAATAGGCTGTATGGGGTCCTACTTTGCTAAGGCCTAGTTATTAAGCCCCCTCCCCACTTGTATCAAATTCCAGAAATTACCAACTATTTCCCAACGCAAAAGGTTGTTTTCAATAGAAGTTATGTGCTTATAACGAAAAAAGAAGTGTAAATCTAACGTTCTGCATTGCAGATTTTGTTTATTTAATTCAGGAGCTGTGTGGTAATTGTATCATTTAAGCACTAAATATTCGAGAATTATAATGTCTTCTACTCGGCTTCTGAACGAAATAAACAAATCCGCGAGACAGGACTTTACCCTTCTTCTTTCGTTATAAGCACATGACCTCTCTTAAACCACCTTTCGCTTTTACAAGGCGAGAGTTTGCCCTACTGGTTTCGGGTTAACTTTTGCGACCGTGTTTGTTCTGATTTACCGGTTGAGAGAATTCCCTTTGTCTGCAGTCGCTAATCGAAGTGTTGGGAAAAGAAACATAGCAATATTGACGGTAGATACCATGCACAATCTTGCAAGTCACTTCCATCTGTTTGATATGGTATTTTCTCTTTAGAATGAAAGGATGTAATGGAGATTTGCTTACCTTCTTTGATTAAACCAGTAAAATCCTGTTGTGAAAATACCTGAAAAGAGTAAAGATACACTTTTAGGCTACAAATGAACCATGTCAAAGGTGCAGAGAAAGAATAACATTACTATATTTCATTGCAATTTAGAAGAGCATTGTAAATCCTTGATAACGAACAGTCTTTCATAGCATATCTCAAAGAAATTTTAAAGCTACTTAGCGCAGAGTAAGCGCTGTTGTTTAATCCTATGTTGCAATTCTAGAGGGTCCACTTACTTACAAAAATATTTCGAGTTTTACATTCTTAAAGGGTCTGTTTCATCGAGCATTCCTTGCACGTGTCGTCTCTCGGTTTGCGTCTGTTTGTCACCATTTCCATTGCCCATATAAAATCAGCCCATATAAAATCAGCCCATATAAAATCAGCCCATATAAAATC
This sequence comes from Aurelia sp. 3 sensu Dawson et al. (2005), assembly GCA_964020215.1. Taxonomy (NCBI): domain Eukaryota; kingdom Metazoa; phylum Cnidaria; class Scyphozoa; order Semaeostomeae; family Ulmaridae; genus Aurelia; species Aurelia sp. 3 sensu Dawson et al. (2005). Next base: position 18,759,252 of record OZ026584.1, read on the forward strand.
AGCCCATATAAAATCAGCTATCTCTAAAACAAGGAAGGGCATCGGCTTGCTGAAATGTCTCTCCAAATATCTGCCCAGGCATTCCCTAAACGAATTATATAAGCTCTATGTTCGACCCCACCTTGACTATGGTGATGTTATTTACCATATTCCAGCCAAAGTATGTGAATTCAGCCAAAATATAATCTTACCTAATGTAATGGAAAAGCTAGAGTCTGTTCAGTATTCTGCTGCTTTGGCTGTAACTGGATCATGGAGAGGAACTTCTCGCGAAAAACTTTACGCAGAGCTTGGCTGGGAATCATTAAGTTCCCGAAGATGGAGTAGACGCCTTACGTTGTTCTACAAGTTTGTAAATAATCTTAGCCCTGATTATACAGTATTTCCAATTCCCCCTTTTCATCAGTCGCAGTACTGTCTTCGCAATCAGGATGTCATTGGCCGACTGAGGGCAAGAACAGAAAAATTCAAGTCCAGTTTTTATCCATATTGTTTATCTGAATGGAACAAGCTTGAGCCTGAATTGAGACTTGCACCCTCAGTTACCGTTTTCAAGAAAAAGCTCCTATCAAAAATCCGCCCCCCTGCAAAATCTGTTTTTTGAATTTACGATCCAATGGGTTTGTCCCTTCTTACTCAACTTAGGGTTGGTCTCAGTAAGCTAAATTTTCACAAATTCAAGCATAATTTCAGGGATACCATAAACCCAATGTGCCCAACAAATGATGGTGTTGAGGATACAGAACACTTTTTGTTGCTCTGCCCGTCTTTTGATGATCAACGAAGAGATCTTCTCGCTGGAATTGAAGAATTATTACGACCTTTTGTGCAAATCGCTAACCTTTCAAATGATGCTTTGACACAGCTCTTGCTATATGGCGATAAAGACCTTTCTTATGAAATGAACAGTGACATTCTTAGATTGACTATACGTTTCATTCGTGAAACTGGTCGGTTTGATTGAGATCTTATTGAGGCTTCAGCTGTGTACAAAGCAACCACCAAGTCCCTTTGCGTAAATGTTCTTGTTACTTCCCTTGTAAATTCTGTTTCATATTAGATGTCAGATCCCTTAGTCATCTAAAACCATGACGAGCTTCCGCTCGCGACTTTTCCATATTTTCTCATCCGAACCCTGATCCAACATTTAATATGAGACAGAACCCTAGTAGTGTATCCTGTAGTCTTAGCTTAATGTTGTGTGTCTCTATGTTTTTGGCCTTGGGGTAGTCGTTGTTTTTTCCGCTCCCCTTGGTATCGTCTCTGTGGTGTCGTCTAGTAGTTTTGGATAGGTATAGTAGAACGTATAAATTGTTTGTAAATTATTTTATATGAATATAAAAAAAAAAAAAATTTCCATTGCCCATGAAAATGGCAACAAACAATGGCCAACCATGAGATGACACGTGCAAGGAAAGCTGGATGAAACAGACCCTTTAAGGATGATTTCCAGTCGACGGTACTGTCAGAGCCAGCAGAAATTTTATTCTTTACGAGAGAAATGTCGCTCTGCAGTTGAAAAGAAATTTACGGCTACGCCACCTTTTACTGTATAAATTCCGCTCACTCGGAAAATACCACTTAGGGAAGATAAGCCTTTGGAAAGCCAATGTTGTCTACTTTGTTCTGCAAAGTATCCACCCCAAAGGCCGATGGTTACCGCAGAGTCTTTATAGGGACTGTTCAACCAGCACATAGCATCTCTTTACTGCTTTCATTTTCATGGCCCATGAAAATGGTGATTACGTAACAACCAGCCCAAAAAAGAGATGGTATCCGTTTAGCATGCTGGTTAAAACGGACCTTCTAATGAATTCACTGGTACCTTTGTTACTCTTTGAATCATTTGGATATCTTTCAATGATTGCAAATCAAGTCTAGTAACTCTGGCAACAAACATTCGAAACAACATCGTGTAGAATAACAAATTGTCATCAACGAAGCATTGCCTGAAAGCAACAAAAACAATTATAATTTGCATGGTCATAAAAGAACTCTTTGGAGAGGAATAACACAATGATCAATTTTATAAATACATATACCGGGTGAGTCAGAAAAATTATACGCGTTTGTCGAGCTGTGGGATAAAACGTATGCGGTCAAGTTTCAAAACTAAAATGTTAATCTATCAGTCAAAGGCAAATTTAGGTGTGAAAATTTTGTTTCGTAATATCACTCGTCTTATAGACCCAGAAATTGGGAAAATTATGGAAAGGGGATTGCATGGGACCAAAACTAAACGTTTCTCTCTGTACATGCTTTTAAGCCTGGAGAGCTACAATGAATTCATCTATTTTCAAACCTACCAGTCTTGAATATTTGTCAGTGATGGTGTGTTAGTGTTTTCTGTATTCTGCTGACCAATGTAACGCCAGGGTTGTATGTAGCTGAGCCAAGTCTCGAGCACCTAAAATTCAATTGAGTAAGTTAGAAGTAACTTGGAATAGAAAACAATGAGAAAACTTAGAAATCTTTGCTTGTAAACAGGTATACAGTAAATAGGAAACACTACCCCTCCCCCTTCCAGTAATGACACCACTGTACATTGGGAATACAGCGAGAAAAATGTGAAAATCATGCATTTTCAGCGGGGATTACAATTATCATGATGGCGAAAGAAAAAATTTCCGCAATCATCTCTGATGGATCATGTATAATTTTCGACGAGAAAAACCAAATTGCGACGGACAGTAGCAGAAAGAAGGCGGGGAAAATCTTTAAACTCAAACTCAGGAGGGAAAAAGTTTCTTGGCGGGTGATCCTTTTTACTTTAGCTGGGCATCGTTTCAGCGGGGTCGTTACTGGGAGATTTGGCAACAACGATAAATCTAAGACATCATTTGCAGTCTGCCTTCTAAGATATGCAGTCAGGAAAATACAAGAATTTTTCGGCTAAATTCCTTTCAGAATCATTCAATTAGTAATGAGTTATAGGCTTCAAAATGCTGAAGTTCTGTGAACATGAAAACCAGAAGCCGACCAGTTCATGTCTTACCATTTTAAAGGTTGGATCAAGAGGCCAATGTGAGAAACAGTTCTTCAAAAAAAGATATAACTTCTTCTGGATGATCGAAGGTAGAATTGCCCTAGGAGTCAAGAAAATTTCATGAGTCACTGTATCTGCCAAAAAAGGCTGTATCAAACATAAGAATACATTATTCATCAAACCAATGACAGCCGACAAGAGGCTTGGTCTGTCCAGTAACTGACACACAAAATGTGGCTCTAACCATGCTAAGTTCATACAACAGAAAACAGCTAAACGAACATATATGTAAGAATGCGCTGTTATGATCTTGTTTCCACGAAGAGGGAAACAGAGACGCGAGAAAAATGTTGCAACCTAACTGCAGCCCCCCCCCCACCCTTGATTAACCTTCGAAAAAAGAGATTACCTCTTAAATTCTTGCTTTTGACCCTCTGCTGTTGCACTAGGATAATTCGTTGTGTCCTCATTTTCAGGCGACCGTCCACAATTCAGAAAATGGTGCATGTGCTTGACGAAAATGCGAATTAGTAGTGTCTGATCAACACTTGGTAACTGATATTCCTACAAAAAAATTTGTGGTATGCGGTCAGTATAAAATTCCCTACCAATGAAGGGCTAATGACACGTTAGTCTTCTACGCTCTAAGATTTAGGCTATATGTACAATATCTAACATAAAATGTACCACTGAAGAGGGCCTAACTACTAAAAGAAAACCGGCATCGATTGGTCTGAAGATGCCCTGGTGGGCGAAACTAGTCAGCACTGGAAGAAACAAAGAAAAAGCGCAAAAGATCAAATTGATGCCTGCTTTCGTTGAGTAGTTAGGCCTTCTGCAAATGTATGTTATATACTATATTTAACAAAGTTAAGATCTTTTATATGCGTATAAATTTCACGTAGCATAACACAAACAGATCAATTCTGACTGGCTGTGAGTGACAGTATACTGTGAGGTGAAACCTTAACGTCAAGCTAAGCGTTAAAGGCAGTGTGTCCATATATAAACAAGTTGCATGCACGAACCATGAAACTGCTGACACGATGCTGACATGCATGTAACTGTTAAAGGATTTGATTGGTTAAGAGCCGGCTGTTTTAAACTGATCACGTGAAAATAAGAGCCTCATTGTCAAAACCATACGAGCAATGGCGGAATGGCGGCAACGCAAGCTTCGACCAAGCGAAGGTCTTTGATGCTTGGCAATGACACTGACGATACACAGTTTTAAAAACATTTTATAGCAGGAGGGATGAACAGAGAATGGAAAGCAGTGTCAAGCTAACGAAGCTATTCCCAATGACGGACAGAACCCACAGAAAGGCGGACAGAACCCACAGAAGTGGTTGACTCAAGGTGTGTGGCGATTCGAAAACAAAGGCACGGCCTAAGCCTAAACAACTGGTCACATGAAAACGCGACAAAAGATCACATGTTTCCGAGATAACCCCCTCGAAGCCTTCTACTTACATGGACACACTGCCTTTAAGAGTAATGATAACGAATTTTTAAAACAGGAATAACCTATCAGTATTATAAGCATACTGTTATCATTAGGGTCCTGTGCTTAAAGAAAATAAATACACAAAGTAAATGGGGTAAAATTAAGCTAAGTATCTTTTTAAATACATTTAAATAAAATCATTTACATGTGTTCTGAATGAAACCCTAGAGTCCAGCTGTCTTGCTAAGATAAGAACTTTGTTGTAAACATTTGCCGCAGTCGCACAAAAACTTTAACGAACAAATTGTTCTCATCATTGGAACCTTTACAGTTAAATTTTCACTTCTTGTATATTGACCATATCCCTTTCTTTCATAGTAATTTTTGAATGGGTCACAAACATTGTCTTAGAGGCAATGAAATACAAGGGTTCCTTCGAGCCCTATTCTCCTCCAGTCTGTAACTCGAAAATCCCGTTGCTATGGTAGCAAAATTTGTCAATCCCGTATTAGATGTCAGGTGTGAACAACATCAACTGCATCGAACTGATTTGCAATATAAATTTTGCGTTATCGCGAATCTCACTTGGACAGACTTCAATTATTCAGTGCATTCAAGAAAATCTCAAATGTGCAACATTAAACAAGGTAACTTGACTGATTGCACGAGGCATGCAGGTTAAAAGTGATTGAAGTAAGCATATAACCTGTGAATTTGTTGTCCGTATTGTATTCGTTTCTTCGTTATTAGTCAGCCATAGATCACTGAGAATCTAAAAAAATATATTAATGCACTTTGCGTTATCTTACTATGAACTTATATCTTCAACAATTTTGTCAGATTCTTCATATTTTGGATGTCCACTTGTGACAGATCGGTGATTTATAGACAATATCAGCTAACGTTTGTTTACACCAATTGTTTACACCAGGTCATATGATTCATCTCAAGGCGGATTTCCATTCAGGGATTTTTGTCGCGCGCGTGACAGTTAGCTATCGACTTTTAGCGATCGCACAACCTCCTTTCAATTCCGATAAGTAGTGCGGAAGCATCTCCGAGCTCTCCAAATTCAAATATTAACATGATCAAAGATGGCTGCTATTAATATAAGGTTAAAGCTGTTGCTACTCCTACGAAGGAGAGGATGACAATGAGAAGAATAATAGGAACCAGGGTGAATGGGCGAATGCTCACGTCGTCTGGACAAACTTTACCTGCTGGGTCTGTTACAACGTTGGCGATCGATCGCAATAGTAGGATGAACTTCTAATTTTTTGTGCGATCGCGCGCTCTGATCGTGCTACTAAATTACGCAAAGTACGCATGCCCAGACTGCAAATCGATCGCAAATTATCGCGCGCGCAACAAAATCCACTGAATGGAAATCCGCCTTAACAAAGTCTAACAACCATTCAAACTTTTCTGCTCTTTATTGATCGTTTTGGTTTTTGTCACTCGTCTTTTTCGCTCGTTCTGATTTTACGGCTGAAGGGTTTCCATTGTCCGAAATGCTCCATCCTGTTCGTTGTTGTTCGATTTTGGTTTAATACGTACAGTAAAACCGAAGCGAGCAGCAAAGAGACAAGAACTTCTAATGGGCATCAAATTCAACAAATTTATGTGTCAATTTTAAAGCAAACAGGCAACTAAATTGTACAACAACAGCATCTTCAAATGGTATACCTGCACAAACGTCTCCGATTTCCAAGTTGAACGACGCATACTTCCAAGAGCATTGCTTGCAATGATTGTTTTCATACCAATGTTGACTGAATGCAAAGAATGAATATTTGTTGATTGTGGATGGAAGCTGCCAGTTGGCGTCAAAGTCATCGGCCTAAAACAAGATATTTCAAGTTGTCAGATCAATTAAATTTCCGCTACTATCTCATTTTAATACACAGCGTTCTTGGTTAAAAGTTAACTTTCCCTGCACAAACGAAACAGTAATAGCTTTCATCGAACGAGGCCCTTTGAGAAATCTATCTCGCATAATGAATGACAAGCTATTTCTTAAAACGCTCTTCTTTAAATGACTTTTCGTTTCAAGGACTTTGATTTTAGATGTATCTAAGTAGTTTCAATAAACTTCTTCCAAATGAGGCAGAGTTGAAGATATCTGCTGCAAAAATAACCTTAAATTCTCGTTCGAATTTTCTGAATCTTTCAGTTTAAAAAGGAATTGTTTATTACAAAGAGCATTCAGCAAACTTTCTTTAACAAGCAGAATTAAAATGAAAATGCAGAATGTAGAAATGCAGAAAAAGCAGAATTAAAATGAAATGATTAAGCTGCATGAAAAGGAAACTATCAATCAAACATACAGTATCACTTAACTTCCTTTATCACAAAATTACGAAAATTAGAGAAACATTTCAACAAAGCAATATTTTCACGCACCTTTGACTTGAACCATGCCACGAAAAGAAAGAACTTCCAGACGAAGGAAGAGGATTGCTTTGAGATGTTGATTGAGTTGATGGCGAGGCATCCAGTGGCAGAAAGAATGCTAGGTATTCTTCAAACAATGAGACATAGACAACTTCTGAGTACTTGTTCCAGTCTATTTGTTCCTGTGAATCAATGAAAAATGATCATGAATTCTTAAACCCCATCTCTATGGAAGGCCGTTTGCATAAAAATGACATTAATAAGGTTTATGTCACAAATCTAAGTCTATGCAACTTCTTTTGCATGTAAATTGGGATAACGTATATAAACTCTACCGATGTACCAAAAAGATGTATTATCGTTTGAATGTTAATATATCCAAAACCAATGAACCGATTTTCAAAACTTTGTTCTACCTAATTGCCAAAAGGTTGAATTGCATTTGTAGATGTTGGTTGTGGTTTTATGACAACTTTTTCATGTCCAAAAGAAGATCGATAAACCTGCTCAAATTCAAGCCTTAGATGGAAACAGAGCTTTCCTCTGAAAATTAACACTGGCCACAGCAAATCATCACATAATATCTCCAAGTGAAAAACAAAATAGAAAAAGTGCACAAATTTGAAAGAGCCTACCAATGAAATCTTTCTTTTGATCAGTTAAAAAGGCTCCAAGATTAAACGAGTTCTTTTTGTTAACAGTGAATGATTTGTACAGATTGTTTGATAGAATATGGGGGGGGGGGATATGAAATACTTACTTTTCTTGCTTTGGGTTGTGATACATAGTTGAAAAACATGAATAAATAGTATTCAAGGGCATCTATACAGTTATCAAGGATAAATCTATAAATGTACTATCTATAATCTTCACACTAAATATAGAAAAATATACAAAAAGAGGAAGATGACATATAAGTTTTCTACTAAGGCTACGTTTCCATTACTCCGTTTTCAAATGTATCCGTTTTCATATCACTCCGTTTTCGGATGATCTTAAACCATTTCCATTACTCCGTTTTCGCCAAGAGCGCCTGGCACGAAAAAGGGGGTGTTTCCATTACTCCGTTTTCGTTCGTTTTCATTTCCTTTGCTCGCACTCGTTTTGAAACCGAGGATGTTTTAGCGTTTTCGAATGACTCCGTTTTCGGTGTTTCCATTGAAAACGATGCGTTTTCAGATGTCTCCGTTTTCAAATCACTCCACTTTGAACAGCGTTTTCAAATGTCTCCGTTTTCAATCGTTTTCAATGGAAACACCAAGCCAAAAACGGAGACATTCCACTCCGTTTTCAAAACGGAGTAATGGAAACGGGGCCTAAGATCATTCATCATCTCTCCCAACCATGTATCTTATAAACCATGTTTTATACCAAAAACAATTACAGTACCTTTCTATTTTCTTTTCATATACATATGTTTTTTTGTTGTACCAGGACCTCTGAGGGGACCATTATGGAAATAAAGTCAGCTTGACCCTTTAATGCTATCCCTAATACTGTAATTAGTGGTGTTTCCCTTCAATTTTATATTATAAAATACTTCCATTGCGACAGAGAATACATACATACACACATTCTGCTCTAAGGTATAAAAATCATAACATTGTCAGTATGTAGCAAGTAAATTGAGTTTGAGTCTCATTTGTTTGCTTAGCTTTATCTCTTCCATTACTTCCATCCACTAATTTGAATTTATCCTTGACTTTAAACTGATACTATTGCTAATCATTGAGTTGATTCCTTTTTTAAAAGGATACTGAGTTTTGGAGATGATAATGCTTGAGTACCAGAAACTAATCCAGATCTTTGTTGATAGAGAGCTGTAAGACTGTGTGATCCTGCCAGATACCTCTAAAAATAAAATCTAGAAAGTTTGAAAATTTGAGATTTGAAGTTATACATATACATGTATATATGTTAGAGACATTATATACATAAATGGAACGGTGAATTACAGAATCAGCATTTTACAGAAGACTTATCTTCAAAATCAGCTGTTGCCTTGAAGTCATCTCTTCATTGACCAAGGCAGTCTTGGTTCTACTCATACTTTTTCCATAAAACAGAGCCTTCTTTCTAAATTTGTTGATAAAACAGGCCTCATTTAATCCTTGCTATACCCAGCAACTCAAGTTAAGATAACAAATGAAAAATGTGCCATTCAGGAGAGAATCTGAATTTCTCTCTCAAAATTTGCTTTGGTTTACGGGTTCCCAGGATTTGTACTGGTCTTCACACTACACAAGCATCAGTGTCTAGGTGCTCAAAATATACTGCATAAACTCATGAAGGGTGCACAGATGCATTTTCTGGAAATAAGTTCAAATGAGCTCTTTTCATCATTTTGCAAAAATTCAGACAGGTCACAAATTTTACCCATTATCTTAACCCCTTCTTCCCTCTAACTTGTATTTTCTTTGAGATGACACACCAAGCACATACCTGCAGAAGAGTGGGTGGAATGTCAAAAACTGCATTTTCACTCTCTAACTTGTCAATTAACTTGAAAATACTGCCATATGGATGCAAGAAATTATAGACTCGCTTGAAGAGAATGTCATCACTGTGGGACTTTCCATCAAGACTGCTTAGCCTCCAACCAGCGTATTCACCATAACCAAATATTTCTGCAACCAATTCAGTGAAGAAATTTGCAAGTTCCTGAAAGAAAAGTACACTACAAACATTTCTATTCTGTATGTAGAAGATTGAAGAACAGATAATATGGCATGTCTTATTCAAAACAGCTTTTCTTGCATAAATGCCTAGGGCTTGGCAACTTTGATAGCAAATGCTTGGGGGCCAGGCATTGAAAAAGTACACATATCCAGGCTTTAAAGAGAGGAGGCTGGCAACATGAATTGCATCCTTTTCTCTATATCCAAAGTGAATAAAAGCATCGTGTTTTTCCCAAATAATGATGCTTACCGAATTGGCAGGAAATTCCTTGATGATTTCATCCAGAATTTCAAACTTGATTTTTGTGTCAGTTGCATTCTGAGCTTTGGTGATATAACTCTTTATGTCACATGATGGAATTGTCCTCTGTAAAAGATGAAATAAATTACTTGCTACCGTAGTTTGGGGAATGCACTCAAAAAATCAATCTACCCTGTCTTTAATGAGAGAAAAAGTGAAAACATCGAAAAATGGTGTTGCAGAAAAAAAACATAATGTTTTTGGCTCCTAAGGTTAGTTTTAGAACAAAACAACATACACAGTCATATATAAACTTCTGATGTACGTGTAAGTTGGATTTTACCAACTAAAATATTAGTCAGATTTTGTCTGACTATCTGCAATGGTTAAGGATTCAGGAATCAAAGCTCCAAAACAATAGAGATCATTGAACTACATCACTTATACAATACCTTATAGCAATCTACCTTTTTAAGAAGAAATGTAAAATGATCAAAGCTGATGGACATGGGGCTAATGTTCTCTAAATCTTATTAGTGCAAGTCTGATCTTTTTGCAATTTTGACCTAAACACGTTGCCACACACTAGTCTGCAAAGTTTACTTTACCAATAACTATATGCAAGCTTTAAAGCATTTAAACCAGTCCATAAATAAAATGAATAATTTCTTAGACTTTGTTGGAACCGTTAGGCCTGGTCCCATAATATAATTGGAATGAAGTACCGTTTGGCCTTCTTTGGCCCTTTACCTGAACGGGCGAGTATGGGTTCGGACTTTGCTGAACTGATGAATGTTTATGAATAAAAGATTTATTTCGATCTGTTTGAAGCATCATGTATTGAACTTGATAGTCGTGTTGTTCTCTGCCAGTCTCTCTTTTCCAATTGCGCCCTTGCTGGACTGGACCTTTGTGCTTGATCTTCACCAAATTAATTTCACGTTTCGCGCCTTGTTCTCTTTGCCTCTTCATGATAACGAGTTCATAATGGCGCACCATTAAATTAAGGACGGGGGTAAATGCACCACATTTTAGTGGTTTATAAGAAACATGAATGACCAACACTTTAAGAAACTCTAGTACTTTGTTAGAGAAGTAGTAACAAACTTTCAAAACTTAAATTCAAGATTATCAGGGAAAATAAGTCATTGAACTCTCATTCTTGAGAAATACCAACCAGTCGTCGTTATTTTACAATTTTTTTGATGTTTTCGCGATTAACATACCAAGAAACATATTTGTTGAGTGTAAGAGACTGCATGATAATTCATGCATTCAATGAATAAGAATGCAAGTTGGTCATAAAAACACGCAGAAAGTGCAAATACTAAAGTTGCGAGTTGAAACTCAAAAGTGGGAGTTGAAACCAAAACTACGAATTGCCTGTTTTATATTGATTCAACTTTTATGTACTGAAAGATATTTAACAGTTGTTTTCCTATTTTGACTGCACAGACATTATTTTCAGAGTATTATGTTTTTGACGATGTTGAGAACGTTACCATGAATGTTTAGATTTTCTAATTTATGAAAAAGACCTTCCTGCAGTAGCGTAGCCAGGGGGGGCAAGAGGGGGCGGCCGCCCCTCCAATCATCGCCAGAGATGAGTTTTGTAATTCTCCCAAATCCGTTGAGAAACTGAAGGGGGGGGGGGGTTAGGCTGCATTTTTCTCCAACAATTGTGGCAGCGTGGTTTGTCAATGCTATAAAAGAAATAGGAATGAAATTCTTGCCCTAATAAGTGACATCTTGGTGCGATTTAGCCAACGAAAGAATCAAAAATTTTCTGCTCGCTTCGCTCGCACGTGCATACTTGCAGAAGCGCCGGCAAGGGGGGGCAAGGGGGGGCGGTTGCCCCCCCAATGTTGAAAAAGATGGCCCTCGCAATTCTTCCGAATTCGATGAGAAAAATTGGGGGGGGGGGGGGTAAGCTCATATTTTCAGATGTGAAAAAATCACAAACATTAAATATTTCATGTGACAATTGGCTGTCGCACGGTCTTTTTTATATCACCGGATCGCTATTCAGAATTCCTGAATCAAAGAACACCGCTTTCAATTGCAAACATGAGAGAGAGTCAAAGCGTTTTCCAAGTCATCATTTGTCCGATCCCTCAAGACAAGGACAGTCAGCCCCTCTGACAATATGAAACAACATGGGATGTTTTAATGACATACTTTCATATTGATGCATGTTTTCTATACAAAATATTTCCATCAAAACATGTCAAAACACCTGGTCTCAGCAACGGAAGTGTCAAGCACTTGCCATCTATCCATGCGTCTGTGTCGAATCTTGGAAGTAAGTCATTTATCGTTGTGGACCGACGTATGCAGAATATTTATCGAGAGAAGAAGGCAAAAAATCATTTGACTATTGACATTGCTATGGACATTGACCCACCACCAGAAGATCTTCGTGGATACGATTACGATCCTCAGACGCCGTTGCCAGTCAGTCGGGACGCAAGAGAACATGTCATAGCAAAAGGACCCTGTCAGCCAAAAGATTGTGAGTTTCCGAAGGACAAGAATGGGAGAAAATTTCTGTTAAACTGGTACCAAAAATTCAAGTGGTTGGAATATTCAAAGAAAACAGACAAGGCATTCTGCTTTTACTGTAGAACCTTTAACCGTCACGTAAGAAATAAGAAACCATCGCACCAATAATCAAGCTTTTTATATCCGAGGAGCATCTTGCTCATTCGAAAAAGCGTAGGAGATTTTTTCAGAACAAAAGGATATTTATGGACATTTGATGGATTTCACTTGAAAACGGATGGATTTTTGCCAAAGGTGCATGAGAATTTTTGAGAGTGAAATGCCCCTCTATTTTGATACTGACACATATGATAGATAAGATAATCGATAATCGATAATCCCAACACAAGAAGGACAAAGCATGAAGGAACACGACTGTCTCGGTCGATCTTGGTAGTACTTCCACCCATCTATTTGTGTCTTTAAGAATTCTACGTTTGCCTCCGTTTTGAGCGCTTCTGGGACAAGTCAACTGAGACGTGCGACCAGTTGAAGATTAGAATGCCTGGTGAGAACAGAAGAAGGAAGTTACCAAAGAGGATAGATGACCGACCCGAGACGGCAGTCCAATTATCTCACAAAGATCAACTGAGAGTCAGCTTCTTCTACTCGGTAAGTATGAATTAAGTTTCTTTCATTTTTTTTACATGCCTGAGATTCAATAACAATTTACCATTGCATTCAAACAAATTCAGTTTTGCAGACTTACCATTTTAGCCCTGCCCAGCATAAGCTGACATCTGCTATAAATTAACACAGTAAAATAAAGGCAAATTTTAGCATCAACAAGGATCTCATTTCTTTGTTGCGTTTGGCTGCAAAAATCATGGGACGGAGGTAAGTAGTTGGAGAAGAGAAGTAAGAGGAAGAATTTTTACTCTTTCTTATCAAAAGCTCAGTTTTGACGATAGCTTCTTCAATTTAAGTAAGCCCAACTTTTTGTCCCACTCGAACCTCACCAAGCTTTTCTCTCTTTTAGATACTTGACCTGATGACCAATGCCATTGAAACGAGGTATGGCAAGGAGAACAGAGCAGTTTTGAGAGGATTTGGATACCTACATCCATCCAGAATTTCTCAGCAACATGCTTCCAAGCATGTCAAAGTTGCAGCTGACTGGTACGAAGCTGATATCGACAATGAACGTCTGGAAAGAGAGCTGCAGCTGATTCGTACATCGCTACTTGTTTCAGAAATAATCGAAAAAGCAGAGGCAGAAAAAAGAAGACCGTCTTTGCATGATCTACATCGTGCCCTCCTTAGGGAGCCTGAATGTTTTCCATCCATTGGAAAATTGTGCAAACTGGCATTAACATTGCCCCTAACATCTGCATCCGCCGAGCGATCTTTCTCAAAGCTAAAGATCATAAAGAACAGACTTAGATCTACTATGGGACAGGACAGATTGAATTCCTTAATGCTGATGTCTGTTGAATCAGACATTACAACGTCTTTGGACATTGAAGACCTCGTAAAACGGTTTAGTGACAATGCTCCCAGGAGATGGGACTTGTACTAATAAGTTCGTTACCAATATCGATGAACATCATTGAAGTTTTTCAAATTGTTTATGATACTGTAAAAGTTCCTTTTTAAGTCAGCAGCTTGGCACTGCGGGTGTAAATTTTCCGAAAAATCTCCTCTATGAAATTTCATTTTTTCCCGGGAATTTTTTAACCTCAAATAAAAGATCATGGTGGTGCCATTGCTTCAGATTTCTGGCTCCGGCAGAACTTTAGAGCTCTTCAACTATTCTATGTTTGAGTGGTGTATTAGAGGTCACAAGAATTTCTGGGGATCGGAATGTCGTCGTTCTACCGGTAGGACATGATTTTCTAATTGTGGCACAATAATTGTGTTACTTCAGTAGATTCATTTACCTTGATGCCAACCTATAAAAGGGCGTTTGTCGCATTTATAGCCAAAGTAGAGGGCGTGGCCCAAGAAAAATTTTTTCGGGCTCCGCCCTAGACCCCGCCATTTTCCGCCCCCCCAATAAAAAATCCTGGCGGCGCCACTGCATACTTGCGTCATCACTGTATCATCTTGGGATCATCTTTGTACCGCCTGGCCTGCTATTATGTCCAGGCAAGGCATACAGCTTCATTAGTTTCTTTGAGACCGACCTGGACCGACCTACGCATCACTTTAACTTGGTATGTGTTTTGCACAGAACATACAATACAATTAATCACATCTTTCGAATTTTTCTCGCTTCGTTTCGCACTTCTATCAAGAATTCCTCCTTCCATGTGTATATATGCTGCCATTTGCCTTCTTGAACGATTTCTGCATTTTCCTATGTATCCAGCATTACAAGAATTTATTAATCCAACTAAAACCTTCCTTAACTTTAATCGACAGTGCATCTCTTCTACAGTGATGTGACATTTCAACCATCCAGTGAAATTCTGTGTGCTTCTCAAAAATTTTCGGCTCGCTTCGCTCGCATTTTCTTCATGCTCCGTATACTTAATAGATCACTCCAGGGCCCGAGCTGGCTCTCGACGGCCCTGTCCATAAGCATCGTTGCGCTTTCTAGAGTTTTATCAGTGTTTCAAAACAATTCAAAGTTCAGACTTTCTAAGTTGTTGCCTTTTTACTTGTTTTGCCTCAGGCACCCATGGTACTAAATTGCGAAATTTTGGCGAGAATTCAGAGATGACTGAAAGAAAAAAGAAAAGCTTTCGTCCCTTCCATTATAAGAGCGGCACCGAAAGTTTTGTCTGCTTTTTAGTTAGGGTGCATTCTTGGTTTTCCAGTGGCGTACCTGAGAGGAATTCCGGATCCGAGGAAATTTTGGACGATGTTGGCAGAGGCATTCTAAGCCAGAGTAGAATGCATGTCATCAAAACTTTTCCTGGTGACATGACCCTGGACCCATCCATTTCAATGTCCCCACTTATCTTAGCCTGTAA
Organism: Aurelia sp. 3 sensu Dawson et al. (2005); assembly: GCA_964020215.1. Taxonomy (NCBI): domain Eukaryota; kingdom Metazoa; phylum Cnidaria; class Scyphozoa; order Semaeostomeae; family Ulmaridae; genus Aurelia; species Aurelia sp. 3 sensu Dawson et al. (2005). Next base: position 18,774,457 of record OZ026584.1, read on the forward strand.
ATGCCTGTCGTCAGCCGCCTTATTTGCTACTACTCTGGAAAAATCTCATCAAAAGATGATTTGAGGAACCTGTACACTGAACAACAGTTTCTTTAGCATCATTTTCCTGCAAAAGATTCTGTAGACTGACTAGCTAGGAGAGACAGTTCCTTGAATATCAAGATTGAACGACCAGCACCAAATCATTTTGAAGTAAAGCTGAAAAGATTAATTTCGTATTTTGTACTTGACATGTTGGACCATTTGTAACTGAATAAGAATTCTTCTTTTGCTTTCTTAGAGTAAGTTGCAATAATGAGGATAATTTCTTGATGAAAATTTAACATAACATCCTGCCTTTTGTGTTCAATGTAATCATGTTTATGATGCAGAATATGGCTGAAAAGGGCGTTTCCCTCGTTTTCCGAGCGTCTGAAGGGCGTGGCCCCAACAAATTTTCCCGGGGGCAAGCCCCCGGACCCCGTATTTTCTCGCTATGATCGCGCTCTGCCCCCCCAAAGGCAGGGACCTGGCAACGCCACTGCCTTCCTGCTAGATAGAGTCGAAAGCTTTCCTTCAGTCAACAAAGTAAGCACAGTTTTTCTTTGTTGTTGTTATAGACATGTTTGCAAATTAGGGTTTTCAGGGTGAAGAGGTGGTCAGGTGTTCTGTGTTTATTGATAAACCCAATCTGGGCAGGATTTATGATATCATGTGCTTTAAGAGACTTGTTAGTCTGTCATTAAGTAGGGTGCAAAATAGCTTTGACACAGATTAGTCTATAATCTGGGTCCATTTTGTTTCATAACTTGTGAATAGGTGTTATGATACTTTTGCATCAATTTTCAGGTACGCTCTACTTATGTAAAATTTAGCTTAGGATACTCACTTTGTGTAAGTCCAGAATAACTTCGATTTTAAAACTTTGCTCACTTTCTGTGCGTCACCACAAGGGTCCTTTGATTGCAATGATTATTTTGATGTGCACTACCCCCGGTTTGTGATTAGACCTGTCAGTATGTATGGCTTGCGCAGGTGTGGTGCGCCGATTCAATGAAGACAACGAAGGCCGAAGAATCCGCGATGGCCGAATACTAAAATACGCAAAACTCCACAGCTTTTGACCGGGAAATACAGCGTCAGCAGAGCTCTTCATCCTTGGTACTGTAAACTGAAGTGTGCAGTAGGAGTTGGAGAAAGCGGATTTGGGTAAATTTTTTGACGATGTATCAATGTTGATAATGTTTTTAGTGGATTTATGTCGGCATTTTTACCAAACATCAAACCCAATTTTAGAGTCCAAAGGTCATGCGCATGCTCTTTGAAACAAAGAAATGAACAAAATACGAGAATTTTGAAAAGGGAAAATGCCGCGAAAATGTAAAGAAATGGAAAGTGTGAAGTTTCATGATTGACTATGATTGGTAAATATTATTTTTAATTTATGGAAAGTTATGTAAGATAAGGAATCAAGCTGACATCGGATCTTGCAAATCTTGTCCAGAAGTTGGGAAGGGAAAGTGAGTGATGTATCTGAAAGATTGTTAGGCCAATAATCATCTCTTCATTTATCCTGAACTATGGCAATTAGTCCATCATGTTGGAACTCAGATTAAAAATCTATGATATGTTGCTGGTAAGAGTGAAACTTTAGGTTTAGGCCCTACTAGTACTACTCTCTGAATGCAGCCAAAAACAACAAGTATTTGCTTTGCACACCTGCATGCTACTTGATTCATAATCATTGTGAGCACAGGAATGTAACATGCCTGCCAATAATAGGTTCCTATTTTCAGCCAAAAATTCTAGTAAATGATTGTACCCTTTGTGTCCTTCCAGACTGCTAACTATGTCGTGCACGTGGAAGATGTTCCACGCACAGTTCCAGGAAGAGCGATAGTTTATTGTTTAAAAACAATGGCCAGGCGTGCATCTTCCGCGCACACTATGCAAAGTTGTCAGCCTGGGTGTCCTTGTTCCGGCATATCATTATGTAGGACAGCTGGCCACCGTCCTGCTTAATCTCTCCATCATAGTGGCATCACATGTGTATCAATGCATTTCTCTTTCAGCTTTCAGGATATGCTTGCAATCAACTGAGGCCCATCATAATCAGTGGAAAACATGATGTCATTATCGTATTATGCAACAAAACCACTGAAATTTAAATTGGAAATAATTTTTTAGACAAGAGCATGGCAAGCCAAAATGAATGCAAACAAGAACTTAGTGTATGGCCAACCTACCACCAAAGGCAGTAGTCAACATAATGTTATGCAGCCAACATCCCCTCTTCATGGATATCCCCCTGGATCTTCTCCTTATGGCTATGGGGTTCCCACTGCTGTGAGGTCCAGTGGAGTTGCCACTAGTCATTGGAGAAGTCCAGGCTACACGTCTCAAGCAAATTGGGTTCCAGCTCAGACACAATCACCTTTTCACAACCAGCATCGTTTGCCAGAGAGTCAAAAGCTCAATCAGCAAAATAGTCCCCAGGTGCCTGTTACAAGCAACACTGTCCACTATCATGGTGATCATTTGCCCACTGCATCTGTAAGCTGTAGCGTAAATAGCCAGAAGCCAAGGTTTGGGCCGGATTGGGCCACACATTTGCAATCTCCTCATCCACCAAGGCCACCTCACAGTAATCAACCTGCTTCAGCCACAGTGTCTCATACAAGCACAGTTGTAAAGCAAGAACATAAGAGTGAAGATGAGGACTATACTGATCCTAATCTATTGAGACATAAAGTTTTGGAGTATTACATGCAGGCTATGGAACATGTCAGAGTGAATTATAGAGATAAGTTGCAAGAGTTATTCTTTCTTCAAAATGGTGGAAATCTGGTTGATTATCATGGTTGGAGGAAAAGACCAAATCCACAACTCGTTGCCTTTCTGAATGCAAGTAGACTTGATAATGAAATGAGTGTCTCTACTCCAACTGCAACCAACACTGTTTCGCCTTCAATACAAGCACATGCCGTGTTTGCTGGTCAGCATCATCCTTCACAGATGTATCCCACATCTCGGCATGTGAGTGGGGAGCACATTGAGAATAGGTTGCTGATTACCAATCAAGGGAAACCTGTGCAGAACATACAGGCAACTACTTCACCAGCTTATCCTCCTAATTATGGTTTTACAAATCAGTTAGGAAACTCTGTGTCCCATCAACAAAGCTCCCATGCAGCGTTGCCTGTAAATAATACCCAACAAAATCCGATACAACCCATGAGATATGACTCAGCTATAAATAAAGGGCCTGGGCATAAAGATGCCTCAATACCAAAGAGTTTGCCACCTAATGGTGCAGCGATTCCTCAGTCATTGTCTTCTATTTATGGCCCCGCATTAGGGACACAAGAGGATATTGCAATGCAGGCTCGTAAAGAGCAGGAAATATTACAGACAGTTGCTGAACTTAGAAAAGAAGGCTTATGGTCTGCAAGTAGACTTCCCAAAGTTCATGAACCTCCAAGAAAGAAAGCACATTGGGATTTCTTGCTTGAAGAAATGCAATGGCTAGCTACTGATTTTTCACAAGAGAGGAGATGGAAAAGAAACATGGCTAGAAAGGTTTGTGGCTTGTTCTTTTGTATATCCTACATTTCCAAGGTAAAACATTTGAAAAGTATGTAATTAATTTCATCAAATTTGGAACTGACCTTTTTCCAACAATTTTCAACCCAAAATAAAGCCTGCTAATCACGGTGCAACCAGAAGTCAACACAATGCAAAGTTTGATGCAATAACATGCACAAATTCATGCAATGCATTGCTAGGGGCCATGAACTCTCGTGAGATTTGAATCCACATTATACCAAGGCAAAGGATGTATTTTGAAATGATACATAGTTTGTGAAAAGGTCTATAATTTCAAAGAAGGGCTTGGTTTGCCAAAATAATCCACTAAAAGATTGCCAGGTAAGACAACGTACAACACATAAGTGGAAACATACTAAAGTGATGTGGACTTTTGTGCTGAAATCTAGTATTTGTATTGCTTATGATCATTGAATGGAGATTATGTAATCTTGAACATGCTCTAGTAGGAGGACACACAGTTAACGTCTTTCTAGGTTGACTATGATCATAGTTTTGATTTTTAGATTTCAAAGTCAGTCATGAAATATCACCAAGACAAGAGAATGAAAGAGCAAAGAGTCAAGAAAGAAGAGTCAGCGAGATTAAAAAGGATAGCAAGTAGCATAGCAAAAGAAATGAAAACCTTTTGGCAGTCTGTTGAAAAGGTAATTCTTAAGTATTTTAGCTATATACACTTAATTTCCTGAAACAGCAGCATTTTGCAGCATACAAGATAAAGTGAAGAGAAAAGTAACCTAACCCAGAAGCCATATTTCGCGCAGAAAGAAAAAGTTCATAGATACATGGAAGTCTAAAGATATCACCATTAACATTGCGAATGCCTCTAAACCTCAAATAAATTGCTAAGAGCTGTTATTGCTGTAGGCTGTCAACTTTGTATCAGTGTGATAAATTTAGGATTTTTTATTGTTAATGTTATAATTTACTGGGTTAATGTACATTGATAACATGGTGTGTGATCACAGCTAAGGCACAGCTGACATCTGTTGAGAAAGTTTTCAAACTATATTTCCTTCAAACAGACATGGTGCAGGAAGATGTCCTTACATACCCTTTTTTATCCAATGTAAAAATTTCCAATAACAAACTTTCTAAAACAGCACTTACAAACTACTATACGACTAACAAGAACGATGCCATGAGGAGCAGAAGACCATGACTACCCCATGGCCATAACATAGTGACAGGTAACTTAAATTTTCAATCAAATACTAATACAGCACAAAAGGCTATGAGCAAACACTTTCTACAGATAAATACAGGAATCCAGTTGACATTGGATGTTGGGCAATTGCCAAGTATAAGCATGACATGCCTTACATACTAATCTTGGTTTCTCTTATTGACAGGTTGCACAGTATAAACATCAATCAAGGCTAGAAGAAAAGAGAAAGAAAGCGCTTGATCTGCATTTGAACTTCATTGTTGATCAGACAGAGAAATATTCCTCATGGCTTGTAGATGGATTTAAAAATTCTGAAAAAGAGTCAACAGTTTCATCACCAAGATCAACAAGGATTGATACAGGTGATAAATTTCTAAACTAAATTTCTGTATCTTGGTGTTTTCTTTGCTCTGAATCTGTGTAAGATCATTTGAAATTATAGTTAATTACAAACATCTGGTAAAGCAGGTGAAATGATCATGTGAAGGCAATCTTTAGGGAATAAATGAGCTAATGATTTACTGATAAAGGAAATGTTCTTATCAACATATGATTTTGCTATGGGGAAAGAAGGCTCTGGTGTTGGAAAATGTCAGTTTGCAGGTAAGATATTCATGTATTAGAACTGGGAAAACCAAGAGCTACATGCAATATACTAAATGCTGTAGCATCAGTTATATGTTGAAAGATAGGCCAATATTCGATTTTTGGGAGTTACAGTTACTGTTTCAGCTACAATTTGGAATACTTTTCCGTAGATGATGGCTCAGAGGCATATGAGCATTCAGGCAATGAAAGTACAGATAATGAGGAGACGATAGATGAAGAGGAAAAAAGTCAGGTGAGTGTATTTAATTTTATTCTGTCCTTAAAAGTGGTCTAAGGTAATGTATTTTTTTGCAACAGCAGACCAAATAGATCTTCTCAAAATGTTCAAGTGAACTGTTTTTATGCTACTTGCAAAATATAAAAGAACAGTTTTGTGGAGAGCTTATTTTTCTGTTTACACTGGTTGAGGCGAGCAATCAGATCCTCTCCTTGCAGTATGGGGAACCTGAGTAAGAGGCACAACTTTTTCAAGAGCCTGGGTTTGCTGACATCTGCAAAGTGTTGGGGATTAAATAGTGGCTGGTCTCTTGTGGTAAACTTTGGAAATAAGAAGATATAACTCCATAAGGCATTTGTTTCAAATCATTCACACTGCGTTATCAACCAGTAAAAGACTAGCTCTAGATTTCTGAAGCTGTTTTTAATCAATTCTACATTTGGAGTTATGAAGCAAAAGCACTTTTAAGCCATGCAATTGATTATTAAATGGATCTTAAATTCGTTATATCTGTATAATCAAACTTTCTTAAATATATAATACAATTTTTTTGTACAGGATGGGGAAAAATATGCAGATGAAGTTGAAGCACTCCAGAAAGAAAGTGAAATGTCACTAGATGATATCTTGGATACTCTACCTCCGGAGATGATCAAGCATTTGTCATCTTTAGAACCCAAGGGATCAGCTGATGTAAATATTACAGATGAAGAGGATGCAAGGTTTATAAATTTATGTTATGGTTGTGTAGAGAATTCAAGGGTGGTAGCTATTTTGATACAAAAGTAGGGGCAAAATTCTTCAGTTCTATTGATGAAAACGTTGGACTTAGAAAGTTTAAGGTTCAAGAAGACAATATAAGGGGAAGAGAAGAAATTTGAAATACGAGCAAAATTTCTATTCATGGTTAAATATACTATATATATATATATAAATAATATTTTTGGTTACAGTGCTCATGATGATGATGTAGAGTTTGATGCAGTAAAGGAAGATGATGCTGATGATGAAGAAACTTTGGCAGAGCAAGAGAAACGAGAAAGAGGGAAAGTTGACCATAAAGAAGAAATCAATAGTTTAGCAAAAGAAAATGAAATGCCATTATCAGAGTTGTTGAAGTTATATGATATTGATCAATCTGAGATTGGAACTGGGCAGGAGGAAGATGACAGTAATATGGATGATGATGACGATGATGAGGAAGTCTCCACTGATCCAGGTATGCAAATTTTTGTGTTGCATATAAAGATTTTTTTAAATGCATAAAGTTTCTTTCCAGGAAACTCTGTAAAAATTTGGCTGGCACAGTGTGCAATAATTTGAAAGGGCATTGACAGTATCAACTATTATAAGAGTCCACTGTTACCTTGCTTTACACGTATTTGTTGCTGCAGTTCAAGTTTGTTCATTCAAAGGTTAATTAAGTTAAAAAACTAAGGCGACTTTTTTTAGAGCACAGAGCATTTTACTCATGGAAACAACCATGCATTAGTTAGCTTTGGGTTTGCTTGATTGGTATTCCAAACCTATCAAATTCTGAAAATAGTCAGCTTCACACAGACGGACACTTATTTCCTAATCTGTCACCAAAATCTTTGTGACGACAGGTTTCTCATTAACCATGGCGCAATAAACATTTAGCAATGAAAACAGGAATCTTTAAAGTCTGCCAAGATTTCGGTCTTTTAGGGCAGAAAGTTCAGAAGGCCTTCGAAACCTACCAGACCTTCCAGTTTTCAAGATTTCAGAGTCTAAAAGTCTACTGTTTTGTTAAACAAACCCTATGCAGGAAGTAACAATCAGTAACAGGATCTGACAAAGAACTAAAAGTTTGGATACAGATATGTATAACCAACCCTTTTTTTGATTCCCTGCAGTACATTAAGTATGTTTGTTTCATTACTTCTCCTTCTAGACATGAGTGAAGATGAGGGAACGCAAGGCCTACTAGAAGCTCCTGTTGCTGCGACAAAGAAAAAGGTAGGCTTTCCCGTGTCAACAACGTTTTTAAAGATAAGATATATTTTTATAATTGAAGAAAAAGTTATACAATTATTTCACAACAGAACTGAAGCTGCATTCACATGATATCAGATTCATTTCATATGAGATTCAGTCATTCAGTCCGATATGTAAACTTGCTCTGTTCACACGATATCGGATTGGTTTTCATGTTGTTTGCGGTCTGTTCACAAAGATTCGTTCAGCTTTGCAATGCGTGGCCTAAGCAACTTTTCTTCTGCCTTGTAGTAATATCCTTGTTTTTATAATTCTTTTACATATTGTTGAAGACAAAAACTCGAACACAACAAAAGCCTCTAGGTGGCAATTGTTTCTGAAAACAGTGCGCTTATCTTTGATTGACCTTCCAGAGCCAAAAGCGTATCAGATTCATGTGTTCACACGGGTGCAAAAATGATCCAATTCATGTTCATACCACCTTAGGAGCAGAGTGATTTGGCTCCACAAAAACGATACGTCACGTACCATATTGGTCCGTCACCATGTGAACATAATACCTGCCTGGTATGAAAAGTAATCCAATACGAAGTTCATTCATTTTCATTTTAAAGTATTTGTACAGGTATAAGTCTCCTATATATATGCTTTACAAACTGACCTGTAAAATGAAAATTTAAGGAAAAGAGACAAAACTAAGACCAAAAGAAACTCATATACCTATTTTACAATAGAATATGCTATGATAGCTAATTTACAATGAAATATGATAGAAACGAAATAGAAATAGAAATAAGCCGGTATCGTGTGAACGCAACCTGAATGTTATTCTGTTCGAAACTTGTAACAGCTTTCTCTGTTGTTATCATTGTTTTCCATTGGTTCTTTGGATTCTTATTGCAGGACTTTCTGTAAATTGTTTGTTTATTCCATCTCCATTCAGGATGAAGAATTAGATCCTGTTCCAGATTCCGTACTTAATGATGTTGCTGCAACTGCGGAAAGTTTGCAGCCAAAGGGATTTACTTTGTCCACCGCAGAGGTATGACCACTTGATTCACTTCTCTTTGATAGAGATGTTTGGTCGCTATTCTTGTCAGTCCAATCTGCATCTAATTCACAGCAGTTTCACTTTCTTTTCTCAGAGAAATCGATTTGTTTGATCGCTATTTTGCAGATGTAATCACTGTTCCAACTTCAAAGATTAAGGATTCTGGTTTGAGATATTGTTTTGGTAAACAGTCTCTGTCTAATCATTGTTTCAGAATTGACCATTGTTTTTATATAGACATTAAAGATGTTTAACAGAACCAACTTGCAAGATGTATAGAAAGGAATCAGTCAGCGATAAGATCTTTTCATGACTTTCCCATCTTACTTTTTCTTATGTTTTATTTTTGCTTTTATAACCCGGGTATATTTCGAACATTTTGTGGCCATTATCCAATGTTGCTGTCAAAGTTCATTGATGCTAACAATTTCAGGTGGCCAAGAGTGAGTGCTTAAGCTTTGTTCAATGAAATTTGCAACGTTGTTTATTTCGAGGAAGCTTCAAGCAACAAAGGGGCACGATAATAGAGTCCAGGAAAAAAGTTATGTCTCGCTCAGTTCCTTCTTCGGGCATTTGCACATAAAAAGTTCCAGGCCCCCGGGTTCCAAATATTATAGCTAAAAAAAGTTAGTTTAAAATTCTATGACCTGCTTCTTTAGAAGTGAATTTCTTGAAAGAAAGTTTTGGCTATTTCGCTATAATTCTACCGTGCGACTTTTCTGAGATCTCAATTATTTTCAGACATCGAGTGTTTTTCTTCTTTTTAAGATTCAAGAAAAATTTCCAAAAGCTTAAAGTCATCGTAACTTCTAAACTTTATGACGAAACATGAAATAGTTTCGAGTAAGTCGTAGTTTATGGATGCCTACAATACGGTATCAAGCAATAGTATTTCACTTTTCTGGTTTAGGATTTAGAAATTTGATGACGTCACATCTGCACATTGATTTGTTAAAGATATATATTCAAAATTTCTGAAAAGTCCAAGATGAGCAGCTAAAATCTCGTTTAAGCCATCCATTTACAAGAAGTAGGTCGTGGTAATTTTTATCCTCCTTTTTGCACCGATTTCAAGAATTAGAACCTATACTAGTCAGCGTAAGTGTGACCGATTCTCCTGAATACTTATAGGACCCAGCCTACCAGCCCAAATATTTCTTCACTGACAGGTAAAGACACAAATACCTTTTCTCCTGCATCACACATTACGAGAATACCAACATATTGGTCTTGACTGGTTAGTGACAATGTACGAGAAACAATTGAATGGAATCTTAGCTGATGAAATGGGTCTTGGGAAAACCATAGAAACAATAGCATTGTTAGCACACCTTGCTTGTGAAAAGGAAATATGGGGTCCTCATCTCATCGTCGTTCCAACCAGCGTTATGTTGAATTGGGAATATGAGTTCAAGAAATGGCTGCCAGGATTTAAGATTTTAACGTATTATGGAACACAGAAGGAGAGAAAGTTGAAACGACAGGTAACGAATTTCTTGAAGTTTATTTATAGAACCGTCGTCACTAGGAATTGTAGTTTTCGCTGAGTACGTAGTCGGAAAGTTGTTAGGCTAAGAGTAGAGACATGATCCAATAGGAAGAAAGGGTCGACACAACAAAAGCAATAGCTAGTAATTAATCATTTGAATCTTCTATTCAAAATATGCATGAAACGTATCTCAACAAAGGCAGCTTAGATTATATAACATTGTTTCTCTGTGCTATTTGACTTAATGATGGCCCTTCGGTCAACAGAGACTCATCACGTAACTCTGGAAAATCAGACCCTATTTAGGCCCAAACTCTGAGCTTCCTAGAGTACCAATCAACTAGAATTGTGAATTACTGTGCTGACAGAAAATATGATAGAGTTTTCGATTCGACTGAAAAAGTGATAACATTCGAAACGGTATTTGAGACCAGAGGCCATGATTCAAGATCTGAGGCCGCGATTCGGTCATAATTCGACTGACGAATGGAGAAAATAGAGGCAGCTTTTTCACTGTTTCATTACGAGTCCCTGTTGAGCAAGGTTTACCCAAGGAAACAAGGGACTCCTCGTCATAAGTTTAATTATCTTATCTTGGTTTAAGCATAGAACAGCCTGGCCATTATCCAATGTTGGTCATCACAGTTAATTGAGACTAACAATTTCAGGTGGCCGAGAGCAAAAGCGCAAATTTCTCACAAATGAAATGATTTTATGCTCATTTCAGTGAAATCTATCGCAATATTTCTGCTTGCCATCTTTAGACAAATGAATACATCGTGCTGTGATTCAGAAATCAGCTTCAACCGAGGAGTAAGGTCATTCCAAAATAGCGTGCAAGATTTTTGGACTTCGAAACCTCTCAAATTTTCCTAAGCGTTTTGAAATTCTTTCGAGATACAGAGTCTTCTCAGGATTTCAAGAACCTTCTGAGGTTTTCAAATCTTTTGGAGATTTTAAAAGACTTGAAAAATTTTTGAGATTTACAGAAAATTGTCAAACTATTTTTGTGAGAATTTGCATTATTTTTGGGGGGTCCTTCAGGAATTTCAGTGTTTTTAAAGACTTTTGGATTTTCTTTGGGTTTTCGAAGACTGAAGATTGTCAAAGATTTGTCGAGATGTTGGAATCTGTGAAGATCTTTGTAGGATTTTTGCGGAATTTTAGGAGATTTTTGAGTGATTTGACCACGTTTTTATTGACTGCATTATTTTATAGGGATGGTCAAAGCCAAATGCTTTCCATATCTGCATTACGTCATACAAATTGGTTCTTCAAGATCATCAAGCATTTCGACGAAGAAAATGGAAATACTTGATCCTTGACGAGGTAAATTCTTTCTTGCATTTTCAGCACTTGCGATATTCGAAATTTTTTTAATCTGCCTCAGCTGTAGAAAGTTTGGAACGACTTTTTGGATGGCTTGTAAACGTATAGAACAAAACCCCTTATCAGCATTTTCATTAATTGCTCAAAGATGAGTGATTTGACGAAATGTAATTTTCACTTTTAAGTTCGCCTGTAACTGATCGATAAACATTTAGGGGAACAATTACGAAACAGCGACTAAGTGACCGAACTTTGATTGATTCCAAGCCTTAAATATTCTCTAAAAAAGTATTCTCCACACAACGAATGTTCAAGATATGTAAAGTTGGTTTGATCCACTTGGTCTAAGAATCTAAACAACTTGATTTAAAACGTTGAGTTTTTTGTATATGTAGACATACTTTACTCCTCTGATATTTTAGGCCCAGAACATCAAGAATTTTAAATCACAAAGATGGCAAGCTTTACTGAATTTCAACAGTCAGAGAAGACTCCTCCTCACTGGTACACCACTTCAGAACAATCTGATGGAATTATGGTCATTAATGCATTTTTTAATGCCGCATCTGTTCTCATCTCATCAAGATTTCAAGGAATGGTTTTCAAATCCACTTACTGGAATGATCGAAGGTAGTCGAGAGTACAACGAGGGTATCGTCAAACGATTACACAAGGTAAGCTACATGGTTAACTTTGTCTACCTGATGCGCCAAAATAAACTATGTTGTTGGGGATATGAATAGGCTAAGTTGCAAGCCTAGAGGAATCTCCCAAAAAAGGCTCCAGATCGCATGCGTGGTAGCGATTTATGTCAATAACGTAATATGCAAATTAGCTTGACGGTTGAGAATAGGAGAAGAAAACAATAGCAAAGTTGCGCATGACAGTGTGAGCCCCAACGTTGATTCGCTGTCAACAAAGCTGAATCACTATCGGTCAAAACAATAGGGTCAGCAACAATATGCCCTTTTGACAGGCCACGATAAATCGTATACTGGGCCGATTTTAAAGATTTATGAGTTAATATTTAGCTAAGAACCTCAACTAGATGCTAGTATTTTTTGGATATTTTTTAGTCTTCTATTTCTGGAGCTATAAGCGAGTTTCTTAAAATTTTCAAAATTCCCAAATCACCATGAAAATGTTCTCTCTTTGTCCAGTCATGTTGAGTCTTTAGAAAATCTGATCAACGTTTTTGGGTCATTTGCAATGTTTTCGAAATCGAAAATTTTAAGAAACTCGCTTGTAGCTCCACGAATAGAATATTAAAAAATATATATAAAGATACTAGCATCTAATTGAGGCTCCTAGCTAAAGATTAACTCGTAAATCTTCAAAATCGGCCCACTATGCGATTTATTGTAGCCTGTCAAAAGTGCATAGTTTACCTTGGCGCACTTGGTAGCACGTATAGCTCTATTGTGTACTTTGACAAACTTTGTAGGAAGGATTTTTGAAAGAGAGAGTTAAATTAAGAATGTTAAAGAAGACAGAAATTAAAACCTTTAAATAAATTTAGCAGATGCGGTCATAATTCTTTAGCAGGAATGAATACCCGTTTTGAAAATGGGTACGTGAGTGCACACTGATGAAGAAGGGGAGTTTTAGACTGCGTTCACACGATGCCGGCAGATTCTGAAAACGGTGAAAAATATGACGGATAGGTATCCTGTTCACACGAAAACGGCACATTTTTTGCCCGCAGATTTCGAAAACGGTAGATTTTGAAAACGGAACCCCAACCAGTATAAATTTGAAACAGCATCGTAAACAGATCATTTTTCAACGCTTTTGGATCGAGACTGGTCGATTCTCAGGGTGTAGGTACTTTTCTTTAGCATCAAAGTCCAGGAACGAGTTTTTACTGTCAATTTTCCTACCGTTTTCAAATTGTGCCGGCATCGTGTGAACGCTAGCTCAAATTTTGCTGCCGTCACATTTTCACCGTTTTCAAGATGTGCCGGCATCGTGTGAACGCAGTCTTATTTGTTTCAAGATTTTGAGAAGAGTAAAGTGCTTCATCCGGTATTTGAGAGCTGAATTATACGGACGGAGGAAACGATAGGATTTTTAGGAATTTTACGGATTTTTATTTAACGCAAATGGATTTTTGCCAACAGTATACGAAATTTTTGCAGATTGATACGCACCCCGATAAGGACAATGGGGCGTAGAGAAATTCGAATGATGATGATAAAACTAGAGCTGATGTGTTAATGAGATGGCAGGAAGAGTGGGAAAGGGAGAAGAAATGATGGATAAAGTTAGACAGTCCTGAGCAACAGGTCCACCAGGGAAGTGGCCGTGTCTCATATGGGTTGTGCAGTTTTTCGTGTTTGATACATCCTAGTTCTTGTTAATTTCATAGGTCCTACGACCATTTCTTCTGCGAAGGTTGAAAAGCGAGGTTGAAACACAAATGCCAAAGAAATATGAGCATGTCATCAGGTGTTATTTATCAAAACGTCAAAGATATCTCTATGAAGAATTTATGTCAAGAACGAAGTAAGTCTACCATGTTTAATTTTCATTTTTCATTTTCATTTCATTTAATCTTATTTAAGCACAACATCTATTCAGTTAAATACGATACGAAATACGAATACGAAAAAGTAAGAACATTTTTGGTTCATCCAATAATTTAATTTTAGTTGGCCCTTTACTATTGCCTGGAACTTGAACAGAAACTTCTGAATTATTGTCTCCAAAATGGCTGAAGTACCGAGCGTTATGGTTACCTAATACCACAGTGTGAATGGCTTTCAGCCAAGAGTACAAGACCTCGTTACAACCTTCTGTGTGGATCAACGCATTAGAGGTCCTCCTTAGGGTCAAACACAACACATCCTGCAGTCAGCTATCTAAAATCGATCTCAAATTGGATGTCATGTAAAAATATCAGCGAATAAAAACGATTGGAGTGCTTGCTTGATTAGTTTTGGGTTATCGCAAATCTCACATGCCATCTGATTGAGACAGAATCGCTGGATCTACATTTATCCACAACGAAGCATAATGATTGAATAAACTTCAAGTATTTTTTGAAAATCTTACGGTCCATCCGATCCATTACTTATAGAGAAACTTGACTTTCACAGGACGAAAGAAACATTAGAAAATGGCAACTTCCTGAGTGTGATTAACATTTTGATGCAGCTTCGAAAAGTAAGTATTGTCAGAATGTAGACCTGGATCTGGCTGTGTTGAATATTAGTAAAGATTTCTGTGCCCAGTTTAAATGCAACTATATCCTGCGACTTGTATCGTTTAGGCAGAATGGAAGCTCCTGGTTTAGATGTAAATATCTACAAACACCTCAGCAATACATGTAGAATTTTGTGCCGAGAAATTAAGAATTCGCTAATGTAAGGCCTATTCTTCCTATAATACTTTTAACAGTTCCTTCAGGGGTAAAAATCTTTGATGAGCCAAAAGAGGAAATGGCAAGGCAACGTTGACCTGGTACTATGGAAGATTGAGTATGTAAGAAATGATGATTGTTTGGGGGAAGGAATGTCGGATCTTTCGAAATATTGAGCCCTGTTTTTGACATGTACTCGCTGTTTTAATGCAATTTATTTTCCGTTCCAGGTTTGCAATCATCCAGACTTGTTCGAATCAAGGCCCACTGTATCGCCTTTTATAATGGACAGTGGCATTAGTTACAAGGCACCTTCAATCGCTTTAAAATTAATGGAATACGATCCATTGAAACAAGTAGACTTATCCTCGTTGAACTTATGCTTCGCTGATTCCGAGTTGACAATACCTGCATTTGCGAGTCACAGAACACAAGAATTGAAAGTTAAACGGAGGCTAATCGAGGAAATAGACTGTTTTGATTTCGAGACTGAGAAGAAAGCAGATTTCGGTCCTCCATCGAATATATTTGATATTCTAAATCCTGGAGAAAGTAAAATGAATTTTGACAATAGTAATTCATGTGATGGGAATGAGATTGATGTTGTTGGAGATGTTGATATTGATGAATTAATGCCAGATGATTCAAAGAAACATGAAGGATTATTATTGGATGATTATGTTGCGAATGAAAATACACCTCTTAGTATGGTATGTATCTATTTTGGTACATTGATTTGTTTTGACCAATCAGTGGAATTATCGATCGATCATTTCAGTCACTGGTGTTCTCAGTCAATGATTTGATAAGATCCTGTGTGTTATAACAAAAATTGTATTTAGGTAGTTTAATATCTGCTGTGAGTTTCAAAAAACCATAATAAAATACACTTACACGATCGATTGATCGATCGATCGATTGATTGATTGCTTGATTGATTTCAATGGCGAACATTTTGTCAAATTTTAGGGGGTGAAGCTATTGTTTCAGTTAAAATGCATTGTTTATGTCTATTGCTTTTAAACAAAAACTCTTTGTTCTGTAACCAACATCAGAGAGTGATTGCACCGCCTTGCCCCCGCAGTCTCAGTCATTGATTGATTTATCAGTATCATGTTTATGTATATAATCTTTTAAATTATTATCATCATTCTAACCATTTGGCTTTCAATTGGATATGTTTCTGATGCGCAAGCTTCAATCAGTCATGATTTTCTGCCTTCGAAAATCTTCCTTTTACCAGAAAAATCTGGCCTCGCCAACAGTGTCAGGCTAAAATTTATATCGAAAGAAAGATGAGCGAAGCAACACAGGTTTTGGTGATTGTGTTTGATGATTATGTTGTGTTCAATTTAATTCTCCAGTTATCTGGGAAAACTTGTGCAGCGCTTAAAAGGTTAAAAAATTTGATTATTTAAAAATTTGATTATTTAAAAATTTGATTATTTAAAAATTTGATTATTTGAAAATTTGATTATTTCACGGATCTAGTAATAATCTCTTACGGTGTCCAAGACTTAGACTGTGTTCACACGATGCCGGCACATTTTGAAAACGGTGAAAAATTCGACGGATAGGCCTCCTGTTCACACGAAAACGGCACATTTTTTGTCGGCAGATTTTGAAAACGGCAGATTTTGAAAACGGAACTCTAATCGGCACATTTTGGAAACGGCATCGTGTAAACACTTTAAAATGATGAAAATAGAACATTTTCAGACGCTTTTAGAACGAGACTGAACGATTCTTAGGATTTAGGTTCACTGAATTGGCATCAAAGTCTTGCAACGAGCTTTTTACCGGAAAATTTCTGACCGTTTTCTAATTGTTCCGGCATCGTGTGAACGCTAGCTCAAATTTTGCTACCGTCACACTTTTCATCGTTTTCAAAATGTGCCGGCATCGTGTGAACGCAGTCTTAGTTGATTTCAGAGATCGAAATTATTTTATAACCGTAGATAAGGGGTCGTTAATTTTTTCAGCCTTGGCAACAGATTTTCAGATAATTTATTTTGGCTTACATTATGTCTCCAAACAGCTATATATATTTATTACGGATTTGGCAGGATAGCGTATATGAAAACAAAGCTTCATTAAGAGGTATGCTAAGTTATGGGGTATGTATGTTGTACGGGGCACTACATAGGTCATGATAAATTGTCTCTGGTGTAGCCCCTTCAACAGTTCCTCTCTAGCCTGTAAATTTCTTGCTTTTCAGCCAAGTCTTAAAGACAAGACAATGTTATTCAGAAAAGAAAGGCTTTCAAGGATAGCAACATTCAACGAAAGACGATGCGCTGTCCAACCCGTTTATGGTTCAGATTTGTGTCAAGCTGTCATGGTAAATCGAGGAGCTCAGAAACGTTGGATAGGAGCTTTGAATCATCAGAGGAAACCTGTTACGACGTTGTGCTGGACATTAACTGGAATGATTAAGAATCCAACAGAAATTCTGGACGATCTTAGTGATATTATTGAGAGGTAAAATCACAAATAGATGAATTTTAAGAGCCTAGTCTAGGCCAAAATTTCTTCACTTGTCCAAATCAAGACTCAAGATGCTGCAGTTGATACTTCCATTGTAGGGTTGCTAGCTGGCAAAAATTGAATAGATGAAATGCTATTGTATTATTTAAAGCAGGGGGCTAAGTGCCATTCGTTTTCTTAGGTTACTTAGGTCCTTAGAGTCTACTGTAGTAAAATAGGGGAAATTTTGGGTAAAATGGGTAGGGTGAAAAATTTGGATAAATTTTGTCAAAATCTTTCCTTAGAGTTTCCCTCCAGCTAGGACTGCTCGAATTAGCCTCCTTGGATTCATGAATGTTGATTTATCAGTTCCCGGTCGACTGTTTTCAGGCAAGCAAAACTACCCATTTTAGCCCTGCCTGCCCCTGTTACCCAAGTTTACCTATCCGTGCAGTGCAATAAGTTTTTGAGAATTTGAATTGTTTTCTTTAGATTCCAAGTTTTATTTGATATCTATAATTTTTAAAAACCTATATACAGATTCTTAGCTTATATACACACTCTACCTACTGGAGTTGAGGTAAAAAAACCAAAGGCAGTCATTTCCCAACTTGCCATTCAAATGATAAAAGTTCTTTCTCATTCCCCATTTCATTACAGCAAAAAGTTTTGAAATAAGGCTGTAAGAAAAACTTGTTGTAAAGGCGAAACGATAAGAGAAAGTCTCCATGTCATGGCTAACTTTACCAAGCCCTGTGTTTCTTCGTAGCATAGGGTCAATGGCTGTCAGCCAATATCAGCTGGTTACGTTACAACCTTTGATCTGGCTTACACCAATCAAGGGTCTCCTTACGATCGCACATTTTGTTCATTGTATCCTTTTGATTTCTGATTGTAATCTGTTATTGTTTCTTTTGTAGAGATACGAACAAAACTCTTAGGTATTTTTATTGTTCTTCAAGGTTCGCATTTGTGACTCCATCTGTCGAAGCTCCTCGCATAGATTTCCATGTCTCTCATCCTCCTCCATCGTGGCTAAACAAACGAAAACAAATGGAAAGCACAGTGTCTAGATGTGTTGTACCTTTGTTGAAGCCAACTTGGACACTAGAGCGTCAGATGAGAGTGCAGTTCCCAGAAACCAGGCTTATTCAGTATGACTGTGGTATGTTTTGAATTTCGTCTTTCTCTGTAAAGTTGTTCTTATTTTAGATCATTCACCTTGATGGTTTATCTCTGTATTCTGTAAAAGTAATTAAGTTCAAATACTTGCAGTGTGTTGAGAATAAACTGTCACAGCATCAGCTACGCCGTCCGCCGTTACAAGGTAAAAAATGTATCACGCGGCGATATTGCATTCGTGTTGACCGCAAAGAATACATACATGATCCTGACCGATGGGTTTTCGAGCACACCGTGATGCTGTCATCAAAGAAATATTCTGACATGTATTCCTATGACTGATTAGAAGAAGACACCTAGGTTTTCAAACTTCAAATCCGAACATGCTTGATATGCTAAAGGAATGTTTTCCCATTTCAGGAAAGCTGCAAACATTAGCTGTTTTACTGCGGATGTTGAAGCCAGATAAACACAGGTAGGAAAAAGCTTGCCTGGGTGCAGACTGTACTGATTTCTTTTCAAAGAGGTTCCTTCTCTGGAGGAGAATCCTGCGCGCAGGCTAGAAAAAGCATTTGCTGACATAGTGTATACAAAGTTTATAAATTTCCGTGGCACTGAAGGAATGGCTACGAGTTTCAGAATTTGTGAAAAGATTTTTTTATTGTTGCTGAATGTTTTTTGCCCCATAACATAGGGGAGAAAACTTTAGGCTTTTTTTCTGAGAGCCTGTTTTTCGCATCTTGTAATCGCAGAAACTGATAAAGTTTTATCATTGATAGGTACATCCCTTTAAGGTAAAGAAGAGCGCCCATCGTCTAACCAAGATTTCAACCTTGTGTAGGAAGGAAAGAGTGATTTGATTCTTAACTCTCGTGTATCTTTTCTAGAGCATTAATCTTCACTCAAATGACGAGAATGCTGGATATCTTAGAGAAGTTCTTGACGTATCATGGTCATATTTATTTACGATTAGATGGTACAACTAAAGTTGAGCAGCGACAGGTTTGTTGAGTTGCTTTACTTTACTTTGGAACTTCTTGCGACTTATGATGAAAGTTTTTCTGTTCCTGTCTCCTTTCTTGGTGATCAGAAGTCCTTTGCTCTGTCCAGAACATATCCTTCACTCCAAGAGGCTTGTCTCCGAATTACTTGGCTAATTTGATCTCTTCGTCTAAAAAATTGTCTGCCACGCAGCCAGATTTTATTTAGAATCTGTTTGAGTGAGTTATTATTTGTAAAGAGTTGTTCATGAAGCATTTATTGAATTGATTATAAAAAGTAGCGCCCAACTAAAATTTCTTGCCTTGGAAATCGAGGCAGCATGGGATGCATAGCTCAGGTTCCTGCCGTAAGTAGTCTCACCATTTTGATTGCAAGCAGACATTGTACTAGACTGGAATTTGTAGGATTTGCACTAGCTGTCAAATTGTATCTATCAGTTGCGATCCTAAAGATACAAATAGATTTAGAGCCACTCAATTGGGATTACCTGTTTCTAGGCTGTGGATCCCTCCAAGTTAACTATGAAGCCTTGCGTTCTTTTCAGTAGCTAATCACTGAGCGAGAATTTATTGTAATCATTTATACTGAAATTTCGTGTTTGTTTGTTTCCAGATATTGATGGAAAGATTCAATCAAGATTCAAGAATATTTGTTTTCATTTTGTCAACTCGAAGTGGTGGACTTGGCGTCAATTTGACTGGAGCTGATACTGTCATATTTTATGATAGTGACTGGAATCCAACTATGGATGCGCAGGCGCAGGATAGATGTCATCGGATCGGTCAAACAAGAGACGTACACATATACAGGTAACTGATGAAATGCTCTCAAAAGTAACTTGAATAAAGGTTGTCCAGCTACGTAGTTAACACAGTATTATTCATGCAAATTTAGTCGTAGAAGAAAGTAGAAAGCTTAATTTAGAGAAACAGAGTTTGGATTTTGAAATCTGAGTGAAATTAGCAAAACTAGGTTTGATTTTTTCTGAAAGATTCTTATCAACTTATTTGAGATTTGGTTAGAGCGTAAAGAACAGCGGAATGGTTTTTTGCGGCGATTCTGTTTACCTTCAGGATATCCACAAAATGTACTGATATTTCTTACAAGGATTGTTTATGGTATATGGTTACGTTACCTATCAAGTGTCTTTCCCAAGTATATCATTGATGCAACATCGAGCTGTTACTGAGAAAATTGCCTTTTGGTCTCAAAAACTTTCTTTTTTGCATGTATCTTTACGATTCTAATTCGGTAGGTTAATTTTGCTAGTACCTGCTCTTATTCTGTTTGTTTTTAGGTTGATTTGTGAGCAAACAGTGGAGGAAAATATTCTGAAAAAAGCCAATGAGAAACGCATTCTTGGTGACATTGCAATCGAAGGAGGAAACTTCAATACTGCATTCTTCAAAAAGGTAGTTAATAGGTTGCCGTACTTTCTGCTGGGGCACTCGAAAACCATATTTGATTTTCGATTTTACGCAGCAGGTTTCTTCGTGCTAACTTCTGGAAGTTCTTTGAAAGTTTATTCAGGCGAACTTTGTTTTGTTAGCGAGAAAGAGTCTTGCCATTTACAAACCTCATGTCGATTTTATTGACTTGGTGGTCCCCAGAGCAAGATACATTACCTTTGATTTGTGTACTTTATCTTAGATCCAAGAGTTAGTAGAAGATCTCAGAGGGATGCGTTCATAATATGTACCAAAACTTCCAAAAAGTATCATTTTGTTGTCGGAAAGGTTTTTATAAACATAGGATTATATAAATTGTCTCCTTAAAGATGCTGTTTTTTGGGAGCACACTCACTCTTTAGCATATTAGCATTTCTTCGGTAACAGTTGTGAGTTATAAAGGGCTGAAAAAGCATCAGTTTGTCAAAAAGTTCAAATGAGTGGAGTATACTGCCTTGGATTCACATTTACCATACATCCACCATTAATATCTCACCATGCCGTTCAGTTTTCGATTTCACAATCCCTAACTTCGTATTATTTTCATCATCATAGAACACGCTGAAAGATCTGTTCACTCTAAATACAGAAGAGACGGAAATCAAACCTGTGGAAAGAGTGAGTGCAATTGAGACAAAGGAAGGAGTCATAGAAGTAGAGAGTGTTGACACCCCTGCGCCCGAGGCACCGAGCGGAAAGACTGAGAAGAAGAAAATGGCTGCATTTGAGCAAGCTTTGTTTAAAGCAGAGGATGAACAAGACGTGCGAGCTGCTTCAACAGCAAAAGCTGAACAAGTTGCTGAAATGGCCGAGTTTAATGAAAATGTTCCTATAAAAGCAGACGTAAGTCGTTTCAGCCGTCTTGCCACCTCTCTTTCTCATGCTCTCTCTAATTAGTACATTTCTCCAACTAACTCATTTCCGAAGTCCTCCTGCTTAGCTTTTAGTTTAATACATCCAAGCTCAAGATCTGGACAACCCGGCTATAGCTTGTCTAACAACGGCTCGATGGCCTACCCATTAACTTTAATTGTAATTATCAAAGATAGCTGACTTTTGAAATGAATGCCTAAAAATGACAAACAGATGTTTGCCTTAGCTGGAGAGTGGCATAAAAGAGATCATACCTTTTGAGACTTATACCATCTTGAATAAGGCAGATTTAATTCTCTTTCTTAAGATTGTGCTTTCTCCAGATTTTTATTCTGAGGTCTTCTTATATGTTCCTCTATTTTCAAAACATATTGGATAGGCAAGAAAGCTTCATTCCGTTCTCACTGACTAGTTAAGAGATTTCTCAGACTTCTTTTACAGATTTTGCAGAATATCCTTCAGCAAACTTCGGTACTGTGCTGCTGCTTCGCCTTTATAGACTGCCTTACGATTAAGAACTCAAATAAGCAGTTGTTAACTGTTTTTCTGAGTTGATTTTTATGCCCGTTTCTTTCATGAAGTTATTTTTCTGGTTAGGACGACAACGAGGAAGGATTATCAAAGGTGGAAGAAGAATTGGCAAATTTGGATAAAGAGGTAAGAAATAATCCAACATATCACGAACAGAATCGCTTCATCTTTTTAACGGAGTGTTACTCGGTCTGGTTTTGCACTTGCCTTTGGAAGCATTTTGGTACTAGGACGCTTGGAAATTGGAGTTATTGCAGAAAATTATTTTCAACAGCTTTTTTTCTATTCATATAAAAGATTTACAACAAATTTTACATTCTACTATACCTATCTAGCTACTATGCAATACTAGAGGGACGATGCAAAGGGGAGCGAAGGACAACGACTACCCCGGAGCCTGAGCATAAAGACACCCAACAATATCTTACATACAAATAACTGTACACCACTCACAATTAAAGGCGAAAGGATACTCTACTAGATTCTGTTTCACATTGGCTGTCAGATCTGGGGTGAAACTGAAATAAAACAGCTCACTTTCCAGACAAAGAAAGGAGATCTTAATTTTGTTATGTAGTCATTAGGTATGATACATTTAATTTGATTTTGAAGCAGTGTCTTTCCATCAAAAATGTTTGAAGAATGTTTTTCATTTTTGTTTGAATTCTGAAACATTACCTGCATAGTAATTCTTGAGCTCATATACAATAAGTAGGGAATGTCACTGCAATGCTGGACAAAGTTTACTCCAGGCAAAATTGCATTACAATGAATTGCTAGAAGCCAAGATAGTAAGCAGTTGAGTAATGAGTCCGTTTAGCAGGCAGTTTGTCTTGAACGTTATGTTTTATCTTCTCATAGCTTACACCAATTGAAAGGTTTGCTGTGAGATTCTTGGAATCAACTTGTGAATATTACAACTTAGAGGAAATTGAAGATGCTGAGGTAATTTCGTCTTAGACTGATTGCATATTCGTAGTTATCGCTATTGATAGACTGATGGACGCTCAAACTACGACTTATGGACTTTGATACTAAAATTTGGGATGAAGTTTTCCCCTATCGATTTCATAACTAGATTTGGAAGACATCACTTCACTCGTTTAGGTCGAAGTGAAGTGATGTCTTAGAAAATTCTGACATCATTTCCCGCATTTTGGAGATTGAAATATCTAGGTTCGCAGAGAAAAAGGAGAAAAAGTTGGAAAAAAGTACACCATTCACAGTGTAATCTTTAAAACAATCAACAATTATACCAAATCCGGACTTGTCCTTTAAAGTCCTTTTCACCGTTCAATGTCTTAAAATCTTCTTTGCACTTATTGCTTTCCCTGATCATAGAAAACGTAAAGTTAATGAAAGTTAATGAAAGTAAAGTTAATGGACGTTGGTGCTGGTCTCAACGAAGCCTCTCTAGAGCATCGGCTAACACATCGTATGAAATGTGTATTAATCTCTTTGAGCTACATCATGGCTGACTTTACCAAGCCCTGTGGTTTCTCTGTATCACAGGGTCAATGGCTGTTAGCCGATATTAAGCGATCTCGTTACAACCTTTGAAATGGTTTTGATCCGTTTAAAGGCCTCCTTAGGATCGTACAAATTTTCTGCTATTATCCACTGGCGAATTTGCGACGGTCTTCTCTCATTAGAGCTAATTTTGCATTGCCGTGATTTATGCGCAAAACAATATTATTCTTATCGACCGTCTGTTGCCTGACTCGCACGCTTCAAACAATAGTAGGTATAGAACTGGGTTGTATCTGTCAGTTTTGTCTGGTATTCTGTACTATGATCAATCTCTGACAAAGCCTTGTCAATATTGTTCATTATATATCTACGGAACATGACTTCATGACACACAATTTAGTACATGGTCAGATATGAAGAGAATATAGATTTCAATGTATATAGATATGAATTATGACTCTTCATAGAAAAGTGATTTAAAGTAACATTGGGTGTGTTGGTTAGAAATTCTATATTTTCCAAATTCTGAAAGTATTCAAATTCTTGGCAGAAACGCATTTAAATACAAGAATCTTGAAAACCGTTGGTTTTTAATTCTCGAAGATAAAGAAAAAAGGAGAACCCTTCCAAGGTCTGTCAAATCTGCCTTCTGCCTACCAGTCATCATCACCATCATCATCATAATCGTCATCATCATCATCAGCATCATCATCAGCATCATCATCATCATCATCATCATCATCATCATCATCATTATCATCATCATCATCAGCATCATCATCAGCATCAATATCAGCATCAGCATCAGCATCAGCATCAGCATCATCATCATCATCATCATCATCATCATCATCATCATCATCATCATCATCATCATCATCATCATCATCATCATCATCATCATCATCATCATCATCATCATCATCATCATCATCATCATCATCATCATCATCATCATCATCATCATCATCATCATCAGTAATTTATTTATAGCAGGCGAGAATTTAAAAAAATCTAATTTACAGATAATTAGGGCCTGCAAAATCATGTTATTGAATGAAACTTACCGTATCTTTCTCCATAGAATAGTAGTTTCAGTGCTTCAGGGGTTAAAATTTTCCATTACCTCTTCTCAAGTCAGCATTTTACACTCCTTTGTTCATTTATTGACAGAAACAAGTTGAGCTTGCAAAGAAAGACTGGGAACTTGAGCACCTTCAAGCAAAGAAAGAAGCGGAGGAGCGGAAAAATGCTGCTGAGGAGGATGACATGTTCTTCACCTATGCAAGAGATGAATCATATGACCAGGTGCCTAGTCCAAAAACATCTACTACTAAGGCTGCTATGAATAAACTCAAAATGCGAATTGCCAAGGTTATGAGCAACGGTGATAACCAGCCGAATGATAACCGTTTACCGTATGAGGTTATTGATGTTGAGGATGCTCAAAATACGAACGGTGATGAAGATATTGATGTGGTTATGGACGGTCAAAACCAGACCAGTATTGACGGTAAAATCCAGACCAGTCCAACTGAACTAGAGCATAAAAGACGGACCAGAAAGGTTGAGCACCAACAAGGTGAAACTGGTCACAGTAGAGAAACTAGATTAATTAGTTCCGAAGCAAGATTAGGACGTTCGTCTCGGCAATCTAGTCGAAGCAGTTCAAGGACTTCCAGTAGAAGTAGCTCTCGAAATCGCGCCCATAGGTCGTGTAATGCGAGCCCTGCTCATACACCAATGTATACTCGCAGTGCGTCTCGGTCATAGGATAGAAATATAAAGCTCATTAGTGTTCAAATTCTGCAGCACGCGTGTGCCTCCTGATTGTAATAATAGGGGTAATATCAGAGGGGAGTGGACCGTTTTATTGAGGGCAGCCAAACGCCTGTATAGAAAATCTTGCAATACCGTTAAGTCCAAGCATCTTGTCCCTTCGACTGATCGGTCCGTGAACGCACGCAAAAAGAATAATAGTTAGGAGATCTGAAGTTTCTGTTCCGTGCCATTCAAATGCCATTAAGGCCAAAACCCTCAAATTTCTTCTTTTAATAAAGGGCGGACCGACATATATCAACAACTTGTGACCTGAAGCAGTAAAGCCTACTGTGCAGTTTAGGGTTAGTTACATAGTGTTTCCTGGGAAGAGTTTGGTGCAACTAAGTTACAGGTCAAGGAAGAAATAGAGGTTTCTTTGACATATATTCACCCCTGCTTGTAGATAGATGTTTCACGTCGTCTTCTGTACAAATTCTTTGCTTAGGTTTTTTTTTGTTATATTTAGAGTTTATTGTGCCAGTTTCTACATCGATTACATTTATTTTGCCAGTTTCTACATCGATTACATTTTTTTATCGATGTGGACAAAAATGTCTGTGGATCTCAAGACATTTTATCCAACAAGGATTATTTGATAGAAATACTATATAGAAGTCGTGACTAACTACAGCCGTAAAAAAGAAAGAAATAAGAATGCTGGAAAGTCATGAACAGTAATCGTCTGCTGCAAGCGAAATTAATTTCCATGGCTACCCCATTTTGTTGACTGCAAAAGTCCGAGAGATCTTTCAATCCTTGCCACAAAACTTAGACTTCGATAATTTTACGCGCAAATATTCATGCGGCATGGCTTTGAATGTAATTAGCAATCTTTGCTTTTTCTATGTGCAATCGTCTATGATTGGTTATATTTTGATACGACAGCAAGAATAAACTGCATATCAAATCTGTCTTTGTTGTCTTTTCTGTGGCTTTCTTCACAACGTGGAATACATCCTTCTGAGGTTTGTATCCCACTTAGTGATTACCTGTATGATATTGTATTTACAGCAAGGTGGCAGCTTGTTTTTCTAACCTGTTTTGCTCGATTTTTCCTGTTGGCACAGATACTAGGTTACGAGATTATGTTGCTCTCGAGAGTTCTCATTCTCAGATGTAGGCGCAAAATCTAATAGTTTTCGTTGTTAATTGCGACTGTTGCACCAATAAACTGTTTTATATTCGATGTAAAATTTTTACAAAAACTACGTACAATCTACTATACAACAGTACAACGACGATACCTAGGGGAGCAAAAGATCATGGCTACCCCCTGGCCTCTTCATACAGAACTTAAAAACTAATTTTTCGTGAAATTTCAAGGAATTTCAACTGATGTAACGAGTTACTGTGTTATTTTAGATGGAGACATCAAAGCGTTAGAAAAGCTTCAGATAGGACTTCATTGAGACAGTCAGTTGAACACTCTCACTCCAGAAAATCCGGGTTATTTGTGAAATCGATACTTATAATATCGTTAGCATGGTTATGCTTATACTTTTATGTGTTGCTTAAGCCGTACACTGACATCAATCACGTTCTTCTATTACCTTTATTCTTATTTTTTCCAATTAATCTTTTTATGAAGTGAATTTTAAAGCCCAAAAGGAAGTTAAAACAACTCGTATTTAGCTAATATCGCTTCCTTGCACTTCCATTCAAAACTATAAATTTTCATTTGTTTTAAATATGAATTCGAACAATATGTTACCTTGCTGTGTACTGTGTCATTCAGGAAAAGTCCAGAAAAGATGCACCTTCAGGTTTGAACAACCTGTCACCTTGGTCAGGTTTTTGGTCTAAGGGCCTGATTACTTCGGAGTTTTCACCATAGGGATGTCATTTCGGCCATCTTACTTGATGTGAGGTTCCAGCTCCTATCTCCGGCTAGCGTCTTGTAAATTGCTTTTGTCGTTCACATTGGACACTTTCAGCATTGGGTTGAAATTCACCATAGGACTAGAAACTTAGCCCGCTTTGCGCTTCTTAGGATGAAAATGCTATCTTTTCGCCTCACATAATTATAGCTAAATCTCTATTGTTCTGCGTCGGGAGCACTGAAATGATTGCATTGCGGTATTAGACACATGGCAGCAAATTTCATTCCTGTGTTGAATTTCCCCATGTAATCGACACTATTTTGACATCGGGTAGAAAGACGAAATCCCAGCCCTATGGTGAAAATTCCCTTGTAATCAGGCCCCTAAAATGAATCTTCTGGATCTTCTCTTACAAAAAATAGGGAGTGAAATCAAGGATGATATAAAAGGCACATGTAAGATAATGGTTTACATCCAACTGGCGAGGATGTGCAGATTCCTTGGCCCAATTGCTAGCATGTATTCGGGCGAGAAACTGCCCGTACCGTACTGACAATGCCCTGCAGCTTTTCATAGCACTTATATAGGGGTTAGATAGTCTCCACATCTCTGTGAACAGCACCTTTTGTTCTATTTCTGGGGCCCAAAGTCTGACTCTGCAGGCAGTTTTCTCGGCAATTTCTCGTGATTTGGATGGAAATTCAGAGGAATGGGACTGCGTATTTCATACCGCCGTTGACAAAGCCCTGTGAAGGCAATAAACGTAAATGGAAAATCAGAGATTCGTCGGAATTAAATCAACCCAAAGTGGTCTTCGAAAGAAACCTTAATTTCTATTTGGGCAGATCACAGTTATTTGCTCGGACTCCCAAGTAAATTCTGAACTGTAAAACCCGCACTTGAATCAACACAGCCCAACTGTCGTTAGTCAGTTTTGAATTTTTCATTTTCAGCCATACATTGATGATTATACTGGAGCAGAAATGCCAGTAAGTACAATTCACTTTCAGGTTTCATGAGTTAGAATCGCTTCAGAGTGCGTATGTTCTGTTTGCTTGTTTGTTTTCAATTTGTTTTGAGTGGGCTTGTCAGGATTTCTAGCTACTGAAATTTAGGCCCACTGTGCATCCCGCATCTAGGCATGGGACCCCTAGTTTAACGCCCTTTCCGAAGGACGACGAGGTGAGTTGTGAGGTCAGGCCTCCGAGGTCACCCATCCGCAGTTTTCCCTCACTTGACCGAGCTTAACTTCAGTTACCTGACGAAAACTGTTTAAGCCAACGGGCCACTCATACTACACGATTCAAGTGTGGCTGTACAGAATGACCTTTTGGCCCCTTTTTTAGCTTAAAGCTTGGAAACCTCTTCAGTCCCAATTTCTCCTGTTTTTCTTCTTTCATATCAGTTTGAAAATTACTTGAAATTGTGTTTTGCAGTTTTTGTTATTTACTGGCTAAGCCAATGATATGCCATTGAGTAATTACAGAGCCATTGTCACCCAGGATCCTTTGAAGGCATTTTGCAATCTCAGGAAAAAATAGATTCACACTAGTACCTGAACTTATAGAGAAGTCTACTAAAATCAAACTCTTTTTATCAGTTTTTAAAGGGAGAACAAAGACCAGCAGCCTTTTCGATCGTTTGTTTTTGTTTTTGTGAATTTCGTACAGTCAGTTATTCGGGAAGCTGTGGAGAGCAGGTCGTTGACTTCGCGCAAAGCATGCTGGTGTTTGTACTCCCTTTAAATGACCACATTGTAGATCTAGACTGATTACATGACTCTCAGTTTTTGCATTGAATTTGATTATGTTTATGGCTTCAAACTGAAAAACAGGGACTAATTTAGGCCAGTCAAACTGAAAAACTGGGATTAATTCCGACGTTTCTTCGGATTTTTCTTAAGATTTTAGTCCCTGTTTTAGAAACTGTTTAGTTTTGAGTCCTTTTATGAGTGAAAATGAAAACATCAGATTAAAAACTTTCATCGAATACTAGGAATCAAGTCGCCAGTCTAGTGTAGATCCATATTTTCATTCACGCCAAATTTGATTTTCACACTGTCTGAAATTGCAACACACACACAGGACCTTGGATTACAACTGCTCTTTAAAAGGGTAGTTGCTCAATGAGTACAGTTAAAAGAGCATTCTTGCTACAACCATTCTACGTTATCTAGTAAATTGTCATTTTGTTGCAGATTTGGACACCGCCTACTCCTCCTAATGATGGTGAAGATGAAGTGATCGTTGATCCAACTTTAAATTTTCTTTATGAATCGACCATCATTCCTGAAAACCATTTACCACCAACACACATTTTGAGGTAACGTTTTCTTTCATTCAATGCTGAAGAAATTCATTGGTCATCGTGTCATCTAAATTTGTTTCCTATATTTGTACCAATTACTGTTTTTTCGAATAGTTCTTCTGTTAATTTTTGCTTTCCTTTTTGCAGGAAAAATGGAATGGATTTATATGCAGTCAAATCGAACAGCAAACGAACACATTATCTTGGTGTGTTCAAGAGAAAAAGGTAGATTTTGCAAACCTTAAGTGTCCACTCAATTTTTGAAGAATCAAGCTTTTTACAGTAGCTTTTTTACGTGAACATTCAGCCTGCTTGCAGACTCAACAGGTTTCCTTTTTTTATATCCACTAAAAGATTACAATATGAATTTACAACCTACACTTCTTTACAAGATTACTATACTTTACAGTTATACAATACTACTGGAAAGGATACCCCGAGGAGCAAAAGGCTATGACTACCCCGAGGCCAATTGAACATAGAGATTAAAACTACTGTCTGTCTCAGGTTACATGCCACGGGTCCGCGATCGAAACAACTTAAGTTTTGCGTGGGCAGTTAAAACATAATTGTAAATAATGTGTGGCATCTAATGTGAGACCGATGTTGAATATACGAGTAAAAGAAGACAAAGAAAAACAAAATACAGAAAAGAAACATACGTTTACTTAGATGGGACATGGTGGTTGTGGTTGTGTGGCATATAACATAGTGCGAATCTAATTAAATCGACCAGATTTGTGGATAAATTGTAGAGTTAGCAGGAGTATATGTTTGTTTAGTTCATCGGGAAATTTTTCATCACCATACAATAAAATCTGTATTAGAACAATGGTCGAAGTAAAGTAAAGGTTTCCTTTCAGAGTGTTTAGGAGGGACCTCACTTCTCTTCAGGGAATCAGTAGCGTCTGCACGCAGGCTAGTGAACATTGGGATGGAGACATTGCATTATCAAGTATTTTGTTTGCTTTTTGAATCTGGTTGAAAGACTATACTTGAAAGAATAAACGTGACCTATGAACTCCTTGGTTTGGTTAGATGCAGCTACAAAAGCATTTTTTTTAATCCTGAAAGCTTTTTCTTAGATTCGTGGTTTATCAAAAATGGACTCCTTTGCGTCAGTTGCAATATTTCTCGATTATCTTTTTTAATTCTATTTTGCTTTATTTTATAGAGAACGCATTTCTAAAGCAAAATCGATCTTCGACAAAAGAGCATTAGAATTGTTGAACAGAGCCAAGCTCAAGAAATCAAAGTTAAAGCAAAAAGGAGGTGCAATGCCAATGCAAGGTCATTCAAATAAACCTGATTATTCACAGGTTTGTAATGTTTACACAATTCATGCATTTTTGGAGAGAAGTGTGGTGTATCCTTCTCTTTTTATCGCAGCTATGAAAATTTTGAATTAATGCTATTCTCATCACTCTATCAGAGTGTCAAGTTTTCTACAGACTACCAGAGTTTGATGACAGATGAAAATATTCTATTTCATGTTTGATCCTCACATGGACTTTTGGAGTCACATATGAAAAATATTCTGTGAAGGCTCGACACTGTGGATTAATCAATATCTCTTTCTTTCTCTAGCATGGTCCAGAATGGCAGATCAATGAGGACTGGGCTTTACTACAGGTGTTTATCTGTTTTTCTTCTCTTATTTTGAAGCCAAATTATGGAAATGTTGATATCTTCAGTACGAACCTTTTGTCTTCAAGTAAGAGCATCCGTATCTGATTCTTATCGTATATGCTTTTCGATGTGCTATTTGGTAGCAATTCAAAATCGAAACGAGACACATATCAAATGTTTTTTGACTGAACATGTGCACTTCTGAATCATGCGTTTCCTGTTTTGTGTGCTCGTTTGTGCTGATATTTGACTACTTTTTGTCATCAGGCTGTGAATACCTTATCAGAATTGCCATTGGATCCGATGTCTGAGACACTGCATAACAAGATTCCAAACTGGGATATCGTTAGTGAAATTGTTAACGGGACCTCAATCGTAAGGAGATCTGCAAGACAGGTAATTACCGCACCAAACTTCTTCCATCTTAGTGATTTGAAACATTTTGCATTTTCTGTTGATTTATGTCCTACTTTTCCAACGAATTTTCGCCCCAATTTTTGCATTGCAATGAAGGGTTGCTAACATTTTTGTTATTATTTTTCATGTTTTAGTAGCTTTCTAATTTTTTGTTTTTTTCTTACAGTGTCGTGACAGATACATGAATGTCATCCTGCCAAGAGAAGAAGGAAAGGTACTTATTTCTCTCCACTTTTTAAATTTTGAAAATGTTGTCACTAAGAGTGGTCCAAATGGCACACAAATTGTCACACAAAATATCACAAATGACCAAAACCTGACATTGCATAGAATTATCGCAAAATTGGTATAGAGCCTATTTCAAGCATTCTGATTACGAACATGAATGAAGGTTTTGAACATGTTGTCGCCAAAGTGATCCAAATGGCACACGAAGTGGCACAAATGACGAAAAATTGAAATTGCATGGAGTTATCTCAAAATTCGTACGGAGCCTATTTCAAGTTTGAAAATGTTGTCACAAAAGTGGTCCAAATGGCGTACAAAGTGGCACACAAAGTGTCACAAATGGCCACCTTCACAGAAGCAAAGAAGGACAGTGGAGAAATTGGGGTATTTAATTATTTCTTACTGAAGGCTTGAAATCCCGAGTAGCCCAAAAACCAAGACTGCGAGAAAGAATAGGCGAAGTTTTCTCAAAGCTATTGAGACTCTCAAATCATCTACGCTACCATAGAGTGGTGTTGTAAGCCTTATCCTTTATATTGTACAGCACAGTTTAAATAATATATTCGTCTTTCTATCAGACCGCTTCACATCATGACTATGACCAGAAGTCAAAGAAGAAGAAAGGACTCCCAATGCATATGAAGGTAATTTCTTTTAATCGCACAATTGTCATTTCACAACTTAGACTTTTTGTTGGCTGTATCTGGAGATAGTGTTTTAAGTATTACATAATTTTTGACAAAGTTTTACTTTCCGTGGTAGTGGCCTACTGTAGTGTAAAGTAGCTTGTAATTCGAGTACTTGGTAACATGTAATATGAGTTTAATGGAATGTCGGTAAAAAGGATTATTTAGTAACTTGTCCTTTTATTGCTAAGCTGCTGGTCGAAATCTTCCCATATCGTTTTCCCGTGTCATAACAAAATTGTACCGGTATTGCCGCAAGAGAGAAATTTACATTCAAGCCATTGTTTTTCATGACAGATGCCGATATCTCATCTGCCAATCAAGACACAGCCTCTCTTCAATAACGATCAAGGCCATAAAATTCTTGGAATTCATCAAGGCAAATTTGAACTTCACAAAAGAGCAGCACAGAAACGGAAACCACCTCTTAAACCAGTGTAAGTGCTTCAGTGTTTTACTGAGTTGATTTTTATGCTCTGTTGCTGTATCGTGATTTCATATCATCATGGTACTGTGTAAAGCCGAATCTCCACTAGGCGGAAAAATTTTGAGGAGGAAAATTTTCCGGCAATTTCATTGGCTAATCGAATTGCCGCCACGGAAAAATGTTGAGCTCCAAATAAGAGGAATACGTTCTACTTTCTGCGGCTCAACATTTGTCCGCCTAGTGGAGATCCAGCTTAAATGTGCAGTGCAGTTGTATCCTAAAGTGAAACTGCGGTCTTAGTGAAAGACCACAACAAGCTACGTTAGCATAGTGGCAGTGGCACGGTCGAGTCTTAATATGAAAGGAACAGTAAAGAGCAGACGTTGAAAACCAATATCCACAACATGAAATTTTGTTACGGAGGTGACAGATCTGAAGAATATTCCTGATGACAGTTAAATTGATACCTGGGAACAACCTAGTTACATCATTGTCCCCTAGTATTTCTAGTACAATGAAAACATCCCCGGGTCGCCACCAGACATTGTGCTGTTAATCAATTTTGTAAGTATCTAATGTACGACACTTGAAATATTCAGCTATGGTGATACGCTTGTTTTTCTCAAGTCTGATGGAACAGTCTACTGTTGGAGGTCCTTTCCTGTCGATTTGAATATGAATTTCACACTTTTTCAGACTGCAAGTTGATAGACTGCAGAAGAATGCGAAGCATGCTGCGTTGTTAGCAACTACAACAACTGTAGCTGATGAAAAGATACTGAACCCATTACAACTTGCAACTTTGAGAGCAGAAAGAATTGCAAAGGAAAAATTACAACAACATGCACAAGCCGCTGCTGCGGTGAGTTCTACATTTATTTTGATTCTTCATTTTTGTCTGTTATTGACTGAACTGAATAGTTGGCTGTTGACTTCGATTCTTAAAGGTAATGTGTCCATGTAAGTACAGCTGTGTATACACATTGTCAAAATATGCTGACAAGACGCTGATGACGAAACCTCCAGTAGTGCGCTGTGATTGGTAGAACTTAGCTGATCACATGCAAATTAAAAGTCAAATTTCATAACGAGGCTTCCTGACGTGGTTCAGTTCTGAAAAAGCAGCCGCTAGTAAATGAGAAGTCTGTTTATATTAAAACTCGCTGTCGCAAAATTGTATTTGTTTGAGCGATCACATGAAATTTCAAGTGAAATTGGCATGTCCCCCGCAGAGCTGCTGTACTTACATGGACACATGGAAGGCCGATCTCCAGTAAATTACCTTTCAAACGATCGTCTAAAAATTCGCGGCGAAAAAGCTGTTTGATCTCCACACGTGTTGTTTGCGTCTCGTATTACAGGAATAGGAATTCGAGCGAAGCTAGAATTCCAGCGATTCAATTTGCCAAAAGATCAAGGAACAATATCGAAAGCTGTGATTTTTATCCAACGAATTTTTTCGATGTAGCAATCAGAAATGTTCTACTTTGCATGTGTTGTAGTAAAATTTTACGACGACGGTCCAGAAAATCGACTGGAGATCGTCCTTTACACACAAATTACATTTCTACAATCTCAAGAAAATCCACAAGTATGGATTTTCGTGTGTGAGCTCTAAATCAAAGGGACTTTGCAACTGGCATGTTTTGTGGATGCCTATCTCTGTGGTCTCTTTGTTGACTCCACTTTAATGGTCAAATGGCTTACTAAGTCGACAACTGTTATCGTACGAATGTGCTGAAAAATGTACGTTTGCTGTTATCAAGGAAGAAATGTACTGATAAATCTGACGTTAATATAACAATGTTTTTTTATTGTTTAGCAACAATTGCAACAGCAACAACAACAAGGTCAGACTGCAGATGCATCGAAATCAGATCCAAAGTATCGAATACAAAGCCAAACGGTAAGGGAATATGGAAATCAGACTTTCATTTCAACTTCATTATTCAGAGTGGTTTTGGGTATCATGGGACGTCGGGTATTCTGGAACATTTTTCAGAAAATGAAGCAAAGGGGCCAGGAAATGAAACAAAAACTCACCAATTTCTCTTGATGCAACTCTTCAAACATCCCTCGCCGTATTTTTGTTGAAGTTAGGCTGCTGCAGCATTTTGTGTACTCTCCATGTTGCTGATAACGAAAGACATCCGACGAGTCACGTGATTTCTGGTCACCATCTTCATGAGACGTTTCTAATAGAGGCCAGTACACAAAGAATAGAAATAGCTTTTTCCAAAATGCCCTAATATGCTCCATAATGCCCGAATCAACCAGGGCTCAGTTTTTTGTCTCACTTGTTAGCAACCAACGTTGCAGAAGTAGAATGTATTGATGGAATATTAGCGCATGCTTAGGCCTAATTGCTGATACCAAGTGTGGCCAAATTTGTTGTGAATAAAGCTGACAATTTAATCTTTCCTGTTAAGGGCTCAATAATACCCGAAACTACTCTAGAATTCGTTTGCAGTGCACTAGTGTGTCTTTGGATTCGTAAAAATAGTTTATCGGATCAGTCTCCCGTCGACACTTTTTCTACTTATCTGTAACAACTTTGTTCCGCCTTCCTGAGAAAGTCTTGTTTTGGAGCAGTGCAAACGAGTGGTGGAAAAAATATCTGCCTTCTTGTGAAGTAACATCAAACTAGAATTCCTCCTTCTTGTTTCATCAATTTTCTGTACGTCCAGATTTCAGTTGAATTGCAATATTATGGACAGTGTAGCTGATGATCCACTAAGAACGGTTCATTTTATTTTCAGGCTCAGCAGCACATTCAAAAAGCTGTCGCCCTTGGTGTGTCTCAAACTGCAAGTGCAGCGGTGCTCAAAGGTATTACATTCCGAAAATTATAATGCTTCATCTGGTCAATCACTACGGGAAACGTTCTCTCAATATCAAATGTTTCAAACTTTCCCATCCTTCCTCCCCGCATATCCCAGACGCTCGCCTTTTAGGATTTGGGTAATTTTCCACCCTCTCATCCCGTTTCTTCCAAGAGTGCTGGGGCATGGATGTTTTGCTTAAGTATTTATTTACCTTGTTTTCGATCATTGGTTTCTTTGTTGTTTTCTCTTCAACTTGTGTCTTCAACTGAACGTTGTCTTTAGCCTAAAGGCTCTCAGTTAATCGAACGTAACTTCCTTATATTCCTGTGTGTTAGTACGTCTTCTTAGAAGAAAAGGTTTCATTCAATCGGCCTGCGAAGGGTGGGTGCAACAAACACACAGGAATACAATTCGGATAACTGAGAGCCGTTAGGCCTAAATCAAAGTTCAGTTGCAGACACGAGTTGGAGACGAAGCGAAAGAAAAGAAGGATCAAAACAAAGTAAAAAGATATTTCATCAAAACATTCGTGTCCTAACACCCTTGTCTATTCCAGCCTCCTGTCTATCTTGAACTCAACGGTAGCACGATTGCACGACTGTAATCAATTATGTCTCAACTGATTAATTCTGTTTTCAGGGCCTAGTTGTACACGTTCATGTTTTCAATAGTTGCAAGTACCATGTACATGATATTTAACCTCCTTTTCAGGCGGCCTCGTCCTTTCATCTGGTGGTAGTGCTCCACCAGGCTCCATTGCTGGAAATCCAACGGTATCATCTCCACTGAGTTCATCAACGACGTCATTTGCTGGTAACAAAAGAGCCCGGACCCTAGCCACTGTGTCACTTGGACAAGCTCCAACGGTAGGTGACCTTATATTGGGTTTGTTTGGTACCCATTTTACACTGGCAATTTAAACCAGCTTAGACCAGAGTCTTGGACCAAGGGTATCTGATTTCGAGCCCTTATTCGTCATCATCACCGTAATTGTTATCATAATCATCATCATCATTTATTCATTCGTTCATTTATTCAATTCATTCATTCATTCATTCGTTTACGGTATGCGAGAGAAATACTTATAGCTCTATAAGCCGACTTTACATTATGTATGATTAAGATAAATGTGTATGCCAATTTTACATCAAGATAAAAACTAACGTTTGCTTAAGGCTGGACTTCGTTGATGTTAGCATTTCTTCAACTGACTTTATAACAATATTTCGTGATAATAGCACTATGCTTGCTTTACGGTTCTGTAAATATATCCAAATTCTATCTCATTTCATTCATAAGTTTCTTTTTCCTGCAACAAGCAAGTAGAAATTTGAAACGTGTAAATACTCTGTCATAACTTCGAATGTTCTATAACATATCTTTGTAGTAAAAGTATTCTCTCTTGGATCATCATCAGCAGCAAATAATGGACTACATCGGTGACGTGAATTGAGCCAAAAACGAATATGTTATTTTTGACGTAAATTCTGTCGTTTACTCTAGAGTGCTGTTGCTTCAATGAAAACCGCAGGTCGTCTGCTTCAAAGTCAGCAAGCCGGACAATCAGTTGCTGGTATCGCAACGACTAAGATGCTCCCGCAGACTGGCCTTTCTGTTGCTAGCACAACTGGACCCTCTGGAATAGCCACTGTGGTAAGTTTCTTGCTACATAATATAGGATTTGTGTTCAATCATGACAGTTTGTGATATCCTATGTACAGTTATTTGGTGGTGTTCTCTTTAGAGTTATACAGCTTTGGCTCTTAGACGAGGTTGAATGTGAAGGGGAAATGCTTGGTTTTGACTTAAGTGATCTTGTGTGGCTGGGGCTGTGTTATGCTGTTGATATTACTGCTTCAATAAACAGAATCGACGTAAAGAATTTTCAGGATTTCACGCAAAGAATTTATACTGCAATAAAAGCCAAAAGGAACTGTAATGTGTGAAATTTATTGGCCTGTTTTCTTTGCTGGCTCCATTTCGATTGAGTACGGCAGCTGTGACTTGAGTCGAGCTAAATAATAAGATTTGACTGGTTCAGTAGCATAATGCGACGCGAGTGTCTTTGGGTCAGACGTCGAATTTGACATCTGCCGAATATGATAAATGTCTTCGACTGTGTTGAAATCAGCTTCATCAAAATAATTTCCTTCCTTACAGAAGCCATTTCGTTCTGGAATTTTATCGGTCGTGCCAAAAGTTATAGAAAGAGTTGTTGTTGCTGTGATACACATCTGTGGGAATAACTTCATATTAATTTCGACCAATTATATTCGACGTCTGACCCAAAGCCGTACCAGAGTCACTCTTCTCATGTCGAATCCAAATCAATTTAATTTGGCGCGACCATAATGCGCTCGATCCAGACGTCATTTCTAGTAAGTAAAACGGTCTATTGTAAACGTCTTTTTAGGGTCAGTTGTCGCGTGGCGGTTCGACCTTGGTTGGAGCTGCAGGAGCACCCCAGCTTGTTACAAGTCAACAGCTCCTGCAAAGTAAAACATTAACGCCGCAGCATCTTGCCATTTTACAACAAAAACAACAACAAGTTCAACAACAAAGATTACAACAGCAAAAGCAACAGGAACAGATTA
Organism: Aurelia sp. 3 sensu Dawson et al. (2005); assembly: GCA_964020215.1. Taxonomy (NCBI): domain Eukaryota; kingdom Metazoa; phylum Cnidaria; class Scyphozoa; order Semaeostomeae; family Ulmaridae; genus Aurelia; species Aurelia sp. 3 sensu Dawson et al. (2005). The sequence continues at coordinate 18,812,891 of OZ026584.1, forward strand.
AATTATTACAACAGCAACAACATTTGCAACAACAAACGCAATCACAACAACAGGCTATTCAACAAACTGGCCAAGTGCAGCAGCAAGTTACAGTTACCGCTGCGCAGCTTGCAGGTAGGGTGATTATTTCTGAGTCATTCTCCATAGTTAGCTTTGCGAAGAAGATTTCTGTGACTTTACTTTAAGCGTATTTGTGGGTTTCATTCCCTACACTCGCCCCGATTGGAAGAGCAGAAACTGCGGAAATGACGTCATCGAGCAATCTGATATTAGGACACGTTTTGATTTATAAGCTCTTAGAAATGATAAATCAAGAGTTTAAGACCCAAGGAAAGCATAGGTTCCAAATCTTTAAATCTGTGAAAAAGGGCGGGTGTGAAATTCAATGACGTATTCAATGACTTGAAAGAAATTTTAGCCACTTTTCTATGATTCTACCGTTGGACTTTTCATAAATCTTGAATATTTGTCGAAATTACAGCCTATTTTCTATTTCAGCTCATTTTATGATGTGACGTCATCAAATTTCTAAATCACAAACCAGAGAGTTTTGCTTGATACCAAATTGTAGGCATCGGTCAGCTATGGTTTTCTTGAAAATTATTTGATCTTTCGTCAAGAGAAATTACGACAGTTTTAAGTTTTTCTTCGAAAATTTTCTTGAATTCTTAAAAAAGAAGAAAACACTGTAATTCTGAAAATATGGAAGATTTCAGAATCGTCCAACGGCAACCTATGCTCCCAAGGAATAAAAAAGCAAATTTTACTTGATTTCGGTATCTGTTGCAGGGAGATAGGGGCTTCAAAGTTACGAAGTTTCGTGCATGCACACGCAGTTATGCTCTGTCCCCTAAAGACTGTCATTCCAGAAGCATTGAACCCCCTTGCTCCTTCAAATTTGAATGATAGAGAGAGATGTTTTAGAGATGAGGCAGTTACAGCCATAAGTTTAATCAACAACCAATGATGAATCTTTTCAAATATGAGCCTGTAAAGATAGCCTTAAGGGGTTCAACATGTTCAAAAGTAAAATTGGAATTGAAACCGTGACAGAATTGTAGTTGGAATTCCAAGAAAGGTCTTGAACTAGGATAATGTTGTAGTATCACCCAGAAATCGTTTAAACCACTTTTGTTAAGTTAATTAGAAAGATTGGGACTTTTCCAAAACCCGTCAAGATTATTTTGAAAATTTCTACCGGTTGATCCAGGTTTCAGCTTTAATTTCTCATTTTTCATAACCTGGACCTTTCTATTGCTGAAGTTATTTCATTTTCGTTGCATTTTCAACTACGAGAGTTTGATTTTTACACAGGTCTCACCGTACAAACAATGAAAGGCCCCGTATCAGTGCGTGGTACAGCACCTCAGATATCAACTAATCAATTGACAGTTGCACAACAACAACAGATCCTAAAGCACGCTTTGCAGAAACATCAAATGATGCAAAAAGTTCAGTTAGCCCAGACCAACAATCCTCAAATGCAGCAACTGATTTCAAGGCAGAAACTGACACCACAACAACAACTACAACTTCAGCAGTTGAATCAACAACGACAAATACAACAACAACAAATCAAGTTTCAGCAACAGCAGCAACAACAACAACAACAACGTTCAGCCACAGGGACACCACCGAAACCACAGCTTGTTATGACACAGGTATTGCATTGGATATTCTTATAATGTTTTACTATTTTAACTGTATCGTGGAGCTTTTTGCATATCAAGTAATCTGGAGGTATCTACTTTCAGCTTTCGCATATTTATTATCTCTGAATGCTCACAGCTCAGTGAATTTTCAACCGATTTGCATGATGCTGGTCTCTAAAGTTATTTCAAAATCTCAGGGATGCAGCTATCGTTCCATAAGCCTGTTCATGTTATCGTTATTTTGCTATATTTAATCAAACGTCGAACAATTGTTTAGGACACCCTGTACTCCTATTTACGCAATAATAGCTGAGCCAACTAATATTAATCCCTTCTTGTAAAGGTGAAACAAGGAGCTGCAATCCCAACACCACAATTGAAACAAGTGCCAACATCCAGTCCACGGCCTCAAATTATTCAACAACCAAATGGATCTCTTGCACAATCAATTTCACAATCAGTACCACAGCAAATACTGTTGCGCCCAACTGTGTCTCAAGTAAGCAGCCAAGCACAACAAATTCAAGTACAACAGGGATTACCACAGCAAATCCAACTTCGTGTTAGTCAACATACTCCTCAAGGGATACAGCAACTTCGTTTGAGTCAGCCGCAACAGTTACAGGCAATGCAAGCGCAAGTTCAGATCCCATCAGGTTTGTTTATCTATTCATTTTTCAGATTTTGGTCCGTGAGCTTTGTAATCATTAGAAAGAGCCTTGAGCTAAAGATTAACTTGTTGACTTGGCGAAACCCTGGACGAAAAGTTCTTAAAGGACAAGTCCTGGGTTGGAATAACTAATGCTTCAAAGGAAACTTGTCATTACTGACACGAATTCTTACCTTTGTTTCACATTTTGAACATTCCAATGACTGTCGTTTCCAAAAATGTTTTGACAATTTAGGCCACATCTCGTCTCTTTGTCGCCATTTTCTTGCAAGGGCACACGATAAAGAGGCTAGCAACGATTAAGAGGCGAGAAAACAATAGGACAGCCTCATTTTTGATTACGCGATATGACGTTATTTCGCGCAGATCGCTTAAATGAATACGCAACTATTTTATGTATCTTATATAGCCAGCCTTGTCAGGATTAAAAAGCCTTAAACTATTTCAGGGACCTTAGTTCTACAACAGCAACAACAAAATCAAGCATCTCAGAACATAGCACAGGTAATAGGATCAACTCAAGTGCAAGTCGTGTCGTCACAGCAACAACATCAACGCGCATTTCAAACAACTCTGCAGGCGCAACCAAAACAAGTGATGTCAATCGGCCAGCCAATCTCGCATAGTCAGTTACAACAACAACAACAGCAAATGCAAAGCCAGCAGCAGCAACAGGTATTACCATTTTCAATTACTCGTTATTTATAAAGAAGTTATTAATAAGAAATTGGTGTTAGGCTTAAGGATCTGAATTTCCTGAGAGATATAATTTCTGGTGTAACTTTTTGAACATTCAACAAAATTTTGATAACTGGCTTGATTCTAATACCATTGGCAGTTGGCACTCGTGCAAAGCACTTCAATATTTGTGGATGGATATTTGTTTTCACGTGACGTCTCATTTGAGACAGACTTTGAGTCTACAGTTAGAAACTGCAAATATATTCACATGTTAATTATTATTTTCTGTAGCAAACAGTTCAATCAAAAGTGGTCACACAACCACAGTTATTCGCACAGTCACAAATTCAAAGCCAAGCCCAAGGTAATGTAACTGCACAGCAGCTCTTGCAACAACAACAACAGCAGAGACAGCGTTTGCAAACCCAATCCAATGTGCAGCAACAACAACAGAATTTAACTGCTGCTTTGCAACAACGACAGATTCAACAACAACAACAACAACAGCAGCAGCAGCAGCAGCAGCAGCAGCAGCAGCAGCAGCAGCAACGTCAGTTACAACAACAGCAACAAAAACCAGCAGGATCTCCTTCACAGGTGCAACAACCTGCTCGAGTACCGACCCCGCAGAAAGTGAGTGATGCAAATGAGATTACCATTGTGCAAGATGAACAGCAAGAAAGGAGAGATAGTTCTTCTGGTTCATATGCCCTGCGAAGGAGAAGCCAGCAGAAACATTGAACAGACTGGTATTATTGTTATTCATTATTATTACTTTGTGCTTTCAATTCAATTATTTGCACTACTATCATTAATGGTAATCTTCGAATTTAATTTGTTTTATGGAAGCGAGTATGCTTCAATGTGCAATATGACTTTTTGCACGATTTTAGAAGAGGACCAAAATATCACGAAAAAGTTGGGGATAACGCCAATCTTTACGATCCGAAAGGTCTCCGCACACCTGCGTTGGCACTGTGCACGTAAACAATTTCAAGTTGTTATCCCATTTGCAATACGAGTTATGCCAGTCTCGTAATTAGGCCATAATGGTTTCGCTAACCTCGACTTTAAAGGAAGTACAAAGACCAGCATGCTTTACACGAAGTCAGTGACTTACTCCCTGCAGCTTCCAGAATAACTGACTGTACGAAATTCACAACAAAATGATGGCAAAGGCTGCAGGTCTTTGTATTCCCTTTAAATCCTGCGTTATCCAGGCTTTTCAACCGAAATTGAAGTCTATTCTGGTTTAGTGCAAGGTAACTCAACAAAAATGTTTTCATCTCAACGGGTTTGAAAGAGCGCCCCTCGAAAACCAGCTTTAAAACTGAAAGTCTACCCTTCGTAAAGACTTTGAAAATGAATTAGTCAATGCGGTACCAACTTTCTTGCTCACAAACTGTTGTATGTATCAATCTAATATGTTGGATCGTTTGAAAGAACACAATCTTCTCAAATAAGAAACTGGATGTATTTTCAGTTGTCTATTGTGAAAACAGCACATCGGTTCCAGTGCCATATTTTATCTCATCCAGAGCAACTCTTACAGTAAAACTAGTCCTTGCCTGTTTTTAATATTTAAGGTAAGCCTCAATACATTGTTAGGTAATTGATTCCTTTTTGTGAATTCAATTTTGAATTTCGTACTCTCTTTGGGGCTGACGCACATCTTAAAGTATGCTTTTGGAATAGAATGGAAGAATGATAGAAAATTTGAGGTTTTTGCAGAAATCCTCAAAAGAGAATTTCATTGTCACTGTACCCTTTTGGGGCTGACACGCTCGTTCAAATATGCCTTTAGAATGGTATGGTACATTATTAGAAATTTTGGGGTTTTCTTCAATTGTATCGTAACTATGTTTCCAATGATTTCTTTTGTAGGATCTCGTAGATCTTTCAACGTTGCCCCAGTTTCGTGTACTGTAATATGTGATTACGTAGTCTGCACAAGGCTTAGGTTTTGCTTGTTTCACTGACAGAAAATAACTGTTGTAAATATCATGGATTAGACGAAAATGTGCTTCAAAGTTTTTTTTTAATCTGAATCTTCTTGGGTTGACCAACAGTACGGGCTTGGTTTGATATTTCCGCGCAGGCAGAGTTTCTCTTTGTTTAGACATTTTATGCTACTCATAAACAAATAATTTTTGAAAGGCCATGTTCTGTCGGTTTGCAAAACGGACTAAGATTTTGTTTGAGACGAATTATCTTGAAACGCTTTACCTTGGGTACCAGAGTCTTTTTTCAATAACAAATAGTACAAGAGTCTAGGAACCGTGGGAAAGGAGAATAAAATAAAAATAAGAATTGGGGAATGAGAAAGAAATAAAACTAAAAAGGAGTGGAAGAGGCTCTGACACCCAGGGTAGAAACATTTAAACGTCTGTAAAAAGAGACAAGAAGCTCTGCCAATAGAGTGAATCCATTCGTCCCAATGTTTTCTCTCTATTCCATTTTTACGATCACTGCATCTGAAATACATTTTTGCGCAGGGGCATGAAAAACTCCACTCTGCCACATGTATCTGTTACCACGGGTTAAAAGACTCGGAGTCCTTTTATTGACATTTCTAAATCTGTTCTATTGATTTTTCTAAATCCTCGTTGCAGAATTTTGAGTGAGGAAAGATCACAAGGATGATAAGTTCTCTATGTTCTCTATCATCATATACACGTATTTTTTATAAGAAACTACTTAACTCTCAGATCGCCAAAAAATTAAAAATACTGGGAAAATACTGGTTAGGGAACTATCTAATTCGACAAAGGAAATCATCAACACATTTTCACTTTGCATCACTTGTTTCCTGTATCAGGTTTTCTCTGAATGTACTTGAGTGATGTCTGAACATCGGAAAGGCTTCAAAGAACATTAATTTGAAAATTTCACGGGGGCACAGATAGTGAACATTTAGATTGTTATGGAACCTTCAAGAAACTCATAAGAAACTCTGAATACTCAAAATCTGATAATTTTAAGAAACTTTCAGTACTGGTTTATAATTCGTAGTTTCTTATGAAAAAATACGTGCAGATAAACATAACTTTAATCTTCTACAAAATCATTTAGTTCTACTAGCATATGGCTCAATCTTTAAAAGGGTGGGTGTAAAATTCTATTGAATTTTTTTTTATTGAAGTGCTTGAAAGAAACTTATGATACTCTGCTTGTAAATCTTCCCATGGGAAGTTCGGACACTATTGTTGTGCTATTTGAACTTACCATGAAACCTTGAAGCAATAATGATTCAGTACTCACCAAGCCAAGCAATGTTTGTATTCCGTTACAACATCGTACTTTGGTTAGGCCCTGGCTTCAAATTCTGAATAGCAACTGCAACAACATTCCGCATCCCAAACAAAGTTGTTGCAGTTACGATTCAGAATTTGAAGCCAGGGCCTAACCAAAGTACGATGTTGTAACGGAATATAAACATTGCTTGGCTTGGTGAGTACTGAACCATTATTGCTTCATGGTTTCATTGTAAGTTCAAACATCACGACAATAGTGTCCGAACTGCCCTATGATCTTCCATGGAAATTTCTTGACATCTTGATTAGTTTTCTGAATTGCGGCATGCATTATTTTGAGGCTAAGACGTCATTAAATTCCTAAATCATTAACCAGAAGAGCTACAGATTTCTGCTTGCCACCACATTATAGATCTTCATAAACTATGGTTTTCTTGAAGATTGTATGAATTTTCTTTAGGAATTTAAAATTTACGCTGATTTTAATATTTTACAAAATTTTCGGTGAATTTTTACACAACTAATCGTAATGCCACCATTTGGGAAATCATGATATCCAAAAATTGCCACGGCAGATTTACAGCAAATTACCCTAAGTTCATTTCAAGTCACTCAGTTCATAGTAAAATGCGATACAATTTTACATCCACTTTTTAAAAGATTTGAAAGAATTAAGCCGCCATGTCATGATTCATAGATCATTTGATCAATTCAAATTAATCATTTTATAATAATCAAAATAATAAATATCTCTCTAGTCCTAGTTCTATAAAGTAAAAGTTCATTCTTTACATAGTCCCTCGATAATTATCGCATCTCATTTCTGATAAACTTGGTCATTATCACCCAGGGCCCTTTGCAGGCATACTGCAACTTCAAGACTCAAAAATCAAAGTTTGCCTAGCAGAAACTACGGATTCTGAAGGCAGCAGTTGCATTAGTGGAAAAGTCAACTACTGCTCCGAATTTTTAGCTTAGAAATTAAAGTTGATTTCCTCGATATTACTACTTCTCTTTGGTTTTTCTTTTCGGCTCAAGCCTGGACTTGCCCAAGTCGTCCTGGAAGAAAGGAATTGACGACTTGTCGCGAGCAGTTCACAGCTGGATAACACAGCTGGATGGCCGGACGGTTTTTGGTACGGCAGACGGCACCTTTGATCATAATGCTTGACCAATGGCAGACAAGATTCTATTTTCCCTTAAGGAATCTGACGGGGGCAAACCAACTTTGAAACACAAATGGCTGTATGTCAAAACGAACATATTGGCGCCACCATTTCCAAAACAGCGCACCTGTGTAGACAGATACAACTAACCCCCTTGTTTTCAAGTTCCTTGCGGTTAGATCCTATTACAAACATCGGGCTAAGTCAGGTCACGTAGATCTTATGAATAATTAATGAGGAACTGTTCGCGACAAGTCGTCTCTTTCTTTCTTATATGACGACTTGGGCAAGTCCAGCTCAAGCCTAACCAGTGCTGTACTAGAAATCAAATTCAAATGGCTCCTGCGCGTCTGAATTGTTGGCTCCCACACAGCGTTCAACCTCATTTCAATGTTTGAAACGAAGAGGAACACTGTGTAGAAGCTAATTGTCAGAGGCGCAGGGGCCGTTTGAATTTGATTTCTAGCACCAGTTAGGCTCGGTCCGACGAGAAGACAACAAATAAAAACAGTAATATCGAGGTAATGAACTTTGATTTCTAAGCTACAAACACGGGGAATTATTGCCCATGCCCTAATCATTTTGTCTTCATCTCAACTGACCACCGACATGCGTCCAAAGTCTTGCTAAGAAAAGTTGCAATGTTCCACGTTAGAGCCAAAAGCTTGGAACCTTCAAGTTCAGTTTCTGTACATTACCCTAACCATTTAGCATCTCGATGAATCAGCAACACATAACCAAGGTGCCTCTATCATCAAGAAAAATCTCAATGTTCCGCTTTAGCGCCAAATACCTCGAACCTATACAATCCGCTAACAATTTCGTCTTCATCTCGATTAACCTCGAATGAGCATCCAATAACGAGGCAATGACTAAGTAGACAAGGACTTGTCAAGTAGTTGAAGAATTCTCCGTTGTCCTGACCTGACTTGATAGGCCAGAAATGCGCGCTGGGACATCTTGCTTCTTTCCGCGTTGGAGTCATCTGATTTTATTTGTGACAAGGCACTTGCAACAACACTGAAAGAAGAAACAAGTTTCATAAGATCTAGCAAATTATTATTTCAAGGAATGGACAAATCGTCTCCGGTTTTTTACCCATTTCAAGTCATGTGACCATACCATAAGGAAGTTTTGATAGCGTAGCCATCTTTGGATTCATGTCACAAATTTTCATGGAAAAAACTATGCCAACGAATTCAAAAGATGTTTCATCTAGAGAATAATCACTTAACTTGAAATAGGCGTAAAGAAACCTCAGCCGATTTTGTCTATTACAAAACTATGGAAAGCTGTATGTATTTCAATACGCTCCTCCAGTATCGATTGAACATTCTCGCCCCTGCCCCTCTGCACCATAACTGCTATTTAATATTGACAGACCTTCCATAGCTTGATTCAAGCCCCCTCCATAGGGGGATCAGATTAAATGTTAACCTTTGTAGTATTGTTAATTGATAATCTATTCTATTTTTCATCAATTTTGTTATTTGATAATTTCTTCTATTTTTTATTTCGTTGTTTGGTAATTAATTTGATTCTTATTCATTTTCTGAGAATCCTCCAGTGCACTGAAAGTTCGCTGCGCTGCACAGTAGAAGTCACGGAACATGAATAGAAATGGAATCAATTACCAAATAAGAAAATTAATGAAAAATAGAATAGATTATCAAGCAACAAATACTACAAAATTTAATATATAATCTGGTTTCCCTGTGTCCTCTCCAAAACACAGGTAGCTCAGTATTTGTCAATGAAAAGCTGTTGTTGTGCTTCATAAATAAATATGAAGATCACCTTCTTACCTTCGCATTGTGATTTTCCAACTTGGTGGTAATATACTGTTAATTTGGTCTGAAATATAATGGAATTAAAACAATAAATTACTATGTAACAGGGCCACAGTATTCTCTCGATTAACAGTATAGTCCTGATTCCTTTCGAAAAAATAAATAAAGGCAACATTTTTTATGAATAGAATACGACATTTTAGGATTTCAATGTTCTAGGCCAGTTATAATTTATCTCAAATTATATGTCGGTGAAAGAACACCCGCAATGCAAATAAAACCTAATGAAGAACTCTGCATGAGCAATTTGGTGTTATCGAACATCTTTCCCTGACATTTAATTTAAGACAGGCTTTTGTTGTTTCATATTTTTTCAAATTTTTGACAATCAAATTTAGTAAACCCCCACATATAAGAAGTTATACTTGTTTGAGAGCCATGAAGAATCAGGTTCTTGTACTGAAGTTACTTGAGGGGGTGGAAGACATCTAGGAGGGGGTACCAAAATGTTGCTTAGCAAAAGAGAGGGGGGACGCAAAATAACGCACATTTCAGGGGAGAGGTATGAAAATAGTTTGAGATAAATTCTGTCAGTTTCTCAAAAGCTAACTCATCAACAAGTATGTCTTCACCATGTGAAACTAATTTCTCATCACTTTGAGACAGTATTTTTCTTTCATGGTCTGCTGTAATGATGTAAATCTTCATCCAATTAAAATCATGACAGCATAGTGACACAATAACCATACATACATGTACTGGGAGGGTTGATGAAAATATTGTGTGCAATGTTGGAAGTGGCACCAAAATTTTCGAGAAAACCAGAGAAGGGCAACGAAAATTCTATCAAATATTTGTAGATGTCTTCCACCCTTTCCCCAGCAAGAATTCATGACCCGTCCGTAAGCTTGCAAGTAGCAGGGAGGGCGTAAAAGTCTGTTTGTACAAAATGAATTGAATAAAGATAATCAAAGACTAAATTTTATCGCCCTTGAAATAAAAAGATACTTCTTCATCAACCTTAAAATTTTGTGAATTACAAGGTGCATAATCTAGGAAAAACAGCCTAAATCTTCTTACTTTTGTAGGTTCTTCTCAGCGGCAATTTACTGTGCAGCATTTAACTAAAACTAAGATAGCTCTCAAACCGAACAGATCGCTTACGATAAAAGCAGTTGAAATGAATATTAGAATAAAATACAAACCATAAGTAAGTTCCAATTGTGTTTCACTATCTTCATCATCACTACCATCCTCTGGGTCTTCGGAATGTTCTCCTTCAATCGATGGTAACTGTAACACCCATTTTGCTGTATCTTCAGCTGACCCTTTCATGAATCCTGATCGTTGTACAAATAATTCTTTCTCGTTTATTTTCCCTTTAACATCTCCACTATCATTTTCATTTTTATCAACAAAATTAGTAACATTTTTATCGTTCTTCATTCGTTTCTTCGAAAGTTTAGCATTTCTTTGAATGAGTTCTTCATCAGAATCATCTGAAGCGTTAACCTGTTTAGCAGGTTTTCGTTTCCTGTTTTTCGATTTTCTTGAGTTATCTGAAGTAGGAGAGGATTTTTTGTTTTGATCACATTTCGATTCTCCAACTTGGTTTTCCTTCTTCTCATGTTGCCTAGTAAGCCCCTGGTTCTTGTCAGCATCTAACCTGTCCTTTGTCACACAGTTCGAATCAACTTTAACCGTTGCATTACAATCTTTATCGTTCATTTTTTTATCCTTGCCATCATTTTCGTTGATGTCATGAAGGTCATGTTTCTCGTTAGTATCTAGCTTTGCTTCTTTGACACAATTTCCCTCTGCCCTACCAACAGACTTTTCCTCCTCGTTATTTGCCACCTCGTTATTTACCACCTCGTTATTTGCCTCCTTACTCTCCCCAGCTTTTGTTTCTGTGTGTGCAGCCGCAATTTCATGTTCAGCTTTCGTACCCCCTTTAACCTCCTTCACAATCATAATTTCGTCATCAGATTCATCAGCTTTGTTTTTCATTGCTTCTTCTTCGCTGTTATGTACCCTACTTGCAGCTTGATGAACATGTTCTAGCAAATACGTAAAGTAACCATCTTGATACCAGCTAATGTGATCTTGTAATAGGCCAGTGAACTCTCTGAAGTCCATATGAAGAATCTATCAAAGGATAGGACATTAATATATTTCTCTATATGCAAGGAAACGCTCCGCAATATCTGACAGAAACTCTGACAATTAATAGTTATGTTCATCAATACTGTACACGTCAGTACGCTCCGCAATATCTGACAGAAACTCTGACAATTAATAGTAACGTTCATCAATATTGTACACGTCAGTCCAATGAGTTACACTTACCATTGGCTAAAACTAACAGCATGAAGAAAACATTTCAATACATGGCATCTGCTGACTTTAATTCTCTGCCTACCTTAGCTCAGCTCCGCGTAGAAGTAATAGAAAAAGTTTTTTAGCTCAGCTTAATTCGTTATTTTGAACTTTTTCATACCAACGATTTGCTTTACCTCTAAAAGTTGTAAGGTTTTCTATTTATTTTTTCATCGGTACTATGTAACATTCTTCTCATTTGTATCTTAATCTTAAAGAAATTTTAATGCATTATATTGTAATTTTAGGTAGCACTACAAAAAGCCATGTAAATGGATAGTGTGTTAATATATCATATCATATATATATTTCTACAGGTGACTATAAATCCATCTCTGTTTGAAAATGGTCCTTATATAGCCTGCCTGTAGATTTGCATGCCGGCCAGCTCCTAACTAATTTGTCATTTTTAACTATGGTCCGTTCAGTTGGCACATTAAAATCTTTATTGGCAACTTAAGACCACTGCCATACCAAGGAAATCAAGTATATATCTTTTATCAAGGACATCCGTCAAAGAATCTTGCATTGATAGAATGCCTCTTTGTGGCAAAGTGTTACACCGTCATCTGCAGCCAGTCTTAGGACTCGAAATCATTGGTTCCTGCAATCAGAACTTGTCAAATGATCTTTAAAAGGCTGAAATATTGCAAGAAATTCAAAACATAAGATTTTATGACCTATGGTTAAAGTGATTCCGAGTTTGCTTCATACCATGGCCATGCCTTTTTGTACTGATCCCTGCCTGACATTTTCCAGTGCTGTTTTCTGACCAGATCAAGAGAAATGAGGATCTAACTTTCGCAATTAGAGACTTTAAAAGGTATTTTAAGCTTTACAAAATAATGGGGACGTGCAGTACACTCACTCTTAGCACAGCATACATATCAGGTCCAGACTTTAGCCCAGATGTCGAGAATACGAACGGTTCCTTCTCATCAGCAATTCCCTAAAAATAAGTTATAACGAAGATAATAACGGAGAATAACAGAAAACACTTTGATTAAATTGGCGATAAGCAATTAATGTTCGCAAGGTATTGTACTGGAATAAACACTGCAAACAGTGTTACACGTGTTTTTCATAACTAAGAATTTGGGTCAGTACTGAAAGTTTCTTAAATTATCAGATTTTCAGTACTCAGAGTTGCTTACGAGTTTTAGTAACAGTCTTCATGTTCACTACTGTGCCCTCGTGAATATTCCAAGACAAGGTTTTTGAAGCCTTTCCAAAGTTTAGACATTACGCAAGAACCTTTCGATTTAATATACGATACAGGAAACAAGTGAAAATAAAGTAAAAACAGATAAAAGGATATTTATTTACTGGAGTTTCTTAATTTCTTGGCGATCTGAGAGTTGAGTTTCTTATGAAAAATACGTTTATTACAATACGAGGAGTATGAGGTCCTAGTTCCAGGATATATTGAGGTTGCCTGTGAAAGTTTGCATTCTTATGTGACAATGTTTTTCGTTTCATCTCTTGAACGACCTTTTGTTGCTTTTCTTATGACAATTCTTAAAATATGACGAAAGCATACAGGTAAGCCCGAAATTATTCATACCAAACCAAATTCTCAGTATTTTGCATCGTTCTACTTGAAGACGAATTTTGCTTTGGCTGAAGTTTGGTAAGAGTATGATAAAAGGCCAAAAATCCCAGGGGGGCGGTACTCCCTAACTTTCAATACGAGGGGGTCCGTGCCAATATTTGGGGTCCGAAAATTTACGTTAAATCAATATTTGGGGTCTGTGAATTACAACATGGACAAACATTCAATATTTGGGTTCCACAAATCTGAACAAAAGAAGGATTGTGGAATTTGTCTTGCATTGACTTCACATGGATTGTAGTGTGACCCAGAAGTTGCAAATCATGAAACAAATGTTTTGTTATTATTTTGAATTTTAGAAAGATCAAGAAACTCAAATTGAAACCATTAAAAAACATTATAGGGGTTCCAGAAATAGATAAAAATATTTGGGGTCTCCAAAATATTAGACTCAATATTTGGGATCCCAAAAACATTAGGCTTAATATTTAGGGGTCAGAAAAGAAATAGTGGCACGGACTGAAAGTTAGGAAGTACCCCCCTGGGCCGAAAATAGGCAAAACAAGCGAAATTTAAAACAATAAAATATCTTACGCATTGACCTGCAAATATAACGATCCAAAATACCATATAATTGCAAGACTCACTCACCATCTTTCTCATAAAAGCAAGCATTGCTTGTAGAACTGGAAGTTTTTCAATATCATTGGCTTCTAATGCATCAACAATTTGAGTCAATGGTACTTCCACCTATCAAAAAGAGCAGCAGTAAATAAAGATTTCAAGCTGCACTCTTCGATTTTGCATCACAAAAGCCAACCAGACTTCAGCTTTCTTTTGTACCGAACATCCAAAGATGTAAATAGATGATAATTTTCATAACTAGAAGCGTATATCAATGACGAAATACGACGGAATGTCACATCTTCGTTGAAAATTTAATTTAATTTTCATGTCATGGGCAAAGGACAGATTTTGTAAGACGATAGCCTCAATTGCTTTTTTGACACCTAAATTCAAAGTGATTTGAGACTGCAGATAAAAGAAATTCTCTCAGCCAGTGATTCAAAACAAACAAAGCCACAAAATTTCTCTGAAACCCAGGTTGCTAGTTCGCTTGTTGTGCATTTGAGAAATGGCTTTTGAGAGCAAACATGAGCATATATCGAAAGAAGGAGGATGTATCTAAAGATCTACCGCGATCATGTTATTTGTTTGGTATAGAAGCTGATTTGGGAGCGATTCAATTCTCGTATTTTTGGGTGGAATAAAAGCACTTACTGCTCAGCTTCTGAGCATCAAAATAAATGCCTGCCGTAGATGTTTAGATATATCCATTTTCTTTCAACATACGCTCATGTTTGCGCTGAAAAACCATTTCTAGAATGCACAGCAAGTGCGCTAGCTACCTAGGTTTCAGAGAAATATTATGGCTTTGCTTGTTTTGAATTACTGCTTGAGAGAATTTCTTTTGTCTGCAGTTGCAAATCGCTTTGACTTTAGGTGTCAACTACAGCAACTGATGCTATTGTCTTATGAATCCTGTCCTTTCTCATGTCATGTATTACCGATTTTCAAAGGGCCATTCCCAAGTATTCTACTGATACTCGGATTACTGATCTTACGTTGTTAATGTACTTACCGTATCATTTGGATTTGGCAGCTTTTCGACAAACCCATACATGTGCAAAAGGTGTGAATTTCCTAGCTTCCCAAAAGTGTTGAATATCTCTTCACCCTGAAGAAAATGACACACAGTTACATGGTGCTGGCAATTGTACATTTGTGAAAGATACCTCTTTAAACACTCTGTACCACCAGGTTGGCGGCGTTCGGGAACGGCGGTGTCCATACACAATGGTGGTTCAAAATGTATACTCAAATAAAACAACTTTCTTGACGTTTTCATATATCTATCTATTCACATCTCTATCTCTCTATGTCTATCTTCAGGATATAGCTTTGGCGGGATTCGGCTGGAGACCATGAGGTCCCTGCCATGGAACCCCTGGCTACAAACTGCACTTAAACTACTTCAAACCAAGATCTTTATACCTTTTACAATACCATGCTGCTTTGCAATATTTCCTGCATGCTGATTAGTTCAAGCTTGCGTGTGTCAATTGACACAGTTTGACAAGTGGTGACATGTATACATATTGCATTCTAATACGTTCTTAGTATAATGGTTATCACTAGGGAGACAACAAGGATTAAAACCGTTTTAGAAACTTTGCTCAGATATGCAACTTGTTTATCATAAAGGTAACTACTGTATACTCCAAGGCGAATTCCAAATCATGAGCCAATGACCACAATGTACCTCCTAACGGTATTACGTAACTAAACAATAAATGCACAAGTTCACCTTCCTACAACTCCATAGCATAAAGTAATGCTGTTTTAAGATAAATTAACCAAGTAGAATACATCTTGGTGGAAAACGCAGTTTGACCAGAAATCGAAGGATGAGGCAAGCGACGACAATCATTGTAAATTTATTCATCATTCATCAGAAAGGCTATCAGACAATCCATGAAAATTCAGACAAATCCAGTTCGACAGTTCGACAAATCCATAATTAAATTAAAATTGAAATAAACTAGGACATAATCAGTGGGACATAATCAGTGGTACGTTTCGAACCATACTTGGTTCATCTTCAGCAATAAGTTAAGCGTTAAACGGTAATTTATACCCTGAGACAAACGAATACATCTTGCTCTTTCTCAGAAGTTTAATTTAGACTATTTAAATTGCATCAAGGTATACAATAAAAACAAATTTCTGAAAACATCATAAAAGCCAAAGTGCGGGAATGAAAGTGTGACACAGCTTGCATGGACAATTTCCTCCCTTCGAATTTTTTTTTGCTTTAAACCGAGTAAGGGATCCTGAGTTTCATATTGTTTGCGGTAACATTTGCCAATAGTTGTGGAGGTTCAAATCTGACACTTTTTGTGCCATTACCCACCTATCTCACCATAGGTTGAACGAACTTATTACAAAAGACTCACCTTCTTGATTGGTTTTGTGCTGATCATTTTCAACGAGGACTCATCGTCAAACGAGAGTTGTGCATTATTATTGGTGTGGTGATTGAAGATATCTGCTACTGGTACCATCAAAGTTTCATTGGTTTGGTAGTCTGTAAAACTGTACGACATCACAAAACCGACCATGTGTTTGTAGAGGCTCAAGTTGTGGCTCTCTTTACTAAGATTGAAAGAAAGAAATGAACAAAACAAGAACTTTGCATGGAATTTTTAACGTAATGATTTGTGGTCAATATTAGGCTATTCTAGCAGCAAGACCCAGACATCTTTGAAAGCGTAGATACTTTTTTATGCTTTTGGAACATTCCAATTTTCCAGTCTTTTCCTTCGTAGAAAGCTCCTCATAGATAGGCAGACTCCCTAAAGGCCAACCTTCAGTCAGCGAAATTCTCCGAGCGGGCAGAATTTTAGACAATAGAAGGTTGCTAAGCCGTAACTATCTATTCAATTTCAGAGTGACAGTTTCTCTCGTAAACAATAGAATTTCCACCAGCTCGGAAAATTCCACTGATTGGAAGCAAGGTAACAAAACACATTCATTCATTAAAGATCATTTAGGCCAAGTATTGTGGGCGCCATCAGCACCCAAATTGTGTCCACGACTTCCATGGATCATCTATTACTGGAGAAAGGAAACCAGAACAGGACAGCAACAAAACAACATACTCATCCTGTTCATTTATACAGTATTCACAAACCTCATTATGTCCAAATTCTTTTCAATAAAAGGAACTGCAAATTGCTGATGTTCTCTTTCAATGTTGAATAAATCTCTTTGCACATCCCAAAGGACTGCTAACCCACTGAGTTCTTCTTGTCTTTCTTCTTCACTCCAAAACATAGGTTGGTTAAATTCAGTGATGTCTGGGCAGATAGCAAGGTATGGGGCCCAGTAAGAATCCTTTTTCTTCATCTCATACATAAGTGCAAGAAGAAGTGATATCCAGCCACTTGTTTGTTGCAGCCTGAAGATAGAACAAGCAACAAGGGGACTAAATTTCCAGAGTTTGGTTGAAATAGTAATTTTACACTTTTTTGATAGGCAATACCACAAATTTCAACAGGCAATATCAATGGTCAGAGTACAACGAGATAAACATGCATTTTGTTTTTTTTGTTTTTCAATTTGTTTTGAGTGGGCTTGTCAGGATTTCTAGCTACTGAAAGCTAATTTAGGCCCACTGTGTACGCAGCATCCAGGCATGGGACCCTTAGTTTAACATCCCTTCTGAAGGACCACAAGGAGAGTTATGAGGTCAGGCCTCCAAGGTCACCCATCAGGAGTTTGACCTCACTCGACCGGGCTTAACTTCAGTCACCTGACAAAGACTGTATAAGCCACTAGGCCACTCACTCCATAATGCATGTTTTGTATTTCACTGTTGCACCATGATTCTTCACCTTGAAATTCTGGAAATCTTCATATTGTAAAGTTTTATTCACATTTAAATAGGAGAAGTCTGGTGCTGGTATGATTAATGCTAGAAACAAACTTTCCAACTGCTGCCTGTCAAACTTACCAAATTTCAATCATTTACCAACATTTTTGACCAACTAAAGGGTCGTTTTTGCCAAAAAAGATTGCTGTTTGAAAATTTTTCAATCAATTGGAGGCTTGCTGCCCTACCACTCCCTATCTTGAATGCTTATGTTGTTCTTGGCTGATTTGACTGCATAGTTCACTAACCTAGCCATATTTGCTTCTTTGAATTCTCTTAGCCTTGATGCAATTGAGCCTTGATTTGGAGTGAGTGCAATATTTCTTGGAATTTCCACCAATGTTTCACTGCATCTGATATCTTCTGCAGCAATGATACCATAACGATGACTTGTTGATATGTTTGTTACCTTTACCTTCAAGGAACATGACATCATGATTAAACAAGCAAATATACCTATCAACTATTTTCCATTCAGTTCATCTAACAAGTGAATCAGCCAGATGCCAGTAATAAACTGACATGGGAAAGACATAAAAATGTTCAGTTTGAAAGGCATTACTTTCTTCTCTTGTTTTCAAAAAAAGAACAAAGAATTGTTCTTTCCATCATTGAGAGGGCAGCTACCCCTTCATTCCCCCACCTTATCCAGCATACCCACTTTGATTCACATCAAAAAGATAAGAAACTTGCTGATCTCTGGTTTTCCACTAACTTGAAAACTTTCCATTTTTCAGCTCTTGACACTCTCTGGAGTGCAGAGTCTGCATGTAAAGTTTACATAAAAATTGTATAAAGTGGGATTCCAAGTTTGTAATGGAATTGCATGGTTGTCCAATCTGCAAGCAGGATCTGGCAGTTTTCAATGTGATCACAGGTGTGGTGTCAAGTTTCCTTCGTTTCCTATTGTTTATTTTGAATATCTTACTGCTTTTCTGGGTGGTTGTGTACAGTGCGTATCACACTCTGCAAACAGGAGCCTGGACTGGAGATTTGCATTCAGCAGTGCATGATAAAATCTTTGCAACCTCAAACAATGAATTCTTTACAGTATGCAGTTACCAGTATATAAAAAATAGGGCAACTTTCGCCAAGACTTCGGGTGTCCAAGAAGGGTCCTCTATTGTTTACCAAATCGTTTGCAGTGAATGCCCTATTCTACTGTTTTTCTTTTTGGTGCGCAAGTGCCACACTTTCCATATAGGCACAGTTATGTTCCCTATATCACTAGCACATATTTTCACAACACATGATTCCATCTGCCAACTCAGACTTCATCTACCAGCTGAAGGTGATAAGCGAGTGCTTTTTACCGGCGAGGCAACAAAACCGGGCCTATCTTTCGACCACTTCTTGCCGCTTTTGACAAGCAAAAACAAAGTACAGGGCCTCACCTTCGGGCTGATCTTGATCTTATGTTTTTCACACCAGCTTAGGAAGTTCTGGAGGATGCTTGTCGTTTTGTCCGTTGCATTCTCCATTGCTTTTTCTTCGTAAACATTCAAAACAGCGCTTGTTTCACGGTCAACATAAATCCAAAAGGACGATTTGATCTTGCCTGGTGTTTGCACAAAGTCTCGCATTCGGGAATGGCCTCAGTCTGAATCACGCACCAAGAAGATGGAGCAAAACGGCCCTGCAAAGACAAAGATAACGAGAAAGCAGAAACTGTTTATCTGTGGCCTGCTACATCAGATAACAGAACTTTTTATGCCAGTCAAACATTGAGGCAAAATCTTCAATGCATGCTTTTTCGTGGAGCAAACAACTGGACAAAGAATTCTTGAAAATCAGGTTCCTGCGGAGGAGAAAATAATCAATAAATCGATTAATCAATATTTGTTCAAAACAAGAAGAACTCAAGATGGCCGGCCTTTTAGGCCTTTCAAACTACGCTTCTTCCAGCAGCTCAAACTCGGAAGACTCTTCAGATGAGGATGATATAGCAATCCAGAAACCTGTGCAAAAGGAAAAGCTTCCACTTCCAGACCTTGATTTCCCGAATGCTTCGAGTAAATCTTCAAAAATTGATTCTCAGCCAACAAAAGGACGAGTTGAAAGCAGCAGACCAGGCAGTGTTTTCGATAACCCTTTTCAGATAGAACAAGAAAGAAAAATCGATTTATTTTCAAGGCATGTGCAACCAACAGAGATTAAGGAAAGGGACGAAAAACCAAAGAAACCTGAACTTGAAAAACAATTGTGTCGAAAATTTCAGAAAGGTAGATGTCGCTTTGCTGATAAATGCAAGTTTCTGCACGTCACAAAAGAACAAGCCGAGGAAATTAAATTAAATTCAAGGAAACACAAAGCACCGAAGAGAACTAATAATAGTACAATGTTAATTGGTGATATAGATAATTTATTTGACGAGGGCAATAATGAGACACAGAAAGCAAAGAAAAAGCGACCTGGACTTACAAATTGTCTCATACCTTCTAAGAAAGCAGTTGATATGTATAACAGATTAAGTAAATAGCAATTAGGAGACAAGATTAGTTTGTATTTTATACTCAAAGACAATTCCATATTGAAAATTATTATGGTCTTATGAATTAAATCATCTAACTGCAAAAGTTATTAGAACCCTTGGTGTGACAACTGGGATACATTTTGATACACTCTGAGTTGAAAATAAAGTTCACCAGATTAAAGAAAGGGAAGAAAAACCAACCAAACCTACACTAGAAAAACAATAGTGTCGAAAATTTCAGAAAAGTAGAAGTTGCTTTGCAAATATAGAACAGAGAAACGCAAAAGATTTTCATTGTTTTTGTTAACTGAATTCATTTCTTGTTTTTTTTTTGTGATTATTTAAGAAATCTCCTAATTTACTTTTCTATCAAAATAGTTCTTTTTCTTACATTTATGAAATTGATTCTTTAGGATTCACATCTTCGACTTTCATTGCTTCTGGCTAGTTGTCTCTTCTAAAATTTCATAGAGTACAGAATTTCTTAGTGTCCATTCATCAACATCCCATGCTATCTGTAGTAAGTTGGGCAGTCTCCTTGCACTCCAAGCCAAGCTTCTTCAAATGCTGCAACGATTTCTGGCGAGAAAAACATACTTTAAGAATGAACACACACAAGCGTTTACATGCAGTATACGGGCTTACCTTGAAACGTTTAGTAAATATCATATTCCATTCAAAGTATGGTTTATGATACTTGATCTTTTTGTTTTTTACTCCTTGCAGTAAGTCCTCGAAGGTTGGAAACAGTGAGAACTTATAATTTTACTGGAAGTCCGAAAGACCATATTCTATGGTTCCTACCGTAAACATACAATTTGCCATTTGATATTTTGTAAACCATTCTTTTGTGTAAAATGCACAAGGAAAAGTTTCCCTTGGTCATTGTCTCATTGTTTCCACCTTATGGCATTCTTGCATTCTACGAAATTTTTTAACGGAGAGTAAACAGCAAGGGGCTAAGTTGGTGGATTGAAACAAACAATGCAATGTACGTTCGGCATGACAAATTTAGCAAGTTAGATTAACGCTGTTGTAGGCACGTTTACGAGAATATTTCTGACTATCAAATACTGATTAGTACAATATCAACAATGCTGCCAGCGCAGCGGCAGTTTTTCGCAAAAACGTAGCACTTAGCACTACTAACCATTTTCAAGGTAAACTTTAGCAACTGAAATATTTGTATATACCTTCATGTAGCGGGCCTTCTTTAAAAGCATTCAAATTACATTCAAGGTGTTCCATTTTTGATGCACCAATGATGATTCCATCTACGAATTCAAAAAATAATGATAAATGATTGCTTTATGGTCTTTGGTAGTGGCAGCTCAACCTTCAAACAACTTTGTTAGGAATTTTTGCAAGGGCACTGGCAATAAACATGAACGTTGTAATCAAACCTTCAAGAAACTCTTAAGAAACCCTGAGAAGTCAAAATCTGATAATCTTAAGAAACATTCAGCACAGACTCAAATTCCTAGTTTCCAATAAAGATACTGTACGAGTATACAAATGAGCACCTGCAACGGTCACTTTCTTGGTCCATGCAGAATTAAATGACACAGAAAAACAAACCATCAGATATCAAGCTTGAATGATGTTGCATCCATCTCAATGCTGCTTCAGTCGTTGAAACGTTTCTTTCTCCATATTGCTTAGTCAGAGCTTCTTGTATCATTTTCAGTCCATCGAAATAAGCTTTCTTCCAGTATCTTTCGCGGTATCTAATTATAAAGAGAGCAGACGAAAAATGGAAAAATGTTTAAAAAAGACCCCTGAAAGAAAGTAGCCCTAAGTTCGTCCAGGAAAATATCCCTTGATTTCATTTACACTTGTCTGTGAAAGGATCTCCACCACCAAATACAAATTTAAGCTATGCTGAAAAAGAATCTGAACGAACGATATTTCTATACATTTTGAAGAATTTTTCAATGTAAACAACAGTGATAGAAGGTCTAACGCCACTCATTCGTAGTAAGCCTCCATATCTTAGTTAGCCTTTGTTGTCGCTGTTTTCATGGGCCATGAAAATGGCGGCAACAAAGGCCAGCGAAGGGACCGCACGTGCAAGGAATGCTGGATGAGAAAGACCCTAACCTAAGATTGATATCTCTTACGATCATCTGGATATGGGTGGATGTTCACCAAACGAACTGTGAAAATCCATTGACATGTGCCTTATACAATAGTGTTTACAGATTTGTACGTAATAGACCTTTTACCTATTTTAAGGAAGAGCCTGGATCGAGCGATATTATACCAGCGGAAACAGATGAAAAGTCCACGTGATATTGCCTTTCAAAAAACTGCTTTATCACCTTTCGACAAAAATTTTGAGATGGAGCCCCTTCGAGGTTAAATATTGATTCAATACCTTTTTTGCCCCTCCTTATGAAGCGAAAACTATGCCAAAGTTTGATTATGTTGTAAATGTTCTAACTAAATATGCCAAGCTCACATTCTCAATAAATGCGATATTCCTCTTTGAAACCCACCCAACCTATGGTCTCCTGAATTTGTATTCTGTTTGTTCACACTTCCAAATATGTTTCATCCAAAAGAAGAAACTAATTATCTGCCCTAAACAGGCCACAGTGCTTTGATGAATTGCAGATGGAAAATAAGAGCGAATCTATTTACGCATCAGCCCATTTGCCTCCAACACCAAAAAATCTTCCTCGGGGTTTCCTTTCTTCCACATCTTCATATTGATATCTGCTTGTGAGTAATCCTCCAGCAAGCTAAGGTACGTAAAAATTCTATGATAACTTCATAACTTACTCGTGAAGGGCAGACAGGATTTGAAGATATCAATCAAATAATTGTCACAATATGGCACTCACAACAAATCTTAAACAGTTTTCAAGGCACTAAACTCGGAAACATGGCCTGACTATTTGCAACTGAATGTGAGGAAAAATAAACGAGACCTGAGATCAAATGGCAGCAAATCGCTGGAAATACCGAGGAAAGAGAGCGGAACTATTCAAGATAACGCAGCTAAACTATTTAACTCCATTCCAGAGAGCATAAGAAACTGCTCAAATTATAACACATTTTTATCTTTAACAAACAAATTTTTAGTTAATAGAGCTCAACAATGTAATTAAAATTCTTTCAAGAGACATTCCTTTTTTTGTAAATATTTTAAACAAAATGTACTATAACTTTAACAGTGAAAAGCCATCTGTATTTGGATCTGTTAAATATTCATTATTATTATTATTATTATTATTATTATTATTATTATTATTATTATTATATTATTAAACAGTGTCATCTTTTGAACTTGAAAAATAACGAACATACCACTGAATTCGAAACAAAGTTGAAGATTTTGGTTAGACAATTGCAAAGCTGATCGACTTTAAAAATCTAAAGTATAGCTACTTTGGTAAATCAAGAAAGGCCTCATTTAAGACTATCAAGGGACCGACTTTCAAATGACTTGTTCGGGATACTATCAGTGAAAGTCTTTAGGGTTTTCTCCAGAAGAGACAGACGCCCGTGGAAGCGCTTTGGAGTCTGCGCAGATCGATCTCAGGGTCATCGCCCTTCATCCTTCCTTTGTGAAATTGCGCATGCCCCAAAACGCTTCGCTCGTCCCATTGATCAGCGAACTAATCAGAGATAACGTCTTTTCCTTTGTGATTTACAAAAGGGGGAATTCGCAGTATCCCGAACAAGACCCCATTTAGATGCCACAAAAGCAATCACATATAAATCCAATATCATTTCAAGCAGTCTTTTTCCATGATACAAAGTGTTTAAAAGGTTCTTGGGACAATTTTTTAACACATTGAAGGAAATTAAGCCCTTACTTACTGGGTTATATGCATAGAAGCGTAATCCAAATTTCCTCAAAGCAGGAAGCAATTCGCCTTCGACCTGCCTGAAAAATGATCAGAAGGTAAGGTATCTGTTGCAAGTTTTGCTGAAAAACAGAAAGCCAAGCATTGAAATATTCATGGAAAAAATTACAATAAAAGTTACGGTGCGAAAAACTAGATATTTCTCTCAAGGGCTTTCCATGCAACAACGATTATATTCTTAAATACAGTTAAGACTTTCATGGCTTCGCCGATGAAAATATTGAAGTGATGTGTACACTCTTGTCTCGTTCATCTTTTGCTTCCTCACAAAGAACTCCGCAAAATGGGTAAAAAAGTCTTCAACAAATTTAAATCTCTTTTTCCTTCTCTGGACTGTCGTCACAAAACTTGTTGATTAGCACTTTGCGACAAAGCTTCGTGAAAATCTAAACCTAAAAATACGAATCCATAGCTAGGCCAATCTCGTCCCCAGAGTGAGTTCGTTGCTCTACCTCTGGTTCGTTGTTCATTCGGCTTCGTGATCAACGTATGACGTAAGAACACCCTGGGAACGAGGTTGACGAATTCATACAAGGCAAACATACCTCGTGAAAGCATTGTACATGCCTTGATACACAGTTGGTAGCACCCAGCCATTTGCTTTACAAATATGGTATATGTTCACCTAAAGGTTGAAAAATAGATTATCAAGACCCCATTTACAATGTGCCAGAACAACTTTGACGAAAGCAACAGATCAGCCTATCATTTAGACTTGTGCCTTTTCGTCCCTCGTTTCCCTGCGTTCTTTGACAAGTTGATATCACTTGATCGATATCAATAGGGACTCGATAGTTTTTCAAAATGGCCTATATTAGGGGGGATGGTTCTCGTACATTTAATAAAATCGCTGCACAGTCTGGTCTAAAGAGTTTGAAGAATGAAAAGGAAACTTTCATTACGGAGAATGACGTTTTCCCGACCTAAAAATAGCAAAATGCTGACTTTTCAGACATCAATCTTCCTCTGCAGAAGCAAAATAGATACACCGCAGCTGAGAGGTCTCTAGGCCACATCAGCCGTTTTTTGTATGCAAAGAACATCAACTTTCTAAATAGCGCCTCCTGATTGGTTGCTCTGCGCGGACCTAAAGTGTGTCCACTTTTTAAGAGTAATATTATGTCCCTTTTGACCAAGTGATATCAGCAAATCAAAGAACGCAAGGAAACAAGGGACGAAAAGCATAACGTCTACCTACCATTTACACTTTTCCTGCTAATCTGCAACACTTTTGCTCCTGTTATCTGTGGGAAATATTATAAAAGAGCAGTGCAAATGCTACCCTGTGGACTGGCTTCAAAAAGGCCTGTTCACAGCCTATGCAAATACTCTTGAACAGCATTTGTAACGGATCAAATTTGTACCGATACCATACAAATGTAGTCGAAGATTCATATTTGTCACTTATTTACCCGGGGGGGGGGGTACTCCCATTGTGGCCTGACAGGGGGGTCCAGTCAGGGCTAAAGAGGGCCAAAGCAAAAATTTTGAAAAATACCCTCAAATGGTAGTATCTTTTTACAAAAACCCCCACATGGTAGTTCATGAACCTGAAAACTGGTTCATTTGGTAGCATTTAGAGATGAAGATTTTCTACGGTTTTCAAGATGTTTTATTGCAAAACTGATGGAACAAAGCAAGAAATTTTTCAAAATTCATTTATTATTGATGCTGTAATGACTAAATTGGTGTGCGGAGGAGCGTACCGGGTTGAAACATAATGAATGGCTTCGAATCTTAGAATACCCCTAATTGGTAGTATGTGGTTGAAAAAAGGGCCATTTGGTAGCCAATTGGTAAGACCCTCAAACTGACTGGACCCCCCTGTTAGGCCACAATGGGAGTACCCCCCCGGGCTTATTTACCGATAATTCCCCTCGTGCTTCATAATTACAGCGAACCTTGTATGCTAACATAAATGTCAGATCCTTTAAAACCTGTTTATATTCTTTGGTGTTTACAAAATAAATGAACCTGTTATGGATTACTTACAACTTCCCATGATTTGAAATTTGACAAACCAAATTCATTGAATTTTCCCTCTAAAATCAGAACGTAAATTTAGTAATACATTGGTATGTACATTTGGTAAGCAAATTTGATAACTAAGTTTTTGAATAACTCTGGAAAGGAAGATTTGCACCCTATGCACGTATGTAGAATGGAAAGCAAATTTGGTAAGTAAACTTTTTTAAGTAAGTAAAGCAAGTATGTGAATTTGTTAAAGTAAAAGTGATAAGTCTCTTTTGAATAACTTTAGAAAAAACATTTAGTAAGTGGATTGGTAAATAAATTCAGTAAGTGTAACTTTTGTAAGTAAAGCAGGTAAGTGAATTATTTTGTTGAAAATAAATGTGGTAAGTGACTTTAGAATAACTTTCAAATGTACATTTGGTGAGTAGATTGGTATTGTAAATTTGGTAAGTAAACTTTTTACATAAAGCAGGTACATTAAGTTATTAAATAAATGTGGTAAGAAACTTTCTAAATAGTTTGGAAAGTCTGTTTGGCAGGTAGATTGGTGAGCCAATTTGGTAAGGAAAATTGGTTAAGTGAACTTATTTGTAACTAAATCCAGTAATGAAAGTGGCTAAACAACCATGGTAAGTAACTTTCTAAACACATTTGAGAAGTATATTTGGTAAGTAAAGAGGTTCGTAAACTAGGTAAGTAAATGTGGTGTATAAATTTGGTCAGTAAGGCAAGTTACAACATCAGTAAGTGAAACATTTACGTAAATAGCAAACCTTGATACAAATGATTGACAGCTCTTAGGCTATCCTCAATGGGCAGCTTATGATCTGGCCAATGTAAATAGAAGATATCAACTTTGTCCATTCCTAAGCTTTGCAATGATGTGTTTAATTGGTTGATAACACCATCATAAGTGAAGCCTAAAATGATGAAATACAACTCCTAAAAGAAACCTGTTTCATAGAGCAAAGTTTGAAAAATGAATTTGATATATGCCAACACACTCAAACTATCAGAGTTCTCAAGCTAACTAATTTTCTATAGTTACCTTTGTTAGGATTAGCTTTTGTTGCAATATGTACCTGAAAACAGTTAAAAAAGAGTTTGCTTCATCGTCATAGAATCATAAAATACAGTACTGAGGATAGACGTCACAGGGCTGAAGTATAGTTGAAAAATTATTGATTGAACCAGATTCTTTTGTGCGTAACAGAATCAAAATCTTGGGGAAAAACAAAGGAACTGCTGATTCTTTGATTTACTTCTGCCATAAATCAGCAATCGTCTGTCAGACTAACTCAAACAAGGTCGCAAAGACTTGAAGCTTACCTATGCAAATTTATACAAAACAGAACAATGGACCTTTCAGCTATTCTGAAAGAGAATTAACTGATTGAATATTTTGATACAGTACAATGTTCTAGAGTTTTCAAATGTGAAAAAACAGTGACAGAAGCTCTGACACTACTCAATTGAACCCCTTTATATGAAACTATTGCTCAATCCAGATTTTTGTAAAACAGATGGTCTGCCAAAGATACAGCTCCTCCACAGCAACCACACTAATAGTACACCCTTTGCTTCTATTTCAAGCTATGACAGCCTGTACCTTATTCTGATCTTTGTATACTGGAAGATCTCCAATGATTTTCTCACTCTGTCCATTGACATACCTTGGAGAAATGAAATGATTTCCATAAAAATATTGATGCTTGACTTTCTGGTAGGAGAATCACCTACCATAAAGCTGATTCTCTTAGAATATTTTAGATTTCTCTTGTTTGCTGACAATAATTTAGGAATAACTTCAAAACTAATTTAGTTCAAAGTGTTCTTGCTACATTATTGCACAGGTTACAAACTGCAAATAAATGGGAAAATGGTCAAAATGTGTTCATGAGAAACAAATTTTATCAAACAAGCTTTGAAGATCCAATCATTCTTTGTGATATATACTCACATGATAGCTGTATCAAGTTCTTTGTGTCCATACTCCAAAAATTTGTTGATGAATTCATGGCTCTATGATAAAAGCGTTCTATGACAATAAATGTGGCTTGGTGTATTTCGACTGAGGGTCCGCGGGTCCCTTGAAAACCAACAGCTTTATTTATGGAATCCATAGTTTCCCCAAATAGTGCAACATACGAAAAAATAGAATGAGAATCACATATGATTTCTAAATTAAATCCTAAATATCTGCTAGAAAAACGTTGTTGGCTTACGGTCAGGTACAAAGTTGATTAGTTTAGTTAATGGCTGGATCCCAAACCCTCAATCCCCATTACTGGTTACTGTAACTAATGAACCCTTTGCTGGGCTCCCTTCCAAACTCCCTCGTCCCCAAAATAACTCTCATTTCAGGCGTTTGCTGCTAAAATAGTTGATGGTACAGTACAATCTCCTCGTAAATATCCTGAACGTCTTATGGCACAACGTCGCAGTTTCGCCGGTTCAATTTTAGGGCCTCTCACCACCAGACAGGTGTACATTATTCCAATAATTCGTTGACTTCAATATGACGATTCATAACGCAAAAAGAACGATCTCTAACTTACCTTTGGTTGGGAGATTTGCCGTCCAAACTCCATAGTTCCTAACGAAATTCTTATTTCCGACATTTTGCAGGAGAAGACAGGAGAACGCAGTCTGCAGCGTATGACACCAAGAATGGCACATCAGAGAACTAACGTTTCGTCTTTTGTCATGTTTCGCCGTTTCGAAAGATCTCGGTTGGCTGCAGAGCCTAGCCTCTATTGAGAAATCCCGCAATTTTTAAACGAGGCTGTTGCCATAGAGACGGCATTGCTGAAAATTGAAATGGCGGAACCAGGAAGCGCTGAGGAAATGGCAGAAAATGGCTCACCTGAAATCTTCCTGAAAAGATAATGAACAATGCAAGTGAAACTTAGCACTAGAGTTAACATGGAAACACCTAAAACGGAGATCAATCCAGAGTGTCGTTGGAGATAAGGATTTGAGAAAAAACTAAAGGTGCGTTGCGGCGTTCCCACCTGCTCAAATTTTGTTCGCCCTTTTACGGCCAATTAGCTACCAATGATCTTCGTTGGCCTTTGTTGTCGCCATTCTCATGGCCAACGAATAGACTCCACGTGCTGCACGTGCAAGGAATGCTGGATGAAACAGACCCGTTAAGACCTGCGCATTGATTGATTTTTTATTGCCATGGAATTCTCAGACAGAAAATAAGTGTTGATTTTGTTTCTCTTGGATATATGATTTGTTCAGCTTTCAATATATGCACTCTAATCAAAATTTATGCCAGTGCTATTTAGTTCAAATAATCTGATTCTCATTTCAGTCATAGGAAACAATGGCAGACTTTGTGTGGACAGCCCCAATTAGCCGCAAGGACAAGGGGGGCAATGGCAGAAATGTTGCTGGAAGTGACCTCTGTGCCACAGGAATTGGAAGCTCAATTTCCTTGCAAGGCATGAATGAGACTGAGCAACAGGGCAGTTTTCACTCCTATCAGAGTCTTGGACAAGACAACAAAGGAAAGTACCAGAAGCCACCTATGTCCGCTGTCAAGGGTGCATGGCAGCAAAATGGATCAAGGCCAACATCTGCTCATGGCAGTAATGTTGATGATGACCATGAGGCTGCAAAAGCACTTCTCCAATCCATGCGCGCCAAGCGCAAGGGATCAACTTTTCAAGAAAATCTCAGTCACCATGTCCTAGGGCCAGCAGGTCATAGAAACAGGCATGCAGCAATGCAGGTTGATAATGCAGGCTCTGTAAACAAAAACCGCGAAGGAAAAATTGGTCAGTTACAAGGATCATTCAACCAAAAGAGGAACTCACAATATGCACAGGTAATATACTGTAACTGATAACAATTTGTACATTGAATCTTAATCATTGACTTACCCTCTTTGATCAACTGCAACTGCATATCTATAACTATCCACTTCCATTTCACTCTCAATTGCTTTGCGCTGCATAGGTTGGTACACAAGAGGGGAATGAGTACTAGCAGACTTGGTGGCCAAGCAAGGCACAAGGTACGAAATAAAAGACTAAGCGCTGCCACAAAGCACCAGGCATGGCCACTAAGCACTTGGCACGGCTACAAATCACTAGGCATGACCACAAAGCACGCTGCACTAAGAGAGGCACAAACAAAAAGCATAGAGCACAGGAACAAAGCACTGGGTACAAAAGCACAGGAATAAGATATCCACTTCAATTTGTTGATTTTCAAATATGAGATCATTGTATTTAGGTAGTTTCATACCTACTATGAGTTTAAAATAACCATAATAAAAACACACTTACACTCTCTTTGCTTTTCTCAGAATTTTCGCTGCCCCTCGGCAGCCTCCTCAGTGAGAACAGTTGGCAAAGACATGTAGAAGAGCACTGAAAGAAGCAGGGCTGAAAATTCGAGTAGTTGAAAGGGCAGGTAAATCTATAAAAAGAATACTGGCCAAATCAGATCCGTTTCGGAAAACAGTGTGTGATCAAGATAAATGCAAAGTATGCAAATTAGATTGGAAAGCTAACTGTAAAGGTAGAGGCGTTGTATACCAGATGAAATGCCAAGGATGCATTGGGAAAAGAACAAATGACGGGTTGTACGTTGGTGAAACGGCGAGAAGTGTAGGGGAGAGAATAGGGGAGCACCTAACTAAATATGAAGTAAATGACAAAAACTCCGTGTTCCATAAACATGTAGAAGAAAAACACGGTGGTGAAAGACAAAACGTAAAATTGAAAGTGGTTTCATCTTGTGGCAATGACGCTATGCTAAGACAGGTGACAGAAGCTGTGCTCATTAAGGAACTGAATCCGGAGCTGAACGCAAAAGAAGAATGGGGAAATTTGAACGCACTGCGCGAAAGGAAGATTACAATCGACGTGACGAATCTATCGAACTTGAGCGAAGCGAACATTCTGAGAATACAAAAATCGAAATCAGTTCTCACTGAGGAGGCTGCCGAGGGGCAGCAAAAATTCTGAGAAAAGCAAAGAGAGTGTAAGTGTGTTTTTATTATGGTTATTTTAAACTCATAGTAGGTATGAAACTACCTAAATACACTGTATGTTATAACACACAGGATCTCATCAAATCATTGGCTGAAAACACCAATGACCGAGGAAATATGAGATCATTTTTAGCCTACTATCTTGAATAGCCCTTCTCTTATCAAGTTCCAAGCATGCATAAGTACCCCCTTAACCCTCACAGAGCTTATCTAAGGAAATATAATGCCTTGAGCTGACCAAAATTTTGTCAACATACTCATTTCAAGCTCCTTCAAGCCAAAATCATGCTCCTCTCAAGCTTGCACTAGCTTGTTGCAAGCTAAACTTTTTCTTAAGAGTATCTAAGGAAATATGATGCCTTGAGCAAAAAATTGTCATATCTGAAGCAGTTTCATGTCCTTGCTTCACTGTTTCATCAAAACAACAAACATCTCACATTGCTCTTCCTTCTTAAAAGAAAATTCCTTCCTCCTTAGGGTATAAATGCAGAATTTGTTGCTTTTTCTCAAACAAAACCTATGTATGGAGATTCAAGATCAATTGACAGAAGAAGTCCAGAGGGAGGTTCATCAGTAACATCAAACAGACAATCCTCTTTATACATGGATGAATCCCATGACAATTCAAATGGCCAGCAATACAAAAGAAGCCATCAGAACGAGGATGTTGAGCATGAATATGTTATTGAGGATTTAGAAAAAGGTATGGCTTTGTATTCCTGGAGGATCTACCCAGTAGATGGAGCATACACCTAGGATGTGTTTGCCAAGGGTCTCAATTTTCACCAAAGTTGCTGTAATAGGATTATATTAAACCTTTCATATTATATCTTGGTGTCAGGACAGGAATCAATAATAGCCTCTTTTTCCAGCACATGTCAATGGTGACTCTTGCCTTTTTGCTGCACCTTATTCCAGGATCAGTATTTATGTTTTCAGCATTTTCTTCTAGGAAAGGTCCCGAAAGATTTTCATTTAGTAGGCACAGCCCCTTTTTTCTCCAAGACAGACCTCTGTGTATTTATTCTCTCGGGTGTGTCTTAAGTCTTAAGAAGCAATGCCTGTTTTGAAGGCCACTGGAGCTGGATACTAAGGTTGTAATATTTTTAGCAGAATGAATTTTAAAATTTACTTTTAATGAAATCCATGACTCTGTTCTGAATTTATGTCATGGTTTTCACAACAAAACCCTTTGAAAAGAAACCTTCAAAAGGAGCTTAAAATCATGAGCAATGAAGTTCCCCAACATTCTACTTACCACCATGACTTGTTTATGCTTTAGCACAACAAGGGCAGATTTTGTAATACAAAAGCATCATTCGCTTTGGTTCACACCTCAATTCAAAGAGATTAGCATCTGCAGACAAAAGAAATTCTCTCAAGCAGAAATTGAAAACAAACGAAGCCGCAAAGTTGCCCTGAAACCAGTACGGCGAATTCTCGTTTTGTGCGGGCGATGGGAGGTTTTTAAGAGAAGGTATGTGCTTATAACAAAAGAAGAAGGGTAAATCTAAAGTTCTGTCTCGCGGATTTTGTTTGTTTGATTCAGAAACCGAGCAGAGGGCATTACAATTTTTGCATATCTATTGCTCAGCTGTACGCAGTCATTCCTCAGCTCCTGAATCAAATAAACAAAATCCGCGAGACAGAACTTTAGATTTATCCATCTTCTTTCGTTATAAGCACATACCTTCTCTTAAAAACCTCCCATCGCCCGCACCAAACGAGAGTTCGCCGTACTGGTTTCAGGGCAACTTTGCGGCTTCGTTTGTTTTCAATTTCTGCTTGACAGAATTTCTTTTGTCTGCAGACGCTAATCGCTTTGAATTGAGGTGTGAACCAAAGCGACTGATGCTATTGTATTACAAAATCTGTCCTTGTTCTTTAGCACTTGCTATTCCTTTGGGAAGATAAAAATTTATTTGATTTCTTTTTTTAGATGACAATGGCAACTTTAAAGAGAACGTAAGTACAATTTGCTTATTTACTTCAAGCCTTTGTTTGAAAGAACTTGTTCATGTCTGCTCACAGAGGTTATTCATTCTGGAGATCTGAATTCCCTTTAGGATCAATCAATGCCATATATCACTGGGGGCAAAAGGGGCAGTAGCCCTTCAAATGCCAGACCGTCTTTAACTCATACAGTATAAAAGGATGTTTTCCATTGATTTAAAGGGCATGGACTCAAAAATGTTTCTGGGCAAAACCCCCATAATTCCATTTCCTGTTTCATTTCCATCATCTATCGCCCCCCTGCTAAAAGTTTTCTGTATCCTTAAGGTCAATTGAACATTGTACCCACTGTTTCACAAATCGTAGCCAAAAAAGAGCAGTGTTTGATGAAGACCAGTATTTTATGTTTAGGCACCACTTATATTTCATTACGTTTATATTTGTTTCTTAAAACCATACATTACCCTGCACATTTTGGATGTAACTTGAAAGGGGGCTTGAAACAAACTCTTCCTACTTTGCTATACATAATTCTACCTTGTTGTATGGAGCTGAAACTTAGACATTGACGAAAAGTATGTTAAAGAAACTTGACGCTTTCGAATTGTGGCCATACAGCAGAATGTTGAGAATATCGTGGAAAGATAGGATATCAAATGACAGTGTTGCGTGGAATACAAAGCCAAAGAATATTAACTAAGACCATCAAAGAACGGCAGTGCTTTGGTCACTTAGTTAGACGAGTAGATCTTCAAAGAGTACTTATGGAAGCAATAGCAGGCAAAAGAGGAAGAGTTCGACCAAAAACATCTAGGACAGACAACATCAGGAGCTAGACTGGTTTAAGCTATAGTGAGACCCAAGTGATGGCCCACGATAGAGAGAAAGACTGAGAATCATATTATCCATCCCTCGGCAAACAGAGGACGGAACATGAAGGAGAAGATTCATTTTAAAAAAATACGTCATTGAATCTAGCACCAGTCGTAGAACCAATGCTATTACATAAGCCTAAACGTGTCTACCGTTTCGTTTCTATATTCATCTGTTCCCACCTTGCTTACATGCATTTACCCAAGTGGTGATGATAAGGGTAATTTCATTAAGGCCAAGCCATGTGGACAGAAATTTCTCCAAAATAAATGATTCATGAGAAAGATCAGAAAATTAATAAATCTAATCAAATCTGATGGGTATCCGCGATAACATTTCATCGTAGAATAATCCTTTTTTTCAAAGTTCTAAAAGTAAGTTTTTGCGAGAAAACAGTTGATGACAAGACGCTTTAATCAAATACTGTGGCTATAATGATAAAGAAAATATCAATATTTGTGAGAAAGTTTCCTTCCTTTGGAAGACAAAGAATGCTGCCACATCACAATGATATGGTTAGATCTTTAAAGACAGCAAAAGTAATGAAATTTACATTGAACAAATTGTTCTCAATGCACAGTTCTGTTGATAAATAGAGAAACGAAGGCTATTATAATAATAATACCTTTTTTAATGTTAGTTTTACGATAGTGCTAGCACTAATATACACTAACATAAAGCAATTTTAGAGATTGCATTATGGAACTTATTGACTGCAAATGCTGCACGCGCATTTATTTTCGAAAAACCAGTCTTTTATGAGAGTTTTGAACTGATTTGCATTTCTGGACGACTTTATTTCATTTGGAAGAGAATTCCAGATCTTGGGACCCAAAAAGCTAATGGATTTTATACCATAATTTGTAGTTTTAACTTTAGGAATGGATAGAACGTCATTTCTTCGAAGATTATAGCTAGTGGGTTTTGGGAGAAAATAGTTTTTCATAAAGGCTGGATTCAAGTTGTGCAAAGTTTTGTAAATTTCAAGTGCCAACAGTCTAATAGAATGGATATGAACTGTAGTAGATTCGGCGTTAACTAGAAGATCTTTGTAGGATGAAGTATAATCAGAGAGTGCTAATCGTAAGGCCCTCTCATTGACTTTTTCCAGTTTCTTTTGGCTGGTATTACTGCAAAATAACCAGATAAGGGGGCAGTAATTGAAATGACAGAGGATGAATGAATTAACAATTACTTGTCTTTCTTTGCTACCCATGAAACGTGCTAGCCTCTTGATTGCATTCAGCTGCAAGGCAGCTTTTTTGCAGATCTTATCAATATGTGAGTCAAATTTCAGTTGATCGTCAATTTGAATTCCAAGTAGCGTTACTTCATTACTTACGTTTATTTCAAAATCATTGCTTATTTGAAATGTTTTGACATGATGATCATTGTTGCCAATAATTAAGGATTGGAATTTAGATGGGTTGGCTGTCATATGATTTGAATTGAACCAATCGATGCATTTAGTGGTGTTGAGCTGTACTAATCTATGGAGCTCATCCACATTTTCAGCAGAGATAGAAATTGTGTTATCATCTGCAAAGTTACATAAGGAGCCCTGCTGAATAAATAGAAAGATATCATTGATAAAGAGGTTGAAGAGTAATGGTCCGAGTATTGAGCCCTGTGGCACCCCTTGGTTTAGTGGCCTCCATGAACTAAAGTATCCACTGATTTTCACCAATTGTTTTCTGTTTGTGAGATAACTTTGTAATAGTTTGAGCGAGTTTATACTAACACCATAGGCAGCTAATTTTGCAATTAATAGGTTTATGGGGAGGCTGTCAAAGGCCTTGGATAGGTCCATAAGCACGGCTGCTGTATGTTTTTTAGCTTCTAGACTAGTTTTCCACTCCTCTATCAGCCTTATTAAGGCATGCTGGGAAGAGAAATGTTTTCTATAGGCACATAAGAAATTAGAAAAGTTTATGTTGAGAAATGGAGATAGTTGGAGCTCAATTGCTTTTTCAAAGACTTTAGAGAGTGCTGTTAGAACACTAATTGGTCGATAATTCTCTTTGTTGAAAGGATCTTTCTTTTTGTACACAGGAGAAACTACTGCCAATTTCATTGAACTAGGAAATGTTCCTTGAAGTATGCCTTTGTTAAAGATATTAGCCAAAGGCCCTGCAATGATGTCAGCAGAGAGTTTTAAGAATTTAGCACTTATCATATCATGACCAAAAGCTTTATTGTGGTCAAGGCTAAGGATAATTTCTTTTAGTGTATCTTTAGTAATAGGTTGGAATTCAAAGAGCGTGTTGTGTTTCAAGTTGTTTTTTATGCTGATTATGCTGTTATGTTTTTCAAACATCTTGATGATTTGGTGCAAAGATAAATTAGAATCTTCTTTTGAGTTCATTTGTTCTGTGGTTTGGCCAACACTGATGAAGTGTTTATTCATGATTTCAGCTATGTTTTTGGGGTCAGTGATCAGTGAGTCGTTTTCTGATAGGCAGATATCTGTATCACCATGATTTTTACCGAATAAGTATGGTTTTAGTTTTTTCCAAAATGATTTTGAATCTAAAGTACCATTTTGACAGATTTCCCTGAAGTAATCTGATTTGAATCTTTGTCTCAAATTAGCGCAATGATTTCGTTGCTTTTTGTATTGTTCAAAGTTACTTTGTGTACTGTTCCTGTTGTATTTGTTCTTGAGTCTTGTTCTGAGTTTAATTGCCTTTCTGTGCACAGCTGTTAGGGGCTTGTTGTTAGCTCTGACAAGCCTTTTTTTCAGAGGTGCATGAGCATTTACAACAGAGCAAAAGATTTTTTCAAAGGTTTTAAAGGAGTTCTCAGCACTGTTTGGATTTTCACAAAGGTGGAAAGGTGCTTGTTTCAGATGCTGAAGAAAAGAGTCAGTACTGAAATTTTTGAAGTCTCTATAGTGTACAAACTTAGCATGATGCTTTGGGAGTTGTGATTTCCAGGCAGTCAAAATCAATTTGTGGTAATCACTTATGCTGGTCTCGATAGCTTTACTGTGCTTGAATTGCATTTTATGATTTGTAAGAATAGCATCAATTGATGATGGATTGCAATTTGGTTTAAAGCATGTGGGTTCTTTTATGAGGTTCGAAAGGCCCAAAGTACTGCAAATAGTTTTCAGGTGTAGGTTATCTGGTGTTAGATTTAGGTCACCAATTATGACAAAATTTTCATAGTTTAGGCTAGCTTTATCAACCATTTTGATAAGCGAATTTTGAAAACATTCGTTGCTTGAATTGGGTGGGTTATAAGTAGCAACCAGAAACCACTTTTGCTTTATGAGATTTATCTCAAGACAAATATTTTCTATTTGGTTGTCTTCTAAGCTGTTAATTCTTTTACTTTTGATTGAATTTTTTATGTAGACTAGCAAACCACCACCATGAGCATTTCTATCTTCCCGGTAAGGTGCTTTGTAGCCTGGTATTTGGAACTGACTTGTCGGAAATGTGTAATCGATCTTTGTTTCACTTAAAACAACAATGTCAAGTGAATTTGAAGTTATCAAGTCTTTTAGTTCACAGAATTTGTTTCTGATACTGTTTATGTTTAGATGAGCAATTATAGGATTTTTTGGACATTTTGTGCGCATATCTTTCAAATCTTTGTAAGGATGTTCTTCATCTTCCAATGAGCCTATTACTGTTTTTTGAGAAGTTTTAGATGATTTCAGTCAATAACCTGCCTTTATGCAATCTCTGAAGTTACAAGCAAGTCTTGCAGCCCCCCTTTTATTTAAATGTAGCCCACTGTTGTTAAGGTAGTCTACACTAATGTTTCCATTATCCAGAAAGTTGACATTTGTTTCATCACAAAAATCTTTGTATGTATTATTGAGTTGGTCAACACTAGTGTTCAAGTTCTTGTTCTTTAATTGATGAATGACTGAAGACAAAAAGATGGCACAATTTGGTAGTTTACCTTTTATATTGTTGACGATTGCTTTGATTTCCTGGTGGATGTTTTGTAGTGGTGTGGATTGCATCATGTCATTTATGCCACAATGAATAATTATTGCAGCTGGCTGTTTGGAAAGGCTTGGCTGAAGATAGTGTTTCATTTCCATTGATGTCATTCCACTGATGCTAATTTTGTTGACCCACGCATTAAATGTTTTAGCAAGTTTGTGAGGCTGGATGTCCTTAATCATTGAATCTCCAATTATGACAATGGTTTCTCTTTGCTGCTGGGTGCTTAGATTCAGTGTGGTTTGCTGTTGTGCAGTTGGCCTGTGTGTATTGTCATTTTTCTCAGCCTGCCTATTTAGTGGTGGCCTTGGTTGTTGAGTAGGAGTGTTATTGGAGGCTTTTGGTGGATGTGTTGCTGGGATATGGGGATGAGGTGGCTGTGTTGTTGGGATATGGGGATGAGGTGGCATTGATTCTTGAGCAGGGTGGGTTTGGAAGGTATTCAAAGGCATTATGCAGACTAGAAAATAGATGGAAACTTTCCTTGGCTAATTTGTTGTTTGGGCCCCTTTTCGTAGTGTGCGAAATAGTCTTTTTGTTTTTCACCTTCTAATTGTTCGTTGTTGCCAGAAATGGAATGAACATGCTCAGTATTCAGCCGCTATCATTTTCAATTAAATTTTTTTTCTCGCAAGAAACGGCATTTCACTGGTCCAAGAGATTTTCCATTCTTATCTTATAGTAAAGTCCCACCTTTAAGAAACTCACTTTTTTACGTCAGCCTATTGTTCTCAATTACTCCATTGTTTTCAAGTTGTTCTTGCAAAAATTCAGGGTCTGAGTTTCTTATAAAGTAGCTTCTTAAAGGCTGACTTTACTGTACTAAAAGTTTCGAGCCTTTTAAAATAAAGATTACGTTTATGAGGAGGGATTCTATTTGATAAATTGCATCCTTAACAGATTCTGTAACTTATGTGGAGGAGTGTTCTGTTGTTGAAAATTAACTGGAATAAATGTCAGAACTGTAATGATAAATTGGTATATAAGTAAAACATTGATTGGTTTATTGTAGATGCATGTGACGGCTTGCGTATGTGTTTTTGGCGCGACTATAAAGTTGCGTGCAGTTGTTTACTCCCCTCTCCTTTGAGCTAGCTCGGCCGTGAGAGGCCGTACGATTTGGATACGAATGGATTTGTCGAAGATACAGTCCTCTAAGTAAGTTACGCCCTGTCTCTGCGTCTTTCTTGCACTGAGGGGGGGGGGGTGCGATATTTGAGTAGGTGGATTGACGTTTCCACAACTTCCACAGAACTGGTTGCTGAAATTACCAAACCACTAACTATGAGAAACCATGGCCTTGAAACAATCCACGGATGTGTGGTCAATAAAATAGCCATAAGTCTATTCTCTGTGATTTCTCTGTATGAATTCAAATAAAACAATTCAGAAATTTGTTATTGCTGTGTCTCAGTGAATCGTTACGAAGAAAAATGAGTCGAACTGCTTGTAGAACTTGCTGCCATGGTATTCAACAAATTTCGACAAATAAAACTGCTACTAAAGCTGTTTCGAGAATCAAACTACACAAATACAATGAAACAACTTTTACTCCATTCCTATGGGTATATGAGGTGAGATGTATAAAGTTTCGTTTGAGATCGTTCCGTTAACAGAACCGGCATTACATCAACTTTTGGCATATCTCTTTTGGCAGCTCTCAGGATGGTCGAAGTTTAAATCTGCTGCCTTTGTACAGATGCCATGGAGATGCTTTAGTACTTGAAGCTAGTCACCACTGAAAGAAGAAACAGTGCAAGAGAGCACATTGATACTTGATTTCTTGGAGTAGTTAAGCCTTCTTTAACGGCACACTAAAATGCTGAATTAGTTGAATTTAACACATCAATTCAAACTAATTGTTTCAGTCACGTTCTTGGGTGAGTTCAACGACGAACTACTGGAGAAGAAGTTTGACGAAGAAAGAACAGCAAATGTGTATAAATTCAACGCAGGACGCAGGACTTGTCCACGGCTGTTATGCCCTGTGGGACTGTGCGAGCATGTAATATGACCCTACCAGCCCTGAAGAAGTCTTGCA
Source organism: Aurelia sp. 3 sensu Dawson et al. (2005) (assembly GCA_964020215.1). Lineage (NCBI taxonomy): Eukaryota > Metazoa > Cnidaria > Scyphozoa > Semaeostomeae > Ulmaridae > Aurelia > Aurelia sp. 3 sensu Dawson et al. (2005). The sequence goes on from OZ026584.1 coordinate 18,852,692, forward strand.
TTGCAGGACGAAATATTGGCAACATATATATTTGTTAAATTCATACACATTTTGGTGTTGTTTCTTCATTGTTTTGCAGGGTTTCTACCCATAAACTTATTCACTTATTCGTCGTCGCAAGCATCTTAGGATCCGAAGAGCAACGTTGGTACCATGGCCTTTCCTTTTTCGATTTACCCGAGAGCATTCTAGATGCACCTAGTCAACACTTAATCTGCTGACCTGAAAAAATGACATTTGTTTGTCAGAAGTTTTAACCATTTTTTTCAACCGGAAGCACTGCTTGCTGGTTATCTTTTACTGAAGTATTGAATTATTTCTTAGACATATGCTGAAGGTGCAGACAACGATGGAGGCTTGCCAATGATCGTTGTGGACGATGGTGAAGGTAAAAAAGGTAAAAGAGGAATGGGTGGAATGGGTGGAATGAATCGCATCAAGACTACAGAAGATTTGATTGAAGATAGGAATAGAAAATTGTGGCAGAAGATGAAAAAGTTAAACACTTTCAGAACGTAAGTAAAACCTTATAATTTTGGTTCTTGTTTATCCTGTTGAGCGAGGTTCCAAATCTGTGAAAAGTTGGTGAAAGATTCCATTACCTATTTCTTTGAACCGAATGGTTTGAAAGAAGCTTTATTATACCTCGGGAGGGACCATTATGGAAACAAGGTCGCATTGACCCTTTTAATGCTATCCCTGCCTTTTTTAACGTGGGGTATTTTTAGATTAATCTTTTAGCTTTTTGCCTGTAAATTTTGTATAGATGTAAATTGATTCACTTTCTTTTTTTTCTTTTATCATAAATTGTAATTTTAATTCAATGGCAAAACTGTAAATACATACATACATGCATTCTACTGGGTGAGCCAGAAAAAAAGTTCCAACTTTTGAAAATTCATAGCACTAAGAGTGCTTCATAGATTTGAATGATTCAAATTTGAGTGAAAAGCTGAAGCACTGAAGTATTTTTGTGAATTTTCTCGATGTCATACCGGCACTAAAAGTATTGGTAAATTTAACTTCGTAAAATATTCATAATTGCAAAATGACTGAAAAAGAGCCTAAAACATCGATCAAATTATAAGGATTCTGTATATGGGCGATATTAAAAATTAAAATGTTAATCTATTCGTCTAAGGCTAACTTAGATGAGAAATTTTGTTTGGTAAAATTACTCATCATTTAGACCCAGAAATTAGGAAAATGCTGGTAAAAGGCATGTTTCCGGATGAGAATTCCAGATTCCATTCTGGTCTATGATTTACTTGCTATTGAAATCAAAATTCTTTGAACCTGTCAATGGCATTGAATTTAAACTTCAATGTAACATAAATCATGGACCAGAATGGAACACGGATTTCTCGATTTCCATACAAACCCCGTGTAGGCATTTTCTAATTAATGGGTCTTAAAGATGTGTGATTTTGCCAAACAGAATTTTCTCATCTAAGTTAGCCTTTGACTGAAAGATTAACATTTTCATGAAAATGGCGACAACAACGGCAAACCAAGAGAGGACACGTGCAAGGCATGCTGGATGAAACAGACCCTTTAAATAGGGGACTCATCATAATAAACTCATGGACGTACAAAAGAGTGTGCGACGAAACGAGCCTTTTATTGTAATAATTTCGAATGATAACGTTGTTGGTAAGTGATTACTTGACCTTCTTGCAGGTTTAACAGTTTTCTCTCTAGTTACAGGTTTATCTTATATTTTAATTATTGTTCTTTTACAGGAGTTGATAGTGTTTGCCTACAGGTTACAAGTCTATTGTACGTCCATGGGTTTAAATATAGCATTGCAACGTTTATTCCTCTCTGTTGCTCTGTTTATTGAACTCTTTGATAAAACATGTTTTTAAATCCGTACTTGACAAGGAATCACAATGTATTTCCAGATGTAAATTCCAAAGAGATTTGGATGCAAAAATCGAGAAGATTTAGCAAACTGAGGCCTTCCTGATGTATATATGCTTATCGTAGTTGTACCTCCTTTTTTGGTACCAGACTGTTATCAAAATGAAGTCTCTTTTTTGCAGACTTTTTGACAAAGCAAGAGAACAATCGACAAACGCAGGTTATGAGTTTGACAACTTCAATAACACAGAGGTATTCCGTTTTTTTTCTCAGCTCAGGGCTAGCCTGTGTTCCAGACCACTTGAAAGAAAAGTTAGTGGTCTGTGCAACTGAGCGCAAATCTGTGTTCAGACGATGAATTGAATTGCGAAATAATTAAATGTAATCTCTTACACATCTCATTTGCTAATCTGAACATAGCGGATGTCTTTGTGAATATATGTGTTTGAAACAATACGAGCCGGTCGTTATAACTCACTACAGACCTAAAAATCAATAGGATTAGCAGGCATTGAAATATCCTGTCCTATCCCATGTATTGTGATATGAGTTTCCTGTAGCTGTTCGCAAGAGACTATCCCATAACAAAACAAATGGTCATTATGCAAATTATTCATTACATATACTAATTTTTCCCCAGATTCTGAGGAAAATTTCTGTACACGAATTTGCGCTAGTGGTCTGGAACACAGGCAACTCAGGGCTGAAATTTTTAAAAAGATGTTGTGAAATTCTATCAAAGCTCTCGATGGATGTAACATTGAAACTTTGCAGCTCACAAAGGAAACCCGAAAACTTCCTTGATTATGACCTTTGATCACTTCTGGTAGAGTTTCTAAATTTTCTGGATGAATCTAATAAGAGAAAAGGCGGGTGGTTTCGTATAAAAGAGGAGTGTACAGTCTTGATCTCGACTAAAATAATCGATTTCTTCCTCGTTTACTTCAAAGAGTAATATGTAAATTTGATTAGATTTTAAATTCAGTTGATGCAGCTGCTTGAAAACTCCAGAAAATCTTAAATGGCCTGGCTAGATGGGCTGGCTGTGGTCTGTATTTCTTTTGTAACTTGAATGAGAGAAAACGTTTCTAGAGCTGTGCATGCCCTTTTCACAACACGAAAAACTGCGTTTGGTATCTGACAATTGTCTTATTTAAAAGAGGAAACCAAATCTGACAAAACACTGACCAATGCATCAGATATGAAAGTAGGATTCAGCATCAGTTATAATTAGTTCTTTAATTTTTAATGTATTTGATTTGTTATATAAGCTTTGTTGATAAGCCGACTGCAGCTTCTCTAAATTCGAAAATCAATTTTCATCAACTTCGTAGAAAGCCTTGGTTGATATCTGACTTTCTCAAATCTCTGGGTAAGTATGCTTCAAACAGATTTTCGATTTCACAAAGTATTGTTTTCAGGCATATGCTTAGAATCTTAACTCCTTGGGTCTGTTTGTCTGTTCGTTCCGCAGCTTAATCTCCAAGTGCACTCATTCTTTCATAAGAAACTTGGTTTGAACTGTCAACTTTTTGCACGGTTTCTGAAATTGTAAAACCTCGGAAGCCTGACCTCACAACTCACCTCGTCGTCCTGTGGAAGTGACGTTAAACTAGGGGTCCTACGCCTGAATGCGGCATGCACAGTGGCCCTACATTAGCTTTCAGTAGCTAGAAATGCTGAAAAGCCCACTCAAAACAAACTGAAAACAAACAAACAGACCCAGCATAAAATACATTTTAAACTTACGTTGAATCATAGTCGCCATTGTCGAGTAATGCTCATATTACATGCCTGCCTCTTTCTGCCGTAGGATCTTTCTGGTGGTACAAAAGGAGAGTCAAAATTCCCGTTTGGTCCACAACCAGATGATTCTCACAGACGATCGAATGTGCCAAATACAAATTTACAAAATGGTGATGAAGCTTCCAGTGATTGGCGAAGGCGATCGAATGTTTCGGGTCTAACAAATGAACAAGATATTGCACAAAATTTATATGATTTGCAAGGACGATTAAAGGGGCCAAGCCATACAAATGAACAAGATACTGGCCAAAATTTAAATGATTCGGACAGACGATCAAAGGTATCAAGTAATACAAGTTTACAAGGAGGCGGTCAAACTATGAATAATTTTCAAAGAAAATCCAAGTTGCCAAGTTATTCAAATATACACGATACTGGTCAACTCATGATGTCCCCAGAGAGTATTAAAGTTATGCGAGACACTCTTGACCAGAAGGTAAGGGAAGTTGTCCTTTTTATTCGTTTCTTATTCGTCGTAACGTTTTCGTAGATAGGAGACGTTTTACGTCTCTTTCAAATTATACCTCATTCTGTGGGTAGTTATGCATCGTGTTTGTAGCTCAGAGATTAAAGTTAATTACCTCGATATTACTGCTTTTCTTTGTTGTTTTTTTTGCATTCAATCTAAAAAATTACAATACATATTACTTAACTACACTACTTACAAAATACTATACCCTACCACTAATACAATACCATTTGGAGCAAAACACAATGACTACCTCATGGTAACATAAAACAGGAAACACGAACATAGCACTACATGTAACGACGAGAAGAAGAGAATGGAAGGAAATGGAAAGAAACGGGACAATTTCTTGGGATGATATGAAAATTCTTTAATCAAGACGTTCTGTCTTGAGGATATACATAATAGTCAAAGTTAGAATTGATCTGTTTACCTCATAAGACAGACTCTCATCACTGTACAAAAGAAGTTGCAAAAAGCTGTTGCTCCAGACAGAATGCCCTCTATTTTGAATTACATTTTTAATATCAGCGAGAAGATTACATCTGTGTCCTTTAAAAGAGTCGCAAAGTAGCAAGAAGTGTTTCGTATCCTCTATGCCATCATTGATTTGTTGTTTTCACTTCAGCCCAAGCCTAACCTGTGCTAGAAATCCAGTTTAAATGGCTCCTGCGCGTCTGAACAATTAGCTCCTTCACAGTGTTCATCCTCGTTTCAAACTTCCTCTGAAAATATATTTATAAGCCACAATATGCTTTGCTGTATTTCTTTAGCCTGCGTTCCAGATTTTCATTTCAAGTGGCCTCGAACATAGGCTTTATTTCTTTAAAGGAGCAGGGTCATGTGACCGTAAACAAACCAGTTATCTCTAGAATCTATATTGTTGTCCACACGTGGCCATTGTGTTCTGCACAGATTTTGGTGGATGGGCTGAATCCACACTAAAACCTCTTCTAAAAATCTACCATTATCTCTGCAATCATACAACATATGAGTGTTTGGTTTGTTTCTCTACGAAGTGCAAGATTCCATCTTTTAAATAACACTTTCATTTTGAGAAAAGTAGCGGAAAATCACTGTGATATGGCCTATCAAAAATACCGCAAAATCGTAGTTCCGAGAGACGTTTGTTTACATTACGTGACCCTGCCCCTTTAATAAATCCCAACCATTTGCTGCCTTTATATGATGTCTACTCCATAATTCTGAATGACCTTTCTGATGTTCACTTCTACAGAAACAACAATCGTTTGGTGAACAACCTTGGCTTTTAGGTCGACTTGCATTGTCGAAAGATACTTGCAGATTCGAAATACCAATGGACGTATATGTTCTTACTCGTAAGTCAAAATTTATCAACCTGCTTACTTCTTATGTCTTTCGATGATCATTTTGAATGTACCTTTAAGTAGCTTTGTGCAACTTCACACCTTCAGTCATTATTTACGTTCAAATCCCGTGCATCTTTTCAAATTTATTATCATCATAAAGTCAAAATTGCTGCACTATAATTATGAAGATTTAAGACTAAAACTGAATCTGATGCCAGAAATTTCTTATGAGGCAATTTGAAGAAATTCTTGAAATTATCTCAAGTTGCTTTCAAGCAATTCCTTTGCATAACATGGACAGTAATTTTTCACGCGATTAGGTGTAATTTTTTCAGGGAATTGATGCCTATGTAGAGATGCTCCAAGTCTGTTCCTTTCGTCCGTCTGACCGTTCCATTCATGGTAGTTCCTGGTTCTTGGTAGTTCCTGGTTCCTGGCTCCTGGTTCCTGGTTCCGTGCGGAATTTGGGAATGGCGTATCCATTAGCAGCCAAAAAGGGAACGTTCCGATAGACTAAAGGAATAGTCTTGGGGCAAGTCCAATGTCTGTGATACTAAGCAATGTTTTCCGAAAATTGAGAAAATGCAAATGGTAGGATACAAAACGTGGGAGGAAAATATGATAATGTTGCTAACGATATTCAAACTTGATTATCATGACCCCAAAAATGTTACTGTATTTTATTCATTGCAAAATAGAACAACAAGTCCTTTTTTATCATAATGTATGTATTTTTGTAGGAATAACCCCAATGGAATATCTCTCAAAATATGCCATTATAAGGTAAGCAGTTCTTACATTTAAATCACTTAGTAGGTATTGAGAGAGAACTTTGCAACTTGTTTAAATCACTACTTCCTTCCAACAAATTATTACTTGCCATCCACAGACTTACTCATTCATTCTCGAACTATAGCATCTCTATCTGTTGTGTCTTAGGTATTGTTGTATTCTTACTTATGTGGAAGTGTGCCGAGACCCGACGACAAGAAGAACGCCATTTTGCATTTCGAGACAACTCTCTAGTCTGACTCTTCACCGAACATAACATAACATTCATATATACAATAAGGGGTCTGGGTTAGAGTGTCATATCACTACATCACTCCCCTTTTAAATGAAAACGCGATTATACATTAATGTATTAGACTGGAGTCAACAAGCTCTCCATAGCGATTGGTTGGTCGTCGTTCTCTGTTCGACCTTCTCACAACTTGTTGTTGTTGCTGCAACTGTTCATTTCCGCGGTAGTCAACAGGAATGTCATTGTCGTCTTCTGTTGAATGTTCCGTATTCTCTACTAGTTTCTTGAAGAATGACGAGTTTCTCGTTATTCTACGTCCTTCGAACTCTGCAGTAATCCTCGATCCTCTCACTTGTGTTACGATATGAGGTCTTGTATCAAAGTTTGTACTCAGTTTGTTCTTCTTTGTCTGTTTCACAAGAACTGTATCTCCAACTTTGAGATTTGCCTCTTTCACGTTTCGTCGTTGATTGGCATAATTACGTGATTTCTCTTTGTTTATCTCTTGGTTGTCCCTAGCTTCTTTGTGTCTGTTTACAACTTTCACTTTCCTTGGTAAATCCGGTAACTTTCCTTTGATCTTACGGTTATACAGAAGTTCAGCTGGAGGAACTTTTGTCGTTGAATGTGGAGTAGAACGATAATTCAAAAGAAACTTTGAAAGTTCTTGTTGCCATGGTCGTTTTTCGATCCATGCTGCACGAATAGCTTTTTCTAACGGCTTATTAAAAGCTTCTACCTCTGAATTTCCTTGAGGCCATAGAGGCGTTGCCGGATCGTGTTTAATTCCGAGTTCTCTCATATATCTACTGAACTCATCACTTTGGAATGGTGGACCGTTATCAGAAGTCACAGTCGTGGGTATTCCATGTCGAGCAAAGATTGTATCGAGCTTTGGAATGACTTTGGGAGCGGCTGTAGATTTTAAAATTTCAACCTCAGGAAAACGCGAGTAACAGTCAATGACGACTAATAGGTAATGTCCTGACGGAAATGGACCGCAAAAATCAACTTTTATTTCTTCCCATGGACAATTTGGCATAGCAGTTGACTGCAATGGCTCAGGTGCATTTGGTCTTGCTGAAGCTTGACAAACAATGCATCGATCAACATAGCTCTTAACCGATTGTCCCATATTCGGAAACCAAACATATTCTCGCAACAAAGCTGTTGTTTTCGACTGTCCTTGATGTCCCTGATGGGCGAGTTTTATTGCATGTTCTCTCAGCGAGGCTGGCAGAATAATTCGCGTACCTCGTAGTAATATCTTGTTTGTATGGTCTACCGTAATCTCGTGTTTTATTTGCTTGTAAGGAGTCAAACGATCTGATGTCCAAACTCCTGTTTTGATAGCAGCTCGCAATACTCTGAGTGTAGCATCTTCTTGCGTAGCTTCCTGAATTTCTGCAAGGGTCATCGCTTGTGGAACAGCAGCATGTGCTATGAAGTTGACATATTCTTCAGCAATGTTCTTTGGTGGACGTTCTGGTTCTATTGGATGTCGAGATAAATAGTCTGCCGGGTTTTCAGGTCCTTCCTTGTATATCACTTTGAAATCATACTGCTGGAGTCGCAACATCCATCTTTCTAGCCTTGCGGGTGGTTTTGACATCGGGTTGGCATAAATTAATTCGAGGGGCTTATGGTCAGTGTACAGGATGAACGGAGCACCGTAAACATAAAGATGAAAGTGCTCTATTCCCCACACAATCGCTAAAGCCTCCTTTTCTGTCTGGGAGTACCTCTTTTCTGTAGCTGTCAAACTTTTGCTGGCGTATGCTATGATGTGTGACTCAGTTGATCCTTTGCTTCGTTGTGAAAGAATCGCTGAAAGTCCGACTGGACTAGCATCTACATGAATCATAGTTTCTTTATTTATGTCAAAGTAGCTCATGACTGGGCTCTTTAAGAGGGCTGTTTTGAGTGTTTCATATGCTTTCTGTTGTTCAGTACCCCATTCAAACTTAGCGTCTTTGCATGTCAGCTTCCTTAGTGGTTCTGAAATGGTAGCAAAGTTCTCTATGAATTGTGCACTGTAGTTGGCCATGCCAAGATAGCTTCTAACTTCACTCACTGATTTTGGTGGTTTGCTCTCTACAAACGCAGATACTTTCTTTGGGTCTGGTTGTGTTCCTTCTGCTGTGAACAGAAATCCAAAGAACTCTAGATTTTGTTTCAGAAACTTGCATTTGTTGATATTCAGCGTCAAATTGTGTTCTTGGAGTCTCTGCAAACAAGCTTTTAGGCTCTTGTTATGTGCTTCGTACGTCTTTCCAAATACGATAATATCATCAGCCAAGTTCCGAACTCCCTCTATTCCTTGTAACGACTGTTGAAGTGCATGTTGAAAAATTTCAGCGCTTGAGTTTGTCCCATAATTGAGGCGCTTACTACGGTACAACCCAAAAGGTGTTGTGAAGGTAGTGATTGAGCGACTTTCTGGCGCAAGTTCTAGTTGGTGATACGCTTGGGCCAGGTCTAATTTAGAGAAATACTTCGCTCCATTTAACTCCAATGCTATGTCCTTCACTGTTGGAATAGGATGTCTTATTCGCTTAACAGCTGTATTTGCAGCTCGCATATCAACACAAATACGAATCTTTCCTTCTTTCTTTGGCACCACAACTATTGGTGACACCCAATCTGTGTGCTCACTTTCGGGGACTTTCTCTATGATGTCCTGCGATTCCAGGTTCTTGAGCTCCATTTCTACCTTTTCTCTCAAATGAAAAGGAACTCTGCGTTGTTGCTGTGCCACTGGCTTTACACTTTGGTCAATACTAAGCTGTATTTGCTTGCCTTTCAATTTGCCAAGGCCAGTGAACCTTTCTGAAAATTGATGCAAAATTTCTTTGACTTTAGGGTCCTCGACTTTCACTTGTTCCATGTGGTCCTTGGTCCGGGTTTTAGATGCCTGCAACGTCTGCAAGTGTAGGCTGATCAATCCCAACTCTTGAGCGGTATTTGAGCTGAGAAGGCATCCTCCGTCATCTGCAGTGACATAAATCGTAGCAACAGTCATCTTCTTTCGAGACTCTATTGTTGTCTGGAATTTTCCTTTCATCTTGACGGGTGTTGTTGAGTGAAAAGGAAATGCCTTTATGTTGGTTCCTTTCAACTGCACGTCTTGCAATGATTGGAATGCTGATGGACTGATAACATTGATGGACGAGCCTGTGTCAATCGTGAACTTGACCTTTTGTCCATTCATTGTGAGGTTCACAGTAGGATGTTTTGTGCGGTTTGTTTCTACGGCATAACAATAGTTGCTATCGTCAGAGTCACTATTATTTGCATCAAGTGGGCGGACTTGAGTACTTTTACCTGTGATCGTTGACTTGGAACGACATTGAGCTGCAAAATGGTTTTGTTTATTGCACTTTCTGCATGTTTGGCCTTGGGCTGGGCATTCACCATTTTTATGAGGCCATTCTCTGCCACATTTCTTGCATGTCTTGCCATTTTTGCGTGATTTATTTCGCGGATTTCGCGTATTTTTAACGAAACTAACTTCGGTTTCTCTCGGGGCTGAGCTGTCTCTGCCTTCGATCGTTGCTGCTTGAAATTTGCTAACTTCCTCTTGACGCCCTGCCAACAACACATCTTTTAACTTGATTTTCGGGTCTTTTAAGGCATATTTTCTCAGGTGTGTAGATTTTCCATGAGTAACAATTTGTACCAAAATCTCAAAATCAAGATCATGAAAATCGCATGTCGCACCGAGAGTGCGAAGTCTCGTATGATACTGATCGAGAGTTTCTTGGGGGCCTTGAGCAGCTTGCCGGAATTTGTATACCTCGTAAAGAGTGTTTTTCTGTGGCTCAAAGTATTCGTTTAACTTAGTTAAGGCAGTGTCAAAAGCATCTTCCTCACCTGTTTCGGGAATCTGTCGAAAGATTTCACGAACTCGCGGGCCTGCCAGATAAAGCAGCAAAGCCTTCTTTCGTTTGTTGTCTGTGATGGCGTTCGCAACCAAGTACGTTTGGAAATCTGCAACCCAAGTTTTCCATCTTGGTGCAACACTTGCCCCTATGTCCGAATCTGGATCAAAAGGCGGCATTTGAAGCGTTAATGTAGCCATCTTCGTCGCCAGTTGTTGTATTCTTACTTATGTGGAAGTGTGCCGAGACCCGACGACAAGAAGAACGCCATTTTGCATTTCGAGACAACTCTCTAGTCTGACTCTTCACCGAACATAACATAACATTCATATATACAATAAGGGGTCTGGGTTAGAGTGTCATATCACTACAGGTATGTTTTGAGTAGCTCTTATGTGGTATGAATTAATTTCTTTGTATCTTATGTTATGTACTTATGTCTTTGTAGTAGTAGTAGAATTTTGATATGTTAATGAACTGAATTGATGCCTTTTTAAGCTCCTCTCAGCTAATGAGAATAATATGTCTCCTTTTCAGTCGAAGGCGCAAAAGTTTGTACAGAAGCGTTTTTGTGAAAACGGACAAAGATCGAGATGGATGGATATCATACAGGGTGAGTAAAAAACAAAGTATATTGGAAATATTACTCTTCCCTGGATAAAGACAAAGCAATTATTTTCGCAGAAATCCTTTTAACAGCCGACATTAACAAGGTGTCCGAAAAACTTGTGTCTCCTTTATGTGGCTGCTGTGGAGGAGGCGTATGGTCTGTTTGTTGTTCCTTTCATGATACAGTGGCATAGGATAAGCTTCAACTGCGAGTTTGAAACCTCGTTTTAGCCGATCAAGCACGTGGTTGCTGATTTATGGCGCACAAAAATAATTGCCTCAAAAACATCACTTGCAATGTCAGAATTATGTCAGTTTTGTGTTTTGAACTAAATGGTTCTAGCATTTTATATCCTATTCAAACTGACGCATTTAAACCGGCTTTATATAACCCATGCTAAATTTCAACCAATCAAATGCATTTGACTTGCTGCATTAACCAATTAGAACTTGGTTGCTATTTTGAAAACTCTAAAAGAATTATCATCAAGTTACATCGGTTTCCCCGTAATCGGGCCTTAAATTCTTTCGAAGTGCCGTTCTAATTTCATCTCACCTGGTACTTAATCTTGTGTTTTTAGGATCTGGTGAAAGCGCTAAAGGATATTCATGTCAACTACATTGATGAGAATGAAATAGAAAGACTTACAAAAGTACTTATTTTCAAAACGTTCATCTTTTTTTAGATTGCTTGATGCAATTATTCAATGCCAGTCAGTCAAAGATGATTATGTTACTTAGATAGCGTCAAGTTCTTTTAAAGGCTCTTATTCAACCATCATGCCTTGCACGTGTATTCTCTTGGTTGACCTTTGTTGTTGTCGTTTTTATGGGCCATGAAAATGGCGAGAACAAAGGTCGACCAAGAGATGACACGTGCAAGGCATGATGGTTGAATAAGAGCCTTTAACGGCGTTCCCTTTGAGATCATTTTCGTTTGAAAGAATTTCGATTCATTTGATTGGTCGGTTTATCATAGAGCACACAGAGTCATGGTGAAAACTTTCTTCAGTCTCGTCCCCAGAGTGAGTTCGTTGTTCTTCCTCTATTCTGGGATGCAGAAGGCCGTTCTGCAAATTGATTGGCTATTTGAAAACAATAGCGAACATAAATTATTTCTCAAAAGCTTCCCTAATTATTCGGATAACAACTAAGAACATCCTGGAGACGAGGTTGAACTTTCCTGACACCATCTTAGGCGCAGCCGTCCTTTGAAGGGGGTGGGTCACCAAAGTTAAGAAAAGGACCCAACCTTCCTCCGGGCCAAATTCTTCCGGATATTGCATTTTGGAAATCAGTTGCTTTGCAAGCGAATTTGATTGTTCATTGAGGAACAGCTGTGCACTGGCTATAAAAGATCGGATTTTTCAAGATATTTAATCGAAACATTCTGCATTTTATATATTTGGCATAAAATCATAAAATCAAATAAATGTTTTATCATTCAAGTTCCAGTATTTAGGCGGTTTTATCTACTGTTTTCCACAACTTGGTGCCATTCAAGCAATATGACTGTGCTGAATTTTAACCGATCAGCTCGGACCGCCCTAACAGAAATTCCGAGAGTCAGTTCATTTATTCTCGTTTCAATATCTGATGATAATTATTATCATCTATATAAGTTTCTTTCTTATTCCTGTAGATGCTCGACTTGAGTGACACCCTTGATCAAAAATTTAACAGTACAATGTTCTCTGGGATCGCAGCGTTTTCAGAGAGGCTGGTACTAAATACGAAGTGAGATTAGTTCTTTCTCTTTATGTAAATATTTATTGATAAATTTTGCACTATAAAGCATTGATAAGAGAATGACCGTAGTTATTCCTGATCGTCAAGATTCTGAAACTATTCACTGTGAAAATATTTTGGTTTTTCGAGTGGATGGTCCGTGCATTGCACACGCTTTCTTTTCTGTTTCTATTTCTGAAACTGGCAGTTGTATAGCGAGAAAAATCACAAAAATACTTCGATCTTTCGACTTTTAACTAGAATTTGAATGATTCAAATCCGCGAAGTAGTCTTGGTGTTATGAATTTTCAAAAGTGGGAACTTTTTTCTGGCTCACCCGGTATATATTATTGAAGCAAAACCTCTGTTGAAAGTTACATTGCAATAATTGCATCCATTCTACCATCGATATTGCTGTCTTATCACAGGGAAACCAGGAAATAATTGTTGCTACAAATATAAATCGTTTTTGTGCCTTAGCTCCCTGTGTTTAAAAAACCAAGCGCACAGGGAACAAAGAATGACCCTTTTTATTGACATGAGGAACAAAGAAAGACAATTTTCATTTGACAGCATTTTTTCATGGTCTCCCTGTGGTTTCATTGTTTCTAATGATGGTGCATATATGACCATTGATAACTGATTTATTCTCTTTTGACAGACAGCAGACCTCAAAGCGCGGACCGTTTACAAAAGAAAAATTAGAAGATGCAGATTTTGATAATTTGAAATGGAAATTGAAAGGCGTGAACGTAAGTAAATTTTATCATTAAGGGGAGTACAAAGACCAGCAGCCTTTGCAATCGTTTGTTGTTGTTGTTTGTGAATTTCGTGCAGTCAGATATTCTGGAAGCTGTGCTTGAAGCTGTGGAGAGCAAGTCGTTGACTTCGCGCGAAGCATGCTGGCCTTTGTACTCCCTTTAATTATCCTGAAGCTTTCTAACTGCCAATATTTTCATTTTCTCGTCCAGTCATTATGGTGTTCCAATTTTCTCGTCCTGAGTTCAACAAAATGTTCAAAATTTTCCCCGTTTTCCAGCTGGGGCTCACATCTTCAAAAATGATGTGAGTAGAATTCTATTGCATTCTTCTTTGAAGTAAATAGATTGGAAAAAAAACTGGGCATTGTACTGTAAATCTGGTCTGGAAACTTTTTCGACATCTTGATTAGCTTCAAAATGGCAGCATTCATTCCATTTGATGGCGTGACGTCATCAACCTTCTAAATCCTTAACCTGGAGTGCTACAGATTTCTGGTTGCCACCATATTGTAGACATTAATCACAGGGGCGCCAGGAAGTTGTATAACCTCTGCCCCCCCCAAATGATAAATAGAGGCCTTCCTCTGAGCCTCCTTTGCGATTGCGAAGCTATGACGTAATGATTTCATCTCGCTGTTGATCTCTCTATTAAAGCATTACGTTATAGCTTCGTTATCACAAAGGAGTGTCAGAGAAAGGCCTCTCTATTTATCATTGGGGGAGAAGGAGCTATACAACTTCCTGGGGTCCCTGTGCCTTGATAAACAATGGTTTCTGAAAATTGTATCATTTTTCTCCATTCAATTACCATAGGATTTACGGTTATTTTAATTTTGTTCGAAGTTTTCTATGAATTCTTTCAAAATCATTCAAATTCCGCCGTGTTGAAAATAGTCAAGATGTCAAACATTTCGACGGCAGATTTGCGGCATAGTACCCTTTCTTCCTCCCAAGCCAATCAATTTATAGAAAATTTTATATAGTTTTAAACCTGCTTTTTAAAAATGTAGAGGGTGTCCCAAAAAATTGTGCCCCGTTTGTATGGCTGCTATGAAGGAGCTGTAAATTCAGTCATCTCAGGTTTTACCAGGGGCGGATCCAGGCCGAAGTTGAAGGGGGGCAACTTGGAGAGGGAGCGCCAAAAAGACAGTGAAAAGTTAGCGCGCCGAAGGCACGCAAAAATTTCTGGGGTTTTATTCGAGAAAATTCTCTGGTTTTTCTACTGAATAATGCCTTAGTTTATATGTTTGCCGCATTCAGAACGAATCACTGAAAAAAGAGTGCATTCGGGTCAGGATAAGGGGCGCTTTTCTTGCCAAAAAGGGGGCGCCAAAGCTGAATTTTCATCGTGAAGGGGTGCACTTGCCCCCATCTGCCCCCTAAATCCACCACTGGTTTTTACACAGTTGCATAGGTCATGCTTCAGCTTAGAGTTTGAGACCTTGTATGAGTCAATTTGACACGTGGTTGCCGATTTATGGCAGAGAACAGGCAAAATGAGTGCTTGCTTCAAAATAATGGCTTGTATTGTTTTCCAGCAATGTCAAAATATAAAAGTAAGTTTTCAAAGAAAGGGCTCTACAACAAGCATCATATTAAAGTTTTCACTAAATGTTCTAAAAGACAGAAAGGGCTCTCCTGTGAATAGACAACACTGCTAACCCTTTAAAGATTTAGCAGAAAATTTAATACGATGTTAGAACCGTTTCTTTGAAAATTTACTTCATTTTTACTTTGCTGGAAAACAACAGAAGTGCTGTTTTTGGAGCAGCCATTAATTTTGCCTTTTCTCTGCCATAAATCAGCAACCACATGTCAAATTGACTCAAACAAGGTCTCAAACTCCAAGTTGAAGCTGCACCTATGCAACTGTTTAAAAACCGAAACAATTTAATATACAGCTCCTCAACGGTAGCCACATAACGGGGAACAATTTTTTTCGACACCCTGTATAAAGATCTGAGCCCTATGCTTGAATTTTCAGCACTGATTTATACACCTCCCCCCCTCCCAGTAACGACCCCGCCGGACATTACAAATACAGCGGGAAGTGGTGGTTTTATATAATTGCAGCGGGGATTGAAAATATATTGATTGGGAAAGGAAATTTTCGAATATAACCATGACAAAAATTGTATAAGATTTGACCGGGAAACAAAAATTTCGGCGAGGAAACAGCAGAAACATGGCGGAGATAGATTTTGATTTCACACTTGGCGGGGAAACAAATCTTCTCAGGGGGTATTCCTCCTACATTGGCAGGGCAATGTTTCAGGGGGTCGTTACTGGGGGGTGTATCTATGATGTTGGAATCAGACACAATCACAACATGCTTGTAGCTTGCACAGTTTTAATCAACTACAAAATTTGTTGCGGTTTAAAGGGCGTTCACACTGACCTAAAAAACTTTTTTATCGATGAAAAGGAGGCTAAAAAACTTTTTGATTGATGATAAGGAGGCTAGTCTGTTACACTTTTTTTACGAATCCAAAGTTTTCCCTGTACCTCTTGGCATGTCAGACTGTGAGCTATGAAATTTGCTTGGTAAAATTTTCATCTGATACTGATCACATAACAAATTGTTAGTGTACTGTTTATGTTGTTGTTAATCTGACGACTTGATGACGACTTGTTTTGACCTAATTCCGACGAAAATATTCAAAAATGATCTTTCTTTGTAGGTGAACCCTGCTGTAATGAGAGTTTTAGAAGTTTTGTGATGATTTTTTATATTAGGTTTCTATTGAATTGATATTTATTTAATGAATTTTACACGATTACTATCTTTAGGGATAATAATATTTTTTGATACGCAGAATTTTATGTCAATGCTATATATATATTTAGAATGCAGTTTTATAAATTTTTGAGTTTCTTTTTTACCACTATTAAATTGTTCACATTGACAATAGTTTTAGTATGTTTGTGTTTATATTCAAATTTAGGGTCGCCACAAGTTAGACCCGTTGATCAATCGACGATCCCTGGCTTGAAAACAAACATTTTTCTCAAGGATATTGTTGACAAGTATGCTACGAAACGATACGTTTTTGATAAAGACATTTGCCTTACCTTCACATAACTAAAACTTTTTTCAGTCATTAGATATGCTTTCTTGTCTCCAGAATTTTCAGGTTTAAAATAAGAACAGGCATGCTTATTTTTCGTCCTTGAGATTAATAGAAAATTCCGTAATGTTTTCTAATTTAACTCGAAATGATATTTCATGCTGAAAAATTGCATCAAAACACAATGTAAAATATAAGGAATTCGAATGAAAATGCCAGTTAGAAACGTTGTGATTCAAAATTGGATGCTTAGTCTTCGAGGTAGAACATTCTGGCAATGGATATTTATACTCACCCATTATGTTACACTCATTTTGGTAAAATTAATTCAATAATTTTCGTTCAAGACTTTGTTTGATACACTGTAACACATGCATGCACGTAACGTCTTGTTAGGTTATTGTGTCAAATTTAACTAAGTTGGAGTCTGTTTTAAATTAGATGTCACGCGAAAAAATCCGCGGATAAAAACATTTCAAGTATTTGCAAGATTAAATTTTGCGTTATCCCTGATCTCACAGACATCTAATTTGACGCAGACTTTAGTATGGCAACAAATTCCGAATTTTTATTAGGTTACATAAATGATATTCATTGACAGTGGTTTAGCTGCTCTTTTCGTTATCAAATTTTAAAGTCAATTGAAAATCAATATTTATATATATTTTTCCGCAGGACATTGATTCTCATTGCTTGTAGTCTTCCATAAGCATCAAAAGTTCGCCTTTAAATTTTTGTCAAAAAGGTTACCTCAGATTGTGTCGAACAGGCTTGTTTAGCGTTTTTGGATAAATAGGCCCATTTCAAATATTTTCTTATTTTTGACAAAAATGTAAGGCTACAGCCTTTGCTTTCCTTAAAAATAGACCCATCTCAAGCATAGTATTTTTCGGCCAAAAAATAAGGCTGCTGCCTTTGCTTTTTCGCAAAATTTGACCCATATTACCCTGGGTACCAGAGCCTCAAAAGTTATTGTCTCAATTTGTTGTTGAGTTAAGTTCCTATTTTTGCTGAAAAGCTTTCCTGTTACTGACTCCACAGCCCTCCACAGCTCGCCATTGTTATGAAAGCAAACGTGATCACAACCGTCTGAGTTAATTTTTCTGACCAAAATCGTAGTCTTGTCATGTGACTCACGCTATCCAATCAAATCTCACCAAATCTATATACCCGATTGGGTATATGGGCTTCTCATTGGTCAGTTCCTACAATGGATGTCACCATTTGACCAGAGCCAACTTTCTTTCCTTCTTCATTTTTTCTTTTTATTATTTTTTGGCTCTGGTACCCAGGGTAGTCCCATATCAAATATACTATTTTTAGGCAAAAATGTAAGGCTATAGCCTTTGCTTTTTCGCGAAAATAGACCCATCTCAAATATACTATTTTTTGGCCAAAATGTAAGACTATAGCCTTTGCTTTTTCGCGAAAATAGACCAATCTCAAATACAATAATTTTAGGCCAAAATGTAAGGCTGCAGCCTTTGCTTTTTCGCAAAAATAGACCCATCTCAAATATACTATTTTTTTGGCCAAAATGTAAGGCTATAGCCTTTGCTCTTTCGTGAAAATAGACCAATCTCAAATATACTAATTTTAGGCCAAAATGTAAGGCTATAACCTTTGCTTTTTCGTGAAAATAGACCAATCTCAAATATACTAATTTTAGGCCAAAATATAAGGCTATAGCCTTTGCTTTTTCGTGAAAATAGACCAATCTCAAATATACTAATTTTAGGCCAAAATATAAGGCTATAGCCTTTGCTTTTTCGTGAAAATAGACAAATCTCAAATATACTAATTTTAGGCCAAAATATAAGGCTATAACCTTTGCCTTTTTGTGAAAATAGACCCACCTAAAGAATACTAATTGTTTAGCCAAAAAGTAAGACTATAGCCTTTGCTTTTTCGTGAAAATAGACCAATCTCAAATATACTAATTTTAGGCCAAAATATAAGGCTATAACCTTTGCTTTTTCGTGAAAATAGACCCATCTAAAGCATACTAATTGTTTAGCCAAAAAGTAAGACTATAGCCTTTGCTTTTTCGTGAAAATAGACCAATCTCAAATATACTAATTTTCGGCCAAAATGTAAGGCTATAGCCTTTGCTTTTTCGTCAAAATTGACGATCCCAAATATACTAATTTCTTAACCAAAAAGTAAGGCTACAGCCTTTGCTTTTTCGTGAAAATAGACCCATCTCAAATATACTAATTTTAGGCCAAAATATAAGGCTATTGCCTTCGCTTTTTCGTGAAAATAGACCCATCTAAAATATGCTAATTGTTTAGCCAAAAAGTAAGGCTATAACCTTTGCTTTTTCGTGAAAATAGACCAATCTCAAATATACTAATTTTAGGCCAAAATGTAAGGCTATAACCTTTGCTTTTTCGTGAAAATAGACCCATCTAAAACATACTAATTGTTTAGCCAAAAAGTAAGGCTATAGCCTTTGCTCTTTGGTGAAAATAGACCAATCTCAAATATACTAATTTTAGGCCAAAATATAAGGCTATAACCTTTGCTTTTTCGTGAAAATAGACCAATCTCAAATATACTAATTTTAGGCCAAAATGTAAGACTATAGCCTTTGCTTTTTCGCAAAAATAGACCCATCTCAAATATACCATTTTTTGGCCAAAATGTAAGGCTATAGCCTTTGCTTTTTCCCGAAAATAGACCCATCTCAAATATACTATTTTTTGGCCAAAATGTAAGGCTATAGCCTTTGCTCTTTCGTGAAAATAGACCAATCTCAAATATACTAATTTTAGGCCAAAATGTAAGGCTATAACCTTTGCTTTTTCGTGAAAATAGACCAATCTCAAATATACTAATTTTAGGCCAAAATATAAGGCTATAACCTTTGCCTTTTCGTGAAAATAGACCCACCTAAAGCATACTAATTGTTTAGCCAAAAAGTAAGACTATAGCCTTTGCTTTTTCGTGAAAATAGACCAATCTCAAATATACTAATTTTAGGCCAAAATATAAGGCTATAACCTTTGCTTTTTCGTGAAAATAGACCCATCTCAAATATACTATTTTTTGGCCAAAATGTAAGGCTATAGCCTTTGCTCTTTCGTGAAAATAGACCAATCTCAAATATACTAATTGTTTAGCCAAAAAGTAAGGCTATAGCCTTTGCTCTTTCGTGAAAATAGACCCACCTAAAGTATACTAAGTGTTTAGCCAAAAAGTAAGACTATAGCTTTTGCTTTTTCGTGAAAATAGACCAATCTCAAATATACTAATTTTAGGCCAAAATATAAGGCTATAACCTTTGCTTTTTCGTGAAAATAGACCCATCTAAAGCATACTAATTGTTTAGCCAAAAAGTAAGACTATAGCCTTTGCTTTTTCGTGAAAATAGACCAATCTCAAATATACTAATTTTCGGCCAAAATGTAAGGCTATAGCCTTTGCTTTTTCGTCAAAATTGACGATCCCAAATAAACTAATTTCTTAGCCAAAAAGTAAGGCCTTTGCTTTTTCGTGAAAATAGACCCATCTCAAATATACTAATTTTTTAGCCAAAAAGTAAGACTATAGCCTTTGCTTTTTCGTGAAAATAGACCAATCTCAAATATACTAATTTTAGGCCAAAATATAAGGCTATAACCTTTGCTTTTTCGTGAAAATAGACCCATCTAAAACATACTAATTGTTTAGCCAAAAAGTAAGGCTATAGCCTTTGCTTTTTCGTGAAAATAGACAAATCTCAAATATACTAATTTTAGGCCAAAATATAAGGCTATAACCTTTGCCTTTTCGTGAAAATAGACCCACCTAAAGCATACTAATTGTTTAGCCAAAAAGTAAGACTATAGCCTTTGCTTTTTCGTGAAAATAGACCAATCTCAAATATACTAATTTTAGGCCAAAATGTAAGGCTATAACCTTTGCTTTTTCGTGAAAATAGACCCATCTAAAGCATACTAATTGTTTAGCCAAAAAGTAAGGCTATAACCTTTGCTTTTTCGTGAAAATAGACCAATCTCAAATATACTAATTTTAGGCCAAAATGTAAGACTATAGCCTTTGCTTTTTCGCAAAAATAGACCCATCTCAAATATACCATTTTTTGGCCAAAATGTAAGGCTATAGCCTTTGCTTTTTCCCGAAAATAGACCCATCTCAAATATACTATTTTTTGGCCAAAATGTAAGGCTATAGCCTTTGCTCTTTCGTGAAAATAGACCAATCTCAAATATACTAATTTTAGGCCAAAATGTAAGGCTATAACCTTTGCTTTTTCGTGAAAATAGACCCATCTAAAGCATACTAATTGTTTAGCCAAAAAGTAAGGCTATAACCTTTGCTTTTTCGTGAAAATAGACCAATCTCAAATATACTAATTTTAGGCCAAAATGTAAGACTATAGCCTTTGCTTTTTCGCAAAAATAGACCCATCTCAAATATACCATTTTTTGGCCAAAATGTAAGGCTATAGCCTTTGCTTTTTCCCGAAAATAGACCCATCTCAAATATACTATTTTTTGGCCAAAATGTAAGGCTATAGCCTTTGCTCTTTCGTGAAAATAGACCAATCTCAAATATACTAATTGTTTAGCCAAAAAGTAAGGCTATAGCCTTTGCTTTTTCGTGAAAATAGACCAATCTCAAATATACTAATTTTCGGCCAAAATGTAAGGCTATAGCCTTTGCTTTTTCGTCAAAATTGACGATCCCAAATAAACTAATTTCTTAGCCAAAAAGTAAGGCTACAGCCTTTGCTTTTTCGTGAAAATAGACCCATCTCAAATATACTAATTTTTTAGCCAAAAAGTAAGGCTGCAGCCTTTGCTTTTTCGTGAAAATAGACCCATCTCAAATATACTAATTTTTTAGCCAAAAAGTAAGGCTGCAGCCTTTGCTTTTTCGCAAAAATAGACCCATATCAAATATACTATTTTTAGGCAAAAATGTAAGGTTATAGCCTTTGCTTTTTCGCAAAAATAGACCCATATCAAATATACTATTTTTTGGCCAAAATGTAAGGCTGCAGCCTTTGCTTTTTCGCAAAAATTGTCCCATATCAAATATACTATTTTTGGGCAAAATGTAAGGTTATAGCCTTTGCTTTTTCGCGAAAATAGACCCATCTCAAATATACTAATTTTCGGCCAAAAAGTAAGGCTATAGCCTTTGCTCTTTTGGGAAAATAGGCCCATTTCATATATTCTTATTTTCGGGCAAAATGCAAGGCTGTACCCTTTGGTTTTTTGGAAAAATAGGCCCATTTCAAATATTCTTATTTTTGGCCAAAATGTAAGGCTATACCCTTAGCTTTTTTTGGAAAAATAGGCCCATTTGAAATTTTCTTATTTTCGGCCAAAATGTAAGGCTATACCCTTAAGTTTTCTGGAAAAATAGGCCCATTTGAAATTTTCTTATTTTTGGCCAAAATGTAAGGCTATACCCTTAGGTTTTTCGGAAAAATTGGCCTATTTCAAATATTCTTATTTTGGGCAAAATGTAAGGCTTTTTTACCCTTAGCATTTTTGGAAAAATAGGCCTATTTCAAATATTCTTATATTTGGTCAAAATGTAAGGCTATACCCTTAGCTTTGCGCTGAAATTTCATGTTTTGAAAACGCTTTATCTCTGAGATTCATAGGTAATGCTGAGTTTGGCGAAGATTAAATCTTGCCGTTCTTTTGAGATTTTCAACTGAGAACATGGAGTGTACACTTAAAAAATGGCAAAAATTTGCATTTACGATTTTTTTTAAATGATACGGCAGTACAAAATCTGTACAAAAATTAAACTACAATTGAAGTAGTAGGATTACTGCGTGTATTCTCGTGAAAAACGTTAATTATAATTCTATATGATAAAGCAAAGTGGCTCATGTGTGATTGATATGCTGATTACAAAATTACGCAAGATACAAAAATCGTTTGTGGTTACAGCTATAAGCACGGCCGCCTTGAGGGGGCAAGGGACAGTCCCGACTTCAGAAGAGCCCAAAAAATCTTCGATACATAAGACAGTGCTACAGTGGCAGCGTCACCCACCACGAAAACTCGCCCTTTTTACTCTCAGGAATCATCCTTATTTTTCATCAAACTCTTAAGATAACTACCTAACCCTTTCTTAAATATTTTCTGAACGGATTTTGACGAAATCTAATATTGACTTTGGAGAAGAATGACTGGGGACTTATCCCTTCGCGTCCCCATCATCGTGGCTGCGCCACTGTAGCGTCAACATGGTGTTCATTGCTTTGCCTACAATCTATGATCATATAAATGGTCACTTTGATTTCTTTCTTTTGTACTTTGAAGGGTCTCCGTTCGATTTGGTGCGCCTGGGTTCCTGGGCTCCAAAAAGTGTCTTGGCACCCCTTTGCACAGGAGCTATTTTCATTCTAACTTGGGAACATGATATAAATGATTCTCGCTGGAGTTAAGACAATTTTTCAGGGGGTTTTAAGGGTAAGTTGTTGCCGATCAAATTTTCCACAAAACAAAAATCAGCAACCATTTGTCTAATTGGCTAAAACAAGGTCTCGAACTCATAAGTTGAAGCGTTTTCCATTCACCTGTATCTAGCCTGCGTGCAGACCCAACTGATCCCTTTTCAGACAGGTTCTCCTCCTGTAGAGTCTGCGCATCAGCGACCAAATCCTTGTTGTCAGTTCATGAGAACCTTTCCTGATGTAGGTTCTCATGAACTGACATTGAACTGACAATGAACTGACACTGAACGTTCATGAGATCCTTGTTGTCAGTTCATGGAACCTTTCCTGATTGGCTGACGCATATCCCCTTTCTTTCATGAGCGTCGCTGTCTTTGTTATGCCTTCCCACTCTATAGGTCGCTCTATTGAATCCAATTCAGTGACTTGGTTCCTCAAGAGAGGGAATCGCGCGTGGCTCAGAACAAGGATTTGGTCGCCGATGCGCAGACTCTACTGGAGGAGAACCTCTCTGAAAAGAAATCAGTAGAGTCTGCACGCAGGCTACCTGTATCAGGATCGGAGCAATGGAACATACAGCTCCAATAGACTGATTACATGAATCTCAGTTTATCTCACTGAATTGGATGACGTTTATGGCTTCAAACTGAAACTCATGACAAAACAGTTTCAAACTCGGGACTAATGTGCGCCAAGTCAGCCGCGTTTACGGCGCCATCAATTACTTCGCTACTTTCTTAATATGGTCAATCCAACGCTTGAACAACAGCGGATGTTCAATGTTTCTTCAGATTTTTCGCAAGATTTTAGTCCCTGTTTAAAAACCGTTTGGTTGTGAGTCCTTGTATGAGTGAAAATATGAAAATAAAAAATTAGATTAAAAACGTTGAACGAATACAAGGGGTCATGTCGTCAGTCTACAGCTCCACTGCAGTAACACAAGCGAGAAGGAACTTTTATTGGGAAACCCTGTTAATCTCTAAGTAGGTATTCGACATCGGATTTGAGACGAATTCTGCAGAAGAGGGTATGGCAAAACATCAGTTTACACTGAAAAGAAAGCTGAATTCATAAACATTCTAATAACGATAGACTACGGCTTATTTCCAATTAAATCGTTCCACTGAACACCTAAAACTCATCAAAGAGATTCTGTCCATTGGTCCGCTCTCAACGAATCAGCCAATTTTGGCCTTGGTCAAAACTCAGAGTAAAAAGGTGTGACCACTAGTTGACAGATCGTCTTCGAACTGCCCCCAATGTTGCCAAGAACAAAGATCTATTGATCGAAAACCATAGAAATAAACAATGCCTTTTTACTGAAACAATAGCTTCGCCCCCCTAAATATTTGCCCTTGTCAGTCAAAAAACTTGCAATTTTGCAAATTAGTTGGAAGAAGGCCCTTATTCTGTAATTACTAAAGATGTAGCCACCTTCAGACTGACTATTGGAGAGAATCCCTGAGATTGTTTACTAAACTCATATAACATCAACAATACTTAGGCCCTATTTATATGAGAAAAAATAACTCACCTGCCAAGCACGGTGCTGACAGGTAAGGTAAACTTCAGCTGTAAGCCCCGGGGCTGAGAGGCGAGGTGGAGTAAAGTCTCTCTTCCGTAAATTCAGAACAAACTGGCCAATAAGAATCAACGAATAATTTCATTTTACTAAATCGGTGGTGTTGCGTTCGTCATTTAAACGCGAAATGAAACTACAAAGGATTCTATTGGAAGGTGGAATCTCACCTCTCAGCCCGGGGTCTGGCAAGTGAGGTGTTCTTCCTCATATGAACAAGCCCTTGGAACTACAACGATCTTAAAGGCTACTACTACTTCTAAGTAGAAATATAAAGGCATTATTAACAAATGACAGATTCATTTCAAAACAAAGTCTCTTAGACATCAACAATCAATCGATTACGGTCAAAAACTTTCAAATCAACGAAAAATATTCAGGGTTAAGTGTAACTTAACGGGCAAAAACTGTTGAGACGCGTGGACTTTATTCACAATGTTAAGACTTTTCTCCTGAAATGACTGTCTTTAAAATAAATCATAGATTTTGGTTGTTAGAACCATCGACCTTTCAGGTATTCTAGAAAGAGTTTGAATCGAACAATCTTTGTATATATATTTTGTGTTATTTTTGAATGCACACGAAAAGGATAGACGTTCATTCAATTGCCATTCAATCGAACCTTTTGTATAGAAAAGATTGAAAATAATACTAGGCTGTGCACTAAAATAATACTCGGTCCAGACCTTTTTCTGAAGAACAGCTGAAAGGTCTATATGCTCGATCAAATTTAGTAAATGATGGAATCTAAGCCTAATATTGACATTAAAGCCACTATGGGTTTTTCACCTAAACTTGGGAATCTTGCAACGAGTGCTCTTGCAAAAGATTGATGGACCTCATAGGCCACTTTATTACAAAACAGGGAGGGCCATGATACAAGGAAGGGGGTCATGAGGGAGAAGCACATTGTTTCACACCCTAGAGATATTGCAGCTTCCAAAAAAATTGACGATCTCATCTGATAACCGTATTTATCAGGAGTGAGTTACTAAACATGGAAAATTAAAATGAGCCACTGTCCGGTATCGAATCCGCGGTCTTCATGCCAACTCGAAGGTTTGATCTGATAAGTTCAGATTCTTACCCCCTGGCAAACCGTAAATCCTCCTTTAATTGGCCTTAGACCAATCGTTTCTTAGGGGTTCACTGCGTTAAACTCGAAGAAATTTGAGCAACATTAGCCAATGAATACAAATAGGGATGAGATGTATTACATGCATACATTATCATGAGGACAATGGCGTAATTTTATTTCGTCATGATTCTACTCACATTGGAATTTCACAGTAACCTTTTAATCTGTGTTAATTGGTCAAAAATTCACCTGTCATAGTCGAAATCTGTCTGCACGGACTTGCTCATCTTCTGTCAGCAACAAACACTTGATAAATTGAATGAAGATATGTTATGACTGACTTTGGGTCTGGGCATTCCATGCGCACCATATCCTCAACTTCTAACAACTCAGGAACCCCCTCTTCCCTGAAAGAAACAAGCCATGCAACTATTTAGAGACATACCTTCCTTCAAACCAAATAGACAATTGTGCTAAAGATGGCGGCGAGAACTCTTTACCAAGATGCACTGATTTCTTTAATCGAATTCCTATAGAATCGTTAAGGATTCGTAGAACGCATTGCATCTTCGTAAAAAGTTCCTCGCCACCATCTTCAGCGTAATTGTCTATTCTGGAGGTTGAAGAGATCATGCTTTGCTCCTAATCATTTGCGTTCGAGAATATCAAAATGAACAGAAACATAAAAGTTAGAAGATGATATCACAACGAACATGGAAATATAATCCTATGACCTGAGACAATCAGCCATTATGGGGTAAATTTGGTGTCCAACAGCCCCAATATTATGTTGAAACCACAAGCAAGGCACCAAATAAGGAGACCAGGCCATCGGTAGCAGCCAATTTGCTTAGAGCAGAAGGCACCTGATGATGACGACGATGATGGCGTTCAAAACAGATGGGACTTGCAATAACTGAATCTCTGTTAGGCCACCATAAAACTAGCTTCTCCACAAACACTTTCAATTCAGACGACCAAAAATACTGTTGATCTCGACCCCCTACCCCTTCCTCTATTGTCTCTGGCCTCCAACATATTTCCCCAAAGAAATTGACAATAACGTGCTGCTAAATCAAGGTCCCCGAGGTTGCCAAACGGGCAACTGACAAACAAAGAATACTGGTGTGGCTCACTTTGGCTTACCATCACCAGAAAAGCTTGAGTTTTACAGGACATTCAGCATGGACGAGTGAGAAGAAAGTTGCTAATAAAGTAGCAAGCTTAAGTCTATACTTGCAGAAAAGTAATACAAAAAAAATTCCAACTAACTGAAAAAATTAAAAAACTTACGCTGCCGATGAGAATGCGATCTCGAAGTTCTCTTTTGGTCGTTTCGGTGACAGATCGCCAAACGGAATCTTGTCCGGTATGTAATTATGCAACAAAGCACAGAAGGCTAGGCCATCACCCCAGCTCGTTGTAAAGTTTGTTATCTCAACATTCTAAGATGTAAATAATTATCAGAATTAGTCGAAATTTAACATCTATTTCAAAAATTTTGAAAAAATTCGAACACAATGCAAGAAGCCTTTTTTCACAGCTTACTTGATTTTAGCAACACTGGAGAGCAACAGGAGTGTTGTTTTTGAAGCAATTACTTAATTTGCCTTTTCTTCGCCATAAATCGGCAACCAATTGTCAGATTGATTTAAACAAGGTCTCGAACTCCAAGTGGAGGCCTTGCATATCCTATGCAACTGCGTAAGATATTGCACGATATAACATACAGCTCCTCCAAAGCGGTCAAACGAACGGAGCAGGTACGATTTTTTCGGACACCTGAAGAGGATTCAAAATTAAATTTCTCCAAAAAACGTTTAGCAAGTTTTTGATGAACAGAAAAAATGGCCTCTTTTTGGTCTACTCACGCCATGAGCGATTCTGACATGCGAATGTTTCAGAATTGTCCATGTATATAAGTTCTCAAATAAATCAAAATGCTGACCTTCCTGTTCTTGTTGGTATTTCTTTTTCTTTCCTTGATTTTGTTTGAGTCTTGTGGAGCTGCGACTCTTATTCCCCCCATTTTGGAAATTTAAATGATTTAGCAGTTAGCTGACATTACAAAAAGTTATGTTTCTCAAGCAGGTCTTCTTATGAACAAACATGTGGACCATTGAATAACTTAAGTTAGTAACTTAGTGACATTAAGTTATTGAATGGTCTTTGCGTTTGCTTGCAAGAAAACCTCCTTGAGAAACATGACTCTTTGTAATATCAACTAACCGCCGAATCATTTAAATTTCAAAATGTGGGAGAGATACTCGCAGCTCCACAAGGCTCAAACAAAGGAAAGAAAAGGAAACGCTAAAAAGAACACGAAGGTAAGCACTTAGATCTATTTGAGAACTAACATGGACAATTCTCAAATATTCTTCATGTGTCAGAATCGCCATGGTCGCACATATGGAAAAGGATTTCACTGCGAAGTATTCCAACTTTAAATTCACAAAAGAAGATGCAAGATAAAAAACTTACTGGATATCCATCAGTCATCCTTTGGCACCAATGTAATAATTTTGTCATGTTTGAATTAGCTCTCTGTACTGAAGGAGATGCACTTCCATTTGTCCTACAAGAATGAAATCGCTTAATTTCCATGTGACATTAAAGCGAATAGACATTTCGACAAGCTGCATAAAATAGGCTCAAGAAATGCCCATTAAGCCAAGGTTTCCTTCGCCACACAAGGAGACAGCACGTGTCAAAGTTGTTGAATGAAATAGATTATATTTTAACTTTGCCCAGGCCAGCTTTAAAACATCTCGATTCCCTATACCCTTAAACTAATAATCAATAATAATAACCCGCCATGTGGAATGCTTTCCTAGCCATAAGCAATGAATACATTCAAGAGAAAGTTGTAGCGAGATAATATGGTCTTGCAAGAGGATCAACCATTGTAGGGCATAGAACGGACCCCCGAACGGACCACGAAGGGGCATACATACCATTCTAAGAGCTGTCGTACACTAACGTAAAAATGCTAAAAGATCTTCGAAAATCCCAAAATCTCGAAAAATCTTGAAAATCTGAAGAATCTTTGCAAAATCTTTGAAATCCCAAAGAAAGTCCTAAAAATCTTCGAAAATCTCAAAATATCCAATAAATCTCCAACGACAAATGATAAAGATTCGCAATAAAATCGATCAACAATTCTTTGTAAATTTTCAAAGTCGTTTAGATTTTAAAAAGGCTTGTGAAATTTTAAAAACTTTTTGAAAATATCTCATACGTCTTAAAGGATTTCAAGTGTAAGATAAATTTTTTGATCGAAGTCCGTTTATGACAAAACAGTGATTTTGTAAATTAAATTCGATTGAGAAAAAGCCACGATGGCAGGCTGTAACAATATAAAAATTACAATAAAAACACACTCACGTTGGTGCATTTGATTCTAATTGATCTTTGAATGCTTTTCGACTATTTCGTGTTTTTTGTTGTTTTTCTCTATTCTCCATTGCTCTTTGACGTCGTCTCGCTGCCAGTTTTGCATCTAAACTCGCCATCTTTTCTGTGTAATAGGTAATGAAAATACATTAAATCAGGCTTTCACCGGTCCACTCTTTGAAAGATCATGCAATGGACTGTTAACCGTGCACTTGCAACAAGTCTTCCTTTTCGTTATTTCGTCAATAATGATGGTGGTGCCGAAAGCGCAACGAGCACGCAGTGCGAGAGAGAGGAGATGAGAAGACGAAGAACGCTCTTCGGTGCCTCTTTCGCCCCCTCGCGCTGCGAGCTCGTTGCGGATTGATTATCGTCAACGACGAGAGAGACGACAAAAACGATAACTTGTCGCAAGTCCATGTTTACCGAAAAACTTCGAATAAGGCCTCCAGCCCGGGTGGGAGGAGGGTAACTGAAGTCTTGGGATGACCGGGCATGCTGTCCAACATTTTGGCAGGAGACCCATGATTAATTAACGGGGTCAAGAATGTTGAACTTCCAATCACAGATAGTAAGTTTCATTTCATTTCTAAGGTAGATTGATGGAAGATATAGTTACGACAAAGCAATTTTCAGAACCAAAACAAAGATAAGACAATGATAACATTAAAAGTTTCGAAAAGTTATTGTTACAGTTCAACAACCTACGTATTCCTAGTGGAAAATTTACATTTTAATACTCATATTCGAGATTTTGAGGCTCAAACCTATCCTTATAGGAGGCACGTATCCGTTGCACTACATATGGAAGTTACCCCCAAGGCCTCGAGGAGTATTTGTGAAAAGAACTTTTGCATAAAGGCTAATTCGACGGGGGATACTTACTAATAAGCCACCAGGGTATTCAAGGATTTACCTTAAGAAAAATATCGAATAAGAGGTGACCAACATCATTTGCAATTTCACGACATATACATTATCAAGGATTATAAGTGTTTAGCAATGGGGGCCTTGAGCTGCAAGATCCGATTAAAAACGAAATAAAGTCAACACACATCTAAAAAAGGATGACTCTCACCTTTTCTCGCCTTCGCAGGGTCATCAGTAGATGACTTTACCTCCACTTTACTACTGCCCTTTTTAATTTCTGTTGAATTTTCAACTTGCCTCCTGGCTGCCAATCTTGTAGGTGACCCATCTGCCTCATCAGTATTAACAGACCCCGTCGACGAACCTCTTGTCTCCTTCCTCTCTGTACCCTTCTTTTCATTAATTGGTGGTCCCGTGGTGGTCACACTGACACGGGTGGTTGTCTCTTGTTCCTCAATCGATCCTTTTCTAAGTAATCGTCTTCTATTTCTTCGAACTCCGATCTCTTCATCGTCACTATCATCCCCCTGGTCTTTTGACGATCGACTGTTCGTACTTAATATTACTTGTACTGTGGGTCGTGATGCAGTGCTTTGAACAACAGCAACCCTACGAAGACGTGAAAATTAAAACTGACAAACAAGTTGAGTGAGTGAGTGAGCGGCTGACACAGTTTCCGTCAGGTGACTGAATCGTGTGAGGTCAAACTTCGAGTGGGTGACCTATCGGAGGCCTCACCTCGCAACTCACCTCGACCTCTGATAAGTGATATGGACACAAGTGTCTTAAAATATACCTCAGTATTTCTGGTCATCCAATCGCTCTACATTAGGTTTCTAGTTATAAATTTTACCAAGTTTTTCAAAAATTCTCTACATAGGTCAACAATCTTCATTAAGCTGCTAGCTAAGGGACCGTTCATTATTTACAGAGGGGTTGGTACTGAAGAGAAATGTTTTCTCAAACAAAAAATTTTCTTACTCAACTGAATAGGTGACTAAAAAAACATCTACCCAACAATTTTCAGATTGAAGAAAATGTCTCCACACTCCCACCTTTTAACATCATTTCAATGTCACAAATGTAAATTGTAAATTTTAAAGACTGTAAACATTGTCAATATTCATGACAAACATGAAAACAAAGTAGACATTAAAGTAAATGTGAAATGGAAAGTGCTGATGATTTTGATGATGAACTTGACAGTTTGGGACTTTCAAAGTTTAACATTAATTAATGGGAAAATTTTGTTTACCAACCTTTAAAATGCATGAAAAACTATTCACCCAACCTTTTTACGTCAGAAGATTTCTGTCACCCAACCCATTTCTCTTCGGTACCAACCCCTCTTTAAATAATGAACGGTCCCTTAAACGCCTTGAACTTGTGCCATGGTTTAGCTTCTTTCGTATAGTTTCTGAAATCATTAAACAAATTCTTGTAGTGCAGCACAAAGTCCTAATCTTGGTGATGTTAAACCATCTTTGGCCCTCTCCGTAACAGTTCCATATAAAAAATTAATGAAAATCGAAACAGTAAAATACACATACCTTTCAATGCTCGACGACTTCTTCCTTACTTCAGCCTCTTTCTCAACATCATTAATTTCAGTTTTCTTCACAGCATCCTTTACTGCCTCGTTCTGATCTTGTCGTAGCCTCCTATTTCTAGCACGTTTATCACCAGACTTCAATGACGCCCTTTTGTCATCTGGTTCGGGAGAAACAAGCTTCTCGGAACGTCTTTCTTCTCTTTTGGGCTCGGTTATAGTCCCAGTTTTAGTATCCGCTTTGATCTCTGTTTTAGTCTCCTCCTCCGCTCTTATGACTCTACGGCTGCGTGGCTTTTCTGTGCTTTTCTTCTCTACAGTTACTTTACTCTCAATGCTGATCTTCCTTTCAGTTTTCTGCTGAACATCAGATTTCCTCGAAATATTGACATCAGATTTCTTAGAAGTGCTTACTTCCGGTTCAGGTTCTACTTCCGGTTCGGCTTCTTCTTCTTTGGTAATCTCAGGTTCGACAACTTCCTCCTGTATAACCTTTCTAGCCGGCTTTTTTGACGGTTTCGGAGGCACGGGCACGGGTGCTTTCTTCGCCTTTTTTTCCATCGACTCAAATTTATCTTTCTTATCTTGAGTTTTGCCTAAATCTCCACTTTCTTTCAACGCATCAAGACTAGGCCTACTCGATTTACGCTCAGTCCCACCACCTTCACTTCCCGTGCTTTCAGCGCGATTTCTATTCAGATCTTCTTTTGCCTTCTCTAACTTCCCACCTTGTCGCAGTGCATCTAACGATGGTCGTCCTGACTTTGAAGATGCACTTTCTTTGACCTGCTCCACAGCAGTTGGTTTCTTATTCCGTAAATTCCTGATCATTTCATTTTTATCATCAATACTCAGCTTACGCGACGACTTCGACGTCACACTTGGCTGCTTTTTCAAAACATTTCTAAAATCAAGCTGTTCAGCTGCACTAGTTTTCCTAGGAACAGAAGTTTTCTTCTCTGGAGGGGCACCAGATTTCGCCAATACTGTTCTAAAATCAACTTGTTCCGCACTGAGATCTTTATCTGCTAATGTTTTTGTCTTGACTTTCTTTTGAAGCATATTCCTGAAATCGACCTGCTCTGGGCCTCCAGCTCCCTTTTCTCCAAACTTCTTCGGTTTGTCAGCTGCGCGTAGAACCGTGCGGAAATCCACCTGTTCCGGGCCTTTTTTACTGGCGACTTGCGTTCGGGTTGCTAGCGGCTTGTTGTCACTCTTCTTTAACAGCTCCTTAAAATCTTTCCCTTCAGCTAATCTGGGATCTTTTTGCTTGAAAACCTCCTCGACTTTCGCTGAATATGAAACACCGCCTCGTGGCTTGTGGTGATTCCCTTGTGAAGATCTCCTTTCGAGGTCATATCCCTCAAGATCTTGATCATCATCATATCTTTTTCCGCCTACACTACTGCTCCCATCATCCGTCGGCGTGTTATCTGAATATCCTTCAGAGTAATCATCGGAGTACTCTTGTTGCACTCTTGCTCCTTTCGAAGGCGGTTGAGACTGTCTCGAATCTTCCTTGCTGTATGTCGACCCATCTTCACTGTCACTATAATCAGCTTCATCTGAGTATTCTGCTTCTTCTCGTCTTCCACTTCCGCGTTGACGTTCTTCCGGTTCCTCTTCTGAGTATTCTTCCTCTTCTCGTCTTTCACTTCCGCGTTGATGTTCTTCTGCTTCCTCTTCTGAGTAATCATCAACTTCCGCTTCAGCAGAATCAACTCTATCTCTCTGATCACTGCTACTACGTTGTTCACTACCACTGCGTTCCTTGCGGTCACTTTCATCACCAGAACGATCATCATCAACATCACTATACTCATCTTCCGGAATATCACCTTCTTCTACTTCCTGAAACCTCTTCTTGGAATCAGCCTCCTCTTCGTTATCAGAATATTCTTCCCCGTCCTCGATATCCTGCTCTTGATCTACTCCCATATCTTCTTCTGCCCCAATTTCGTCATCTTCCCCATCACTTGAATATCCCCTCTTCTTCTTAATCTGATCATCACCATCATCATATTTCTTTTGCTCTTCCTCGTCAATACTTTCATCATATCCATTCACTGGTTCACTTTCATCCAATGCAGCCTTATCTTCCTCCAAGTCTTCTTCTGAAACGTAATTCTCTTCTGTGTCTACTATCTCTCGCTCATCAGCACTCTCTTCTTTCATGTCATCGTCATTTACTTCTTCCTCTTCCTCAACAACCTGATTCGCATCCTCAACATCTGGTTTAGCATTCTCAATATCTACTTTCGAATCTTCAAGATCCGGTTTTGTATCCTCAACTTCTGTCTTAGGCTCTTTCGCCGCCTTTGTGGTTTCATCTCTATCCAATTCATACCGATTGGCCCTTCTGGATTCATACGAGTCTTTCCTCTCGTAAGAGTTTTTCCTTCCGTACGAATCTTTTCGACCATATGAATCAGCATCACGTTCCGGCTTGTTTTTCTCTAACGAGACGTCCGGTTCAGCATATCGGCTTCGATACGAACTGCGATACGAGCTCACCGGTTCATCTTCATTCTTCACAGGTTCCGGTTCAGATGACCGGGCTTTCGGGCGATTTTCTTTTTCCGAGTCGTCTAGTGTAGCGGATCTTCCAGGACGTTTGATAACCACTGGTTCCCCGAGCCCTAAAACACAAAGATTATTTTGAACATTTTAATAAGAGAACAGAATTTGTCTTCTTGTACAGTAGCTAAATATGCCAGGATCATATATATCAGGATCATTATTCTTAGTGATTTATTGAAAGTAGGCATACATATAAAAATAGCCATAAAACAAGAGCTAATTCAGGCCTACTAACTAAAAAAGTAGAATTGGTAAAAAAGAGATTGAGTACAGGATAATTATCAACAAATACATAAATTACAGATGTTTGCAATGTCTTCCATATTTACAATGTTTTTCCACAGGTAGTGGGGAAAAATAGGTAAAAATAACAAGCCTCTTTTACTTTAAATGTCTGCCAAATTCGCCAACTTTCTCTAGATAAGGCCAACGATGACAATGTTTGTGATATAACAGTTCCAGTCGAGTGGAAACCGGAACTGTTTGTATCACAAACATCGTCGTCGTTTGGCTAATCTAGACAAAGTTGCCGAATTTGGCAAACACTAAATTAAAGAAGGAGGTACCTGTTATTTTTACTAATGAAAGGTATACATAATCCAAAATTGCATTCTCCTTGCAACAGAGAAGGCGAAGAATACTTTGGAGGAAAGGACTTACCTAATTTGTGATTTCTGATGTCTCTGATACGAGCACGTATCTTTTTTCGTTTGTCAGTTTCTGTGAATGGTGTTTCGTTGAGCTAGAAATAATAGAAATACACAGTTAAAAGAAATGGAATGCTTTTAAAAAGCTCATTCATCAGAATGAAACGTCTCATACTCGCAGGGGGGGGGGGGTACCTTTGTACTGTTGGTGGTACGGGAACGTGCCATTTTTTAGGGGTACTTTTTTCAAACCATTACGGAATTATGGGTATCATTTTCACAATTTTTCACATTTCACGGAATAATGGGTGTCCTTTTCAGGGGATTTTTCATAATTTACGGAATTAAGGCCCAGATATTTATTCGATATGTGGAATTATGGCCCTAAAATCCACCAGAATTTACGGAATTATGGGTACCAATTTTTCGGGCAAAATGGCACGTCCCCATCACATAATAGATTGAGTTACCCCCCCCCCCCCCCGAGGTTTCATATAATAAATGGACGGCATGACCCTTCGTGACAGTAGAAAAGCTACTCTCTAGCTCGAAATCATGATACTTTCTGAGTAGGATTCAATATATATAAATGATGAAACGATACGAGTATCCGAAAGTAACGAAGGTCCCCCTTTTCATATTTTGAAAATCAACTGCAACCTCAAGGAAAAGTCCGGGGTTGTAAATTGTTGATTATTTAAGAGCATATACTGTTGTGTAGTACTTTTTTCAATTTTTTCCTCTTTTAATCTGTGAAACTACATATTTTAATCCAATAGGAAGTGCGAAATAACGTCATTTTCTATTACGTCACTTCATCTTGACCTGCACGAGGCTTTCAAATTTGTTGATATTATACCACTCACATTGCTAGCCTCCTTATCGCGCCTTTGCACACTCGTACGAAATACAAAATGGCGACGATATTTGGCCTAACTTACGAAGATTCATTAACCAATTTATGAAAGTTAGTGGCATCAAAACACTTTAAAGAACTCATGATTGGTGTTCAGCATTTGGTTACGTTGTTTTAATAATGATTTTATCAACAACGGACTTGTCCTTTTAACGCTGACCAACGATTATACCAAATATTTTTTGATCGAAATGTGATTTTTCAATTCTGAAATGGCCTCACGACATTCCAGTACGTATGTATCGACATGAGTAAGTTGTTCTTTTTAAAAAAAGTGACTAGGGTATTTATAATGGAGCAATCTGACTAGGGTATTTATAATGGAGCAATCAGTTGGGGACCCTAAACAAAACATTTTGAAGTGATTTTATAAACACCCTGAGGCATTGTAACTATCTAAAATGATTGAAATTTTATGGTCACAAAATGGGCACAGACTTCTGAATAAACGATCAAAAAGAAACCCTGAGGGTGGACATTCTAAAACAGATTGTTTATCATAGATGTAATGACTGAAATCATTTGGGGGTCATGACTAGCCCAGACTTTGTTTACGAAGGATATTGTGGAGAGTCAGAAAATTGTTGGGGTGTGAAACAATTTCTAGGTCTCCATTGAAAGAAATATCGCACGTACTGTGGTCGATACTTGATGTGATACAGCAATACCATTCCTTATTAATTTAGATTAGGGAGATATCGCTTTCAAGAAGAAAATACAACGGTACGCCACAAACATAACATTAAGATAAGAGTAAGTTGTTTTTCATTTTGATGAAGAACAAACAGTCAGGAGAACCTATGATGACGAAGATCAAACACAAAACAAAGGTTCTATTCAGCATGCAATTTTTGAGGCGTACGTTTTTTGAAAACGTTACGGAATTAAGGGTATCCTTTTCAGAATTTTTGCTGGATTGTTGGCCCTGTCCTGAAAAATTTTGCCTTTGTCTGTGGAAATACAGGAAATTTTTCATAATTGCTGGAGTTACGACTCAGATGCTCATTAGATGGCCCAAAAATTCTTTGGAATTACGGAATTTTGGGTTACAATCTTTCTGCCAATGACACCTCCCCGTCAGATGATAAGTCGAGATTACCCCCCCCCCTTCCGAGTTAGTACCCCTCTAAAGCGTCTCTCATCAATAATTTCTATTTGCAAAGAAGCTCTCCACCTCCGATCAGTTTTGATGACCTATTTTTGAGAAGAAGATACACTTTTGAGAAGAAGAAGAAGAGGATGGGCAATTTTAGGTGGTGTCCCCACTAACCGTGGAGCTAAGCGAAGCAAGTGATGCACTTAGAGGTGTCCAGGGGGTAGGGGTAACTCCCAGGAAAAATGTTTGATGACCAAACCCTCTAGATCACGACAGAACACTCCAAGAAAGGTTGTTTGATGCAATCAAAGTTCCCTAGCAGCGACGAATAAAAGCGGACTCATCCTGCTTATAAAATTGCTTTAAGAAAGCCTAAGCTCCTCGTCCTTCAGTTCTTGATCTGAGGTTTTTCCCCGCACCTCGCTGTTTTAAAGAATTTCTTGGGGTTCCTCCCTCGCTCGAAAAATGCAAATCCTCGCCTCCTCAGAGTTAAAAACAGCCTCCTGGCCTCTCGGACTTAACCCATGTACACCCTCACCGCCACTGCTCAGCTTGTGTTCGTGCTGTTTTTATTGTACGCGGCGCGAAGCCTAATGGTTAGGAGAGGGCCTTAAAGGTCGATGGTCGAATATGCCTTGGAGTCGCGTGATAAACACAGGCCTTTGAGAAGGACCTCAAACACAAACAGTCACGTACAGTCGCGAGTCACTGGGTCCCTCAATTAGGCCGCCGCATTTATAACAAATCGAGCCATATCATCAATGTTATGTCTGCCATATTGTATCTGATACAAGTTTGTAAATACAAGTCAAAAAGACCATTAGACATGACCCAGCGGCTGTTGGCCACATTTGACTTTTAACAAGATGAAATTACTTTAATTTTCTTTGGTTTCATTGTCAAGTTGCTTGGTGTTCTTAGCTGTGGTTTCAAAGGAATCTTTCCAGATATCATTCAATTCCCAGCGATCAATGACTTCGTAAATGTTGTAGATTAAAGGACAAGTCCAGGGTTAGCATAGCTGATGATAAAATTCAAGATTACACTGCACCATTATGAATCATATTTTCTCCCACAATTTTTCGTCTTTGCTCTTCGAAACTGTGTATTCAAGTGAGCGACCAGAGGAAAGTGACGTCATAAATAAAGCGCAAAGAATCTAAGAGAGAGACTGTCACACTCAACGAAAACGATGCCACCTTATAAAAGAAGACCCGTTTTCCCAAAGAAAATCCTATTTCTAGTCGCCAAATGACCTAATTTGTATCATGCATTATTCATATGGAGCCTTTGTAGCTCTTATCGGCCTATTTGGTTAAGTAAAACGTCTTCACAACATTACAATTAATTAGGCACACGCTGAATAATTAGGTATACGCCAAATTTTGAAGATCTAATCGTCAGCATTGCAGACCTTACTGTTAATCTTTTCCATCAACACTCAAACCTGGAAACACCAGGTAACAGCTAGTTTTATACCCGGTGTATTGTGAAAGATACCGAAGTTAGAAAGGCTCACAGTTGGACTAAAGATACCAGATCTCAAGCTAAAAGTCTGTAGCTGCATGATTACACATCAGCAAACAACGCTTTTAATACGAAATTGCCTGCAAGTAACTCAGCTCTCTGATCGCTGAAGAATTAAGAAACTCTTGTACTGCAAAGAAATTAATTAAGAAACTTTTTCTAATAATGAAAACGAAATCATTAGCATACTTTTGCTTCATTTTCATTTCCTTCTTGTAGGTATTGTATTACAGTAAATCCCCGCATATAAGAACCTACCAAAATAAGAACCATATGAGGCTGTTAATCCTAAATTTTGCACCTTGTAGTCAAGAACCTGTTTCAAATTGATGAAACATTGATTATCATTGCAGGGGTAGAAAGTTAATTTTTGATTGTTGTTATAAAGTTCATTTTGGCGTCATTGGTTGTTAAGTTTGATTCTCCTCCCCCAATTAGATATCGGGTCCATAAGAACCCTTCCTGAACAAATAATGGGGCTGAATATCTTTTGTGAGACTCTGAAAGGGCCTACGCAAGGCACCCTTCAAATAAGAACCTCTATACCTTGAAATTATTGTTAGTGCCTTTGAAATAAGAACCTATTTCAGCCTCTCTCAAAAAATTAGGTTCTTATATGAGGGGATTTACTGTACCCAGAAAAAATTTGAGTAATTTCTGAACATCAGCGAGGCTTCACGCAGCTTTGTTTCGAAATGTTCATAGGGGAAAGTTAACATGAAGATTGTTATGGAGCCTTTAAGAAACTCACAAGAAACTCTCAGAATTCAAAATCTGATCATATTTAGAAACCTTCAGTCCTCGCTCAAAGTCTTGATGAGAATAGGCCTAAAAAGGGTAACACAGCACCGCCTTCGTCTGAAGAGCTTCCAAGGATCCATCGCCCTGCATCTGTAGAACCTGGCTCTAACAGCATCGTGGCTGACATTTTATAGGATTTAGATCCTTATAATATTACTCTTTCAAATTTGAAGCCATCAAATCCTTTGTTTACAATCTTATTTCTTGAGATGTCCTGGGATTGCTGGCTGAGCTTCATTAAATCAAATAAGATTTATTCCCTTAGTGATTCTCTATTTTTAGGGAAATTCGTTAAACGTTTTCCCCAGGTCGTCGACGAATGAATCCTCTTTCATCTAAGAAAATTAACTTGTTGGTTTTCCAAAACTAAATTTCAAATTTATCAATTTGATCTCTAACCTTATCTCGAGATCTGCAGAAAACTGTATGGGTTTCTAAATCGTGGAAATCCTACTTTTCGCGTCTAATTTTTGCAGACTGATTTCAGTTGAGGCAGGATTATCTTCGCTCAGACTGGCTTGCTTAAATTTGCAAAGCCCAAATGTCTGCCATTAAAACAAAGCTGACGATGAAGGGAATGGTTGATTGTAAATTTTGTGGCTCCGGCAAGGGCAACAGGACATATGTAGAGTTGGGTGCAATATGGTACTCTGATCCTCGTAGATCAGGCAGGTTTTCTGAAATTGGTAACAGGGACTGTCTGCTACCAAAGTCAACGATGTGTAGATAGATTTCGAAGCTAGGGCAAAGAAGATTGTAAAAGAAGGATCTATCTCAACTTCTGTTTTCTGTGCAAGCAATGAAGATTGTCTCCAAGAAGACAGTGCACTGTTCACATTTGAAGGACTATTCACACTAGCTTCTGTACTCTGAGCGGCCTATGGACGGTGGGTTCGAAGTAAGATCTATTATTCATGGAAAACCTTCGTTCGATAAATAAAGAAGAATTTAGGCCATGTAGCCCCCTCTTCTCTAACAATGATGGACAGAAGAAATAGCTGCGAAACGGGGGGATAGCAAGCTTTCTTTCGCATTATTTAAGCTCTCGGACACTCTTAGCTACTGCTGTCAAAGGAAATTCTCTCAGCCAGTAAATCAAAACAAACACGGTCGCAAAAGGTACCCCGAAACTGGTACAGCATTCTCTCGCCTTGTGCAAGCGAAAGGTGATTTTAAGTGAATTTATGTGCTTATAACGAAAGAACAAGGGTAAATCTAATGTTCTGTCTCGTGAATTTTGTTTATCTGAATCAGGAGCTGAACGGACGACATTATGATTCTCGGGTATTTAGGCCTTACATTAAGCAATTACCACATGAAATGAAATGAAATGAAACAACTCCTGAATCAAATAAACGAAATCCGCGAGACAGAACTTTAGATTTACCCTTCTTCTTTCGTTATAAGCACATAACTAACCTCTCTTAAACTTACATATAGCTAGCACAAGGCGAGAGTTTTCCCTACTGGTTTCTGAGTAACCTTTGCGGCCGTGTTTGCTTTGATTTACTGGTTGAGAGATATTCCTTTGTCTACAGTCATTAATCGCTTTGAATTGAGGTGTCAATTAAAGCAATGTTACTTTTGTATTACAAAATCTGTCCTTGTTATGTGAGACGAAAACAAGCAAAATTTCGATTGGTCAGTCGATCAGTTTATTGATCAGCTGATCAATCATTCATTCATTCAATCAGTCAATCAATCAATCAATCAATCAATCAATCAATCAATCAATCAATCAATGCATCAACAAAAGGAAAACATACTTACCAATGCCTGCAATTCTTCTTCAGTTTCAAGATGATTGATTCCATATGTATCTTCTTCGTCATCTTTATTCACACTTGCTTTCCTTCCAATACTCCCAAGGGATGAATCAACGCCATTTGAGAGTGCACCTCTGTCCCTCCCGGGACGATAATCAGTTGCAGAAACTTTCTTTATCTCCTCCTCGAATTTCTTGTTTCTTAACTCTCGAAGTTGCTTTCTGATTTCTCTGCGTTCTTCTAAATTGTCGGTGTCTTCAAGCTGCAAGAAAATAGAGAAATCGTGTAAATAAGTCATTCTCATAAATGGGCCAAATGCGCATCTCAGGCAAAATCAGACGCGAGTGTTCTTTGGGCGTCGCACAAATACGTCGCACGTTCGCCAAAATGAGGCAATTGTGTTATCAGACTCATGCCTTATACAGAAAGCGTCAAGAAAGCGCTGCGAATGGTAGTTGCTAATGTAATGCTGATATCCAGAATAACAAAACAGCATTGTTCAAGTCAAACCTTTTTCAGCTCACGAACCATCTTGCTTTTCTTTTCGTCTTTCTTGTTTGTTGTTGTCAGTCTTTCACAGAAAAATACTTGCGAGCGTTGTTTGAGACCCCTGACATTCACCTCTTACAGAACGGACCGATGTGTTCCTTGAACTAAAATCTTGTTTACTGCAAAATCTAATTGACTTAAGAATCCTGAGAGAGCCGTTAAAAAATGCCTATCTTAGCTTTCCTAAGGCCTAAATTTCATGGAATCTCAAGTAAAAATTCGACACTGCTACCTAACCTTCTCCTATACAGTTAGACGCACAAATGCGAGCTGTGTTTCCTGAAATCATTTTAATTTACGTCAAATTAATTTCAGAACAGTTTTGTCTTGTAGCGTCTTTCTTTCCTCTCAGGGGCATACCTAGGCCAAAACAAAAACTGTTGGTAGCGTTCATAGCTGGAAGACATAGATGATGAATAACCTGAATTCTGGCAAATATTTGCAGTAAATTATTTTCCCACTAACCATTATAAAATGGCGAATAAACAGAGGAAAACTATAAACAAGGGGTAGTCATAACAAATCATACGATTGTAAAGCGTTTTTTGCAGTGAGGCATAAACAAAAAATTCTTGATTAAAGACAGTGGTTCAGCAAGTTGCTGTGCAAACTCTGTTTATCGACACATGAAAAACTGGGCGATGGAGAGGTTGCCGGAGGGAGGCTGAGAGTTTTCAAGGAACACTTAAAAATAAGAGTAAATCAACGTCACTTGAAGAATATCGAGAAACACTTCACAGGGGTGGTAATGGACTACAAGGGGGAGAATATGCGTATTCTTTACTGAGGAGCTAAGAAATTGATCCAATCCTAAACGCTTCTTGAAATTATCTGATGATGAGAGCAATACGTTTCTTAGAGTCTTCTAAAGTCTTCTAGGAGGCTCTTCCAGTTGTGGTCGGCCGAATACAAAAAATTTCTTGAATTCATTGGATGATGAGTGCTAAAAGATTTTTCAGAGCTTTCTGTCTCGATTATTGGTAGTGTTCTATTTTCGGGGGTCTCCAGTGCCCTCGTAAACATCTCACGGCCAATCTTAGTAAGCCATGCTTCTGCAAACATTTCGGTCAAAAGTAATAATTTTCCATTACTCGAGTGCTTTGGTGATCTCAGAGAGAAGTATCTTATAAATAGTTCTAGTAGAGAAATACATAGACATATTTCGATCAGCGACGGACACATGGGGGCAAAGGAGTGCGATTGCCTCCAATGTTGGCTAGAACAAAAACGTTTGTTCGAAAACAATAGATATTAACAATGTTTTCTCATTGAAACAATAGCTTCGCCCCATATCTCACTACCGAAAATTTCACAATTACGAAGCAGTGAAAGATGGCTGAAAATCAAGTAAAAATAGGCAAGATCTCTTTGATCGGCTCTCTGAAATCCCTGGTTTAAATATCGATCTTGATGATAAACCTTTGTGTGACTTGCTTCTGTTCGGAGACTTAAAGAATAGTGTCATCATCAATCGAATAATCCTTGAAGCAACAATTTCTTTCATCAAAGATACGAAAAGGTTTTCAGATTGAACTTAAGCACAAAACGGCAGCAACATTTTCGTTTATTTGTAGTAATTGCAACGGGTGTCTTGTAAAGAAGCACTCCCATTTGCACCATGAGTAGCAGAAGTGCATACTACAGTTTTCTGATAATGTTTGGGTGATTATTTGACTATCTGATGGGGGGTCTTCTTTCTGAGACGCCCGGTCGAGTTGTTTTCTTATTTTGTTCTTAAATTGTTTGTATATATTTTGAAATTATTGTAAGTGGCTGCCGTAGTTGGAACTCGCTGACATCATGTCCTTTCCAGCTATGGCAGCCATAGAAAATTTAAATAACTTAGTTGTAGTTGAGATCTTTTATGTGGTAAAAAAAAAAAAAAAAAGTAAAAATAAGATCAAAAGACAAAAACAGTAAGTTAAGGTTGCTCGCAAATGACAAATTTCAAGCTGCTACACACTGGGTTCCCTATTGCTCATGAGCCAACAGCGCAATCTAGCATCCATTACTTAGTTAGGCTTTAGACAAAACAAAATAACTGTTTTAAAAAGAGATATTATGAAAATAACATAAGAGGACATGAATGGAGGGATAAAAATATAAGTGATCTCAATCTGAACTATTGGTGTTCATCTCTTCAAAAGAAGATATGCAATACCCAGTTCTAGACAGATATTACGCATAATATTTTTACGACTACGGTTAGTATCCCGTGATTATGGTATGGAAATGAAAGAAAAAAAGAATCACATGTCCACCTTTGAAAAAATTAATACACTCCAGTAAAGATTATTCTATTTACTT
Source organism: Aurelia sp. 3 sensu Dawson et al. (2005) (assembly GCA_964020215.1). NCBI lineage: Eukaryota > Metazoa > Cnidaria > Scyphozoa > Semaeostomeae > Ulmaridae > Aurelia > Aurelia sp. 3 sensu Dawson et al. (2005). The sequence goes on from OZ026584.1 coordinate 18,896,317, forward strand.
TGTTTAAAGACTCCGTTTGAGAACGAAATGTTTTTTAAATATTTGCAAAGGTTTTCAAGTTCAGGTTTGAAACATGATGGTTCTCAAAATATTTGTAAGATAATGTTTGAAACTGAAAAACAAACTTATTACAACCATATAACAAATTCTGATGAAAGATTTTGAAAGGAAATAATTCCAAATATTTATGAAGAAATTTTTGTCTCGTTTATGTAAACATGACATTACCATTCTGTTCATTAATCAGCTTTCATGAAGACTTGTAATAAAGTTCTTGTTGGTATACCACCCACTGAGGATACCTCACAGAAATTCTATCAAAGTGGAATTCGGGTGTGTTGGATTATAACAATTCAAGTTTTGACCACAGGGGTAACAGGGATGACAAGTGCACTTGCAAGTTTTGGTGTCTCAATTCAGGGGTGGCGCCAGGGGAGGGCTTGCAGGGCTATAGCCCCCCATGTTGGAGGCATCTAGCCCCCCCCATTGAAGGAACTTTTGGGTTCTCGTTGGAGGAAATTTGGCAAAATAGCGCACGAAAACACCATTTTACAGTCATTTTAGCCCCCCTGTTGGCATCTCCAGCCCCTCTGTCGGGAGTTTCTGGTGCCATCTCTGTCTCAATTTAAAAGTAGGTAGACTAAATGAGGGATGACCTCATAGAAATGGAAGAGTGCAGGCAAGAGGAGACAGGTACTTTTTCAAATATATTAGAAAACAGAGAAGGGGCAGGAACCACAGAGTGTTTAAAACATGGATGGGCTGAGAAGTCCAAGACATGAACTAAATGATAAAATGAAAGATTTTGTAAATATTATTGGGGCTTTAGCCAGCCACTCAGTATGACTCCATGGTCATTGAAAAGGAGCAACAACAGTAATGACCCATGGGATTGGGGGACCCCCCAAAAAAGAGTGAGAGTTAAAAAGTTGTATTGCCAACCTATTGTGCTTCTGATTAAGTAGTCAGATTTCAATTGTCACAAGAACTGTTGCTATCAAGATTTTTATGGAATGAATTGCCAATCGCATGGATTTAACAAAGTTAACAAGCTTTTTGAAACACCCATCCTGACCTTGAAGATTTTAGGATCAAAATGTTAGCTAAAAGAAACACCCCCAAAGGCAAATATTTTCTTTGATAACAAGTTTGTCTGGGTTTAACCCAGATCATCCTGATTCCTGTGCACAGAAGGGAACAATTAATGTGTCTAGGCCACTTTCTATTCTGTGTCTAGGCCCTGAATATCACACATACTTTGTGGTCATTGACCATGAGTAATCGGTTCATAGCCAAAACACAAAAAGAATAAAGCAATACATTGTACCTCCATCCTGCCAAGTGTTTATATCCTCTAGATTCAACTTATTGTTAAGGAAATGACAAATTGTAAGACTCCCTAACTTCAGCAATAATAAATCCTTATCCTTTTAATGACTGTCTGTTTCAGTTCAAATGTTTCTCAGCAGGATGAAAATCCATCCTTTTACACTAATCTAAAAAATCAGGCCATGTTTTCAAAATTTATGTCTGAATCTTGGAGGTTATTATCTTGTTACTGATATTTCCCATGGAGCCATTCAAAGACAATAGAGTAGGGGTTCAATATAGGCCCACACTGGAAACATAAATTTCCCAAGTGTATTGCTAACTTGCCAGTTGGATGAGGGAACTGGGACCTGACTCAATCAGTTTTGGTTTGAAATTTTACTCAAACGTACCCTCTGGGCGATGAAAGTGGCATTCAGTTAGCAGATGATGCAATTACATCTGCTGATCATTTGCTTTTGCATGACAGAATACTCAAAACTCGAGCACATTTGGCTTCTTGTTCTCTTTTTCTCCTGATTTGTTTGGTTTTGCTAAATATGATAAGCCCACAATTCAAATGTAAAGTTAGTTTGCCTTAACTTAACCCTAGCATTCAATGAAGCAAACAATATCACACGATTCTTTTGTTCCCTTGCAGGCTTTGAGGAGAGGGTATGTGCAACAGTTCCGTGACACAGCCATGAGCTGTTGGAGTCACCATATTTGCCTGAAGGAAATTTATTTCTTAACTAACTGAAAAATATTTTATGTGAAAACTGTGAAAAGTTCTTAATTAATTTCCCATTTTGAAAATCATGGCTATGCCCCTGCACCTGTGCAGGAAAATCTCCAATGGTCTGGCATGCAGCAGTCTCCCACAAAATCTTTAAAAAATTAAAGACTGGAATCAACATTTTCTAATCTACATGTCACTGGCCCTGATTGAGGTCAGGCCAATTTGTAGCCAGTCTCTTTATGCTATCTACAAACAAGTAACCTTGGTTCACTTTTTAGAAGAGATATCTGATCATTAAAATGGCTTTCTGGCTCAAAGCATTCAATCACAAACAGTTCATTTTAAATTGAATTTGGAAAGTTTTTAGCAAATTGTTTTCATCATTCCAGACTCTAGATACAAGCTAACATTTGTGGTGAAAATAACAAGCAAAAGTGAGATTGTGGTTAAAGGGAAGGAATCAGGGTTTCTTTAAAAACAACTTAGGTCTGTTTATCTGGTAAATGGATTTGTACTAAATTTAACTTTATCTTGGACTTGCCAAAAACAACTTCAAAACTTTTATTCAGTGAAAGAGAGAGCAATCAAATATTTACAGCACAGCTATCTCAAAAATGTGGACTTCCCATTATGACTTGGGACAGTTAACACGGGGGGGGGGGGGGGCTAAAATGTTTCATGTCAATCCACAATTCAAAAAGCTCCAATTCTCTTATTTCTCTTTTCCAACAATAGAAACAACCCTACTGTGGAAAATTTTGCAGTATTACCATGTGGAGCCCTTTGATGCACCCACAATTTTTCCCAATCCAAAGCTGCTGTGTGAAATTTTTGCATTGTCACCATTAGCCCACATGCCTTTCACACTTTCATCAAACCTATCCTCAGCAGGAAACACCTTTGGGACCCTGAATGGACCAGAATGGACCTCTCTTCCTGGATATATTAAATTTCATAACTCCTTGTACCTGCAGGCATGTTGTGAAAGAATTGGCCTGGATATCTTTTAAAATAACAAGGAAATGACTTCTGCAAACAATGAGTGTCTGAAAAGTTTCTGCAGACAATTTTGAGATTAACACCTTTGCAATTACATCATCAAAAAGTAAAATGCTTTTAAGCTGGTAAACAAAGGGTTTTTAACACCTTCTGGGGTTGAAAATGCAGATTCCCAAAATATGACTGGGGAGGACTTTGAATTTCGACAAGAAGTAACGAAATATTTTGCTGGCTCAAATTCGTCCCATTTCAACCTTTGAAACAGACAACTCTATAAGTTTTACAACCACAAATACCTCCTTATTCAATAATGCCATTTGCATTTTTGTATTTTCTGAGCTAAGCTTCTACTTTGCAGTTAAAGCTACGTATTAAAAGATTGATCCAGAAAACAAACAGAAAACTGTGCCCAAGTGATATCGAATCATAATTATATACTTCGAAAGTCCTCCAACATTGCGAATTTTATTTCTGCTTTTTAAAACAAAAGAATTCTTTGCGTTTTGCTGAATTCCTAAAATTTTCGGTTTGTCTGGAAGCTTTCTTGGGATGGTGTAAAATGTATCCAACAACTTTGAATAAATTTAGGTTTAAACATGGCGGAAAATTTAAGTTAATTCGTGTTTGATTCACGTATTAAAATCCTAAGTCCTCAGACGCCTCACAGCAACTAGTTCACAGCCACTGTCAGCTGTTTCTTGTGGAGTGAAAAATTTAAGCAGTCATTTTGCAGACACCAAATCATGAAATGACAAAAGCAAACAATTGCACAGAATCTTCGGTTTTGTTTCCATTTTCTGTACAATTAAATGAGGAAATGGCTACCGTCCTTTTTTCAATTTTGATGTTATTGTTCGTATAAAAAATTGTTACGATAACGACATTGATAAAATTTATTGCACAAGATTCCAGCTACGATTGAATTCCTGACATCTTCAAATCCAGTTATTGCATCAAATATTTGGGAACCATATTTGTAGGGGGACAGAGGCTTAAAGGCTTGGATTCTTCCCATATTTGGGCAGCACAACAATCGTGGATGGGTTTAAAAGAACTTTGTTACGGGTCACCCTACTAAAAAACCCCTCTCTTTCTCCCTTCAGAGTTTCCTCGCTTTTCAAAAGAAATAAGAACAGATTGACTTTAGAAATTCCAACACATTCACAAAGCCGTTGCATAATTCATTACAATATCAAACCTAATTTTATTCAGCTTTGGCAGATAGATATAATTTCTGGATGACCTAGGCTTGAAAAATTTATCACTTCTTTATACGGGAATAGTGTGGTATGAATATTCTTTCCGTTTCCGTGCAATACTCATCCTTTTGGCAACGTGTTGCTTGACCAGCGTGTTCACTTTACTTGTTTTAAAACATATCCTTTGCAAAATTAAAGAAAATTATCGTTGCTAGAAGGGTATCTTCTGAAGGGCTAACTTGGTTTTGATACTGTAAATAAAATAGACAGCTTGTACATAAAGAAAAGGTGCTAAGGGGCGATGACTAAGCCTGGCGAGAGCGCTAATCGACAATGTTTTAGCTAAAAACTTACTTGTTTATAAAACATCCTTTGGTTTAAGTCTATTTGCAAGAAATCGTTGCTGATATATAGGCATTTTCCGAAGGGCTAATTCAGTTTGGATATCGTAAATATGATAAATCAATTTGCAAATGGCAGTAAGGGGTGATTACTGTTATGCCGATAATCGGTACAGGACGAATGAGGACGATCGCACTCTCTCTTTCCATCAGAAAGGAAAACCACCCCGCTCTTCTCTCGCGTGATGGGCCTAAGCTGATGGGTACATCAAAATCTCTAACTCATCACGATATTTCTCTAAATAAAACTCGAAAGCATTGCTGAAAAGGCTGATTAAAGCTAATACTCACTACTGTGAAGACAATCCGGCTAAATTCGTTTTAGAATAAAGAACTGTGCCGAGCGGAAAGGAGAGACAAATCGAGTAGCGAGAAAAGTTTACCTTTCTTTTTAGGAGCGCCTCTTCGGCTTCCAGTGAGCTCATCTTTGCTTCGCTTGAAAATCCGACTTGATTGATGATTTAGACTTCTTTCTTTCAAATTCTTCGACTTGATGATCCACTAGGGGTATATGATGGGGTTTTAAAGATACGATGATGGGGTATTGTGCTGTTACGACGTAGTATTGCCTCTTCTTCTCTTTGCTGAGCAAATTGTGCAAATGCCTGGAATCAAACTTCAACGGCTTCGCCAACATTTTTTTGAGCCGTAGCCTCCAGCCTCCAGCCATTTCTTTTGTTGGGGTCTGCCTCGGCGGCAGATTAGGGCTGCTCTGATGATCATGAAAAATCTCCTACACTTTTGGCAAAATTCCTTTTGTTTTCAAGAAAAATCCATCAGAAATTCCTATGACATCCTATGACACAAAATTTGAAACTAACTTGCAGAGAGCTATGAACGTCGTGGAAATACTTCTTCGCCTTGTTTTTTCTGAAAATAGCACTTAAAAAGATTTTTCTGAAATTTCTATGGACTGAAAGCCAAAAGTAATGTGGTACTGGAAACAAGTGGAAATGAGGTAAATTTAGATTTAGGACCCCTTTAGGATTTATCAAATAAACTAGTTTCTCATGCAAGTCACTGCTGGAGTTTCATAAATTGTGGTGATCGAGAGCTGGGTTTCTTTTTAGCAATTTGTTATTAACAAACACAAAATTTATAAAATAAAAAAACAGTTAAGTATGTGGGTAGCACCGTTTTCAACTTTTCGAACTTCTTTAGAGATATATATTGAAAACTGAAAGGTGTACTCTGAAAGGCGGTTCAAGTGCAGTTTCCAACTTTTCAAATGAGAGTGAGAGTGCAAAGAAAGGGAAAGGAGGAGAAAAGAAAGGAGTCTGACTCGCCGAAAATGGTAGCATTTCCTGTATTTTCAAAAATTTATTTTTCATGCCATCTGAGATCTTAATTGACAACCAAATCACAGAATTCTGTCACCAAATGTTCCTTGAAAAAAGGAAAAAGGCACAAGCCCCCTTGGTTTGACCAACAGGATGTCAAGGATAAAGGCTCAACATACAGTGGCTTGAGGCATAGGCCGTGACTTTCGACGCACCATACAACATCATTTCATTGGACCGAACACTTTCGACGAACAGGGCTGCACATGGGCGGAGTTTCCTTCAGTGACGTCACAAATGGTAGTCAATAAATTAGAAGCTTTCGGCGCATGCTAATCTTTGGTGAGGATTTTCATTTCTGTGGGTAGCATTATTTGTAATCGGTTCACATCAACTATTGAACACATCATTTTTGTCTGCATATCTTTGCATGACGTCAAATAATAAAACATTTTGATGAATGAATTCCTCATATGGTAATATTATGAAATTTTACACGCAAACTCTGATTTCGTAATTCCAAATAAACAAATGTCATAAGCAGCTGGAAAAGGACGTTTTTTGTGATATTGGAGAGATTTATTTATTTCTGTTGGATTTATTTACTCATGAAGCAAATATGAGTAAATATTACACGAAAACTGACAACGATGACAATATCTTGTTAAGAATTATCTCATAGACATTTGTACTTCTGAAGAATTCTGATCAGAATGTCAAGAATTCTTGAAAGTTCTGAGGAAGTCTGAAGACATCAAACCTGTCATGTAAGAATCTCCCCCAGTATCAGCCTCTGAGAGGTTCTTATTTAGGGGTTTTAAAATATAGAATTTCAGTCTCAAGGTTCTTATAAAAATAAGGGACCGTTCATTATTTACAGAGGGGTGGGTAGTGAAGAGAAATGTTTTCTCAATCAAAAAATTTTCTTACCCAACTGAATAGGTGACTGAAAAAACATCTACCCTACAGTTTTCAGATTGAAGAAGATTTTTCCAAACTCCCACCTATTAACATCATTTCAATGCCACAAATGTAAATTGTAAATCTTAATGACAAACATGAAAACAAAGTAGACATTACAGTAAAAGTGAAATGGAAAGTGCTGATGATTTTGATGATGAACTTGACAGTTTGGGACTTTCAAAGTTTAACATTAATTAGTGGGAAAATTTTGTTTACCAACCTTTAAAATGCATGAAAAACTATTCACCCAACCTTTTTATGTCAGAAAATTTCTTTCACCCAACCAATTTCTCTTCGGTACCGACCCCTCTTTAAATAATGAACGGTCCCTAAGTTCTTTTATGCGGGTTTCTATTGTATTAAAAAAGCTAAGACTTTGGGACGTAAGAACATAGACTCTTAGAAAAGGGCAGGAGGGACGCTTGTCCCCCGCGCCCCCTCTCCGGCGTTCCTGGAGGACCCTGGCTTGATTCCCGGCAGATTCTAAACAAGATCTTGGCAACCCACTCACAACAAAATTAATTTCGCCGTGTCAGCTTGTGCCGAGTAACGAGTATCCAAATCATGCTTCGGGTGGCTATTTCAACATGTAGGCTTTGTTTCTGTCAATACCATCTTTGCAAGCTTCTAAATTCTTCGATCTCAACAATGCAGGACCCCGGTGGATGCTATGTAAGGCATCCTATCCCTGCAAGGTTTACTACTTCAGGCTTAAAATCGCAATATTTTCATACGGCGATTGCCCGTTAGCGTGGGATTTTCATTCCAAACAACCTTGGTTACTCTTCAAATTGCATTCTTCAAACAGCTTGTATCCTTATTTCCAACCTTGAAGCTACAGAAAGATTTCCAGTCCTGTTCTTGTTGGGTGTGGTAGTAATTAATTCAACTTCTGAAGCTTTTGTCTTCCAGAATGCCTTATTTAGAATACGTCTTAAAATGCTGCCTAGGCCGTGGACCTGAAAGTACGGTGTTAAAAGAGACGCTGCAAGATAACTTATTTGGTCAAAAATTGATCGAGGATGCACACATTCAAGCGTTAGCAACAAAACACATTAACGACAAAAGATTTCGGACTAACAAAATTTCGGTAAGAATTTTCATCGTCTAAATGAGCATTGGTTCTGTATTGGGAGAAATGTAAATCACTTTGACGTTCCTGTGTCAAGGGCAGGACCGTCGAGAGAGGGGGGTAGGGGGGGTAAAAGGTCCAGGGCCCGGGCCCCGAAGGGGCCCGTAAGAATATAGGTCCATAGAAATTTATTATTATGGTAAAATCTGAACAGTGTCCTTTATTCATCAATACCGTTTTTTCGATGAATTTGCCATGGAATAATCCAACTATTTTTCTGAATTAAGTTTCTTTAAAAGGGCGTTTCCCAGATTTTCCGAGACTCTGAAGGGCGTGGTCACAGAAAATTTCCTTGGGGGCTCCGCCCCCAAACCCCCTTTAGGGCCCGATCTTATGGATCACTCCAGGGCCCGAGCTGGCTCTCGACGGCCCTGGTCAAGGGGTTGAAAATACGAGCAGGGAAGGGTCATAAGGTCAAGCAAGCATTTTGGTTGAATTTTGGTGAACGGCTTGGCGTGGCTCTTTATTGCAACTATCATAGAATTTCACAACAGGCCATTGATTGAAGTAACGCTCGTGCAGCCTAAAGTCCTAATCACCACGACAGGTTTCTCTTTGTCAGTTAAGGCTGAGTCATTAGAAACTTGATCGATGTTTCTTTCTTGTTTTCAGTGTTTTCGAGAACAAAAATTTTACGAAGCTCGCTTACAGCTCAAAAAGCGGAAAACAAATAATTTGCAAAAAGTCTTGGAATAATTCAGGCTCTTTGCAAAGGATTAAGACTCCATTCACACGATACTGGCATATTCTGAAACTGGTGAAAAATGAGACAGTAGCAAAGTTTGACCTAGTGCTCACACGATGCCGTTTTAAAAAATGTGCCGGTTAGGTTTCCGTCTTCATTGTTTACCGCTTTCAAAATCTGCCGGTAAACTGTACTATTTTCGTTGAACGTAAATAGCAAGTAAAAGGCCTATCTGTTACATTTTTCACCGATTTCAAATTTGTGCCTGCATCATGTGAACGCAGTCTTAGTAATCATTCTTCAACATCGGCCCAGTACAGTAAAAGAACCAATGATCTTCTGCAGCAGCCTGAAATGGCTCCATAAATTCTCACGTTTGGAGCTCTACAATTAAGATGGATCTGCACTTAAGGTGGCTCACTAACGAAAATTTCAGAATTACGAAACAGTAAGAGGTGGTTGTATACAAAGTATAAATGAGTTCAAAACACAACACTAAGTTAAGGTGGCTCGCTTCTGATATAAATTTCAAACTGCTACAAACTAGGTGTCCTATCGCTTATAATGCGAGCTTATGATTTATCATGGGCTGCCAAAAGTGGATAGATTTTTGCGGACCTGGTAGGAAAAATGTCTTTTCACTATATTTAGGCTATGTTCACACTCCTCTGTTTTCGTTTCTATCTGTTTTTGTTGATGAAAACGCTACCCGTTCACATTGCTCCGTTTTCAAATGAACACGCTATGAAAACGATAGGCGTTCACATTGCTCCAGCAAAATGGTGTTGTTAATCCCTATTTCAAAACAAAGCCTTTGTTAATAGCTGTCAACAAAGCGCCAATCGCGACTTTGAATGTCATTGTAATCAAAAGTCTATTAACAAAGGAATGTGAAGCGTTTTCAAATGTCTCCGTTTTTGGTGTTCACACTGAAAACGGATCGTTTTCAAAACGCATCGTTTTCAAATTTATGCGTTTTCATTAGAGTTTTCGAAAAGATCCGTTTTCACAGCGGAGCAATGTGAAAGCAAGGCCAAAACGGATAACTTTTACTCCGTTTCGTATCAAAAAAGAACAGTGTGAACGGGGCCTTAAGGATCATTTTCCTCTGCAGTAACAATACTAGAATCTGCGACCAGGCTTGTGTTATTGTCAGAGCTGTCTGAAATCTCGATAATCTCGGAAAAATGAATGTTTGTGGCTTGTGCAGAAGTGTCTGAAGTCTTGATTGTTTCTGAACTCTGAGTATCGGTGCTGTGTGGAGAGTTGTCCGATGTCTCAGCTATTTTGCAACCCTGAGTGTTGCTGCTATGCCCAGAGTTGTCCGAAATCTTGACTGTCTCCAAACCCTGTGCGCTGGTGCCTTGTGGACAGCTGTCCGAAGTCTGGACCATCTCCAAACCCTGAACGCTGGCGCTTTGTAGACAGTTGTCCAAAGTTTGGATTATATCTGGACCCTCACTGCCTATGGTGTCTGTAGACTGGTCCGGAGACTTGGTTGTCTCTGAAGTCTGTAAGTTTGGTCTGTCCATTAGCAATATAAGTTCACAATGTCTTGTATGTGGAAATAAATCAACAGGAACAGCGCGTTGGAGTCTGTATGGTGTGCCTTTATTTCTGTTTGTAACTGGTCGGCATAAGCTGGGAAGAACAAGAAAAGGCTTATTAGCATATATTTAAGACGAAAACAAAATGCTGTGGCTTACTTCTACTTTGGTAAGTATGAAAGACGCTGAAGAAATTCAACAGAATTGGATTTAGTGCTCTCTGTAGATGGAAGAGAACTGTTGAAATATTTTCAACCTTTCTTACCTGCAGGAAGAAACATGGTGCAACGAAAATTGTGAGTAAGATCTCAAAGGTCAAGTCAAAGTCTTTGAAACACAGGTTATAGAAATTACCAAATCATTACAGTAAAAACCCGCGTATAAGAACCTACAATTTTGCAAGTCAGCCTGATTAGGTTCTTATGTATTGAGTATTTAGTAGGAAATAAGGCTGTTCAGGTTCTTAAATTGGTTCTTATTTCATTCATGGCTTCCAGGTATTTCTTTTGTTCATATTGAAACTTCAAGCCCATTACTTACTGTCAGTTGAGAGACACCTGAGTTCACAAGGTCTTATTCAAAATATCAGTTAATGGAAGAATTAGAAACATTACAGAATACAATGAAAAGCTTTCAAAGCATCTTTAGAGCTCTTTGTAACTTGCACATGTGGCAGAATCAGTACGTATAGGCTCAATGAAAAAGCAACTAGAGTTTGATTTAGTTTGATGATCTCCACAAATAAGGACCTATTTCAAATTTCAGGCTGAATGGGTTCTTATACATTGGGGGTCTAATTTCAGAATTTTCAGCCTGTAGGTTCTTAATCACTAGGTTCTTATACGCGGGTTTTTACTGTAGCTGTAAAAGCATATTATGACTGCATTTGATAGATAAAGGATTTTGAAATGAATTATATGGAAACGACGTCAATATCGAAAAGACATTCCTAATATTCTTTGTTCTTATAAAAGTACCTTCACATATATATGTCCTTCTTCAAACTTGTGGACCGAACAACAAGGGTGAATATTCACACTTTGATAACATCGAATACATTTCCCCCACCATCCTTTCTAACAATAATGTACCAAGTAATTCTCACAATACTTACTCCAAGAAATTCGTTGCAGCTTGTTTTGGATCACATGAAACAAAAATCAGTTTCTTGATCGCTTCACATCTCCGTAAAGACTGCACAACTTTTTTATCTAGAAGAGAATAGAGTCTTCGCAGGCTCAAACAAAGCAACAATCAATTTCACAATTTCATGTTGGGATTTTTGTTTTTTGTTTTTGTTGTTCAATTTGTTTTGAGTGGGCTTGTCAGGATTTCTAGCTACTGAAAGCTAATTTAGGCCTACTGTGCATGCCGCACCCAGGCATGGGACTCCTAGTTTAACGTCCCTTCCGACGGACGACGAGGTGAGTTGTGAGGTTAGGCCTCCGAGGTCACCCATCCGGAGTTTGACCTCATTCGACCGAACTTAACTTCAGTTACCTGACGGAAAACTTTTTAAGCCATTCGGCCGCTCTCCTTGTTGCAGTACAGTTCATTGATGACTTAACATCCCCAAATTCGGAACCGTTCGTTCAAGAATTTATAGGATTTCATTCTTTCAAATTCAGAAAAGCAAAATACAGAATCTTGACCTCCTTTCAAGCAATCATTGATTCCTCCCTCTGTACCGCACACCCTCATCTTGGAAATGGTTGATTTATTATGGGGTTCTATTCAACCTCGTTCCCAGGGTGTTCTTACGTCATACGCTGATCACGAAGGCGAATGAACACCCTGGTACACTTCGATGAAATGCGCCCAGAATCTGGGTGCATTTGGAAGCCATTATGGATTTCACCGTCGGCTAGGCAACGCCAAGCTACGGAAAATGGCCGTTGCTCTGGCACTAATTCTGCAGAAGATGAAAGGAGAAATTGAAAACAAACACTTTGAGGACCTTATTTGAACCATTTTGCAGGTATTTGAACAATAATCTGGGGTCGGAAGTGTGTTTAATGTGAAAATAAGCTCCGTTTGTTTAGAGCGAAAATGGGCCTAAGTTACAAACTCGGGAAACTTTCACCTCAGCTTCAAAAATGAAATGGCTCGTAAATCTTCGAATTTCGGAAATAATTTGCAAATGATGGTCGGTATAGGTAAGGAATATGGTTTTACGTTGAATTTTGACATGCTGAGGTCGTTTACCCATCGCAAATCGGAGTTACGGCCCAAAATGGCGAACAGCCAATCAGATTGCTGAACGGCCTCCTGTACCCCAGAGTAGAGGTAGAGCAACGAACTCACTCTGGGGACGAGATTGGGTTCTATTTACTAAACATAAACATTTCCTGCAAACTCACGTAATCCAGCTCTTGGTGGATCGACAACTGCAACAACATCTGTACGATGAAGACTTCTAGTTATATAGTACAGAACATCTTCTGCTCTTCCACAGATGAATTCTGCTTTTGTGATTCCTGGAAATAGAGAAATAGATACAAAGCGTTTAGGATGTTTTAAAGTGTGTTTTACGATTTGCAGTAAAAGCTAGTTGGTAACCAAAGTCAAGGAAAACTGTCAATAAAAACCAGCATATAAGAATCACAACTTTCTAAAATCGGAGTATTAAAGGTTCTCAATTCTGCAGTATAAATATCTCATTGAGTATAAACATTGAAGAACAATTCATATAAGAGATGTTGGCCCATTATTTTATGAAAACAGACAAACAAATTACATGCTTTGTCCATCTAGCACTTTAAACAGCTTTCAGAAAAGTTCATACAATGTTTCTCCAAAAACTTTAGCAGTCTTCCAAAGTAGTCATTCTTTTCGTCAGTATGAGGAATCTTACTTCATCTTTTGTACACAATATAAAAATGCACAATTTAATGAAACGTATTTACAAGAACGATACCATTGGGAGCACGATAGGCACGGCAACCCTGAATGATCTTAACAAAGAACAACACTAAATGCTATACCAAAATTATGGTCCCTTCAGAGGGAGAATCAGCTTACCACAGAGATCAGATAACACAACTGCTAAATCTTACTTTATGGTGCCAAAGCATAATAAACTTGTGTGAATGACAATCGTCCACTGTTAAAGAGCTTTCCAGTGGAGGGAGGGGGGGGGTAGGGGTGTTCAGTTGTCCTTACTATCTTCAAGGCATGGCTAAATAACTTTGATAAAACTAATTTCTGGAGAAGATATTTTTGACAGCTTACCGTTGATTTCGGCATTTTTCTGCGCATCGTCGATTGCTTGTTGACAAATTTCGACTCCAATCACTCTTCTTGCACCAGCCTTGGAAAGAACAAGAATTTACGAGTGTTTATAATGATTGATTTTACATTCCTCATGGCAAACATTTCGGCTCAAGTTAACGAAAACACTGACATTTGATTTGTTGAATCTTTCGTCATGAGATCAGAGAAATCCTGGGAAACCTTTCTGCAGACTTAAACTGGACTTTCGCTCTCGCGTTTTGCGAAACTAAGATGATTTGCAGGAATGAAAAATTAGCGAATTTCATATCTTAGAGCACTTTGCAAGAATAAACTCTCGCAAATTTCGGTCAAAACGCGAAAAATACAAAATCTCTTCCCACGAAGTAGAAATGAAAAGCTATTGTAGTCAAAAAGAGTTGTAGGATCTTTCGCATTTACCTTCGCTAAAGATAGTCCTATCGTGCCAGTTCCACAGCAAACATCTACGAAAGAATGAAAACCAACATCAGAGAAACTTTGACAAGAACTGTAATACAGTTTGCTTGAGAACCTTTGATTTTCTGAGAAATACTGGCAAAGAATTTGTCAGTTCTTGAACTTGATGCAACAAGACAGAAGAAGTAGATAAAAGAACAGGGTTCCACTGCCACGATTCCTTTCTGAAGCAAATTTTGTTTCTTTCCCAAATGATTACTTAAAATTCGTTTGTTTCACAAATGATATGCTTGCGTTCGAAAATTTCCTTTGTTTTTCCTCTGCGATGGTGCATGGTGCGTGGATTCCCTGGGGACAAAAGATATTATTTCCTCTCTTATAACAAATTCATACCCAGAACAGTTGTTGTCTCAGAAATATCGCACCATTCTTTGACTTTAGTGTACAGCAATTCAGCAGCAGGTGTATTCACTGAAATAAAAAAGGTTATCTTGTAAACACACGAACTACCTACCCCCTGTTGTCACTGTAGACAACAACGGCAGATTTTGTAATACAATAGCCTTAGTTGCTTTGGTTCACATCTCAATTCAAAGCGATTAGCGAATGCAGAGAAAAGAAATTCTCTCTACCAGCAATTCAAAACAAGCATAGCCGCAAGTTGCCCTGAAACCTGTACGGCAAACTCTCGCTTGGTGCGGGCGAAGGGAGGATTTTAAGAGATGTCATGTGTTCAAACGAAAGAAGAAGGGCAATTCTAAATTAAGGAGCTAAAGTAACAGTTTACATTAGGGTAATGAATATGCAAGAAGTCGTATCTGCTCGGCTTCTGAATCACGTAAACAAAATCCGCCAAACAGAACTTTGGATTTACCCTTCCTTTTTCGTCTAAAGCACATAACTTCTCTCATTATTCACCCTTCGCCCGCACCGAGCGAGAGTTTGCCCTACTGGTCTGGGGGCATTTTTTGCGGCTATGTTAGTTTTGCACTGCTGGTTAAAAGAATTTTTTGTCTGCATTCGCTAATCGCTGTGAATTGAGTAGTGAACAACAGCAACTGATGCTATTGTATTACAAAATCTACCCTTGTTACTGTAGACTATTTGCATAACAAATTTAGAATTACAAACGAGTCTAGTTAAAATACCTTGAAAGAACGCATCAGGTGATATCTGAAATTTCATATTCATCATTTCTTCATAGATCACCTGAAAAAGATACAATTTTTAACTACTCATATAGAGGCAAGCTAGTCCGTTTACGCTTGTGTCTCTGTAGCCGGGATGGAATGTTCGTATGGGAAATTTACTTCCCGCCTATTATACGTGAAATCTAGCACATGAGATCTCACTAAGCAGGTCAGCTCGCCTGCTCATATGAGCAAATGGCAATTTTAGTGCTGAAATTAGGGATTTATCATTCTACTTTTGATACGACCAGATTAAAAGACAACTAATCTCATAACTCATAATCTTGGAAAACTAACAAAATTTGACTGATCATCTATAACATATCAACTAATCAACAGGCAATGTCCCGAAAGTCTTTCTGATAGATATAGTCAAAGGGTTCACAACTCCAAGTACAGAATACAGGCCTAAAAATCTCAAGAAATAATCCTGGATACGTCAAGAAAGGCTTCAACTATTCGGCTCTAAAAGCTTAGGACGATATTTCCATTAATACCAGAGAACTACCTCACTTAGTAGATTCAAAAAGATATTAAAAGGTTATCTTAAGAGCTAAAATCAAACGAAAACACGACTCCATGGATGATCATTGAAGGAGTTGTGGCGCAGTGGTGTAGTCGTCTGACTTTGCGGCCAGAACAGTCAGGCGGAGTGGGTTTGATACCCGGTAGGACCCCACCACTTGAGCGTCATGACAAGGGGTCGCGGACTCAATTATGTCTGCTCTATTTCTGCGATCCAAGCGCTTGGCGCTGAAAAATGCAACTTCACCTTTACCTTCGTCAGCTGTTATAAAGCTGACTGTACATAATTTTAGCTTAACTGTTTACAATGTCTTATTGTAATCAGGATATTTTTCCTTTCTGAGTTTGTAAGCTGAAGGGATTTTGTGTCAAAAGAATTTATGAACAGGCCGCTACTGTCCCTTCTTTCTATCCTTTGCAGCACCTTATGATTTCGTTGGACAATACATTTGATAGACTTGCCTTCTTTCCGTAAATATGTTCGTAGCTCTCGCCGTCTTGTTCAGCAGACTGCCTAAGAGAGACAATAGATTTAAAGCGATTGTCACACATAGTCCTTTGAAAGTAGTTTGAAGATCAATTTGACCGAAGCAAATCTGCACTCAGTAGCTGAGCTAATCATGGGTGGAAGGAAACAAGATGTTTATTATTTCACAAAATGTATAAACAAATTCATACTTGTGTCTATATCGTTGTTTCTGTGTGCCTTTCATTCTTGTAGTTTCAGCGTGATTCAAATTATGGTATGCAAACGAAGACAGCTTCGCTTTCACAGAAAACAAATTACGCCATGTTCTGCCATGATTTGAATCGAGCTGAGATTGCAAGAGAACAAGGTACACACAAACAAAGATAGAAACATAGATATGATTTGTGTTTCCATTTCATCAAAGAACAAAAATCTATTTTCCTATCACCCATGAACTCATAGAAAAGTTTTAGTAACCGCAGTCCCAATCCATGTTTCTTCTCAGGCCAAATTTGATTTTCAGACAATCTGAAATCACAGCATGCCTGCAAAGGACCCTGGGGTGCAGCATGCCTACAAAGGACCCTGGGTGATAATGGCTCCTTTAAGTTTAACGATATCAAATGGTTTCCAGGTAACACCGGATATGAATTGTACAGTAATGTTTTTGACGTGATTGTGCTGAAGAATTTTCTGGACCAAAGGAAAGGAAATTTTCCAGTACTACCGAAATATAAACAGCGAATTTGAATTGTATCTTTATAAAACAGATAGAACCATTAAAACCAGCCTCTATCACAGATCACTTGTCGGTAAAGTTACCTAGTTTCAATATAATACGGAAAAATTAAGAAAACGTTGACAAAATAGCTGACGGAGCTTAAAGAAAATAGACCAAACACTGAGAACACGCTTCTTATTCTCTATTAAATCAAGTATGTATTAAAGAGATTTTACTAAGATCTAAAAACTGATATTTTTTTGTCTGCACAGCTACAAAAACCTAATGTCTAGCATTGAAAGTGATAATAAAATATTTCCTACACTGGTGGCAACTGAAGGAAATTACTTGGTGACCCAAAAATATGCAGGAGCTATATCACAATCAGCTTCCTGAAATATAAAGTTATTGACAAATGCTTTGTACCACTGCTTTGTTGAAAAAGCTGGCTTTCCTCTTACATGATGCCATGGTTGAGAGGAATAAGATGTTTATCCTTCAATATATATGCCTGTGTCTTTATGATTGTTCCTATTTGCCTCTCCTTGCAGCTTCCTCATTTCGATTCAAGTCATGGCAAGGCTGAAGATGACCTGAGTTTCGTTTTCTGTAAAAGCGAGGCTGTCCTCGTTTGCAGTTTTGAAAACAATGGCTCAGCTTTTTAGCTATGGCTACCATCCGAGAACCAGATTCCATGAAAATTTGGAGTCCTACATTTTTGCATTTAAAAATGAAACAATTAGAAAATATTGCCTATTTTTGAGTCAAGAAAAATTCTTATTGCGCATGGGGATTGTTTTGATACCTTAAACATTCCAAGCACGATATTTTCATTGTATCCTTGATTTTGCTGAAGCAATTTTGATAACTTTCGACAGGTTTTAAAACTGCATGTTTTCACAATATCAGGATCAAACCCTTATTTTGGTCAATTGCATTATTTCACTGAAACGACAAAAAGTAGCAATGCAGCCTAGCAGATTCAGCCACAGAATACAGTTTCATTCATTTGAATCATTCACCCTGTTTATTACCCAGTTTATTTTTGGAAACGCTGTTCTCTGATCAAGCTTTTATGCTACCAGATAATTAAAGGGAAAAGACATCGCTAAATCTCGTAGCCACTATAAATAAGCTAAAGAAACGCCTGCACACCCATTGTTTTCTTAGCTACACAATGAAACTGCATGTGTCAAGTTTGTAAACTACAATGGCTAATATAGGCCAAGATATCTTTAACTTGGCACAAGACAGCCTTTAACAATGTCGATTCCGTTAAAAAAAAAGATGAGTAAATTGGCAAACATGACATTAGTCAACTTTATTTAAAGGCAGTTTGCCAAGTATCAGATTGGCTGCAACAAAGTCAAGTTCAACACAACGGGTTCCTCTGTGAATCTGTGTACTTGAAACAAAAGAAGACTAGTCGTTCACTTTTGCTACGGCCGTAGAAAGTTAGAGCATCATCAGCCATTCAAAAGTCCTATTCTTTGTATTGTATTGTCATGATCACCCAATCAAATGCATGATATACTGCCTTTAACTCTGATTCTGATTTCATCAAAATATGACTTACGATTGGCCTTTTTTCTGGAAGTATAGGGAAGTAATTTGGTTCTCCGTTTCTTCATTGAAAAATAAATTTTTCAGTGAAGATTTCATTTCTTCTAGTTCTTCCTACGAGGGAAGTAAAGGCTATTGTAAGAATGATTTCAACTTTAAAAAAGTTTCAAACATCCAGATTGTGTCAAGAATTATTTCACAAAACAGACTACCATACTGAAAAAACATCTGAAAGAATGTCTGAAAATTTTAGCAAATATTTCACGAAAATTTTAGAGATTTAAGAGTGCAAGATAAAATACCTACATAAACATGTAGCTTGTTTTCTTGAAAGTTATTAAACATAGGTAAAGACTTCTGCAAATAAGTTACTTATGCCTAAGAAACGGCATCTGCTGTTTGTTTGTTTGTTTTTTGTTCTGTTTTCAATTTGTTTTTAGTGGGCTTGTCAGGATTTCCAGCTACTGAAAGCTAATCTAGGCCTACTGTGCATGCCGCATCCAGGCATGGGACCCCTAGTTTAACGTCCC
This sequence comes from Aurelia sp. 3 sensu Dawson et al. (2005), assembly GCA_964020215.1. Lineage (NCBI taxonomy): Eukaryota > Metazoa > Cnidaria > Scyphozoa > Semaeostomeae > Ulmaridae > Aurelia > Aurelia sp. 3 sensu Dawson et al. (2005). The sequence continues at coordinate 18,915,237 of OZ026584.1, forward strand.
TTCCGAAGGATGACGAGGTGAGTTGTGAGGTCAGGCCTCCGAGGTCACCCATACGGAGTTTGACCTCACTCGACCAAGCTTAACTTCAGTCACCTGACAAAGACTGTATAAGCCACTTGGCCACTTACCCCTGTTGGAAGAGAAACAAACAAAATCGGCCAAGGTTTGTTTCCACCCATTTCAAGTCAAGTGATCAGCCCCTTGATGAAATATCTTGTAACTTCTTTAACATATTTCATGTCTTGAAAATTTGTTCCACGAACTCCAGAGAAGAACAAACACAAAATTTCCCAAGAGTAGGCTCATATGACTTGAAATGAGTGCCAAAAAAATCCTCAGTCAACTTGGTCTGTGACAACAATTCCTTGAGTTCTGCAAAGATTCGAGCCATATGTTGTCATAATAAGGCCATACTGACACAGTACCTCAGTCATTTGTTGGGGGTGTATCTGTACTATGACCATAATTTCTCCTGATGTAGAACTTCGAACGGTTAGCTGTCTCCAATACCTAAAAGGAAAAATATGCCTTTAAACTTTGTCAAATGGTGCATAAATCTTATTCAAGAGAATAAATATGCTAACTGGGATTTGATTCAAATATCCAACATTCCAATATTCCAACATTGCAGCCATATTTCCTGGCCCAAACATTCCAAAGAGCACATGTGACCGAGCTCTTCAGTTCAAGGCCAGGAAATACGGATGAGAAAGGCTGCCAATGTCAAGGAAGAGAAGTTCATGGCATTTTCAACGTAGGCAAAGAATTTAATTCGACCGAATTCAACCAAATTGTGTCCTTGCACACATGAAATAACTGAAGGCAAAATTATACCCTGTATGAATCCCTGGATCATAGTACTCCTTATCTGATTGCTGAATGAAGTCTTGGAATATCTGGAAGAGAGAGTGAGAAAGAAAATAACACTTTTCTAATTCGCAAAACATAATACCGCAATGAAAAGTACATTTTTCACAATATTGGAGTTAACAAACTTCATTTTTACCCAGATGCATTGCGTTCAAATTACAAATCTTTAACGATTCTATAGGAATTCGATTAAAGAATGCAGTGCATCTCGGTAAAAAATTACTCGCCGCCATCTTTAGCGCAATCGTCTATTACCGTGAGCCAGCACATTAACTCGATTACTGGCTGCTAAAATCAAAGCCGCAGTGTTTAAACTCTTAACAAAAAAGATGTCCCATTGTTACGAGTCGTAGTAACGTTTAATGATGCTGTGAAATATCTTGCTTATTGTTTTTTAACCTAATAACTTCGAGCAGAGTCTAGAGTACGTTCTATAGTACTGACGAATTTGATTGCCCTTTCTTTATTCAATTGAACACTGAGGCAAGTTTCATCACAGAGACATCTTTGAAAAACAATCCATTTGTGTCCTTCTTTGTTCTGTTCAATGAATTAACTTTTCGAAGAATCCTCCAGCTACAAATAAGCACTGTCGCAACAAATTATCACATGTATTCGCTTGCAGGCACAAAATATTATTAAAATAGTGAATTGGCGTATCCTGTACTGTAATCAGAGTGTGCATTACACACATTTTTCTCACCTATTGGCTCGCAGGCACAGACTATTTTGTGAGGCATATACATACCCTCGCGATTATCTTTGCCTTTGATGATACATTCAAGCATTTTGTGGGTTCGACGACGCCAAAATTATCATCTGAAAAGGAGATTTATTTTGGCTTAATTAAAAGACAAGTCCTGGGTTGGCATGACTGATGATAAAATACAAAATTATATCGTTATAAATGGTGCATTGTACCTTTTCCCACCATCTTTCATCCTTTCTCTGCGAAACCGCGTATTCAAAAAATCCACCCTTGGATTAGTGACGCGAAAATCTATATTTTCTTGACGTCACGTTCAATGAAAACGAGGCCACCCTATTATTTTCTTGCTTCTTAATCGCTGCTAGCCTCTTCATCGATTTTTTATGTAAAAATGGCGACGATGTTTGGCCTAAATTCGCAGAATTGGAGGCGACTTGATAACATTATACTTTCGCCTCCATCTCAACGGTAGATAGAATTATGCTGTTTTGTTTTCTGTATTTCAACGGTTTATTTGTTATAGAAAAAAATTACATTTGTTACGAACGTCTATGTGGAAAGAACTTCATGATTGGTATCAGCAGTTGGTAAATTTGTTTTCTAGCAGTAACGATACCAACCCTAGACTTGTCCTTTAAGGTTATTCTGTAACAAATCAGCTTCAAAATGTTCTTTTGAATATTGATATAAAAAGCAATATGGAAATTCAAATACAGGCCCTTCATTTATTCAAGTGAGGAATCGAATTCAATCTTTATCTTTGAGCTTTCTGCTTTTGAGAGCTTCAGGCCTAGTCGTGTACATTCGTCATCGCAAGATTTCTACAAGTGTAGAAAACTGCTGCCAGTTTCTTATTCCTCTTAACTACGAGAATTTTCTTCTACGAGAAAATTTATAACAATAGGGGCATCATTTTCGAAGAGGGGCGGTACACTTTCTTTCATTTTAATTTCAAGAGTGAAAAGTCAACATGGCGAGAAATCCAGAATTCTAAAGGAAAAACGTCATGTCCCCTATCAGCAAAAATAAATGAATATATTTGTTTATATGAAAAATAAGAAATAGTAATCACTTGTATACTGATAAAAATGTTACCTTTATATGAACCGAGTCTGAAACCAACAATGGTTGCTGTAAGAAAAGGTGAAACAGAGATGAGATGGTATATCTCCGTGTGGTTACAAAGGGTTTGTTTGATTAGTAATTCTAAACCTATCAAATGCTGGCAAAGGTAGACTTCGCAAAGAAGGAAACACATTTCCCAAGCAAAAACATTTCCCAAGCAAACACAAACTTCTTCAAAACGGCAGGTTTAAGATTCAAAGATTCATTCTTGCAGTATCTTGCTACAAACAAGTTTCAAAAACCCTAAATAACATGTGATGATTGCATACCCTTTTTATCCCATCCTGGTCCAATATTGTACTCAACCTTGTTTCTGTAGTGATTCAGTACTGGCTACAAAGCAATGAAAATTATTAACTATATTTCTACAACACAAACTGAACATTAAGTGTCAAAAATAAACCAAAATATATATGAGAATAAACAATATTTCATTCACTTTGAAGAATCTTCGAATGTTCACAATCAAATGCAACTCAATCGAACCTCACCTAAGCATAGCTAAAGAGTCTATTGCAATGCCTCAACTTTTTAGCTTTTGAATCAAAGACATAACATACAATGTCACGTACAATGTCAGTCTGAGGTACAATGTCACGTAACAGCTCTTGGAACACTTTCTAAACAAAAGAATTAGTGCCTGCTCGGAAAATTCTACTGCCAGGAAGCTAGCCTTTATAAAAGATATGTAAATAGGAAACGAAAACTTACTGACTGAATGATGTTTTCAACTTCACAGCAAATCCCACCAAACTGCTTACTGTAAAATAACAATGAGATTCTGTATGGCGAGGACTCAGCCACAACTCTAGCTTTTATTACATGGCGTTAATAGCACAGAATATCACACCATAAATGAAGCATTTTTGCTTAGTCTGAATTAAGCCGTTGAAAGTGCTAACAAATTGCCGATTTATTTCTTGGTTGTAAATAGTCCAAGAATAAAGCTAACACATCCAATGACTACATCACATCATACATTATTATTCTGAAAATCTGTGCCATGAAATGAGACAATACCCAGCAATTATTTGTTCAATGGTCTCACAAATTTCTTTTAAAAAGATGATATCTTCCAAGTTGTTTGAAGAAAAGTCTTCAATTATTCGATCCATGCTACTATTCTATTTCTATTTCTAATTCTTTATACACCGAGACCCTTCAGCAACAAAATAACTTTAGCTAAAAAAACATAAATCTAATTACAATCATTTTTAAAACAGAAAACGAACTACTGCTGATCTTCCAGGGGGCCGTGTTTGCATTGGTTGCAAACCAGGTTGGTTGGTGCTACGAAAAATACAGTTTTATTACGGGCATAGCTAGAATAGAGTCAGAAGAGCATCAAGGCCAAACAGTCACAGGCCTTGGACGGTATCTAGTCATACCACGCTCTTGATACACCCGTTTTCTATTCAAAAGTGAGAAAGTGAGGAAGGTTCCCGCATGTCACAATTAATGTTGAGGATTATTCTGGGCTCTGAGCCGCTCTGACCTATAATTGAAATAGCTTAAGACTTTGACTGAAGGCTCTTAAAATCATGCATCAAGCAAATTTACCTGCGTTCTGCAACCCAAGCTCCCTGCAAAAAAATTCAAAAGGGGTTAAGATCAAGCCGTCAACTCAAAACTGCAAATTCGAGATAAAAAGTTTCTTGCAATGACTTTGTAATGATAAAAAGTGTGATGTAATGATTATTGATATATATATAAAAAAAAAGTTTTTACGAGCATTAAAGAACTTGCAGTAATTCAAGAAAAGTTTCACTTCAAAGTCGATGTTATCTTCAAGAAAGATTTAAGTTTATGAATGATTGCCTACGAACGGTATGGCATGAAGCAAGACTGTCACTCTTCTGGTTAAAGATATGGAGATCTGATGATAAAGTATTTCAGATCATTGATAATGCAAAATAAGGAACCCTGATCTGACATCATATGTGCAGTGCGTTGAGAGGTGTGGGCATTGGAGGAGGATCAATGACAGTAGCAATTGCTGTTGTTGTTGCTCTCTCGTCTGGGGTTCCTGTTGTTCAGCATCATTCTCTTAATCTGGTCTGACATCCAGTGTGAAACGGATCCGAGTATTTATGTGTAATTAATCGCGTGCTTAGCATTTTGTAGTTATTCATTTAGTTGTTAATATTTGCATGTCTTTATGTTAATGACCACAGGGTAGTCATTGTCCTTTCCTCTTTATGGCTTTGTCCTTGTAGTGTTTGAATAGTTTGTATAGTAATTAGAAAGTATAGTAGGATATAGATGTAACATTTATTGTAAAATTTCAGATGAAAAATAGATCTGATAACACCGTATCTTCAAATGAGATGAAATATGTAATACTCTGTAATTTCGTGAAATATTAACGACTTCTGAAACATCCAACCACAGAAGTATACCAAAGTATTTTTTGGCTAATTGATACAAAGAAATTGGTTATAGAATCTTATACCAACATCTTAAAATTGAGATACGTGTAGCAAATATAAGTATTCAAGTCAATAAAAAGAAAACTCACAGCATTGGAATATAGCAAATCTTTCGTCAATTTTTTCAGCACATCTATTACTGCATCTCGTTTTATCTGCATGAGAGGTAAAATCGTAAACATTACACCCTGAAAATATGTCCAAATTGCTTTCCCTCAACAAATCCTTTTACAAGAAACTCATACTCTAAGTTCGTGCTAAAGAATTGGAGAACAACAGGCTAACAAGGGGAGAATGATAGGCTGATGTCAAAAAGTGGATTTCTTTAAGGCGGGACGGGTTAAATTTCTTTCGCATATCTATGTAATAATTCAAAAATTTCAAAGAGCTATTTACGTGGATATACGGTTTTTTACAAGAAATCAGCAACAAATTATTCGCATAAATTTCCATCATAAAAGTAAGCTAAAATGAACGGGAAAATACATTGTAATTTAATCATGTGACCAATGAATATGTGCCTTTAAAAACAGTACTGGATCTACCTTCAGCTGTTCCGGGTAAGGTATATTGTGCAGCTGCGTCACAACATGGTTTAACCTACGAAAAAAAATATATAATCATCAATTCAATTCAGATCTTACAAGTTGCTACAGTAAAATAAAGACCTTTTAAAATACTTATATTCTAGGTGGCGCAAGAAAAGCAGAGATTACCTACCTTGGGCCGCCACAGTAAAGTTTTGAAAGACTATGACGTATGGACAAATCAACGAATAGATTACTTGCCTTGCATTTAAGGACAGTATGAGGTCGAAGGGGTGCAGTAACTCTAACTTTTTGTGCTGTTAGGACGATCAACTTTAATCAGAAAACAAAGATGCCGCTGCAAGGAATCTGCCAATGTAGTCTTGGGTTCCAGATAACAGCAATGGCGTTTGGCTTCTCATATCATTTTAGAATTAGATTTGGTTAGCTTTATAAGTACGCATATGGCAACAAAGAAGAAGTGAATATTTCACGGCACGACGTATTCCTGGTTCAATTCACCGAAAATTCTTCGTTCGAAATTTGATGGTCGCCTGGTACAAATTCACTTCCACAAGTCATTGCAGAATCTGATCGTTCAAAAGTTTTTCAAAGTAAGCATTTCTGCAAGTTAATCTGTGTGTTTAGAAATATGGAAGTTGCGTCATAGTTGTTTTTTCATTTCTTACCTTTCCTCTACTGGGCGACTGTCTTCAACGATGTCAATCTTAGCTTTCTTAACAACTGGTCCTCCTGAAACGACAATAAACTGTAACAGCGGCTTGGCCACACAAAAATTAGTGGGAGGCTAAAACTAAAATTTTTCAGACTGGGGGAGGCAAAAAGGTATATCCTGACATTTTTATTGCATTTCTAAATAACAATTTTTGCCAATTTTTGATAAGTGGGAGGGCAATTGCCCCCTCACACCCTCCCCTGGCTACGCCAGTGAACTGTAACAAGTTCTTCTGTTCTCCGAGTGCCTTGGATGAATCACGCGTTGGCAGTCATGAATGGCAGTCATGGTATACCTGAATTTTGCATTTGTCGTTTTCTGAGTTGAGGATCAGGCTTTGGTCTTGCTTTCTGTACAAAAGATTAAGAAAGAAATTTGTTTCTGTTACAAAAAGGAGCCTATCAACAGACATGCATGGAAACAAAATAATCATTTGCAATTGTTTTGCATGTAAGGCCACTTACAACAATTATTGTACAACAAAATCATCAACAACAACAATGACAACATCAACAACAGAAACTACCGACTAACAGTCAACAAGGGTCTATACAGAAATTAATGAGGAGCGTGTTGATAAGAATGTGAATCAAAACGCCTTCCAATCAGAGTTTGTGGCGCAAACAACAATTTTGTAAAAGGCAATGGATGCCTGGGAGGGGGGTACTCAAATACTTTTCTGTACGGGGAAGTGCCGCTGAACAGGGTACCATTTTCAGAATTCTGCCTCTGGAACAGGGTATCACTTTTGTAAAAGTTGGCTCCATGACAGGGTCCATATTTGTCATTTTGACCCTGAAACGCCATTGTAGGCCATCTGGACTCCAAGAATGTGATGTAAATCCCTTTGATTGCAACATTTCCACATTTTCCGATAGATTTCTTACATATTTCCAAGGAGAGGGCACAATTTTGTCTGAAGAAACTCAAGGACATGGTATTAAAGGTGATCTGAAGCGAAAATTTTTATTGATGCAAGCTAAGGGCCCTGTCGATTGATAAGAAATCCTGTTGAATTTTTTTTTATATCTCATTTCGTTCTTAAGTTATCCAATGATTTTTAGTGTCATTTGATGACGTCATTTTGTTTGCAAATAATTAGGATTCTATATGGAAAGAAGCTGTATCTGATCTTTGGAAGGTTACAGTTTGAGGAGACATTTCAGCTGAGCAGAATAAATGCAATAAACATTGTTTCATCACCTGATGTGACCTGTAGGAAGGCATTTCATTTGAAGGAAAGGTCGTTGACTTTTTTTTCCTTTGGAAACGTGGTCAACCTTGTATACTTTCTCATACTTTTTGCAAACAAAATGACGTCATTAACTCGAAGATGAAACAAAGTATCAAATAAATTCTAATGACATTCTTCATCGTTCAACAGTGCTATTTGTCTGCATCAATAAAAATGTTCACTTCAGATCACCTTTAAGAACATTTTGCTCTGTGACAGGGTAGCTTTTCAGACTTTCCAGTAGCAGCTCCCTGAAGGCCAAGGATGGATACAAAATCCCTTGCAATATTTTGATATGGCTATTCTTTGATGACCTATCTTATCATGGCGATGAAAATATAAAGACATAACTATATAGAACATACTTTGGCAGTCAGAATATTCTTCTTAAATTTGTATCCATCAATGGCTTTAATTGCAGCCTGCAAAATAATCAAAATGTTGCATTAAAAATTTCAGAAATGTAAGCTTGATCTTAAAATTAAATGAGAAAAGATTAATGATGTTTGATGCTTTTATACTGTATGATCTGCATCTATATTGCTGAAACTGAAGGTTTAAAGCATTCTTCTAAGGATTATATACTATCTATTTAGTTCAACTTTCAAAGATGCTTTGAAAGAAAAATGCAAAATATACAGCTAGTCAAAAGATATATTTTACCTCTCTTTCTTCTTCAGACCTGCATGAAGAATAATATGCAGATCAAATATGAAAAAAGAAAGTCCACAGGTATGGAAAGTCAAACCATGTGCATTTGCATCCTAATTTATTTTCATGAACTGTTGCAGACAGAAAACGGTAAAAGTTGCAGAATTATCCCAGGGAAAGTGGAAATAATAGTTGCATGAATTAATGTTGAAAATGGCAAATTTTTTTAAGTTGTGAAGATTTATTGCTGCAAATTCAGGAAGTTTCATTATACTAATTTTCTTGGTTTGAATCTCAAAAGGTTATCATGAACGGTTAATGTTCTTGGCAAAAATTATGGCAAGGAAACAGTATCAGAGGGGCATAAATCAAAAACATGTTTTCAATGAAGAGGCATTTGAATTATTGCTGCTTTTTTTCATTAAGGTTTCATTTCACTTCACTTTATAATATATATACAGGGAAAGTATTCAACACAAAGTAACATTGATTTACAAACTGCCCTGTTACAATTAAGACAAAGCTACAAAATTACAGTTCAAGATAAAAACTATGTGGCAAAATTTTTAAAAGGTACTGAACTTAAAAGTTGCAAAATTTGAGCAAAACATTGCAAAATTAATGTAATCCTGCAAATTTTTCTTTCCACCTTGATTTAAGAAAAATTCATTGCAAACTTTCAATTTCATATTCTCCTCAAACCACTATCTCCCTTTCTGAAAAACTGTTGCAGCAGAAAATAGCACAACAGTCATAAAATGTGACTTGGAAAAGGCGACTTCAGTAATATTTGTTCAAGCACAGTTGCTGTCAAATTGGAGGAAAAATTTTTGGGTCAGATTTACCATGTGTGTTACTAATTCAACTAAGTAGCACAATGTAGCCTGAAAACCAGACCCAACTTGGGTCTGGTTATCAGGGTAAGGAAAACAATGGTCCTGAACTGTTTTTTGGTAACTTCGATTACCAACACTTCTTTGATATAATGGGTGTGTGGAGAGTGTCTATTTGACAGCTCACAGAAAAATAGACTTTTATTAAAACGGGTTCAGTGCATCATTAAACCTTTGAATTTACAAAATGACTGGATGACAAGATTTGTAAATAATCAATATTCACAAGAAATTATAAAATAGTAGATACCTGTTATGATTTACTTTTTGCTAAAGTGAAAGCCAAAAATACTGTAGAACAAGTCTGCTTTAGTTTTGAACTTCCTTATTATGCAGTACAGTACATGAAGACATTAACATGACAAGAATTCTTTACACTATATGATGAGAATCCTTGAGCCATATTAGAGACTGTATATCCTTCAAAAAAATGAATTCTTGGGCAAGCCATGCTCACATGAACAAGGCATGTACTGCTTATGCAAACAAAGTTGATGATGTGTCATTGAAATACATAAAAAATGTTTAAAAAACTTACTTAAAAGTGAGGAAAGCAAGTTTAGAGCTTGGATCAAATTTAAGTTTTGTTGGCACCACATTCAGTTTTCCAAATGTCTTTCTCATTTGCTGCAAAAAAAAATTGAAAAAGTCAAATGGAAACATCGAGCCATCAAAGAGCTGTTGCAATTAACTGACAGTATATCTTGTTGCAATTAACTGACAGTGTACAACAGTACATATACATATATATTTATATACGTAATATTGAACTTCAATCTAGGATTCATATGATGCCTCATCTTGGCATCACATGACCCTTTTAAGGCCATGTGACCTCATTAAGGTCACCTGACCACTAAAAAGGCTATAAAAAGGCATGCAGACCTGAAAAAATTTTTTCTCCTGACGATGACAACACAGTTGAAACGCGTTGAGAGTAGAAGAAGGTAGAAGAATATATATAATAAAAGAATTCAAGAACTTCAATTCATCTTTTTTGTGAACATCTTATATATATTGAATTAACACTACAAGAATTTCAAAGAATTCACATGACTTCTTAAAGGGTCTGTTTGGACCATAATCCTTTGCAAGTGTCATCTCTAGGGCCATGAAATCGGTAACAGCAACAGCCACAGAACTGACAGCACATGCAAAGCATGCTTGCTGAAACAGATCCTTTAAGAATTAAAAACTTCTGCAATAATAAGTATAAGCAAAACAGATTTTAGTGTGTTTGGTAATGGACAAGATGTACAAAAAAAAAAGGATTATGTAAAACAACATCACGAGAAGCCTGGGGAAATTGAGGAATTATTTGAATTCTTGCAAGAATTCTTTAGTGGCTCTTTGAAACAACACATTCTCAAGAATTACACTTTTATCTCAAACGTCTACATTATGAAATGTTGTATAACCAATAGGTTCCTTTTAGCCTCTGCAACAGGCCATTATTTCAGGTGAAAATCAATCTGCAGTGAGACCTCTATGGGAGAGCCCCGTAGAGGTTGCACTGCAGATTAGGTTAAAATCAACTACATGTTACCTGATACCCAACATAATGGGGCAAATTTTCAACACATATTTTGTAAAGCTCAGATGTAAATTCTCCCCTCTTTGTATAGTGATAAGGGTCTCCCTCGTCTTGCAAATTTTGTCCAACATTTTGGATAAACTCTTCTTTCTCACATTTTGCATCATTCTCCACATTTTTAACTTCAGTGGTGCTTTCCATTTCTGTCGGTTGGTCTAGCTACAAATTAAAAGTCCAATATAAAAAATGGGGATGAATCGCATAATATTTGCATCCTAATATCACATCCTAATCGCATCCTATTTGCATCCTATTCGCATCCTAATTCCATCCTGATCGCAGCCTATTTGCCCCTTTAATCACAGCCTATTTGCCCCTTTGGAAAAAAGGGCTGTGCGCCGGACATGTCCGGCACACAGAGCACTTAGGTTCTATTGTTTCTATTGTTTTATCAGTGCACCGTCCGGCGCACAAAAATTTAACTTTCCATACTGGCCTATTCGCATTCCTAATAAGTATTACCTAACTGGAAAACATGCATGATTTGGCGAGCTGCAAGTAGACTTTAAAAAGCTGTGAGAGTTGCAAAATCAACAATATATCTTTTGTTATCACATGCGACAGCCTTTGAAAGCAACGAGTTTGACCGGAGTTTCATAGTTGCAAGCGAATGCAAGTTAGTTTTCCAGCCTCTCTGTCTGGTCAGTGCTGTATCTTTACCTGTTACATGAATTTTTAAAGTTGTGAATCTTGTCCCGAGTCTGAATGTGGAAGTGAATCTCAATCTTGTTGTGTGGGCATTGTACTTATAGTGTCTGTCCGATTGATGATTGGAAATTGATTGGACAAAAGCAACAAACAACGACGAGCCTAAAAAGTCGACTGAGGTGAGGAGTCGACGTAAGGCTGCAAGGCAAAAAATTCCCATATGGTTTGGTGTAATCAATAAAGTATTTCATGTCTCTAAATTAACGCAAATTTTCCCTGCAGTATCAAAGAAATCAAATGAGTTTCTCTGAAGCTTCTTACCTGATCAGAACTCATTGCAGCCGCCATCATTGATTGCAGCCGAAGAACACACTATGTGTTGTTGTTGTTGTCATCAATGGCATGGACACCAAGAAACCTTGTAAAGTTTTGATTTTCAAGGTTTGCAGTGCATGAAGTAAGATTGAAATTATAAGCCCCAAGCAGATACACAACGACTTTTCATGAAATCAAAAAAGACAAATTTAGCACAGCAAATCACTAGATTTATCCTTCTTCTTTCGTAATAAACTCATCACCTTTCGCGTGCAAAAGGTGATAGTTTGCCCTACTTTCAGGGCAATGTTTTGAATTGCTGGTTAATTCCTTTGCATGCTATCACTGGTCACTTTAATGCGGCGTTATTCAAAACCAGCTGGTGTTGATGTCTTACAAAATCTAGCTGATGACTGGTGGGCCATGGACGGGCCTGTTGGTTAGTTATTTGAACAATCCAATAAATAATGGTTTGGAAAGCTGCATGAACCGGCTCCCCATACTTGTGTGACCTTTTCACCCGAAACTCTAAGTGCTCTTCGTATGTCCTGCGCAATTCAGAAACAGATTTAAGATAACCCATGAAAAAGTAAAATGCTTTTCCTATCGAGGAGCAAAAATGTGGAATGAAGTTCCTGCCGATACCAAACAGGCATCTTCCCTGAATAGTTTTAAAACATCTATTTAGAAATTTTTCCTTTTTTCTCTCTTTTTTTATGCTAGATTTTGTAAATATTGTATTATGCTTTTATAATAGGGTTTTTATATTGTAATTTTTCTTTTTCATCATGTAAATGTATTGGAATGTTTTTAGTGGAGGGCCCCTTGTAAAACAACTCTGGTTGGAGGGCTACCCTCCTTAATAAAATGAAAATAAAATGAGAATGAAATGAAAATGAAATGAAATGAAGCTGCAATCTGATAGAAAGAGTCGGCAAGGATTGTTTTCACCAACTTCAAGTCAGGGGTGATCGATCTCTCGACATGACATCTTTCGAATTGTTTAACATACAGTATTTTGCGCTATTAAAGCCTGTGTCATGAATGCAAAAACTATAATACTCAAACGTCCCAAGAGTAAAGTCTCATGACTTGAAACAGACTTGAATGGGTAAAACAAACCTTCGCCTACCCATAAATCCAAAAGCGGTAAAATTTTACCCATAGATCCAGAAATAGTGACAAAGTATACTGTATACTGCTAAATGTAGTTTTGCAAAAATCATGCAAAAAGTCATCCAGAAAATATAAAACATTAATGAAAACCATGCCCATGATTCCGCACTCAAAGCATATAAATGTGGCTCTAAGGAGCCGCCATGTTGCATTGATTCTACGCATGCGCATATAGTACTAGGGCTTCTCGTTTTCGCCTTTGGGGTTGGGCTTCCCAGAAACCCATATCGAGGCACAGTGCAGAATCAAAGCAACCCCAAACGTCCCTGGGCACGTCTTTCCACATCTTGTTTCAGGGTGGATCAGGAGGACCAGGCACCCAAGGTAGGTCAATCCTTGAAATTCAAAGTTTGTGCAGAACTTCAAATGATCTTGAAAGATTTTTTATTCACAGCAGAGAAAGAGGCGTTCAGAAAAAAAGCGTCTTGTCCTAACTATTCTTGCGTCAAACTCAATTTGGTACTTCTTCAACGCCTTGAATATATTGTAACTTGTCTGGATGGAATCAAAAGAAGTTTATCATAATAACGTTGTATAAAAAAGGGAAGTTCTTTCTGGCAGTAGAGTAGGCTTTTCGGTGAGCCTTTGAATAGTCAACAGAACTTAGAAAACAGAGACAGTTCATAGATTCATATTTCCATATTTGCTTAATATTTCAAGTAGATTTGTAAAACAAATTAATCAGTGATATTCATAAAAATTAAACTTATTATGCATAAAAATATGCGGAAAATAATGCAACTTGTCTCTGCTAACTTTCCTAACTTGAGATGATTATCTTGAGAAATAGATGAATCTCAAAGGAACAAGAGTAAAAATCAGCAACGCCTACAACATCGTTCTCTTTTTCTTGTTGAGATTGACATCACAATTTACGCTGTTTTTGAATGGTGCTTCTTCCTATTGAAAATGCAAAACAACATTCAGAAAAAGGTTAGGCGACGCGACGGTGGGAAAGAAAAAGGGTAGAGTCGACTGAAGGAAAAAAGGGTAGAATGGGAGTTTAGATGGGTAGTGTTGATCGCTGGAAAACCGTAGGCAGGGAACCCACGGAACTGACATATCAATATACTGATGTCAAGGAGGGTAGTTCTAACTGGAGGAAAACTCTAAACAAAGATATTGGCAAAATTTATCCAAATTTTTTACCCTACACATTTTACCGTCAACTCACCAATTTTGCCCAAGCTCACCTTGGCGATAACAACGGTAATCCTAAGATGCCAAATCTTCCAAACTTGGCAATTCAAAGTTTGAACAAAAACAAATTGAATATCCAGCACCATGTACCATCTAATTTTGGTGATTTTCCAAACGGAACTTTTTGTGACACCAAGTAATAATCACTTACTTCTTTTTGGCTTTTTTCTTCAGCAATGGCTTGCAACATTGATGCCTGATATCATTAAGTGCAGTATCATCATAGGTATTATCTTCAACTCTTGTATTAATACCACAAATGAAAAATCCTTTAGGGCATTCCACGAATAAACTCCATTTGCCCCATTCTTTTGCTTGCCCTTTTATCACATCTGTCTCCTCCCAAGTTTCGATATCCCTGCATTTGTATTCGACGTTGTTTAGCGATGTGTCATCTGTGGCCCATCCCTGCTTCTCCTCCACATTTTGCCTCCAGCCACTTAAGTAGCTATTTTCTGGGCAATTGTGTGGCCCAGACCAGGTCCCCCAAGGAGATTTCTTAGAGCAAACGTTGGTAGTATCACATTTAATGCAAACTGCATTAGCTCCTGTGTCGTCATAGAATGCTCCTCCGCCCTCCTTTTGCGCTCTAATTGAAAAGCCACTTGCTAAGACGCCATTCTTGCAGTTCTCCATGCCGCCCCATGTGCCCCAAGTACCTCTTTCTTCCTCTTCATGCTCAATTTCGTCACCGAGTTCCCATTTTGGATCTGCGAAAGATGTTGTTAAGACAGTTAGAGACAGGGCAAAATTCATTATACAGCACAATGCCTGTGGGGAAGAAACATTTAGCGAGCAACCTGTTCAGCCAGCATAATTTCTTTGCAAAGAAACAACTTCCCCGTCACTCTTTCCTTCAAAAATGTTTTTGCTCAATACGGAAATTCTACATCATTTCTTCCTATCTCTTTGAGGGATTTTCGTCTTGTATGTGTCCTCCTCTAACTGAACAATTTTTATGCTTCCAAGGATTTCAAACTTCATCTTGAACTAAACTGTAGTATGCACTAAACTGTAGTATGCGTTACCATGCAGCCAAAGTAAAACAAGTTGACCAAGTGCCCTTGCGCCAAAACTACTAATCCGTTAACCAATATCGTGTGTAGTTATATGTAGTCAGGTAAAGTAGGTGTGTTGTAGTGTGAGTATCGTGTATCTCCGTCATGGGCTTAGCCTCTTAGGAGATTAGCATTGTAGATTGTAGATTGTAGAACTCACAAAAAGTTACTGTTCCGTCCATACTTGCTTTACAAATAGTGTTGACCCCATTTTGCATAAGCTTACCCTTCCTTTCATTTAAATTTTGAGGCTTTGGTACCCAGGGTAGCATAAGCTCTGTTACGTATTGCATCGGCCATGTTATGAAATAGATTTTGCACTGTTCATTACACAAATTTCTAAAGTAATATGACTAGGATATCAAGTTAATTAAAGCAACTCTTGACAAAATAATAAAAAAATCTATGTACATATTTTACAAGCACATGCACCTCCGTTCCACCATGGGCAATAAAAGATCTAGACTTTATGACCTGGACTCCTTGTTTGCCCGTGCTCCTTTGATTTGATAATGGCGCTTCGGTCAACAGAGACTCATAACATTACTCTGAAATACCTGATCCTATTTAGGCCTAAACTATAACATTCCCACGGGATTCGAGATTCGAAGCCGTGATTCCATCATAATTCCATTCATGATTGAAGAAAATAGGGTCAGCTTTTCCACTTTTCATTATGAGTCCCTGTTGAGTTAAGGTTTACCGCAGGGATATAAGGGAGTCATCGTCTAACGTCTACATTGGATTGTTGATGTAGCCTATGTTATGATTAAAATTGTATTCTCACTCACTGTGTTGTTTCTTTTCCACGGAACTGCAAGAAAAGCTTGACAATGGAGCCTTTCTTTCACTGTCCTCGACACACACAACTTCGACTGACTACCACCATTATTCAAACAGTTCCAATTGTACTTCACGCGTGAGCTCCTCCGCAGCGATACGTTCCATTTCAAATTTCCACTCTTTCACGCACGAAATACGTTTTGGACTGTTTGAGTTATGGCGGCATTCAATCCCTGTTTTGTCGAAAGGAGAACGAAAGAAAAGCACAATATTATCAAGCTTTCTTGCAATCCCATGGAAGAGAAAGAACACAGAGTTAGAATACAATTTTGATTGTTAAATAGACCACATCAACGGTGCATTATTGCCTATGGTTCCACAGCCTTAATTTCTCTTTTAAATTTGCTTTTACTCTCACAGCTTTTTACTTTATAAGGCCCGGGGGGGGGGGTACATGACTTGCGGATGGACGGGGGTCTGCCGCCTGATTTTCAGTAGGCTACCCTCTTCTAATTACCGACAGTTGCCGTCATACCCACTTTTATGATGAATTTTGGCGGAAAACTACCCATTTTTGACAATTTTTTGCCAATTTTTGGAAAGCCACCCATGTTTATGGAAAATCTACCGAAAAAGGGACCCTTGTTTAGGTAATTTTGGACCCAAAAAGCCACCCATATGGGCGGCACATACCCGTATCAACATGTTATAAGGAAGGGTATTCCACCAGCATCGTCCTTAAAAATGGAATATTTCCCAAATGTAGTGGTTGATGCTTTTGGTATTTGCAAGAAGATTTTGAGCGCGAAAGACACGTTTTTACAGTATCCCTTGCTGTTCGGTGAAAACACCAAGCACAGACCACACGATACTTACTTTTCTGGCAAATTCTGCCGTCTCCTTCGAAGCCTGGCTTACATTTACAATCATACTGTTGCTCTTTGTCTTCGCTATTTGGATTATCATTACATATAGCGTTAACACTACATTGACTACCGCCAGCACATCCTTTTGGGGGTCCTTCACATTCGACATCTGGGAGACGGCTTGACTTCAATGATTTGCAGTATCCCTAAGAATTAATCATTTTATCGTCATGTTTTGATCAAATGAGCCCTGCAGCTAGGAAAACTAATATAAACTCTACGTTCACACGATGCTAGTACAATCTGAAAAGGATTCAGTCATTTCATTAGAAATATGTCTTGGACAACAAGGGCAAATCCAGCCCTAGAATGCCCAAAGCTGAAGGGGGCCAACAAGCAAAGACGGCGCCAAAGATAGAAAAGAGAGCAAGCACGGCGAAAGTGTGCGACAACATTTGGACTCTTGCGTGAGAACATTCCTTGGCTTTCCTACCAAGTAACGGAATTATTTATATGTTTCCGATACATTCAGATCAAAACTGCTAGAAAAGGATAGCTAGCATGTTCAATTATTTTTAGAAATTTTCCTGGCTAGAATTGGGCACTCCGCTCAGATTCTGTAAGCAATTTTCTAAAATGAATCCTTTTGAAAAACTTTAAAAAACGTGCAGAAAACTCATATTTCTATAAGCCGGGTAAATTACTGAACCTAATTTGACATATCGGGGATAAAACAAGGCAGTTTTCAATATCATTGCTTTGATATTCAGGGGGCAGAATTTTTCAAACGCCGGGCGTTTTTATTGACTCACCCGGTAGCTCAGAATGAAATTATTCAATCCGATATTTTATACGTTTTACGTAATGAAGACGAACATGTTATCAACTGTAAATATGTTTCGATAATTGGCAAAAGAGACTAGACTACATTACGTAAGTCCCTCTAACTTACGCTCGTTGTTGTTGTTGTTATCGCTGCAGTTGAGGGACTTATGTCCTTACGCTTCTATACAGGGACTAATTAGGCCAAATCCGCCGCGTTCACGGCGCGACCAATCAGATCGCTACTTTCTTAATATGGTCAACCCGCGTGCCTATTTGTAGCGTTTGATTAGACTGACGACGTGATTCCTTGTATTCGTTCAACATTTATAGTCTGATGTTTTAATTTCACTCATACAAAGGACTCACGACCAAACAGATTCTAAACAGGGACTAAAATCTTACGAAAAATCAGAAGAAACTTAGAACATCTTCCATCCTACGAACGTCGAAAGAAAAGTCGAACGTCCCTTCGAACGTCATTTCGAGCGTCGCTTCGCTTCGAGAAATCGAACTTTGAACTAATGAGCCAATCAAACGCTACAAATAGGCACGTGGGTTGACCATATTAAGAAAGTAGCGATCTGATTGGTCGCGCCGTGAACGCGGCGGACTTGGCCTAATTAGTCCCTATTCTGAAGCGTAAGGACATAAGTCCCTCAACTGAAGCGATGACAACAACAACAACGAGCGTAAGTTAGAGGGGCTTATGTAATGTAGTCTAGCGTTTGATTGGTTATTAGTTCAAAATTCGACTTCTCGAAGCGAAGCGACGCTCGAAGTGTCATTCGAAGGGACGTTCGAATTTTCTTTGGACGTTCGTAGGATGGAAGATGTTCTAAATTTCTTCTGATTTTTCGTAAGATTTTAGTGCCTGTTTAGAATCCGTTTGGTCGTGAGTCCTTTGTATGGGTGAAATTAAAACATCAGATTATAAATGTTGAGCGAATACAAGGAATCACGTCGTCTAAAAAGAGACCAAAAAGAAAATTTTACGGCATCTTGTATAATCAAATTTTTGGCGATTTCTAAAGCGGGAGTACTTTTTTTAGGAAGCCCGGTACTTCCTATGTCCCTGTACATACCTCCAAGTATTTAGTGAGCTCTCTTTTCAGCTTCGCATAATCAATGTCTTTATGTTCACGGAAATAGGCTGGTTCAAATACTTCAACAATGTGACGCAATTTGTAATATGTTGGTAATGGATTCTCAATTGCATTTGCTATCCATGTATCTTGGGTTCCTATTGGTAAGAAGTTGTACATCATATAGAATTTCAATTATCTTGCCCCACTAGGTGAGTCCAAAAAATTAGCACATTTGGTAGGCAGTGGAATTGAAAGTAGCCGATATTCAAAACTAAAATGTTGATCTACCAGTCAAAAACTAAACTATGGAAATTTGTTTGGTAAATTCATTCATATTTTAGAGCCAACAAATAAGAAAAATATTGGAAAGAGACGCATAGGAACATCAATTCCACTTTCAATTCTGGTCCATGAATTACTCGCTATTGACATTCAAATTCTATTTCTGAAACTGGCAATTGCATTTTGTTTAAATTTCAATGGCAAGAAAACCATGGGCCAGAATCGAACCTGAAATTTTCGTTCCCATACCAAGTCCTCTCGCGGAAAACAAAATCTTCACATTTAGGTTAGCCTTTTATTGCTAGATTAACATGCTAGTTTAAAACTCGGCCACGTACTTTTCATTCCACAGCCCATCAAACATTTTAACTTGTTTTTACTTCCCTGGTACATTTGTCTATGGCAATCTAAAAATAAGGTATTGGCCATGAACTACTTCACACATCATGGAGACTTGTGTTTTCTAACGCACTTCAACAAATGCTTGTATCACATGACACTAACAGAAGAATTGCAAGAAACTTCTTTTCCAGGCACTGAGTAGACCTGCCCCAAGTCTATCTCGTCATCTGTAATAGGTCTGCCTGAAACAGTAAACGCAAGTCTAGGCACTGAGTTGCTTATAGGGTTTGGGTGGTCACTTGCCAAACGAAGCACCAGGGAGGAGGATTTTGGAGAGGGGTATGAAATTGTTTCCATTACTTTTGTGGGGATACGAAAATATCACAGAATATTTTGATGGGTGCAAAACTATTTGCTTGAAAATAATACATTAAAGAGCAACTTGCTATGCGCGCATATATACAATTAATATTCAAAGAATTCTGGAAGGGGTATCAAGCGCTTTCGATAAAAGATTATGGGATACAAGAAATTTACCTATATTCAAGATGGAGTATGATATGTTTCCTAATAGTTACCCTGGGTACCAGACTCTCTCGAAAGGAAAATGATTTTTTTTTTTCGAGAGAGTCTGGTACCCAGGGCACCTAATAGTGGGAAATTATCCTCCGACGTGGTACCCGGGATTAAAAATGAGCGTTCCCTTACAAAGCTTACAAAATGCTTTTAAGGGGCTGTATAATTTACACGGAGAAGATGGAAAAAAGGCTGTTTCTTACCATCAGATGGCGGTCTGGACCCAATTGTAACAACTTTAGTTGTCTCGACAGCTCTTTCGAATTTTTTTGTTTGCTCTTCTGATACTTGCAATTCTCGTCCCATCTCCGCACTGCCAATACCAGCAGCTGAAACCGAGGCTGTCACTTTGATGTCAATTCCTTGCTTCTTCAGTTTCTCTTGCTTTTTCTTTGAAATTTCTTGTAACTTTGTGAACCTAGAGTATTAAAAGCAGAAACTATCAAGAGGAATTGTGGAAGGTAATGTGAAATGCAAAGAGAAGACAGGAAGAAACATTGTAAGTGGTTCAAGGTGGTTCAACTAGAGCCTCTCCGTCTCGACGGGCACAGACTAACAATAATCCGTGCAAGCTCAGTCTACACTGTTAATCTTCTTTCTTCTCTTATTCTTTTTCTATTGTTTGTACCCCTTTCTGTATTCCATTATTTGTTTATATTGTTTCCTTATCTTTTTCAACTCTGTCACATCTTCACTTGATATTTTACCATTCTTCTCTCCAACAACAATCTTGTTTCCTTCTATACACTGTCCTACGTGTTCTGTTGTGTCCTGGAAATCCCTGCACATTGGGCACATTAAGTCCTCCTCTTTCACTCCATTCTTAAAGTTACATTTCGTCTCAATCATATTCAGTCTGATCCTCATTATGTCTGTTGTTTCTTCTCTCGTACAAGTTTTAATATATTCTCTCTTTTCAACTGTTTTGTCTCTTAAAAATCTTAACTTTGTTTTTATTTCCACTTCTTGTTTGAATACTTCCCCTACACTTCTCTGAATTTTGTCTTTTATTATCTTTTTCCATTTTGACTTTTTCGTTCTCTCAACCTCTGTGCTTATATTTTCTATGTTATGTTTGTCCATAATTTCAACTATTTCACTATACCAGCACCTTCCTTGATGATTTATCATCTGTTTCCTTAGCACTATTTTTGCCAACCTTTTGTCCTCTGCTTTCAGCAGATGCTGGTAGAGCATTAATTTTTTATACTCTATCCTATTTTCCATTGGCCAACTTCCCGTTTCTGCCAACATCCCCCAGTATGGTGCCGTTTTAGGCATACCTAAGAGTTTTCTTAGTACTTTTTTCTGCATTTTTTCTAGCTCATCTATCTCTCCTTTTGTTAAGTTCGTCCATGTTTCAGAATTTGCTAGTATAGTTGGCATTATTATTGCCTCCATTATCAACAATCCTGTTTCAACTGAGTCTTTTCCTTGAATTATCATACTGCTATATTGAACCATAGTTTGTATCATATATTGTAGCTTTTCTCCTCTTTTTTTAATGTTCGTCATGTTACTTCCTCTCTCATCAAAAATATCTCCAAGATACTTATATTCATTGGTTTGTCCTATCTTTCCCTTCATCACTTTTTCTTCTATATTCCTTAACCCCTTTTTACTTCCAAATGTCATTATCAAATACTGGCTCTTGTCTGTGTTAAAAGTCATCTTTTTATTTTCTTCCATCATTCTACAATTTTCTATCACTTGTTTGATGTTCTCCCTGGATCCTATTCCGCAAATGTCATCCACATATGTAAGCGTCTTTATTTCTATGTTTGTTCCCATACTTTCAAACGATTGGCCTCCTATCTTGTTTATTTTATCTGTAGCAATGCTGCACAATGTTGGTCCGTATATTGTGCCTTGGCGTACTGTTTCAGTTAAAACTATTTCTCTAGTTATCCCAAATGGTGTGTCCACTACTGCGTTTGATTCTTTATTTAGAAGATAAATCATATACACTTCATCTATTGGCATTCCTGTTCTCCACAAATCAATTACACAATCTTTTAGCCATAGTTTATCAAAACATTTTTCCATGTCCCCAAAGAATATGTATAAATGTTTCTTCATATATCTGTAGTAATCAATTACTGCTCTTAGCGTAAACAAGTGATCAACTGTCCCTCTATTCTTGATTCCTCCACACTGAAATTGAGATATTTTGTTCTGAACTATCTTTTCATTTCTCAATGCTATAACTTTTTCAAATAGCTTACTTATTATGTTAGTTGAGAAAATTCCTCTTCTATTTTTCATGCTTGTTCTCTCTCCTTTCTTTTTATAAATTGATTTTATTTTCATATTTTTCCAGCTTGTTGGTACTTCTTTGTTACTCATTACCCTGTTAAAAATCACCTTTATACTTTCTATGAAATCTTTACCAGCCCATTGAATCATTTCATTCCTTAATCCAGTTTTATCTCCTGTCTTTTTCTTTTTTAGCCCTTTAACTGCTCTCTTTACTTCCTCTATCTCGATCTCCCTATGTTGCACTTCTTTCCCTATTCCCTCCAATTGCCTAAACATAGTCTCAATTTCTTCCTCTACTAGCCTTTCTCTTTCATTTCTTGGTTCTGCCGTTGCCAATAACTCCTCATAAAAGTTAGCAAAAATTTCCATGATCTCTTCTCTGTTTTCGCACATTTCCCCTTCCTTGTTCCTCATCGCTGTCCTTTTCTCTCTCTCTTTCCTTGTTAATTTCTCTTTCAATTTCCAGAAAGCATTGTTATTAAACTTTCCTTGTTTCTTTATTTCCATTGTTGTTTTTTCAATTTTCTTTTTAAATGATTTCTTCTTATTTCTTTCTATGTGCTCCTTGAGTAATTCGTTTCTCAATTTCCATGTGTTCTCCTTGCTTTCTTCTCCTTCTGACACCAATTTTTTTGCAATATTTCTCCTTACTTTGCTTAATATTCGAACTCTTTTATTATTCTTTTTTCCTTTTTCTAGCCTTGCTTTTGCCTTCACTTTGAAACAAAGATCTATTTGTTTGATAACTTTGTTTTCCCATGTTTTGTACATCTCTTGTATGTTTTCTTCATTTTTGCAATCAGCTGTTAAGTTCCCATTCTCTGTCATTTGTTTAAACTTATTTAATCTTTGTTTGCTCAGAACTATCCTTCCTTTGTCGTCCCTGTTACTTCTTTTCATTGCCTCATACCAATTCATTTCTGCCAAGATGCAGTTGTGGTCTGAGTATGTTACTTTATGGTTCTTATCACCCCTGTACATCCCCCACCTTTTTTCTTCATCTATTTCAATCTTATTTATGTTACTGATATCTTCATTACTCATGATTAAGTAATCTAGGATTGACTTTTTGTTACCTTCCACTCTTGTCCACTTTCCTTTTGCTAAGTCTAAAGAATTTATTATTTTTGAATTTGTTCTCTCTACCATTTCTTTCAGTATTTTCCCTGCTGTTGATACTTCTTCTTTATTTCCTGATATTATTTCTCCTACTTTTGCATTAAAATCCCCAACTAATATTAGCTTTTGTCCCTCTTCCTCTGCTATGAGAATTTGCCTTTCTATTCTCTTATACATCCTTTCCAAGTCTTTCTTTTTTGTTTTTGTTTCTTGTGGTGCATATACTATTCCTATCCTTATCTTTATTCTATGATTGTCTATTACAACCCATAGATATTCTCCTATCTTCCTCTCTTCCTCCACTGTTAACATGGATCCAGAAATATTCTCCTTCACTGCTATTAATATGCCACCTCCTTCCCTGTTTCTGTCTAATCTTTCTACTTTATATCCATCAATCTCTACCTTATCTCCTTCATCCAAATATGTTTCCACCAGGCATATAATAGTTGGTTGCAGTTCTTCCATTATTTCCTTCATTGATTCTATTTTTGACTTAAGCCCCCTACAATTTGCAAAATATATACTAAATTTTTTATAATATTTTTTATTCTTTTGTGATCTTTTTGTTGCTTTTTTGTTGCTCTTTATTGCTGCTGTGTGTATGTCATCTGAATTGGGTATTGTTGTTGCTGCTGGCTTACTAACTGCATTTGCTGTTGGTATGCTTGCTGTAGATTGTGATACATGATGATCTGTTTCATTTGATTTCTTGTGTTTTTTATCTCCTCGCATAAAAAATCCAGCTTTCTATTTTGTTCCTCCTTGCGATCTCCCTCATTTATTTCCTCTTCAATTCCTTCTTGTCTTGATCTTTGACTTACAGTTTCTCTTCTACCATGTGAAAACTTACAATCTTTTCCATACTTGCATTCCCCCCATTGATCATACTGCCAACATTTGTCACTATTTTTGTCAGTATCTACTTTATTCATCTTCCTATGGTAGAACCTACACCGATTCCCATACTTGCACATTCCTCTCTCATTGTATTTACAAATGGCTCTATTGTTTTCTTTCACATGAGCAAATTTGCAACTATCTCCATATTTACATTGTAGACTGATAACGATTCGTCGTAACTTCGCTCGTTATTTATTGGCTTGATCAGAACCTTTTCGTTCAACAACCTGAAATCTTTTCTCACGCTTGAGCGAGCAATTCTATTCTATAAAGAAGTAGGTAAAGCTATTCAGATCAATAGATCAGTAGGTAAAAGAGTTTTCGTAATTCCTAGCGAAAAATTGGGACGTTTTGCAATAAGTCTAGAAACAATGTATGAATGCTTCAGCGGTTGCTTCGAAAGTGTTTCCAGGACCGGATAGCAAATTACATCTTAAAAAAATTTTTTTCGGTGAGAAATACACCGTAAAAAATTGGAAAGATTCGACAGAGAAGAAATGGGAAAATATACCGGCACTTTTCATGCTCATAATAAGTTAAGACTAACTAACCTTAATACATAAATATAGTAACGCTCTTGGTGTAGGACGACAGACACAAGGTCATCTGGCCTACACCAAGAAAGGCCTACACTTATAATTTTACAAATATAACTTCCAGGGCAAAAACGATAAAGAAATACAAGGAAAAAAATTGAAAACAACACATAACTGGTCAAAAGAAAAGAAGAGGACTGGCAGTCACGCATCAAACCATACAGTGTGTCTAACCATTATGTATCGTAGACTTCCATCAGTTTTGTACCATCAAATTGCAACTCGACGGCACAATGCAACCTCGTTCCCAAGAGTATCTGCTGTTGTCAATAGGTAGCTACACCTTTACCGATACCCTTCGAACCGGTTGCCAAATTTTGCCAGATTTTGACCGGAATAAATAAAATACTTTAGCAGACAACAGGTCCTTTCAAATCCTATGTTCAAAATTTCGAAAAATATATTCCATGGTTCGGACACAACTCATTGTGACCTAAGCGTTAGAATGACAAAAAAGTCAAACAGTATGGGAAAATTTGGATAGTTTGGTTGGGATCTGTTTGGATATCAGACCATTTAAAGTGGGGGTCGTAGGGGGTCACCGAAAACCGTAAAATCGCCAAAAGATTCCAGAAAAACAGGAAAACCGCCTCAAAATTCAGCTAAAACCGTCACAACATTTTCCCGAGCTTAGCACGTACCGTCTCAGTTGTGTGCTGCAGACTACTGCCTCGTTATCATTTTTATGACCCAAAAAGGGAAAGCTAATTCCAAAAACAGCTAGAAACCGCAAACCGTCAGCCCCTACGACTCCCACTTTGAAGATCAACATACCTGGCTCCCATTTCAATTGCTTCAACAAAATGAGTTCCAAATGTATCAAGGAAACGACCATATTCCTCCTCCTCTTGTAGGATCTTCACACTCTCGAGGAAGTTTTCAGAAAATTCAGGAGGCGTTCCAGTTTGTATTCTTCCTTCGTAAACAGTACAAGTTGCTTCACTCCTGATGACGGATTTCGTGTTTGATTTCAACGTCTTCGACATTCTGCTATATTCTGCACTGGCCGAGAAGGATGCATCTACGACCTTGATTTTTCCTGCAAATTTTAAATGAAATAGTCAGGGTTTTCCACCGAGTGAGTTGAAAAACGTAACAAAGTTTCCAAATTCATCTTGTTTCATTTGATTTGACAACTTTGCATGTTGGGATTTCTGCATCAAAAAGGCTTTCTTCGATACGAAAATTGTTTCCTTCAAATCTGCCTCTTGTACAGTGTGTCCGAAAAAATTGTGTGCCGTTTGTATGGCTGCTATGGAGGAGCTGTACATTCAATTATCTTTTTCCACAGTTGCATAGGCCAGGTTTCAACTTAGAGTTTGAGACTTTTTTGAGTCAATCTGACACGTGGTTGCTGATTTGTGGCAGAGAAAAGGCAAAATTAGTGGTTCCTTCATAAACAGCACTTCTGCAGTTCTCCAGCAAAGTCAAAATGAAGTGAGTGTTCGAAGAGAGAGTTCTATCGTCGTATCAAAATTTTTGCTAAATATTCTAAAGGGTTAGCAGAATTGTTCATTCATAAGGCAGCACCTTCTACCCTTTGGGGGTGTGATGAAAATTCTAATGCGACGCCAGGACCGTTTCTTTGAAAACTTGCTTTATTTTGACATTGCTGGAGAACAATAGAAGTGCTGTTTTTGAAGCAACCAATAATTTTATCTTTTCTCTGCCATAAATCAGCAACCACGTGTCAGATTGACTCAAACTCTAAGTTGACGCTGTACCTATGCAACTGTGTAAAAACCGATATAATTGAATGTACAGTTCCTCCAGAGTTAGCACACAAACAGGGCACAATTTTCTTTGGACACCCAGTACACCGGGCGAGTCAAACAAAATTCACAAGTTTGGCGGACGATGGAATAAAAAATACGCGGCTCACATTCAATTCTAAAAAGTCAGTTTATCAGTCAAAGGCTATCTCAGATGTGAAATTTTTTTAGGTATAATCACTTATCATTTAGGCCCAGAAAATTGGAAAATATTGATACGAGGTTTGCTCGGGAACGAGAATTCTGATGTTCGATTCTGATCCCTGATTTACTTACCACTGAAATTTGAATTCAATACGATTGTCAATCTCAGAAATAGAATTTTAAAATATTCAAGATTTCCTCAAGTCTGACGGTAGACTTATAACAAAGTAGGTAAAGCTTCTTTCAAGCTATTCAATTTGAAATAGACTTATAGAAATATACCCACCTTTGCGCACCAGTTTAAAAATTTGGAACCTGCTGCTCACCTGATGCTGAAGCAGATGCCTTTGCGAGAAGACTCCTCTGATAATCAGATTCCGTCATGACAGTTTCTGAGCTGAATGAGGTCGAGCAAGATTCTTTTCCAAGGATATCCACACTATCCGGAATCTTCCATCTCTGATCATCTGTACGTCTGTCTTCCTTGTATGTTGCTTTAAAGATCTTTGTTTTGAAACCAGGATCGAATCTGTCAGGATCAAGTGGATTTCCTTCTAACACATGATAGCCCCGAAATAAATATCCGATGTTTGTCATTGTTTCATCACCTGCAGAATTAATTCTTGGTCGTAAGCAGTGTCCTCAAGTTGATCAAAATTTCTAGATAAAGGGGGTAACATTTCCTTTCATTACAATACTTGTAGAGTTGAACGAAGTTGCTCATTTCTATCTGTTGTTTGAAGTCTTGGCATCACACAAATACTTGAATGTCAATATATGAAGATTCATTTAGTTGATAGATGTTTAATGTTACTTGTTTCAAGAAAATTGAGAATTGACATTTAACGTAAATCAACACCATAATGATAGACTGCATCAAGAACAACAAGTTGCCAAAAGACAGTCTGTGTTCCAGAAGGCTACCAAAAGATGGCAAGTGTTTTTTCAGATTCAAGCATTTTGGTGCCTAGCAGAACAAGGACTGATTATTTAAAAATTGCATCCACTGCTTTTAATTGACGCATAACACAACAAGATAATCGATAAAAATGTTTGAAATTTAACTTGGTTCAGATGAAGCTGCTGTAATTCTGTCAATGTGAATACGATTTTACATTTCTGCTCAATGAAACCTCTTAGACACGAAATTACTGCCGATTCATGTGAAGGAACGGTGCAAAATTTATTATACTACGTGCCTGGTGGAAAAATTCTTGCAAAAATCTGCGCGCCTCGTATGGAAATATTGGGAAAAAACCAACTGCCCCGTCACCTTTCCCCGTATTCATGAGCAACAGCTGTTCTATGATACCAACGATGAATTACTTACAAACATTTTCTTCTCCACCAGCCATGTAATATATTAAATTTTGCACTGTTCCTAATCGTAAGTATTGAAAGACAAAATAAAATATACCTCTCTTTGTTAATTCGCCACTTGCAGACGACTCATTTTCTTGTTCAGTTTCAGCAACAACAACATCACCAACTGTTCCTGCTTCACTTTCTGTAAAATATAATCAATCAACGTCATAAGAAATATAATGGGTAGTCAGACATCGCACAGACTGATTACGATGAGTCATGAGTCCCAAGAATAGCTATCCAAAACGAGACTACTACACCAAACCGAGCGCTACGGCCATGTAATCAGTCTAGACATCGCAGTTATGTTTCAGGTCGCTGCGGAGGAAAATTATTTTCTGCTGCGGAGGAGCTGGCGTGCTCTTCAATAACTCCTTTACAGAAAATTATAGATATGCCTCCGCAGTGACATATATACTGAAACATAACTTTATATTTAACTACGCAGGAAAACATATCGTATTATTTATGAGTTTAACAGTTTCCCTCAGTAGTCCGGGTCCTTCTGCAAATCCGTTCTCACTGCATGTTAATTGTATTCTGAACAGATGATTTAGGGTAAAATTTTCTGCTTTATTCGAAAATCGATGTCTCCAGCGAATTTGAGTTACTGTTTTTCGATGACGTCACCATGACGTCATACCACATTGTTTCCTGCAAATGCGTCCTCGTTTCATGTTAATATTGTTTCTAATAGCCCATCTAGGGTGAAAATATCTGCTTAAGGCAAATATTTGATGTCTCCAACTATTCAGATGTCCCTCTCCTATTGTGTCATTCAATCTTGATGACGTCATGATGACGTCATTAAAAGTTTTT
Source organism: Aurelia sp. 3 sensu Dawson et al. (2005) (assembly GCA_964020215.1). Taxonomy (NCBI): domain Eukaryota; kingdom Metazoa; phylum Cnidaria; class Scyphozoa; order Semaeostomeae; family Ulmaridae; genus Aurelia; species Aurelia sp. 3 sensu Dawson et al. (2005). The sequence continues at coordinate 18,944,138 of OZ026584.1, forward strand.
GTTATAAATCCCTTGCTAGCATTAATTTTTGTCCCCACAAGTTAACCTATGCTGAAAATACTTAATCGGTGCATGGAGCAACGAAATGTCCTCACAAACTGACAGCTGCTATTTAAAATGTGTGACCTCGTTTTCGAAAGGAGCTCTAACTTTGAAATTAAACTCTGGAAGTTATCATTAGTACAACGGGATCTTCTTCGAAGATAGTCATTTCACTGGTTCTTGACCTTAGAGCAAAAAATCTAATGCTGGTACATTTAAAGGAAAAGCAACAAAGTATAGATTCAGTTGGAGGCTTGGAGAACTCCGAGCCGTCTTAGGGCACCTGAGGGCAATTGGGAATTTTATAGCTGATAGCGGCTCAGACTATTTGAGAATGGTTGAGCGCCTGAAAACCTGTTAACCTTCATTTATACGACAGGAAATACAACTGGTTTATTTCACTTGGAATGTAGCAAAGACCAGTGCAAAAATCTTTGCTTAAGGCAGCATTCACATTGCACAATCTTTTGAAAGCGCGTAAACGCTCGTGCAGAAATCCGCCATACAAATCCTTTACAGTGTTCAAATTGCAAAAATATTTTGTAATTTGAACACTGTAAAGGATTTATATGGCGGATTTCTGCACGAGTGTTGTTTATGCTCTTTCAAAAAATTGAGCAATGTGAATGCAGCCTAATGGATAGGATATAGTTTCGTTGATTATCGCCAGTCTTCTTTACTAATGTCCTTCTAAGTGAAGGAAGAGCCATTGATCTGAAGAGAGTTCACAAAGGCACTTTTTTGCGTTCAGAAAAACCAAATTTCTCAAATTATGAAAGGTTGCGATCACGCCGGGGAGCAGGTAAACATTGAAGAGGGAGTTGTCAGAATATCAGACATTCCTAATGAACGGGTGAGGTTATACCTAACAACTGCTATTCTTGCTAAGCTATCGGAAGATTTGAAATAAATTTCATCAATTGCAACACAGAACAATGGAAAACATCACGACGATAACTGATACTCTACCCTGATACAAAATTAACTCGTCCTCAAATTGCATACTTATCCGAATGAGAAGGCTTTCTTTCAGAAGAAAAGGAAGACAGCTGTCTTTACAACATTGTAACAAATGCTGCTCTTCCATAAGTTTATCATGAGAGGCTACTGAAATGACTTTCACCGAATCCAAAGGAAGAGTTTCTGGGCACCTATAGAACGAGCTTCCATAAGAGTAACAGCTGCGAAAAAAGTCATCGAAATTGCAGAGGAAGAAAATAACCAGGTCCTTGAAGAACATAGAGATCTATTCAATAGAAAAGCAATAACTACCAGAAGCGAAAGGCACATCGATATGAAAGATGTGATCGACAACGAATTCCGTGTAACTGTAAGAAGTCTCATGAACAATGATAGTTTGTTGATACCGGGTCATTAGGGAAAATCAAAATTTATGTGCTTACAGAATTCATCAATGATCAAAAGGCCCTTCATGTGCAATGATTGATGCAATGGTGATTGTGCAAATGATCGACACATCTTCAGAAACTAGCAACGGACAAGATTTTGCTGATGCTCTAACAATGAAACTTATTCAGAAGCGAGGAAAAACACCGATTTTCGATTCGATTTTGACATGTACGAGAAACATTCGCCTAAAGAAATGACAAAGAACCATTGACCAGGAAAGATCACACAACTATTTGTAAGATTTACGAAAGCACTGGGATTAAAGTTCATCGTCAGAAATTTCTCGAACCCGACCAAACAGTGACAAACTTGGCATCATAAAAAGTAGAGATGTTAAGTGAGCACTTATGCCAGAACAATGTTCCATTTTTAATGTCAGCTGACAGAGAAACACATGGAACTTTTGATGACCTTCCTGCATGAAGAGGCGGATACATTGATGGTAATTTTTCTGGCAATGCTATTAACATAAATCCTGGCATGCAAGTAGTAGATTATTATTGTCATACCGATATACGAGTCATCTTATGTGCTTGAGCGCCTGCCCTTTCCGCAAGATCTTATATCTACCTTGCAATCAATAGTATTTTCAAGTAAGAGATTTTCAAAATACCATTTCACTCAATAGATATCTAACCCTGGCAGAGTTTCATGCATGTACTGGTTGTTATGTGACATGAAGACTTCGTGGGAAGGGGAAAAGGATCTTGGTGGAGACTATTCATTGATGCCGAAAATGATATCATCTCTGCGTTTACTTCTCTTGGTCTTGACGACTTAAGGGAAGACAACATACGTACGTAGGAGAAATTTGCATGCCAAAGTCTTCTGCGGTGCAAAATCAAAAGGAGTTAATAGCCTTGCTGAAGCCAGATGGAGTCCTTTTTACAGATCATCTGATGCTTGAAGGATGCTTCAATTCTTCTGCCCACAATGACCATATAAGAAGAACCAATTATGCTGCTGCCGTATGGATTCCCATGAAGCAGGTCAAAGTTTGCCGAACAACGAAGATTTTGTTGGCAAAAAGCAAACACAACAAGTACATTAATTGCAAAGCCAGTTCAAGCTAAGGAGCCCAGAAGAAATATTAGAGTTGGGCAAATGTGGCTGCAAAGGCAAATATGAAATATGCAAATGTTCCTGAGACAGTAAGAGACTGTCTTGCATAGAACCGTTTGCACTGAATGCGAGAATGCGGATTTTAGCACTAAAATGCATATCAAAAAAGAAAGAAGACGGAATTGATGATCAAACTTGTGACTACTGAGCTTTTAATGCTCAAATTATTTTATAAATTCATAACAATTAAAAGAACTTTTGGTTAAAGTTCGTATCTGTTACTTTCTTAACAGCCTGGTGTCATTGTGACGTCACGTTACCGCAAGTGTTTTTGATAAGCTGCAAATATTTTTATCTGGAATCATTAAGATAAATATTCTATCACTTTTGGAGCTTAAAATACATCATAGTTAATCGAAAAATTGCCTTCATTTGTTTTGGGAAAACTACGGGTCATGACGTCGTACCTAAGACCTATGACGTCATGATGACGTCATTAAAAATTTGACCTGGAGACATCGATTTTTGAATTCTACGAGAAATTCTGGTCTGGAACGTTGAGGAATGGAAGAATTAACAGAATGTGAGAACGGAATCCGTATTCTGGACAATAGGACCCGGACTACAGAGCAAGTTGATTCACTTTCATTTGTATGGGGAAACCCATCAAAACGTCGTTAATCTGGCTCCAGAATTCGTTCCTCTAAACAACAACCGACCCTAGAACGAGTCAGTGAACAGAGTGTACTCAAAAAGGCAAAAAAATAAACAAAGCAACATAGAAGTAACAGCTAGCCTGTGTTCCAGACCACAGGCTAGCAACAGCCTGCTGTAAGGAAATAGACTCTTGTGACAACCGGACAACCGGCTCTAGAAAATAGACCTTCTTTGGTACCCGACACTGGAACAGTATATACCAAAAAGTAAATACCTTCCTCCGTGAACTTTTTCAGCTTTTAATGATCAAATTTTCTGAGCTTCTCAATTTTCAGACTAGTAATTGGGAAGCGCAAGCGATCTGACATAAGACCATTTATTAGGTCATTAGATTGGAAAGTAGCAAGATCTTAAATTTTCAAAGATTCAAGAGAGCAGATCAACTTACGTTGTCCTTGCGATACTCTGATTGCAAAACATGAGACCATGAGCACCAGCAGCAAAGAAAGTTGCGCCATTTTTGCAAACCTTGAACGACAAAAAATCATCAAAAGGTTTATGAGGGTTATGAGAAAGAACATAATGGAAATATTTCATTTAAAATCGATCAATCAAGGTACTCTTATTAGTGTGTAAGTGGGTACTACGAATGTTACAAGTTGTACAGGAATTCCGAGCTGGCAATTCTAAATTTTTCCTGCTTCGAGATCGTTTCATTTTATTGAAATGTTAGGGAATGCCTTCTTTGGAATACCTCTTGAAAATTGTTCGATCTTGGAAGAAATGTCAAAACTTGTTCTACGATACGACATGACTTACTGAGTAAAAAACCCAAACTTGATTGATGTTTTCGTTTTGTGGTGTGCTCTCTTTTATACATCTTTCATCAGATTTTAAACTCTATAATTAATAGTCTTTGCAAGGCAAACCTAAAAAAGTAGGGATCAAATAAACTGGCTCCTGCTGTTAGACAAAATTAGGCCTGACATAGACGTAGGAACCGGGGGGCACTGGGGGCACGTCCCCCCATGATTTTGCAATAAACAAAGAAGTGCCCTTTTTACTTTTAGAAAATGCCCCTTTTTACTTAGGGAAAAAGTGCCCTCAAATTGTCGTGCCCCCCAAGTTTGAGCTGCTTCCTATGTTCCTGAGGCCTGACCAAGATTTATAGCAAAAGGCAGTTTCATGTTGAACTTTATTGCAAAGCCGAAGATTCACGGCAGGCAAAAATACAGGAGCAAGATTGCGGTACAAGACAAGGCTGGCTAGCAAATCTATAACGAATCTAACAACTACAGCTGTAAAAACTATTTTGCAAATGGGAATCCAGTATGAATTGCTAAAGATGAGGCTTGTATTAGAGGTTGACGCTCTTGTGCAAAAATATTTTAAGTAATATGAATGAAAATACATACCTTCTCTTCAGCCAAAAAAGTTGAAATTGGCATTTCTATCCGTTAACGACAGAACTGTTTGTACTTTGCGATCTTACACCTGACAGTTAAGCAATAAACACAGGGGAGACATGAATGCCTATTTACGGGCTTGCTTTCAATCTAGATCAGGTGAAAATGTAATGCATCAAAATGCAAGCAATGGCCCCACAAGTTTAAATATAAACACTAAAAGATCGAGGTAAGATCGAAAGGTGAGATGGACAAGAATGAAGTTCGTACGTTTTAACTCGCTTCTGATTTTGTTCATGTTTTGGCAATTAAAAGTTCATAGCTGGGGATTGAGCGAAACTTTTAAAGCAGATAAGGTTAAATAAAGGTAATCTGCAACGTTAAAACGTCTGTTCGTGAACAAAGGGTTGGGAACGAGTGAAAAATCTTTCGAAATTATCGAAATTCGCACCTGCAGGAGCTACAGAGACAGAGAGTTAATGGGTGTATCTTTTTTCTGTTTCTAGAAGGACATATTGCGGGATTAACGCTGCTCTAGCCCCAGCTTTTGCTATCCCAACTTTCCATTATCTTCGAGAGAAACTGATTGCAACTTATCAAACTCGAAGTATGATTAATTAAAAGCCGAGGGATCGCTGGCTATCGATAAAGCTTTTGTTATTTCACTTTTTGCCTTGTCCCAAACCGATCTTGATCAAAAATCCTGCAAAGATAATTCTGCAAATCTAATTCGGCCTGGATGAGGTCGAAATGGAACTTCATTTTGTTCCCAAATGCAAATAACTTGCCATCGATCGAGGTGCTTTTCCCAGACATTTCAACCAATTTTCAGATACTACTTCCCCCCTTCTTTTTACGCTTTTAAATTATTTATTATTTAGTTGTTTAGTTAGTTTGCTGTACCGGGTGACCCAAAAAAAACTTCACGAGCTATATCATAGCTGGCTCCCTGAAATCAAAAGCCATTGTCAAATGCTTTCTATGATAGCTTAGTTGAAAGGCTAAGCTATATTTTGAGATGCTGCAAAGGTCATTTCAAGCAATGATTACCATCCGAAAAACCAGATTCATTCAAAGAAACTTTTGAATCTCGGTTTTCTTCTTTTTGAATGAAGTGAAAATCATCATCACCATCATTTCCCAGTCAACATGTTGTGAAAACTCGACGTAGCGATGGATTTGAAGTCGTCTGGGGAAATTTTTTGTTTGCAACATGATTGACCTCTAGTCCTCGTTCAAATTTCATGCTCCAAAGCAAATTTGGAATTCAGCTTTTTCACATTTTTCAAAATATCGACTAGAAAACGTGGGAATGGTGCGAGAAATGAATGAACTTTCATATTTTTGAAACTGTTTTTTCGGACAGCACGCATATCTTAAACTGACCAAGCAACATCTCAAAAGATAGCGGAGGGGGAGCCTCTCAACTACATGCTGATACCTTGTTTGTCTTCATAACATCTGCTTTCAAGAAAATATGTGCGATCTAGCTCGTGAAGTTTGTTTTGGGTAGATAATTGTCGGTATAACCATGTGTCATGAAATGTCGCGTCATTGAAGCGTTCGAATGTAGCATTCTGTGCCATCTCTACAATCGGACAACTGTTGGACGATAAGAAAGTTATCAAGAAACACACAAATGAAAATTCAAAAGAACCAATGAACATATGATTAACTTAATTGAAATAAGAATACTTAAGATCTACAGATGAATACATTTCAATTTCGAAAATAATTAAGCTAAGGTAACTAACAAAATATCGATTGGAAAACTATGTATATAAAAACATTGAAATAATAAGATAATAACAACATTTTTAGCTGTAACGACGTTTTCCCGGCTAGCAAATGAAAACGAGAATATGGATACTCCCGGAGGGATACATGACATGTTGACGGTACGGGTACGTGCCGCCCATGGGTGGGTTTTTGGGCCAAAATTCTCTGAAATAAAAAAGGGTCTTTTTCCCTGTAGATTTTCCTTAAACATGGGTGGGTTTGGCAGAAAGTTCGCCAAAATTATTGAGAATGGGCAGGTTTCCATCGAAATTCGTCACAAAAGTGGCTCTAAAGGCAAGTAATGGTAATTAGAAGAGGGTAACTTTCTGAAAACCGTGCGGCAGACTCCCGTCAATCCATAATTCATGTGCTCCCCCCTCCCAGGTGGATACTAAACCAACAATAGTAAAATGTTCCTTTGTTACATTTTTCAACCTAAAATTCTCAGTCGTTTCATTTGCAGATCAATTTTGATGTGAAAGTAGACTTCAAATCTTCAAATGAGTTTTTATTGCAATGATGTTAGACATGTTTCCGATAACTTTCGCTCAAGAAGTTGGACCAAAATGCTAATTTGCGCTTGGCACTTCAGGTTATAAGCCTTGAACTTTAAAATCGAAAATTAACTCTCCGAAATTGAACAAATTTGAGGGGAGTATTGAATACAGGAAATTTTGGGACATTTGAGATGTTGAAAAACTGAAAATGCTGCAGCTTTTAATATATTGCAGCATCAGGAAAGATTTACAGCCTATTCTGCTGAGAAACCTTTGAGATGTTAGTTGTCAGACAAAAATTTGTTCGCGAAGCCTCTACATCAAACAGAGGCAGTCATTTTCAAGGCACCAAGGGTACCCGTTGTTTTTTCTCAGCTATTCAGAACTACCTTCTTCCTCACGCTAGGTTCAAGGCCTGATCACTCTTTGGCGGGCGAAGTTTGTGGATTCTTAGCAAAAGATTCAATGGAAAAATATGCCACAAACCCGATATAACCCAGTCTTTCCAGCACCCTCATCAGATCTGCCAGGACCTGTTTTCCTCTTTCTCCAGGCTATCCCCACCCTTTCCCATTCCTTAATCTCAGGCCTACATACATTGACGATGTTTATATATGTATCTACGCTTTACGCACCCACCACCCACCACCCTCAATATCTATTCCACATACAGGACTTCTATCTTACAAAACGTTTCTGCAACCCCTACTTCATTAAACGAAAACAAAATTTGAGAAATACTTACTGGTACAAGTACAATTAGGAATAATAGGTCCAAGTCTGATCCATTCCCCATGGCATCTTGGGATTAAGAATGCTTTCCAGTGACTTCTTTTACCAAGAGCTCCTTCACCGCGGCAGTGCCCAGTTGCTCCTAATACTCTTGGCTGACATTCAACGCATACAGGTAAGGTGGATTCAAGCTTGTCTGCCCATGTGCTTGCACATTGTGAGCGTTTCATCATTAACTTGAAGTTAATGCAATAGCTAAAGGAGACGGAATTAAAACAACAAATCAGTCTTGAAGACAAAGGGAGATTCCGCAACAGCCTTGGGCTGGTGAACTTATTCTACACTGTATAAACATCTGATGTAAATCCGAATGTACATTAAAGAGACGGATGATCTCACGCTGATCATATTGGAACGTTTTGAATCAAATAAATACTTCTATTGCTAAAATTTCAGTGAACAATGACTGTCAAACAGGCTGCTTCTCCTATGCACGAGAACTTCTGCATTTTCAAATCAAGCTAGCTAATCAATCAATCAATCAATCAATCAATCAATCAATCAATCAATCAATCAATCAATCAATCAAAGAATCAATGAATCAATGAAATGATGAATCAATGAATCAATTACTTCAATGCATTCATTATCTGCTCGTCCCTTGCAAGCATATCCAGTAAAAAATTAAAATTGTACCTAGAACTGATCCCTGTGGGATCCGGGCACCCCCCCAAAGACAGGCAGAGCTCTGTTCTAAATATTCATGCCTTCGACTTGTCACTATTCTTATAAAAGCAAAAGCTGGACAAAACTTAGAAGACAGAAAATAAAAACTCACCTATCAACTTTTTGTGTTTTTGGCTGATTCTTCTTTGGTGCTGGGAGAATTTCTTCAAATCCAAAGGATCCAAGAGGCACGCGGCGGTATGGGTTGGCAGGCAGGATAAAGGCAGTTTCTATAAACGAAGAATAACAGTTAGGGATGCAAATTATGACATGGAAGTGTGCTCTGTTCAGCTGTACTGGAAAACGAGGTACAAGGAAGTTTTTCGTTTGTTTTTGCCTTCGTGGGCCAGTTGGATGATGCAATTTAAATATTGTTATGACTGTCTAGGGGCAAAATTTCACCAACAAAGTTCCAAATTTAGGACCAAACATGCCCATAAACGACCGGGCCTAAAGTCTTGATGAGGTTTTATGTGAGGCAGTGTCAAGATGTTAGTTATCGGAGGGATTTAGACTGATAACAAATTCGCAGTATTTAAAATGGAATGGAAAAGCTACAGTAGCATTTACGGGAAGGATAAAAGATAAAAGAGCAAGAGGATTAGGCGGAGGATCAAATTTCTCCAGAGAATTTTGGAACGGAGTGGGAAATCAACTCTGGAACTCACTAAGAGTACGGAAAGCAAAAGTGATTGGCAAAAACTCTACAACGATATCATACGATAGGCCACTCACTACAAGAAGTATTTTAAAATGTAAAAATGTTGTTGCTGTTGTTACCATTGATGGTGGCATTGTTGCTGTAACGGAGACTTTGTCGTGAGTCTAGGAGAGACTACTGGATATAAAAGATACTTCACAGATGCAAGTTTTTACTGCAGTTTGCAAATCTTATCGCCAGGAAGACCGACAGGAATGTAATCAAAATAGTTGCACATCCCATTTGATTTTTGTGAATATCCTTTGGGTTGTAACAAAGTAATAGCTCGGGCTTGATCTGATTTGTTACTTCCTATCAGCCACACGGAAAACGCAGAGAATGTAAAGGGTAGATCGTCCGATAACCAAATGTGTAGATTTTAGGGGAATGAAAAGACTTCTGGAGGACTTGTCGAAAACACAAGAGCATTTCCGTTGAATGTGTATGCAGTGTCTAAGACGAGGGAAAAATCATTCCGAAAACCTCGTACAATTTCCTAGAAAATCAAGAAAATCTACAAAAATTCCAACAATCTCAAAAGATCGTGGAAATCTGAAACATCTTCACCAAATCTCACAAATCCCGAAGAAAATCTCGATGTTTGAGAATCTAGAAAAATGTGGAAAATTCACAAATCTCATGAATCTCAACACGTTTAGGAGAGCTTAGGAAAGCTTTGAAAATCTCAGGCCCCGTCCACACGTATCCGGATATTTTTGAAAACGCATCTTTTTTTATCCGTTTTGGGTTCCCGTCCACACGGAGACGGCGTTTTCAGTCACCGAAAACGAAGCTTTTCGAAAACGCTCTCCAGAGTGGATCTTTTTGAAAACGCCGTTTTCATGTTGTCGTGTGGACGGGTGAAAACGGAGCTTTTCGAAAACGCTGACGTCAAGGCATCGATTTACGACGTATCAGAGCATGCGCACGGATCTTTGGGGACAACAAAAGGGCATTTTGATTGTCTGTTTTCTTTTGTCGAAGTTCGAACAGCGAAGTTTGAATGTAGCAGCGTCTTCGTGTGGACGGGGATATTTTCGAAAACGCTCCTCTCGTGTGGACGCGAATCTTTTTGAAAACGGATAAAAAAGATGCGTTTTCAAAAATATCCGGATACGTGTGGACGGGGCCTCAGATAGATCTCAAATCTTCCAAAAATCTGAGAGATTTCAAACTCCAAAAAATCTCCTAAGCTGTGAAGCAAATATCTCTCGAACATGTGTCTTTCAAAGGGGGGTTAGCGCAAGGGGCAAATGCTTTCCTTGCATGCCTGCCACACAATCCTACCTTGTGAATACGTATGGATCGACATACCTCGAAGTTCTGCAAGCAATATTGCATTCGTGAACAAGATAATAGAGAAGCCATTTGTTAAAAAGTTGCGGTCCCAAGCAATTGATAGGTTCCGCCCAACATTATCTGCACAGCACGAGCTCACGGAAAGAGGGACCACGAAACACAGTTGTAAATCCTTGGGGTTAAAAGAACGGAGCAGACTTGTAATTGTAAAAACAAAAGGGAGAGAACCCCAGGTTGAAATATACACGGGTGTTGGGTAGGAAGAGAAGGAAAAATTCACGTCTAGGCTTACGACAAGAGCCCTGTTTGTTGTTTTATGACTACAACGACAACCACATTCAATTCAATATCGAAAACAACGAACTACGTCCGAAGTCTAATTCATGTCCCTCATGAACTTGGATATTTGGGGAGCAATGGGTATGCAGACGGATTTACTAGCCATCTGCATCTGATGAAGCGACCTAAAGCAATATGTGGAGTGGAACTTTGCCAAAGTAAGGCTTAGGGAGGAGCAAGAAATGTTGTCACGTCAAACAACGCCATAGTGTCGATATGCAAATATTTAAGAGGGAATTGGCCTATCTTTGTCTTCGAAAAGTGTGAATTCAATGAATCTACGAACAGTCACGAATGCCTGTTAGAAAAAAGTCAGTTGACGAAAAAACTACGAATCTTAACAAACTACGGAGGATACCGTATAATTCAAAATCATTTCAGGGCTCTTTTTGTCACATCTGACTTACTATCTACAGGTTTTAATGAGCAGAGTATGTAATCTTAATTTGTGTGCAACCTCGGGGGGGGGGGGGTAACTCGACCTATTATGTGACGGGGACGTGCCATTTTGCCCAAAAAATCGGTACCCATAATTCCGTGAATTCTGGTGGATTTTAGGGCCATAATTTCACAAATCGAATATCTGGGCCAATAATTCCGGAAATTATGAAAAATCCCCTGAAAAGGACACCCATAATTCCGTGAAATGTCAAAAAATTGTGAAAATGATACCCATAATTTCGTAATGGTTTGAAAAAAGTACCCCTAAAAAATGGCACGTCCCCGTACCACGAACAGAACTAAGATACCCCCCCCCCCCCGAGTGTGCAACCATCGACAAACATTTGAAGCAAGATAACTCGGAAAATGTTGAAAAATAAAGATATGAACCAAAGCATGTCTTTGTTTTCCTAAATTTGATTTTGTAAAACAAAGTCAATCATGGGTACAATCATCCACAAACATTGAAGCAAGAAAAGGCTAGAAAAATTTTAAAACAAAAATATTCACAAACAAAAATATCCACAAAACGTGTCTATTCTTGTAAATTTGATAATGTAAAACACTGATTGTAAATAGTTAGATTTCCCTGATCAGCTTATCGAGATGATACAATACAGGGGATCAAGGTGATGAGATTGATCTAGCCACTGCACTGATAACTTATTATTTCACATTCTTTGGTAAATATTCAGCTTGGTTTGTTGTGGTGACCCGACATAAAAACGTCTTGGTTACGTAAGACTGCGAAACCTTTGCCCCAGACGAGAATCCTGGCCTCGGGTGCTGGAAATATCAATTCTCGAACACACACTTCCAAATAAGGTCAAAGTTCTTATGCTCCTCCGTAACATCACAGTAAGCGATGGCAAAGCATCAGTTCAGGAATAAAAGGAAACAAGGCCTGTTTTGCCTCCAGCAAAGCATCCTTGCCCTTTGGCTCTCGAATGAGACCATTCGGGCACATATTGTTCCATGTAAGGCCAAAGATCTTCTACTCCATTATAATAAAAAATACTCAGAGCAGTAGAGCTATGCTAAGGAGAAAATTGACAACCAAATGAAACGAAGACACTGCCCAGAGCTCTTCTCTGACTTCTGATCTAAAGTTCTTTAAAGCCTTTGAGTAATTTGCAAATGTCTCGAGAACAACTGAGCCAATCAAAATTTAGAAAGCACGAGGGGACAAAAGAAGGACAAAACAATCACTCATGGGGGGGGGGGTTCTCGGCTAAATTTCGGTTAGGGGTGTGCCGCCCACGGATTCAAAATGGCACCGTTGGCTAGACAAATTTTTCTGAAAATGATACCCTTGGCTAGACTAATTTCTACATCAAAAGTGCCATGAATTGGCATTTTCTAGGCAAAACTTGCCAAATTTTTGCATTCTAAGGACCACAATTTGAAAAAAATTTGGGTTTCTTTACAGGAATTGCCGAAGTTTGACACTTCTTTGACCAAAATTGCCAAAAAGTATACCCTTGCCCAGACTAAATGGGCGAAAATTGGCAAAAAGTATACCCTTGGCTAGACTAAATGGACTAAAATTGGCAAAAAGTATACCCTTGGCTAGACTAGAAGGTTTGAAAAAGCATACCCTTGCGGGCGGCACATCCCCAGGTACCTTTACTATGGAAGAACCCCCCCCCCCCGTGCAATCACTGGCCAACCTGGGGAGAGATAAAATCTGTGACTGTACCGAGAAGTGAAACCATCTTTGATCTCTGAGATAAGGTTCTTTCAAGGCTTTAGGTGTGCAAATTTTAATTCAGTGTTTTTAAGTGATAATTTTCAGCGTAACCACACAAAGATAGGCAAATCTTGTTGTTTTCGTGACAGAGTTCAAGAATGAGAAAGATGGTTTGAAGTTAAAAAACTCACTGTGTGGCCCAGTGATATTTTTGTAACTGTACGAAAAGTAATATCATTTGAACAGCCATTAAATTTCTTTGAATTATGGCCAAGAAAACACAGCGTCAAGAGAGCCGAGCAGAAGATGATTTGGATGGCAGAATAAATTCGTGTGACCAGAAATGGTCCGGTGCATGTTACGAACTGAAGAAATAGTTGCAGCAGAAGGGTTAAAAAGGTTACGAACTGGGGTTCTGTTCTTGGTTATGGCTCAAACAACCGACCCTTCTTTTCTTACTCCATCGTGAAATCTTACTGCACGAAGTTTTGCGTGGACAGGAGATTTCTGTCATCTTATCCTAGTATCTAATAACTTCAATTAGGCAACGATACAACACTGAAAACAACCCCTATACTACATACAGTTGTTTCTGAACATTAGTACAATATCGATAAGTAAAACAATGTGGTTTCATTGCATTTATGAGCCAATCAGCTGCGTTTAACTTAAAAACAACATCCACCAACTTTTCGTTTGACACGCTGTTCTCGTCTTAATATGTGGAAACCTATGGGCCTACTTACGTGATTTTCTCTTGCACTGGTACAAAGCACAGCCTCGTTTCTGTCTCAATGCTGGGCATGCTTTGCCTCCGTTCTGCGGTGTCTCTATGATGAATCTCTTGCGCTTCATGACTCCCACTCCACAGTCATTAGAGCATGCTGTCCAACTTGTCCACTTACTCACTCTGCAGTCTCTTGCCCCTGTTGGTTTGGTGGAAGAAGTTTATCAATATTGTACTGAGACTATCATAAGGCGCGGTGCAGAACCTAATGTTATAATTCATAACAGAGGCTCTGATAGGGGGGGGGGGCTCCCCCTTAAAAGTTATTTTTGTGCCTAAATTTTCCACTAAATCAGCTTCACAGTTTTGTCAAAAATATAACATGAAAGGAAAAATTAATTGAATCTGGACCAGTTACAAGAATCTTTATTGAGATGAATCATAATCATAATAATGATAATAATAATAATCATTATTACTATCATCATCATCATCATCATCATCATCATCATCATCATCATCATCATCATCATCATCATCATCATCATCATCATCATCATCATCATCATCATCATCATCATCATCATCATCATCATCATCATCATCATCATCATCATCATCATCATCATCATCATCATCATCATTCTTCTATTACAGCAAGCAAGAGAAATAATCATAGCTCAAGTCGTGGTCAAATGCACTTGTTGGACTACTTAAAGTCTATCCACAAAGGCATAAAGAAGTTCAAGGCCATAGTTTTGTTCCAACAATCTCCCCCCGTCTTTTTCTGGGCTGTCGGACAAAACTCTAGCAACAACGCAGACTAGCAGAGGTGTGAATCTACTTCATACTTTAGCCTCCACGCGACAAATCGCGACAATTCAAATCCTGCGATTAGAGGATGGGCGAGGATATGAATCTGTATGTGGAAAATGCCCGAGGACAGCTTTCTTCGGATGATCCTCATTGCTGGAAATCACCGCGGAAAGTCAAAGTTCCACTGCAACAATTGTTGAGGTGAATGCCAGAAATTCCACTTTATTTCCATCTTTCCATAAATCCATTTCAAAACATTTGATCTAATGATCTATAAACTTCATCTCTTTGACACAACTACAAAACACAGTCATCGATTTTTCGAAGAAGTAAGAAGTCAAGAGGTCTGGCCCCAACTATTCATCCTTGTAACGAGGGTGACACCAGGAAAGAGTACGCCATCTTGCTTTCACAACTCGAACACAACTCAACTGATAATACTATTCAACTCAACTCGAACACTACTCGGACACTACTCAACTGGTTACGTAAGACTATACGTTATCATTAGGGTCATGGGCCCTAGTCACATGAATGATTATGTCTGTAACGAAATTATATCTGTCTGTTACAACAGCCAATACGAACCGACCTAATGCGGCAAAACCAGGGAATACCAACAAAGAAATATCGGAATATCCTTAATAGCTTATTCAGACGTCTTCGATAAATTTTTCATGTACGAATCTAAAGAAGAGAGTGCCCTGTAGGTGATATACATCAGTAGCTCCATGGTAACGTGGTTTTGGCCTACGCTCTTGGTCTTCCAGGGTCCCCTGCCGAAAATAACAGCATCATATTCATTCATAACCATCAACATTCTTTTTTTGAAGACCCCAGATTGATTTCAAGGAACCAGACTTGCTTCACGAAAGATGTATATAATGTAATGCGCGGAACGTAGACACAGATAAATACTCTACGTCGGGGAAATAATCTATCTTGGCCAACGACCGATTGCATGTCACTTGTCTCGGGCGGCACGGTGCAGGCATAAAATATGGTTTTCAAAAATCTTTGTAATACTTAGACACAGTTTATAGCAGACAAGCCTTTGAAGCTTTTCAATCCTTCCTACTCAAGATGCTTGTTTAGCAGGCGACGACGGGTTTTGCTGTCTTCTATTTCGGGTTATGAAGCCACCGGCGAAAACCAAAGAAACCTGAATAGATTTTCCCATCTAAATTTAGGCACTTCTTGCTGTTGAAGTATTTTTGGGTTAAAATGGTTGAACCATGAGATGTGCGGTATTCTTAAAGCATGTCTGTTGAAGATATATGGACAGTATCAAAATTAAGAAGCTCGTCAATCAAATGTTGGTTTTTGTCTGGAAAAACTAATTTGTTTCCGCGGAGGTGTGTGACTGGAAATGGTGTCGCATTCTTTTTGGTTATGAAGGACTGGGGATGTATATGGGGCTTCTTTTGGCTCCCCTTTGGAAACAGCCCTGGTCACTATTCATCTCCTTATTGTTTGAAAACTATGGAATGTCAATGTTTTTCTAGAAATTTTTCTGAAATGGAACCAATCTTGCGGCGGGTGAAACAATTCATTTCATACTCTTAAGGCAGACTTACGACATTACGACATAGTTTCAGTTATCGCAACAACAACATCGAAAACAACAACAACAATGACAACAACAGCAACAACCACAGTTTTTTGCAACTGTCTCGTTACCATGCGTAGGTTGCTGTTTCCAAGGCGACAGCAGCCTGAACCTCGTGGGCCCCCTACGTTTCTTCGATTGAGAAACTGAGATTACTTCTCCGTTCTTTGGTCACAACTTTGTCCCTTCATGACCACAACAAGTCTAAAAATACGCCGAAAGGTCAAATACAACTAATGAAAACAACGTTACCTTGCCGACAAGGCCTTGCAATTCGAAATGAAAACAAAATAGTTGATAATTTTAGGACATTTTTGATCACAGTAAACAGCATGTGTTTGAATTTGAACACAATGGTGAATTTGAATTACTTACAGTCACATGTTTCAAAGAATCTATATTTAAGATACAAATCTACGTAATAAATATATTATGCATTTCCTGCAAAACAACTTTTTTGATTTATTACAAAATCTAATTTTCCGTGCGGTGTTTTTGGAATTGTGCGTGCGGCAACCTTCATGCTGTCCCCAAAGAAGTAAGACGGTAATTAATGAATCATTTTGAATGGCAATGAATCAACACAACATGAACGGACTCTCGCGCGCCGACTTCTCGTCTCAGTCGTGAAATATCATGCAGGCAAACCTTGGCATGTATTCAGCTTTCCATTTCATTTATTCTGATGCAGTCAGGCAGCACGCCAACACAATGAAATAATATTCCCTGCCTCAAATTTTAGACACTTCTTGTTGCCGCCAGTAACAGTATCATCATGACATTAGCATAGTATCCGGGGAGTTCTATTTTAGAGAACCATAACACACAGCATAAATTTGGTTTCAGACAAGAGGGGGGTGACAGGGGGGTTCTTTGGTACCGGTACCAACTCATAAGGTACCAGGTTCCACCCAAATTGAAGGTATTGGTACCACCAATTTTGTGGGAAGGAGCTATCATGAACATGACGAATTCTGAAAGGAGGTCTACGTCAGTTCTTCGTGAGACCAATGAGCAAGACCAAACCACCCCTGAGCACGTCACCGTGACATCTGTGTCTTTGTCTGCACTGTAAAAGCTAAAAATTTGTTCTAGGAATTCCAAAATCATCCAAGGACGAAAGTTTTATTGGTACCGAGTCATATAAGCTTGGTACCGGTACCCCTATCTTTGGTACCAGGTTCCACCACATTTGCACAATATTGTACCAGGTACCACCCCTCTGGTACCATGGTACCACTACCCTGTCACCCCCCTCAGACAATGTATATGTAAAATTAGCCGTTAAAAATAAATAAATAAATCACAGAATTAGGAAAAGAAAAGAAGTCTAATTCTGTTGCAGCAATAAAGCTGTTGCAAAAATTGTTTACAGTGACACTCACAGAGGTTTTCCTCAACAATATTCAGGTATTAGGGGAGTGGAAGAGGGTCATGGAGGGTGAAATGGGGTCTGATGGTATGGGGTACAAGCCTCTGTTCCAGACCCCTTGCAAAATTCTAGGATTTGGATGATCTGGGTGGGAACTAGTCTGTGTTCCAGACCCTTTTGAAAGGGGTCTGGAACACAGGCTAGGTGGGAACGAGAATGCAAATCTTTTTGAGGTGTCCGGAAATGAAAAGTTCATCTATCGGAACACTTGCGATTTCGTGATCACTTTGTGAAGAATTCTGAAACATTTACAAATGATTAGCAGAATAGAAAGGAAATACGAATGGAGTAAAAATTGTCTATTAAGTGGGGATGGTCACGCACAGGACCATTTGACAAATTGTTGGGAGCAGAAAAATGAAGAGTGGTCGATATCCAAAGCTCTCTATTCTCGCTGTACTTATTTGGCGTTGACTAGTCCTTTACAACGTTTCTTGCAAGGACCGAGATGCAATTTTTCACTTGAGGGGGCCATGGGCTAACCGGCTGACGAGCTAAAGCGATCCAGAACCTTGGAGGGGTCTAAGGGGTACTCCCCTGGAAAAATTTGAGACCACGCTCTTCAAATTGACATCACGGAACACCATTTTTTGTTCCTCAATACGGATTGACTTTACAGGTAAATCTATGTTTACAATGTACACACCTTCCAAAAAAGTAAACAAGCCTAATTTACCAAAGGCCACTTTAGAGTTATGGTTAGAGACAAGTTTGATAGCTTGTAAATACCCCCAAAGAGCTTCCAAGACTAATGAAGGGTAGAAATTGAACGGGAAAAAACGGACATGAGAACATGGAGTACCCATCTATGGAGATTTACTGTAGCAACAGCTGAAATATTTTGAGGGGGCCATGGCCCCCCTGTATCTCGGTCCTTGGTTTCTTGAACTATTGGGGGTATTTATTCAGATAGGTGGTGGTGGTGTTTAGAATTGATGAATTTTACGAGACAATTTTTGCCTCTTTCTTGGGCCTACTCGCATTCCCTAAATTCGCAAAAGACGGCAGCTCGAAACGCCGACTTTCACAGGAGAAAAAAGGCCGATGTATTTATTGTTAAAAATAGGTCATTCTGCCTTTTAATCATATCTAGACAAGTTGCCTGTTGGCTGCAAATGTTGCAAGTCTCAAAAACAATTAATCAAAGGGCATTTATGATGGTTAAATGCCCAGACTGACCGCAGGAGTTTGACTTGTGGCCAGAGGCCAAGCGTGAAACCGACCGAACTTTATTGATCCTTCATATTATCTTGTTCACATGTATTCATCAGAGGAGAAATCGAACGATTGAGCAGAGGCAGCAGGTAGCAGGGAATGGGGGGGGGGGCGGGAGGGGAACCTGGATCTGTACAGGAATTGAGAAGAAACTTCAGAAAATGGTGGTGAGAGATAAAAGGAAACTGCAGAAAAGGGTGGTGAGAGATAACAGGAACAGAGTAATCGATTCAAGTAGCTCAAAACAGGAAATGAATCTTGAGTGAGAATAAGCTCTGAAAGATGACATTCCACATAACTTCCTGATATGAAAGGGTAGCCTGAGCTTGCTGTTTAAAACAGTTATAGAAATTCGTATTTCAAACCCCATACAGGGAAAGAACTTTAAAATAGGATGCCAACATATTAGTAAGAACTTCTGTTCATTTCGTGATTAACCTTCAAGCGAAAATATTGATACTACAATATTTAATCAAAAACGGAAACAAGAAACTTGAGTACACGACATGTAATGAATTATGCAACAATATTTTCCTGAAATCCTGAACGTGACAAAAACTTCGAGAAATTTGTAGTAAACAGTAGTAAAATGTACTGACTGAGTTTAAAAAGTTGTCAATCCGTGACGATGTATAATCATACATTCCTATTTAATCTCCCTGTCTAAATATTTTCAGGAACTCCTCGCTTCTCTTCAATCGATGAAAACAAAACAAAAACTCGATCTTCCCATCACTGTTAATTTTACAAATGTTATGTAAAAAAAGTTTATTAGAATTTAGAAAAATAATAAATATTGATTCAGCAGACATACCTCTACACGCTTCTTGAATTTTGTCATAATCAGAGCAGCAGTCTTTGGTGAGTTTGCAATATTCATCGCAATAACAAATTTTTCTTGTCGAGGTTGAATTTTTTGGTAGATTTCTTATTTTCACAGAACAATGACTGTTCCTTCCAGCACAACACATCATAGATCCTCCATACGGCCGTTGGTCGCATTGACAATCAACTAAGGCAGTTCTTAGATACACGGCAACCATGAAAAACATCAGATTTTGTAACTCCATTATTTTGCAGTTCTTTGTTGGAAAAATTCGCCAGGAAACTTAACCTCTTGTCGTGATTCGAGGGCTGTTATGATACTCGAATTGAATTCCTCTGTTTAAAAATATTTATTGAGACGACACTGGATTCCTGTGGTATTTCTGAAACAAAAACTTGAAGCGATCGCATATAAAAATTCACTACAAAGTCTTTGAGAGAAGTAATGTTCGCTGAACCAGGAGTACCATTCGTCGACTGTCTGTCTCTAAGAGATCACGACTCTGCTGGAAGAAAATGCCCCCGGCTTCATTTATACATAAGCCAAAGGATGAATTGTCATGTTCTTGAACAATGAAGCCATTTAACTGTGTTAATTAGTTTTAGTACGAAGCGCGTGCAGGCATCAGCAATTTATTTCACACTTCATTTTGCGTGCAACACGAAGTTTTCAATAAAGCCCGTATTCTTTATAGTATCGAATTGCTTTTGTCCCTTGCCAGGGAATCGCCAAATACAAGTCACGTGAATCAAAAAAACGGGGGTAAGCTCAAATTGATAGCAGAAAAAGGGAACTGTGTTTTTGACTCATGGGAGACAAGTTTCGAGACCACAGGAAAAAGCCAGAAACTCGAATGCTTTAGACTTATTATTCAAAAGAAATTGCTCTAAACTTACCTTAGCACGGTTACTTCTGGCCTAATTCTTGCAACGAAACATTCTGGCAGAGTTTCCTAATTATCATGATACCGAACTTCACTTTTTATCAAAATTCAAGGATGACCGAAAATATAGTTGTTGAGCAACTTTCAGTCTCAGCCATGGATATTACAAAAAATTATTAAATCATCATAAAAAACTTCTACTTTATAGCACAATTTGGGTCAGAAAAAAACTTTTCTTGCTTAAAAACGCTTTGCAACTCATAACCATCATAACCAAACATTGAAAAAAACTTCTTAACCTCGAATTGATCTCTGATCGCTTCTGGTAGAGTTTCTTAATTTGCTGGAAGATGCTACAATTCCAGTTTCTTAGTACTAAATGAATCGTACTGTAGGCAAGGCATTAACGGTTCTAAAGAGCTCGAAATCATGTCCACTTGATTATGATAAAGGACGAAGGAAACAGGCAAATATGAGGGGTGATAAAGCCTTTCATGTATCGTGGAAAACATTTTTGAGTTTCTACTAATTTGATCGAACGTATTCTTAGCTGTTTGATCCATCAGGAACCTAGTAACACTAAAGGAACGAATAACACTGAAGCCTCCAAAACGCCAAAGTTTCTGAAAGAAAGGAAACAAGATAAATAAAGAGTGGCTGGAGTGAGAAAACAATGATACCATCCAGATGTTGACATGCTGTGTAATCAAGGTGTAAATTAGTATGGTATCATAAGAAAAATAAAGGTGTATCCTAACCCTGCCAATTTTGTGACACATCACACACAAATAGCACTGAGTTGGTGTCTGTCTTGTTTATATTAACAGCAGACACTTGGCAAGGTGTTTTGACAACAACGATTTAAAGTCTAAGGAAGTCAAATGCATAGGTAAACAGACCTCCTTTTTGTCAAACGTCCTGTCCAAAATAAAATAGCAAATTCATATACTGGAAAAATAAAATTGAAACCAGAAAATAACAGAGAAGCACATAGCACAATTAGACTGGCTTTTGAAGATTCTGTGAGCATATCGATAAAACGAGTTACTCGAAGAAAGACATTACAGTCTTGGGTTCGATGTGCTTTCAACAAAAATATATTATTTTACTGTTCTGCTGTTAGCTATCACGCCTTAGCCATACAGTGTATCTTAAAGGACATGTGTCGTGAACCTGATTGGCTAATGCAATACAATCATCTCTTTTGTTTAGAACAAAGCATTGGATCTGGCTGAATTTTTACGGCAGTAAGAATTCATGAAGCAGAAATAAGAAGTCACAAAACAATGAACTTCCACTCCAAACTTCTTTGTTGTATCAACCAATTGCTGACGCGACATATGCCCTTTAACTTCTCAAAAATCTACTCATTTCTTTTGAACAATTTCACTTCTGGAGTCTCTCTCAATACTTATTTTTCATGTGTCTCCAGAATTTTCATTGGATTGTGGAGAATTCTTGAAAATGCGAAGAATTCACTAGACTTTTTTCGAGAATTCTTTCGATTTCAAATAAAGGCCGTACTGTCACAGATTGGGCCTAAACTTAGTGAACAAAGCTGGAAGGAATAGGGCTTTTTAACTCAAGGGTGGATCCAGACTGAAGTTGAAGGGGGCAACTTGGAGAGGGGGCGCCAAAAACACAGTGAAAAGTTAGCGCGCCGAAGGCGCGCGAAAATTTTTGGGGCTTTATTCGAGAAAAGTCTCTGATTTTCTACTGAATAACGCCTTAGTTTATATGTTTCGCCCCATTCAGAACGAATCACTGAAAAAAGAGTGCATTCGGGTCAGGAGAAGGGGCGCTTTCCTTGCCAAAAAGGGGGCGCCAAAGCTGAATTTTCATCGTGAAGGGGGGCAGTTGCCCCCATCTGCCCCCCTAAATCCGCCACTGTTTTAACTTTACTATGCAGGGACAAGATTTCAGACAACGACTCTTTTATTACTAGTATGCCTATGAAAAGTTGATGACAACAGTTGCATGGTCCCATCCGGTTCCCCCCAATCTGGACCGAAAAACTGAAAACTCAAAAGCAGACAACAAGTGACCGCCCTAAAAATCGGACGGAAGTCGGCGAAGCTCTGATTACCAAGACGTCCGGATGAACACCATCTAATTAGGTTCGTCAATGCCCATTTGAAAAAAATACGTTTTCGCTTTGCGTGAGAAATCCCGGGGGGGGGGGTACTCCCATTGTGGGCTAACAGGGGGGTCCAGTCAGTTTGAGGGTCTTACCAATTGGCTACCAAATGGCCCTTTTTGTCAACCACATACTACCAATTAGGGGTATTCTAAGATTCGAAGCCATTTATTATGTTTCAACCCGGTACGCTCCTCCGCACACCAATTTAGTCATAACAGTGTCAATAATAAATGAATTTTGCAAAATTTCTTGCTTTGTTCCATCAGTTTTGCATTAAACATCTTGAAAAACCGTAGAAAATTTTCATCTCTAAATGCTACCAAATGACCCAGTTTTCAGGTTCATGAACTACCATGTGAGGGTTTTTGTAAAAAGATACTACCATTTGAGGGTATTTTTCAAAATTTTTGCTTTGGCCCTCTTTAGCCCTGACTGGACCCCCCTGTCAGGCCACAATGGGAGTACCCCCCCCCCCCGGGTGAGAAATACTGTTTGCTAGGAAGCAACACCTAGACGAGGCGACTAATTCACTTCTACAAATGTGTCAAGCTTAAAAGAGCAAATCGTTAGATCGGACCACAATGGGAATAAAAAAATATAACTGTGTATCTACTTGAAATTAATGTTTACAAATTTTTCCCTGGTCAGTGTCAATGGTCTCTGTATGGATTTCTTCGATCTAGCAGTTATTCAATGGAAGATTTACGCCATGCCATAAATTAGTGCTGGGAATCTTTTCGTAATTTTCTGGCATAAACATTTTGAACCTTTAAAAAGAGGTTGCACAATGGTTGTCCTCTAACGCTAACCTTTAAGCATGCTCTGAAAGGTTTATTTCGACCAGCATTAGACTAATTCCACAAGTCTCTTGTTTCGCTCCCCCTGCAGACTGTTTGCTACAACCGACTGAAACTAACTCAACTGTACTCATCTGAACTGAACTCAACTCAACAGAAGCGATAGCAACAACAACAACAACAACAACAACAACAACGACAACAACAACAACAACAAAACAGCAAGCGAAAGTTGGAAGGATTTGATTTATATAATGAATCTACCAGCATACCTTGCTCTTAGTTGTTTGCCTATATTGTCACAATTTTCATGGGCATGAGACCTGCGACAATAAAGGCCAACCAAGAGATGGTACGTGCAGTTCCATGCAGTCATGCAGTGCAAGGCATCTTTGCTAGGGCCTCGTTTAGGAGAATCTTGCCTCGTTCAGAAAGGCTTGTCATAACTTCCTGCTTAATAACGTTGCAGTTACATGAAAGCTCCATTGTGGAAGGTGCAAGTTAATAAATAGCGCCTATGAGAACATCCGAAATAATACATTTGACGTGCTTATATCAGAATTTCAGGGGATTTGGATATGAATAATCCTTTAGTGAAAGACCATTAATTATTGAAGTCTCCACTGAAGGAAGTAGGGCTGTGTCTACGCTGTCTTCAATGTACAATTGTACTGTGATTTTGTGAGGAATGGTCGGAAGACAGCATGGTGTGTTTAAGAAGTAAAATGTTGTCACAATAAAAGCTAATTAATGAACGGCAAACCAAACGTATTGAAATTTATGATAATATTAAATATTTAGACATAACTTTCATGTAAGCAACATTATTAATAAAGTGTATAATTTTTAATTAATTCTTTAGCTAGACGCCGATTTAGCCCAGTTTTCGCCCACCACAATATTATTGAAATTTTCTCTCACGACTATTAATTTGGTTGTCCTGCCTCTCCCTGTATTTACTAAGATTAATACTGCATTACAATAAAATTTTCAACCCTTAATCAAAATTGACCATCTCATTCTGTTTCAATAACCACTCTGAAGAGAATCTATCGAGACAGTTCTTCAGGGGAATGTTCATGCATTGCTTGCCTCAAAATCTTTGGACTCATTTTTGATAAGAAGACTCTCAAAGAAACTGTAGGCTTGTTATTTCAAAATTAAGAGCCCTTGCTACCTGGATTAAAAAAGGAAAAAACTTCTGAAAACTTGCAAATTTTAATTTTCCCAGACCATTCCAAAATATCTTGGTACTTTAAAGTATTGAAGAATGTTTTGGCATTTAATTTAGTGCAATTTCTGTCAATACTAGTTTTGAGACTTTGTTGGTACTTTAGAAGTCCTTTTAATAGACTATCTTATCGGTATTTTTTAGGCCTTTTTAACAAAGATGATACAATTCTAGAAACTTTTGGTAGCAAAGAATGACCTACAATTCAAGAAACTTCCCAACAACCTAACACCTAAGTTTCTTAAAGGGGCAGGGTCACGTAACCGTAAACAACCTATCATCTCTATAATCTACATTGTTGCCCACACGTGGCCATTGTGTTCTGTACAGATTTTGGTGGATGGGGTGAATGCACGATAAAGTTACTCCTAAAAATCCACCAATATCTCTGCAATCGTACAACATGTGAGTGTTTCGTTTGTTTCTTGACGAAGTTCAAGAGTCCATCTTCAAAATAGAACCTTTATTTTGAGAAAAATAGTGGAAAATCTGTGTGATATGGCCTATCAAAAATACAGCAAAATCGTCCTTTCGAAAGAAGTTTGTTTACATTACGTGACCCTGCCCCTTTAAAGATGGGTTTCGTGTTGTTGTTAGCAATTTGCAGCAGCTTCTGTCAAACAGTTACGCGTCATTTGGAGATTATCATAGCTATGCGAAACTTTTTGTCGACAAAACTGACGAAAACACATTGCCATTTTGGGCATGGGAAAACATTTTGGACATGGGAAAACTGCTGTCAAAGCTAACGCTAGGCCTCTAAAAGCGTATTAAGGCAATGTCAAAATTTCTTTAATACCAAGGAAATCAAGCCATAAAGAAATACGCAAAGATTAGCCGAAATAAAACTTGAGATTATATATTTGTCAAACAAAATATCGCCAGAATTTGCAAACGGCCAAAATTTGAAAACGGAACTTTGGCCAGCAGCCTACACAGCTCAAAAACGGCGTCATGTAAACAAAGTGAACACCCGAACACGATAAAGAGGAACATTTTCGACACTTTCATAACGAGGAAGATCTATTCTTTATCAAACATCCAGTCAAAGAATTTAGGACGGTCAGATTTTGTGCTCTTTCAAATCGTGCAAGTACAATGTGAACACCAGTTAAAAATTTGATTGAACAGCCGTCAAGACTTTTAACGTGGTCACATTTTTTGTCTTTTTTTAATCGTGCTGGTGTCATGTAAATTGTAGTCTTGCTGCAGTCTTACAAGGCTGTCAACAGACTACATCTTGGTAAAGAGTTTCTCGCTTCCATCTTTGGGGAAATCGTCCATTGAACACAACAACTAGACTCAATACATGTCGCAGTTTTGCTTTTTGGCGGAACTGATAGCGCCAAGACTAGGACTCTTCTTCCTCACTGGAGCGAGACAACAACGACATGAATTCAATGAGATGAAGGAGAGTTGTGAGTTGAAGGTTATTACAGTAGATTAATTCCAAATGTCTCTTGTTTAACTTCCCTTGCTTTCTTGTCGCTACAACTCAACTGAAGCGATAACAATAGCAAAAGCAGCAACAACAAGCGAAAGTTTGAGGGACCTATGTAATAAGTCTAGGTCCTTATGAAGTGAGCTTACAAAACCCCCCAAGACATTTAGAAACCACAACTTCGCAGATTCCCCAATTTCTTGGTTACGTGAGTATATCAATTTCATTTGGTTGAAAGAATTCTGTAACCATCTAGTGACGCATTAAACCAGAAAATAGGAAATCTAAGTCCTTCTCGTGGTTTTTATGCACATGTTCGTTATCGTCATTCGTGAGAAAAAGATCAACAAAGTTTATCAAGTTCATCCAAATAGGCTAGATTTATAAGATTCCTCATTGGTGTTTTGGCGTATATTCCTGTGGCAAATTTTGTAGTCATGAAATGACATATGGCACACCCGAAGCACAGAACGGCGACTATCATATCGCGTATTAGACTTATGACGATGAATCTCTTGTATTCCTGCGGTAAATCTTCAATCTCTTACAAAAGTGTTGGACCCCTATGAAAATCCACGTTTTTCAGAAATATTGTCCCCCTTCCCCCCATTTCAATGTTGATTGCTTTGGTGAATTGTTCTCTTCCTGGATCTGCGTGAAAAAACCCTCTTTGCAATTCATTCAACATTGAAACGGGGGGAGGGGGGACAAAACTTCGATTTTTTCAACAGGGGTCCAACACTTTTGTAAGAGATTGTCTAAAAGTGGACATTTTCAAAAATTATTTTAAAAGCATTGTGTAACTAGTAGCCAGTTGAGAATTGGCCTGAATATTTTGAAGGCTAACTTGTTTCCATTGGGATAGAATTCATTTTCTATCTTCTCTTATTTCTTCTACAATAATTCTTTAAAAAATGCCAAAAATCCCGCATTTCAGGTGATTTCCCACTGTAAATTCCAATCACCATAAAATTGGATGAAATGTAAAAAACACTTTATTTCTATATTTCATCTGGATGTACTAACGAGAAGTAAGATTTCAGGACGGCAACGAACTTTACATCCAATGTTTAAGGCCGGTTTTGAGAGTATTTTATCTTTGATTTTATTGACTTTTAATTCTTTTGTGACATGCAAAAATGGCAAAATTGCTCCAAAGGGTATTCGTCTAGAGTAATTGGTGCAACCGTCATAATTACTTCATACTTATTACCCATGGCACAAATTTTCATTGATAGGAAGGAAGGGTCCTCTCGATTGTGCATTACTGCATGAGACATAACCAAAAAATTGCCATTTCAAGAGGATTTTTGCTTGAAAAAACCAGCTGAAGATGTATTCAGCCTAATTACATGAGCAAAGAAAATTTTTCCAATTCTTTCCTTTGGTCTAGGCTTAAGGCTATTTGTACCAGCTCTTCAAAAATATCCTGGCTTTTAACATAACTTTGATAGATTTGATAAAATGTATCCTTGAACTTGTAGGACTTGCTTAAAAACTGCATGTTTACCACAAGAATTGGCTCTTTACAAAGAAGACACGCCCTTTAAAGATAAGACACGCCCTCTTGAACTTCCAATATTTGCTGCCATTGAGGTCATTCTGATGACTAATGTGTCGTTTGAATTGCTTATTAATTGTCAAAGTACACAGGAGACATTTAAAGTCAAAAATTGCCTGTACAGAAACAACAACAAGACTGAGTACTGTAGTGAGTACTGTTGACAGTGCTCACCACAGTACTCACTTTGAAAAAGGCTAATAAAATTTGCAGATTCCTTGGAATTTGCTCATAAATGAACTTTAATCGTGTCAAATACCCATATAAACGATTTATATTCATTGATACTGTAAATGAAAACAGTTGCAAAGCAGTATTTTGAAAATTGTCAACAGTACTCACTTTCTTCCTCTTAAAAAGAACAAATCAATAGTTCTTATTAAGAGAAAAGTGAGTACTGTTCATATTTTCACTTTAACAGGATATAAAAATGAAAGTAATACATGAATTGAAAGCTTGTAGTGCACTGAAGACATTAATGGGCATGTTAGCCCTTTTCACTGCCAAAATAGAGAAGTACGGAGTGAAACGCTAGTGAGTACCGTGGTGAGTACTGTTGACAGTACTCGCCAGTATGGCCCACTTCCCGAAAGGTCAATGCGTGAAGACAGAAAATATTGCCATGTTACTTTATATGCATTAATCTTGACGAAAAACATCTTATCTTCATGGCACAAACTAATGTTGACAGATAGAGTTGCTATTGGTGCAATGGCAGCGGGCCTACTTTCTTCAACTATAGGGTTTTCCTTCAGACAATCATTTTTGCTTGAAAAAACCAGCTGAAGATGTATTCAGCCTAATTACATGAGCAAAGAAAATTTTTCCAATTCTTTCCTTTGGTCTAGGCTTAAGGCTATTTGTACCAGCTCTTCAAAAATATCCTGGCTTTTAACATAACTTTGATAGATTTGATAAAATGTATCCTTGAACTTGTAGGACTTGCTTAAAAACTGCATTTTTACCACAAGAATTGGCTCTTTACAAAGAAGACACGCCCTTTAAAGATAAGACACGCCCTCTTGAACTTCCAATATTTGCTGCCATTGAGGTCATTCTGATGACTAATGTGTCGTTTGAATTGCTTATTAATTGTCAAAGTACACAGGAGACATTTAAAGTCAAAAATTGCCTGTACAGAAACAACAACAAGACTGAGTACTGTAGTGAGTACTGTTGACAGTGCTCACCACAGTACTCACTTTGAAAAAGGCTAATAAAATTTGCAGATTCCTTGGAATTTGCTCATAAATGAACTTTAATCGTGTCAAATACCCATATAAACGATTTATATTCATTGATACTGTAAATGAAAACAGTTGCAAAGCAGTATTTTGAAAATTGTCAACAGTACTCACTTTCTTCCTCTTAAAAAGAACAAATCAATAGTTCTTATTAAGAGAAAAGTGAGTACTGTTCATATTTTCACTTTAACAGGATATAAAAATGAAAGTAATACATGAATTGAAAGCTTGTAGTGCACTGAAGACATTAATGGGCATGTTAGCCCTTTTCACTGCCAAAATAGAGAAGTACGGAGTGAAACGCTAGTGAGTACCGTGGTGAGTACTGTTGACAGTACTCGCCAGTATGGCCCACTTCCCGAAAGGTCAATGCGTGAAGACAGAAAATATTGCCATGTTACTTTATATGCATTAATCTTGACGAAAAACATCTTATCTTCATGGCACAAACTAATGTTGACAGATAGAGTTGCTATTGGTGCAATGGCAGCGGGCCTACTTTCTTCAACTATAGCGTTTTCCTTCAGACAATCTCTTACAAAAGTGTTGGACCCCTATGAAAATCCACGTTTTTCAGAAATATTGTCCCCCTTCCCCCCCATTTCAATGTTGATTGCTTTGGTGAATTGTTCTCTTCCTGGATCTGCGTGAAAAAACCCTCTTTGCAATTCATTCAACATTGAAACGGGGGGAGGGGGGACAAAACTTCGATTTTTTCAACAGGGGTCCAACACTTTTGTAAGAGATTGTTGCTCAACGGGATACTCAAAATGAAACATGAAACAGTGAAAAAGAAACAATGAACATGAAACAGTGAAAAAGAAATAAAAAGAAACAGTGAAAAAGAAAATGAAACAGTGAAAAAGCTGACCCTATTTTTTGCCTTCATCAATTAAATTATAATGGAACCACGGCTTCGAATCTCGAATCCCGTGGGAATGTTATCAGTTTTTCGATCAAAATCGAAAATTCTATCACATTTGCCGTAACCATAGTACTTCATAAATCTCGCAATCTGATTGGTAGTTTGGCCTAATTGGGTCAGGTATATCAGAGCAATATTTCGACTTGTGCCTTTTCGTCCCTTGTTTCCCTGTGTTCTTTAATTTGATGATATCACTTGATCAACAGAGACTCATAATATTACGCTTCAAAAGTCGGCCCAATTTTGGCCTGCCTAGAGTAATTCCGTATTCACCAATCAAATTGGTAGAATTTAGCTTTCTACCAATCAAGAGGCGCTATTCAGACAGTTGATGTTGTTGCGTACAAAAAAACCGTTGATGAGGTCTAGAGTTCCCATAGCTTCGATGGACTTAGTTGTTTCTACAGAGGAAGAAAACTGCCTGAAAGATATGCATTTTGAGATTTGTAGGTCAAGACAACATCATTCTTTGTACTGCAAGCTTTCTTTTCAAGTTTCAAGCTCTTTAGACCAGATTCTGAAGCGATTTCGTTGAGCGTACGAGAACTCCCGCTTGTTGCAGCCATTTTGAAAAAAGTGGGCCCACCTTTAAAGCGTAATATTATGAGTCACTGTTGACCAAGTGATATCTCCAAATAAAAGAACGCCGGGAAACAAGGGACGAAAAGGCAGAAGCCTAAATATTACTCTGAAATACCTGACCTTATTTAGGCCCAAACTACAAATCAGATTGCGAGATAAGTCCCTTAAAACAAGTAATTCTCTGTGTGCAGCTAAAAAGAGCACAAGGTCACATTGATTTCCCAATCTATATTGTGTTCAAGCCATTCTCTAAATCACAGTGCCTCCTTCTGTGTATTTACCCTGATCTAGTAGCTGAGCCCCTTATTACAAGCAGATCCCTGCAAGAAGCTAACTAGAGCAAAAGGTTATTTCTGAGACAGCACTGATTCGCAAAAACATAGAATTCCCCCCCCCCCCTTTCAAGCCATTCTCTAAATCACAGTGCCTCCCTCTACTGTGCATTTACTTTTATCCAGAAGCTAAGCCCCTTTGTTCAAGCAGATCTCTGGAAGCAGCTAAGAGTCAAAGATTATTTCAGCTCCACATCCTCCGAAAATAAATAAAGGATCAAATATTAATAGAATCAAGGATGTTGGATTTAGGTTTAATTCAAATGTCATTTGATAGATTTGCTGCTTCCGAGGTGGCAAGAAACCTCAAAAAAGAGAGCCAAACCATAGAAGCTTGTTTGATTCGAAATGAATGGAGAAAAAACAAATGATAGTCAAGAGACGTTCACAAGCATTGAATTGAGAGCATCAATTCCTTTGTCAATACAATCTCTTCTACCAGAAGCTGTTCCACGAGAAGGTTCGATGAAGTGGCGTTTGAGGTTCTATCACCATTGTGTACATTCGAATTCGAACTGTATCAAGCCATCGTTCAATTCGGATTCTTTTTTGGAATTTAGCTATTGGGCCTAAATCACATATACTGCTTTTCTCTCACGACCACCGGCTCTAAGGCCCCGTTTACACGAGATCGGATCCAAATGGATCCGTACCCAAAGTGTAACGGACAGGTCTTGCGTTTACACGGGACTCAACGGATCCGAACCCATTTGGATCTGCTATCCGTACCCAAACGGGATCACTTTCGAAGGTGATCCCGTCTGGATCCGATCCCAAAAAGGTCTCGTGTAAACGGGTGGGATCGGATCCAAACTGGTACGGATAGAAAATGACACGATTAAACTGAAATCCTTTGTTGACATTTCAAAGAGGGGAATCAGAGATGAGAAAGAGTCTATTAAAGTGCAAAATCTCAAAGGATCTGATTGAAATAAGAGAAAAGGTTTAATAGAGCGCTGCTAAGAGTTCATAAAATCCAAATGGATCCGATCTCGTGTAAACGCCAACAATTCTGGATCCGATCCCGTGTAAACGGGGCCTAAAATGCATCAAAAATGAATTTTCTAGAGCTGCTGTACCATAAAAGCAGGTATCAGGACTTCGGCAAAAATCATTCTTGCCATAATCGCAAAAACCGCATTCCTCTAAGCCACATTCTGACCAGCAGACGACGGGGCGTTTGACGGTTTGTGGGGGAAATAAGCCCCTCAATGGGTGACAACAACAACAGCAATTCAACTCAAGGAGATGAGCGTAAATCACGGCAGAACCCGATAAAGGAACAAGGTCTAGAGCAAGTTTATGAAGTAAATGAATCTAGGAAAAGGACGACACGAGAAAAATTCATATCTCATTAGCCTGCAACAACCTCAAAATCACAACAATAACAAATTTCACAAAAAGCTATGATCTTATGAATGAAAACAAACAAAGAACTACTAATGAAAGAGGATGGTTCACATTGTGGGCTTGAAAATTGGAAACCATATTTTGAAACACATTTCCTCTTTTATGGCTAATACAAATAAACTCAAAAATAAATCATAAGAAGCTTAATACACATCTAGACATCTATTTCACGAAAGGATTGTTTATAAATGGGTTTATGAAATCATACAATATGAGCTAAAATCCCTCCGCCTTAAAATAAATCAGTTTTCAATTGAATGAGCAAATGAGATTGCTATATTTTCGTCCATATGATACTTTTCCTTCTTTTCAAAATAACTTTAACCATTATCTTCAACCACATAATTCAATATCAAAAATTTTCGGAAATGTGCAAAGAAGATATGGCCTATTTTCTCAAGACCAAAACAAAGGCATCTGGATGTTTTCCAAACCTTTACCGTTAAATTTGAAAGAATTTTGCAGCTGGTAAATTAAATTGGTAACAAAGATACAAATGACGCAGAAAAATTGTTTTTATGTTATCATGGGACTTGTCGAGAATGCAGTAAACAAGTTTGTAATGATTCATGCAGGACAGGAAACGCAAGGGACACCAGAGAGATAGTGGGACATCCGAAATCGCAATCTTGCAAATTGAATGACCAGCCAA
The DNA here is from genome assembly GCA_964020215.1 of Aurelia sp. 3 sensu Dawson et al. (2005). Lineage (NCBI taxonomy): Eukaryota > Metazoa > Cnidaria > Scyphozoa > Semaeostomeae > Ulmaridae > Aurelia > Aurelia sp. 3 sensu Dawson et al. (2005). The sequence continues at coordinate 18,976,741 of OZ026584.1, forward strand.
TAAACTGCGGGGGAAAGGGACATAAGGGGAAATAACAAAAAAGCAAAAGCAGAATTATAAAGCCCTCTCGCGTCCTCCGAAACTATTCTCCTCTTGCAGTCACTGATGCATTTAGACGCTGGCCAAATGTGCAAACAGTGTTTTGCCAAAGATTTGATCTAGGCCATGTCGCAAACATTAAAATTTGTTTGACAAAAAAGAGAGAATTTATTGCTTTCTTATGTTTATTTTGACTTCATTGAGCATACTCAGAGAGGTGTCAAATCCCTTCTTCAGAAAGGCGAATAGTTATATCGCAAATCTGAATTTTGGTTTTGGAAAACTTTCCCTGGCTGTTTGACAATGTCTTTGAAAATATTTTCTGTCAGCTAAAAGCGAAAGAACCATTACCTTGCCTAGTTCATCTCAAATGTAACGTAATCAATGTTTGTTCTTTAGACAGGGCTGAAAGGCATCAGTGACTTGAATAAAAAGAAAGAACGAATAAAGTCTGTGGGGGGATGAAAATCAAGGAATAAATGAACTAATAAACGAACGAACGTAAGAATAAATGAACGAATGAATGAATAAAGGAATGAATGAATGGATGCGTAAATGAATGAATGAATGAATGAATGAATGAATGAATGAATGAATGAATTTGAGACTCGAAACAACATGAATAAATAAAGAATAAGAAAATTACTAAATGGATAAAAGAGTAAGCAAACAAAAGAACAAACCAACAGAGTAATTAACGAAGAAACGAAAAATCAGTAAAGAGCAAAAGAATGAATAAACAGACATATGAATGAATGAATCAATCAATGAATGAATGAATGAATGAATAAATGAATAAATGGACAAGTGTCCGACATGTCAGCAGAAAAACGGAAAAAGTGGTTTGATGAAGGAGATAGGGTTTTAATTTGAGGGTTAGTAAGCGTGGTTTTAGGATTCACAGTTTACTGTTAACAATCAGTGTGTGAATGATAAAAGAGGCTGAACAGAGAGGTTTGCCTTTGATTAAATGAATAAAGGACAAACGTATAAATGAATGGACGAATGAACAGACAAATGGAGTAAGGAAAACGTGGTTTGATAAACGAGTCAAGGGTGGCGCTAGAAATCGGTTAATAAGGGGGGGCAAGAACTTCCGGTAATTGTTTGTTTCATTTGCCCAGAGACATACCTGAAGCGGTGGTAGAAACTACATCCTAAATCTTTGCACCGAAAAATACGAATCAAGGGATCAAATTTTTAGTACAACAAGCGGGAAATTTTTATGCGAAATTAAGAAAGTTTAACGACAATGGGATGATGCAAGTTTCTTATCAAAGAAAAATGTGGGGAAAATTTGCAGGTTATCAACAATCGCGTGAATCGCCTGGAGATATGTAAGATCAAATGAATAATGAATAAATGGGATGAATGAACAAATGAACACAATTAATGAATAAACTGTTGAAGGTGAAAGATCGCTGAATGAAAGGATGACTTGAAATGATGACAGAGATATGAGGTTAAATCAACTGTCTTTAGCCAATGTGTGAATGAGCTGAGAAAATGAAAAGCAGCCTGTAAGGCTGAAGAAACGAAGATTTTAAGATGAAATGACTGCATGTGCTAATGAATGAATGAATGAATGAATGAATGAATGAATGAATGAATGAATGAATGTATAAATGAATGTTTTTTTTATATCAATATAAAATATTACAACATATGCTACATTCTACTATACTTTAACTACTATGCAACACTACAAGGACGATGCCAAGAGGAGCAAAAGACTATGTCTAACCCATGGCCAACACATGAAAATACACAACTAAATCAACAACTAAATAAACACCTACAAAATGGTACACATACGATACGATACTGATGGATACTGGAATCTGTTTCGCATTGGCATGCAAGGTCATCGACGGAGGCGCCGGATGCCGAACAATACTGTTCAAGACATTGCGCCTTTAAGTTGTCGGATTTTAATGTTTGATTATAAAAACCCCATACCTCTTGATGTGGTAGTTTCTCAAACGACCTAAGTTGTAACCAAACCACTGACTATGACCAAACCAGAAAATAACGCCAAGTTTATGAAACCAGAGGGATGTGTTGCAATGAATAGGTGACTGCAAGACCAGAAAGAGAGAAAGGATAGCAAATGTACTGGGTGAGTCAAAAGAAGGTTACACGTTTGATGGCTCGAGGAAAAAGTATGCGGCCTGAAGTCAAAACTGAATTGTTAATCTATAAGTCAAAGGAAAACTTAGGTGTGAACATTCTGTTTGGCAATATATCACTCATCATTTGTTTTGTTTGTTTTGTTTTCAATTTGTTTTGAGTGGGCTTGTCAGGATTTCTAGCTACTGAAAGCTAATTTAGGCCCACTGTGCATGCCGCATCCAGGCATGGGACCCCTAGTTTAACGTCCCTTCCGAAGGACGACGGGGTGAGTTGTGAGGTCAGACTTCCGAGGTCACCCATCCAGAGTTTTGACCTCACTCGACCAAGCTTAACTTCAGTCACCTGACGAAGACTGCATAAGCCACTCGGCCACTCACCCCGCATTTAAACCCAGAATTGAGAAAAAGCTGGTAAGAGGTTTATATGGAAACGAGAATTCCAATTCCACTCTTGGTTCATGGTTTACTAGCCATTGGCAATTAAGTTCTATTTCTGAAACTGACAATTGCTTTTGCAAGGTTTAAATTTTTTTTTGTATCCATATAAAATTCTTACAATACATGTTTACCTACTCTACATATCAATACTATACAACTGCACAATACTACAGGGACAATAACATGAGGAGCAAAATTGCATGGCTACCCCATGTTCTTACATATAATAAGAAACAAACGCTACTAGGACAATACACAAAAAAGAAACGAAAAATACGTGTAAACTAATAATCATTATGCGCTAACTACAACCTAAATCAATCACAATGAACGATTGCGGCATAAAGACTGTGGGAGAGGTTTAAAGCTTGCGCTTGGAAGCAGCAGCAGGAGGATTATCTACATATTTCTTATCTAGCCAAACGCACAATCTGAGTTTTCATTACAGCCAGTTTACCGCTGAACATTCCCATCAACCATTAAAAATCTCGTCTATTTACCCTTGTATCTTTTTTAAGAAACGTTGAATTACTTAGCAACTGACATTGAAATCTGATTCGAAATGTTCGAAATTCAAAATAGCATTTTTCGAAGATATTTACAAAACCTTTGAAGCACTAAAACATTTCGTCCTGGCATTCACGGTATCAGTGAAATTGAATTTTATGCATGTGCAACATTGTACCAAAGAAACCTACACAACGTGCAATGATTAAAACGAACCTCTAACATAAATGGCGCACCAGGGATTCTTGCGTGGCAACTTAAAGCCAATCAAACAATCTTAGTTTTCAATGGCCTAAGGTTCTTTGAAACAAAATGGCTATTTCCTGGGTGGAACTCGCGGTTAGTAGGTGGGAAAGATAATGGTCGAGTAGGTCGCAGTTGGTTCTCTATGGAAATCAAGAGGACCACGGTGAGATCTTGTGATTCAGAAATGATTCAGATTTTTCCTGATCAAAATAGATTGAAATGGAATAGCAAGGGGGTGAAAGAAATCGGCATACAAGTTTGAATAAACTGCAAGAGATCAAGTGAGATTTCCAGACAATGCGCAAAGAAACTAATTTGATTCTCCTGTGGGATTTATAAAAAAAGTTCCACGATACCAGGGGAATCACCATTTTAGAATTGAGATAGAGAGTTGGTACCGAAGAAGCTTTCATTGGTATGCAATTTGCACAAGAAGGTCAAAGAGCCACCATCACCCAAGTTCCTTTGTGGGCACGTTGCGGTGTCAGACAATCTGAAAATTCATATTTGGCCTAAGCAGAATATATAGATGAGCAGGGCCGCCGAGAGGGAGGAAGGGGAGCAACCTGCCCCAGGGCCTCGGGGTCCAGGGGGGCCCACAAAGTAAGATACTCCCTTGTCTTCTGCACAATTTACTCACATGGTCTCATTTCGCAGTTTTGTACCCATGCCTTCGAATCCTCTCCGCGGCCTTGTGGATCGACACTGCAATGTTAAACTGATAGAACGGTTCAACTAAACTAAATACTGCATTCACACTGACACTGTTAAACCGGCTTTATCTAAACCAGTTAAAATTTAAACCAATCAAATGACTGGATTTGTTTGACTGACCAATCAGAAGGCCGTATTCAAAAACCTGGTTTAATTTACGCTGGTTTAACTTGCAATGTGAATGGGGCATCAGAATTTTTCGGTCATTTCAGCGACTTAGCAGTGTGGACTGTGGACCCATGGTTTCTGAAAAGCCCAAATTCAATCTTCAGGCAGTCTGAAACCTCAACAGCGACGTAGGAAGCATTTCAGATTGGGGGGGGGGGCTACGAAAATTCAGCATAGGTTCCAAATCTTTAAATTTACGAAAAAAGGCGGGTGTAAAATTCAATGATCTATTTCTTTAAACTGAATGACTTGAAAGAAAGTTTAGCCACTTTTCTATGATTCTACCGTTGGACTTTTCAGAAATCCTGATTATTTGTCGAAATTACGGCCTCTTTTCTATTTCAGCTCATTTTATGATGTGACGTCATCAAATTTCTAAATCACAAACCACAAGAGTGAAAGAGCTTTGCTTGATACCATATTGTAGGCATCCATAAACTATGGTTTTCTTGAAAATTGTTTGATCTTTCGTCAAGAGGTTTAGAAATTACGACAGTTTCAAATTTTTTTCGAAAATATTCTTGAATTCTTAAAAAAGAAGAAAAACACTGCAGTTCCGAAAATATCGTAGATTTCAGAAAAGTCCAACGGCAGATTTTCTTTAAAATAGTTCAAGTTTCTTTGAGGCCGTTCATTTCAAAGAAATAGGTCATTGAATTTTACACCCAGCTTTTTAAAGATTTGAAACCTATGCTCGACAATTCGAGGTCACTTTTTCCTTACGAAAAAGGGAACATTTTCTAAAATGAGAAGGGCATTTCTTTCATTACTGCAAAATATTGGAAGGGCTTGTACCCCCCCCCCCCCCCCCCGATTCCTACGTCTATGAACTTCAATGTGCCCGGCCCGTAAAGGACCCAAGGTGACACTGACTCTTTTAGGGAAACTAAAAAGATAAAAAGATGAATTATATGTGTTGTGGCATGGTAACATATTCATGAAAACACCCTTTTAGCAAAATATCTTTCTTTAGGAGAAATCATCTTTCGTCAAGAGGTTTAGAAATTACGACAGTTTCAAATTTTTTTCGAAAATATTCTTGAATTCTTAAAAAAGAAGAAAAACACTGCAGTTCCGAAAATATCGTAGATTTCAGAAAAGTCCAACGGCAGATTTTCTTTAAAATAGTTCAAGTTTCTTTGAGGCCGTTCAGTTCAAAGAAATAGGTCATTGAATTTTACACCCAGCTTTTTAAAGATTTGAAACCTATGCTCGACAATTCGCGGTCACTTTTTCCTTACGAAAAAGGGAACATTTTCTAAAATGAGAAGGGCATTTCTTTCATTACTGCAAAATATTGGAAGGGCTTGTACCCCCCCCCCCCCCCGATTCCTACGTCTATGAACTTCAATGTGCCCGGCCCGTAAAGGACCCAAGGTGACACTGACTCTTTTAGGGAAACTAAAAAGATAAAAAGATGAATTATATGTGTTGTGGCATGGTAACATATTCATGAAAACACCCTTTTAGCAAAATATCTTTCTTTAGGAGAAATCATTCCAAATGACAGAAACATGTGGCATTACGTGTAAAATCGATAATTTGGGCATTACAAAAGACACCCAGAAAGGTAAGCACAGAAGACCCCTTTCCATTCACAAACTGCAGCTTCTCTATGTAACTGCAGAAGATATGATCTCAGAGAAATCTATTCTAGAACTAATACAAAATTTCACAGATCTCTATTGTGTAGATTCATGAATAAGACACTGGTCCTTCTTTTTCTTCAATGGCATTTCAATAACATGTGGACGGTATCCAAAGCTAATATTAGCTGGAAACGGAAATTGGAATTCAGTCTAATATGATATGATGCTGTCACTTATTTTGATTAAGCTAATCTCTAAATGCTAAGGAATGTCACTTTGGTTTCCAGGAGTTGGTTCACACTTAAATAGTATGTAAGTGTAAAGCAAACAGCATGGGCCTACTCCTTAACCATATTTATAGATAGCTTTCTTGGTGTACACTGGCTTGTATCATGGGTGATAGGACACAACTAGGTTGAATTACATCGTATTACATTCTTTGCCTACCTTGAAATGCCATAAGATTATCATCCCTGACATCGGCAGCCTTTTTCAGCCGTATTTCTCAGCCTTGAACTGCAGAGCTCCGTCTCATGTGCTTTTCCGAATGTCTGGGCCTAAGTCTACCTTTGGCATCTCCTGCGCATTACTGTCCTACGCAACGGTCTCGAAATCGAACTTGGCACTGTTTTCCAACTTGATTTCCAATAACAAGGAGCACAATTACCGGACCATTTGACCAGCTGACACTGCTATTGAGCATGGTAATCAAAGGAATTAAAAAATGGACGCCCTGCAAGGCAATCAGGTGTGTGGAAACCAAACACAAGACATATGACATGGAAAGGAATTTCAATACAAAACGGCATGAGGCCTAAATCAGACTGGCTGTTGTCGCTTGCAAACCTTAGCCTAAAAAGGCAAATAAACTGCTTTAAGAATCTCTAAACGGCGTATGCAGAAACTAGGCCAGACAACAAGGGGAGATTTTGTAATGCAATAGCATCAGTCGCTTTGGTTCACACCTCAATACAAAGCGATAAGCGAATGCAGACAAAAGAAATTCTCTAAAGCAGAAATTGAAAACAAACCAAGCAGCAAAGTTGCCCTGAAACCAGTACAGCAAACTCTCGTTTGGTGCGGGCGAAGGGAGGTTTTTAAGTGAAGGTATGTGCTTATAACGACAGAAGAAGGGTAAATCTAAAGTTCTGTCTCGCGGATTTTGTTTATTTGATTCAGAAACCGAGCAGAGGGCATTACAATTTTTGCATATTTTTTGCTCAGATGTACGCAGTCACTCCTTAGCTCCTGAATCAAATAAACAAAATCCGCGAGACGAAACTTTAGATTTACCCTCCTTCTGTCGTAAAAATAGGACGTCGAGAAGGGAAGCAAAATGCAACATGAGCACATTCACAAATGATGGAAATGCGAGAATGCAAAGCATTTTTAGGGAATTTGTCTGTCTGTGAGCAGCTTTCTGGGAGGGAAAAGCCTGGAAAATTAGAATGCTCTAAAAACATTCAAAAGTAGCTGCGTTTCAAAGACGTCCGCGTCTTGCTGCTAAAACAGCCTATTCTTGTTTGGAGGAGGCGGGGAGCTTAAACTGTACAGGAATGGGTTTTTAAAGAGGTGCAAGGAATCTGAGCAAAGATGAGAGAGAGCAGTAGTTAGCATGGGAAGAACCGAGATACCTGAGTGAGTGGGAAGTTGATAGGGACGTAGAAAGCACCTGAGACTTGGGGGTAGCACACTTCAAGGGCACTTAGGTGCACTTCCAGAAACAAAGGAGACATTTTTCTCATTTTTTGCAAATCTTGGGGGCATGTGACCCCAGTGTCCAGTGCTCCAGGTTCCTATGTCTCTGGAACTTGACAGGTTCCATTTCTGACACCACTCTTGAAGATATTCCACAAGTTTTTGTCTTTATACAGGTTTATGGCTACCTTTCTGCTGATGTGGACTCGTAACGCATCCTTTGCTAAAGTAACACTGCAGTAACAATACACTACACTGCCCTGTAAAGTCTCTGTATTTTGTAGTCCATGGAGTGCCCATTTGAAACAGCTAGTCGACAATATTCTTAAGAGATCGTTACAGCTCTGTCAAGTATGTATTGAAACCAATCAAATTTTAGCACACCACAAGGTTTAGAGCTTAATAAATTTTCTACAAGGTTATGTGCACTTTTAGAGTCTAACAGCCTCAGGGTTTGCTAAATTTAGCAAATGTAATCCTTAAAATAATTTAGGCTGGGCGATGACCTAAATCTTCGAATGTCGTTAACAGGATGTATTCTTGTCAATGAAATTAGATCAAGTATTGTCTATGGCTACCAATGGAATTAAGCTGTGTGCTTTCTGTGCTTTGCCTTAAGAAGAACTTGATGTACGAGAGAACTCTGCTACTTTCAGGGGGAAAGTAAAGTGCTTTACATGGGGCTATCATCAACGACAGTGGAGGCCACCCACACAAAGACATCACATAGTAAATTCTTACCAACTAAAGTGTCTTTAAGATAAACCTTATTACCACAAGAGAGAAATTTGCTACTTCTCAGGGGGAAGTGTTTTACGCATGGCTCTCATAAGTCAAAGTGGAGGCCACCCACTCCAAGCAATCACATTGTAAATTCTTGCGAAGCACAGTATCGTAAAGTTAACCCTATTACCTTAACAGTGTTGGCCACCCAGAGGCATCAAAATCTTGTCAATCCTGAATATATCATTTGGGCTCAGTCGCACTAATTAAGCAATGTCTAGTCCCCTTTAGCTATTAGCAAAGTTGAAAGCCTTGATATGGCCCAAGGGGCAAACCATTTATTATTTCTTATCCAAATCACTAATTATTTCATTCAAAGAATCATTACACAAAAAGCACAAAAAATTCAACTGGTTTTAATGCGTGATTTATTTGCTTAATTTGTGTCGCTGTTGTGGAGAATGGGTACGTTTGATTTGATCTGATTTTTATATATTTATATAGAGTAATACATTCAGTTATTAAGAAAAAGCTGCTTTACAATATTCTATTGTCCCTTATATTTTTCCTCCGTAGAGGCTCCTTATCAAAGTGGCACTATTTGAGCCCCCATTTTTACCCTCTAAACCCCAACAGATTCCCGTTCACCGTCACTTTTAGGCATCTGATAATGGTGGTCTACCTTAGCCAATCGAACAAGTAATTGCTGTTTTATGGGACAGGAAAGTAAAAAAAGTGATTGCTTCAAAAAGGCACATTGCTACGTTCACGTAGAGATCAGACACAAGTAGAGACCCATCAGATCTATGCTTCATCCTTCCTTATGTGAACAGTACTAGATAAAATACTGTGATCTTCTTTATCTTATGGCACAAAGTATATCAAAGTTTGCTAATGGAGTTCGAACAGCAAGTAACAGTCAAAGTATACTTTATCAACTATCCTTAGTACCATTCTTTGACCACGATCGTTAGCTTAATGCTTCAATGTGATACCAAAGTTCTCTAGAGAACAAATTCATATCGGTAATGTAATACCTCTCACCCAAATCCAACGCTTGCAGCAAACTCATCATTTGAATGATCGAGCAGAGATTTGCCACGTCGACCAGCTCCTTGGCTTTAGATCAGCTACATTGAGAGAGATTTTGCTTCTTGAAGCATGCCATCTACTCTACAACAGAAGGGATGAGTTTTAAGTTACTGGGTGAAACAACGAAGAATTTAAATGTTTGGCAGGCTTTAGGATAAAAAGTACGCGGATTAGCTATATACACGACAGAAATGCCAGTCTGTCGGCAGGAACGCCGGAGAGGGGGGTGCGGGGGCAACCCTCCTGCCCTTTTCTAAGAGGTACATGGGGGCAAGAGTGCCCTTTTAAAGGAACAATACATTTTTTTAACAACGTTCAATTTGGTATTATGACGACCATGAATTGAATCCTTATGTTGAATAATCATCGCAACTTGCATTGGTCATACCCAAATTGGCAAAAGAGAACATCATTTACAACAGTTAGAATATTCTCGAAAGCATTCTCAGCGAATCTGAAGGGTGTGGTTCCAAAACTTTTTCCGGGGAAGGACCCCAGATCCATCAAATATTTGGTTCGCTTCCCTGGTCATCGATCTGAAGTGCCCTTGCGTTCCCCTTCCACCCCATTGCCCTCCGGCGTCCCTGTCTATCAGGGCTGCTAACTTAGATGTGAGAATTTTTGGTAAAATCATTTATCTTCTAGACTACGTTCACACGATGCCTGCACATTTTGAAAACGGTGAAAAATGTGACAGTGGAAAAATTTTATCTAGCGCTCACGCGATACGTCAAGCACAATTTGAGGGGGATTGAAAATTCAAAAGTAACTTAACTAGGTGCTATCTCACCAAGAAATGTACCAAAACTTTAAGAACCGCTTAGACTTATTTTGAAGTGTTGAAAGAAGTTCAATTTTCATCAATTTCGAGTGTTTCAAGATGCCGTTTTCAAATGTGTCAGTTAAAGTTCCGTTTTCAAAATCTACCGTTTTCAAAATCTACCGTTTTCAAAATCTACCGTTTTCAAAATCTACCGTTTTTGAAATCTGCCGGCAAAAAAATATGCGTTTTCGGGAGGCCTATCCGTCACAATATTCCCTGTTTTCAAAATGTACCAGCTCCTGTGGACGCAGTCTTAGAGAAATTAGGATATTGCTGGTAATGGCTTAATATGGAAACGAACATCTGAAGTCCACAATCTTTTTTATATTCTTTTTATTCAATTATAAATATTTACAATAAATCATTCTATTTAACTATGCCTATTCTAATTTCTATACAACACTACAGGTACGATACCATGGGGAGCGAAAGACAATGACTACCCCATGACCAATAAAAAAAGACGCGCAACGTTAAACTAGCATACAACTACACTACAAACGATTAAGAACTGGTGGAAGATGCAGTAGATTCTGTTCCACATCAAACGTCAGGCGAAACTCTTTAGTTGATAGTAGATCAAATGTTGAAAATGCTTGACATCTGATGTGCCAAAGAATCAACAAGGGAAAAGAACTTAACAAGGGGGTTGGTCGTTGCTAAGTACTGAAGTCACAAAAAGAACTTTTAATCAAACTGACCAGTTTCATGGATATAGCGTAAAGTTAATTCGAGTATTTTCCTGTTTAAGTCATAGGAAAGGTCTTGATCATCATATAGTAAAAGCTGTACCAAGACATCATTTGACAGATCGGTGATTTGTAAAAACGGTCGTAATAATTCAACAATTCCAGCGAGAAGTCCACAATCGATTCTGGTCCAAGATTTTACCTGCAATTGAAATTCAAATTCTATTTCTGAAACTGAAAATTAGCCTCACGACATAGTCCCAGATATCGCAAAATAGCAACGACGACAACAACAACAATAACAACGACAACAACAACAACATTTCCTTTTTTGCTCAATCTGGGCCTTATGGACTTTGATATAAATTTTTGAGACGGAGAGGCACACGTTTACGTGTGCCCTTTGGAACGAGGCTGCAGTGTAGTCTCGGAAGCGAGGCAAGTGACCCTTGACAGTTGGAAATTCTTAATGCTGCGGTGAAGTTCATGGAAGCTAATTGGCCTTAAAACTGAGGAACTCCTGATTCACAGTGAAAGGTTTGTTGATTCTTGGATTGAGAAAACATTCGTATGGATACTTGTGGCTTTTGATCATGGCTAATATCACTGTAAACTTGAATTCTGAGCTGTTTTAACATTGGAGGTTCGAGCCGGCAACTTAGGCCCATCCACCATTGCCTGGTGTTCGTACAGTGTTGCTATGGTTTCCATATCTAGTTATGACATCGATAGAGGAAAACTTCATCCCAAATTTTAGTATCAAAGTCCATAAGTCGTAGTTTGAGCGTCCATCAGTCTATCAATAGCGATAACTACGAATATGCAATCAGTCTAACTGAAAATCGTATTTAATCATAATTTCAATGGCAAATATTTTATGGACCAGAATCAAATATGGAGTAGACTGAAGCGACAACAACAACAACATAAATTCAATTCAATAAGGTGAGCGTAAGTTGAGGAGCCTTATGGAGTGAGGCTTAGCTCGTGTCTTCAGATCAATCTCATATGAATTACAATGCTTGAGAATATTTACCATTCCTCCATTGAAATCAGAGGCGGAGCTGTCTAGAAGACAACTGTGCTCAAAATAAACAGATTACTATGAAATCAGGTATATAGCAACCATATAGCAACTCAACTTAAGTGTATTTGCTCATATTGTAGCTCAAAAATTTCAAGCATTTTAGCAAGTCTAGACAAGATTACAAAGAAATTTTATGAGGACAAACAAGGCCAAAGTTTACCAGTAAAAAGTATTTAAAAATTCAAGGCTGTTGCACCGGTACACTCGTTTTCATTAAGAAACTTAGGTCTGGGACATCTCACTTTTGTAAAATTGATGTGTTCGTCTTTAATATTAAGTGGTATAGAATATATAGAAATTCATGATGACACTACGGCAAAGCTTACAGTAAAGTCCCGCCTTTAAGAAACTCTTACGTTAAGGTGTACTTCTTCAAAACATGGTATAAGAAACACTTCTATATTCCAAACAGCTGTCAAAATTGTTAAGAAAACATTTTTAAAATATGCACAGTTGAACGAGAAACTAATAGTCTGGGCCAGGACTGAAAATTTCTTGAAATTGTAAAAATTTTGGCTTAAAACTTTCATTCTTGTTTCTAGAGAATTGAGACTTATTGGAAACATATTACCATGAAATATTACCATGTACCATCGTAAAAGAAACTAAGCATGAATCAGCCTAGATAGTTTCTTGTAGAGAGGTATTTTATCCAACGAAATCAGGCCTGCGTTTCCCATAATGCAGTTTCTTAAAGGCGGTACTTTACTGTACGAGTGAAAAAGTGCTAAAAAAACTGAGGTATTTCCGCTGTTAGACAAACCTGTTTCTGGGAAAGAAAGTATCTGCATCATGGATGCATGAGTAGAAAGTGACAGGATAAGTTCCAAGTCTTTAAACATGTCGGTGTCAGTGGCGTGGCCAGGGGAGGTATGAGGGGGGCAATTGCCCCCTCCCACTTTTCAAAGATCGGTATCAATGGCTGTCACTGTCGGTGTCAATGGCTGGGTATACCTTTTTGCCCCCCCCCTCAAGTCTGCAAATTTTCAAAATGGCCATGGCTTGAAAGAAACTCCCGGAGGGGGGTCCAATCAATACATTGAGGACCCAGGGATGTCCCTGGGATCTCATTTTCAGCTGAAAATCCGCGACAGGATCATACAGTTTGTGTCTCGTTCCAGCACATGCACATTTAAGCTATTTTTCTAGAACAGGTCAATTTTGAGGTGAAAAGGTATACCGGGAAGGCCTCTTAGCATCTGAAAAATAACACTCTTCATTGATGTTATGCACTAGTAGTGCAACTATTTCGTTGTTGTGGTGCAACCATTTCGTTCTTGTTGTGCAATCATCTCATTGTTGTTGTACAATAATGAAAGAAGAAAGATCATTGGACAATAGACCTTTTAGCTATTCTGAAAAAGAATCTCAATCGAACGATACTTTGCTACATTTTGTAGAATTTTCGAATGTGCACAATAGTGATAGAAGCTCTAACGCCACTCGATCGAACCTCGCGTATAAAAATGTATAAAAATAACGATCGATCCAGGCTCTTTTCCTGAATAGCTAAAAGGTCTATTGCAGACAAAAATTAAACTCTTAGTAGTAAATGTGAATATCCTTCCCTTTTGGAATTCTATTAATGAGCTCGCCCTTTTGGTATAAAATAGGTTACAAGGATTCAACAGGGACGTTTTTGCCGGGATATGTGTGAACTGTCCGTCGTTAGCCATGAAGCGCTTAAATTGAAGTCGAAGCAGTGAAGTCGCAGTCGAAGTCATTAAAGAGACGTTGAAGAGATGATTAAGACACAGGTATGATTTGCTTATAAATTCTATCAAAGAATGAAAATTTTGTTTCCTCTTACCCATGATGGGTGTCATAGAACTTTACAACGACAGTTTTAAAGATGTGGAACCAAGCCTGAGAATGCAGATGAAGAATGGTTTATGCCACAGTCCCTAAAGTTTCAACTTTGAAAGGCCTTTAGAGAAGCTAGCCCATCCAAACAACGGTTTTTAACGAAAGTTAAATCTCTGAAAGCCTTTGTAATACCATTGAGTATCCTGCCCTTGTATTTCGAAAACTTAATTCTTTGCTGGAGGTTCAAGGACTCTATGGGTAACGAATTTAGAATGTTCTCACTGTAAAAATCATTGAGGGGTCTCCCAAATTCCTTGACCGTAAAAATGAACATTTCACAAGACATTGCAACATAGTTAATCAAAGATAGGCGCAGTCTATTTTGGGGCATAAGGAGCTCTATAAGCTGTGAACGCAAAAAAGTGAACACCCTATAATTTCGTATCGTCTCCTCGGATCTCATTACTGGGCAGACCGCTGCCGGACTAAAATATTTAGAAAATGATTCAGTTACTTAAATAATACAATTTTCGAAATTCTATTTGGTAAAATGCATTAGCTGTTAGGTTAGTGCTATCTAAAAAGAGCAGCAGACGTTTAATTTCTTTAAATGGATACATTGATACTAGAATATCTTCTGTACCATGCCCGCAAAGGATCTTGGGTGACAACGAATATTTAATTCATTGCTACACAAAAGGGAATTTCAGCCTACGTTTTAACATTGCCATTAATGTAATGGGCTTTACATACCCCTGAAGATTTTATAGCTAAAGATGTCTAGATGAGTCGAATTCCACCATGTTATCTGAAACTATTTCAGTTATAATCTATTTTCCCAATGCACTTAAGACAAGCAGAATCCATTAAGTATACAGTATCATTTTAATTTGATTTTAGACAATTCTTATCAGTACGCTATATTTGGCTTATATCTGGCATACTGACAGGGCCTTGAGCAAATAACCAATTGATGAGAAAGGGGTTGAAATGTCATAGCTTAACGACTTTCTACTGATACTGCAAGAATTCGTAAAAGTTGCTCTTTTCAACAGGTTTTTAGCAGTCGGACAGTCATAGACCTGATAATAGGCTCTCTTAGCAACAAGACGCGGACGTCTTTGAAAACGTAGCTACTTTGCTATGTTTTTTAGAGCCTTCTAATTTTCCAGCCTTTTCCCTCCTTGAAAGCTGCTCACAGGCAGACAAATTCCCTAAGGACATTTTGCATTCTTGTATTTCTATCATTTGTGAATATGCTCACATCGCTTCCCTTCCCGACGTCATATCTTATCAGTGCGGTCTTCAAAAGTATACTTTTCAGGTTGTCAGGCCTAATAGGAGCAACGACTTCAAACTTTAAATCCGTGTAAAACGGTGGGCATAACTTCTGGAAAATGCTGAAAATAAATTCCAGAGAATGTGTTTACAAAATAACATTACCCAAAAATCATCTTTCTAAAGCTTTGTTTTACAACATTTGTCCCGCAAAAGTAAAGTAATTATATGTCACTGTTAGGATTGGTATTTGAGACGAATGGAAAACAAAAACAAAAATCGACTGTTTGTACCATAATTCAATTTTGGTGATTTTGCAAACATCAGAAGTCTTTAGGCCACCCCATAGTAATACAGGAAAATGCAAACTTCTTCGAGATTAAATGGTCTGGAAAATTAGTTGGACAATTGCAACGAATACACTTTTTTAACAAGAAACTAGTTGCAAAAATTTGTAGCAAGGAAACATTTTGACTAAAGATTCAGTTTTTAAAAAGAAAATTTACTGCGCCATTCCGTAATTACGAAACGCGGATAGCTTACAATCAAAACTTTTTCATGACAAATGTTAGCACATATTTATCTGTTGAGAGAGACAGAAAGAGATTTTATCTCTTCTTTCTGGCAGGCTTTTTTGTATATTCGAGCAATTTTGTAAATATATTAGACTTTGATTTGAAATCAAATATTGTAATTATTTTGTAAAGCATGTTCCACAGTTTTAAACGATTTTTGACGAAAGCCCTATGTAAATCAGTCTCTGCTGATGGGTTTGTTTGTTTTTGCTTTTCGTTTTCAATTTGCTTTTAGTGGGCTTGTCAGGATTTCTAGCTACTAAAAGCTACTAAAACTAAGAGAAGACCTGGATATGAAAGCAGCTAAGGCTATATATCAAAGTATGATTTTACCAACGTTCACATATTGCGGTATCCTCCTGCTCTGCAAGACAAGAACACAATCAGAAAAGTTGGATTCCTTCCACAATAGAGCCGAAGCCATTGTGAATAGAAACTCGGTCAACAGAATCACACTGCAGTCTGTTACAAATGCCAACAAGAAACGAGCTTGCACCCTTGTCAGATCATGCCTAGATGATAAAGTCATCGATCCCTTCACGAATTACTTCTAGCTGATAGAACATCCGATGCAGGCAAGAAACAGTTTAAAAATGATACGTCTGCCAATGATTAGAACAGAGTACGCCAGAAAAAGTTTCTCATTCACCGGTGCAATAGAGTACAATATGCTCCCACTGGAAGCTCGTGAAATGCAAACAATTGATTTCTTACTTTTTTAAAGAAACATTTTAGCTGAAATGCGCGGACACTTTTATTGTAAAAATTGATAAGTACTTTTTATATTGCTTTTCTTTAGGTTTGGTATATGTTAGGTTGCACTCTTTTATTCATGCTGGACACACGTTGATAACAGCTTTTCGTAAGTTGAAGTGTCTATCCAGCTTAAATATTCGAAATTATTATTATCTATTTTTTATTATTATTTATTTAGCAAATTTAGGCCCACTGTGCATGCCGCATCCAGGTACGGGACCCCTAGTTGAACGTCCCTTCCGAAGGACGACGAGGTGAGTTGTGAGGTCACGCTTCCGAGGTCACCCATCCAGAGTTTGGCCTCACTCAACCGAGCTTAACTTCAGTCACCTGATGAAGACTGTATAAGCCACTCGGTCCCTCACCCCTCCTATAAATGAATGAAATATAGAGGTCCTCCTTTAAGTAGTTCCCTGCCTACAATACAGATTATTTTGTTCCTATATTCATATTCATACATCGTATCAATTTTCTGTTTCATTGTATGAGAGATACGGTACTTACCATTGATGCAAGCCAAAGGAATTTCAGGCTACTCTTTTTTCACTTTTGATGCACTGTATAACGATGATTCTGATATTTCTGCCAATGCTTCCCGAATTTGTGAGAGCAGCTTTTCTGTTTCGAGCACAAAATCATCTTATTAGATAAAAATACTGTAGGGGTACTGTATTTGTGAAGTAAGCAATTAACAGTTGTAAACGACAAACAGTTATAAACACCTATTGCGTTCAGTTATAAACGATGAAATTGAATTTTCATGATATGATCTTTTTCAGGGCCGAAGCCAATAGAAGGGGGTTGGGTAGGGGGGCGCCCCTCCAGGAGACCATTTGTTAGAAAATTTTACTTTCTCGTCGGAATTTTTGTGATTTAAATGACTAATTTTAGAGGATTTTGAGAGTAATAATGCATAAAAACATGAATTTATTAGTGTTAAAGCAAATTCTAACAGAAATTATTAAACTTGTGGCATCGTTTTGATTGATATTTACTAATTGTGTTCATTGTTCATTTCAAGGTTGGATTATGAAATGTGGCCGAATTTTAGTTACTGAGGTGTTAGATCGGTCATGTAATGCATAAATTTAACGTATGCTCCTACAGCTGTTGTTGTAGCTGTTGTTATTGGTGGTTTTATCGTTAGAAAAGTTTGGTTTTTCACTCCCTAGGCAGTCATGACTGTGTCGGCCCTGATCTTATTTATAAGAAAATGTCTGTAAGAAACTGTAGTAACATCTTCCAGCAAATTCAGAAACTCTTCTAGCAGTGATCAAAGGTCAAATTATAAGTTAAGACACTTTTTTCGATTTTTGGCAGTCGGTTGCACAGTTTTTTTAGAAACAGTGTATTTACCAAAACCAAATAATGTTTGTGTATGGTTTAGTTCTTCCCAGCAAATTTCTCGGCTCAAATTACAATCTTAGTGGTTCTTGATGAAATACTGCGAGAATCAATTTCACGAAGATCAAGAAACTCTGTGAGAAACTGTTAAAAATAAGAATTGGGCCCAAACTTGACACCAACATAATTCTTATCATTCCAAAAAATCGTTTGGTTCCATGACAAAACTCAGCAAAAATGGATTCTAAAGATTTGTGCCAAAACTTTAAAATACACAAAATATTTCACCTCACCCAGCAGGAGAGCTATTTGGACTGACAAATCAAAAAATTTCCCCATGTAAACACTAAAATTTTTTGCCAATGATAGCACCTCGCTAAACAAGTATGCTTTACTCCATGGACTCGAGAATGTAGCAGATATTAAAATATGTAAAAAGATTCTCTCTGTTAGAAATTCGTTTGTACTCTAGAATAATATCACTGAAATTGAGGATTCAGTTTTCCTTTAAATCCAATTGTCTGCGGCTCTTCAAAGTTCAGCCCCAAAGTTTGCTTTAAAAATTAGACAAATCCAAGCTGAAGAGGGGAAATGACATCTTGCTAGACAAAATGTATTTATGCTTTGTCAATGATTTCTCTCTGATCGAACAGACCTCCTTCATTTCAGATACCTTAGCAGAGACTTACATATACTTTAGATACAAAGTTGAAATTCCACTTACCTCCTTCTTCGATAGTTTGTTCTAATTTTTCACCAGCTTCTCTGTTCTCTTGTTCAAGTCTTTGCAGACTGGTGCTCTAATGAATATAAAAGATGAAAACGAAAATGATATATACATATTTGAATTTTGGTGGCATTTCAAGACAAAATGTTTTTCCTAAAATTATTTCGAATCACAACAATGTTAGAGAAGAAAATCATCGTGCTAGCACTAATTTCCTAAATTCAAAAGGAATGAAACCTTATTCACTTAAATTTGCACCTATTTGCTCTTGGTGATCTTGATTTTCATTCTTCAAACTTTCACAGATTTGGGTGATAACCCTCAAATGAGCATCAATTATATTTTTCAAATTTAAGGAGAGTGCCAGCTGTTCTCATTTGAAATAAAAATACAGATATATACTGGGTGAGTCAAAAAATCTTTGTGTTTGGAGGGCTGTGGAATAAATAGTATGCAGCCAAAATGAAAATGGTAATCTATCAGTCAAAAGTTATCTTAAATTTTGGTAATATCACCCAAATGTTATAGACCCAGAAATTAGGAATATGCTGGAAAGGGATTTGTATAGGAACCAAGATTCCATATTCCTCTCTGGTCCATGATTTACTTGCTATTGAAATCAAAATTCATTAATGAAACTGATAATGGCACTGAATTCAAATTTATATGCCACATAAATCATGGACCAAAATGGAACATGGAATTTTGTTCCCATACAAACCCCTGACAGGAATTTTACTAATTTCTGGGTCTTAAAGATGAGTCATTTTACCAAAAAAAATGTTCTCATCTAAGTTAGCCTTTGACTAATAGATTAACATTTAGTTTTGAATATCGGCCACATACTTCTTATTCCACAGCCAGCCAACTGGAAAAAATTTTCTGACTTACCCAGTATAATAGACCTTGCACACATTAACATGATAGAAGTTTTTACATCATGATTAGATCTCTTGAGCCAGAAGAAAGGGCATAAAATTTCTGAACAAGAATCCTTAGGCAGGAAAACCATGTTAAAGCATGCAGCACAAGGTACAATTTGCTTAATTAGCAAATGAGAACCTTGCTGAAAGATAGAAAAAATTGATGCAAATTGTTTGTTTGAAGATCTTTTCTGAGCTCCAGGCTCCGATTAAATTGCTCAATTTCACAACATTTGCAAATTGAAATGTAAGGCGTAAAATTCAAATAAATTTGACACAGGGGAAGCTGTTACCTGAAGTTCTGCACTGCATTGGTTGCTTGGGAGGGTGTCAATTAGGTAATCAATATCTTTGGCAGTTCTTGTGACCAATGCAGCAAACAATGGAATATGATCTGAAAAGTTTAACAGATGAAAATAGATTTCATGTTTAGGCAAAGCCTACAAAATTATAGACTACCTTCATTTGCTGCAAAGAATTTCTGGTTATGAAAAGTACTATTTTCAGACTTTGCTAGACACAAATCATTTTCTCATTTTAAAAGTTGTTACAAGAAAATAAGAAACTGCTACAAACTTTTTTTAGGTCTTGAAGTTACAAGAAAGTACATCTATAGTATACTTGACACAAGAAAATAGCACAAGATAATTTCAAGGTCAGCATTAGCCTACTCTGATAGGTGTGATCATTTCAATGGTGAAGGGACATTTCACTATATCACAATCAATGAATAGAAACATACTTTCTTGAGCAATCTCCTGTTGTCTTCCATCACTGCCTAAAATTCAAAATAAAGACAAATGAATGCTATGCAATATGGAAGATTAGTTTGTTTATTATATACTTATCTATTTGCATTAAATTATGAGGAAAGATCTAGACAATCAAAACATGCCACAGCCGGAAATCAAAACACGGATCTCCTGCTTGCCATGCAAGCATCTTAACCTTTAGACCACTGTGACACGTCTTAATCTCCTTGATTTTTAAGTAATTTATGATTTGCTTTTGGCTTCCCCCCTTTTCAAGCAGCATTTTTCATATAAATATTCAACAGCTTGCGAGCAACCAGGATTTCTCCTATTTTGGTGCAAACAGAAGCATTTTCAAAATTATCAGGAAAAATCAAGAAAATTAAAAAAAATTTTTCTTCTTGCAATGAAAAAGGAGAAATCCCTGGTTCCTCACAAACTGTTGAATAATTATCTTTTTGCATAAAGAACACTTTGGAAATCTCTGAAAGTATTGTTGGCAGGAGGCCTTAACAACTGGAGGTTTGTAAGGAAAGAGAAAGTTAAATTCGTAGAAAGAAACTAAGAATACAAATCAAGCAATTTTCTAAAAAGAACCAAAAGCATCTGTCAAAATGGAAGTTTATTTTGGAATTGATAAAATTGATTAGTGGAGTCATAAGGAGCTTGGGAGGTAGGAAATATGCTGAAATTTGAAATAGAAATGCACAGAAAGTGCACAAAAATGAGTGAACTTACCATGATTTACAAAAGAAGTTGGCATTTTAAGATATACCTCTTTTTACCTATATTCTGTCTGACACAGACAAAATAAATGGGTCAATGTGGGTGCATTTCTTACCTGTATGGGGCAATAAGCACAGCATTGTTCTGTGCTCTGTCAACAGTTCACATTTTCATCTTATGAAAATCATCCAGATGTGTACAAGTGTTGAAAAGATTTCCGAGTTTCATGGGAAGTCTTTATACGTTGACGTTTCTTTGCAAATTAATATGCAGAAATTGATCTCCAAAATCTATTTTAAACTATGAGTTTCATACAAACATTGAGAAAATCTTGCTGGTTGGTCAAAGTTACATAAATACTGTACCTGACTTTGAATCATTTAGTGTAGCAGGAGCAGTCTGTTGAATAATTCCAATACTGTTACAAAAATTGTCTGCAAGCTGTGATCAAAAACAAGAAATGATCAGTGCTTGAGTTAAAAAATTGTATAAACATGATACATTTTCAAATTTGTTTTAAGTGGATGTTTTGTAAGAAACATTCTATAAAACATGATGCGTTTAATTTTTAAAACTTACAAAAGTACCCCACCTAAATTTAAAAAGCTAAGAATTTTTCTGATTTGCAGTTTTCATTTCTTCAGTCACTCAAAACATTTTAGGCACATCAAAGTTTTCTACTCTACACTTGAAATGCAGATTCCATTCACTTCAATTATGCCACACTCAGAAAGTTGTCATTCTCACATTTGTTTTAGATTTTATTTTTGGGAGAAAGAATATTACTGAATTTTGGTAATGACAAAGTTAAATTTGTTTGATTTCTGAGTGTGAATTTCATCAATGATTGCTTTTAAATAAACCATGGAAGCGAATAATTCATTATTCAAACACTCTTAAATAAATTGGTAAGATTTGGTGACAAAATGGCCTTAAGATTTAAGAAACTACCCACCAGCCCTAACTTTAATTATTCATTTAAAAAATGAGCACTGTCTGTGTGCTAAAGTCAGGGAAGAAACCAGACTGGAAAGTTTGTGTAACAGACACAATATCTTGCACATGCAGGAACGTCTGTACTTTCCAGTCTATTGTTTCAATCTAATTTTCTCAACTACGATATTTCCATGTAGAGTGGTTTCGGGTATTATGGGACATCTGGTGTTGTGGAAAATTTTTCAGAAAATGAAGCCTAGCGGCCTGGAAGTGGGATAAAAGCTCACCAATTGCACAAGCTGCAACTCTTCAATCATCCGTCGCCATATTTTTGTTAAAGTTAGGCTGCTCCACTTTTTGGTGTACTGTCTGTACCGCTGATAACGAAGGACATCCGATGAACGTGATTTCTGGTCACCATTTTCTTGCGACGTTTGAAATAGAGGCCCGTATACAAACAAAAGAAAAAACTTGTTCCATAAATTATGGACCATAAATATGTCGGATGTTAAATATGTCGGGTATTATGGACCATAATACCCGACAGCGTTCCACAATGCCCGACTCGACCAGGGCTCAAGTTTTTGGCTCGCTTATCAACAACAAACGTTTGAGAAATAGAATGTATTGATGAAACGTTAGAGCATGCTTAGGCCTATTGCTAATACCAAGTGTGGCCAAATTTGTCTTGAATTGAGGTGACGATTTAAGTTTTTCTCTTAAGTGTTCCATGATACCCGAAACCACTCTAGTCTTATCCAGGTCATTTCAACTTGTACACGCAAATGCAAACTTTCCAAGAGACAAGCTTTAATAGGGGCTGCACAAGATTTAATAGGGCTGCACAAATTTTATGTCACATTTACTAAAAAATGTGTCAATTTTAATGATCTAAAAATTGAAACAAAACACAATTTATCTGTTCGCACTTGTTTGCAAACATGACAGACTCACTTTCTCCAGATAATGATCAAAACCTGAATTTGAGTCTTTGTCTCCATTAATTAGGGGCCGCACACAAATCGATTCTTTCACGCGAAACGTCCAATGGACGTTTGGGGGGGAGGGGGTAAAAGGACTGGACGTTTTCAAAAATTTTCTTTTATTGACATTTCTCCCGAGAATTTTCTGCAAGAAACTTTATTCTGCAGCTACTCGTTTGCTGTATATATTGTTAATGTGAAAAGAATTTCGATAGCAGTGACATATCTTGTCCGTTTTCGTTGAGCATGGTCATGGAAAGCACGTCGCTGACGACTTCATTAGCACTTAGGCCCATTTGATATGCAGCAAAACAACGGTTTGAAATTTTCTCGTGATCGGAAAAATTACATCGATTTTCAATTGGACGTTTTCGGGGGAGGGGGGTGGGGGTATTTTGAAAACGTCCAATGGACGTTATGCGTGAAAGAATCGATTTGTGTGCGGCCCCTTAATGAAATGCCACATAAGGCGACCGTCTCAAAAATGTTTGGTTAGTGTCGTCCGACCGACCGTCTGTTGAAATGAAAAAAATCAGATTTTTCAGTCGGGCGTCTAAAACGTTATATAGGGAATTTAAACAAGGATTTTCAGTATTTGCATAAATGTGTGATTGTTGTGACGTTACTAGCGCTACAAATACACAAAAATGGCATCTAGCAGAAAGTTTCCACGGGTTTCCACTCAGAAACTTCTCGATTTGCCGCCTCCGAACTTTGCTTTGATCTAATGTCATATCTTTCAAGCTGATTTTTGAAAAATGTTGGCATCCAACTGAAAACGAGGCAAGCCACTCCAGAACCATGACACATGTATTAACGGCGACGGCAGGGCCTAAATTATCGTGTCCCGAAAATAGTTCAAACCATGTTCAAACCTAAAAAAATTCGGAAAAAAATAAAATTTGATCATGTTGCCGACCGACCGACCGACCCATATTTTTCGATCAAAATGACACTAACCAAACATTTTTGAGACGGTCGCCTAATAGCTAGCTGGCGCGCATTTGGAATTATTCCCCTTGCTCTAAGAAGAGCAAATGCTCTACAATTCTTCCTACATACAGAAAAAAACATGCGCCATCCTTTGGATCCATTTCACAAACTATCCAACCCTTTCTTCCACCATAATTACCTGATTTACCGCATCTTGCAGTTGAGTCAATCTGTCCGCCATTTTGCATCTTCTCCCAATACAACGCAAAGGAGTCTGGGGAAAAGTGAGAAGAGGTCTGGGTTCAAGCGCCCTGAATGCCGCATGGTGACTTGCCTGCCATCTCTTTGAACCTTTTCGATTGAGGTGGAACACGTAAAAATTTATTCAAGGCTAGCACACTGTTTCGTGTCAACTAAAAGACTTAAATGTAAGTATGAATGGAAAAATGAACATCTAAAGCGGTTGTGTAGTTGCTAAGAAGCTGCATTGTTGTATGATTTAAGCTTAAAAAAGCTCTTACAAAGTGATGGGCTTCGACATGTCTAAAAATTTTAGGCCCATCCAGCAGGCGAAGATAAATCAAGTTCGTTTTATTTTAGATTTAAATAAGATACAAATCGTTTTATACGAACAACAAATTACATTATCATTTAAATTTTCATACAGTATGAGGAACTGAATAAAAGACTTAGTAATGTAGCTACCTTACTACTAATGTTACCTTTTAAGAGATCTGTATGCATGTGGCTTGGGCCATCGAATTTCCATTTTCTTTTCGTATTTTAACAGCATTTGGCTGTTATGGGGGAGGGAGTCTTAGCCTTTGGCTGTTTTTAAGAATGGGGAAAAATTTTATGGAAATCTCTTTAATGAAATTTTGAAAAATGTGGATAAAAAGTTCACAAATTGTGTATGGAATATGGAGTGGAACAGTTTTACTATACCTTGCCATATAGCAAATCTTTGATTGAAATCCAGTGAGTTCCAAAAGATATCCATTTGCTGCCCCAGCCTCCTTCACCTATGTGGTCCATCTAAAATCCAGGCCCTGAAATGAGCAAAAGTTAGGTACTTGGTTGACCAAGCTCCTCAATTCACTGAGGCGCTTCATCAAGCTCCTAGGCTATATTTGTCTTTTGTGGCAAACCAAGTGGTAAGTTCTGGAAAAATGAGCTATGGTTATTGTTTTTTAGAAAACTGCAGCTGGAATAAAATGAATCACTGAAAAAGAATCAAAAAACATAAACTGAAACAACGTGTAAACAAGAATATACAGTAAATCCTCAACAGTAACATTTACATTTCAATGGTATTACAAACAGAACTTACAACAGTAAATTCTCATCTGTACATTCTTCATAATAAACTTAACTTTTACAATCTCTTTAATAAAAACTTAGTTAACAAACTTTGAAATTTTCTCACTAACAGTACCTTAAACGAAACAAAATTTTGCAGTTCACAAACAAAGAACATTAAAGATTTCCTGGAAAATAAATGTGCTTCTCTTGCAGTGTTTTCAAGTGAAGTTGTAATCTTAGCTTGATGAGCTCCTAATGATGTTGCCAAGCTTGCACCTTCAGATAGTCTTTGCTCAGATTTTGTTCCTTCCTCGGCCCAAATTGCAATCAAATGTGCTTTTCCACTAAGATGCCTCATAACATTACACTTTGCAACGTATGCCGTTCCATCAACGTACGCCAACATTGCCTTTCGGGCAGGACCTTTGCAAGTTGGATGCGATTGGATGTCTTTTGAATGCCTCCGGCAAAGTTTACACCAGACTTTGGTCACTTGGTGCTTGTCATTAATAGTTTCAACCTCATAGCCAATTACGTTCTCCTTTCCCCAGGATTTGAAGGTCGACAACTCTACCGAATGCGTGGAGCCAGCAGAGCTTGCAGCCATTTTATTCCTTCGCCACGCGCGCTGCGCAAATCACCATAGCAATCAACACAGAAGCGAGGCAGCTTGGTAATGGTGTACGCAATCGAAGCGCTTGAAAACTTTACGATCGCAACGAGCAAGAGAAGGGAAGATAATTTATCGCTCTTTTAAAGAGATGAAAGGAAGATCTGGGCTAAATTTTTATTTCCAATAAATTCACAAGCCGTATCTACGGAGCATTAAGACAAAAAACACTTTTTAATCTGCAAGGGCGCTCGAATACTCGAGCCAGTAGAACTTTCGAGGCGAGTGTGGAGGCGCTCGCGCTTGATCGAGCGCCTCTCATTTCAGGGCCTGCTAAAATCCTGAGTGGATTGTGGAACATCCAACCTTTGTTATTTGCAGAATAATGATATCAAAAGAAAAGCTGCAATTATGTTGTAAAGTTTTGTTTTAGCTGATTCTCCAGATGAAAACTCTAAAAATTCCCAAAAAGATCCTGAAACTCATGGTTATTAAATAGTTTGAAGGTCCATTTCATGGCCCAAGTCAAGTAGCTGTTCCAAAGATACATGTATAGAAACATGCCATTGATACCTCCACTTGCAGCAGTTTTGATTGGTGAAAAGCAAGTTTGTTTTGAGTGCATGCTCTGTTGTTAGAGAGCATGAAGGTTAGATAAATGTGCTGATTGCCAACCAAAATTACTGAAGTGGAGGGGAGCCTTTACAAGGTAGGGATTTCTTCATGCTTTGTGTACGTGTACAAATGCAAAAATCAATTTCCTTTGCAGATGCGTTACGTGGCTGCCTATCTCTTAGCTGTCCTTGGAGGCAATACAAGCCCATCATCCAGTGATATCAAGAATATCCTTGAAAGTGTTGGTGTTGGTTTCGATGGTGAAAAAGCAAGCCTTGTTTGCAAGAATCTTGAGGGTAAAGACATAAATGAGGTAATTACATTCATTTTCACTTTCATATATTTTAAATTCCACTACATACAATTTATGAAATAACATGGAATGTCCCAATTGCCTATTCTGCAGTGGTAGGCTCCTTACTACGCTTGGAATTTATGATTTATTGACCCTGAAGTTCTGAAAGCAGCCAGTTTTATGGATTTGGAAGGGCGTCTGAACCTCTAGTTCCAAAAGGCA
Source organism: Aurelia sp. 3 sensu Dawson et al. (2005) (assembly GCA_964020215.1). NCBI lineage: Eukaryota > Metazoa > Cnidaria > Scyphozoa > Semaeostomeae > Ulmaridae > Aurelia > Aurelia sp. 3 sensu Dawson et al. (2005). The sequence goes on from OZ026584.1 coordinate 19,003,469, forward strand.
GAAGTTTTAGCAGACTTCACCAAGATCCTTGTTTTCATCAGCAAAATTTCATTCAGGCACTTTATTCAGAAATATATCGCAAGAAACTCAACTCTTAAATTGCCAAAAAAAGAAACAAGGAACTCCAGTATATATTGGGAGAAATTTTTTTGGTATTTGATCGTCTATTTGATATCTATTTGTTCTGATAGATAATAATAATAATCATCATTGTAAACACCGATGTTACAGGGAACCATGGGCTAAATGTTTACAAGATATGTAACAATGCAACAAACATTAAAAAACTAAACATCTAACTAAAAATCTGCGACTGTGAGAGGAATTATGAGAGCACTGATATGTCCAGTGAAATAGGATATGGAATTTCACCCAGGAAGGTCTTTGCATATACACAATATTCTCTGTAAAAACGTAATAGTTTCAGTATTTGTTGTAATGTTCATGCTACCAAGCATTTTAGTTAATATTTCATTATCACCCCTATCCCATTCCCCACCAAAACTATCACTCATATTTCCAAAATACTTATCCCTGGCTTCTACAAGACTCGGTTCAGAGCATCTGAGTATGAAATGGGCCTCATCACCTAATGAAGTATCTGCACAAAATGTACATGTGCGTTGCGACCTTGGTTTTTGCTGCATCCTGCCTAGTTCAATGGGCAGAAAATGTGCGGATATTCTAAAGTTGGCAACTATAGGCCTATGTTCATGCTTCAATTCACTATTTACATATAATTCTTCCCCATACCCCCTTTTTATGAACTGGTAAATTTGTGACAGCCTTCCGGATCCTTGTATATGCTCTCTGAACCTATTTACAAACAGCATCTTAAGGGATCTAGAAACTGACATGAGGATTCCCTTCCTTGATGCGGACCTTGCTTGTGCTACTGAATCTAAATTATGACCAGAGATTCTTAGTAAATGTTGTACTACAGTCAGCAAGGAGGATAGCCCTTTAGCATGCAGGCTTGAACACTCAAGTAAAGCATTGTCAATGATTGGGTTTGAAGTACGCAGATCTAGTAGGTGAAAATAAAATTTTAAGATTCGTTCATATATAGTCACATTTAACGGGTAGAGCAGCAAGGGTGAATTTTGCAAAACAAAGGGAAAGCTCTGATTAAGACAAGGCAATTCGGCAGCCACAAGAATTGAAAGAACACCTTCAACGCAGCCAGAAATAGTCTGTTGCTCTCTCTGTTTAATTTGATTTATTCGAATGCATTCAGAGATGTGAAATATATCCTTAAGGAAGAGAAATCACTTTGTTTTTCGAAATTGGAGTCTTTTGGTTTACAAAATTAGCCCTTGTTGGGTAGAGCCCCATCTCTCCTCTCACAGCAAAATTTGAAGATTTGGAGTGTACACCCAACAAAATTTTACATAACCTATTTTGGAGGTTTTCATGATGTAGTTTATCATCAAAAAGGTTCTCAGTAAATTGATTAAAAGATGCATTGCGACTGTAACTCAGTAAGAAAGCCCCCCAGACTTCGCTATTATACAATAGAATTGGCTCAACTAGTGACTTGAAAAGTTTTTGGATAACACACGGTTTTATTCCACTATGCAGGCTAAAATCACTTAAAAAGGAGAAAAAGGCCCTGGAAGCTTTTTTGTGAAGAGCAATCCTTGCTAGTTTGAAGGACCCACTAGATACAAAAATTGTTCCCAAATACTTATAATTTTCACATGATGTGATATGATTGTTTCCAAACCTGACGCTTAACTTAATACGTTTAACTTCCATAGAGGAAATCCTCTGCATATGTTTACTTCACATTCACTTGTTTCCTGTATCATATGACACGTTTTTGTTTATAAGAAATTAGAATCATTCCATAGTACCAAAAGTTTCTAAATTTAACATGAAATTTTGTCTATTTTAGTACTAAAAGTTTCTTAATTGGTTTCTTATTTCTTGAATGTAGAATTGTCAATGTGGTCACTAACACTGCTGCAGATATGTCTCTTGACATTTAAAACACCATATAGGAATAAACAGTGTTCCATTATGTTGAAAACACAAATGGTTAGTTACAATTGCTCAAGAATAAAGGTTCAACGATATATTTTCTATGATATTATCCATGCTTTTAACTTTTTCTTAGTATATACTTCTCAGACATAGTACTAGAGTTTCTTAAAATTTTGGCCATCTTAGTACTAGTTTCTCTTAAACCAGTTTCTTATAAAGAATGTGCACTGTTAGAATTTGGTTGATTTGGAATTGCAAATGAAATGCACCCTACTAAATTTATATATATTTATTTTATTGACATGTTCCTAATTTGTTGCAGCTGATAGAGCTTGGCAAAAGCAAGATGGCAAGTATGCCTGCTGGAGGTGCTGCAGCAGCCGCAGGAAGTGCCCCTGCCGCAGCAGGAGATGCACCAGCAGATAAGAAAGAGGAAGAAAAGAAGGCAGAAAGTGAAGAAGAATCAGATGATGACATGGGATTCGGATTGTTTGATTAAAGGGCAGAATAATTCTTCACAAGAGAATCATATCATGGTATTTGAGATATAACAGATGTCGTTTTTCTTCTGTGGTTACTTTTTGGCAAAATTTGTAGGCTATTCGCTTGCACTTTCAAGCCAAGCTTTGTCAAGGTGTTCTGCATACAATGTTTTACCTGGAAATCAAAATTTTCACATTCATGTGTTTTTAAGTATGCAACCCAAAGGATGATGGTAAAAATTCGACGTACAATGTCTTCTTCCGTTTTCACATGAAAATGGAGTGAAATGTCTTCATTTTGGCCCCGCGTTTCCATTTGAAACGATCGAAAACAGAGACTTTAAAACACTGTTCAAAGTGATCATATCTGAAAACTCATCGTTTTTGGTCGAAACATCGAAAAGGCAATCTTTCAAAAACGCTGCCCCGACTTGTGCTGAAAAGCTAAGGAAATGAAAATGAATAAGAGCGGAGAGGAGAAATGGAAACAACTTGTCATGCCTGGACTTATTCGCTAAAACGGAGTTATGGAGACAGTTTAAGAACATGCGAAAACGGAGTGATTTGAAGCGGAGACATTTGAAGAAACTACAAACAAAGGACATGAATTAAAAAAGTGTTTGGTGTCGGGTAAATTTTTACCATAATCCTCTGTTTTATGCTAAATGGGTGAATCAACCAATCGAATCGAAAGAAATTATTTCAGAAACAAAGAATCATTTTACTGATTCCTTGACACCATTTTTAACGGGCTATTGCTGTGTGTAAATGAAGTTATTGCGAAAGGTAAACTTGTATGAAACTCTTACAAATACGTAGATGATATCAAAGACACATTGCTAACCATGATCCTTTGTGCGCCGATTGAAAAGAAAGACAAAGGGAACTTTGGCCAAAAACGACTTTCAGATAACACGAAAGTCACCTTTGGCGCCACAAAGGATCATGGTTAGCAATAGGTCTTTAACAAGCACGCCCATGGATGATTTGCTAAAGATGGGTTTAGAATTTTTCTATTGGCTTCCAGTAAGGCTTGGCATCAGCAGTTTTCGTCTGACGAGAAAAAAACCTTCGCCCCTCTAGCCTCTATTACTGTTGCACCATGAAAACCGCTCTTGTTTATAAATCTTACCTGATGTTACGCCGAAACATATCATGCTTGGATCCCTTGCCGACTTCTTTGTCCTTTAATAGGACAAAGTATCGCTTAAAATGAGTTGTTCAAAAGATCAATCGTCGACACACCCGCATCTTGTTAACTCTGGCATGAGATTAGAAAGGATCTCTTTAAAACAGCGAAATAAACCAATTTGGCTAAGCTAAATCTATTTTCAAGTTATACATTTGAACATTGCACGTGAACTTTGCAAATACTTCCCATAAGCCCTTTGCTATTCTGCAAAAGAGCCTGGATCGAGGTTGGATTGAGTGGCGTTGATGCTTCTGTCACTTGTCAATATTGTTGTGCACATTCGAAAATTCCACAGAATAACATATGTAGGAAAGCATTGTACGATTCGCATTCCATAGCCCTTTTTCTCGCCGGTCCTCATTCCGCCAGTCCCAAAATTTGCTCTACCGCCGTTTAGGGCCTTTTTACGCCATTCGAATCAAACAGCAAGGAAAGAAAAAATTAACAGGGGATATGTCTATGCTATTTTGCGGCATTTGCATTTTTTATTCTTTTGTTGAAAAAAAACACACAAAAGGGTGTGTTTGATTTGTAATGCCAAACCTACCAAATTCTGAAAATGGTAGACTTCGCAGAGATGGAAACACAGTTCCCAATCAAACACAAAATTCTTCAGAACAGCAGAGGTTTCAGAATTATCCTGGAGAAGACGAGGTTTCCAGTTGACAAATACGAAGACGATTCTGATGCTTGGCAACAAAGAGTTGCCCAAAGCGAGCAAAGTCGCCTCGTTTTCAGAGTTCTGCAAATGAGATCGAGGATCTCTCCAAAGTCTGCCAAACCTTCTGCCTCTTGGAGCAGAAGGTTTCGCAGGCCTGCCAAACCTGCCAAGCCTGCCGTTTTCGGAATTGGGAGTCAATCAAACACGAATTCGGAGTCTTTCAAGTCTACCGTTTTCAGAATTGGTACCAATCAAACACACCCTAAGTCAGCTACAACTGTCTCGGTGCTTTCTAGATGTTCTTCATCCTCGGGCTGCACTTCTATGGCATCTTTCTTTGTCTCGTCTTCTTCCTCCTACCCGGCTTTCTCTCCTATCAGCAGCAGCTATTCACAATTTTTCCATGATCTTTTGAACTTGCTTCATGACGAAAGTTTCAATTTTTGCCAATAACATGTTTGCACTGTTAATGTCTTATTCTTTATAAAGGACAGGTGATTTCAGGTCTGAGACATAAAATTACGTAAAAAATGCAAAAAAATTGGTGCGCTCTAGCAAAAATAAGCATAGAAATTAACGTCACTTTTCGAAAAAAGCTCCAAATTTTGGCCCTTTCAACGCCGGCTCCTTTTCCACCGGCCCTTATAACGCCACGTAACGAAAATTAACACTATTCAAGGCTGGCGTAAAGAAGGCCAATCGCTTTGTCTTCTGGGAAACCTGGCTCTTTACTTTACAAGATTCGCCCTTGCTTTTTGTGATAGAAGATTTTCTCAAATTTCTAGCATATTGACAAAGGTGAAATTTTGATTTAATCAACTGAAGTTTAGTATCTAAAGAATAACGAAATAAGAAATGTCAATTCCAAGGTGCAGAGCCTGTTTCCAAAGTTTTTTTTGGCCAGATTCGTCTTTCTCAATCAGAAAAAGGACTTCAGTTGTCACTTTTGCTGCGGCCGTGTTCAGTTGTAGGGTGGAGTTGGATCCCGGAATCAAGTACTTAGGGAGCTGTCATAAAGTATGGAACAGAGGGGGGCGGAAGGGATTTGACAGGGTCACCAAAACTATTGAATGGACAGCATTGGGCTAACAAACTACTTCAAGTGATAAACATGGGCCACAAAGCTATTTGGTTTAGGAATTGTTTCAATATTTTTTGAACTATTCTACACACCGTCAGGGTCGTTTTTGTTGTTCTCTTGATCAGTGATATTGTTCTCCATCTCAGTGTCTAATACAATGGTATCGGCTTGTCCTTCTTGCCGAACATTACGCGGTAAAAGGTAAACGTTATACCGGATCCTACGAATACGGTAATGACATTTTTCTTGGAAGAAGCTTATGAGCCACAGAGTTCGTGTTGAAGGCATGGGGTCGTCAAATCATTTTTGCAGATGTTTAAGGGCTACGTAAAAAGTGTCTATTTCTGGTATTGGGCTACGTAGTTTAATGGGAAATTTTGAAATCCCTTCCGCCTCCTCTGTTTCATTCTTTATGACAGCTCCCTTAGCAGCTTTAGCTCTAAATGTCCCATTTTACCTCGAGGGGCATTTCACTCCCAAAAAATCTCGTACACCTTTGGCAAAATTCCTTTTGTTTCCAAGAAAAATCCATCAAAAATCCGCATAAATCCTTTTGTTCTAAAAAAATCTCGTACGCTTTTTCCAATGAGTGAAGTGCCCCTCGTTTTACCTCTCCTACTGGAAATGATTTATCATCAATGAATGAATTTGAAAATTGAAATTCCTTCCCAGTTCAATGCTGGGTAGACGTAAATTACTCCTCTCCATACAACTGTACAAATAACTGGATGATTTGGACGTCGGAACCCTTGGAACCCTGTTCCAAAAGTTTAGTTTAGCTTCAAGTATACTGAATTTGTTTTCTACAAACACTTGAATACTTATCAGCGGCGAAATTTTGAAAAGCCGCTAAGTAGGGATTAAGAAATATTTTTTGTCACAGCCTTACTACGCAGGAGTTGCTAGAAATGCTGGGAAAAATTTTCTTATCCTTTTTGAGGAAGCAAAACTTCTGGAAACGTGCAAAGAATCATGGTAACCCAATGGCGAGACGCTTCCGTGAATGTGACAAATCGTCAGGGGGAGGGGAGCTTATCAAGTTACAGAGGTGTGTGGACAACCCTTGTAGACTTGAGCCCTGTCCCATAGAAAATCTTGCCATAACTATAACCTGTCACACGCAAAGTTAGTCATGGTTGTCCATTTCCAGCCTTTGCAAGATCTTTTTCTGTCGTCCTTTTTCCAAATCCTGAGATGAATTGTTCCCCATGGAAAACATAAATTTCAATTCCACTGATTCCACTGTAAATGTAGAGTTAAATATGAACACCATTATAGTTAGTATTAGTCTTATGCATTTGATATTCGTTTACTTCTTTGATATTAGTTTAGTTTATTCAGTTAAGTTGTAATCCATTTGTTTTGTTATGTTATGTTAGTATAACGACGCTCCTGTAAAGTGTAGCAATGTTATTATATAAAATTGAAATTGAATTGAATACCCCCAGGAAAACTTTCGCGAATCCATATTTGGCGAATTCATATGCTTGCAAAATGTGGCAAAATGCTCCTTAGATAAACAGCCCTTCCTTACAGCACTAACTTTCGACAAAAACCTGCTTGCGATGCTATCAATGTGTTCCTGATCCCTTGTATCTAATTGTTCAATTTCCTTTTGTTCTACTGTCAATATCACATGGTTTCCTATTGTTCATTGTCTAGCTCTTTTGTCTACTTTTCAACAGCCACATGGCTTCCGTTTGCTGCTGACTTTATGAAGTGTTTGATGATCGCGGCTTCTCTATGGCGGTTAGGTTAATACTTTCTTCCTTTATGTTTCCGCAGTACGCAATAGTGTGAGAAAGATGCAATCAACTCTGACCATGATTTAAACAGGAGGGAATTTAAGAGCAGATTTCTGTGTGAAGAAAATTTTAACTCGATGGACAGCTGAAGGAGAATCATCATGACCTGAGAACGATCGTGTTGCAGCCAGATCTGCTCGAATATTCAAGAGTTGACGAGAATCAATAAACTTTCTAAGTTGATGTAAATTTTGTGAGGTAAGAGATCAGTTTTCTAATGACGAACTCCTGTAGGTTTGCTGTCCTTTCTGCCATGCCGGATCCTTCCAAACGTAGCACATATCATGGTTCCTTTTCATCATCAGTTTTGATATGAAACCTTCTGCAAAGCAAAACATTGAATTGCTATTCCATGTAACTGGCAGTCCAGTTACAATTATGGTTTAATGATGGTTGACAGAAATGCATGTTGTCAGGCCTGAGTTGTTGCTTGTTTGGTCCATGAACACAGCCTCAATTTAGATCATTAACGTACATTTAAGAATTTGTGTTTAAATCTTTTCGAGCCTCGAACCTTTGCTTGTAAACAACTGGAAATGAGTGAAACTATTTGATTTTACATTCCCCACTTTTTCCTCTGTGAAATGAAATTTGGAGAATGAAAAAGGGATGAAATACTTGTCTCTTTTATTTGCCCTCTCAATCTTGTTACGAAATGATCAAATAAATAAGACAAAGATATTTGAATCAAAGGATGTTTATTATTGTTAGTGAAAAAAACATTTTCAAAACAAACAAAATTGTTTTCTTTTCGAGCTTGCCCGAAAACTCTGAGCCGAAGTGAGAAACCTTTCAAAGTCAAGAGCTTGGAAGCAAGTTTTGAGGTGCTGACAGATAACTGTGTGATATATTGCTTGTGAGGGAAGAAAACACTAATTGTTTCTCAGTCACGATACATATTTAGTGAAAGCAGTTCCTGAAAGCTCAAATAGAGTGATGGAAAATAAAAAAACAAGCAGAACGTCGAAATTTGTTGTGTTTGGCAAGTAGTAATTTGTAGCAGGTGCATTTCTGCATATTTTAGAACATTGTTGTATTTTCAACAGGTCTTTTAAAACCAATTTAGAATCATAAAAGAATAAAAAGGTTCCTAATGAGTCATTGATAAGGACATGAAAGGTCGGCCTTCCAATTGTCTTATCACATGTGAAATATCCTCACGAACGTTTCACGCCAGGATATTGTTTGACTGAGTTTTTGATGGGAAGGGAGGGCCGAGAAAGGTGATGTTTATTCATTAGAAGGGTGTAGGGACGTTAATCTGGGTTTCATCAATTGTCATATGTCCGGTCACAAGGTCATTTTTCTTTTCCTTTGTTACAGGACCACGTTCATTGAAAATCCCATTCGAATTTGTGAAAGTCATGCACATGTTGTGCCCATGCCTCTCGCTTGCAATAGAATTTAGGCACGTTCGCACCACAAAAGTCCGAGATACAATATTGACATTGGCTGTCTATTCCTGAGCAAATTTTAAGCATTTCATTGTCTCACTCGCACTCGAAGATAGCTTTCAGTAATCTTGAGAACTTAATCTTATGGGAGCAGTGTATGTATTTTCCTTCCTTTCGATATGACCGTAACTGCCACATTTTGATCCACCTCCGCATGCTTGAAGGCTACTTACTTCAATAGAACATGGTCAGAATACTTTGAACAGTTTGGCAAGTCTAGCCTTGATCCAACCCCCCCCCTCCCGCCACCCTTTTAGAAGAATGTTATTCGTGGGAGGGAAATGAGGATTTCATTACGAGTCCCAACCCTGCGTGACTCGAGGAATAGCTTTCGATAAGATCTTTATATCTCTCCTCCCTCGATGTCCAGCATGTGTACTTTAAAAGATGTCAACCCTTATCAGTATGTCCACACGGGGCGCACTATATCCCAAAAGGAAGACATCCCGTGGCCTTTCTACGCAATTTAGGGGCTCATGCTTGTTTTCGTCGAGAAATCGACAGAAATCACATGACCTCACCACAAAGCCAAACGTATCTCATAGTTGCTTATCGCAATTATCTTTATTTTATTCAAATGTTCGCAGTCTTGGTGAAGTGGTTATCATTATCAATGCTATGATAACATCGTGGCTCGCGTTTACCTTTTATTAAATCAAGAATGATGATTCTAGAAATGATACTGTTAACACAGGGCAGGCGACAGGCGATGTGGAGGAAATCTTCTGGACGACATCCTTTTCCATCGGACCGCGCTCTCCTACGAATTTTTGCAACACTGGTGCTCTTTAGAAGTATTAATTTCAAACTTCTACAACACACTATCGGTGCCCTGTCGCTCATGCTTTTACATGCCTTATTTAGCATGTGATACAAGTCAGAACCTGCAAAATAGAAATTCCCTTGTTGAGAAATCCTGAGAAATGGTACCCTCACATAAGGAACTTCTGTGAGTTTTAATGGAAGACTAAACAGGCTGTTTTGAAAAATGTTCTGTTTTGCGAGTTCCTAATGTATACTTTTGAAAATATTTTGAAGTTTTTGATCAGTTTCCAGCTCTCCCAGAACATGCTTAAACAAGGCCCTAAAAAGATAAAAGAGCTCTTTCACGTTTTCACTTTTCATCTTCCTTATCAAACTAAACTAAACCAATGAAAGAAGTTTTGATCTTATTTCTTGATGGCAGAGCGTTTTTACAAATCTGCTGGAAAAAACATTTGAAACAATGTTTTTGGTAGACCTCTCTCTCTCTCTCTCTCTGTTGAGAACTGGCTCGGTCCTGCCCAGTACTGGCGGAGATCTTCCTAATTAAGCCAAGATCCAATAACAGAGACAATTTTGGCAGACTTCTCTTTCATCGTCAAGAATATGCTGGAACAAAATCCTGTTCAAAGCCAATAACAAACTCATCTGTCTGTGACTCCCCATTTCTTCATAAATCTAACTAAAATAAAATCCACCTAAAAGTCATCATCGCAAATTAAAATCACCTTTTCGTAAAGCAGCAGTAAGCTATTGATTTATAAGAATCGTAATTACGCTTTATCGTGGTTACGCCTATCCTTTCACCATGTGCCCAGAACATCTGCTTCGATTAAAAGGCAGGCATAAAATTTGCTCGGATTTTTTAAATCATTCAAAAGGTTTTCATTCACAAACCCATCTCCTGTCAAATCACATAGCTTTCAAAGGTGATGGTTGAAAACCGGAGTATTGCTGGCAGGAACTTATTTTTCGAAGAATACACAGTGCTTGTTAGTAGTAACTAGGTCTCAGCTGGACTTGTCCAAGTCTCACTTTCTTTTATCAGTCGACTGAGACAAACACGCGGAAAGTCCGCAGCACATTTTATCTCAATCGACTGATAAAGAAGAAAGTGAGACTTGAACAAGTCCAGGTCTCAGCTCAAGATGGCAGCATAGCATTCGTTAAAAGAATATCATCTAAGAATGAGTGCTGCGACTTCCTCTCCTTATCAAAACATCGTGAGTCCCCAAGGGTCCGGGGGGGGTACTTTACTGTGGGTGAGACGGGGATGTGCGCCAGTTTTGGGTAGTTTTGGCCTGAAAATTCTGGGATTGGGGTATCCTTTTACTGGAAATTTCTGTGATTGGGGTATACTTTCACTCGGAATTTTCTTGGATTGGGGTTTACTGTTATATTCAAAATTCTGTAATGGGTGTTGAATGAAAGTACAACTGGATAAATTTTCGAGCAACACGTGGTCAGTTTCAGGTGAACTGATTTCAAGTATTTTTGTGTTGAGAAACGTCCTCAGATCAGAACCTCGTTCCAATGGCCACTTGGAACCAAAATAATCGTTCCCATCCGTCAATCCCTTATCCCTTTGACGTCGATTTGTTTTTGTTACTTCTTCGATTGGGTATCAATATCTGACATATATTCTGGGATTGGGTATCAATATCGGACCAAATTTCTGGGATTGGGTCGTAACAGAAATCCTTGCGGCGCACACGCCCGTATGAATTTATAATGAAGTACCCCCCCCCCCCCCGTCCAAGGGTCCTTTGCATCAACATGATTTCACCCATTTCTCTATCAAAGCAGTCGACACCCAATACCACTGGATTCAAGCTACGAAACAGCTGGCATTTGGTTCGCCTTTTCAAAGCGAGATAAATAGTAATAAATTCTGCCAAAAAAGTTTTATCTTCAAACAAGATCCATCGAAATCTTGTGAGCATAAATAGAATTAATGGTAGCTTCTTTTCGGCAAATTGCGACACAAATACTAAACTTCAAATCGTTGAATTAAGCACTGAAACGGAATTCACGAATTTTACCGAAAAGCACGTTATCTCGCGTCTAAACTCTTTACACCAAGCATTACTAAACTGAAGTGGTAGATTATTTGCGATTGCCATAAGGATTTATTCAATTAAGATTTAAACTAAATGGATAAGGAAAAGCGAAGAGATAAGCAGACGGGCTTTAACGAAATTGTTTTTGGCTTGGCCAGATTTTACTCGGATTCCTGAATATACTTGGAATCTTCGTGGAAGTGAAGACACAAAGTAAACAGCTGAAAGGTAGCGCTGAACTTTCGAAGCCACATCAACAAAACTACAAGGTATGCAAGTCTAAAGTTGTTTTGGCACTGATTTTACCAGGCCTTCTTACAACGTTGAATCCGAAGGGCAGCGAGGGCGTTAAGCAGAAGGCAAACAGGGAAACAGTACCGTCAAACTTTTTCTGTTTCGAGGCCAGAGGTACAATTCTACAAGGAATGCGTCGTTCCTCCCTAAATTGTTTTGGCTTGTCCTGATTTTACCAAGTTTGCTTTGCAAAGTAGAATGGAAAAGAGATGTTGTATGTCAGTTCTGCATTCACGTTCCTTACGATTAAAGCTTGTGTAGAACGAACAAACTGTCATGGCACAAAACCGTAGAGAAAGTGCAAACAAGTTTTATGTTTGAGAAGGATGTATCACACCCTTACTTTAGTATTTTGCATTGCATTTTGTACTGTATGTTTAAAATCATCGAATACGATTTTTTGAAGAACAGCCTACAACCATATATATTGAAACGAAAACAACAGGCAAACAAACCTAAATTTGATTGGAGTACTTTAAAAGTGCGATTACGTTCGTGCAATGGTTGATCAAGTTAATTTCAAGTATCCTTTCTCTATGTTTGATTGTGGATGGGTATATCTTAAATCTAGAAACACCCGTTTGAGATGGCGTTGTCGTTTACTTTGGTTCAGAAGAGTATCTTGAAATTTAATCTTTGCTTACATGCCAAGTATGTAGAAATTCATTTCCTCCAACAGGAATAACTTAAAAAGTAAGACGTTTATATCTTTCCTTCCTAATATTTGTGTCCTTTCGAGAACAAATAAATATAGCAACTGTCACGTAACGGCAGCATATGCCCTGCACAGCTAGACTACATTGCGTAAGTCCCTCTAACTTACGCTTGTTGTTGTTGTTGTTGTTATCGCTTCAGTTGATCACTACTTTCTTAATATGGTCAGCCCACGTGCCTATTTTTAGCGTTTGATTGGCTCATTAGTTCAAAGTTCGACTTCTCGAAGCGAAGCGACGCTCGAAATGACCTTCGAAGGGACGTTCGACTTTCCTTTCGACGTTTGTAGGATGGAAGATGTTTTAAGTTTCTTCTGATCTTTCATAAGATTTTAGTCCCTGTTTAGAATCCGTTTGGTCGCGAGTCCTTTGTATGAGTGAAATCAAAACATCAGATTATAAATGTTGAACGAATACAAGGAATCACGTCGTCAGTCTAGTGCACAGCCAACTTTTCCGTTTCGTGATAACTGTCACTGATTGGCTTATTTTAGTCAAACCACAGGGAAACTAGGAGATAACTGATGATAAAAATAAACTGTCTTTCTTTGGTCCCTATACACTTGGTACTGTTTGTACCCCCTTCTTCTCCTCATGTGTAGCCCAGTGATACACAACTAGAACACAGGGGGGCTAAAATACAAAAATAAGCGGTTAGGGGACAACGTAAGGCAAATTTTAGTTTCAGCAACAATAATTTCCTAGTTTCCTTATAGTCACTCTTTGTAAGTCTGATATCGGACGCTTGGAACTTTTCTATCGAGCAATCCGCACGACATCCTAAATTTAGCTTTCTGTAAAAGACTCTGAGCAACAGCTAAGCCTCTTCATAACATAAAGATACTTTCTCTTGTAGGATTGGCCTTGATTTCGTCTTTTTTTAAATCCGCAAAACCATAAAATGACTTCAAACTTATCTGTCGCATTAGAAATTGATTTGAAACCATGTGAAGTACTTTAGCTGTGATGTTGTGGCCTTCTTACTTCCTTCTTTCTAGCCATACCAGATTTGAAATGTTGTTAATGAACTCTGAAACCAGATGTCAGCATTAAAACGGCTTCAAACCTGTCTAGGATTATCATTATTATGGGATCATGTCTAAAACTTTGAGGCTGTTTTCTCATAAGTTACTTTGTCGTTTTGATTGTTAATAGTTTAAAAAGATGAATGGTTTTGACCTTCTTAACGATATGTTTTCACTCTATAGCACTGCTTGATTAACGAGCTAATTTTCGGTCGTAGATAATTGTTGCTGTCCTGGGTACCAGACTGCTTCTTAACAAAGTCGAGAGAGTCCGGTAACCAGGGTAATTTACTACTCGTGTCTCTTCTCTTGTGCTCTCCTTCTTTAGATTTGAACTGGTATAAGGGTATAATACATCGCAAGATTGATAAAGGGACTCTTGTCATTCATCTGTTGTTGTTTTCAAAACTGTGTCTGCATGTCATGCGATTTGGGAGGTGTGGTGTTTGGTTATTGTTGGAGATCTGAGCCTCATTTACATGGAGAAATTGAGAGCGAGATTTCCAAGCATGTCATGTCACATATATTCCCGCTCTTTTTGCTCACGTTCGTAATGGGCCTAGCCACGTAGCCAAAGCTGCGAGCATTTTATAAAACTGTCGAGAATCGCCTTATTTGTCTTACATACACTTGGCATATGGCTCAGTTGGACGATAGAAGATGAAGAAAGTATTTATGACTGCTATGCTGGTGGGCATCTTCATCGCATCATCTTCATCGCTGCTGCCACCACAGCTTTGCTTCGGCTTGCTCTACCTAAACGAATTGCCGCTTCCTTAATAAGATCACGAGTGGTAGGACACAACTGGGTTGATTTGGGTTGGCTTAGGGTCTTTGCCTACTTTGAAATGCCATAAAATTCTCTTCCTTGACATTGGCAGCTCTTCTCAGCCATATTTTCTGGCCTTGAACTGAAGAGCTCCGTCACATGTTCTTTTCGGGATGTTTGGGCCTATGTTCCCAATTGGCATCTCCTGAAAATATTGTCCTGCGCAATGGTCTGGAAATCGAACACGAGAAAGACTGCCAATGTCGAGGCAGAGAACTTTATGGCATTTCAAGGCAGGCAAAGAATCTAATCCGATTTAATTCAACCTAATTGTATCCTACCACTCATGGTGTATTTTATCACTGGATTCCTGTTTGAAATGTTTTTCATTGCCACTTCCTGAAAGATTTGCTTTTTTGCGCCGTAAAAACACAAGCCTTAAACAGTCTAGTTTGAATTGAGCTAAATAAACTCTCAATGTTCAAAACCTCAATGTTCAAAGTCTCATTTTGGGCCATCTGTTTGCCTCACATGATGTTTTGCTTCGAAAAATGCGTTATAATTGCAACCTTTTCCTCAGATTTTCGATTGCTTACAACAATTTGTCCGCTGTATGCGTAAATAGAAACATTTGCAACTTGTTCGCCTGCAAAATTCTCGTAAATAGAAACATCCAGCGATCAAACTTTCGCGCGAAAAAATCTTCATATCAAGGCAGAAACATTTATCGACCTCTCACAAAATAATAAATTTCACTTATTTCTGTATAAGGCTGGTCTTCTTCATTGAATCAAGCATTTGTATATAAACAGTAGCAGCAAGAATCGGTATGAACTCCCTAATAACTGTACAAACAGGTTTTAAACAATGCTGTGAAATGTTCTGATGAAAATTGTGTTGATTAAATATTCTCAGCCATATTGGAATGATTATCGATAAAATCCATTAATATGTGTTAATTTTGAAAAGAGGCCTTGCTTATCTTCCTTATTGTTTACATTAATATTCAAACTTATTTTTCAATGAAAGCATGTTCTGATAAATCAAGCTTTCTAATCCAATAACGCAGAAACTAATACAAGCGGGAAAGATGCCCAATCATCAGGCTGTTTGTCTGCAACGAATTTCAATTTCAGGTTCTATTTAATTCTTCTAATTGATAGGAATAATTTAAGAAGAGAAATTTTTGCATGAGGAGCATGTAATGTTTGATTAGTTAGATATTTCTGAAGTCCGTACCTGTTGTGTTTGCATTTCAACTCAACTGTTTACGGCAGACATTGGGGTCTTGTAAACATTAGGCCAACTTTGGATATGTGTGCGTATCGTTTATGGCGAAGAATTAGAGCATTTTAGATGGATGAATAATGATGTAAATATTGGAGTAACTAAAGAAAATCTTCAAAGTTTCATTGTTGATGAGTGACTAGAAATTTGAAAGATCTTTCTTAACAAATGATACAGTTGCATCGTTGAACTGTTGATAGTCTTAAGAGTTGGATGCCAGTCTTGAAAGTTGCCAGAATCGTAAATATCTCGAAGAAGAAGCGTGACATGAACTCTATATTCTTATTATCGAAGATTGTTTAGCGTGGAGAGGGCTTTCTACAGCGAAATACACATTTATGGCTTGGTAGAATTGATATTACCTCAAGTTTGATGATTGCTAAATAAAGTTCTCATGTTGAATACTTCGATTGATCAGTTTTCCATTCATCCTTCGCGCGTAAATATGGACGTGATGCGATTTGATGGCAACTTTCGTAGGGTAGGTAAGCTATGTTGCTTTGAAGAACTCTGATAGACTTGCCCGGTTCTGACAATATAACAGCAGCATGATAACATCGTATTGTACTTTACGAGAACTCTGCTTTTGACACATCCTCAATTCGTCTTCGAGTGTTGCGAGTATGTTACAAATGTTTAAAAATACTGTTAAATGTAGGAACGATTTTGCTGAGCATTGTTCCACGTTGGTCCAAGGAAATCAAGTTTAGTTTAAGGTGAACCACAACCAGTTCGGATGTGCAATGTTGCAAGAAAATACTGCTGTTTTGTGTATAAGCCAGGATAAAATTGATTTTAAAGATAGAAGGGGTATTATAATAATGCTCAGTAAGAGACTGCACAAAACTTTGCTCTGTAGCATTTTATGGGTGCATGACAAGAAGTTTTGGCATGCTATCAGAGCGATACGCCCCTCATCAATTGGGGATTCGCTGCGAAGTCGATATGACAATTTGCTTCGATGCTAAAACTCCATGGCCGCAGTTAGATTTTGTTAAAGAAAATGCCTGTTACTGTACATTTAAGGTGAATCATCAGATGTTGTTAGAAAGCTTCGCACAAGAGCTGGAAATGTTGAAGCGCGAGCGAAGAGAGCGCTTAACTTGCTACAGGAACAACACCATGGGGAGCGAGAGACAATAACTCCCCCATGGTCAATATAAAAAGACATCCAACGTTCAACTAACTACGATTCCATTACAAACGATTAAAAACTAATGGATGATGTACTAGGTTCTGTTCCACATTAGATGTCAGATCAGGGTTGCAATGACTTGAATGATGTCGCAAGCGCAACTCGTTCGTTGTGGTAGATAAAATGCCTGACATCTGATGTGAAAAAGAATTTACAAGGAAAAAGAACATTTACTTTACGGGACTTGGTGGTTCCTTAAGGTTGCAAAGATCTCAATCAAACCCACAAGTTTCGTGGATAAAACATAAAGCCAATTCGAGTATACTTCTATTCAAGTCATTAGAAAGGTCGTGATCACCATATGACAAAAGTTTACATTAATTCAACTACTGCGTTTAGATTCATCTATTCCTGTTAGGCCACATTTTACGCCAAATTTGATTTTCAGACTTTCTGAAATTTCAGTGTACCTGCAAAGGACCCTAGGTGAAAATGGCTCGTTAAATGACGAGTGTATCATTTTCTCGTCTCCAGATAATTCTGATCTCACTAATGTGTTTTCATTTTATGTCATAGGTCCATGTTACAACAACAACAACAACAACTAGAATGGCTAAAGGAATAACAGTATTATGGATCATCATATCAGTCCTATTCACTACTGCTGTGATATTCTCATACATGACCCCCGTCTGGTTTGAAAACCAAGAATCACTGAATCTCGAGGGAAACAAAACTGATTCTTTAAATGTCTCTTTTGGGCCGTTGAGATACTGTTCGAAAAGACAAATCGCTAATGCTATAACAGAATGCCGATTCTACAGTAGTCTTATGAATATACCATCAACAACATGGATTTTATGTGGTGTTGTATATGCACTAGGATGTTCATTATTGGTGACTGCGTTAGGATGTGCTACTGTTGGCTGTTGTATCAAAGAAGAGACTTGGGAACGAGTTAGACTTGGCGCTGCATATTTACAATTGTTTGGAGGTAAGAATATTGGATTTTTCTGTCATAAGAAAGGGAATCGACATACATAGTTAAAGCCCCCGGAGGAGGTACTCGTATATTTTTTCCGTACGGGTGTGTGACGCTGAAGTGGGTATCATTTTCAGGATTCCGACTCCAGGGAGGGTATCATTTTTGTATAATCTGCTCCATGACAGGGTCCATATTTTGCATTATCGACCTGGGATGGAGGGTACTCCACTATTGCGTCATACGAGGGTGTGCGCTCCAAGAATTTCTGTCATGACCCAATCCCAGAATTGTGACTGGATTTTGAGACCCAGTCCAGTTACCTTTTATCTAGAGTCATCAATTAAATATAAGCAAATTCTGTTGGTAGCTTAGCTTGTCACAAAGATACACTGTCTGTTCATGTATGAAGAAAGTCTTCAACCAGACACGCTGAAATTCCAGACTTTCTGAGAATCGAAGTTGGCCTAAGGGAAAAATATGTATCTGACATAGAAATTCAACTAGAGTCACATTTTTCTATTAGTTCAGAGCTTCTGTGTGTGGAGCCATATTTTCCTCTTTGGCGAAATTTGATTAGCCTGCGCACAGACGTGGTTACTGGGGCGGAGAAGAAAGAAAGAACGTTCATTGCTTCCCTCTGCTCCTCAGTGACCAAAGTCTGCACACAAGCTAAATTTGATTTTTACGCAATCTGAAATTGCAGCTTGCCTGCAAAGGATGTTGGGCGACGATGGCTCTTTGAGTAATGACTTGCTGAGGATGATCAAATGGTATCTTTCGTTATTCTTATTGGTCGAATAACAATAACTAATTGTTCTACTTCTCTTGTTTCAGTGGTATTCGTCAGTCTGGCTCTATTATTCTTCCCACTTGGACTAAGCTCTTCTTTCGTACACAAAATTTGTGGATCTGCTGCAAATATGTACAAATCCGGTAACTGCCAGATTGCTTGGGGGTATGTCTTATCAATAATGAGCGCTGCTTTACTTATATTTTCGCCGATATTAGCAAGATATTCCATCGACAAAACAGAGGACAATGAAGGAGGGCTTTTCGCCACGGACTATCGGCCAACAAAGATCACTACAGCTGTGTAATTGTTCACCTATGAAGAAAGAGCAGTTGCCTTCATGGACTCGAAGGCGGAAATTCCTGGTCCTTTCTCAGGCAGAACCTGGTGCCATCCAGTCCTTTGCTGTCCCTCAAAGCTCAGGGAAAATTTTTCAGGACCTGGCCATCTGTTTATCTGCAGTGAATTCCATGCAAGGAAATTTTGATTTTGAAATCTATCGAAGAAATCTCATAGCTGGAAGCCTCCAGAACTCGGGTATCCATTTATCTTACAATCAACTAGAAATTTGCTGAGAAGTGGACCAGAGCTAAGCTGCACAACAAAACAACGAAAACGTTGCCCAAGTGCCGATTTTGGCGATCGATCTTCCAGGAACCGACGTTTATATTCAGCTTAACTAGACGGAGAATATTGTTATTTATTAAAACATATTTGAAACCAGTAAAAAATGATATATTATACATAAAAGGTCAATCGTTATGTTAGAGTGTTTTGCCTATATTGTAATTGGATTATGTTTTAGAGCAGAGACATAAAAATTGACCTAAACTTCAGCAGAAAGTTTTAACTCGTGAGGGAGTATCACTCTTCCGAATGAGCCTACGAGATTTTTCAAAACAATAAGATTTTTAGGGAATTTTTAACAGAATTATCTTGAAAACAAAATACTTTTGCTTCAGGTATACGAGATTTTGCACAGTGATACGCCCCTCGTCAACTGGAGTTTTACTGCGAAGTCGATAGGACAATTTGTTTCGATGCTAACACCCCACGGCCGCAGTTAGATTTTATTGAAGGAAATGCATTTTTACTGTTTAGTTTGATCCTTCGCAACACCAGGCGAATACATAACAAAAAGAATGATCCATTGAGTACAGAATTTTAATTTTTATCTTAATTGTCAGACACATACCGGCCTAAAAGCCACAAGGTAATCGGTATAAATCAAAATAAAAGTGTCAACCGCGTTCCCTGGGTATTCTTACGTCATATGCTGATCACGAAGCCGAATGAACACCCTGGTACACTTCGATCAAATGTGCCCAGAAAATGCGCAGATTTGGAGCAATTTTGGATTTGCAGTTTGCTAGGCAACTTATGCAACCTCGATTTCAAACATCACAGTAAAATTGTAATAGTTGTTGAAGTGACAAGATTTCATTGTTCTTATTCGAATAAGTCGGAAGTTCTCAATAATTAATTCATGTTTGCTATTGTTCTCGAATAGCCAATCAAATTGCAGAACGAAATATCCGAAAGCAATGAATAAAATAAGAACCAATTTAAGAACATAAACAGCCTCATTTCGAAGAAACAGCCTCATTTCCCATTAAATAAGAACCTAATCAAATAAATAAAATAAGAACCAATTTAAGAACATAAACAGCCTCATTTCGAAGAAACAGCCTCATTTCCCATTAAATACCCATTACATAAGAACCTAGTCAAGCTGACTTGCAAAATTGTAGGTTTTTATGCGCGGGCTTTTACTGTAGTGGCCTCTCAAATAGCAGGATTGTTTTCTTTACTCATCAGTATAAACCTGGAGAGGTTTTCACCCTTTCATTCGTTCCTTCATTTGCAACTCCAGAGGTCGCTGTTATCATGACTAAAACGTTTGTTTTTCCAATCCTGATACATCATATGTTAGATTAAACAATTATTAACCCAAATATTATATGCGTAAAATTAAATCTATTATATCATATTAATAAAGAAGTAAGAGTTGGGGACAATGCAAAATTTATTATATTACATGGCCGTTGGAGAAGGAAACTTGTTGTAAAAAATCTGCTCGCCCCGTATGAAATCATTGCAAAAAATACAACTGCCCAGTTACCTTTTCCTTAAAAAATGCATCTGGCCCGTATTCATGAAAAAAAGATGTTATATTGTACTATAATACAACCGATGAATTAGCCAAACACCATAAGAAAGGCAGTTGTTCTCAATAAGAATCTTTGTCAATGACTGATGAATCCTTCTTGCAAGAAAATAACAAGGAAATTTGGCGTCATTCATACACATCTTTGCATGGATTTCTCAACTTGCATGATTCAGAATTTTGTCCTCAAGATGAGCCATTTTATATTTAGCGTTCAACCTTTCTTGAGCTCACAAAAAGTTACTGCCCTGTTCAAGCCCATTCATATTTGCTTAATAAAAAGTGTTGACCCAGTTGTGTGCAACCTCAAAAAGTAGTTGCCCCGTTATATTTTGCACCGGCCATGTTATAAAATAAACTTTGCACTATCCTTTAGTTATTAAGTAACATATATATTAAATTTGTACTGTTAAGAAATGTCGTTTGAAATAAGTTCATTTTAGTAAACTGGATAAATTAGAGTTATTGTAAATAGGTTTTAATAAAGCTTAGTATTGTAAATACTGTATCATCGTTTAACTGTATCATCGTTTATTTATGTACACGAAAATTTTATATTAAACATATTGTCGTGTCTCTTCTCTTGTGTCTGCATTGCACGAGTAAAGAAAGACTTTTCAAGGAACTAAGGAAACAATTCAAGCTTCACACGAGCGAGCATAGGTTTCTAATCTATAAAAATGTCGGCGAAAAACTCTATGACCTTTTTTGCAAACTTAAAAATTCTTAAGTATACCATGTCCCCCAAATGCTCTAAGGGGCCTCTTTATCAAAGGAAACGAGAAAAAAAAGTGAAAAGAGACAATTCACAAATAAATTCAGTGCGAAACATAATCAATATTCTAATAATCGTTCTTTCACATCTTTCACATCCTTTACAATTAATAAACGCATGTGTAAAGACCAGGAAGCATTATGTTCCAAAAATACTGCCGGCTCCTTGCCTGCTAACTGTACCCAACTCTAACTGTTCACCATACTTCAAGCCACTAAAAATTCACCGTACTTCAAAAGTTCTTTCATACCGGGAAAGTAAACATATAGGCATTTTAAAAAGGCCACTGCTCACTGTATATCACCACGACAATACTGGCAAATGCATTATTTACTGGTAGATGCATTATTTGCTGGTGGAAATGCTCAATCCAGTATAGAATTTACTTGACTAAAATCGGCCGCTCCGTTTTGAAATCATGAGGAATTTTCTCGAGAGAGCCCCTTCAAGATATCTTCAAAACAGGCATAAGTCATGACCAAATTTTACAAAATAGTTCTAATGACTTTAACGCGTTTTACCACGTGTTATCCCCTTGGCAGGATGAAATCACAGTGACAATTTTATCTTCCCAAAGGAATAACGCGCGAAAATCAAACTCTAAAGCATGTAAAAGTCATTGCTCTAGGGCAGAAAATTGAGTCGTGACTTTAGGACTGTTTTGTAGCTTTTGAAAGGGCTTTGTTGACAAAGTCCCTCATACTTTCAGAACGGTGTAGCCAATCTCAGTCACAAAAATTGTAAGATATGCTTGAACATGTTCGCTATTGAACTTATCAACATTGTTAACTTATATCCAGGAAGCAGTGGCATTTCAAATGGGAATCATATTTTTAATCACTCGGTACAAAAATTACTATCAAATTAGCCTGGCATTTAAAGGGTCTGTTTCATCCAGCAATCCTTGCGCGTGTCATCTCTTTTTGCTCTCTGTTGCCGCCATTTTCATGGTCCATGAAAATGAGGCAAACCAAGAGATGGCACATGCAAGGCATGCTGGATGAAACAGACCCTTTAAGGATGAGATCCCTAATTCAGGTTGAGTTGTACGTAGGGATGATCCTTGCAATCTCACCTCTACACATGGGACAAGCAGTTAACATGTCGGCACAACGTTTACAAGCACAAATATGTCCACAGTTTAGAATAACCACATCACGTGGATGCTCAAGACACACCAAACATGCATTTGGGCTTTCATCCGTTGATGAATCGATTTCACTTCGTAGTCTCTCGAAATCGAGTCGCTGTTGCCGAGCAACATACCATTTCTTCAGACGCCGATAGATCCAAACTGATAGACAAATCCCACTACTTACTGCCAAGAAAATCGACATCCATTTCAAGAATCTTGCAAAGGTAGTCTCCTGGTTGACAATTCTTTCCAAAGATGAAGTAGACAAAATGTATTTCAACGAATTGCCAGGAATACCGATCGTGATCTTATCATTGACATATTGCACTTTTCCAAGCCCTGTCAGTTCGGTTCCCTCTAGCAACATTTCTTCCGTTGTTTCATACCCCTTCACTTGCTCTCCTTTTGCTAAACCAAAGATGTTATCAGCGAGAGTTGATGGAGCTGGTTCAAATTTGTTATGAATCGTTGTATACGACAGGCCTTCAGCCCAAAGTGGCTCACTCACTGCTATTCTATTTTGCCCATTTTTGGTCGCCAAGCAAAAGTCAACTGAGTTTCGTGTACTGTTTAATGTTCGCTTCACGTCATCCCTATAGAGAAAATTGTGACTTTGTTGCAGATTTGGTAAATAGATTTACAAAGACTTGAAAGATTTCACAAAAATTTTCCCGTACAGTGTCCTGAAAGACTGTGCCCAATTTGTATGGCTGCTGTGGAGGAGCTTTAGGTTTTATTGCCTCATTCTTGATACAGTTGCACATAAACAGGCTTCAACCTGGAGTCTGAGACCTTGCAGTAGTCTGTATTAGCATATTGTCATGCGTTTATTGTCTTATTTATCCTAGGTAAATTGACACTGCATTGCTAAATATTCCTGTGGTGAATTAAGGGTGGAAATGGGGGCAACTGCCAATTTCACAACAAAAACTCAGATTTGCACCCTCTTTTCGGCAAGAAGAGCGCCCCTTTTTCTGACCCAAATGCACTCTTTTTTCTATGTATCGTTCTGAATGAGAGGGGAAACAAATAAACTAAGGGGTTATTCAGTAGAAAAACCAGACAATTTTTCTTGAATAAGGGCACAACAATTTTCTTGCACCTTTGGTGTACTTACTGTTCATTGTATTTTTTGCCCCAATTCTCCAAATTGCTCCCCCTTCAACTTTGGGCTGGATCCGCCCCTGACATATTCTTCAATGTACTGTACTTAGAAAATTTTCTTAATGAAAACTGAAAACTGCCTGGGGGGGTACTTGATTGATAAGTGATACTGGACGTGCCGCTGATATTCGCTGACTTCGTCATTCCAAAAACAAAACTAAGTATCGTTAGACGGAGCATAAGATATGTTGGTGCCATTACCTGGAACTCAATCCCGGGTGAAATAAAGAATTCAAAGACAAAAGCCATATTTAGTAAAAAATTTTCCAAGTATCTCCAACAGAAATACTAACTTCATTACATGTCAGCAATGTACAACGTACAATTCTTTGCCCCACCCCCCCAAAAAAAAACTGTTTCTACCATTTTTTCCCTCTCTCCCTCTCTCTATCCGTCTCTGTTGTTTCTTTCATTCTGTTTTTGTATCAGTAATGTTTTGTATATATTTATAGAAAAAAATGTCAAGAAGGTATGATGTAAACAAGTTTTATAACATGTAAGCTATTTCCTTTGAGTAGGGGTGCTTGGCTCGTCAGCCCTTAGGGGTTTCTCTGGGGAGGAACATCTGTTCTTCTCCAGAGTATTCAAGTATCCCGAACAGCTATTTTTAATAATTAAAATTTTCATATATGAGCAGAAATGTAGTAGCTTAAAATTTGTTGTTCAAATAAATTGAAACTTGAAACTTGAAACTTGATATGGGTCGTTTTTCACCCAAAATTCCCTACATATGGGTCTGTTTTTAACCTTAATTCTGGTAGATGGGTATTCAGAATTTTTATCACAACTGAAGAAATTTGAATTTGATTTCAATCTTGCATCCTCAAATTGACAAAATTCATTGATATGGTTACAAAACTTCCTTAAAAATTCATGCAAAAGGGTTTAATATTCTTGAAAAAGTTGGTCATACAAAGGGGTCCTTTTGTGAAAGTCAAGATTGATGTCAAGTCATGTTCACTGTCAAGTACCCCCCTCCCCCCCCCCCCGGGGGAAACTGCATCTTCTTGGTAGTTTATTCCTAGAAGTATACCAGGCTCCTTCCCTGATTTTAAAGAAAGGTAAATAAAAATATTTTCATCTCAGGCCAGACTTACCATGAATTTGAAGTCTTATTCCATTCAGATTTGTGTTCTGCAGTAATTACATTGTGGATAACACCAGTCCTTCCCAGCTGATCACTATTACTTTTCAATGGTGCCCTGTCGGCAACAACAAAACCAGTTACAGCGGCATATGGCAAACATTTGTCTTCTGCATTGTCTAATGCTTCAGTTAGGTCTTTACCAACAGGCAAAAGTTTAACATTCTACAAAGAAAAAATTTATCACCATCTCTAAAATACTATGTATCTGACATTTTAATTTTTAGCCTCTTTTTTGTATTTGTTTACCTCAGGCTCAGGTAATCAGCCTAACAATGACTAGGCCTTTTATCACAATAATTCTCCGTTAATAATTCAATATTTTGCAGAGTTAGTCAGCTAGAGAAACTTGCCCGAACGGGAGACCCGTCTCCTGAACGGGAGACCGTCTCCTGAACGGGAGACAATTCTTTGAAAATTGTTGATTTTCGGTCTCCTAAACGGGAGACAAATACGAAAAATCAAGTTCTGACAATGAAGGAGTCTCCGGGGTGGTTTCACGTGTCAATTTTTGAAATCTACGCCTCAAAATACGGAGGTTTACGAAAAAAAACTTGATGTCACCATGTTCTATTTCATCAAAATGAAAGTTCATCTTCTATGACATCATCTCCATTGTCTTCCATTGTTGTCCTTCTTTCCGCAGTGTTTCCAGGTTGAGGAAAGCGTTTTGATGTAGGGGATAAGAGGGTATATCTAATTTTATCAAAACGTTTCAGAGAAAATGAAAAGACACATGAAAGATTCTCAATAAAGACTTTATTGTTTCATGATTCGAAACTAATCTATGCATCATTCTTTTAAAGAAGAACCCTTGCAAGTTCTGCTTCGGCAAGTCTGTCCTTGAAAATTTGTTTTGCCGCTATCTTACATTGCAACTTTGACTCTTATGTGGTAGCTGCAGTCAACTCGTGAAATTTTCTTCCAATGAACGATTCTCTACCCAGAGCGAGCCTTTTCCAAAATTTGGCAGATGAACCCCCTTTCATTACATCAAAACTCTTTGCTCAACCTGGAAACACTGCGGAAAGAAGGAAAACAATGGAAGACAATGGAGATGATGTCATAGAAGATGAACTTTCATTTTGAGGAAATAGAACACGGTGACATCAAGTTTTTTTTGTAAACCCCCATATTTTGAGGCGTAGATTTCAAAAATCGACGCATGAAACCGCCCCGGAGACTCCTTCATTGTCAAAACTTGATGTTTTGCATTTGTCTCCCGTTTAGGAGACCTAAAATCGACAATTTTCAAAGAATTGTCTCCCGTTCAGGAGACGGTCTCCCGTTCAGGAGACGGGTCTCCCGTTCGGGCGAGTTTCTCTAGCTGTTAGTTGTTTTGGCTTCCTTATCATTACGTAGTTGCATAATATTCTTAGATATTATGAATATGAAATAAAAAGAAAGTATATTTGAAATATTTGAAAAACGGGGCTTTGGTTGGGCTTTTGGTACGGTTGAGTTAGGATCAGTATAGTATAGCCACAGGTGTGCGATTCTAAGGATTGCCCCTGAAAATCTAGGCCTATGGAGGGTAGTGTAGCGTAGGCCTAGCACTCTTGTCTTGTTTGCTTTAGTTAGTTCAAAGAGGAGGAGGTAAGTAAATTTTGTTCTGTTTCGTCCATCAGCTCCGCCATGCAAGACGATCAAGGCAACTAGAGAAATACAAACCTCCAAGACTTTGCAGTAATCTCTTCTTTTGCTGTACAACCAATAAGTGATCAATGCAGGAACGCCAATGCTAACGCTAGTTACAAAATAGCCATCCATCTTCTCTGAGCTTCTTTCTCGCCCTTGTTTGGCCTAATTTCTGGGAAGTTTCGTTTTGCTTTTGCACGAAAAAGAGGTCAGATACATCACAGCGTCTCAGTCCAATCCATTGAACTTCAATGGTCCAATCCTGCAGATCCGAGGGAGCCCAAAAGTACAAATTTACATGTTGCCAATAAAACATTACGAAACTCCAGTTCTGGGAAAGTAGACCTTACGAAAGCATTTATTTTGAAAAATGAAATCTTTGACCATACATATTTTACCTTATTTTCAATTGTTTGCTGTACATGTTACCCACAAGGCACCAGTGGCGGCGCCAGCTCTGAAAAATCTGAGAGAAATGGGGGGAGGGGTGGATTTTGACGTAATTTTTCAATAGGTACACCCAACTAATTTCATGCCATTTTTCATTGACAAGTTTTGCCGACTTTTGAGAATTGGGGGGGGGGGGGACGAATCCTCCCCAGTCCCTTGAAAAACCTTCTTCTGAAGTATTCGCGAGGGCACAGGTCGTGAACAGGAAGACTATTATGGAGCCTTAGAGAAACTCGTAAGAAACTCTGAGTTCTCAAAATCCGATAATTCTCAGAAACGTTCAGTTCTGGGCCAATCCTAGTCCTTAGTTTATTTCAAGATAGAACACGTGTATGACGCGGTGGTGTATTCAACTAGTCTGGTAAAGCCAGGTAAAACTCAAGACTAGACTTTACGACAGGTGCCAGAATCTTGCACGATTTTTTCAAGGACTTGGCGTTATGAACATAATTTCTCTTTAAATTTTTTCCCTGTTTGAAATAATTATGAAATCATTTTTTCCTCAAATGCAAAATTTCATCAAATATTTAGAAAGTAAATGAGAAGGATTGGGAAAAAAGAAAAATGGTGTGCGTTGAGCGAATACTGAAGGGGGAGGAGGAGGACGAACAGGGGGAACTTTATTGAAATTACACCAAGTACTTATGTCACATTCCAAGGTACAAATCTCTGTTGCTGGCTGCTTCTGCTGGGGAATGACGCCCAGTTCATCAATGGCGGACAAGGCCTTTAGAAATTGCAGCAAATGAGGGTGGAAGGAAACAGTTTTGTATCAACAAAAGAGCCTACGGTTATAGCCAGACGTCACTGCAAAGTATAAGCATACATCAAAGAGTTTACAAGTCACTTTAATTATTATGAGACGCTAAGACGCCAAGAGGAACACACCAAAATGAAGGACAGACTCTCGGAACTCCGGGGTGTAAGTATGAAAGTGAAACATTGATAAGGGTTTAGGCCTTCAGCTTGGCCATTTTGGACTTTGTTCGGTAAAATTATAAGGTAAAATGCAGCTGATAGCCAGTGGAAATGATGAGAAGTATTGATTTTATCAAGCTGTACTGTAAAGGTTGCTTCAAGCTGTGGGAATTGGCTAGGCCAATGTTTATGTCCTGCTTTGTAACACGGCGGGAGGGTCATGTTCAGGCCCATCCCGTTTCCCTTTTTCTGAGGCAAGGCTATTAAGGTTGGGATTTTATCCCGAGACCCTTCAACTACAAAGAGCAACTTTCAAACAAAAAGCAGAATATGAAATTTGGTTGAATGATGTAGAAAGCAGAAATTTTGCAGTGACAAGCGGAGCCGGAGCCCTATTTAATAAGAACTAGAGAATGATCATATGCAGAACCATGAAACTGATATGAATCACTTATGAAATGACTCATGACTAATTTAATCCTTGAAGATGGAAGAGCTTCACTATTTCAAAGTCTTCCTACTTTATTTGATTCCTAGATGTTGTGGTTTTAGTATTTTCATTTCAAAGTTATTTTGCATGGAAAATTTGCCCTGGTGGAAAGCATGCAAAGTCCACGCCGGAGATTATTGCCAAAACAATGGCAGAACAATAGATTATCGCGATTCCACGCTGGAGATCTCTGGCGTAGGCTGCATGGATTCCACCCTGGAAAATTTGTAGACTGCATGTCAGGGGGTATCTGCCCCACACCATTTTCTGCAAAAACAGTGCAGTCCATTGCTTAGCCTATGGCAGGTAGACTCATTATTCCAAAATAAGGAAGGGTGTATGAAACAAAGAGCAAGCTTGCTATGAGGTTTATTGGTTTCTAGAATCTAAAGTTATGCAGCCTTTGTTTAGATGCCTTTCACAAATAATTTGAAAAGTGCATTAGGATAACTTATTGGGCAGCCATATCAAGTCTTCATTCTTTGTTTCTTAGACTCTTTCTTCTTTTGTAATAATTGGTCTACACATACTACGCTAATTGCAAGATGACCCATTTCAAACCAGATGCATTTTACAAAGAACAAATGGAGTGCAGCCTGGGAAAGTTCATCCAGTTCCAAAAGCACAAATGAAGTTCAAGTTGCCAATAATACACCATCACCCAGACTGCCTTTTATGTCATGTGCCTGGAGGATTTTTATTTCTGGTATGACAAAGGAAGAACAATAGAATTATAAACAATAGCTAGGCATGTATCTTTTGTGCATGCTTTTCAAATTTAGCTTTCTGACTTATTAGTCTTTACCATTTCAGTTGAGCAGGCCCATTTTGAAATTCAGTATAAAATTTTGTATATATTTCTTATGAAAATTTTTAGCCCAGATTAAATTAAGCATGAAAACCTTGGTCACGTTTCATGTTTTCAAACTGCTAGTGCTTGCGACTTTGATTTTATGATGATGCAGAGTTTAAAAATTTGTAACCAATTTGGCCACAAGAATTGCTTGTGATGAAACATTACATTACACCCTGACTCATTTTCCACTTTCAAGTCCTTTAAAGACTTTTAGTGTTTTTGTTGTGGAATTAATATTTCAACCACTAGTTGTCTAAAAGCGTGTAGTTAGACTAATGTTTGAGTCCTAATGCAAACCTCCTCTAAGATTTTGTTTGAAATAATCATGAATATTTTCCAAAACAAGGCTGTTGAAGTGGTCTTTAGAAGAGCATGAACAAATTGCTAAATGGTCTTTTTAAGTAAAAGAGATGAAAAATTTATTTTCTGTGCATGGTCAAAACCATCAAGAAATATTAGTTCATGTATAATGTAACCAGGTGGCCGCAACTTCTTATGATATATAATGTACAAAGTGAAGTTTTCAAAGCTCAGAGAAGAGTCTGCAAAGATGCATTTTTTGAAGCTCAGACTATTTTGCAATCTTGTGATTTGTGTTATTCCGATGAAAGGTTCCAAAAATGTAAAGTAGATGTAACATAAAATGTAAATGTAAAGGTTCCAGTTAGTCCAGTTATGATGACTCCAAAGTTATATACAGTACCACAATTGAACATTTTTTGAACATGTTTCAGAGTTGTTATTTATTGATGATAGCTTCTGGGCATTTGGACAGATTTGTTGACATCCATGATTTAATGACTTGAGGTGCATTTTCATATGGGTGAAAAAGGCTCGGTGTGCAAACTATAAATTGCAAGTTGAAAGAATTCAAGAGAAATCTAGTCTTTTGATATATACATGCCCCAACCTCAATTTTTTGGTTTTTCACTCACAATTTCTCAGTTAGAATATGCCTGTCCAGCTAGGAAATGTTATGGAGGAGAAGTTAAAGTCGCTAAATAGAGTAAACATAATCAAAACTGCATTAGAGCTAAAAACATTTAGTAAGAATGTTTAGGATGCTTTTATGTTGTTTTTAGTCATGTTTACATGATTTATTTGAACATTGACTTTTAGCTGCAGCAGGCAGACAATCCACCAGAGTATGAAGAATCAGTGTTTGATTCAAATGCAACTGCAAACAGAAATCCATTTTTAGATGACTTCTTCACTCAGGTTTGTAAACAAGAAATTATTATTGTACTTTTAGCAAGATAACCATCTGTAATCTAAAAGGTTTTAGACCTCTAAGGAATCAATAAATCTTGTCATTGATTTGCGACTGCAGCATAGAAAGCGTTAAGACTGCAGTGACATCTGTTAAAAGCTATTTTAAAAACAGTAGCTAGATGTCAACTTAAATTTTTGGCTTTTTTTGAAAAGTGTGCATTGTTGTTTCTATGAATTGCTCATATTTTGATGGGCTGAGCAGAAAACTTCAGAATCATCTGATAGCCGTGTGATTAGCAGTTCTACTCAATAACATTTTCAAATTCTATAGTACATGCAGACGTTTCAAAATATCTTCAATATGGCAAGAATCTGGTCAGATTTTGATCCTTTGGAAATATCCTTTTACTGTTAATTTGTGACCACCCTGTAAGCCTAAATCATGTACAATTTGGGTAACATGACAACAAATACAGTACATGTGCACATTAAAGGTGGGTTTCCTCTTAATATGTGAATTTGGTTGCTCAATCACGCGACCAGTCATCTGGGCATGCGTGTAGTTTGTTTCAGAGATGAAGATTCCCCAGTCATCCGCGATCGCGCAACCGATTTTGGAAGTTGCATTGACTTCAACTTTTTTGCAACCAGCGCAAGCAGAGCCAATAAGATTGCTTTAATGCTGCAATGATTACTTAATATGCGTGCTCAGACTATTGGTCGTGCAGTCAGACAACTCGTTCATGAAACTGCTTTCGGCTGATCACAGGGGTCGTACAACCACATTTACACAAATGGAAACTCACCTTAATGTGACAAAAATTTTTAAATCAGGATAAGAATTCTTGAGCCATATGAAAAGACTGTAAATTTTTGTACATTAGAATCCTCCATCAAAGGCTGGAAAGCCTAGCCTGTGTACCAGACTCCAGTTCCGAAAAGGGAAAGTTCCTTTTTGGGAATTTGGGTCTAGGACACAGGCTGGGAAAACCTTGTTTGTGTGCACAGGGCTTGTACTGTAGCTTCAATGAGATATGCCAGATGGTTCCATCCCTGTCATTAGTGATAATTTCAATCAATGCTTGGACTTTCTTTGATATGTTGTTCTTTCATTTTTAGATTGAAGAAATTCAACAGAATATTACCACAATCAAAGAAAATGTCCAGGAAGTTAAAAAGAAGCACAGTGATATTCTCACTGCTCCACAACCAAGTGAAAGTAGGTTTACCATAAATGTTTTCTCTTTTGTAAGTTTATTTGTAACTTATGTGCAGACTCAGCAACAGTGTTATCCTTCTGCAAAATCTGTTGAGTAGAGAGCGATGAATGATATGTATAGTTAAGATTCTTATAAAGTCACTGGACATTTTTTCTACAACAGAGTCTCTATCTAGTGATATTTTGATCCATTTTTGTATGAAATGTTCCTTTGAGTGTCAACAGAGCTTCTTTTACTGTTGCGGGGACATTAAAAAAATTCTGCAGGTATCATTTGATTCAGTTTATTTTTTGGAATAGCTAAAAGGTTTATCAAAAAGTGTTCCAGAAGCCCCTTTCTTGGACTAACTTTAACTTGGACTAACTTAATTTCTAGCAGATTGTATAGGATACCCATATTTTTAACATACCCATGTATTTAATACATTTTAAACAATATCTGTCTAAGCATCAGAACAGAGGATTGCGCTAAAGATGGCGGCGAGGAATTTTTTACCGAGATGCATTGCGTTCGAAGTACAAATCTTTAACGATTCTATAGGAATTCGATTAAAGAACGCAGTGCATCTCGGTAAAAAATTCCTCGCCGTCATCTTTAGCGCAATCCTCTATTGATTTCTTCATTGCCTTTTTTGCCACAGGAACAAAAGAGCAACTTGAGCAGCTCATGGCTGATATTAAAAGAAGTTCAAATAGAGTTCAAAGCAGTCTCAAAAGTATGTTGTTAGTTTTTGAAATCGTTTTTTGATCCTATCGGTCAATGTTGTTCTAAAAATTTGAAGTGCAAGTCCAACAGTTTTCATAAGGATGAAAGTATTTGATGAGTGTCTAGGATGTTTTGCTATGTTATTCAGGGACGTAGGAAGCAGCTCAAACTTGGGGGGCACGATACTTTGAGGGCACTTTTTCCTTAAGGAAAAGGGGGCATTTTCTAAAAATAAAGAGGGAACTTCTTTGTTTATTTCAAAATCTTGGGGGGAAGTGCCCCCAGTGCCCCTGGTTCCTACGTCTATGATGGTATTATCAAGATAGGAGCAAGAACATTTATTGATGTCTTTCTGCAAGCAACTACCATCTATTTTAGAACGAAATACAAGGGAAATTCTAGAAAGGTCTTTGTTGTGTTGTTATTTTTGTGTCGTGCAGGTATGGAGAGACATGTGAAAGAACAAGAGACTGCAAGTGGTGGAAACTATGCTGAAATAAGGATCAAGCGAAGTCAGGTTTGTGTTGTGTGTCATTGCTCAGCCATTTAGAATGACATTTTAAATCAAAAGATTTGTGTATTTCATTACCCTAGACGATAGAATATTTTCCAAGTTTTATCAAAAGCGTGACTCTGGAGCCGAACTTATTTTGCTACTTTGCAATATACTTTATGCAGCCTTTCTTACTGTAAACCGTTTGTGTGACTTCTATTTTGAGATCAACCAAAATGAAGAAAAAATAATAACTTCTTCGATGGCTAATAATCTAGCCAAATTATGTTGAAAATTCAAACCTCATGGGAATAGAAACGGATTCAAAAATTTCTAGAAAATGTTTGATAGTATCTTAAAAAATCATATAACAGTAAGTGAAGAGTAACATAACATTATTGTTTCGCCAAGAGAACTGTGCCACACCGTTTCGAAGAATATTCTGAGACTATATATACACTGTTAAAATGCATTCATCTTGTAATTGAAAAAAATTCGTCACCTCTCTGATCTTTGCTTAAAGGCTGTCTGTCACAGTACAAAGAATAGGATAATTGAATAGCTACTGATCCTAATGACTTTCTACGACCGTAGGACGTGATAACGATCAGCCGTCCTTTATTTCAAATGGCCAGATTATTTATCACAAAGGCATCCATTGTATCGAGCTCTTACTTTCTTGTGACCAATCAGATAGGTGGCAGACTGCCTTTAAAGTACAGTAAATATCCCTTTTTCGTCTCATTTTTTCATTCCAGCATTCAACATTGTCAAGAGACTTTGTAGAAGTGATGCACGAATATAATGCAATTCAAAATGATTACAGAGAACGATGCAAAAATCGTATTCAGCGGCAACTGGAAATTAGTAAGTTGACCGTTCCAAATAGATGGAGGCCTAGTTGGGAATGATTTATGGGGTAGTAAACTGAAATACTCAAATGTTGATTTCTGTACCGATGAAGGCGACCCTGTAGCAAGTTTGCAACTCTCTGTAGTTATCAAATGTTAAAGTTTGCAATCAATTTCGATATTGCATCTTGATTTTTCATATTGTTTTCAAAATCATCTACCACAAGAGCTCTATTTACCCTCCCCTCTCTTTCAAGGCTCCCTCTCTAACAAGCCCTTCCCTTCCAAGCCGAAATTTTGAATAGGCCCCCTCGCTATTTAGTGCCCCCCATTTATATCAACGTTATAGGGTGCCAAAGATTTCACGTTTATTTTGCTTAACAAGATGAATCAGCATTGTGTGTGTTTGAAGACTTTTTCATATATACAGAACTGACCAATCAAGGTCCTTATTTTCATATGCGTTGCCAGCAGATTGTGATAGGTAGGGTATACTTTGCTTTCTTATGCTGATTCAGTTCCTTTCATTTTGATATGGGCTTGGGAAAAAACTATGTCGAATTTGTGTATTTGACTCATAACACTGAATGCTGCGTCCGCAAAACATTGGATAACAGAACTCAGAACTGAAAAGCTATCATTTATATCCTTGTTATTTGACTTTGGGAATAAGCCTGCTCTTGTTTAAGCCGTCCCTGGAGTCTCCGAAATTGATAAGCCCTCAGAAGCTTAAAGGCGATCTGAAGCGAAAATTTTTATTGATGCACATGAATAACACTGTTGAACGATGAAGAATTTCACTAAAATTTTTTTGCTTTTTTGTTTCATCTTCGAGTTATCCACTAATTTGTACGATTGGCTGATGACGTCATTTTGTTTGCAAAAAGTACGAGAAAGTATACAAGGTTGACCACGTTTCCAAAGGGAAATAAAGTCAACGACCTTTCCTTCAAATGAAATGCCTTTCTAAAGGTCACATCAGTTGATGAAACAATGTTTATTTCATTTATTCTGCTCAGCTGAAAAGTCTCCTAAAACTGTAACCTTCCAAAGATCAGATATAGCTTCTTTCCATATAGAATCCTAATAATTTGCAAACAAAATGTCGTCATCAACTGACACTTAAAATCATTGGATAACTTAAAAACGAAATGAGATATCAAAAAATTTTCAACATGATTTCTTATCAATCGACAGGGCCCTTCATGTGCATCAATAAAAATTTTCGCTTCAGATCACCTTTAATAGAGCTTAGTTCATATGCTATTTATTTGGCTATCTTGTTGTTGAAGGACTCAAATTGTTATTGTTCTCATTGCAATGATTTGCATGGTTTTTCTCATCAAAGTTGTCGAGAACGTTGCAAAATTGTTGGAAGCATGTTTGGTCAACGCACGCTCAAATAAAGCAAATCAGCAGGTTTTGATTTCTTGAAAAAATTTCTAACCCTTCTTTTCCCTGAATCTAACTGCCAATCAGCCACAAATAAAAGCCTGATATTAAAATAAGCTTCTTTTTTAGCCGGCAGATCAACAACCAGTGAAGAATTAGAAGAAATGATTGAGACAGGAAATCCTGCAATATTTACACAAGGAGTAAGTTCATTATCTAATAATATTTCTAGCAAAATATGCACCTTTGCCATATTAGCAAAATATAGTCGGTAGCATAACACGACGTTAGCATCAAAGTAAATGTCGCGTGAGATTTGCGATAACGCAAAACTGCTCGTGCAAAGTTGCTCAATTATTGTAGTCGCGGGCATTTTCACGTGACTCCTAATTTGAGCTTTAATTTGCACCACTGAAGGAATACTTTCAAGCCTTGTTTTTGATCTGACTGTGTGTAAAACATATCAAAATGAATTTTCTACCAGAGAATTTAAACAGTTTCTTTTAGTAGCTTCGCATTGAAATCAAGCAAACTATTATTGTTAACTTACTGTTTTTAGGAAGGATGATAGAATTCGAAAACTAGATATTTCTCACAGTTTTAGTCTTGTACGTGCATTGAAATATGTTTAAATAGATTCACCGACTTGTGTGCAGCAGGGCCCAAAAAATATTTTTCTTCCTGGTAGCAAGCCAAGCATCTTCATTTCTTTTTACAAACTTTCCTCTTCTTTATCAGTATACCAGCCCATTCTGTCCCTTTGCCTTTCCGTTCTTCTGTCCCCTTCCTCCCTTCCTTTATTTCCCTTCTTTCCCCCTCTTTCCGTTTCTTTTTCCTTTTTCCTTCCTTCCTGGGAAATTTAAGCATTTCAGCTACCTTCCTAGTAGCGCCGCTATCACGCTACTTCATTTTTTTGAGACCTTGTGTGCAGTTTATTTTACGATGGCAAAGCTGTCACAACTATCTCTTTATACTCGCTCATTTTTCTCCCCAGTACTCTTTATTCTCCCCAGTCTCCTTTTTTAATTGTCGAAATGGTCTATTGTCCGATTTGTCGAAACAACACCAAAACAACAGCAACAGCATTTCTTACATTTGTTTTAATTAAATTGAATTTTTTGCTCCGCTTGAATTTTAGTTTGATTGTCCATCAGTCAATTAATAGCGATAACTACGACAATGTCATCAGTCTGCTGTCTCAGGATTCAGGAAAATCAATGAAGTGTTTTACCATTTATATTTTATTTTAGATCATAGTCGAGACACAGCAGGCAAAACAGTCTCTACGTGATATCGAGGCTAGACATAATGATATCATGAAATTGGAAAACAGCATAAGGGTACGTATGAAATACATTTGTGTGTCTAAAATCATGTAATTGTCGAACAAATAATATCTTATGATGCCAAATTTCTGGAAAAGTGAGAAAAATCGACCCAGGTTCTCGTATGTCGATCAACCTTATCAGTAGACTTATGACCTGGAGTCTTGTTTCCCTCTGCTCTTTGACTTGATGAAGGCGCTTCGGTAAACAGATAGGGCCAACAATTTCACTGTTTCATTATGACTCCCTGTTGAGCAAGGTTTACCGCTAAGATACAAGGACTCATCGTCATAAGTCTACCGTATCAGTATGATAACAATACACTTCCTTCTGGTACCAGTTCCCGTTTATTTTTCCCAATAGTTTGTAGATTGTCAGTTTCTCTTGGATGGGTTCATTTTGCGACATGAATAGCTTTCTGCATCATTTGTATTGTTTCTAAAAAAGGCTTTAGCCTCCTTCCCACCCTTAGATTTATTACAATTTGTCTCAGTTCTCGCTCGCAATTACGTAAGCTTTTTACCTTCATATCTATTGAACTCTTCAACTATTTTACGGGTAGAGTGGCCGAATGGTTTAATCAGTTTTTGTCAGGTAAATGAAGTTAAGCTCGGTCGAGTGCGGTCAATCTCTGGTTGTGTGACCTCGGAGGCCTGACCTCACAACTCACCTTGTGTTCCTTCGGAATGGACGTTAAGCGAGGGGTCGTATGCCTGGATGTGGCATGCACAGGGCCTAAATTAGCTTTTAGTAGCTAGAAATCCTGACATGCCCACTCAAAACAAATTAAAGAACAAAAAAAAAGACTGAATTATTTTACGTAAATTTGCGGCGAATTGTGATCAGTCGATCTTACCCTAAGCCTTTGCTAAGGCCAAAAGACGCATCAACGAAACAAAGTGGGAAAATAATTTTGTTCTGTAATAATTTGGATTACATTTTAACTGCTCCATTATTCATCGCAGGGTTTTATGAATTTGTTTTGCTTCCAACAGGAATTGCATGAAATGTTTACAGATATGGCAATTTTAGTCGAATCGCAGGTAAGAATAGAATTTTTTGTATTTTCCAATGCTGATTTAATTCTTGATTCAAAGAGAAGCATTTGGTAATCGCATTGTTGATCAGCATGATTTAAATATTCTGTGATCTTCTTTGTTGCGTGGTCTTCTTAATAGCAGGTTTATGGCATCCAATTCCTCCATTTATTTCTTTTTCTGCTTCTCTTGTCATTTCGGCATAGCTTCCCAGGAATTATTTCTTCAGTATTCCACCATTCCTGTTCTTCTTCTCCCCCGTGTTTTCTTGTTCTCCATTCTTCCTTGCATCTCAAACTTGAGTAAGTTGTCATCTCGTATAATGTGTCCAAACCAAGTTATCTTTTGAGGGTAATACGGCCTTGTTTGATTTCCCGCTTTTCTTTTATTTTGTGATAGGAGAGGTGGAGTGTCGAAAGTTAAGTGCCACTGTTTGAAAAATTATCAAATTTAGCAATACACGCATTTTTCTTCTAAGAAACTGCTTTTAAGAAACTCAACTCAATAATCGTCAAAACTGAGATGTTAATCTATCAGTCAAAGGCTAACTTAGATGAGAGAAAATTTTGTTTGGTAATATCACTCATCTTTAAGACCCAAAAATTAGTAAAATGCCTGTAAGGGGTTTGTATGGGAATCGAGAATTCCACATTCCATTCTGGTCCATGATTTATGAAGCAATGAAGTTTGCAGTATCAGTTTCAGAAATGGAATTTCAAGTTCGATAACTAGTAAATCATGGATCAGAATGGAATGTGGAATCCTTTTTTTCCCAGACAAGCCTAGAATTTTACACAAATCTGTTAAAGATTTGGAACCTATGTTTTTTTTTCTATAGGGCGAAATGATCAATCGAATCGAATTTAATGTTGAACAAGCAGCAGAATATGTTCAATCGGCCGTCACGGATACAAAGAAAGCTGTCAAGTATCAAAGTAAAGCTAGAAGGGTAAGAATTCAGTTTCCTGTTATTTTTGTGTCTATTTTTTGGGCAGCTGAGGCATCTACATAAGTGACTAAAATAGCCAAAAAATAAGCTGGGAATCAGACAAATCTCAATGTTTCGTTATGTTTCCTAAAATATTGAGGCGAAAACATTCTTTAAGACCTTCTGATCCCCCTTCCCCCAAATGTAATGTTGAGAACGTCGAGTGGCGATAATTGAAACAGTGAAAGCGTGCGGTGAGCACGTAATCAGAGACCGAAGAAGTGCAATTTTGTGACTTTGCCAAGTATTTTGGCCAAGATTTTTATATGGTGTCATGGTTCAAGAATAGAGAATTTGCTGAGCTAAAGTAATGCATATACCTTTAAGCTGTTTTACAAAAGAGTTTTATCGATCGATTTTGATAAATTTTTGAACAAAATGCTCGATTGAGTGGCGTTGTAGTTTTCATCGCAGTTGTGGACATTCGAAATTTCCTCAAAATTGAAAATACCGTTTGATTCTGAATCCTCTCTTGAAAAGCTAAGAAAAGTAGCCTTTCGTCGTATAATTATGGTAAGGTCAAGATTTCTTTCTAATGAAGTAAAACAACTAGTGTATCAGTCGTTACAAGAATGTGGCATTTCTGTTTGATTTCGTTGGTTTAAATCAGCAGGAATATGCGGTAAAACTCCAACTTCCTGTGATACGGGACATGAAAAGTTATTTTTCTTCCTTCAACCGGGCAAACACTCTCCAAAAATTTCTTGCATAAAGGAAAAGGGAATGTACTCGATCCCCAACATAGGGAAACTCAGTTTACTGCAGGCTCATTCATCACCTTCCAACACATCTTCTGAATACACTTGGTTGTAGAGCCGCTGATTATGGATGGTGATACATTCTGTTTAAACTCGTGATATAATTTTCCATGAAAGATTTACGACGATGTTGATTTTACCAAAATTTTTCATGAATTTTTAGGAAATTTTCCAAATGCTGCCATTTTGAAAATGGTCGAGATGTCAAAAAATTGCCACAACAGATTTACTGCAAATTATCCAAAGTTCCTTTCAAGTCGTTAAATCAATAGAGAAATGTGACACAATGTTACACCCACCTTTTTCAAGATTTGAGCTCATGCTTTATTCACCCAGTCTTAGCATAGGGCTCGAATCTTTAGAAAACTTTAAAATCAAATGTGTAAGATTTTATTGCCTTATTCTTTCAAATAAATAGATGGAAAGGAACTTTAAGTTGTTGGCTATCATTCCAGAAGAAGCACCTCGCACATCATCATTATTTTCAGAGTTAAAGCACTTCTAAATTTTCTGCTGGTTTTTAAGTTGTGATGTCATCAAATTGCTACATCTTAGCCATAAAAGCAACGGACTTCTGCTTGCTACCGTTTTGTAGATCTTCAAAAACTGCATATTTCATGTATTAGTCATTTGACTTTCCTCAATCAGTTGAGATTTTATTAGCCTGCGTGCTGACTTTACTTGCCATTGTGAATGATAGCCAAGGCGGAACTTACAAGTTATTGATTTTATGACGCTTTTACTGTTTATCAACGCATTAGACACCTGCACTGGTACAACTTTTCATAGATCTTAAAAATGCTGTAATTCCAAAACTAATGAAGACATCAAAAGTTCTCTTTCCGGAATTATGGCAAACGACCTAAAGTTCCTTTCCATCTATTCACTTGAAAGAATTAGACAATAAAATTTTACACATTTGATTTTACAGTTTTCCAAATAAAAGATTCGAGTCCTATGCTCCCAGTCTTCATACATCCAGTAAAATAAATTTTCCTTTTTCAGAAAAAAATTTTCATCATAATCTGCTGTACTGTCTTACTAATCATCATCGCTGTGGCAATTTACCTGGCTGTGACGCAATAGTGGTATCATATTTCACACCATGTTATCTCATTAATATATCGGCTAATGATTCATAGTTGTTAATATTTCTTTCATGTCAAGCCGTCAGTCATTCAGGTATCCATCGAACTGGAAACGATCCGTTATAAGATGCTGCTAGTCATGCATTGAGTACAGTCGTTAGCGGCTGCCAAGGCCTACATTCAGCCAGCTGAATTACAAAAAATCTATACCGGGCTCTAGACTGATTACATGGCCGTAGTTATCGCTATTGAATGGCTGCCGGACGCCCCTAACTATGACTCATAATCAAACGCCATTATTTTGAAATGATTATATCTGCCTCGTTTCGATAAGGGCCTAGGGGCCTAAGCAAAAACAAACACTCGTATTTTTCAAAGGAAACACGTCAATTTGAAAACTTCATAGTAAATGCTTAACGGAAGCAACAAAATAGTACCTACTGACATGGTTTGACATTTTCACCAACTGTTTTCATGGTTTTCGTAAGACTTTCTTCCACTGACTGGCAACCAGCCTTCATAGATCGTTCCCCACATGCAGAAAAATGGATTCGGCAGTATTTCAGTCTAAGGGCGCCTTGTTTGACATCTTTTTTACAAGAAACAAAGTTGTCTTTAACTGAGGGTGGTAAATGATAATGATCCCCCCCCTGATTGAAAATAACCGTGATTGTTCGATTATGTTTCTAAATTCTTAAGAGTTTTGTACTTAGCTCGCCATTTTGAATTTTCGTAGAATGTGTTAGATTTCGTTATCATTTATTCACTCGCAATCGGAGCTGCATTTTTACAATGAGATAAGAGGGCAACAAAAGCAATAAATCGGCAGAAACACCACTGGTCCAAGTATTTTGTAAGAACTTTTTTCAGAAGAAAATGGAAGAGCCACACACAAACGGAATACTGGTATAGATTGCCAGTCATGGCTAGCATAGGCACAGGGAGCCCATGAATGATTGGCAAACTCAAAAATTAATTGTCTGGAATAGGAGCTGTATAGGAAACTGCGAAGGACTCGTAGCGCATGGAGCTGTGTTGAGATTTTTTCATGCTCTTTGATAAGCTTATTCATTGCTAAACCCTGGATAGTTGGACGCCGCGGTTGCGCTTGATTGCAGCAGCTTGTTGTTTCTGCGGAGGAAAACTATTTACTGTACCGCAGACGTTTTTGCTTTTGACGTCATCAGAATTCTTATTCGCATAACTGAAATTGTCGAGAATGGAAATTTTACAAAATTTCAACATGGTTTGCTACTCCGGTTTAAAGGTATAGTAATTTGAATTTGCAGAACGTTGCAATTCACAGATGTAATACAATGTTTAGAACGCTACAGTTGTTTAATAAATAATTAAAACGTAGTGGCTGGCCATGAAAATATAAGGAAGCAAACAACATGAGAACGAGAAGAAATGAAAACTT
This sequence comes from Aurelia sp. 3 sensu Dawson et al. (2005), assembly GCA_964020215.1. NCBI lineage: Eukaryota > Metazoa > Cnidaria > Scyphozoa > Semaeostomeae > Ulmaridae > Aurelia > Aurelia sp. 3 sensu Dawson et al. (2005). Next base: position 19,045,176 of record OZ026584.1, read on the forward strand.
TGGTTTCAAGAATCGAAATTCATCTGAAACGATCTTTCCGGAGCTAAATTAACCCCGGTGCTGGACGTAAAAGATCAGGTATTATTTTTCCCATTTCAAGTCAATTGACCACACTGTTGGGGCATAGGTGGCAGAGAATGGTTCAATAATGCTTGCACGATTCAATAATACATGCAAATGTACTAAGATTTAATCATACCTGCTAGTTAACTGTGTTAAATTTCTTTTGAATCCTTTCTCCATACCTCTGTGTTATCGTTTAGTTAGGCCGAAATTCTGTTGTGTTGAAATTCTGTTGTGTTGTTGCAGTTGTATTGAATTTAACAGAATTTGTGGCCTAAATAAAAAATAACACAGAGGTATGGACAAAGGATTCAAGAGAAATTTAACACAGTTAACTAGCAGGTATGGTTAAATCTTAGTACATTTATATGTATTACTGAATCGTGCAAGCATTACTGAACCATTCTCTGCCACCTGTGGTTGTGGAGTTTTTATATTATACCTTTATAGCGATCTGGGGATTGGGTTCAAGGGTTTCTTGAATATCATGAGTTTCTTATAAAAATACATTCATTTAACTTCTTCCATTTATGGCACGAAATATGTTGAAGAAATAAAAAATGTTTCATTGAGAGTGTGATCACTTGACTTGTTGTGTGTGCAAGTAAACCTCGGGTGATTATGGCCAATAGAGTTTTTTGGCCCTTTTTACACGATGCCGTTTTCATTTCATACCAGATTGGGGATGGCTATCCGATATGAAAATTTTTCTGTTTACACGATAACGTTTTCATTTCTTATCGGATTGGGATTCCGTTTACATGGAAACGCTTCGCCATGCATTGCCATGTTTTCACTGTTTGCTTTTTGCATCAACGGCGTATTCTGCGCAATACCCAAGATGAACGAGATGCTGGTAGAATTGATAAGGAGGCTCCGTGTTGGGTTGATACCGGGTTAGGCCGTTTACACGATATCGGATTCGTTTCATACCACTTTCAGAGCGTTTTCTTTTGAAAGCGCGAAAACGGTATGAAGCGTATCGGATTGGTGCGTTCTCGTGTAAACAGGACGCCCATCCGTTGTGAAATGAAAACGGTCTCTTGTAAACAGAGGGCCAATCCGATATGAAATGGAAGCGGTATCGTGTAGACGGGGCCTTGAGCAATTTGAAAAAGAATTTGGATCGAGCGTTATTTTCGTGCAATGTGAACAATTTTCGAAAATTGAATAATAGTGGCAGAAGCTCAAACGTCGCGCTTTCGACCCTCGCATTTAAAGATGTACCGGGTGAGCCAGAAGATGGTTCTCACTTTTGAAAATTCATAGCACCAAGAGTGCTTCACAGATTTAAATAATTCAAAATTTTTCTGTGGTTTTTCTCGCTGTCTCACTCGCACTAGAAATATAGGTAAATTCAACTTTGCAAAAATTTCATGCGGTTGCAAAATGACTGAAAAATGGCCTTCTAGATGCTCCTAGTGTTGGTCAGACAGCGAGAAAAATAACAAAAATACTTCGATCTTTCGACTTTTAACTGAAATTTGAATCTTTCAAATCTGTGAAGTACTCTTGGTGCTATGAAATTTTTAAAGTGGGAACTTTTTTCTGGCTCACCCGGTACTTACTGTAAGTACAAAATATCGCTCAACCCAGAATCTTTTTTAGAATAGCTGAAGGGTCTATTGTAGCTACCTTGCAAACAACTGAAAAGATTGTAGAAAGGAAGCGGAACAATCAAAATGAATGTGTATACTAAGTATTAGTTAACAGACACATAATGTGTTTATTTTCATACCGATATGATTTTAAAATTGTCCACTTTACATTTATACAATGAGATTCATCTTAGTGCAGTTGAATTTTTTCTACTTTTTCTTTTTCTTAGCCTTCGTGCAGACTCTCAGAATGAAACGCCCGGTCCAATATTCTGCACGTAGGCTACTTTTTCGTCGATACAGTAAGAGCTCTATTTTGCCCCCTCTCTCCTAAACCACTCCCTTCAAAGTAAAAATCTTACAAGTTTGCGTGTTAATTTTGATATGGTTTACGACGTCAAAAGCTGTGTCAAATTTGTGTGTTTGATTCATAAAATTATTTGTTGATCCCGCAAAATTATAGGCTACAAGAACTAAAAGGCTATCATTCACATTCATTGTCAATTGACGTTGAGAATAAGACCCTATCTAATAAGCTCCCTATCTTAATACGCCCCCCCCCCGAGGCTTAAAAGAGCTTCTACGGATTTTACGAACAAGCTTTCAGAGGAACAACAATCTGTTTTAATGAACAAATGAGATTTCCCTGTCAACAATGTTTTCTATTTGGTAGCTGCAAAAGTATTTCTTGTTTGTGACATTCAAAATTTTGACTACAAATTCTGCAGAAACTGTGCAAGATTCGGTGAATAAAAGAAAGCAGTTTTTAACAGAAATAATGCTGGGGTCTAACACTACAGTGGCCCATTATTTGGAAAAAATTATCAGTTCCTGTGATCGAAATTTTAGTAACCAGAAATCTATGATCCCTGGTCGGTCAGAGTCGACACGTCTCTCGTCGTTCCTTGCAATAAAACAGCTATACTTAGTATCGAGAACATTACGTCTTTGGAAGTTGTAATAAATTGTCCGTTAAGGATACTTCAGTTCTGTTAGATCCAGGAGTCCTCGTTCGATTTGACCTCATATTTGGAGTGTTCTTCTGCGCAGGAGTGGAAGGCGTTGATTTTCTGCGAGGTGATGGTGAATAAGTGCTTCGTAGTGCGGAATCCCCTGCGAGTTTTGAGCTTGATTTGATAAGTCGCTGAGCGGCCGGAGAGAGCTGCGTGATACGGTCAGTTGATAATCTTCCAGGAGATTTTCTGTAAAATAAAATAGGGATTTACGATGAATAAGTTTGGAAGGTGGAACAACACAACGCGAAGAGGAACAATGTAATAAATTAAGAATCTATACAATACCAATATTTCGAGGATGAATCTGAAATAGTTTTAAGAGAAGTGACAGGAAGGCCATACTTTTCCAAATTCATCGAAGGTGCAGCACTGGTGCATGTATGGTACATATGTGGTACATATATGTTAAAGGCACTGATGATTCATGCCTTTAAAGATAAACAACAAATTAAGAAACTTTCAACAATAAAATGCCAAAGTTTCATTAAGTTGCGTGTAAAAAAGTGTAACTAAATACAAATATTTTCCAGGAAACACTTCCTTTCTGCAACTCAAAAGAAAATTCTTACCCTAGAGACGCGGCAGCTCTCGCAATAGCATCTCTTCTTTTATCACGATGTTGTTTACTCATTTTTTCAACCAGCTGGTGACCAAGTTGCTCTCTTCTGGGCTGTTCGGGGATTTTGAAAGTTGGACCTTTTGCTGGCCCTGGTGTCGCATCAAGTCGCATTGGAGTCCCTTCGATTTCACCCCAAGTCATCAAAGGAGATGCATCTACACCTGTAGAGAAGAAAGATCATTGTTAAAGATGAGCGGATGGTTCATTAATTTTTAGCAAATCTGATGTGCTGAACATTCATATTTATGCTGGCATGGAAGAATCATTACATACAGCAAGTTCGTATCGGAAACAGCAAGATTTAAACTATGGAATTAAAGAGAAATTCAGTTTTCACGTTTGAAGAAACCCAAATGGTTTTCAAAAGGCCCCAGCAAGAAAAGTTTCGCCGGGATGAGTTTTCAGAATTAAAGGCTTGCGTTGACACGTCAATTTTTTGTTGCCGTTCTAGAAGGACTGGTAAATAGTTTCAATTTAGGAGTAAATTTTTTGTAAATTGATCATGATTTCCGTTACGAATATGGTTTAATGTAAACCCGGTTTTGTTCGATAGTTTCCGACTGGCAATCAAAGAAAAAATGGCTAGAGTATAACGCGTATTGTGTGTAAGTTATGAAACGTACGGTAGAAGATGACAGTGACTGTAGATAAACAGGCAATCATTTAAAGGGTCTGTTTCATCCAGCATTCCTTGCACGTGTCGTCTCTTGGTTTCCCTTTGTTGTCGCCATTTTCATGGGCCATGAAAATGGCGGCAAACAAAGGTTAGCCAAGAGACGACACGTGCAAGGAATGCTGGATGAAACAGACCCTTTAAAGATGTTCTGAAGTGAAAATTTTTCTATGCAATTGATTAGCACTGATGAAAGATGAAAATGCCCTTAAATTTTTTTGAGATCTTCTTTCATTTTCGATTTATCCACTATCTTTAGGATTGGCTGATGACATCATTTTGTTTGTACATAGTAAAGAAAGTATACAAGGATGACTATATTTCCAAAGAGAGATCTACTCAAAAAACTTTCCTTAATCAACATGCCTTTCTGCCTTTCTGAAAACATTAATTTAGCTCTTGCAACAGTAATCTCGCACATATCAGTTGCAGCTTTACTTCCAAACACTATCTTAGTAATTTGCAAACCAAATGACGTCATTATCAGGTCCTGAAAATCAGTGAATAACTTGAAAATGAAATGAGATATTAAAAAATTTAAACAAGATTCCTTTCTTTCGGCAGGGGGCATAGACGTAGGAACCGGGGGGCACCGGGGGCATGTGCCCCCGCCAAGATTTTGCAATAAAAAAGAAGCGCCCTTTCATTTTTAGAAAATGCCCCCTTTTCTTAAGGAAGAAGTGCCCTCTAACTGTCGTGCCCTCCAAGTTTGAGATGCTTCCTACGTCCCTGGCGTAACTGCATCAATAAACTTTTCGCTTTGCTTAAAACTCAGCTTGGTACCACGGCCACTGCTGGAAATTATTCCGACCGTATTTAATGTACGAACGTAATACAGGACAATACAAAACGATACAAAACTCCAAACAAAACCTGGTGCAGGAGATGGCGTCGCAACAAAACCATATCCATTGACTTTCGGAGTTTCAGCCTCCACTTTGCCATCAGCACCGACCTTGCCCACTTGCTTTTTAATATTAGCATGCTCTGTTGCAGCTTCATTTAGAGCAGCTTTACACGAAACTGAATTGAACGGATCACCATCAAATCTTGTATTTTCATGCCTTATTACCCTATCTTTCCTTCCCTTTCCCTCTATCAATTCTTTAGCACTCAACTCTACGCCACTAGGCACATACATCAACGCATTTCGTGGTTTGTACGTCCATGAATCGAGATTGTACGGTTTATCATCAATTGCATTCAATACTTGTTCTTCACAGTTTGGCAAAGCGAGATTTTGATCTTGTTTCTTGCCTTGGTCATCTTCAGCTTGGAATAACCAAGCAAATTTTTCTTTTATTCGAAGTTTTGATTCTTCCATTATTTTCTCAAATGAAGCGTTGTCTTCACTTGTATTTTTAGCAAGGAACTTATCAAGTGATACGTTGGGAACGGTGGACGATGCTGTTTCGTTTTGTCTGGTGTCTGACATGCTTGTATTGGCATTGCTGGGTGTTTCTGCCCTATGCGTCAAGGGTGTTTCAAATGTACTTGGTGTTGCATCTACAAACAATAGGAAAGTAAGAAAAAACGTCACAGCTTCAAACTTTTTCGCTTAATTCTTCTCTAAGATTGGGCACTGACAAATTGGTACAGGTGAAGTTGTGGTTTTAGCATTAAGCACTGGGATTGTCAAGAAGCTAAGTGTTAATTAAGTCTGTCACCTCTTGTCATGTGGGTGTGGCTTGGGGCTGGAATCCTGATTATCTGAAAAATTTGGTTGCAAATTGAGATGTGGGACAACACCTTTATACAGCTGTTTTTCTACCTGGTGAATTTTTGGTTTAAAGCAAATTTGATCTTGTACGAACATGTGCAGTTGAAATGTGAGTCATGGGATTTGATCCTGCACATGCCTACAGGCAAAATTCCCTTAGAATCAAAACATTTGCCCTGTGGAAACTGGTTTAAAGAATGCTCAGATACGTGAAGGAAAAAGCAAGGCATGAAGTTTCAACTCTGTCAAATGCTGAAAGTTGCCTATGTATAACACCTTTACAACAAATATTTTAGCTGTAGCAGTATAAACAAGGATAGCACCATATGCTTTTCACTTTGTTTGTTTCTCTTGGGATTTGGAGGACTGTGAACATCAAAATATCATCACTTTAACTTTCAATTACAATTGAACTTACCATTAAATTTTCTGACAGATAAACCTCTCTCCAGTTTCAATTCAACTGATCTCAGTTTATCAATATCATTGGAACTCAGTGCATCAAGATATTCTGCTTGTAACTGCAACTTTGGAAGATCTGGGAAGAAATCTCTCTCTATTATCTTATCAACAGCCTGTTGGAGAAAAAATTAATTTTATTCATTCAGGGCATGGAAAAATATTTCCTATCTTGCAACCAAACAAAAATAACTAAAGTTCCTGCAAGAACATAATATTGAAAATATGGAGAATTCTTTTAGAGGTTGCAATGATTGACAATAAACATGAAACTTGTATTTTATAAATGCAAAAGAAGTGAGTGAAAATAGAATTTAAAGGAAGTTTAATGATTAAATTGAAAAACCATGAACAGAATTATAATATGAGTTCTTCTAGGTGGCATCAGGGAGAATCAAGTTCTCCACTTATCTCATCTTTGTTGGGTACATTATTCATAAAAATTGTGCATAAGATACAATATTTGTTTGGTAACTTGCTTGATTTGCAAGTAATTTTCATCACAAAAAAGGAGAAAACAGTGCATAATACATGAAAAAGATATATTTTGAGAAATCTCCCACAGAACTTTGTGAACTGAAAATTTCCTGTTGCCTGGTCACATGGTCATATGGGTTTTCATTCACTTTTAATAAATCATGAAATGTTCAGTCAGACATCTGATATTTAGAAATTTTGTCTTTTAAAACATTTCAAACTGGATACTGTTGCACTGAAGGGACTCAATGTCAGATTTGTGGATTCCTACACCTGCCGCCCCTCTGTGGTTCAGTGTTAAGTCAATATGAGTTGTATGTGTTTCATTTCTTGTCTGTCTAAGTTCATGTCAATGTGTTTAATGGATCTGTACCAATTGAGTCTGCCACGGGTTTGTGAACGTCTTAATTTTCATCTTGTAACATTGAATTTTTTACCTCTCTTTTGGGCAGACAGCACTGTTCGTCTACTCCTTTTTACACCATCTTTAGTCTCTAACTACTGTGCCATTTCCTTTGGGCCCTTTGATTCACTTTTATTTTGACAGATTGTACAAGGTTGGTCATCCTGCTGTTAGGTTATTGTTCCCATGTGACCCCAAATGTAGTTCGGGTTTTTAGGTAGGCCCCAAATTATTGTAAAGTTTATATCTGATGAAGCCAAAGCGAAACATCAAATGAGTTCACTATGTTTCCAAACTTCTATCCTTCATCCTCGCTCTAACGTTTGTGTTTGTGCATTTTCATAATTTTGTATAACTCAATCAAAACTATAACTTAGGCATATCAGATATACTGTATCTAACACACTGAATCTAACACACATGGTAAGTCAGTGGTAAGTCCCTGAAAAAAGAAAAGTTTAATGGCAAATCTATATTGGTGTTCAGTGCTATTTAACATCAACTGACTTGTATACCTCTATGTACGCATCTTCTTCCAACACATTTTGCTTTCTCAAAACTCTGGACTTTACATCTTTAAATGTTGGCACCAGCTGCAGATTTGATTCTTGAGCTACTTGAAGCGTTTTTTCCATTGAACTGTCCCCATTGTCCTTGTCCATACTTGTCACTACAATAACAAAATAACAGTGTAAATGGCTCTTCTTGGTAACCCCTCTTTTGGCTCGGTCTGTCTTCTTTGGTGCTTTAGTTAATGATAGATGTGTGGTGTTGTCGTCTACCAGTCAACAGGCAGTTACAAATTATATTTCAAGCCTTGTCTGATATTGGCGGATAGGCCGTGTAGGCAGGAAGAAGAGGGCCTAAAGAAATTTGCTAACAAAATACAATCTTTCTTTGTCTTGTCTTCTAAAATCCAAGCCAATTGGACGATACTGCTTCACATCTTTAGAAACTTTCCCTGACTTGCAAGGCAGGTCTTCCAGTCCCTCTCCTTTATGGCTAACTCTTCAATAACCTTCTTCAAATCTATTCTATAACTCTAACACTCTTCAACGTTTTGAAATTGCGCGAAATTAACTACCATTTACCAACAGCCTCTCTTTGAAATCGAGGGTAGAAAAACAGTCTGCGCAAACAATGAAAAATGGCGGCTGCAAGGTTCCTCAATAAAGAAACGGCTTCAGACATAAAAAGAAAATCAAGATCGAATCCAGATCTTTTCAAAGTTACAGTGGAATCAACAAAAACATCAAGCTATACAAGAAACAAAACAATTGATGATGAACTGTTCGATTTGTGTGAACTGAGTGGGGTGAAAATGAGCCCAGATCTTTTCAAAATTGTTCTAGATCTTTTGCGATTAAATGTGAATCCAAACACGATAGCTGATGTTATAAAAAGGATGACTTCACATAAACCATCGACGTCACGAAAAGATGAATTACACCCTGGAGATGACCCGGCTGTCCAAAGACATGGAAGTGACAATGTCAAAACGAAAACAAAGTCGAGTCTTTCTGCTTTGATAAACGAATCTACTGTTACAAGAGCCCAATCAATGTACTAAGCCTGTCTGGTTACTTTCTATTCTTAGGATAAACTAAATATTTGCTACTTATATTACAGCATCAATTGTGGTATAGACTATTTTTACTTTTATTATCATGAATCTTAAAGTATATTTAAAGCCTTCTTAGATTAGGATTTTGTAATTGTTGTCAATATGTACTTAATGTGATGTATGGATATTGTAGGGGGCAACTATTTCATGACATTTTGTAGTAAATCCAATATAATGAAAGGGTGTGTGTTTAGATCAGGTGAAGTTAATTGTCTCTTCTTCTACTACTGAGAACCCAACCACGACCACCGTCTTCAGATCTTTTCAGATGGGTTCTTTTGTTTGCAAGCAAATAAATGATTGCAAGTTTTAAAGTTTGATAACTTTTACATACGCTGGCGGGACGCTGGCATTAAAAGAATGTGACTCCAAGAAAGATAGTCGACTCTGTTAACTGGGTGACATACACTTATATTCGTTTGCATTGACAAAATTGTCTAAACACAGATAATGATTCTATCTGAAATTTTGAATGTGACGTTTAGTTGAAAACGGCATTACCAAACGCTCAAACATCAACTGCCTACCATTTAGGAATGGTGTATTTAATGCTTAATTCATTTCTTTAACTTGCAAAAATCAATGACATTGTGCCTGAAAAAATTTATTAAAATGTCCTAAACGCCACTTCTTGGCAACTGCTGACTCTTTCTTAAAACTGTGATCCACAACGGCGAGTTTTGTTGGGTCATGCAACTAGGTCATAAATCAGAAGTGAAACCAGTTACAGTAAAAACCCACAAAGAAGAACTTGTGATTCTCTATAACAGGCTCGTATATAGGATGCAATACAGGACAACATCTTCGACAGGTTCTTTAGATCATGATCGAATCGTATGTACTGGGGGCTACTGGATGCGAAGCATGAAAAATATTTTCCTTCCTACGACCGGTCAAAATATCCCGCTGCAAGAACAGAAAGGTGACTATATCCTGCTTTCTTTATAAGCAGTCAGAATCGAAAGATAGCATTAAAAATAGTTCTACAAGGTGAAAGATAGTTCTGTATGAGTAAACGCCCGAAGGTGTCCCGGGGGATGTCACGACAGAAACTGAACGAGACATCATGCAGGTTTTTACTGTAATTGCAACCAAAGTTACCCACATAATTTTGAAGACATTGCTGAGTTGCCGAAAATCAAGCGCAACCGTTTTGTTACACACATTTAACAATTTTCATTAAATGTTTGGCGTTCTTACTCGTTGTAGTGAAAGACGCGATTTTTACTGATGACAAAATTCACTCTATCGTTTCTTCGCCTTCCTCGACATCTTTTAGGTTCATCATTTCGAGTGTGCCTTTTCCTTTTGTTTCCTTTTGTAATACTTCATCGATACTTCGATATGATCCTGGGTCGATCAAACACATCTGGAACAAATTAGAAGAGAAACTGAGTGAAAATGCAAAATAACGTACAAAATCGCAGCCTGCGTGCAGCCTCTACTTTCTCTGCGGAGGAAGATGGAGAGGAGGAAGGGCGGAAATCTCCTCCGCAGAGACAGTGAAGGCTGCACGCAGGCAAACAAAATCGCCCCAAGGACCATTTTTACTGAGCTTCGGTCATTGATGCTAACAAAATTAGTGGGGGGGGGGGGGGGATAAACAACATTTTGATACTACGCAGCTATTTGTGAATTTCTTGATCTTTGAGAACGTGGCATTTGTTTACTCCCTTCAACAACATCTACCATATTTGGACGCACGATCAAACGTCTTCCCTGGAAAAATAAGGCCTCTTGCTATTACTGTTTATAGCTGCTGTCATTTATTAGCGGCTTAACATGCGTTGACTCTAACGAGGGCTGTTTTGTAGATGCTCTTAGAAGTGCCTAAAAGATATTTACTTTGGTAAACAGTATTATAGAAGTAGTTGGCTTTGATAAAAATCATCATTTTTTTAGAAAAGTTGTATCCGTTATACGGTGTTTCACCTCCGTATTCTTTGTCATTGATATTCTTGTTCGCTTCAAAATTCATACTACTTTCCAACACATTTTCAAACAAATTAAAAATACCGTATTTACCATTTCCAATGCTCCAGTATCCCATTCTTCCGATTCAACAGTATCAATATTTTGCACCAATCTGTCCCTGACCTTTTTGCCATATTCTTTTGGCACGCATAATTTTATCCTCATCTGTGCTCGAGCAATTGGTATTGATTCTTTCAGCTGTTTTATTACTTCCAATGCCTACAGCAAAAGAAAGAGTGTGAAGTCATGAATGAGGTTTAACTGTGTCGAGGAAAATCTGCCAAGAAACGAACGATCGACTCATATCTTTACCCAGTAGCAAACTTAAGGCCTTTCAAGTTGATACTATCATCACGATGTGATAGCCTATACACGTGTTTCCTATCACAAATTACAAATTGGGTCGGTAAAGAATTCTTAAATTTATCCATTCTTGAGTCCTTAGAGTTCAAAAGTTTCGCGACAATCTTCATGTTTACCACAAATGCCCTCTTGAACATTCCAAAATAAGGTTTCTTGAAGCCTTTCTTGTGTTTAGACGTTATACTCAAATGTCCTCCGAGTTATGTGATACAGGAAAAAGTCAAATAAAAGCATGCCAACGATTTCTTTTATCAAAATAAATACTGCAGTTTCCTGATTTATATTTTCCCTATACTGGGGTTTCTAATTTTGTGGTGACATGAGAGTGGGGTTTCTTATGAGTGGTTACTTCATAAAAATGTGTATCCCAAAATGTCACCATAATGTATCATCACCTGTTGTTTTGTTCCTCTTGTTGGTTTAACTGAATAATGTATTTCCTTCATTGCTCTCTCAATAACACCAACAGGATAAGGTCTTTTTGTATCTGGATTTACACATTTATCAGCAACAACGGTGGCTATGTCTCGAAACATCGATTCCAGTTGTTGCCCTCTCTCTTTCTCTGAAACTTGCAACTCTCCTTTTTTCAAAATCTGACGGAAGAAACAAGAAAATGTAACAAACAGCCAAGTGTGAAAATAAACTTTGATCTGTATTTTCGTTGGTGAATAAACAGAATTTGAACACTTAGCTAAGGGTAGACCTTGAATCAACAGTGATGAATCCAACATCTATCATAAATCCTAATGCACGAGAAGGAACAATGAGAACTTGTTGGGGAGACGGGATATGGTTTGTCCGAGGAAACTTATGTGTCCCCCCATGCAGTGGGTTAAAGCTCATGCACAGTAGCGTTTGGAGTTGAAGCTCTGACGGGCACATGAGCTTTAACCCACTGCACAGCAGGGAACACATTAGTTTCCTGGGACAAAGCGATCTTGTCTCCCCAACAAGAACAGAATCAACAACTCATCTGATTATCTATGAATAGCATCAATGACTACTGCGATTAAACATTGAACATCCTGAAATTTTGCGTCATGCCTAGCTTCCAGGGAGGTTGAGAGGCAGACTGGGTGGGCCCCAGGGTTGGGAGCTGAAGAGGCCCTTCAGCACCAAAAAATGTTTTGGGCCGTACCCTGTTTCTCTTTGACCACACCCTCAAATTAACTGATTAAATGCTGCTTTTAGGTGGAAATACCCTCCCTACACACTGTTGAAAACAATTTTTGATGGATAATCTTGTGCAAAGACTAAGTTTAGCATGCCAGTGGGCCCACCGGGGCCCACAGACCTATAAATGTTCCTCGGGGAAACTGAAAACAAAGAAAATGCATAATATATATATTTTGAGCCCCTGAAGTCCCTGGGCCCTCTGAGAATTACCCAGGGATCAACATTGTCCTGCTAGCATCAACATTGTAAGCCTCTCTTTAATCAATTGCACAGTGACTTGTATCTTCAAAATGCCAAAGGCTTTTCACAGTGACATATAACAGCAAGATCTATCACATCACAAGGCCATCAGAGTCTTATTAAATATCATGAAACAGTGCTCAAAACTTTTGAGCCACTGACACAGATTTATTTTCCCTTCTCCGTCTGATGGTGACAAAGTCCATCCCACTTCTGTCACCAGTACTAAATCATAATCAAATCCTGAATGAAAAAGTAAGGAAATGTGATTGCCATACTGTGAATAAATTTAATGCACCTCAATGCAAACTTTGGTTGGATCATCTGTTCCATAAGCTTTGTTCAGGTCTTCTTTCTTTGCCAATTGTCCTTTAGAGACATTTGTAAATACCTGGTTTGTTTGTAGCACTTCATCCAAGTCTTTTTCTCTAGACATATAAGATAGGTCCATGACTATTTAATTTCTGACTTCTATCATTTATCTATTGCAGTCCTGGCCGTAAGTAATTTGAGTGGCGTGCGGTAAATCATATGCCTTGCATAGTGAGGTGCGTGATTTTAAGTGCTTTATTTCCCTCCATGACCAATGGGTTTTGGAGGTTGAGGATGAACAAGAATCTTCAAGCACTTAGTGTTGCGAAACAACACTGGAAATGAATTGAAATAACAAGGATTAATAATGTAGTTTGAACAGTCAACATCATCAACGTTTGTTTGTTTGTACTCTTGTTTTGCTTCGATATTTTAACCTAGCTATACACATATATATATACAATATATACATATACAACTAATCTAAATCGAAAAAACAATCGCATTATCTCATCAACAAAAGCAATTGCATTCTCCTCTGTGTTCAGACACTTGTATCTAGGCCTTGTATTTAGGCCCTTGATGGTGAATGCTTTTCCACTGCTTTTCCATGTAGTTACTCCGTATCACTGCGTTAGTCCTGGGATGAAGAGGAACTGAGTACCTTCGTTTTTCCACATCAAATCATCTCCACATCGATTTTATACATTGAAATTACGATACTGAATTTTTATACATTGAATTTAAGATATTTGGCGTAGAGCAACAACAAGAACAATGGGAGAACGATGGTATATTGTCTTTAGACAATTGGTGTGGCATAAAATAAACCTCATAACAACGAAAAAAACAAACTTTTATGACACTTTTTGATGAGATCTCCACTGAGCAAGTAGAAATTTCTTTTCTTTCCTATTGTTTTTTTAAATAGTCTATTGAAAATCTCCGGTGTGCAAGGGCCATACTCTGCACACCACACCTGACAAGGAATCATCATTTCATGATATTCCCCCTGAACTCTCCATACTTACGCTCCTTGTCGCCACGACACAACTTTGTTTTTGTAGCATGCTATTTCAAATCTCTTCCCTGCTTTCTTGTGGCGAACCAATGCTACATTTGTTAGACGTATTTGATTTGTTGGCGTGAAGATCGACATCTTTTTAGTGGAAAAGTTATGCTGCTTTCTCTTCGACGGTTCAGCCTCCCTCAAAGTCTGTACTGAGTGGTGCAATTGCAATGGTGATAGTGGTGCAATTTTTGGATGTACCATTATGGATTTGACTCTATCTGGAGATTGAATAATGATAACGAGACTAAGCTATTATGGCGCGAATCTTTCAAACAAACTTCCTTTCAAACGAAAGAAAGCGCGGTACAGACGTAAGTTGCATCGATAAACTTTTTCCTCTTGTTTGGGTTGATAAGAACATCGAAAAGAGTTTTACAGAAATGTGTTTTAGTGTACAAAGCATGGCACATCAGAACGTCCACAAAAAATGAGCTTTGTTGAAATAAGCTGAAATATTTTATCGAGTTTCCAAAATTTCCGAACTAGCCAATGACTGACTGATGGGAACGCGTGTTCTTGGATTGTACTCGTTTCGAGACAGTGAATCATTGCACACTCTTTAAAACTTTCCTTTCTAGGGAGTTCTAGGGTCACAAATTTGCAAGGTCGCTGAAAGTATTGTTATGGATTCAGGCTGAATTCTTTGCCCTCTCCACATGGACTCCCTCTTTTGTTAACAGGCAAGCAGTTAGCAAGATCAACAGTTTCATATGGTTTGATACATAGCAACAAAAATGAAATGTTTCCCTGAAGATGGGGAAAAGTAAATTGAAAAGGAAAAGAGATGCATCAGTTTCTGAAGATTCAGAAGATCATACGCTAAGTTCATCAGAATGCAACTCATCATCAAGCTCACCATCACCTAAAAGCAAGAAAGAGGCTTCAAGAGATAAAAAGAAGAGGAAGAGATACTCGTCTTCAAGTTCTGAAGGGAAGGAAGAAGACAGGAAGAGAAAAAGAGACAAAAAGAAGAGAAGAAAAGAAAGAGAGAAGAAACTTAGAAAAGAACGGAAGAGGAAAAAGGAGAAAAAACCAAAGAAGCATAAAGTTAAAGAGAAAAAGGGCAAGGAGGATGATAAAAGAAACATGGAAGTAGAAGTTGGAAAGAAAGAACCAGGTAAAGCATAGTCCGCAAATACATTAGACAGATGATTTTGGGTAAAAAAGTGTGTCTTATCAAGGCTGACACAGGAAGAAGACATAAATTGTTGGTCATGCAGAGAATTTGCTGACAATGAAGCATCAGCAAAAGGTTGCATTGTGTTATGTCTGTACAGAGTGCAGAGCCTGTGCAGAGTCATTATAAAGACACAGGGAAGCAAATGCACAGGCATGAAAAATACTTGTGAGTTGCATTGTATAACAGGCCTTTAAGATATTCTGAAAAAGAATCTCAATCAAACGATACCTTACTACATTTTGTAGAATTTTTGAATGTGTACAACAGTGATAGAAGCTCTAACACCACTCAGTCGAGTCTTGTGTACAAAAATGTATAGAGATAACGCTTTATCCAGGCTCTTTTGAAGGTGTTGTGGCGCAGTGGTGTAATCCTCTGACATTGCAGCCAGAACAGTCAGTCGGAGTGGGTTCGAGTCCCGGTAGGGCCCCACCACTTGAGCGTCATGACAAGGGGTCACAGACTTGATTAGGTCTGCTCTATTTCTGCGATCCCAGTGCTTGGCACTGAAAAACGCAACTTCACCTTCACCTTCTTTTGCTGAATAGCTAAGAGGTCTATTGTCAATTACTATTATATTTATCCTCTATTTTTCTTGAGTGATTTTTCATGCCCATTCAAATAGTTTTTAAATCTTTGTCAGAGATTACAGCTTTATGAATTCAGTAAAGACCACAACAAGCATGATTTTACTTGTTCTTTTAATTTACAAACCATTTTCATTTCCTTTGCAGTTAAAACAACAGAGACTGCTGTTGGTCCAACATTTCCTGTAGCAGATGCCAAGCCAAAAAGGTTTGTGTAAATACCTTTACTTTTACATTTCTTTTACAGTTCTTAGCCTCAAATAATTTCATGGTAATCACCCCTTTTTTCATTTTAAAAATGTACAGTAGATCCCATAGAGTTTTGTTTAGGTCCATATGAATTATCATACAGATAATATACAGTACATACTGTAAGAGCTCTGTTAAGGGGCTTATTTTATTTTTCACACTCCAGATGGAGGCTTTATAGATACGGGGGATTATTAGAGAGGCAACCTTATTCACAAAATCAGATGGTGAGGATATATATGATAGCTTTTCAGTTCTTTTACCCCTATTTTGCAGATTCAACATACAATTTTACAAGTCAAATCGTGCATAAATTTTGTATCCCTGGTTGAGACACAGTTTTATCCCTTATTTTGTCAAAGTTAACATGCCAACTTGTGTAGCTAAAGAAATAGAAAATCTTTGGTAAATTCTGGAATTTGATATAAGTTAAGGGGCTTAATAGAAAGGGGCCTTATTTATAAATTTGGCTCAGAGGAGAGGGTCTTATTAGAGAGGGGGCTTAATAGAGAGGGGGCTTAATAGAGAGGGGGCTAAATAGAGCTTTTACGATTAGATGTAATACACTGGGTTTTTCTTGTAGCTCATGGCATCAATGTTTGAAACTGGTCTTGCGTGTGAATTTTCATGACCTTTCAAAATTGTGAGCTTTAGGTGCCACCACACAGGCATATATCTTTTGTTTGATATGTTTGCTTGCTCTGCATGACTTTGATATTGGTAATATGCAATTACACTTCTTTCTGATTAGGTCATTTGTTCCAATGACTAAAGAAGAATATGAGAAACAACAATCAGTCATAAGAAGAGTACTTGATCCAGAAACTGGAAGACATAGGTATGGACTGATTCTTTAACATTATTATTATTATATTTGGTAGAATTTATAACATTAATTTTGGTAATTTTTCGACAAATGGAAAAATGGACAAAATATGACTAGAGCGAGTCTCGAACTCGCAACCTTCTGCTTTCATGGCAGACGCTCTACCGTTTGAGCTATCCCGTTGCCAGACTTCTCACTATGGCTCGTGGATATCCAACTCGGTGTGGTGACGTAACCTGTATAATGTCTAGCCCACGCAACCCAATGTCCTAAACGCAGACCGGCTCAATGCCCTCGACGCAACCCTGATTCTTTACTATTCAAACTCTAAGACAAGCAGCAGTTGAGAGTAAATTTTCTTTCACAAGGAAAGTAATTCCCACAAATGCTTGCTGTCAAATATCCCTTTTTTGATTTGCAGTGTCTTCTCAATGATCATCCCTAAAATGGATCTGAAAAATTAAATCAAAAACTCAAACTGTCTATCAAATGTCATACTGTCAATAAACCCAGTATATGGGATTCATGACCCCAAAGGTTTAGCTATCCTTTCACAGTTAAGATTCAGTATCAACAAACTATATTTTCACAAAATTAAGCATAATCTTAAAGATACAATAGACCCAATGTGGCCTGCAAACTATGGTGTCGAGGACATGGAACATTACCTGTTGCTTTGCCAATCTTATGAAGAACCTACAAGATGCTAGCTTGTCAATATTCTCAACATAATATTGCCATAATAGTATTGCTCAACATGATAAGCTTACTAAATACGGCGTAGTGGGGACACCTTTTTGGTGGTTCACGTCGTACTTGACAAATAGAAAACAATGCTGTCAAGTGAATGGTAATATAGGTAATATCAAGGTAATATATAAAGAAAATGTCAAGGGTCCTATCAAGAATCTCGGCCTTTCTTCGACTGTTTAAATTCTGATATGATATTTCATTCAAAGGTTGATTAAAGGAGATGGAGAAGTTCTTGAAGAAGCTGTTTCCTATGCAAGACACAAGCAAATAAATAAGGTAGTATTGGCACCAGAATCAACTTAAGCCGACTAATTGACAACCATCCATCAAATTTCCTAAAGACTGAGCTGAACAAGAGCACTTCTTAAAAACCTTTTGGAAGCGAATTGGGAATTAGTTATGATCTGTTGCTCGAGCGGTCGCTCAATTCTTACACAATTGTAGAATGTGCTTTACCAATTCAAGACCTTCCCTTTTCTCCTTATATTTTTTATGAGATGGTCCATAACTACTTTGCAGCTACAACTTCAAATAGATAGTGCGGCTTCAAAAATACCACCCGAGGATAAACTAGGCTTACAACTCAACCTGAGTTTCTCGTTTCCGATCCATTAGAATGAGTCTTAGTGCTAACATGGTGCTAACCAGTCTCAGAAATAACCCAAGGGGAAGAACCAATCCTTGTTCCAAACGGAAGTTTGCTTTTTTGCAGGATTCTAACGACAGCATTTTTCTTACAGAAATGTTTCATACAACATCTTGCAACAGTTATGATATTTTCATTACAAATGATTTATTAGATGCCAAATGCATTGATCCTTCCTGGAAATTGTTCTTAATTGTTTTCTTTGTTTTAGCAAGCCACTAAGGGTGACGGTGAAAGCTTTCAGAAGATGCTTGGCCTCAGATAATTAACTATTTGCATTCTTCACATGAACTATGGACATACGTAAGTCTAATTTACTTCGGTGTTTTATAACACAGATTTGTTGCTCAAATCTCAGTTTGCAGAAATATAAGTGGTCAACGTGGCTGGTGTATAGGTACCTGAAACTAAAAACAATAACCATAGTATCATTCGAAAAACACGATTCCAGTGAAGAGCTAACGCCAGTAATTCAAAGAAACCTTATTTACTGTGGGTAAACGAGAAGGAAGTTGCTTCTAATAATGGAAAAAAACTTCGTTATAGTTTGAAATACTACTGAAGTTTCGAAATACATGATTAATTCTAATACATGAATAGTTATCACTTACGAACTAATTTACCCCTGAATAAGAATCTTTATACGTAGTTTTAAATTGATCTGAAGCTGTATTTGCTACTCTTGTACGCAGATGCTCCCTCAGTAATTCCGTTATGCAATATCCCAGTGGTTGCAATGAGAAATGATAGAGGAATCTTTGTATTGAACAGTACTGCATTTTCCATAAAATGTTCGAATGAACACATAGTGATAGAGGCTCCAACACTATTTAATCGAACTTTTTGTAGAACAGCTGAAAGGTTTCATATAAAATCAGCACGGGGATTTACCGTTTCTGCAAGAGTAGGGAAATGAGTCGTAGTTGTAGCGATATCAGTTCAGGCAAAGAGCGTAACTACGACATGAAATCGAGTCTAACTGCAAGAATGAGCAAGAATGAGACAGGAGAGGGGGGCAAAGGCATCTTGTGATGTCACAGAACCAGAAATACCTATTATTTTCTTTTATTCCATTCAATGTTAGTGGAGTTAGTTTCTATTTCCCGAAACGCTGCACTTACTAACCAATGTTATCTTATGTTAACTAAATCTTGTCATAATTCATGCCAGTATTCATTCAAAATTACAAAAGCATTTTACCTACTCATCCCTTGAATTGAGTTGCTCACTCAGACAGACTTGAACGAAAACAGGCTGACTGAAGGAGCAGCTTTAGATCAAATATATATCATCATATAGAAATGGTCCGCTTGCATCATTTTCGAGTGTTCATACGATGCCGTTTTCAAAATGTGCTGGTTAGAGTTCCGTTCCCAAAATCTATCGTTTTCAAAATGCAGGCTATATATAAAGATATATATACCATATATATATATATATATATATATATATATATATATATATATATACCGGGTGAGTCAGAAAAAACGCCCGGCGTTTGAAAGGCTACTGCTCCCTGACTATGTAAGCAACGATATTTTGCAGTATCTGATTGGATAGCTAACATGTTCAATTATGTTTAGAAATTTTCTTGACTAAAATCGGTCACTCGGTTCCGATTCTGTAGGCAATTTTCCAAAATGAGTCCCTTTGAGAAACCTTAAAAAACGTGCTAAAATTGCAAGCAAAAGTCCCTAATGTGTTTACCTGACAGGGATGACTTTCAGCATGCTTTAGCACGTGCTTTCGTTTTGGATGGTTGAAAAGTCTTCCCCCTAGTGTGAATAATGTATTCAGGGGGATTCCATTCTCCCATGAGGACAAAATGCATGAGCACATTCAGGAGTCATTATTGCTAGGAAGGAGAACAAAGGGAAATTTTGCTTGCTGTTTTCGCTCGTTTTTGCAGGTTTTCGAAAGGGGCTTTCTGCAGAAAATCTCCTATTTCGACGGGAAGGAATGACCGATTAAAGCCGGGTAAATTACTGAACCTAATTTGACATATCGAGGATAAAACAAGACAGGTTTCAACATCATTGCTTTGATATTCAGGAAGCAGGATTTTTTGAAACGCCGGGCTTTTTTATTGATTCACCCGGTATATATATATACGAAGTGCTACATACGAAGATTTATAATAAGGCTAGCTATGCAATATTGTATAAGAACGGTCTGCAAAATGATTTGCAAAATAATCAGCAAATCTTATCTACACAATAGGCTACGTAATTTTGTCACTCAAATTAGATTTATACATAACGATACAGATGCCCTACTGAGTGTGCTTTTTACAGCCATGATTTTTCGTCATTCGTAAAATGTTGACAGCAAGTTGTCAATGGATCCGGGCGAAATCTTTGCTTCTTTTGCTGTCTGACCTTCATTGACTTGCTCTTATAATCTTGCCGGACCTTTTCACCATCTTTGGCTGGAAGAAAAGCAAAAATTTAAGAGCTTAGGATAAAGGAGAAAGTTCTTGCATTGTGCTCCTACGATTCCTGCTTAGAACACCTACTTGGGCAAAAGTTTCTTTGAAACACTCAGAAACCGAGTAGAAGGCATTGCAATTCTCGCATTTTTATGACTTAAAGAATTACGACGCAGTTCATGAGTCAAGTAAACAAAATCTGCGAGGCAGATTTTTAATTCTTTGGTCTTATTTTGTCATAGACTCAAGACTTCTCTTACATAACACCTTTCGTGTGTACAAGGCGACAGTTTGCCCTGCAGGTTTTAAGGCAATTTTTGCGGCTTTGTTTGGTTTGAATTACCAGTTGAGAGAATTTCATTTGTCTGCATTTGCTAATTGCTTTGAAGTTCAGTGTCAGTCAAAAGCAACGGATGCTGTTGTGTTACGAAGTTTTTTCTCGTTGGTCAGGATTGTAGGAAGAAAACATTCATTCTAAAAGCCTGTTTACATGGGGAAAATCATCCCACCTTCCAGGCTAGGACCATAAAGGTGAGATCCCACCCTCCTATACGATCCCTTGCAATTTTCATCGTGCGTTTATATGGGAAACGAACCATCCTGGTTGGATGAGACCCACTCTACGAGAGGTAGGATTTCACCAAGAAGGGATGAAATGTTCCCATATAAACGCTGGAACGTGGAGTGGAAGGTAGGATGAAATCGTCTGTTTTGCTCTCGCGTCAAATTTAAAACAATTAGAAACCTGGCGCCAAGTCCCAATTACGATTGTTATTGTCGGAATCATGGGCTAGGAGGTGGAATGAAATCGCTAGAAGGTGAGATGAAATTGTACATATAAACACACGCAGATTTCTTCCTACCTAACTTCTCAGAGCCTAGAAGATGGGATAGTTTTGCTCATATAAACACGAGGCCGGCACATTTTGAAAACGGTGAAAAATGTGACGGTAGCAAAATTTGAGCTAGCGTTCAATCGATACTGGCATAATTTGAAAACGATGGAAAATTCAACGGTACCTAACTTGGTACAATCTCTCCGAGAATTTGATGCCAAATAAATGGATCTAAAGATATACACCTAAAGAACCGTTTTGGCTCATTTTGAAAGCGTTGAAAAATGGTGCACGTTCATCATCTTCGTGTGTTCACACGATGCCATTTTCAAAATGTGTGGGTTAGAGTTCCGTTCCCAAAATCTATCGTTTTCAAAATCTGCCTGCAAAAGTGTGCCGTTTTCGTGTGAACGGGAGGCCTATCCGTCAGATTCTTCATCATTTTCAAGATGTGCCGGCATCGTGTGAATGCAGTCTAGTTCTTGATACGTACCCCCTTGCAAACTGGCATTTTATGCTTGAGTGGGTGATATATAATGCAGTCACCGAGCCAAAACATTGTTTTCGAGACTTTGGTTGGTCCTGTATTCACACAACAACAATAATGAGTGCCTTGTAAGAAACACTGTGGATTTTTGAAGGATCCATCTCTGTTGCATTTTGGTGAAAACCAGTGGTTGCGGTAGACATGTCGTAGATATCTGCAGCTAATTTGCGGGCGACGAATGCCTAGAAGAGAAACATGGTTTCGTCAGATTCTGAAAAAGAGGACGGCCTTACCTCACAGTTAGACTTATGACGGTGAGTCTCTTGTTTCCCTGTGCTCTTTGACTGGATAATGGCACTACAGTCAACAGAGACTCATGTTGAGCAAGGTTACCACAGGGATACAAGGAACTCATCGTCATCAGTCTACCTCACTGCCATGGCTGCAGACACCACAACAGTTACTTTAAAAGCAATATTTAGCCTTCCCCCCTCTATTAAGCCCCTCTGTAGTAAGCCCTCCCTTCTAATCCAAAACTTTAATTAAGCCCCCAACCCAGTGAATTCAAATGGCAGAGGCCACAAAAGATTTTCCATTAATTTTGGTAAGCAAGGGTACACGTTAAATTTTGATACGCGTATTATGTATGTATATTTTTGTCATTTGACGTCATTAGTAAACGCCCCTCTTTGATAAGCGACCTTCTCTTTCCAACTTGAGGCTCCAAAATTAAATAGGGCTGCGGAGGAAAAATTTATGTATGTCCACAGAGATGGCCGCTGAGAGGTTTGGAAGCCCATGGACGAAATTGCGAAATGAGGCCTCCTTCGACAACATTACAGCCAGGTTAAATTAAATTGGGGCGAAGCCCCCAGGAAAATTTTAGGGCCACACCCTTTACTTTGGCTTACATTTCATCTCCCAATTTGCTTGCCATTAGCGAGAAAGGAATTGTTATAATTTTGTGACATTAATTCTGTTAATCAGAATGCGCGGAAATTTTTGAAGAAACTTCCTTTACTTAGAATGGATTCCCTGATTCCTTATCTAGATTACATGAAAATTATTCTGATGAAAGGAGCACTGCAAAATGGGATCGTGTGATTCAGTTGCATAATATACTTCTAGCATTCTCAGAACCATTCTTGCCCAGCCTATACTCCGCCATTTTTCTTCAGTTTTATGTAATCTCTGGTCTGGGACCACCTTTGGACGAAAGATTGTGATACGAATAAATGACTCTTAATAAAAATTGTCATATCAGTGGCCATGTTCATGGACGAGGCAATGAAGTCCTTCGCAGAACGATATGAATTTGTTGCCGTAGGAAAGCATAACTGTGGTATCTAACTAACCTTGGTTGCAAGCGCGTTTTCAGATAGTGGAGTATTGAGGAAGGAGTATTGATTGAGATTCCTATTTGATTTTAGCGCACACGTCCTTTCATTCACTCAACGGAGCTTAGTTCTGAACTGTCTGTTTATATCATATCATATCATCCATTATTTGAGCATGGTAGCCCATATGCAGCAAAGCTGGTTTACAAGGGGTCATGCATCTAAAATGCCAGAAAAAAAGAAAAAATGGTTACAACTAATGAAAGAAGGTTTACAACTCTTCTGGATTCTGGGTTTTGTCAGAATGCCTGAGAGTTTAATAACAAATTAACACTAATGGATTCTTTGTCTGAGTGGTTAGCGAAGAACCGCCTTCTACTCAAGAGGGTTCATTTTAAAGGTAGTTGGCTGCATTAATTCTCCGTATTATCCTGCGCTGTGTGGCCATATTTGATTATTTGCTGTTGCCAGTGTCCGGTAAAAATGTTTACTTCTTTTCAACTTTAATGGGCATCTTGATCACCTACTTTCAAAATAATGCTTTGTGGTTTGTGCCTGAGAGCAGTAAACACTTGATCAGCAATAAGTTATATTTATTCCAACCATAAAGGCCACCTTACTCAACTTCGAGGTTGTTAATGTGTCGTACGCAAAATGTGAAGGAGGTTTCACATTGGGTTATTTTAAATGGATGCTCATGTTACAAATTTTCTTCTCTTGAGGATATCGAAAGTAGTTTTTGCTCCATTGTGTCATTGTTGGGGAGACGAAGTATTGACCCTATTGTTTAAACGGAGTACAAAGACCAGCATGCCTTGCTGGAAGTCAACGACTTACTCTCCACAGCTTCCTGAATAACCGACCAAAAACAAAACAAACGATGGCAAAGAGCACAGGGAAACAAGAGACTCATCGTAATAAGTCTAGTGACTGGCGTTAATGAACTACGCATGCTCAGATAGAAGCTATCTTACGCCTGATCTTACGCATCTTCTTATTCATATTGTTGTGAAATGCGTAACGCATATGGATATGTAACTTACGCATGCTTACGCAAATTACAATAAGACAATTTTTATTTCAAGTGCATTGGGATAACTTGGTGATGTTTAGTTATCAATTGAGAACTCAGGAAGAGCATCCTGCTCAAAGATTTACGTGGAATAGAGGGGTATCGCCCTGATTGAGGGTAAACGCGTTTTGCCCGATTTTAACTGTCTTGCGTTTGTTGCTGAACAACAGGGGTTTGGGTCTATTTGAAACGAAAAAGCGGGTGAAAATATTTTGGTGACTCCATTTGCTAAATTTTTTCTTGTTTGTGTTTCTTAAAATTCCGTCCACAAACAGACGGAAAAGTGCACAACGAAGCTCGCCTGAGACGTAACTGTGAGTATCCACCATTTTTCCTTTCATGTTTCGATACACAATTTTCTTTTTGCTTGGTTTCTTGACGTTGTTAAAACTTTCACAACAAACAAATGGCCTCTCGCCAAGCTCCGCTTGTCCAGAGTAAGTACTTCATGCAACTTCAGAGATATGACATCCGCTTCCGCCACGACGGGCTTCTTTTTGCACGCCGTCTGATTGGCCTAAAGTCGCCCTGATTGAGGGTAAGTATCTTTCGGTTTCCGGTTCTTGAACGAAATCTGCGCTGCCAACGCATGGCAGGCGAATACTATTTGCTGTAAAAGGACATGTTACGGTGCAAAAACAGGTTTGTTCTATCATTGGACTGTAGAAAATATCTTTTTTCTATCATAAATTGATTTAAGCATCGTTCAGTTCACCGAAGGAGGAAAACGTAATGTCAGCTTGCTTGAAAAGTCTTTGAACGAAAGCGGCAACATAGGTGAGCGTTTAGGAGCAAACACAATCAGAACACATTTCATATCAACAAAAACTCTTTAATTGTTGATATGCTGCTAATTTTCGCATCAAGTTATCTTAAATGTACCTGAAACCATGTAAAGTTTGGATACCCTCAATCAGGGCGACGTTGGAAATTTAGGCCCTCTCGAGCACTATGTTCTCGAGTAGCTCGCTCTTAAAGACAACATCACCGATGACAAATATATTTCATATCAACAACACTGAAGAATTTACGAAGGTGTTCATGTTAAGTTTCGTTCTGAAAATTTGTTCGTTCAACAGGAATGTTCGACCAATGTAGAATACCCTCAATTAGGGCGACACCCCTCTAGTTATGACGGCGTTGCAACAAACAGTGATCCAAAATCGATAAAACATTTTACGAAAAACCATTGGTAGTTAGACACATCAGTTATGATCAAGGGTGTTAGGATACGGATGTTTTGATTGATTATTTGTTTACCATGTTTTGATCCCTGTGTCTTGTTTTGTTGTCTTGTTTTCTGTTCTGTTTCGTTTTCAACTTGGAGAGCGGTTGGGCCTATTCACGCTCAGTTGAAAACGAAACAGAACAGAAAACAAGACAACAAAACAAGACACAAGGATCAAAACAAGGTAAAAAAATAATCAATCAAAACATCCGTGTCCTAACACCCTTGTTATGATTCTGTTTATATCGCGCTGCTGACGAAAATGTTTCATCCAGCATTCCTTGCACGTGTTGCCTCTTGGTAATGGCGACAAACAAAGGCCAACCAAGAGACGACACGTACAAGGCATTTACGAATCCAGGAAGAGGTTCCTTCTCAGACTTCAACGTGGACACGACATTGCAATGAAATTTAGTCCCAGACTGATAAAATATTTGCGAAGAAGATTGTCTGTTTGTGATGACAAGATTTGTCGTACGCTTCTTTGCTTCATGAAATTTTAAGTTTCATAGGATAAACTTGGATGATCCTAAATTCATCAATTTACGAAAGCAGGAGGAGGTTCCTTCTTAGACATTTACATGAAAGACGCATGACCGCAAACTCTAGGCTTTTCCAAACCAAATAGTCTCAGTTATGAGATAAAGCTGGAACAAATGTAATTTGGAGCTTATCTTTCACAGCAGTAATTTTCCGATCCAAGTAAGCCTATTGAAGGCCCTGTAAGCCTGAACTTCTTTTTGTGATTTTTAGTGAATTTAGGCTTATTTCAGCTTCACTTTGCCGCCTCTTCTCGCCGCCTGCTTCTCGCCTGATACATTTCTTATGATGTTTTAGGCTTTGCTAAACCTGTTAGAAGTTATCCTTGTTCCTTGTCACTTTCTTGTGAATGATTCTTCATTTCTTTGTCTGTAGAATCTTTTTGTAATAGATTTAGATATGATAACTCTTTAAGAATGCTGAGCATGTCTTTATCGAGTCATTTGATGAGCTGAAACCAATGCAAACACGGCCCCCTGGAAGATCAGCAGTAGTTTTCTTTTTTTGTTTTAAAAAATGATTGTAATTAGATTTATGTTTTTTAGCTAAAGTTATTTTGTTGCTGAAGGGTCTCGGTGTATAAAGAATTAGAAATAGAATAGAAATAGAAACAGAGTCTTTAAGAAGTCAAAATCTGACGAAGATCTATTTCTAGACATCACTAATTCGATCTATGCACAGGGAAACCAGGATATAATTGTTGCTGAAAGTAGAAATTTACTTTCAAAATAATTGTTGCTAAGAACAAAATTGTTTTCTTTGCCCCTTCAGCGTACTCTCTTTTTAGTCACGTTTGTACTTTATTCCCCTTGTTGTAGTTGCGCAGCACATGGCAATAAGATGCGCAGCACCTGCTCCCTTCCACCAAGCTTCCTTGTTCTGTAACGCCGGATCTCAACTAGGCGGAAAAATTTCGAGGCGGAAAAATTTCCGGCAATCTAATTGGCTAATCGAATCGTCGCCGCGGAAAAATGTCGAGCCGCGAATAGTAGGAATACGTTCTACTTTTTGCGGCGCGACATTTTTCCGCCTAGTGGCGAGCACCAAAATTTATCAAGCCCCGGGGCCTTGATAGACCTTTGCTGTATGCTTTGGCTTGTATGCATCTCCAGAGGACTGTCTGAAACTGCGGCATGCCCAGTAAGGACATTCGGTGACAAAGCCTTTCTTGACTTTCAGAAATTGTGAAAATATTCTTGAAAGCCTTTGACTGTCACAGAAGCTGAATTTGTGTACTCGTTATCTCAGGAAACCAGTTCCCTCTAAGGGCCTGTTCATATGGAGGCGAGCCAGCCCGCTTACCGGGCTGGATCAATTTGCCGAGATCTCACCTCATCCCTAATTCCAATACAAAACTTGATTTCTGTTCATATGGGTAGGCGGGCTGGCCCGCTTAGCGAGATCTCACTGGTGTAGAGGCGAGATCTCGGTAGGCGGGATGAAAATTTTCCCATATGAACACTCCATCCCGGCTACCGAGACGAAAATGTCGCTATTGCTCATGCGCTGCGGCTCTAAACAATGGGCACGTGTCTCATTTTTGACACGTGTCAAATTTCTGTCTCGGCAAGCGGGCTGGAATTTCTCCATATGAACACAAGATGAAAACTGTCTCGCCTACCGGGCCAGCCCGGTAAGCGGGCTCGCTCGTCTCCATATGAACAGGCCCTAATAAAACTTGCTTCGTATGGTCTAAAAATAGCTTTTCAGGGGTGACGCCAGAAATCTTGCGACAGAGGGGCTCTGGAGCTCACGACAGGAGGCTAAACTGACTGAAAAATTTTCACTTCTTCCCCATACAATATTACTTGGAAGGTAATAAAGTGTAAACATTGGCATGACTACAAAAAACTTTGTTTTTGGAATGTTCAGGAGGGAACAGGCTTTGAACATAGAGTGTTATGGAACCTTTAAGAAACTCGTAAGAATCTCTGAGTACTGAAAATCTGATAATTTTAAGAAACTTTCAATCCTGGCCGAAATTCTTAGTTTCTTATAAAACATTGCGTTACTTGTATCAACATAAATGTTGTCCTCTTCTGAGGGTAAAATCCCCCTTACTTTCCCATACCAAGAGGTAAGATTTTTTTATCCTCCCAAGGAGGACAGCACGTACTAAGGACTGTACAAGTCATTGCTATCAGGTATGGTTATCAGAGCAAGTTGATCTTGATTTTCGCACGTTTTTAGAAGGTTCTCAAAGTGACTTTCTCGATAAAATCCCTTGTCTAATTTGAACGGGGTGATCGATTTCACCCTTGAAAATTCTGAATGTTATTTAAAATTTGACAATTCAAACAATAAAGAAGCTGTTTATGATTCAACATTTGTAGTTTGAATACACTTATTATTTTACGAGAAACTAAGACTTTGGGCCAGTACTGAATGTTTCTTAAGATTATCAAATGTTTAGTACTCAGAGTTTCTTACGAGTTTCTTAAAGGTTTCATAACAATCTTCGCGTTCACTACCTGTACCCTCGTGAAAATTTCAAAACAGGCTTTTTGAAGCTTTTCCAATGTTTAGACAATACTCAAGTACCCTGCGAGTAATATGATTCAAGAAACAACTGGAGCTAAAGTAACATTGTGATAAGGATTCCTTTATAAAAATAAATAGTTTCTTAGTTATATTTTCCCAGTACTGAAGTTTCTTAATTTTTTGGCGATCCGAGAGTTGAGTTTCTTATAAGCAGCTTCTTATAAAAAAATACGTGTATTCTTGAGACCAATCAGCCGAACTTAAGATTTATTTCAATGTATGTATAAGAATATAAAACTCACGACTTGAAGAAGTTCTCTGGGATTCGACGACCACCACAAGCAAAACTGCTGCTAGAAATAGTCTGGAATACATAATCTTTCTTTATGCAATTAAAATGGAAATTTTCACCAAGTGAAGTAGCTCGGCTAAGCTGAAGCCTTTGTCCCTCCTCTGTCGCCTAGTGCACTCTGTGAGGTCAAACCCGATCTAACGTTTACCTGGTTTGACTTCTTGGTTAAATTTCTGATGATTCCTTATCTCGTTTGGAATTTCCGGTTCATCGGATCGAATCAAAGTAAAGCAATGCATTGTTTTATATCTGTACCGGCCTTAAATTCCAGACCTGTTCTGTGATAAGCTAAGCCCGGTTTAGAAAGAATGATAGATGCAAAATCACGCTTTTTGCATGGGAGTTGCCTCGAAAAGTGCCTTACATCTGACTGCATCCGGATGTAAAAGCTGGCAATCGAACCCGGAAAGGGGGTTTGGTTAGATGGACGCTCGTTAAACTGTTTTTCGTAAACGTTGTATAGAAACGCTGTCTTCCCCATCTTAGATTTGTTCCAGAATTATCCGTGGTCTATGAGCCCTGACACCATACAATGGCGCAAGACACAAAGGGGATGCTGCAATGGAGAAACGAAAGACTTAACTCTTTCTTCTCATTTCTCCTTCGTAGTGTCCTTTTATGGATGTTTGACAAACTATATGATTACAACAAAAAATTATGTCTCATTTGTGTGGCTGCTGTGGAGGAGCTATACGCTTTATTGTCCTGTTTTTGATGCAGTTGCACGGGTAAGGCTTCAATTTAGGGTTTGGGTCCTTGTTTTAGCCAATCTGATAAGAATTCGCCGATTTATGGCACGGGGAAGTTGAAAAAGTTATTGTTTCAAAAGCAACGCTTTCTTTAAATTGTATCGAGAAAGAGGCACGATGGAAGGCTGTGCGTCGGATGTTGTTACGGATCTGTGGATCTTGTTTGGACTAAGATACTTGCAGTGAAGACTAGTTGATAAAATGTGAAGGCAGAGCATCGCAAAAGGACGCAAAAGAAAAGATGACTATTTTTAATTAAATGTTCATTATGTATATGCGAGCTGATACGGTAAATCTCTGCATATAAGAACCTGCTTTTTGAGAGCCAGGCTGAAATAGATTCTTATTTCAAAGCACTAAGACTAATTTCAGGGTATAGGGGTTCTTATTTGAAGGGTGACTTGCGAGTTCACTCAGAATTGAAATCCTAAGTATGGCTGTGAATATACCAAGTTTAATGCAGGGGTTAGAGTTATGTCAGCGGCAAATACATTATCAAATTGATGTCATAGGAGTTCAAATCAATATGATAAACAGGATTTTTCAGTGGCTTTTAGGGAGTTGTCACAAGATCCAGAAGATCAAATTGACTTAAAAACTGCTCGACATACTGATGGTTATTTGAAAGGTCACCCATTCAGAGATGTATTTCGTTGGAAGAGATCATTTTCTTCATCTCCCAGGAATTTCAAGATTAGGCACGCCTTTGTCATTAGAAGCTGAATGATCAATGTTTCTGATACGATGTCTTTTCGGGTCCTTTTTGTGCATTTGAGCTTCTTCCATCATTACGTAATTTGAGTTTACCTGGCTATAGACGATTACGCTAAAGATGGCGGCGAGGAACTTTTTACCAAGATGCGTTTCGTTCGAATTAAGATCCTTAACGATTCTATAGGAGTTCGATTAAATAACGCAGTGCATCTTGGTAAAAAGTACCTCGCCGCCATCTTTAGCGTAGTCGTCTATTGGTAGCGTTCTTTGAGAATCAGGGATGATAAATACACGCATTTTCTTATAAGAACCTGCTTTTAAGAGACTTGACTCTCAGATTAGCAAAAATTAAGAAACTCCAGGACTGGGAAAATATTGAATCCTTTTTTTTATTTTATTTTCTCTTGTTTCCTGCATGGACGTACTCGGAAGGTGCTCGAGTAATGTCTAAACATTGAAACGGCTTCATTAAACCTTATTTTGAAATATTCACACTGAATATAAATACTGCTACGGAACATTTAAGAAACTCGCAAGAAATTCTGTGTGCTCAAAATCTGATGATTTTAAGAAACTTTCAATACTGGCTAGACTTGCCGCAAGTCTATTTCGTCATCTGTCATAAGTCTGCCTGAAACAGTGAACTTTTTCCTTTTCCTTTATCGCTTTTCCCTTTCCCAATTTTTTTGATTGACGAAATGGCCGAAGTTCTTGGTTTCTTGTAAAAAAAAAACAACGTGTAGTTGATTTGCACCGTTTCAACTAAGCGGCCTCGTTTTGGAATTTTTCAAAATTTCTTTAGCTTGCGCCATATGAAATTTCTGAGCCTAGATTCGCATTCTGCAACCAAATTTTAGTCTCACTACAAATTTTCATTATCTTAGTGTTAGTAGCGATATATGAGGATAAAAAATTTGCAATTTTATAAAGGATTTGACCGTGAATAATAACTGAGGGTGTAAAGTTATACCCCGAGCGATTTTGACGGTCAAATCCCATATAAATTCTCAAATTTATTATCGCCATAAAATCGAAATCGCAGACTCTAGGATTATAAAAGTGTGCAATCAGACTCAACCTAGGTGCCGAATTCAAATCCTTGGCGAGAAATCGCGTATCAAGACATTTTCAAAAATTACCAAAACGAGGCCGTTAGTTGAAAAGGTGACACAGCTGAGCTGAACTTTCTCAGATCTTAAAGCTGCTTAAAGGGAGTACAAAGACCAGCATGCTTTGCACAAAGTCAGCGACTTGCTCTCCACAGCTTCCGGAATAACTGACTGTACGAAATTCACAAAAACAAAAACAAACGATCGCAAAGGCTGCTGGTCTTTGTTCTCCCTTTAAATAAACTTTTAACTGGTTACATAATCCTCATTGATGAATTGGGACATAGAAGCGTCTTTGTAACAAGAGCGCTTCAGTCTCCTTTACTCAGCAGAACTTAGGCCCAGTTTGCATGATGAAAAACACCTCACCTGCCAGACCCGGCTGACAGGCGAGATGAATTTCAGTCACTGTTAGATTTTTCGCCTCACATGTCAGCCCCGGGGCTGAGAGGCGAGATCGAGTAAAGTCTCTCCTCCGTGAAATTAGAATGAACTGACCAATGAGAATCAATGAATAATTTAGATTCACCTCACTTGGTGTTGCGTTTGTCATGTAAGTAAACACGAAATGAAACTACAACTGTAAACTTTGCGACAAATACATACAAATTAATGAACATGTTAACACAATAGCGGCTCTCCTATCTCGTACACAATAGAATTCCTTTGTTTATTTTATGAGCCCTTGACCCTTACGGTGCGCTGCCGCGGTGACCTGCTAGGAGATGACCTGCATTTTACACAAAACGTTTACTTTTTGGAAAATGTTTTGATTTTGACGTGGACTAATTTAGATAAGATCAAGATAAGAAACTTTCGACTATCCCTGGTAGAATCTAATCAAATTCAACTCATGGGTCTCATAGGATTTATTTTACTTTTATGATGAACCGCTGGTAGATAAACCCCTAGTGTTCTACTTGTGAAGTTATCTCTAGTTTTAATCATTTTCAATTGAATTATTTTTGTTATGTCACTGTATCTGGCCTTTGGTACATGCAGAATGTGATGGTCAGGCGTGGAGAAGCAATCTATGAGAATCGTTAGTTGGAGACACAGAAAAACATGGAAAGTAGTATTCTCCTTCCGTTTATTGCGTTTTATCTTTTGGACGCTGCGTAGCTTCTTTGGCACTGCGATTTATAATTCTCGGGAATTTAGGGCTTGAATGAAACAATTACCATACAGCTCCTGAATCAAATAAAGAAAATCTGCGAGACAGAACTTTAGATTTACCCTTCTTCTTTCGTTATAAACACATAACTTCTCTTAAAAAGCACCTCTCGCTTGCAGAAACCGAGAGTTAGCCCTACTGGTTTCGTTGCCACTTTTTGCGGCCGTGTTTGTTTTGATTTACTGGTTGAGAGCATTTCCTTTGTCTGCAGTCACTAATTGCTTTGAATTGAAGTGTCAATTAAAGCAACTGCTTCTATTTTATTACAAAATCTGTCTTTGTTAGATAGATATCCCCGGTATAATTAGCTTGATAATGGGTCTGGTTATCAGGCTAACGCATGGTGTCGTTAATTGAAAACTTATTATTGGTCTGTCCACCTTCCTATCTGGCAAACTTTATGACAGATAACTTATTTGTGCATAATGTGAATAATTGGTCCCATAAAAAAACTCACATGTGTAATTTTGAGAAAGGCTTGTCCCAAAACATACTCTAAAGAATCATGGTCTAGTCTTATTAATAATCATCATCAATTTGTGAATGCAATTCATTCTAGATAATCGGGAATGTAAATTTACAAAGGATTTGTCATTTGTTTTTCTCTCTAAAATTCCACTAAAAACGATGTTCATCTCAGTACCTATACTGAATGTTAAAACAAAGCTAAGTTTCCAAGAATGATTACGATCACGAAAGGGTGGAGTTGCAATTGGCTTTCAGTGTCAAATTTGATAATAGTTGACAGGGCCGTGATGATCTATAAAATAATGAATGGCCTCTGCCCGGACAACTTAAGAAGGAGACTTGTAACCAGATCTCAAATATCTAACTATCCAACAAGAAATCAGTTAGATCTTGACACTCCAAGGCAGAACCTAGAATTCTCCAAAAGCAGTTTTTTCTATTCTGGTGCAAAGACGTGGAACGAAATCCCTTTAGAAATAAGAAGGAGTTCCACGATTACCATGTTCAAAAGGAAACTGAAGGAATTCTTGCAAAATTATCATCCCTCCCGAAGCACGATCCCTAGGAAGACCAGCAATTTTTTAAGATTTTGTAAATATGTAAATAAATATTTGTATAGTTTTTTTCTTTTTAGAGCTGATAGGGTTCTGTGTTAAAATATAATAAAATGAAAATGCTGACATCGTTACAGTACTCGGAGTCATCTGACTGCGAGAACATCTTCCGAACCATTTGCTGGTAGGCACATGACATTATTAACGAGGCCTGGTTACAAGGCACACCCTTCTGTAAACGACAGAACGACATATCACCACATACCACAACCCATTCAAATTTTTGATACCAACCAATAGCTGTTCTTAAATTATTAACACGTGATCACTGCCAGTGTCTTGATTGCTAGTCATGTGTCCAGTCACATGTCGAGCCATGTAAGTCTGTTGTGTATTCTCAGAATACAATCAAACATTTCAAGTTCAGATTGTCCCACTCAAGTTCTTGAGGCCAGCCAATAGTAACTCCCAAATTATTAACATGTGATCACTTTTGGTGTCTTGATTGCTAGTCATGTGTCCAGTCACATGTCCAATCACAGAAGTCCGTTGTGTGTTTTCAGAATAACGGCATTGAAAGGGATGTGCTCCCGTCTTTCCACGAAGGATCCTCAGCAACTCTAGCTCGGCACATAGGGCAAGTTCTTTCTCGATCAAACCATACTGCTATACAGTCTTCGCAAAATATATGCTATAAAGAAAGTACAAATCACGTTAAAATGCCTTCGAACTGCACCAGTTATAAAGCCTAGCATTCTGATTGCTCACTTTGACATGCCAGATGATCTTCACTTCAATTTGCGACATCGCAGAAGTAAATCGGCTGAGTATTAGCTGAGTAATTAACTTAAACATGCAAAACTTCTGAAGCGACCTAAGATGGACGACCGATGGGCAAAACTATCAATGTCCATGCGTAATGTTTGCAATAACCGCTAGGAGGATAGCCTGCGTGCAGACTCTGCACGCTGGCTACTAGGAGGACCACTTTGTCTGATATTTCATGTGAAAAACTTAAAGGGGATGGGTCATGTAATGTAAACAAACTTCTTTCGAAATGGTAATTTTGCAGCATTTTTGATAGGCCATATCGCAGAGATCTTCCACTATTTTACTCAAAATGAAGGTGTTATTTTGAAGATGGACTCTTGAACTTTGTCAAGAAACAAACGATACACTCACATGTTGTACGATTGCAGAGATATTGAGTGGATTTTTAGGAGTAACTTTAATGTGGATTCACCCCATCCACCAAAATCTGTAAAGAAGCCAATGGCCACCTGTGGGCAACAATATACATTATGGAGATAACAGGTTTGTTTACGGTTACGTGACCTTGCCCCTTTAATGATTCACCAAGTGACATGTATCAGTAGGCGGTGCAAAGATAAGATCACCTCGAAGGATATTGCTCGCAGGCAAAATTTCAGTCAAAGCTATCGTGACTAAACCATATTCCTTGCTAACTAAAAGGACTTTGTAATCTGCTTCTTATTACCTACTGATTTGAAGCAGAGTCCATAAAATGGACGAACCGTCCTCCAAATGCTAATTTCATCGGGTAAACTAGACCTTCCACATTCTATCGAGTTAAAATAACAAGTTAAAATAAAGTGGATTTCATCTTCAACAACTTCTGCATTGTATGGAGTACAAAATCTATCATCAAATTTAAATTTTGGTAAGTTCGTCTACCGGATTTCACTGCCAGAATGTGGTAACTTGTGCGTATGTTGCCAAACATTATAATCATGTAATAAGACAGAGATATGGCTCACATACCCTGGGTACCAGAGCCTCAAAATTTAAATGAAAGGAAATTGGTAAGAGGAAAAGAGAGAAGGAAGAAAGAACTTTCTTTCCTTCCTTATTTTTTTCTTTTTATTATTTTTTGGCTCTGGTACCCAGGGTATGGCTCACATTTAGATTCTTTGTTCATGTGACAGACGAATTTCCCTTTTTTGGAGAATTGATGTTGTGATTTCCATAACTTTTTGTATGATGTTTGAAAACTAAGTTTAACCTTAAATGTTAGGTGGATCAGTGAAATTGTTTTATGTTTTCAATGTGGATTTTAAAGTTGAGATATGAGGGTAGGTCGTTACTTGCAAGTAAGGATAGATGCACCAGATTGTTTGGCGGAAATCGCTCTATGTTTCGCAGAAATCAGATGCTGTCTAAATCGTGTATAGACATAACTACGGGAATATGAATTACGAGAGCAATGTAAACTCACTTGACCTTGCAGCTATATTCATAACATCTTACTAACTTCTCCCTTACCTTACATGTTCGAAGTGCGACGGGATTTGCGAGCTCTTCTTGGCAAATAGGACATGCATTGCCAGCTTCTAATATTTGTGCTGGTGATGGCTTCTGTCCGTATCTCTGCAGAAAATGAATTAAAACTATTGCAATTGATACAGCAAATAAAATATGCTGATTCTACGATAGACTTGTAATAACTGTTCTCCTTGTATCTAAGTCCTCTCGTGCTTTCAATCAGACAACCTGCTTACATCCTCTATTAAAATCTCTATATGTAAGTCGAGTTCAACATATAAAACTATGATTTTTGGAACAATTTAGTTAACAGCTGAGAATCTGTCGAGATATTCCAGAAGGGCGCCAAGTATACTCACGATATAGTCCCAGTTCCCGCAATAATGATAACAACAACAACAACAAAATACAATGACCACAACAACATTTTTTATTTTTGCTCCAACTGAGACTTATGGACTTCATATAAAACATTGAGACGGAAATGAACACGTTTAGGTGTATGCTCTGAAACGAGGCTAAGGTGTAGTCTCAGAAGCGAGGCAAGCCACCCTCAACAGTTGGGAATTCTCATTGCTGCAGTGAAGTTCATGGAAGCTGATTGGCCTTAAAAAAGAGGAACTCCTGGTTCAAAGTGAAAGGTTTGTTGAATCTTGGATCAAGGAAACATTCATCTGGATACTTGCAGTTTTGTTCATGGCTAATATCACTATAAACTTGTTAGGCCCATCCGCCATTGCCTGGAGTTCGCACAGTGTTGTTATGGTTTCCATATCAAGTTACGAAATCGATACGGGAAAGCTTCATCCCAAGTTTCAATGTGAAAGTCCATGAGTTGTAGTTTGAGCGTCCATCAGTCTATTAATAACAATAACTGCGAACATGCAATCAGTCTAGGCAACAAATATGACAAATATTGAACACATTGCCTTACCGTTTCTTTTCTGTATGTTTTGATAGCAGCAATGAGCTCTTTGATTTTCTTGAAGGCCATTTGCGCCTGGAGAGAAATCATTTTTCAGGCAAGGCAAATGATATGAGGGGATTCGGTTCAAAGAAATGACGAAGGGATAATCTATTGTATGTACGCAAGACTACTTTCAGTCTAAAAAGCCTTTAGACCTTACCGAGTGAACGAAGGAGAATTTCAATCGTTTGAAAATTTGGATTATCGCATTGTCTTTATGAGGAGTGACCGTTGAACAGAGCTAAAGAAGTCGTTCGATCATGATTGGATCGATCGAATGCAGAAGATAGGGTCAGCTTTTTCTCATTATGAGTCCCTGTTGAGCCAGGTTTACCGCCGAGATACAAGGGACTCATCTTCATACGTCTATGCAAATCCCAAGAGAATACAATTTGCAATATTTCATTCTATTTTCGAATGTTTAAAAAATTTTTTTCATTCACAAAACAATGCTCTCTGCAATCCAATAGTGGCAGACGGT
Source organism: Aurelia sp. 3 sensu Dawson et al. (2005) (assembly GCA_964020215.1). NCBI lineage: Eukaryota > Metazoa > Cnidaria > Scyphozoa > Semaeostomeae > Ulmaridae > Aurelia > Aurelia sp. 3 sensu Dawson et al. (2005). Next base: position 19,082,469 of record OZ026584.1, read on the forward strand.
TTCTGAAGCCTCGAATCTCAACAGTTTTCAGAAGAGCCCGAAAGAGTATGTCAATCATCTCTCTAAAGTCTACCGAAAACACATTGCCCAAAAGAGTGGGCTTTCGTAAAAAATGATATGAAGTCTGCAAAGACCACCGTTTTCGGTAGAACGATACCAAAAGAGTGGGATTTTATCTTCTGCCAACTCTACCATTTTCTGAAGATGCCCAAAATTATATTGCTTGACAGCCATAAGTCTGAATTCCTCACTTCGAGTAACATGCAAATGCACTTCATTTTCCTCAAGGCTTAAAAACCGACTTTTTGCAAAAAGTATTTTTGTTTTGAATTAAAACTTTTACAGAAACATGGTTCCTAAGACACTACCTACTGAGCTTCTGTACTACGACGCTACGAGGACGATGCCAGGAGGAGCATAAGACGATGACAACTCCCTGGCCATTCCATAAGAACATAATGCAACTAAATTAAGTATACAGTTACAAAGAGCTACATAGAAACAATTAAATACGGATATATACGAGGATCTGTTTCACATCGGAAGTCAGGCCAACACAGGCGATAATGCTGAACACCAGAAACCTGTGCCGAGAAAACAGCACCGATAACCACAGCCGCAACCGCAGCTGTTCCCCCTCAAGAGTTTCCACAGCTGCAATAGTATCATATCATATATCGGATGTCCCGAAATGATGTATTATCATTTGATCCCTTCTACTGTATATCCAGAACAAATGAACCGATTTTCAAAAACTTTGTTTTATCCGATTGCCAAAAGGCTGAAATGTGAAAAGGCTGAAATGTTTTCGGAGATGTTGGTTGTTGATTTCCGACGACATTTTCATGTCGAAACGAGCATCGATAAACCTCGTCGAAATTACGGACACATTGTAAAATAAATTTTACCTATATTTCCAATGCTCAGAAGAACAGAACACAAATTGCTAGAATACTTCAGCTTAAAGCTAGGCATTGAAAAAATGTTTCTCTTCCTGCAACTGGACAACACTGTAGTCAAAATTCCTTCGTGAAGAAACTGGAATCATTCTCCTACCATAGGAGAGCCATTCTTACGACCATCCAGTCACATGGTTGGATGGATTTTCATGCCCTTCCTCAGGATCCTTAAAGAATATAAAAGAAATCTTATTTCTTTTTGAGTGGAAACTGGAACTGTTTGTATCACAAACATTGTTGTTGTTGGCCCAATCTACATAAAGTTGGCTAATCTGGCAAACACTAAAGTAAAAAGAGAGGTACTCGTTATTTTTATTAATTTTTCCCCACTACCTGTGGTCCACCTGGTATAACTGAAATTCACAGTCCAAGAGGGTAAAAAACAAATACACAATAGGACAGGTTACTCAGACACTTAAAGGGAACAGACATAGCTATACCTCGTAGCCACTATAAACAGGCTAAAGAAATGCCCACAAATCAATTGTTTCTTTAGCTACACAATGAAACCAGATGCGCCGAAGTTGTCGAGTACAATAGATTATATTTTTGACCTGGCCCAGGCCAGCTTTTAACCATGTCGATTCCCTTTAAGCAAGGACATGTAATCACTGAAGACATCAAAAGATCTTGCTTACCTTTAATAAGATATAGATTATTGATGATACAATTGCAAAATATTCTCCTCCCAAATTGTAGTCAGTAAAAAAGAAGAACCATTGTGGAAATGGAGTCATTGTGCGATATAATTGTGATAGATGCTCCATCACCAAAAACAATTTCCCCTGAAAAAAGAGAGGAAACATATGATTCAGTTCTCAAGTTCTCTGAAGCTCTTAACATTTACAAAATCCTTTCACAACAACAAAAATCTGTTTGCATCGGTCTGAAATTAATCGTTGAAAGACTTCATGAGGGTGGTAAAGGGGGGCTCCGGATCACAAATCACGGAATTAAAATGCTAAATTTCACGTTTCACGATAAAGGAATATAGCACTTTCACTTTTTACGAAAATGAATTCTCACGAAAATGAATACTAGCTTTTCACGCTTCACGAGAAGAAAATATGGCCTAAAAATTAGGCAGATCACGTTTCACAAAATACCCTTTACCACCATCCTTCATGCATATCGTGAAAGCTCTATTAAGCCTCCGGGGGCTTATCTCATTTCGGACACTGCAGTGGGGGGGGGGCTTAAAAGAGAGGGGGCTTATTAGAGAGGAGGGTTTATTCACAACACCGAATGACAAGGACATATGTGATAGATTCTCAGTTTGATTTACCCTCAAATAAGATATAAAATATTGCATATGATATGTGAGTCAAAAAAGGCTTGACATTGGAATTAGAAAAGCTTCTGCTTCCCAAATATATAAGCAAATTATTTTGCAATATTTGAATACCTAAACATGTTCAATTATTTTTAGAAAATTTTCCCAGCCTAAAATTTGTCACTCTATTCAGATTTTACAAGGGGTTTTCTGAAAAACTTCTCTTTAAGAATACCTGAAATAATATGCCAAACTCACGAGCAACTTTCCTTGATATGTTTACAGAAATGACTTGAGCACCCCTTTGCACATGCTGTCCCCTTGGGGCATTGAAAAGGCCCTCCTCCTTAGCATGAATAACTTTGTCAGGGGGATTCCATCCGAAGAGGACAAAATGCATGAACACATCTATACTGCTGGAGGGAGAAGAAAGGGAAATCTTGCTTGCTGTGTTCACTCATTTTAGTAGGTTTTTGAAAGGGATTGTCCGCAGAAAATCTCTTATTTTGATGGGAAGGAATGATTAAAGCCGTAAACTACTGAACCTAATCAGACAAATTGGCAAAAAAAAAATTTTTAATATTATTGCCTTTGGTATTCACAGGGCTGCATTTTTCAAATGCCGGGCCTTTTTGTTCACTCACCCTGTACATGCTCAAGGTCTGGTTTACAATTGGGAAATGATAATTTCATACCCGTTTTCTAAATGGTATTAAACGACGTGGAAGGATTATTACAACTGATTTCACTGCCATTGTACCAAACATTATGACAAAATCTGCAAAAGAAAGAGGAGTGGAGTTTAGTAACTTGCAAGAATAATTGCTATAACTTATTTGTTATTTTTAGAATAACAAAGTGGGCGTGTGGCCGAGTGGTTAAGGCGTCTGACTCATAAGCCAAAGGTCAGAATGGCCGTAGGTTCAAATCCCACGCTGGACAGTTTGGTCGCTGTCCATAACTCTAGCCCGGGTCAACCAGAGCCCGGGTCAACCAGAGCCCGGGTCAACCAGAGCCCGGGTCAACCAGAGCCCGGGTCAACCAGAGCCTGGGTCAACCAGAATCTGGTAGCTGCGGTGGGTAGCTGCGGCGGATTGATGGTAAAACATCCGTGGCCCCTGCTGGAAATAAGTCTCTCAGACTTTCGCCGGCTAGCCACGTTAAACATATATAACTACCTACCTACCAAAATTATATATTGCGCATCATTTTTATATGTAACTGCTTATCTGAAACTCAACTCTCAGATTATCAAAAATTAAGAAACTCCAGTATTACTGGGAAAAGATAACTTAAGAAACTACAGTAGTACTTGCACATGGGTAAAGGTGGTGAACATGAAAATCGTTGTATGGAGCCCCATAAGAAACTTAGAAACTCGTAAGAAACTTATAAGAAACTGATTTCTGAAAATCAGATGATTTTAAGGAACTGTCAGTACTTGTCCCAATTCTTAGTTTCTTGTCAAAAATACATGCACCAAAATAGTGAAATACATACCTGTAATGCCAACACACCAGAAAACTGTCCAAACATCCATTCTTAAGAAATTTGGTTTCTGGAACAACAAGCTGTAAAATTAATAACCGGGTGGTTAAATTTTCATATGCTTGTCTAATCATTCATCATCTTTCTTTTGATAATATTTATTCACAAATCAGATGAAAATAATTGATAATTTGTAAACAAAATGTTTGGGGCGGATAATTGATAATTTCTAAACACAATGGTTTTCTCAAGTCTGTCTCAAATCAGATGTTGGGAGAGATCAGTGACAAGGCAAAATTATATCATGATTGGAAAAGCCTTGATTGTTTGATTTGCATGCATTTTCACATGACATCTAATCAATCAGGAGAAGACTTTTATCTGGGGTGAATTCCAGGAGCAAGAGCAAGAATGCAACAAAACATTAAACATTAAACAATGTTATTATGTTTGCAACCAGCTCTAAGGGATATTTTTTAACTTATACTTATCAAATTTGCTATGTAAATTGTATTTGTAAATATTTTATGTCAATATTAGGAATGTTAAGCATAGATATTAGACTTTCTTAGAAATCTTGAATATCTGATAATGTAATGTCATCATTTTCTTACAGTAATCGCAAAACAGAACAGTGACAGACTTTTGCTTGACACCATATTGTAGAAATTTTTTCTTTGCAATCATCCTGTGAGTTATCAACAAGTTTAGAAAATATATGATCATCACATGGTTTTAAGATTTTTCCAAATTTCCCTTTAATTGATAAAAAAGAAAAGAAAGAACATTCTAATTATAAAAATGTTAAAAAGATTTCCAAAAAGTCCAAATGATAGAATTACAGCACAATGAGATGTATTTTTGATGTCATTTATTTCAAAGAGGTATATACCTGATGGCCTAAAAAAGTGATCCAACGCAATCGGTTATAGAAAAATAAGTAAGAGGTTGATGGAAATGCTTCAAATGTTGTTCTGTGGCTAAAAGACTATCCTGAAGTATGAGTATCTTTTGCAATTTTTTCGGCATGGTCAATTTCACAAATTAAGGATTTGGAGGAAAAGGGCAAGCCTGAAATCCTCAAAGAGTCATCAAATTACAGGCCATCCATTTACAGCCATTTCAGATCTTCAAAACAATGAGGAGCATTTCAGGTTGGGAACAGGCAACTAACTCAGTCAGAAGTTTCTAGGAAAAGTTTAAAGTCCCCAGGTACACAAGAATGGGTTGGGAATAAACCTTCCTTGTAAACTAATGGAATTTTCAAAGCAAATCAAAATCTTCAAGAATTAGTTTCAGAAAAGCAGAATTTCCTTGAGACAAGGATATTTTAGGTATCTACGGACTATAATCTTGCTCTGAAATCTTTTGACTGAGTTGCCTATTCTCAGTTTGAAATAAAACATGCTCCTCGTTGTTTTTGGAGATTTGAAATGGCTGTAAATCGATCTCCTGTTTTCGACCATTTTTGAGGACTTCCAGCATGCCCTTGGCCTTGAAATCCTTAATTTGGGAAATGTACTGTGCTGAAAAAATGGCAAAAATACTTATAATGTAGGTAGGCTTTTAGCAATTGAACAACGCTGGGATCATTTCTATTGCTTATTTTTTTATAACAGATTGCATCAGGTCACTTTCTAGGGTCACCTATGCTGGAATGTTTCAGTACATTTGTATACTTTGTTTTCTTTACTTCAATGTCATATTTACCACATTTCCAGTTTTTGTCGGTGGAAGACATAGTACACAAAGAATATATTTCCAGTCAAGAAACTGAATACCCATAGTGACATTCTGTTCACCCTTCTCTCCTAGGAATGTAAGGAGAATGTTGTATTAATATCCTAATCATACTATCCCATTTCTTAATGGTAAATATCTCAAAATATATTTTCTGCTGTCCTTCATCACAAGAAAGTAGCAAAATTTTTCTGATGCAATTTCATCATTTTGGCACAAGTTTATTTCTAAACTTTTTTTGCGTAACCAACATTTTATCTGCCCAAAAACGTTCTTTGTGTATGACTTTCTTATATTGGCAAATCCCTGTTTTGAGGCAAAAAATGGTCATTAGAAAGAACACTTTCCACTATCACGCAAATATTTACACATCAAAATGCAGTTATTAAGGCACTTCATGAATATTTTGCACCAAGTGAAATTTGGAAGCTAAAAATTTGAGCAAGAAAATTCATAGAAACTGGAAAGAGATCTACAGTACACAGTAGCTCAGTCTTTGCTGAAGTGAACGGCCTGGGAAGCAGCTTGAATAAAATTTCAACTGTGCTTGCTTTTCTTTGCCTCAAGTTAAAAATATTATATTTCTCAGTGAAAAACCAAAAGAGTTTATAGATGTCATGAAATTAAGAATTTGAATTAAGAATTTGATTCAATGGTTTATGTGGGCACAGGCAACACGTCTTTATTGCCAAAGAAGATATTCTTCAAAGAAGATATAAAGAAGAAGATATAAAAAAAGATATGTAAGATATTTGAAAGAATTCATGAATATCTCAAAATAAACTAAACTTTTCAATCACATATTTCAAATGATTAATGATATACCAACCTTTAAAGCAACCTGCCGTCTTATTGTTTTGTCTGCATGGAAAAAGGCTCCAAACATACCAATGAACACAAGGATGCCTGGAAATTAGAAATGGATGTCAATAAATTGGCATGAAAAAATGTTTTCCTTCCTCGGACCAGATGAAAGATCATCATACTTAATTTTTTCCAATGAAGAGAAAAGCAAAAATGCCAAGCTTTCTTAAAAAGGGGGTAAGGATGCAAAGATAGATTGCAATACTGTGTAAAAATTGTACAATTTGTATGTACTTTGCAGGGATGGGGCTGAAACCCCATTAGACAAACCATTTATGATTTCTAACAAGCATGATGGAAATCCAATTCTCCTTGATCTTGTATTCATTGTGTATATATAATTTTACTTGCGATCTATCAGATAAGTTTTGCTTGGCTTTGTAAGTTATGTTTTATTTTGACAAATGAGAAATGGAGTGATACAAAATGGAACTTATATTTACAAATTTCCTGCAGGAGATTGCGAAATGAAAAAATCCTGCAACCACCCAGTTAGTTGCATGGTCAGGTGGGTTTTCATGTCCTAGTCAATAATGCTTACAGTATGTTGGATGCAAAGAGATAGGAGGGAGGGGGTACTCTTCAAAAGTGCATTACATAGGTAGTTAAGCCAATGAAGACTTAGGTGATATTTATTGTAGTACTAGTTTTTTCGTAAACCAAGATCTTGGTTCATAAAGTAAGTTCCAAACAAAGTTCTCTGATTAATTTTTGCAGACTCCCAATGAGATTGTGAAATGTCAGCATTTAACATGTCCATTCATATCTTATTGTAGGAAATTTTGGATAAAAGGGTGAAATGAACTTCAAGCATAATGCCTGAAAATGCTAGTTTTTCCTGGCAGTTTGCATGATTTCTTGAACTTGCCACTTGATATTGACTTTTTGTGGTATTAGTTTAGTGTGATGCCCATTTTAGTTTCAGGAAAATTCTTTGGTAAACTTGGAACACAAAAATGTGAGTAAAGTGGACTCTGTTGTGTTGTCATCAACGACAAAACCCCTGCAATTATTTGTTGGCAAATTGGGCAATGTAAATCAACAGTCTTACATTCTAGGGGGCCATTAGCTATTAATTTTCATATTTTTTAATGGCATTTGGCCAGATTCCAACCCCCATCCCCCTCCCTGTTAATGGCCATCTACCAAAAGTCTTTGATCAGCCTGAAATTTTCAACCTTAGTAAGACTTTGGGTGCAGCAAGTAGATGTCTTGTGGAACTCTGTACTTCAACCAAAGATACGCCATGTTCTACATTCCATACAACATATCTGTGAAGTTTTTTACCAATTTTTAAAAAAATTCATATGTGGAGAAAAAAAATTATTCATTTTCTTAGTGTCCTGAGTTCAAGGGTAAGATCCCCTCCCCCTATAATCCAAGTGTAAGTCCCACTCTCCTGATAGTTGAAAGTCAATGACCCCTAACCTAATCTATGATCCCACATTATCCTGCTGAGCAACAGCAGAACAAAAGGCATGATATTCTCTGCCCAAGCAATGAGGCTGTAAAATTCCACTCTGTCCCCACTTTGGCGGCCGTTACTTGTTGGTGACCTCCCTTGGGAAGAAGGGATATTATTTTCTCCAGGCTCCATGTCAATAACCGAGGACTGACGTGAAATATGTCCATGACGTGGGCAGTTTCTAGAAGTGAGGCCATTATCACTGTCACCCTGTCTTGAAGCATTCGTAAAGCTTGGCACAAACTCTTGGATCACTCTGATTGGTGACAAAAGGGGAATTGAAGTACTTGCGCCACTTGTGTGTGACCATGACGCTGAACGTGAGTGCGTTCGAGGATGGTAGCCTGGTGTCTGGGCAAATGGCAAATTTTGCGGCGCACCATGAATGCTGTTCATCGTTGCAGTGGAGTGAATGGTTGCACGATGGTCTTGAAAACACTCTCTTGCCTATTATAAACAGCTTGTAAGAAAATATCACAGTGCTTTATGTTCTGCCAGAGGAAATCCACAATCTTTAGGCTGGTTGGAAATGTTCAGGTTTGCAAACATCTCGACAAAACAAGAAGATCTCAACTTCGAAGTAGCCGTTAACATGTGATTCTTGCTGTCTGTTTTATGCTAGTGCGCTGTCTTGTCTAGACACAATCTTGTTTGCTGTCTGAACTGTACAGCCGACTGCTCTCGTGCTCACCCCATGCATTGCTATTCAATTTCCACACCAATGTAATTCATCTTCTGTCCCAAGAAATGCTTTTGTCTTTTTTATCTGGCAAAATTGTCCTGGACTTTCTTTCTGTTGAAGTCAATTGTTGAAGTCAACAAACTTGGGAAACCTCGCTTTTATTTCACAATTGAAATCAATTCGAGGCAAAGGATGTGATTCCCTTGATTCCCTGTCGAGCAAGAAATTTGCGAAACATATATGGGGCTGCTGGTAACCAGGGTAATATGGGGCTTGAAAAACGAAGAAATCTGCTGAAAATTGATATTCGTCTCCGTACAAATATGACAAAAGGCCCTGGAGACGAGGTTAGAGTAATATCAAAATGACGTAAAGATATGACAAATAATAGGATACATAAGCTTACGGGAAAAAAATCTAGGGGGCTTAGGGGGCTGCCCAGCACAAAGTCAATGTAGCTTGTTATTGGAATGCAAAAAATTTTGCCCGACTGGGGCTTATTTGCCCCCTTGCCTCGTACTCTTATGCTAGAATACTTGGACTTGATTTTATGACTAAACAAACCAGAGTTTCTTTTATTTTTGGCCATCCTATTACTGGTTTCTTAAAAACCAGTTTCTTGTGAAAAGAAATTTCACCATAGAAGTGGGGGTCATCAGGGTTTGCGGAACAGCGGAATTTGAAGGAAATTTGTCCCGGAATACGGAATTCTAGCAATTTCTTGGCGGAACGACGGAATTCTCCATCCCTACCGGACGCGGATTTTGGTCGGAAATGATACGTGGAATGCTGAATTTTCATGAAATTTTATGGATTTGCGGATCCTTCATCTGTTGTCTTGCAAAAAAGGTCGTGGTCACATCTCAATTTTTCCGGTCAGCACTATGAAAATATTTTTCAAGCCTTACACAAGAATTTTAACTGCCACTCTCCTCCTCTTTCCACCTGGGTGGATGGAAAATGTCTAACAATACTAATTTGTGCCATAATTGGTAAAGAAGTGGCGGGACACGGAACTTTGGCTAAAACTGACCGGAACGGCGGATTTTAACTGAAAATCGCGCGGAACGGCGGATTTCTACCCCCCTTGATGACCCCCACATAGAAAGAAGCGTGGTTGGGCTAGGAGGAAAGGAAATTGACTTAAAGGGAATAGACATAGGTATATCTCATAGTCGCTATAAATAGGCCAGAGAAACGCCCACAAATCCATTGTTTCTTTAGCTAAACAATGAAACCGGATGCGTCTAAGCTGTCGAGCACAATAGATTATATTTTTGACGTGGCCCGGGCCAACTTTTAACCATGTCGATTCCCTTTATATGTTACTAAACTTTCATTCACTGAGGTATCTTGGGAAACCTCAGACGTTGCATGTTCATTTCGTGTGCTTTTACCAAAAAGCAAATTCCGTGTCGCAAGGGTTTATACCTTTGATATTTTCTTAATTTTGAGAACACACCCAATAAACAGTTATGTTCATAAAGCCCTATTTCCATGTATCTTCATGTATCTCCACTGTCCGCTCGAGTGGAAAATGCATATTGTTTACAGAGGCTTCAGATGTAGGCTACACAGAAACATAAAACTCATTTCGTTTCATTGACGCCCCCGGCGTTTGGTTTGAAGGCACTCATTGCGACATTTACGAGAGGGAGACATCACAAAATTTTTGCCCAGGCCCACATCAGGCCTAAAGCTGCTAGAAACAGCTTGAATTAACCAATTTGCTCTCTTGGTTGCTCTCCCTCCCTGTATGGGCCCCAGGGCAAGGGTGGCGCCACGGGGTGGACTGGGGTGAACATGTCCACCCCATTTTTCTCAGGTCGGTATTCATTCCTAAGCAAAAACGACATAAATATCGTTAGGTATCCCTTCTGGTCACCAGTTCCACCTCCTTTCCACCCCACTTTATCTGGGCTAGCGCCGCCCCTGCCCCAGGGTACTCTTTTCTTGGCCCTGTATGATATCCCACGGCATGAAGGCTGAGGCTGTTTCTTGAAGGCAAACATGTGGGTCTAGCTGACTAGATATCTGTCAATGAACAGTGCCTACCTATGGTGAATCATTGTCTCTCTATTTCGAATAGTTATTTGTGGCTGCATTCAGTATTTCTGTTGCAACAGTCCCTCGCTTTCTCCCTTCAGGCACCTTCATGTACTGACCCTGCTTCCTCGATACATAGTTACCATCACAAAAATATATCCATGAAATGCATATTTTATTCTCCCTTATCAACGCAGAATGAAAATTTTTGCCTTGAGGTTTGTCGAGGATAAGGAGAGGATTATTCTAGATTATCTAAAAGACAAATTTAGCAACTTAACAAGAGAATGTTGTCACTTTTCTGACAATTTCCAATTTTAAATTCATCCACCAGATGGTTTCTTCTTTCTTACAGCTTTGGTTACCAACGTTTTTTTTCTGATAATGTCGACATGTGGGAGGAAATGAGCAAAAATAAGAAGAATTCTCACGAAGCAAAATTCAAGGAATTGAAACCTAATTCAGGAGCATCAAATTTCATTCATTTCTAGTCGATTAGGTTTTATTCGTGTGCCAAAATTGTGTGACTCTCGTGAGAACCAGACAGTGTCTTCTCAGACTTAGCTATCAACTTTGTTTCAACTTACAAGTTTTGATTTTCCTTGATCACTCTCGCTGACAACAGGAGTTGGCAAGTACTTCGTGTTCCAGTACCATTTCTGTTCCTAAGGTTAAAGTTGACTAATGTACATTTTTGGCACAGATTTCTGAAGTGGCAATTTTTTGAGACATATCTTGCCCCCTAAACATTGAGTAATTTTGATTCAAACTGTCTTTCTTATGGACAACAGAAGTTGGCAAATGCTTCGATTCCCAGTGCCGTTTCTGTTCTAAAAGATAGGACAGATTTCTGAATTGCCCACTTTTTGAGGTTCATGTATATCCCAGAAACATTTAGTAACTTTGATTCAAACTGTCTCTCTGGTGGACATGAGAAGTTAGCAAATACTTCGTTTTCCACTGCTATTTTGGTTCCAAATCTAAACAAGGTAAATAAAAAAAATCAATCGACGAAACATCTGTGTCCTAACACCTGTGTCGAAACATCTGTGTCCTAAAAATTTTTATAATTTACAGTTTTGATTTTCCTTGATCACTCAAAAATGCTGTTGACACTGTATAGTAATACCTACTGTTTGGACATTACTTTGACCGCGAATCATATTATTTACTCCTTTTGAGATCTTGCTATTTTTGGGAGCCCTTTCAACAAAATAAATGAACAATGCACTTCGGCGTTAAAGATATAAGAAACCCATGAGAGACTTTGGTAGCAAAATGGCCCAAAAATTTAAGAAGCTGCCTACAGTTTCTCTTGAGAAAATATATATGCTCAACAATGATGGAACTCTAACGTCCCTCAATCGAATCATTCGAATGACAATGCATAAAAATAGCCCTCGATCCAGACCCCTTTGTGGAATGATTCAAGTTCAAGTTCAAATTTCATTTTTAAAATTCCACAACAACAACACAAATTCCAACCAATAACAACGAATGATATATGTTTATAACGATGTACAAAATAGTTTGAAGGAAATTTGTAGGTTTGGAATGTCTTAAGGACGAGCCTTCGGGGAGCCCTTTCAGTAGATAAACTAATCGAGAGCACCCCCTTTGCCAAAAATCAAATTCAAGTTAGCATCTTTACTATGTAGTGTGGTTATTGTAGAAACTAGAGATGTTTAGACCTGGTATTTTGTAGAGAATATACGAGATTTGAGTTTACGACAAAAATGAACGCTGAGGGAGATTTTTTGATGTCATCACTAATGCTGTTCCAGGATTTGGCACCTGCAAATCTAACAGATCTTAAACCATATTGTAATGTATTTTTACGAGTCATAAAGATATCATCTCTAGAAGCCTGTTTTGTATCTTCTTTAATACTTCTTTTATAATATAAAAGTTTAGTCATACAATGAATTGCTATAGTAACAAATATGAATTGACCGCATTTTTATACCTCTTAAGAATCGGTTGTATTCATAATGGTTTTTGAATTTATTTTATGACGAATATGCTTGATCATCAGATGTAATGTCTTTGTCACACCCAAGTACATCATCAACCATGATACAATTCCATTTCCAACCAACCACAACAACGAAATCTATCATCCACCAAACTGGTCGACTTGATTAGAATATATCAAACTCCATCATAAGCTTCTCAACCACCATAGCCTCTTTAGCAAATTTTTGTTGTTGTAGACACGTGTATTGTTTGATTTATTCTTTCTTTCGTCTCGTTTTAACGTCAGTAGTTTTACCTTTTATGTTATGGCTGCAGGGTAGACTAAATGCTTTTGCTCCTTGCGGTATCGTTCTAGTAGTGTAGTAGAGTAATTTTGTAAGTAGAGTAGTTAGTAGAGTAATTATGTTAGTAGAGTATTAAGTAAAATGTCACTGTAATTTTTTATTGGAATATAAAAAAGATAACGAAATGATTTTAAAATAAACGTATTTCATTATCGTGAAAGCATGTATTTTTTATGAGAAAATGCTTATAAGAAACTCGAGAAGAAACTCAACTCTCAGATCACCAAAACTAAGAAACCCCAGAGTTAGGAAAACTTCAGAAACTACTTACTTTAATAAAGGAAACCTTAACATATTTTTACCTTATTTCCACTTGTTTCTTGTATCATATTACTTTTAAGGTACTTGAGTCTAGTGTAAACTTTGAAAAGGCTTCAAAAAACCTTGTTTTGAAAATGTTCTTGAGGGGCCAGGTCGTGAGCATGAAGATTGTTATGGAACCTTTAAAAAACTCATGAGAAACTCCTGAGAACTCAAAATCTGGTAATTTTAAGAGCCTTTCAGCACTGGCCCAAATTCTTAGTTTCTTGCAAAGAAAAATACGTGTAATTTTGTTGCCAGGTTTTTGATAAATAGTGCTTATGCTCTTCAATCTACGTTTTGTTTGGTGTCAATGAAAATCCGTAGCAGCTTCTAACAGTCATCTTCCGTTACATCACTGCGTGTGCCTTTATTCATTCATTTCTTTCAGAAGAAGCCACCCTTGTTGCTGACCCATATAAAACACAGGTAGCAGTGTATAATTGTAGTAACTGGAAAGGTAAAATGGTAAAGATGGGTCTAGTGTTTTGATGAAGGGAGTTAAGAGGCCCTTTACATGGAGACCCGACATGAAACTCGTGCCGGCATGAGTTTCATGTCGGGTCTCATGTAAAGGGCCTCTTAGAGGACAACACGAACATCACAACAAACAGAACAACGATAAAGAAGAAAACTAGGGTTGGTTTGCAATTTTACTTTCACAATTGCTACAACGATACGCTGCTACCTGTGTGTAGAAAGGCAGAGTCACTATATTTTGCAATGAAAAATATTTTTCAGTTGTAGATGCGTCAGCAACCAGGGTGGGGAAAGGTCACATTTTTAATGTTAAAAATTGAGATCTAAAATCCCCCTTGAATCAAAAAGTGTTTCAGGTTAAAAGCAAGATGGTTTAGAGGTCTTCAAATCACATTACAACTTCTACGTCAAGAGACGCTGTTCCACAGATTCACTCCAAAGAAGATACTTCCTGAGCTCGTTAATTGGAGATTTTCTTGGATCTGTGGGGATTATATTTCGATTCTGTAGTTATCTTGTTCCAAAAAAATATATGCTTTGATTTGTTTTTATGTTCATGAAATTACCCTGCCAATTAATAAGAAATTGATTATGTGCAAACATTGCTACAATCCTTTTATGGTATTATGCACAAAACTGAATTTGTACACTAAACGCAAAGCAAGCCGGAATAGGCTGTGTTCTGTCTGGAGCACAGGCTAGCCGGACGGATAAGGTAAAAATTTGGAAACCATTTTGGTGAAGGGATTCTCGCCTTATTCAAATGATTATTTGTTCATTCCAACAATCATCATCATCTTCATCATCATCATCATCATCATCATCATCATCATCATCATCATCATCATCATCATCATCATCATCATCATCATCATCATCATCATCATCATCATCATCATCATCATCATCATCGTTCATTCCAACAATTATCATCATCATCATCATCATCATCATCATCATCATCATCATCATCATCATCATCATCATCATCATCATCATCATCATCATCATCATCATCATCATCATCATCATCATCATCGTCATCATCATCGTCATCATCATCATCATAGGAAAGATAGCTAGATTACTGCTAGTTTATGATGCCTACTTTACAATATTTACAATTTCTTGAAATAAATGGATTGAAAAATGTATGTGGTGTATTTACAAGATAAAAGCTATCAGACCTTCCCAAAGAGGCCCGGGGGGACGCTCACCCTCCAGAAAGAAAAAATGGCAGACTCGCTGCGCGAAGAAACCTCTAGACACAAACTTCATTCACATCACCTGTGGTGCTATTTTGTCACCCTATAGATTAGCCTCTGCAAACTATATTTTCCTGAAGCGTCTTCACAGCAGTTTCGCAGTCTTCTCGGGGTTACCTCGCGAGTTGGAGGAGATTTGGCTGAATGGAACGGTGCATTTTATGTCTCCTGCATTTGCAAATTAACTTTTACTGGCACTCCTGTAATCATCAATAGTGGTCGCTTTTCAACCCTCCTCTATTAAAAGAAAAAATCTTTTCATGCTGATGTTCGATTGTCTCTTGTGGAAGCACTTATTAGCTTGGACATTTAGTGCATTGGTTTGTGGAAAAAATATGGCTTGTTTATTATAACTCCCAACTGGCAAAATTTGGCCAGTGCGCTAACAGCTCAATATCTTAGGCCCCGATGATAAGAGGGATGAGAGAATACCACTCTTGGTTAGTGCTGGGAAAAGCAAATCACTTTATATCTGAAAGTGTCCTTAGAAGCTCTGGGAGGGGGGGGGGCTGTTATTCTCTGGTCCCAAGAATTAACGATGAGAAGAAGAAACAAAAGCAAACCTTTAAGTTGAAATGGCAGGGATTGCATTAAAAGGATCCAGAAGAGACCTTGTTTCCACGATGATCCCTTTTAGAGGGAGAAATTAATGTGACAATTTTACGAATGATGACAAGTTTAAATGCATCAGAAAAATACATAAGTGTGGTCTTGACTTGGTAACAAACTTGTGGATTGCCCTCTTGTTTTTGCAATTTTTTGAAAAAGAACCTTCCATGTTCTGCTTGAAATTATTTGAATTTTTTGAAAGACTTCAAGTCAGAGGACAAGCCGTTCCAAAGCTTTGGTCCTAAGTACGATAGCTCTTTTTGGCCTAAGTTAGGAAAGTGTAGCTTGTTTTTCTCCTTTTCACTGGTCAAATGGATGAAACGATTCCGAATGTGAGCTGGTGCTGTTACTCAGAAGAATTTGAACTCAACTCAATGACTGAAAAACATGGCTCAGTCTGATCTGGCCCACCTGGTACAAATACGTAGTATGTGGATTGATGAATGAACGTGAAGTATTGAATGGTACGGACAAAAGATAAGCCGGACCGGAATGGAGTCACAGAAGACCACAACCGCAGACGTTTTCGTCATAAGAAACTCACAAAACCTCGGGAAAAATTGATCGACATTTATGGGAGGAATGTAAAGAAAGGTCATCATGAAGTCAATTATGATTGACAGCTCACGGAGATCGTTCTTGATTGGTTCTTCATTTGGGGGAGAAATGGTATATATACAAGTGGATGGGGTGCTTTGAGTTGTCCATTGAGCAGGCCTCAAGAAGAAAAGTAAAGATCTTTGAATTGTAGAAAGTGTGAAAGATCACATAAAAATATGGAGAATTTTGGAATTTTCGTTTTTCTTGGATGCATTGCTGCTGTTTTTTGTTTGGATGCCGGTGAGTGAACGTCTTTGAACCTTATATAAGCTTGCAATTGTTTAGTTGGTGAAAACATAGGTTTATAAGACCTCATTGTGTGTTTGTGACTTGGGCTTTTCTTGTTTCTTGCATCTGCCATCCTAATATCATTTTATCATATCTGTTTGACCAATTATCTTAAAAATATATGTGGTATTTATTCGTGTCAGAATGTTTTGGAAAACTTACTTTCGAAAAATGATCTTTTGGAATAGTTACGAGGAGATCTCAAAATTGCTGTTAAGAAACTCAACTCTCGGACTCTCGGATCTCTAAAAATTTACGAAACTCCAGCACTGGGAAAGTATGACTCAAGGAACTATTTATTTTGATAAAGGAAAGCCTTACTTTTACTTTATTTTCACTTGTTTCATATTGTTTTCTTTAAACTTTATCGTGGCAGAAGCATCACAAGGGCCGGGAAGAGGGCTGCCGAGAGCTTTTTGAGGCCCAGGGACAAACATGTAAAATGAGCCCCCTTGCCAGCGTAGCGAGCAGAAAATTTTTTCGATCACGCCTTTAAAATTGGCTGGAATTGCATTTCAGAGCTGTCAAAATCTTCAATTATGAGGCCCTTTAGAGCCTGAGGCCCTGGGGCAAATTGGCCTTCCAGCTCCCCTCTCGGCGGCCCTGGCCGAAGTTGAACCAAATTCAACTTCGGCTCTACAGCGGTAGAGCAACAGTCACAGCCACGATAGAGCTGCCGCTAGGAGGTGTTCCATTAAAACTGAAATCGTCGCGGCACTGTCTCTGCATTAGTACAGCTGTGTCTCAGCACTGGTGCTGCCACTTATGGCTATATGAAAACCAGGTTTAAGCAAAAGTCTATAGCTTTTATTGGTTACGATTTAACAATTTGGTGATGTCGAGAAAATTTTGAAAACACTGTTGTTCTCAAAAAAATGATGAGACAAAAAATGCTCTCCGAAAATTGACCAAAGTTTCCTGAGATCAATTCAGTTGAAAGGATAGGGGACTAAGATCTTACGAAATTAATTTTAAGGCTTTGCAAATATTCCAGGCCCATGCTAAACTCTGCAAAAGTCCCGGAGGACAAACTGGTGCCCCTGACACACCTGAGATGAGCCATGGATGATCATACTTCAAAATCAGTTTATTGCCAAGCCGCAATGCATGATTTGTTCCTTGGGCGTAAAAGAATACCCGCCCCTTCCTAGGTTGTCTCTTTGCCCATGTCCTTTTCATTTACGTGAAACAGAGTCATTGATTCTTGAACTTAGGTCGAGGAATCTGGCAACCGGGCAAATTTTTTTGGAATGAAATGACAAGACACGATTTGGCTAGATAAAGTCAATCCACAATGGTCTAAAGAAGTTTCTAGATTAACCATTCAGTTTTAGCTACGTATTATTTTTGCAAGAGTCATCAGCATAGCCTTGCAACGGTATCAATTTTTACAATGTTAGTATAAGGAACGGTGCCGATTCTCGAGATTCTGGTGTAAGACTAAAGGTTTTGGTATATTTTATACGAAAAATTGGTATAAGTTAGGGCATAATTTGCCAAAAATTGGTATCATGAATGGGTTATGTTTTTGAAGCCTCGATGGCGCGTCCCCGATCAAAATCTGGTCAATTGCACCCCCGGGGTGATAACTGCATTGAAACAAATCAAAAACTTTTGTTCTTTGAATCTCTGATCAGCAAAGGCCCAGTTTCAAAATGATACAGTCCTTCAGGAATTGTGCCCAGGAACAAAAGGATTTTTGGAGCTGAAAATGACTGCAGGGACTGGCTACACCCTGCTCTGTGACAAATTCACATTCACCATCGATGTGCCTCAATGTTCAGTCTGAACAGTGCACAGATACACCCAGTTACGTTTCAAATGACAAATGATGCGGTAGATGAACGGAAAACCAAAATCGATGAACACCAACACACAATCCTTCAGGCACAAAATTGACAATAACTGTAAAGAAGAGACTGTTAACTCTTTACAAACGTTTAATGATAAGTTTACGAAATCTGTGCCAAGATTCAACCACATTGGGAGCCTTAGGTACCTATTTGAAGAGGTCTATTTATTGAAGGATTTCAACTTTTTTGGACCACGTAAATATTTTTAGAATGACTCCTTAGCTATCAATTATCTCTTAACGCCACGTTAAAATTGTCTTAAGGCGCTCTCGCAGGCAAGCTCAAAGACCAGATTCGTCCTATGCAAACCCCTTTTTAGCCTGCGTGCAGACTTTACTTTTGTGGAGCCTGCATGCAGACTTTACCCTTCTCAGCATTTTCCTAATTTTTACCAAACAAATTTTTACATCTATGTTAGCCTTTAATAGTCTGGTACCCAGGGTAAGCCTTTAAATGATAGAATGACATTTCAATTTTTGATATCGGCTACACACTTTTTTTTCCACAGCCCATCAAACAAACCACAGGTAGCGGCGAATGGTTTGTGTTAATTGTAAAAGTAACATTGCAAACAAACTTTTGTTTTCTTTCTTATCGTTGTTCTGTTTGTTGTGATGTTCGTGTTGTCCTCTAACTCCCTCCATCAAAATACTGCACCCATCAACAGACCCAGTCCCCAAACGAGAATCTTGATGGGCCTAGTATTTTGATGGAGGGAGTTGAAGGACAACGCAAACATCACAATAAACGAACAACGAAAAGGAAGAAAACAAAGGTTGGCTTGCAACTTTACTTTTACAATCACTACAGCCATTTGCTGCTACCTGTGACCAAACATTTTAACTTTTTTTTACTCGCTTGGTACATGAAATTAAATTGAAATGTTTGAAATGTTGTTTTTCTTGACAGTCACAGCAATCCAAGATGAGATGTTGGAAGAAAATAGATTTAATCATACTGTCGACTTCATAATGGAACAATTTGAAGAAATTGAAACTGGTAAGAACTCAAATGTGGCTCGTTATTAGACTTATGACGATGAGTCCCTTGTATCCCTACGGTAAACCTTGCTCAACAGGGACTCATCATAAAACAGTGAAAAAGCTGACCCTATTTTCTTCAATCATCAATGAAATTATGATGGAATCACAGCTTCCAATCTTAGTCCTGTGGGAATGTTTTCAATCCTTTAATCGAATCGAAAATTCTGTCACATTTACACCGTAACAATAGAAATTCACAAATCTCGCAATCTGATTGGTACTCTAAGAATCGCAGAGTTTGGGCCTAACTAGGGCCAGGTTTCTCAGAGTAATAGTCTGTTGATCCAAGCGCCATTATCAAGTCAAAGAGCACAGGGAAGCAAGAGACTCTAGGTCATAGATGTAGCTTGTTATATCATGAGTGGTTAGAGTCGCAGTTGTGCGTGCCTCATTGCCACAGCTTTGTTCTTTTGCGGAGAAAAAATTATTTACTGGTACGGAGGGGCCAGTGTAAAGAAATCTCGAATCCTCCTCTGCAAAAATACAAAATTTTTCCTCTGCAGGAACACGTCTTATTGTATAATCCGAATTTTGAGTAAGGCAAAGTTTGCCTTCCACCTCAAAGTTTCAGAAGCTGTGTTGTTGGTTGAGATGCCGTATGATTTTGGACTGTCCTTTGTTCGTCTGGTGTTAAAGCCGCCTTGTTGTATCGTATTGCTCTTCGAATGAACCGAACTGACGTGTGTGCGAAGAAGACCTTTTTTTATTATTCGACAGTGTCCTTTTTAAAAATACGTGTATGGTGAAAAGTTTTTGCCAGCAGCCTTAATCATAGTGTTTACTCTCTTGTTTTCTTTAGAAATGGATATTATCATTGCCACCATTCCAGCCAAGTTCAAAAGGAATTCCTACAGACACGGTGAGGTTCTTATTAAAACTATACCTAGATATTAAGCTGACTACCGCTGCACCAGTTAGTTTCCACTTTGTTTCTCAAATTTGATGACGGCACTATCAGTCCATCAAGGAATGAAACTAGGTTGATTGTAATAATTATACCTAACGATGTTCCGTTTCCTCTACCTGAGAGTCTCATTTAGCCTCACTTCAAAAGCCACTTACGTTCCTCCACTGAAATTGTTGTTTTTACCGCCTTAGTGGGTCACATCAGTTGTTGCAACTCTTTAGTTTGAGCTCCATGGTTTTGAGAAAGGCCATGTTTAATCAAAACGAAGCAGATCCACGTTAAGAAGCGTTGGGAAATGAGTCGTTGCTGTATCTGTATCAGTTCAGTAAATGAGCAAACTATGACTACTGCATTCAGTCTATGCTTAATTCTATTGATGATTTCCTTGCAGAAAGGTTCGCAGAAAAAACTGGACATCATTTATGATCGTCCAAAAACTTTTAATCACCAAAGACTTAAAATGTAAAATAACAGAAACTGTAGCCGATTTTTCTTACCCTTGATTCCATTTATAGGTCAATTGTGGACTCACTACACAGTCCTAGTTAAAGCAACAACAACAACAGCAACCATTTTAGATTTTTGAATTCAATTGCTTTTCCATCACTTATTAACTATAACTACAGTTATATAATCAGTCTAGGCCAATGGCTTAGGCCGATCAAGGCTAAATGTATAGGTTCTTTTGCATGGGCCAATTCAGGCTGTTTATTTCATTCATCCGTAATTTGCCATCAACATATCTTCTTATTTCTTAACAGAAGAGGAAGACAAGTGCAAAGATAGACTTAGCAAGGCCCATTGCAAGTATTTGAAGAGGCATCGTGCTTGTTCTACTCGTAAAAGGCAAATGGGATATTACTGCAGCAGGACTTGCGGATTCTGTAGTAAGTACAAATACCGAAGTGTAAAATTGGTACCTCGGTGATGAAGGCAATAGAAACATCAGAAGCGCCAACTGTAAGGCTGCACGCTGTGTAAAATACGCCCAAAAGGAGAAAAAAATGCCTGAGCTGAGGGGGTAATGGAATTGTAAAGCGCCCTTAAATATTTAATTATGGTGAAGGCGCTATATAAAAAGCAATAACTTTACTTTACTTTGCAATTTAATGAACGAATGCGCGTTCCTCCTAGTTTAGGAATGCACCTAACAAACTTTCATACTGGTTACAGATTCTTAGTTCTTATGAAAATATTCGCACAGTGCTTGAGTTATCTTAATTTGTCAAACGTATTTTGACCATTTGATAAAATCGTCTGCTGAAAGATTATTTTCTTTCTGCAGAACCAAAAGTTCCGGCATGCCAATACACACCATATGGGTGCTGTCATGACGAAAAAACTCCTGCAAAAGGGTATCATTTCGAAGGTTGTCCAGGTAAGCTAATTTCTTTTCATGTTGATATGATTTATGATAGTGCATAGGAATGATTAATATTAGCTACCTTCCCATTCAGATCAGAAACAGGTCATGTCAATGAAGTGTACAGTGACCTTTTAGATTGAAGTCGGGATGGAAGGCCCGGAAAAAAAGCCCGGTGTTTGAAAGGTTATTGCTCCATGAGTATACTAGAAGTAACTATAAGTTATCAACTGCTCGCACTCGTTCATATTTGTGAACTCAGATAAAGCCACACTAAATTCGTAAATGAATGTTCTGCTGTCCCCTTGAAGTGGAATTGTTCGTTCCATTATTCCGTATTCCATGTTTTATGAAGGTAAAGGAGGGTATTGAACGCAGGCTCAACAGATTATTGCTTATTGTGTTGACTTAATCCTGTTGAAAATGTGATTGCATGTAAACACTGAATGACGTCGATATCATTGTTGTGCAGCATTTGTGAATGTTTCGTATCGATACCACACGCCGCTCAGGGTCAGGGCTCATACCAGGCCAAGCTTCGTTTCGTTGGGTGAAGTTGAATCATTGAACAAATCCGTCTTACAGTTATTTACGCCGTGTTTGGTATCTTAGTCTTTTTATGGCCAAACGAAGTAGCGAAATGTGTCGATGGAAGATCTGAAAGTAGTGTGAAGGTGCACAAACTTATTGCCTGTGTCTCATGAAACGTAAGGGAAGTTCAATTTAGTCGCCCCTTCTCTGGGATAGGCCCGACCGCCATCACAGTATCTTGGCAGGCCTTGGCCGACAAAAGAATATCATGACTATTGATCATTGTTCAAGAAGGCAAACACGTACACAATCAAACTGTAGTGACAAAGGAAATGTGGCCAGCGAATCTTTCAATTTAAACTAACCAGCGGTAATAGATAATCAGAAGTAACAAAGCAATACAATAAACATATGCGTGGACATCACAGAAGGTTGGCTGGATCACTATAGTAATCTCGCTCCTTCGTCGCTCGCAATAAATGATGATATTTGATTGAATAGCTAAACATCTTCAATTGCTAAACGTTTAATCTGTCATTGGAATACTTTGTACAATCATCTCGATTTTTGGTTTCATTACCAAGAACTGTCTCTCACTGATATATTTATCGTAAGCAATTTATATATCACAAAGACTTTCATTCGTTTGTTCATTCATTCATTCATTCATTCATTCATTCATTTATTCATACTTTCATTCTTTTAGAATTATGCATGGATCGAAACACTCCGTCATACTGTCGCAATGCACATAGCTTTGGATTTTGTTCAGATAAGAGGTACAAAAATGTTCACGCTGGCTGTAAAAAGACTTGTTCCTTGTGTCGTAAGTAATTTCCTGTTTTCTTAATCATTATATTGATATATTTTTGCATATGCTTTTTCTCTTATTGATTTAGGCTTAAAGGACAAGTCCAGGGTTGATGAAATTATTGTTAACAAGCAACCTTACCAACTGCTTAACACCAATCGTGAGTTCTTTCCAAGTTTTGATGCCTCCAACTTTCATAAATTGCTTGATCGATCTTCGTAAGTTAAGCCAAATATCTTCGCCATTTTGTATTTTGTACGAGTGTGCGAAGGCGCGATAAGGAGGCTAGCAATTTGAGTGGCATAATATCAACAGCCCCCTTCAAGTCAAAATGAAGTGATGTAATAGAAAATGATGTCATTTCGCAGTTCTTAGCAGATTGAAATATGTAGTTTCGCAGATTAAACGAGAAAAAAAATTGAAAAAAGTACTACACACCATCCACAACAGTGTAATCTCATGAATAGTCAACAATTTTACCAACCCCGGACCCCGGGGGGGGTACTTCACTTTGGGTAAGACGGGGATGTGCGCCAGTTTTGGGTAGTTTTTGGCCTGAAAATTCTGGGATTGGGGTATCCTTTTACTGGAAAATTTCTGTGATTGGGGTATACTTTCACTCGGAATTTTCTGGGATTGGGGGTTACTCAAAATTCTGTAATGGGTGTTGAATGAAAGTACAACTGGATAAATTTTCGAGCAACACGTGGTCAGTTTCAGGTGAACTGATTTCAAGTATTTTTGTGTTGAAAAACGTCCTCAGATCAGAAACTCGTTCCAATGGCCACTTGGAACCAAAATAACCGTTCCCAGCCCTCTATCCCTTATCCTTTTGACGTCGAATTGCTTTTGTTACTTCTTCGATTGGGTATCAATATCTGACAAATTTTCTGGGATTGGGTATCAATATCGGACCAAATTTCTGGGATTGGGTCGTAACAGAAATCCTTGCGGCGCACACCCCCGTATGAATTTATAGTGAAGTACCCCCCCCCCCCCGGGCCCCGGACTTGTCCTTTATGAAATTCCAGTTCAAAGTCACGTTTTTCAGCCTGTCATTTTGTATCCTTATGTAACGAAAGCGAAAATTGTCCTTTAAGAAATTCCAGCTCACAGTCACGTTTTTCAGCCTGTCATTTTGTATCCTTATGTAGCGAAAGCAAAAATTGTCCTTTAAGAAATTCCACCTCACAGTCACGTTTTTCAGCCTGTCATTTTGTATCCTTAAGAAACGAAAGCAAAAATTTTGTCATTTCAAACATGAGACAAAAAGTATACGCATTGGGCGGGTTATAGAATAACAAGTATTGGGCTTAGCCAGTCACTGGTCATTTAACTTTCGTTATTTTGATTGCCCACATATTCCCATTTGAAGTCAATTTTTCTGATTTATTAAATTTGAATCAATCAGGTGCATGTGAAGATGAAGAACCACTGAAATGCCAATACGCAAGAATTTATGGACTGTGCCAAAAAATGAGATTTTCTATGATGAACAATTGCCGAAAAACCTGCGGATACTGTGGTGAGTTGTAAATTTTCTGCACAAATTCAGTTTGCAAATTCATTTCATTTCATTTTTTTTATTTAGGCACGGTAGCCCCGTCAGTTCATGAGAACTGCTTTTCACGGGGGCCGTGGTATAAACGTTTTCTGATCGTATTAAATCGTGGACTTGCTGCAAGTCCATCTTTAGGTCATAAGAACGAGAGAAGGAAAACAGAAAAAAGAGAAAAACATTGAAAAGAAGGAAAGATCTTTCCTACTCCCCTTTCTTTTCCTTTTTTTCTTTTTCTTTCTTTTATCTTTCTCTCGTTCTTATGACCAAAAGATAGACTTGTACGAACTCCAATTAGATTGTTTCTTTCTACTATTTCAATTTCATGATTTTTCCGTTTAGTAGTATTTTTCTACTTCGTGGATCTAAATGATGAGTGGTTTCACCAAACAAAATTTTCCAATCTAAGACTGCGTTCGCGTGATGCCGGCACGGCACATTTTGAAAACAGTGAAAAATGTGACTCTAGCAAAATTTGAGCTAGAGTTCACACGATGCTGGAAAATTTGCAAATGGTAGGAAATTTGACGGTAAAAAACTCGTTGCAAGGCTTCGATGCCAAGGATATATTCTTTAAGAATTGTTCAGCCTCGTTCCAAAAACGTTGAGAAATGTTTTGATTCATCATTTACGAGTGTTCACACGATGACGTTTCCAAAATGTGCCGGTTAATGTTCCGTTTTCAAAATCAACCGTTTCCGAAATCTATCGGCAAAAGGGGGCTTTTTTGTGTGAACGGGAGGCCTTTCGGTCACATTTTTCACCGTTTTCAAAATAAACCGGCATTGTGTGAACGCAGTAGAACTTAGCTTTCGGCCGATAGATTGACATTTTAGTTTTGAGTATATGCCGAATACTTTTATTTCACAGCCGAAGAAACGTGTTAGCTAATTTGTTTTTTGACTCACCCAGTATAAAATTTATTTTTTCTTTTTCAACAGGAACTAAAGATCCTTGTGGTTCTTTTACGTGCCCTGTCAACCGAAAATGTGTCATTGACTCATATGGCGAGCCTTCATGTATTTGTAGCGAAATTTGCAAACCTGGAGATGATCTTACTGGATTAGTATGCGCAAGGAATGGCATTGAATATCCAAATTTGTGTGCTTTGAAACAAGCAAGCTGCAAAGGGCCTCCCATTAAAGTGAAACAATTTGGACCGTGCAAGCCATGTAAGTATACTTGCTCTCGTGAAAGTTTTCTCGAGGTAGATTGCCCCTTCAAAGAGCCTCAAATACTTTTATTTTCGTGCGAGAAGCTTGTCATTGAATTTCTTAATTTTCAGTTTCGCTCTGTTTTAATTATTATTCCTTTGGGCTTGCCCTTTCGGTTTTTTTATACGTAGGAGCTGTAAACATGCACTTTTAGTTGCTTATCGTTATGAGTATAAATAGAGCCTCGTGCTTTTGAACATTTAATTCTGATGATGAAGCACGGAGAATTGCTTCGAAACGTCAATATAATAAACATGGACTAGTCAAACATAAACCTTATTTTAACTATCTTCTAACTATCGGATTGTCTTTACTGGAAATGTCGTAATATACTTGGAATTGTCAAACTTGGAATGTCTTTTTTGAATATCAACATGATTATCGTCGCAATTCTTGTACTCCGTTTTTTGGTGAAACTTCGATTTCCTGCCAATACTCCGTTTTCAGTTTCGATAAGGGACCAGTCATGAATAATGCCGGTAGGGGGCTGGAAGATTTTTAGAGGGGCCATCAAAACTTTTGGACTGTGAAAGGGAGCCACTAAAAATCTTAAATCTGAAAGAGGGGGCCATGATTACTACAAAACTAATCTGAGCTATCTGAAACGAAAACTTCTTCCTTGTACGATCTTTGTAAAGCCTTGCATTTCTCCTCACGGTATCATTAATGAACATTTTCATGAATCTTTGGGAACAACTTTTTTCTCTTGAAAGAATTTCTATGTTCTTTTTGCGTCAGTTGTTATCAGAAAATGTGAATCTAACACAGAAGAGGACCATGAAAAATTACAGCCAAAAAGACCAGGGGTCCTTGAAAATTTTAGTGCCGAAATGGAGGGATTGTAAAAAATTTTCATTATCAATAAAAATATCCTCTGGCCCCCTACCCGGCATTGTTGACGATTGATCCCTAAACATTTCTTGTGGGTTTCTTAATTGTCGTAAAAACTGAATTTCACAATTCCTGATATAGCTTTTTTTTAGCAGAAAAGAATTACAAAAAAGAACAAAATCATGATTAAGAATTATTCTTTTCAGTATTCTTTTGGGTGGCATTAAATCTTTCATTTAAACACACTTTTCCACAGGGCCTCTTTTAAGGAATCGTAACTTGGGGGCAAGTTTCAAAACGGGGACCTCATTTTTGATACAAGAAATATTTCTCTTTATGAACTCCTTAGCAAAGCATGTATTTCATGCAAGACATTAATTGTACTAGGAGGCTCCTCACCACTATTTTGCCGTTCATCTTTTTGTTCAGGATGGGGAGAGGATTTATGGAAGGCCCAGGGTCAGGAAAACATGGGCCTTTTGTAAAGTGAGTTTTGAAAGGTACGCCAAAGGCGCGTCCATCTAGGGGGGTCCTGGGGCATGCTCCCCTGGGAAAAATTTTAAAATCTTGGATGCTAGAATCGCACTGGTAGCCATTTTTCTCCTCTAACCCAGTTATCAAATCAAACTGGCCAAGAAAGGCATTTCTTGAATAGAAACATGGACCAGCGAACTGGGTGAGCCAGAAGTGATTCCCCACATCTGATAATTCATAGCACCAAGAGTGTCTGATGAATCGATATTTGCTTGATAGCCGAGAGTCGAGAAATTGAAACATTTCTGTAAGTTTCTGCTATTCTATGAGAAGATAAGCAAATGCGACTTCACAAAAACGTTGCAAAAGGGCCTGAAAAGGGGCCTAAGAGCAGCAAAAAGAAAAAAGGGACCATATACTAGGGGGGCAAAACACTGTGAAAAGCTGTAACTGGGGGGGCAGGCAAGGGGGACTGCGGGGGCTTTTGCCCCCCTAGTTTGTATGTTAAAAGAGGCCCTGCTTTTCCAACACCTGATCAAGAATCGACTTCTAAATTCCTTCTGGTAAAGCTTCGTGAGATAAACAACTGCAAAGTATTGAAAATTTTGGGTAAAATTTATAGCATGCATTCCTTTCTCTGTCTCCTTGATTTGATACCTGGGCTTTGAAACCTTTTTTCAACACAAACCCAAAAATTTTCATTTATCATCCTTTTTATTTGTTTTACTGCTGCAGGGGCCTTTATGGAGGGTGTTCCATGCCGTAAAATCAGAGATCATCGTAACTGCAAAGCTTTGAAAAGATTTGGATTCTGCAGCAAAATGAAACATAGACTGAGGTTCATTTGTCCTCACACTTGCGGATTTTGTGGTATGTTTCCATATTGATTACATTACACATATTGATGTATTACACAAGCTATACCTGGGCGGCTGTGTTTTTACCCGAGATAGAATGTATCTAGTGGATACTGGGTACGTGCCATTGGAAAGGATATTGATTTTCACAATTTTGGTGTGGAAAACGGTATCAATTTTTGTGATTTTGCCATGAGCGATAGGAAACCCAGTGTGTAGCAGTTTGAAATTTATATCAGAAGCGAGCCACCTTAAATTACTGTTTTTTGTTTTTTTGAACTTATTTCTACTTGGTATACAACCATCTTTCACTAATTCGTAATTCTGAAATTTTTCAGTAGTGACCCACCTTAAGTGCAGAGCCACCTTAACCGTTGCGATTAAGGTGGCTCTTCACTTAAGAAAGGTGGCTCACTACCGAAAACAAACTGCTACACGCTGGATGTCCTATCGCCCATGGTTTGCCCAAGAGAACGAATGAATAGGCCTTTTTGAAGCAGGGGGATATTTTCATTAAGCTATGCCAAAATTGAATGGGCCTGAGGTTAAATGTGTAAAATTTGATTGCTCTATTCCCTCAACTGAATTTCCACGTTTAGCCATAGCAAGCCCTTTGTTGCGCCTCTCCACAGCTGTGTTGTATCTCATTGACTTCTGCACTGCACTGCATAATTGTTTGAATCCGAGAGTTTGATATGAAATAATTTGCGTGTATTCTAATGCAGGTAATCTAAATAAGAATACCTACAAGTTACATCAAGTTTATCGAAATCTCGCATTCGAACAATTATGCAGTGCTGTGTAGAAGTCAATGAGATACAACACAGCTGTGGAGAAGTGCAACAAATAACACACAAAGGTATTATACAGTTAACGATTTTGAGATTGTAAACTTATCATTGTTCAGTTAACTGCCTGGGCTTCCTCCGGTTTGGCTTTAAATTTTGCAAAGATGCACCACCTATGCGGTATGCCTGTGGTATCTTTCCACTAACACTATGACACATCCATCGTTGAACTCAGAATAACGATGATTTTCTATCATACAGCTGCCAGAGCTGCCAAACCTGCTTGCCATTACAAGAAATATGGATGTTGTATGGACAACAAGACTCCATGCACTGGGCCTAACTATCAAGGATGCAGAAACAACAAAGAGGGTATGTTTCTGTGATGTGTCCATGTTCATTGTGATTTTTATTTTTATTTTGATGTTTCCCTGTGCTCCTTTAAGTAAAAAACATTGGGAGGAGTGGATTGAGTCTATATGCAAATGATCTGCCAAGCAGTGATTTGTCTCATTTGAAACTTCAACTCAAAATTATTGCCCGTGGTCAAATATTCTCTTCCACACTCCCGCAAAGGATCAGTGTTCAATGACGTCATGTATTTGAAATATGTAAAGATTTAGTTTCAGATGAAGTAATTTATTCATTTTTAATTTATTCATTTTTAATTTATTCATTTTTAGGCTGCAAAGACAAGAGAACTACTCTGTGCAAACGATTCCGACCTGCTTGTGGCGAGATTAGAAACAGAAAATTCATGAAGGTCAACTGCGCCAAAACATGTTTTTATTGTAAAAAAAGGTAATTTACCTTCACATTTATTACGAATTGTAGATACTCCCACCCTCCTGTAATGATCCCAGTAAAACGAAGCCCTGTCCAGGAGGTAAAAGGATGACCCGCCAAGACAACTTGTTTCCCCGCTAAGCTTCCCCCAAGTCTTCCTTATTTGGATAGTTTCCTGATTTTGAAAGATTTCTTTATTCAAATTTCAGCTCCTAAAATGGCAACACTACCACTCAGCATAAAGGCCACTCGTCGTTTACAACTTCAAAGTTCATACAGAATATCTTTGCAAAGTATAACAGCACAGGCATTACCCAAGCATTGCAGAGATTAAGAAATGCTCAATGCCAGAGGATGGTCTAGTTTGAGAAGTAAAAGAAGTGGATACGATGAAGATACTAGATTGCGATTCGTCATAGATAGAACTTAGTGAAAACATTTCTTTGTAAATTTAGATTTGATGAAGTTAGCGGAAAGTAAGCAAGAGTCTGCCGTGTGCTAGGCCCACGTTAGCATTTGTACCAGACCCGGGACAAAGGCTAGAACAGCATGGCTCAAGGGCAAATGTCTTTCTTCCTTGATGGGCATGGCACCCAGATTTGGGAGAAGCAGATTTTTTCAGAAGCCAGATTTCCTGTTAGCTATCACTCATGCTAACTTTAGAATTTTTTTTGTCCAAATGTGGTGTTAAATAATTGATTTGATACGTTTTATACATGTGCCTGTTAGGATTCTATTTTTAAATCTACCGTTTTCGAAATTTTAGAGAAAAAATGAATGTGACGTTTTCGTGTGAACGGGAGGCCTATCACATTTTTCACTGTTTTCAAGATGTGCCGGCATCGTGTGAACGCAATGTTTGAAATATAGTGTCTTCTAATAAAGCCTGAGAAACCTGCAT
The DNA here is from genome assembly GCA_964020215.1 of Aurelia sp. 3 sensu Dawson et al. (2005). Classification (NCBI taxonomy): domain Eukaryota; kingdom Metazoa; phylum Cnidaria; class Scyphozoa; order Semaeostomeae; family Ulmaridae; genus Aurelia; species Aurelia sp. 3 sensu Dawson et al. (2005). The sequence goes on from OZ026584.1 coordinate 19,112,766, forward strand.
CGCCAAAGTGTCTCTAGCAAAAGCATTGCTTTTTGACCTTTCTCATGGCCAGAAATTGCTAATACTTTCTCACGTTGTTTCCTTAGTTGTAGATGACTCAAAGTGAAATGCTCATTTAGTATTTTGTAAGCTCCGACATTATCATAATTAGGGTAGTGGAAATAGGCCTAACTCTTTTTTCATTGTAAGTAGTGTTACATATTTTTTTAAGTGTTCATATTAACATTAGTTCTTTTCTCCAAATTTGATGCTAAATAATTGACTTTATGGATGTTTTAGTGCTCTGAACCATATTTTAATTCATTCGTGAATAGATATTTAATTTACTGAAAATAAAGGCTGCTGGATATTTTCAAGGCATACTAATGTGTATATGCAGCGAATTTTCGTGTTCTCCATTTAGTGTTTAGTCCTCTATGGACAATAATATTTATTTCACTTTAAACCATACTTAGTTTATTTCAAAATTTGTTTGTTGATAGTTCTGACACTGAGAATTGAGGACTGTTTCTTGATCTTCGTTTGGCTTATTCGGGCGTACACATATTCCGTTGTAGGAAATGCTTATAAGAGACAAAACTGTCAGATCACCGAAAAGTTTAAGAAACTGCAGCACTGGGAAACTATAACTTAAGGAACTATTTATTCTGAGAAAGGAAATCCGAAACATATATTTTATTTCATTTTCACTTGTTTTTTAATCATATTAATCGGAGGGTACTTCAGTAATGCCTACACATGGGGTAAGCTTGAACAAACTTGAAATGTTTAAGAGAAAACAGGTAGTGTACCTGCAGATTGTTACTGAACCTTGAAGAAACTCTGAGAACTCAAAATCGGACAATTTTAGGAAAATTTCAGTCCTGGCTCAAATTCTTGGTTTTTTATCACTTATAAAAACAATACATGCTGTCTCAAAAAAATTGTTTGACGTTTGATTAAATATGAAAAATAACGATAGCATGATCAGGCTTATGGGAAGATAACCCTATCTCAAAGGCTTTGAAATAATTTTAGAGACCAGAATCACGCAAATCGGTTAAAATTCACTGAGGTACGTGCTTTCAAAGATAACTTATATGCGACAGCTGAAACCAGACACCCCTAGGTTACTAGTAACGCAAAAAAGCTGGAAGATCGAGGTAAAAGAAGGTTATCCAACCTCACATCTCTCATTGATATCAGATCAAACAAAATAGTAGCCTGTGGACAGGCTTCAGGCTTCAAAAAATACAGCTCCCATATAAGTCCTCCGCAGCCCCATATAAGGCTAACAAAATAGGATTTCTAAAGTTATTTAATCCTTACAGCCATCGTCGAAATTTGCTTAAGATTGCATGTATCCAATTACAGTAGCTTAAAGAACAATCGATTAGAGACTAGGGATGGCGCCAGAAATCATCCGACAGGGAGGAGGGGAGGCTGAAGTTTCCGACAAGGGGGCTAAAATGGCTACAAAAAATGTGCAGTTTTGGAACGTCATTTTGCAAAATTGCACCCGATAAAAACCTAAAGTTTCCTCCGATGGGGATTGGATGCTTCTGCAGCCTTCTAGCTTCTGTATCTGTAGCCCCCTCTAGCCCACTCTTGGAGCCACCATAGCAAGAGACTAAATCATTTTCCTCAAAGCATCCATACGCTTGAAAGTTAGGTCATCGAATTCAAATCCCATTTGGTTTGCTAGAGAACAAACGAGAAATGGCAATAACCATAGCCCATGCGACTTTAGACTTGCCCCAAGTCTGTTTCGTCATGTGTAATAAGTCTATCTGAAAGTTATAAACGAAATGTATTTCGCTTTCCCTTTCCTATTTATTGACGAAATAGACTTGGGGCAAGTCTAATTCGACTTTTACAATAAATGCCAGGCCTCTGATTTCAGTTTTCGCGCATCTTGAACTTCAAAGCATAGACGTAGGAACCGGGGGGGCACTGGGGCACGTGCTCCCAAGATTTTACAATGAACAAAGAAGTGCCCTTTTCATTATTAGAAAATCTCCCCTTTTTCTTAAGGAAAAAGTGCCCTCGAGGTGTCGTGCTCCCCAAGATTGAGATTCTTATTATGTCCCTGCTTCAAAGGCTTGTAACTCCATGAATTTTTCAATTTTCTGGGGATTTTTGCAAGATTCTTGTGTCAAAAATTGATTGAAAATCTTAAGGAATGGGCTACTTAACAAAGTGCCTATTACTTATATCGTTATTTTTTAGTATTAAATCAAATGTCGAACAATGTTTGAGATCAGTTGACCACTGTTGTTACTACAACCGCACACTACTGTCATCGGGGACTTAAAAAAACTACGAGAAACAACTACTCAATGGAGAATCGAGGATCAAAAATCCCATTATCGTCATTAGAGGATCGAAACAAACCATTTTCGTCATTTGAGACCCGAAAAAATTCTTTTTCGTCATTAGAGACTCAATACAAAACATTATTGTATCACGAAAAAAGAGCTACCAACCACAACCAGAACCAAAAGGAGCTGATAATGAGTTATCAAATTACATTTGTGTCGTCTGCTTTGGAAAGATCGTTCTTGATTGGCTGTTCGTTTAGGGAGAAATGGTATATATACAAGGTGTTCTTTGGTTGAAATTAGTATACAAGCCTCAAGACGAAGAGTACAGATCACTGAAGAATAGAAGAGTTATCCAAAGTGTAACAGATCAGGAGAAGATATGCAGAATATTGGAATTTTCCTATTCCTTGCATGCATTGAAGCTGTGTTTAGTGCGGATACTGGTGAGAATTATTCTTTGCATCTAAAATGTACTGGAGTTCTGTTTGCGTTTAGCCTAGACTGATGACGATGAGTCCCTTGTATCCCTGCGGTAAACCTTGCTAAAGAGGGACTCATCATGAAACAGTAAAAAACTTGGCCCTATTTTCTTCAATCATCAATGGAATTAGGAAAGAATCACGGCTTCGAATCTCTATCCCATGGGAGTGTTTTCAATTCTTCAATCGAATCGAAAATTCTATCACATTTACACGTTAACAATAGTATATTCACGAATCTCGCAATCTGATTGGTACTGAAAAAATTGCTCAGTTTGGGCCAAGATAGGGCCAGGTTTTTCATAGTAATACTATGAGTCTATATTGACCGAAGCGCCATCATCAAGTCAAAGAGCACAGGGAAACAAGAGACTCATCGTCATAAGTCTACGTTTAGCCTACGTGTAGACCCCCCTACACGTAAGCTAGTTTGTGTTATACACGTATTTTTTCATAAGAAACCAAGAATTTGGGCCAGTAGCCTACTGAAAGTGTCCTAAAATTATTAGATTTTGAGTACTCAGAGTTTTTTTACGAGTTTCTTATGAGGTTCCATAACAATGTTCATGTTCATTTACTGCGCCCTCCTAAACTTTTCAAGACAATGGTTTTTCTGACAACTTTCCGACATTTAGACATCCATCACTCGAGTACATTCCGAGTAATGTGATACAGGAAACAAGTGAAATAAGGTAAAATATTTTTAGGACTTCTTTTATTAAAAGTAAATAGTTTGTTAAGTTATATTTCCTAGTACTGGAGTTTCTTAATTTTTTGGCGATCTGAGAGTCGAGTTTCTTATAAGCAGTTTCTTATTGCAAAAATACGTGCATACGTAGATTGGTCTTTTGTTATTGTTGCAATGCATTTGTTAAGTATAACGACGCTCCTATATACGGTGGCGTACCTATAGTGTAGGATGTTATCATTCTGAAATTGAAGTTTAATTGTACTAAAATGAACTTCACATGAAAATATCAAGATTTACCTCAAATTCTTCATCATTATTATATCAGCATTTTCCTGCGGTCAAGTCGAAAAATTGGTCGAAATCGGAAAAATTGTGATAAAATTAAGTTTAGAGCACAATTTCCATCCAAACCTAAGAATTATAATAGATACATTGTAATACAACTCTGCAAAAGAAATTTGCAAATATTGCAATTTTGCAAGTTTTTTTGGCGAAAATTAAGATTCGATAATTTGCGATTTTGACAGGGTCAGTTCCGGAAAATTGTCTCCCCTCACTTTTCAAAATATTTCAATGAAACATTATGATTAGTTGCACAATAGGTAACAGCAAATGTCAAAAACTTTGATTTATTCAGGTACCGTAAGGCCTGTTGTCACCCGGGATCCTTTGCAGGCAACAGTTGGTAAATGCACGTTTTTTTATAAGAAAGTGGTTTATGAGAAACTAGTACTACAGTCGTGGCCAAAAGTTTAAGACCACATTTTTGTCAACAACGTTCCTTGGCGTAAGGAAATGGGTCCCTAGCGCTCTGCCTATTTCACTCTCTTAGAGTTAGTGTAGATCAACATTCGATGTAGATTCCGAATTTCGATGTTGTTTTTGAAATTTCTGCGCCATTTTGCTATGACGTCACAATGAAATTTGTAGAAATTTCCGGAAATTGTAGTGGTTCTGCCGACTTGGGGTGTGACCCAAAACTTATGTTACTCGGCTGGATTTTACATCAACCTATGCACAATTCATTTATATGATTTGTTTGCAAAATATTGAAGCCTTACGAAAAATATTGTTTCAGAAAAAAATGGTAGTGGAGAGCCTTCAGTCCAAAGCTTTGGCCAAAAGTTTAAGACGAGCACTTTGATTTTAGTTTGAAGCAACAAATTGCATAGTTATTCGAATTGATTTTCAATAATCCCTTTATTATTCAAATTACGGAATATCAAAGGGTCTTACATCATAATCACAGAATTTTTTTCGCACTTTTCCATGGGTGGTCTTAAACTTTTGGCCAAAGCTTTGGACTGAAGGCTCTCCACTACCATTTTTTCTGAAGCAATATTTTTCGTAAGGTTTCGATAATTTGCAAACAAATCATATAAATGAATTGTGCATAGGTTGATGTAAAATCCAGCCGAGTAACATAAGTTTTGGGTCACACCCTAAGTCGACAGAACCACTACAATTTCCGAAAATTTCTACAAATTTCATTGTGACGTCATAGCAAAATGGCGCAAAAATTTCAAAAACAACATCGAAATTCGGAATCTACATCGAATGTTGATCTACACTAACTCTAAGAGAGTGAAATAGGCAAAGCGCTAGGGTTCTATTTCGTCACGCCAAAAAGGGTTGTTGACGAAAATGCGGTCTTAAACTTTTGGCCACGACTGTAAGATGGCCAAAATTTTAAGAAACTCTGGTGCTATGTATGAGGCTCTGAGAAGTATTTAGAAACTTTTGAAAGATAGCAAATATATCCGTGAGCCTTTGTTCTTGAGTTGTATTAACTAACCGTTTATGTTTTGAAATTAAAAGAACACTGTTTGTTCTAAAATGATGTTTTAAATGTCAAGAAACATATCTGAAGCAGTGTTAGAGACCACATTGATAATTCATGCATTCAAAAATAAGAAACAAACTGAAGAAATTTTTTGTTCTAAAATGGACAAAAGTTTCGTACTAAATTAAGAAACTTTTAATACTATGGCCAGATTCAAGTTTCTTATCAAAATATTGCAGTGTCTTATGTTGCGTTTATGCAAACTTTTATCTTTGAATATGAAGATTGATTTTTCTTGACAGCCCAAGATGGAATATTGATAGAGCAGGCATTTAATCACACAGTCGACTATATCTTGGATCAATTTGAAAAAACTGAAGCTGGTAAGGACTCATTTATAGCTTATGTTAATCATATTATATCATATCATATCATATTATATTATATTATATTATATTATATCATATTATATTATACTATATTATATCATATTATATTATATTATACTATATTATATTATACTATATTATATTGTATCATATTATATTGTATTATATTATATTATATTATACTATATTATATCATATTATATTATGCTATATTATATCATATTATATTATATTATACTATATTACATTATATCATATTGTATTATATTATATTATACTATATTATATCATATTATATTATATCATATCATATTATATCATATTATATTATATTATATTATATTATACTATATTATATTATATTATGCTATATTATATCATATTATATTATATTATATCATATTTTATTATATTATATCATATTATATCATATTTTATTATACTATATTATATTATATCATTATACTATATTATATTATATTATATCATTATACTATATTTCAGTTTAAGTCACACTCTGATGACGACGTAAGTCAGAAAGGCCTCAGTGTGCTATATCTTCTCGTTTTTTGCATCCGAATCTCTTTACCATTTCTTCATATTATATCATATTATATTTTATCATATTATATTATATTATATTATATTATATTATATTATATTATATTATATTATATTATATTATATTATATTATATTATATTATATTATATTATATTATATTATATTATATTATATTATATACCCTGTTTTGAAGTAATCATTTATTTATCCTTTCCTGTTCATAAATCAAAGTTATTTAATAGATTGACTCACAAAAGCAAGGTTTCACACACTAAGTTGAAGCATATTCTTGCAAATTTGTAATAATTAGGACAATTGAAGTTGCAGTTTCTCCTCAACATCAGCCAAACAAACGCCACACTATTATTTTGTATACTCTAAAGAGATATAGATGGATCTGATTCCAACATGAACGACGCCTAGCCTTAAAGAGACTTTAAAAATTTTGAAGATTGAATAATCTGAAGCTTGTCCTTACCCGGCTGGGGGCACTTGAACTTTCTATCAATGGGAGGGTCTATCTGATTGTTTTGCGAAGGAATTGGCTCTGTGATCTGATATTGTTGAGAAAAGTAATGTTCTGTCTCCACAGGAAGGTTTTAAGAGAGGAAAAGTTTTGATTGGGTGATTGTTGGTGAGAAATATTTGCTTATGTGCTCACTGCTAAGACTCCTATTTGGTTTTTTTCTATTTCGTATTTTGGTGTCCCATCAAAATTTTTGCGGATACTTTTGTTTGAGGTTAGCAAAATTTCAGGTGATACTTTGTTCAAGTGACCCCCTGGGGCCCTTACTCTCGCAAAACCACACAAGAAAGAAACTCTGCAATACTACTGTATGATATCCAGTCTTTACCAGCAGCCACTACTCACATTATTTGCTCTCTTTCTTCTTTCAGAAATGGATACCTTAAAGTCACGAATGGGTGTCAGTTTTCCAAGTGGTGAGTTAAAATGTACAACTATCAAAACAGTAGTCAGGGAGTACTGCGATCTGGGTTTATTCAGAAAAATTGTGATATATGGTCAATGCTTTCATGTAAGAATCATTGAAAGTCTCGAAATTGTGAAACTCTAAGAACAGTACCAGACACCGTAATTACCTTTCGGCATATATGTTCCTGCGGAGGAAATATTTACATCTTTCTGCAGATCTAGCTCCTTCGTAGTGTCAAATGATATTTCCTTTGCAAAAGAACAAATCTTCGGCGATGAAGCCACCCATGGTGACAGAAAAGACGTTGGTGCCGAAGCATTCCCTACCTTTGAATAGGCCAACTTAGGCTTCTTATTTCCTTCAGCAGTAATTTTTTCATCATCATATCTTTTCTTTCGTTAACAGAGACAGCGGAGATTGATACAGAGACATGTAAGGATGAAATTGCCAAGGCTCATTGCAAATATTTGAAGAGGCATCGTGCTTGTATTACTCATAACAAGCGAATGGGATACTATTGCAACAGAACATGTGAATTCTGTCGTAAGTGTTTTAGTATTTACCTTTATACCGTCTTCAGATTTAGCTGTAAATTTCATGCTTAATCGGACCGCTGCATAATTCCAGTTATTGCAACAACAACAACAGCAACAATAACAATAACCGTAACTTTTTTTGCGCCTATCTGATGCTCTGTTACCATTTATCGGGAAAATTTGATTTTTCATAACATGCTTTACGTCTGCTTTACATCTTGTAGGGGTACTTAGCAAATTTATGCTATTGGTATGTGCCGTTTTTGCCTCTCTTTTTGGTTTTTTAGGCGACTGATATCGACAGAAGGCATTTGTCTGATTTTTTTATTCCTGAATGGGGTCCTCCGATCCCATTCTGCCGATCCTATTCTTCCTTTTCCCAGTCAAATTTTGCAGTGAATACCTGCCACTTTTTGTTGACATTCAACTTGTAAACTCTGATCACTTTCCCAGGGCATAATCTTTGCCTTTTACTTAATAAGTTAGTTTTTTTACCCTCTCTTACACCAATAATCTAAATTGAAAGTTACTCTCCGTAGAACCAAAAGTTCCAGCATGCAAGTACGCACCATATGGGTGCTGCCATGACGAAAAAACTCCTGCGAAGGGGTACGATTTCCAGGGCTGTCCAGGTGAGTCTGTAGTTTTTTTCTATTTTCGTTAATTTATGATGATTTGAAGGAATAATTATTATCATATGGCAATCTATACAGCCCATGCCCGTTGTATGTTAAGCCCCCCTCCCAACAAGGACAGATTTTGTAAAAAAAATGGTGCCAGTTTTTTTTGACTGACACCTGAATTCAAGGCAATTAGCGATTGCAGACAAAAGAAATTCTCTCAACCAGTAATTCAAAACAAGCCAAACCGCAGAACTTGCCCCGAAATCAATGGGGCAAACTCTCGCCTTGTGCATGCGAAAGGTTATTTTTAAGAGAATTTATGTGCTAATAACGAAAGAAGAAAGATTGATCTAAACATCTGCTTGGGACATTTTATTTATTTGCTTCAGAAGCCAATTGACAGGCATTTCAATTCTCTTTTTTTTGGGTGTAATTTAAACACTTACTGCTCAGCTTCTAAAAGAGAAAAATAAAATGCCCGTGGCAGATGTTTAGATTTAGCCTTCTTCTTTGTCATATGCCCATGTTTGCTCTTAAAAAACCATTTCCGAAATGCACGACGAGCGAGCTAGCTACTTGAGGATCAGGGAAAGTTTTGCGGCTTTGTTTGTTTTGAATTCCTGGTTGATAGAGTTTCATTTGTCTGCAATCGAAAATCGCTTTGAATTTAGGTGTCAACAAAAGGAAACTGCTGCTATTGCCTTACAAAATTTGTCCTTGCCCCCCCATGTTTAAATAAAATACCAGAGATTACCACAGACTTCCCATTTTGTTAGCTGAACAAGTTTTCAAGTTTATTTTGATATGATTTGGGATAGGTAATACGTCGAAATTATGTATCTGATTCGTAAATTGTATGTCGATCCTGCAAAATATGAAATAAAAGAATTACGAAGCTTTCATGTATATCATTTTCATTTGAGCTTGTAAATAAGCATCGTCTCTAATAAGCCCTCGTTCTTAAGCTCCTTCCTCTGGAGACTCCAAAATCAAGTTTTGTAAATGCTCTTTGGTGCTATCTAAAGATGTCGTTATGCTGTTCTCCACCAGTAAAAAGTCTTTACCAAATGTCCTGAAATTATGTTTGACAAAAACTTTCATTTAACCGAAGTTTTATGATCTTCTTCTAACGAGGTATTTTTTTATCAGAGTCATGCATTGATAAAAGTACCCAAATGTCCTGTAGAATTGCGCAGAGAGATGGACTTTGCGCAGATGAAAGAAACAAAAATGTTCGTGCGGCCTGTAAAAAGACATGTGCCTTGTGTCGTAAGTACTTTTCACTTTGCTTTTCTGTTTTTTGAATGGTAAAGTTTATTCCTCAGTTAATTCATTTCGAGAAGTTGTGTCAAAAGGTCAAAAGGCTTAACACGTTTAGTGAGCTGTGGACTGAGACGTACGTGGCCTATATTCAAAGTTAAAGTGTCGATCTATCAGTGAGAGGCTAAGGTAGATGAGGATGTTTTTGTTTGGCAAGATCATCCTCATCTTTGAAACCAGGAAATAAGGACATGCTGGAGAGAGGCTCGACTGATTACATGTGGTAGTTGCGCTCCTTGATAAACTGATTATCACAAAAACTATTGATCGCAGATGAAGCGCAGTGACGGCATCCAATTTAATGAACGAAGCGGAAACTGGGACTGAGGTAATTAGTCTAGAAAGAGGCTTGTATTGGAACGATGGTTCCATGTTAGTCATGTTAGTATCTGGTCCATGATTTACTTGCCATCGAAATATAAATTCAATGACAGAGCATCATTTGATCAACGTTAGGCCCCTTTTCAGATATTATGTAGCCATGAAATTTTTTAAAAGTTAAAGTTACCTATATTTGTAGTGCTCATAAGACAGCCAGGAAAATCACAAAAATACTTCGATTTTTTGGCTTTTAACTAGAATTTGGATCATTTAGATCTGTGAAGTATTCTTGGAGCTATGAATTTTCAGTGTTTTTCATGCATCAAATTTGACTCAATCAGGTCCCTGCGAAGATGAAAAACCACTGACATGTAGAAGAGCAAGACTTCTTGGACTTTGCAGGCAAAGGAAATTTTCAATGATGAATGATTGCCGAAAAACTTGTGGATTTTGTGGTGAGTTGTCAGTTTCGGCAAAAATTTATTTTGCATGTATCCACGTATTCTTTATAACACACTAAGAACTTTTAACAATTAGCCGGTACTGAAAGTTTCTTTCATGTGATGGTAGGCTGATGACGATGAGTCCCTTGTATCCCTGCGGTAAACCTTGCTCAAGAGGGACTCATCATGAAACAGTAAAAAACTTGGTCCTATTTTCTTCAATCATCAATGGAATTAGGAAAGAATCACGGCTTCGAATCTCTATCCCATGGGAGTGTTTTCAATTCTTCAATCGAATCGAAAATTCTATCACATTTACACGTTAACAATAGTATATTCACAAATCTCGCAATCTGATTGGTGCTGAAGAAATTGCTCAGTTTGGGCCTAAATAGGGCCAGGTTTTTCATAGTAATACTATGAGTCTCTATTGACCGAAGCGCCATCATCAAGTCAAAGAGCACAGGGAAACAAGAGACTCATCGTCATAAGTCTAATATGATGGTACAAAACTCGTGGAAGCCTACGATCTCAAAGAGTTAGAGCCATATAGCATGGTTTGGGATTTGTGTGGAACTGCTAGTCCCTTTCTTTTCTTTTACTGTATCTATTTGTGTGATGTTTCTTGCTTGTTTTGCTTCCTATTGTTCCTAGTATTGCTGTTTTTTCTAGTTTTGAAGTTGTTTATGTAAAATTATAAGTGTAAGCCAGATGGCCCGACCTCGTCCCCAGGGCCTTTTCTATTTCTATTTCATTTCTATTCTATTTTATTGTATATTAGGTATTATAGCATATTATATTGTAAATAAGGTAATCAAATTTCTTTCGATCTTAGTGTAGTCTCTTTTTCTTTAATTTTCATTTTAAACAGGTCAGATTGTAAACCATGTATATATGAAACTTATACCTGTATAATCATTTTTAATGAAATAAACAGTGAAAATATGGCTAATGTTTGCTTTTCTTTTACTTTGTTAACAGGCAAAAATGATCGTTGCGGCTCATTTACATGTCCTGCGAACCACAAATGCATCATTGATTTATATGGCGAGCCTTCGTGTATTTGCAGCCAAATTTGCAAATCTGGAGATGATCTTACTGGATTAGTATGCGCAAGGAATGGCATTGAATATCCAAATTTGTGTGCTTTGAAACAAGCAAGCTGCAAAGGGCCTCCCATTAAAGTGAAACAGTTTGGTCCATGCAAGACATGTAAGTATACTTGCTTTTGTGAAAGTTTTCTTGAATTGTACCACGGACAGTAATGCACCGTTGACTTGGCCTAGTCTGTATTACGTTATTGTTGGGAGATGAGATCGATTTGTCCCAGGAATCTAATGTGTCCCCCCCGTGCAGTGGGTCAAAGCTCATGCGCCCGTCAGAGCTTCAACTCCAAAACGCTACTGCGCATGAGCTTTAACCCATTGCACGGGGGGACACATTAGTTTCCTCGGACAAAGCATATCTCGTCTCCCCAACAAGTTAAGAATTGTATCGTTACCCACTGGTTTATTTCTCTTCCACAGGCCATTGTAATCTGTAGATGTTTTTACCATAGCCCCCTGAAAGACAATTCAGGGCGACTGGGCTACCGTGCCTATAAATAAACAAACATGAATGACATCGTTTTTCTCTCATCGCAACAACTATTGAAAGCTGCCATTATTCAAATACAGTAGAAACCGATTGAGCTCCTTCTCAACGATACGTCTCATTCCAAACTTCTTTTTGAGACGTTTCGCTGCGCAGAAGCTCAGTCAGTTTCATCTGTATTTGATTAGAACAATGGTAGCATTCAAATCCAGTCGTAGTGAAAGAAAAACGAAGGAATAGCTAACATTATCAAGCTTTCCTCGCAATATCTCGAATGAATAACAAAACAGTGGTCATAATGTAGGCCACATCAACGGTGTGTTCTCGCAACTTTAGTGGAAACAGTTTTCAAGGAAACAGAGGTTGAATTGAATACACGATTACGCTAAAAATGGCAGCGAAGAACCATTTACCAAGATGCATTGCGTTCGAAACAGAAATCTTTAACGAATCTAAAGGAATCCGATTATAGAACGCAATGCATCTTGGTAAAAAGCTCGTCGCCGCTATCTTTAGCGTAATCGTGTATTGCATTGTTAGTACTATGGACAACTTCTTTTAAGCAAATAAATGATAATCGAGTAAAAATATTCTTATCAAGAATTCTTGCCAAGAATGTTTTGCTTACCACACGGACAAGTATAAATGTGCTTGTTTCAAGAGATTTTGTTCGTGAAATCAATATTTCATTTCTCAGTTTGAGAATCACAACTTCACTTTTTCATTTATTCATGCTTTGTTTGTTTTACGTCTGCAGGGGCCTTTATGGAAGGTGTTGAGTGCCGTAAAATCAGAGATCATCGTAATTGTAAAGCTATGAAAAGATTTGGATACTGCAAGGCCATGAAACACCGACTGAAGTTTATCTGCCCTCACACTTGCGGATTCTGTGGTATGTTTCCATATGGGGTACTTCTGTCGGGGGCGTATCTTTCTTCTTGAAAGGGATACGAGATTTATTAATACAGTAAGATTTGTAGGGATTTTTAACGGATTTTTCTTGAAGCCAAAAGCATTTTTGCCAAAAGTGATGCGCTCCACGAACTTCTGCACAGGTAAAATAAGACTTCTGCACAGGTTATGCTGGAATAGCAATGATGGCCGAGTGGTAGCACACTGGATCACCAATCTAAGGGGTGGGTATCTTTTGTCCCCGCCATGTTGAACCTGCTTCGTAGAGGGAGGAGGGTCGCTAATTCTCTGTAATTCCAGGCATAGGTCTTTGCTACCACATCCTCTAACTGTGACTTCTTTTTATCATACAGGTGCCAAAACCGCCGAGCCTGCTTGCCATTACAACAAATATGGTTGTTGTATGGACAACAAAACGCCATGCACTGGGCCTAACTACGAAGGATGCAAAAACAGCAAAGCTGGTATGTTACTGTCAGGTCCATCATTATAATTCAAAGAGGTCCTGTGAAATATATGAACAATGAAATTATTCAGTATTTTATGCTCTATGTTTGTTTTTCTTTTAAGCTGTTTGCCCCACAAAAGAGACACTTTTCAGACATCGATGTCGTCAATGGTTAGCTGCGATTTGATATTGTTGTCGCTGTTTAAAGCTACGCTAGTCCCAGGCCTAAGTTTCATCGCCTGTTTTATGGAAAACTTTGTTTGAGAAATAAGAATCATTGGCCCACGGTCATTTTTGTCCAAAATCCATTACGGCACCTTCAAGTTAGATACAGTGAAAAATCCGCAAACAAGAATACAGCAAAATAAGAACCTGCAGACTGAGTTTGTGGAAAAGACACCCAAAGATAAGAACCAAAAACAGACTGATTTATTTCAGTGTTCTTATGAGAACTTAAGTGAGAAATTTCATCATATAAGTCTAAGCAAGCTTTCAGGCATTGATAACTGAATACCTCTAACTGAAAGTTTTCAGGGATATGCATGTGCCATATACAGAGCATTGTTAGCAACAACAAAATACCATACCCTTACCCTCTAATATTTAAAGGCAGTCATCCCAACTCCAGGTTCATTAAACGCATACTGTAAAGCTATATATTCATCGTAGTCATAAGTGTCCTTGTGATAAGAACCACACCCTAAAAGTGTCATAAGTACCACATTCCTAAGAAGAACCTGGTCAATCTGTTTTAGCATAGTATTTTCTTGTTCGGATGTTTTACTGTAATTGTTATTGAGTAATTATTATTATTATTATTATTATTATTTTATTATTAGCAATTTGTTTACAGTTGGCAACATAAAAAATAGCTAAAGCTAATTAACGCCAACAACCCTAACCCTATTTACAATGTTCGAAAAAATTAAAGATATTCATAAAAACCCTAAGTCTTTGACAAAAGTTTTGCACAATCTGCAGACGCAAGAACTCCCATCCCATAGTTTTATTTTTTGTTTGAATTCAGAGAGTGTGTTTGAGTCTTTGATTTCTTTTGGCAGAGTGGACCACAAAAGGCAACCTCTGTATTGAATGTTTTCTATTCCATATGTTGTTGTCTTTGCCATTGGCAGTTGCAAATGATTTAAAATCTGAACTGAACGATTGATTTCCGCCAGGAACATTCTACAAATAATTGAACATGTCGGCTATTCAATCAGATATTACACAATGTTGTTGCTTGTGTATTTTTGGAGTAGTATTCTTTGAAACGGCAGGCATTTTTGTAACCTGCGCGCAGCATTTTTGCTGTTTCACCATATGAGCGATAGTAATTTTGAAATTTTTAGTAGTGAGCCACATCAATTTACAATTTACGATTAAAGTGGATCTGCATTTTAGGTCGCTCACAACTGAAAATTTCAAAATTATGAAACAGTGAAAGGTGGCTGCATAACAAGTAAACACAAGTGCAAAACATGAAAAACAATAAGTCCAGGTGGCTAGCCACTGATATAGATCATAAGTTGCTGTCCTATCGCTCATGGTCTCACCCGGCATAATGAAGAATCTTCACGAGGCGAGAAACTTAATAAAAAGTAGAAATTTTAAATGATAAATGATAAACTAGAGATACAGTTAAAATCATTTGATTCATTTGTTTTAGGTTGCCAGGACAAGACAGCCTATTTATGCAAAAGATACCGTCCTGCTTGTGGCGATTCCAGAAACAAAAAATTTATGAAGTCTAACTGCGCCAAAACATGTTATTATTGTAAAGACAGGTAATTTCTCAACAAAGTTGTTGCGAATTGCAGAATAGACTTCGAAAATTTAGAAACTATTGCTTAAACGACTATCAGGACTTGTTTAAACATCGCATCGTATTTTTGCCTTGTCGAATCGTGCTGTATCAAAAACGGCAGAGCCTGCCGTGTTTGGAAATCTGAGCTAAACGTCGTCTTTTGCTGTATCGAATTGAAATGAAGTGGCTAAAATGGCCATTTTCTAAGTTCCCAAGCGCAGTGACTGATCACATATAGGAACAACGGATCATTGCCTAGAATTGATTAATCAAACCATTCGTGAAAGGAAACAAAATGTTTATTCTTTGATAAAGTGTATCTACAAATCATAATTGTGTCTTTATCGTTGTTTCTTTCTGCCTTTCCTTGCTTCCTCTGTAGTCCAACTTCACGGCTCAACTAGTTGATTGAAGTTTGCAATAGCCTAATTGCAGTTTCTTTGTGAAAGCGAGGCTGTCCTCGTTTGCGGTTTCGTGATTCAACGGTGGACGGCGGGAAAACTAGGGGTAATTGCAAACTTGAATTGAATCAACGAGTCGAGCTGGTTGGAACTGCAAAGCAGGCAGGGAAAGGCAGGAAGAAACGGCAATAAAGACGCCAAGTAAGATTTGCGGATACATTTTATTAAAGAATAAACTTTTTGTTTCCTTTCACCCATGATTAAAAGTGGCAGAAATACCCATTAAAGGTAATGTGTCCATGTAAGTACAGCTGCTCTGCGGGGGGCATACCAATTTCACGTGATATTTCATGTGATCACTCAAGCAAATACAATTTTGCGACAGCGAGTTTTAATACAGACTCCTCACTTACTTGCGGTTGCTTTTCCAGAACTGAACTACGTCAGGAAGCCTCGTTATGAAATTTGACTTTTAATTTGCATGTGATCAGTTAAGTTCTACCAATCACAGCGCGCTACTGGACGTTTCTTCGTCAGCGTCTTGTCAGCATATTTTGACAATGTGTATACACAGCTGTACTTACATGGACACATTACCTTTAACTATACCATGTTTAAATCAAGTTGTGTTTTTGCCGTTTAACACGCCAGATTTGATGATTTCCTGTCGTTTATGGCTGATGATTTAAACATCGTTAACATGTCGAATTTAATTAAAACTTGGGAATTTTTCTCAGCATCTGTTGAAGTTGCGAAGGAACAACTACGATGTTTAAATTAGGCCTTATTTCGTAACTTAACATGCCCGAATTCGGAAAATATCGCTTCAGAATTCATAGCATTTATTCAGAATATGAAAAAACAAAGGAGAAAGCCTTGCTCTCTCTCCCAGTTACCTTAATTCCCAACAGTTATGGTTGTCTTGCAAGAAAGCAAGCAGGCAAGCAAACAAGCAAGCAAGAAAAATCCAATGACAAGTTATTGAATAAAGCTATTGTTGGATTCTCGTAGTCCTCTAATGCAATGTGCCAAGTGTCATCTTGATATCATTGCTTGTTTCTGGGATAAACAGTTGAAGTTCCTTTTGATCTACCCCAGTAGAATTTGCATACCGTGATTTTAATAAATTTCTGATTAAATTTCAGCTCTTAAGATGGCAGCTCTATCACTCCGCATGAAGGCAATTATATCTACAACGTCAAACTTCGCGTAGCCATCGTAGCATAGTATTGCAGGACAAGCGGTGCCCAAGCATCAAAAAAGACGATGAATCGTGCAATGCCAGAAGATGTCCTTGTTCCAGCAGCTGAAAATGATACGACAGAGACAAGCTAAGGCGAATTTTGTAAAACAAAGAAGACAGGTTTGATTGAAGCAAAGTGATTTGACAGCGCCAAGAATAGATTTCACACACCC
This sequence comes from Aurelia sp. 3 sensu Dawson et al. (2005), assembly GCA_964020215.1. NCBI lineage: Eukaryota > Metazoa > Cnidaria > Scyphozoa > Semaeostomeae > Ulmaridae > Aurelia > Aurelia sp. 3 sensu Dawson et al. (2005). Next base: position 19,129,726 of record OZ026584.1, read on the forward strand.
AACTCAGCCAACAACCTTGTTTTACTTTCTGTTTATCCATGGGCATGGGTGCTTTAAAGACGCAGTTGTGCTTCATTTCTGCCGTTTTGCTCTTTTGCGGCGGATGAAATTATTTGCTAGCTAGTGTTTCAAATCTCCTCCTCAGAAAGGCATACCTCCGAAGAAGCAAATAAACTGAAACATAACTGCGGTATCTAAGAACCCTTGGTTTATTTTGATCTGACTGAGTGGACTTGGAGAGGTGTGAAGTCTATTATTCTGAATGGCAAATCACTGTGTCTTCTCTGAAACCTAAACCCCTTGTTTTACAAACTTCGCCCTTTTAGATATAAAATTGCATTTCACTATAAAAAGAACCGAGTGGAATTCAATGATTAGTTTGCAATTTATAATTTATGATTATTTCCATTATCAACTTGAAATCTCATCGTGGACAAACCTTTTATTGTGTTAACGTCCGTTCGTTCGGCAAATTGTACTGAGTGGAAATCAGCCTGTATGCAGTGGCGCCACCAGGATTTTTTTTTGGAGGGGCGAAAAAGAATGGGGTCTGGGGCGGAGCCCCAGAAAATGTTCTCTTGGACCACGCCCTCTACTTTGGCTGTAAATGCGACTAACGTTCCTCTTATGGATTGACCTTAAGATGAATGAGTCTGTTAAATAACACGAGTAGGGTACCACAATTAGAAATGACGTCCTAACATGCGCCACTCGGTAAGGGAATTGTCAAAAGAGTTATCATGTACTCTGAGATTCAGAAATATGAAGTATATATGGTTTGTGAAAAAGAAGGCATCGGGTTAAGTGGAAAATTCAAAGTCAAGCAGACATTGAGGGCAAAGCCCCCAGGAAAAGTTTTGTTGATACGCTCTTTACTTTGGCTTAGAACACTTCTACCGATCACATTTTAGCCTGTGCTACATTGGAATTGTTGATCTCTTTGCAACTGTCATTTAAATTAACATCTCCGGCAAAATTCTTAAGCATGGTATTCTTTAGCTTGGAACGCCTATCCTGAATGCCATCTTTAGCAAGACCAAAAGGGAAACTTTCACAATTTGTAACTATTTTCAATGAATCACATCCACTGGAAAATTTCTGCGCAAACACACTCTACTTTGTCCCAGAACGTTTCTCACAATACAATTTCCATGGCCTCAAAAACTATAAGTCTTGGAAAATTCTAAAATAATTTGTCTAGAAAAGTTTTCAAAAGCCAACTTATGCTATGGCTTTAACACAAGTCTCCCAGCAACCTTCCAGCATTTCGCCAAAAGATTCTTAACATGCACTTCGTTATCTATACCCAACTACCAAAATTATTTTTCCTCGTTCGTGAAAAAGATTTTGACTTAAGTCCTCAAGAAGCTATCTTGATGACATATACAAAACGTGGAGCGTTGGTAGAACGGGGATCTGGGTGCTTCGGCACGAGAACTGCTGTACAGATCGTGGGAGAATGGAATTAAACTGGCAAGATTGTAGAAACCTATACTCACACACATTGTTTTTGCCAAGATCATAGGCCTTACCCCCCCCCACAATTTCTACGCCGGAATTAGAAGAATTAGAAAAGTGGTCCTGGAGAACATTGGAGGGGCGACCGCCCCCCCTTGCCCCCCCCCCTTCCCGGCGCTTCTGCCTGTATGCTAAATGTGTATACACCGTTACCGTTATTGGATGAGAAGCATATTTTCCATGACCTCAAAAGTTGCAAATTTGCCATTATTTTGGCTTGAAATCTTACTCGTACTGTAACGGGAAAGGTGCATGCCAAATTTCTACATACCGTTCCCGTCACTGCATGATACACGTTTTTTATAAGAACCTAGGATCAGACCATACTAAAAGTTTCTTAATTTAACATGAAATTTTGTCTGTTTTAGTAATAAAAGTTTCTTAATTGGTTTCTTATTTCTTGGTGAATATTTGCTCAAGAATAAAGGTTCAACGATATATTTGCTATAATATCCATGCTTTTAGCGTTTAAAAGTTTCGTAGTACTTCTCAGACATAGCACTACAGTTTCTTAAAATTTTTGCCGTCTTAAAAGACGCGTATTGGGCCAAAAAGGATTTTGTCGAAAAAAGTTTTGGTGCAGTGCGGATGCAGTATCAGTGTTGAGCTGAGCAGTTTTAGAAAAAGGACTGGGACGAGCTATCATGGCGCGCTTTAAAAGTTCAACAACAACAACAACAAAATTTCTAGGTCGGTCTCCAAAGACAACCCTTCAAAGACACTTGATAACGGGCTCAGCTCGAAACGTCGTGTTTAAAACAACTCTGCTCAAGGTACGATTCATTTTAATGTTATATGTTAATGTAACCCTTCAAAGAGACAGAGGGACGACTGCACTTTAGCGGACCAGCTTTATGTCATATCTCTCAGGAACTAACCCTTGCCCTAACCCTAACTTAACCCTAACTTATCCTAACTAACCCTAAACTAACCCTAACCCTAACCCTAAACTAACCCTAACTAACCCTAAACTAACCCTAAATAACCCTAATCCCCATTACCAAAGCCTAACCCTGACCCTGACCCTTACACCATGACACATAGTCATAGTGTGCCGATTTTGAAAGCTGGTCCGCTAAAGTGCAGACTAGCCGAGACAGAGAACGCAAGGTATGAGATTTTGTTCTTGAGGTTTGTTTGCCCGAGGTATGCTTTCACATCATATGACACGAGCTTCATTGCCCTGGTGGAATCGGTGTACGCCATCCGCCAAAGGCTTTACGCCATTTTCTTTTGTTCTCTTGTCATTTCTATTGTTTAGAGTGACTCTGTCCGCCAAAGATCTTTGGCGGAAAGGGGCCCGAATGTGACGAAATGTGACGAAGCCAGTATGGCCATACTGGCTTCATTGGTCAAAGCTGCCTACACTTCGCTGTATTCGAAAAAATAGGCCTTTTCCAGATAGACCAACTCAACTGTGAAAAAAGTAGGGGCCCACCTTTGCCACCTTTGCCAATTTTTTTTTCAACAGAGAACGTTCCAAGCATGAACGGAAATAATGTGACAAAAACAACAAATATGTTTGGAGTAATCAATGTGGTACAAGTTCTTGCTGATTTTAGAACACTGTCATTGTGTTGTGATGTTACCGTTTATTTAAAAGAATGGCATAGCATAAGAGAAATAAGTGCATTCATGGATTCATGGGCATGGGGGCTGTTTGATGAAAGAGAAGTCCATTGTGTACAAAGATTACAAGAAATAACATTTTATGTGATTGATTTTAAAGTTTTTTACAGCAGATTATATGGCACTTGTCAACAAGATCTCCGGTGTGCAACTGGTGTGCATGCAAAGAAATGCCTTTTGTTCTCTGTTGTCAGTTTTGAATAGCCTAATTGCAATCTCCAATATGTGCAAGTGCCATACTCTGCACATCTGGCACAGATCTTGAAAGCTCAACCTTGAAAGTCTACAGGCTTTTGGCAACGGCCTAAACAAACTCTTGAGACACAATAAATATTGTTAGATCTTATTATTTTGTGTTTGGCAGAAGTTACTTGCAAAGTGCCACGGAAGATGTACGCCTGGCCATCATTTTAAAACAATGAACCTATTGCTCTTCCCTTGTTATACTTAAAATTGTGTGTAGAAGATCTTCCATGCCCATGGCATAATTAGCAGTCTTGCCCCCCCCCCCATTAAGCCCGTGGGCAGTTTCTTAACTGTTCTTTACTTTTAGTTTTTGATTTTGTTGATTATTATTATTTTATTATTATCAATTTCTTTTTCGTTGGTTAAAATAACAGATAGCTAAAAATATTTAGCTAATTAATTCCAACGCTATTAATTTGATGTGCTTCAAGATTATTCTAAGACCAAAGTTTGCAACTGAGTACAAATTTGAGCCTTTCAAGATTAATATTTCTGCCCTCAAAGCACCAACACCAACCAAAAATGCATCTATGTTCAAGTTAACTATTGAGAAACATTTTGAAAGTGATTAGCCAGTGCTTTAAACTAAACTCATATTGCTGGGCCCAACCAGTTATGTGCATACATTTTGGGACACCCTTTACTTTCCTGCAGTTCATTTGTCACCTTTTTTTATGGCTCTTCATCAAGCCAAAGAAAATTACCCAGCAATAGACCTTTTAGCTATTTAGCAAAAGAGCCTGGATCAAGCGTTATTTTTATACATTTTTATACGCGAGATTCGATCGAGTGGCATTAGAGCTTCTATCACAATTGTGCACATTCAAAAATTCTACTAAATGTAGCAAAGTATCGTTCGATTGAGATTCTTTTTCAGAATAGCTAAAAGGTCTATTGTGCTTTTATGTTGGTTCAATTCACACATTCCTATCTTTGCCTTGTGATGGCTAATTTTAGACCTCCTGAGAAGAAATTTTAAATGCTTGGAAGGAGACTTTACCCCCATACCCAACCCAGAGAAGTCATTCCGAGTATGCAGATAAGCTAAAATCTATTTTTGCTGCAGACTTCTGAATCATATTATTAATTAATACAGTTAGGTCCGAAACACATTTTCCTGGTTGAATTCACTCAAGGTATAAAATCAACCATTTTAGTGGTCAGGTTAGAGCTTATGGTGTTTGAAAGTTTCTTTGTCATTTCCATGGAATTTGTATAAAAAACCCATCAGTGGCTGTCATAGAAATGGAATCTTTTGATTTTAAAATGGATTAGGTGACTAAAATTTCTTCCAAAAACCAAGAGACAATCATGTTATAAATCCCATTGGGGCCTAAGCATTGTGTCCACAACTCTCTTCTTGAGTGTTTGAATAAACAGCCAAGGTGAAGTGATAAAGAATAAAACCTGGTTTCACAAAAAATTTAGATGTTTGAAAAATCGTGATACCTTGAGCACTGGATGGAATTGAATGAATCAAGTTTGGGTGATAACAGAAAGGGTGAAGTAGTTTGCAGTGCCTACAGGGTGTCCAAATAAATTGTTCTCTGTTTGTGTGGCTGCTGTGAAGATGTTTTGATGCAGTGGTGTAATCTTCTGACTTTGCGGGCAGAACAGTCAGGCAGAGTGGGTTTGATACCTGGTATTGGTCCTACCACTTGAGCGTCATGACAAGGGGCTGTGGACTTGATTAGCACTTTCCCACTTTCGCTATCCAAGCACTTGGTGCTAAAACTGCAACTTCACCTTTGCTTTGGAAGAGCTGTAGATTCAATCATCTCGGTTTTTACACAACTGCATAGGCCAGGCTTCAACGTAGAATTTGACACCTTTTTTGAGTCAGTCTGATAAGTGATTGCTTATTTATGGCAGAGAAAAGGCCAAATTAGTGGTTGCTACAAAAACAGCACATCTATTGTTCTTCATCAATATCAAATAAAGTAAGTTTTTAAAGAAAGGGTTCTAGTGTCGTATTAAAATTTTTGCCAAATCTTTCAAAGGTTTAGCAGTGTTGTCTATTCATAAGAGAGCACCTTTGAAAAAGTGTAGAGAAAATTTTAATATGATGCCGGAACCCTTTCTTTGAAAACTTATTTTATTTTGAGATTGCTGGAGAACAACAGCAGTGCTGTGTTTGAAGCAACCACTAATTTGCTTTTCTCTGCCATAAATCAGCAACCACGTGTCAGATTGACTCACACAAGATCTCAAACTCTAAGTTGAAGCTTGACCTGACAGAAATAAGAGACAATATTATTGATTCTGATTAAAGGCATATCGAAAGGTGTGTTCATGAACAAGGGGCTGGGAACGAGTAAGAAGTTTATTCAGATAGGTGAAATAGACGATTGCACTGAAGATAGTGGCAAGGAGTTTTTTACCAAGATGCATTTCGTTCTATAATCGAATTCCTATAGAATCATTAAGGATTTGTAACTGAAACACAATGCGCATTCGTCTGTTGGCATGTGGTGCAGCATTAGGAGGCAAAAAGTGCGTGGATTTTTCTTTTTTCTGTTTATGGACGTGGACGTGTGTGCCGCTGTCTATCTCCTTAACGATCTGCACCACAGTTTAAGAAGCTATGTTTCAGTTTCTGTTGGTCATTACTAACACGCAAGGAACAGCATGAAGCAATAAAGAAGTAAACTCATAGGGGTTTCCCACATCCGTCCGTCCTAACAATGCTCCTCTATTAAGTGAAATAACTCTGTCATTACATTCGTTCCATATAAGGCTCTATGAGATATCACATGACTTTTGCGCTATGAAAAAAAACGTCACGAAAGAACATCTTCTGTAACGATTCGACTTATTACACATGCATCAAGAGACTGTACGAAAATTACCGCATCTCTGTTCAGTATCGACGTCAGTTGCTCGATTTCACAGGCAAAATTTTTTTTACGATATTTCCCTCCCAACTTAAAATCGTGCACTGAAAGCATTCATTATATTTCCAGAACTTTTCATGATGTCAGGAATGAATGAAAATATCTCAAAACACAGTTTACAAAGCGATATTTTTGCCGTCTTGGAGTGACGCAATTGTCTATGAATTTCTTACGATCTTCTTGGCATGCCTTTTGGACAATATCCACTAATTTTTACGTAATTTCAGCCTGGTATATTTCTTACAACTTTTCAAGGTGCATTTTCGATATTTGGCGGACTGACGTATTTCTGAGATTTTTACGAAATTTCCAGAATTCCATATTCCAGAATCAATAGCTTTTTTCTAGTTGTTCGATGCACCAGAAAATAAGAAATAGTTTTCTATTTTAATTTTCAAGTTACCATGGTCAGTGTACCTGTGGACATTTTTGCAGATCAGTGAAATTGCCAGAATTTCTATGTTATGACGTCAATAGCCCTATTTTTCCTATTTTCCTCATTTTTGATTACAAAGTCCAACTTTGTAATCTAAGGGGGGACTCGATGTCAGTAAGAAAGTAAGAAAGAAAGAAAGAAAGAAAGAAAGAAAGTAAGTCACGCTCGTTAAAGCAATTGATTAACGTTTTATCTCTGCTAATTGGCACTGAAATAAAGAAAGCGCACATAAAGCGCATAAAAGACAGAAGTTTCCCGCGATCCTATAGCAACATTTGACGTCGGCTTATTTCATGTTAGACAGATTTGACACCATAAGATGGATGAATTACTAGGATGTTTACCCTGGCACAGCAACAAATTCACCCAGAATTGGCACGTTCTTGACTTCATTAGCAGCTTAATTATGTCAAAACAATCGTTTTCTAGGACGAACGAATCATTAGCCACTTATTGATAGTACTCATTATGCAAATAACTCAACTTTAGAGGATGATGTAACCGGCGGCCTGCACAGAGGCTAGCATTTGCAGCATAACCAAAGGTAGAAGGACCCCCCTCCTACACAGCAACGGATGCAATCATCGCAGGTGAAGTTGAGACGAAAGGTGCAGAATCCCAGCAAGCAATGGCGCCATGGACTGGGGGAAGGGACGTGATCACACTGAACCAAAACATCTTCATGCATATCATTCTGCACAGAGGAATCTTCGTGACTGCTTGTCTCAAATTAGATGCCCGCGAATAGCAACAACTGAAACGTTCTGTAGGGTTCTGCATGGATAATTTTGCGTTATCGTAAATCTCACATGACATCTCATTTGACACAGATGCACCAATAGTTTTGTGCACGAACTATAATCAAACTAGGGGTAATGACTTTTGATTTTTGCGTATCATTCTCGTTTGACATAAAGACCAAAATATTGCCATTGACCTTGAGGCGATTCTTGTCCTTATACTAGGAGCAACACTCATCTCTCTGACTGTAGCAAAAAACAGAATCAACGATCATTTGGGGTTATGAAGAAATCAATAATCAGATATTCTTATGCTTGTTTAGCTCAGGACGGACTTTGTAATCATCCAAAAGGATCTTATGTTCGTAAATTGAAGTTGCTATGACTAGTGTGCCTTTGAATAGCCTGTTTTTCATTTTTCATAAATTAAAGTTGCCATGGTCTACTCATGCCTTTGATATTGTTCGAAATTGCCAGCATTATAGTTTCTGATATCAACAACTCAAAATAGTAATTCATTCACTTGTCGGGACTCATATCTGAGAAGTAAAAACACTTTCTTTTCGAGTAAACATGTTATTTTCGAAATTTGCTTTGGGGAAATATTGCATATCTTGGCATTACTGGATGTCTCAAAATATTTCTTCTCCTTAGGTTAAGTTCTATGGAATAATGAAATAGAAAGAACACGTTTTGGAGATCAGAGGCCGAAATATTTCGAAAGGCCGAAAAAATGGGCCTAAATAAAATTGATACTCAGACCCAGGCTTTTTAAAGAGCCAGTGTCACCCGACGTCCTTTGCGGGCATGCTACCATTTCAGAATATCTGAAAATCAAATTTGGCTTAAATGAAAACTTTACGTCCACATTGCAGAATTACAACTGACAGAAAAGTTCAACTAAAGTACTATACCCTTCTGTCAGTTCAGCTACTAGAATTACTACAAAACAGCAAAGGAATATGAATATTTTCTTCTGCAAAAGAAGATTTAATGTCATTATCATTATATAAGACTTATGTTTTTCGTCCCTTGTTTCCCTGCGTTCTTTGATTCGCTGATATCACTTGGTCACCAGTTTTTCAAAATGGCCTAAGAAAGCGAGAGTTCTCGTAGACTTATGACGATGAGTCTCTTGTTTCCTTGTGCTCTTTGAATTGATGATGGCGCTTCGGTCAACAGAGCAAGGTTTACCGCTGAGATACAAGGGACTCATCGTCATCAGTCTAGAGTTCTTGTACGCTCAACAAAACCACTTCAAAGTGAAGTGTAAAGAGCTTGAATATTGAAAAGCAAACTTTTCGTACAGAGATTGATGTTTTTTTCCACCTACTACTCACAAACTAATTCTAGCAATTCTAGCAATTTGATTGGTGAATACAGAATCACTCTACGCAGGCCTAAAGTGGGTCCACTTTGTCAGGGTAATATCGTGAGTCCCTTTTGACCAAGTGATATGAGCAAATGAAAGAACTCGAGAAAACAAGGGACGAAAAGTCATAAGTCTATTCAGCTACTACGGTGTGGATCCGTGGTTTCCACTCAGGCCTAATTTGATTTTCGGACAGTCTAAAATTTTTATGTGCTTGCAAAGCAGCCTGGGTGACAATGGCCCTTTAAGTAAGTCTCAGAGCGTTAAATATTCAAAAGTTTTTCCAAATTTGATAAAGCTTTTTACATACAACTTGATCTCTTTCAGGTTGCTGGAGAAAACATTTCCCGGAAACATCACGTGCTGAACCGAGCATAGTCATTGCCCTGAACGAACTCCCGAGCTGCTGCACTACTTGAGGGTAATATTGTTTTGCTATCCTTCAATAGGTATTCAGCTGTTGATATCTACCTTGGTTTTGAACTAGGAATTACGTCACAATTCCGATATTCGGGGACCAAATATCTTCGTGTTTCGTAAAATAAACGCAAAGTATTTGCAGCTTGCAATGAGCAGAAAGTTTTTTGTTACGTAAAATTCGAAAATTCTCGTACAATATTTTTGATGCAGGCGGACCGTAGCAGCGTAAAAAACAACGTGAATGTTTGCACAACTGCAAAGCCGCTAACTCAAGCGTCAAAGATACAACGTCTATTTCGGCTCTCATATCACTATTTTCGGTGATCAGTTTTAAAGGAAGTATTCTTACATTGCTGAATGTAATTTCAAGCTTTTAATCTCATGTGTTGCCAAAAGGATACACGTATTCTTATGAGAAACCGCTTTCAAGAAACTCAGTTTTCAGAAACTGTAGAAACTATTTATCTTGATATTGCTTTATTTTTGGTTTTTGCTTTCCTAAGAAATTCCGAGGACTCCAAATCGGATAATTTTAAGAAACTTTCAGCACTGGCTCGAATTCTTAGTTCCTTTTTGAGCTTCGTTGACTAAACTCATGTCATACAAAATCAGCCCTGCACGAGGACGGATATTACAAACTTGAACAATCCCAATTTGTAACCGAGATTTTGCAAAATTTCAAATGTTTCACATTTCTTGCATGTTTTCATTGTTATTGTGAGAAAGACTCCCCATAGCCTTTGGCATAAATGACTAGTAAGTTGGAAGCCACTTTTAACTGGGCGTAAAATGTTAAAGGACATTAAAATGTGGCTTGAGGCAACGGTGACTTGGTTCAAACACGAACGCAGGTTAAATTCCAAAATTGTTGGGGAGACGAGATAGATTTGTACGAGGAAAGGAAAGTTATGTGTCCCCCCGTGCAGTTGGTTATAGCTCATGCGCAGTAGCGTTTTAGGGTTGAAGCTCTGACAGGCGCATGAGCTTTAACCCATTACACGGGGGGACACTGCAGTTTCCTCGGACAAAGAGTATCTCGTCTCCCCCAACAAGAAGCCTCTTGGGAAAGCGAATAGTTTTTGCTCCTTATGAAATATTTCTAAGGTGAAAGAAGTTCATTTGGGGCATCTGGTGTTTCATAGCATCTTCAGCCCCATTGATGGATTATCTTAGTCTCCTCTAGCCCTACAGTACTTTTCCCACGGCCATGGCAGGAGGAAGGCTTTTCTAAGACGATGAGACACTTAGGAATATTTCATTTAAAGACGTATTGCTAAGGAGGATCCTTTGCAAGGTGACTGAAAAGTAAAACAAACAGAATGTAGGCCAGACACGACTTTCATATCAGGTGAAGTCGACTTTGGATCCGCAAAGGATCGTGATCGTGACTATTCATTACTTTACTTTAAGAAGGCTGGAATTAATGATTCATTCATTACTTCATTTTGAGAAGGCTGGAAGGTTTTCTAACTAATTCTAACTAATTTAGGCCTACTATGTAGACGACATCCAGCCATGGGACCCCTATTTCAACGTCATTTCCGAAGGACGGAAATCAGTCTTTAACTTTAGTGAGTTAGGCCTTTTTATTCACTCACAAGTGAGAAAGTTGTTAAGAAATTAGCTTTTTAAGAAATTTTGCAAGGTGGAGGAACTGTTACAACTTTTCCAAGCCCTGTCGAAGCAACCATAAGCAAGAAAAACATAAATTAACTGTTGTTGATTGTAACGCCTAAAGATTCCTAAATTCTACGGAGCTTTCATCCCTGGAACCATAACTGGAACCACAATGGTGAACCATATCTTGTGGTACATGTACATTTCTATTGCATGTTTATGGCAGTTTTTTTATCTTATCATTGGAGCCCGGAAAATATGTCGCACGTTTCTCTCGACAAATTTGTTTTGCAGTCGCAACGTTTCTCGCTTTGGAATAGAGAATTCGTTGGTTTTGGGCATGGGAAAACTCCATCGCTTTTAGAAACATGCTTTATTTTGAACACGGTAAAATTCCCTCGTTTTAGCAAACTTCCCCAGTTGCTTTTCCACCTCTTGGTGACGCCCCAGCAGTGACGTATCTTGAATTCATGCTCGTAGAAAAACACTTTTGTTTCCCGATTTAAAAATTTTTTTTGCTGATAGATTTCGCCCTATTGATGCTGAATTTTTGCTTGAAGCGTTCTTAGTCAATGTCACAATGTACTGTCTCAATGTCAAATGAAAATAAAGCAACCGAAGTGTTTCGTAGGGCATGAAAAATATTTTTCTATGTGCAACCCGACAAAACTCTGTGTTAAATTTGAACTATGTTCCTACCACGAGAATTTGGTTCGCCCCGCGCGCACTCCTTACCTTCCAAACAAGACCATCAATACATTTAGATATAGAGCTACTGATGTTTGCTGGCATACAGATGCAGATTAAGTTAGAAGTCAATACAAGAAACTAAAGTGAGTTGAGCATGAAGGCAACATGGACTATCAAGTTATTTAGTGATCTCATGATTTGTTTCGTTATTGTTTACAGTATGAAAATAGATTATGGATGAGATACAACTAGAAATGGTACTTTAGCTTGACCTGGACATATTTTCAAAAAATTCCTGCAGGATGTTGCAAATGGCAAATTTCCTGCGACCATCCTGTCATATGGTCAGGTGGGTTTTCATGCTCTGGTGTTTGGAATTGTTGATTTTGCGTTATTGCAAATTTTTCGTGGGAATTCGAGACAGACTTGGTTTTTGAGATGCAAGGCAATAGATCGAGGAAATTGATAACACATTTTGACGGAAGTTTGCAAACTTTCACAGATCATGAAATGACGTTGTTTTTTCGCAAACTGACTCAGCTTTTGTTTGTTAAACAGACGGGAAGCATTTTCCTGGAAGTTTCGAACTCACCTCAGCTAATTATTGCAGACTTTAACACCTACTGTGTTTCATCTGTAAATAATTTATTTGTAGACGAAAGCGTTTTTTCCAGGCAGTTTCAATTACCAAAATTGTCAGCAACGATCCTGTTACTCATTCCAGTGTGACCGACAAAATAAACATGTTTTTTTACCAGAAACCAAGAAACTTAACCATCACTGAAATTTTCTCAAATTCGGTACCAAAACGGCCCAATAAGAAACTTTTTACAAGCTCTGGACCTTAGTTTCTTACAAAAAATACGTGTAGACTACCCGGGATTACCATCCTCTAAGAACTAATCCATCGCATCAATAATACTACAGATTATCGGTCAATGCGAAGTAGCCCGAGAATTCTCGGTCCTCACCTCATGCAAAATTAATTCAATGAACCGGCGATCCTTTCTTAGTTCGTGATCTCAGTCATTTATCGCGATAAAAATATTTCAATGACTAAGAAGAACACGGAGAAAGGAAAGCGAAAATAAAAACAGTGTTTATCTCCGAGTTATCTCGGTGTCATCCTTGCATTATGATGTCAAACCCGAATATTCAATGGGATTTTAACCGATTCAAAGAAAAGAATCGGCTTGTGTCGTTTCTGAGAATCCGCAACAAAATATTCCTGACGAGATATTTGAATGAGTAATGCACCCCTCCCAATAAGGAATTCCACGTTCGTGTTTCGAATTTGACAAACTGTGACGTAACATCACGTGTTGTGAAATGCTAGCAACTATTTCAAGCGTGGCTTCGTCACAGCGCATTGCCCCGTTGGTTATAAATTGTGCTGAATATAACAAGCTGAGTTAGTAACGCGGAGAATCTCATTGAAGAAGGAGTAATTTGAAGCAGTTTTCAAACGATCGAAGTTTATTTATGCAAGAAGATGGAGAGTTTTTTGGTGGTCGTTGTCTTGGTTTTAGCATATATACAAATGTCTGAAGGTACGTTTTGCAAAACTCAATGTTAATTTTCTGGTATTTAGCGATATTTTTAAGTAGTGAAGGTTCATTACCCAACAAACATGAAAACATTTTGACTGCAGTATCCTTGGTTTTAATACATATACAAGTTTCCGAAAGTACATCTTGAAAACTCGATGTCAGTTTTTTAGTTTTTAGGGATATCTTTAAGTAACGAAGTTTCGTTACTCAACAAACATAGACAGTTATCGTCTGCAGTTTTCTTGGTTTTAGTATATATACCAGTTCCCGAAGGTACGTCTTGTACAGCACGATGGCAATTTTCTAGTTTTTACGGATATTTTCAAATAGAGAAGTTTCCTTACTCAACAAACATGGAGAGCTTTTGGCTGCAGTATTCTTGGTTTTAGTATGTATACAAGCTTCCGAAGGTACGTTTTGCAAAACTCGATGTTAGTTTTCTAGTTTTAAGGGAGTAGTGAATTTTTATTAGCCAAGACGATGGAAGAGTTCTTTTGGCTGCAATATGTTTGGTTTTAGTATATAAACAAGTTTCCGAAGGTACGTTTTGCAAAACTCGATGTTAGTTTTCTAGTTTTAAGGGAGTAGTGAATTTTTATTGGCCAAGACGATGGAAGAGTTTTTTTGGCTGCAATATGTTTGGTTTTAGTATATAAACAAGTCTCTGAAGGTACGTTTTGCAAAACTCGATGTTAGTTTTCTAGTTTTAAGGGAGTAGTGAATTTTTATTAGCCAAGACGATGGAAGAGTTTTTTTGGCTGCAATATGTTTGGTTTTAGTATATAAACAAGTTTCCGAAGGTACGTTCTGCAAAACTCGATGTTAGTTTTCTAGTTTTAAGGGAGTAGTGAATTTTTATTAGCCAAGACGATGGAAGAGTTTTTTTGGCTGCAATATGTTTGGTTTTAGTATATAAACAAGTTTCCGAAGGTACGTTTTGCAAAACTCGATGGAAGAGTTTTTTTGGCTGCAATATGTTTGGTTTTAGTATATAAACAAGTCTCTGAAGGTACGTTTTGCAAAACTCGATGGAAGAGTTCTTTTGGCTGCAATATGTTTGGTTTTAGTATATAAACAAGTCTCCGAAGGTACGTTTTGCAAAACTCGATGGAAGAGTTTTTTTGGCTGCAATATGTTTGGTTTTAGTATATAAACAAGTCTCTGAAGGTACGTTTTGCAAAACTCGATGGAAGAGTTTTTTTGGCTGCAATATGTTTGGTTTTAGTATATAAACAAGTCTCCGAAGGTACGTTTTGCAAAACTCGATGGAAGAGTTCTTTTGGCTGCAATATGTTTGGTTTTAGTATATAAACAAGTTTCCGAAGGTACGTTTTGCAAAATTCGATGTTAGTTTTCTAGTTTTTTTGTGGATATGTTTAAGTAGTGAATATTTATTGCTATGCGTGCATAAAGAGTCTTTTGGCTCTGATTTTCTTGGTATGTAAGTTTCTGAAGGTACGTTTTGCAAAACTTGATGTTAGGTTTCTAGTTTTTAGTGATGCCTCAAACTGAAAGCATAGTTTGATACAAGCTTGTGAAAATTGAATGTTTCATCATGGAGAGCTTTCTAGATATCAAGCTTGTGTACCAAAAAACAGGAGATCTTTCGATGAAAAATAGAGAGGTTTTTGGTTGCATTCCGCCTGGTTTCAGCGTACACTGTGACAAGAGATGCTCTTAGATTTTGTAGGGGTTTCTGCAAATTGAAATGGGAAAGCGAAGATGGAGTTGGAAAATATGCGAAAAAGAAAGCCGTTAATATGAGAGTTTTTGTATCAAGAATTTATGAATATCGGTGTAAATAAATAGAATTTCGTCGGTCTCATTTCGCAACTTTTTCAAATCAGACTCGTTTGTAAGGCACTGCCCTTGCATTGGGGTAGAAGGGCATGATCTTATACAAATGGTGCTCTTAAGTATGCATTATTCGCTGCCTATGTCCTTGGTTGCAACAATCTGCCGTCCTTGAGAGTTCACAACAGCATTGGTTTAATGCAACGAAAGCCATGTAAATTGAAAATTTAATAGGCTTTGGCTAAGTTAAGCTTATAGAATTAAATTGTCGTCATATAGTGGAGAACTTTTGAAATGGGTCTAATAACGGGATCAATTGCTAAATATTTTCATGTGACGCTGATCACAGGAAACAGAACTTGAAAATTGCCTTTAGCAGCGGGACCATTTGCTAAATATTTCTTCTGACACTGATCATATCAATTCTTCGAAGTTTTCGTATCAGGAGGAGCCCGCTGACAGAGTTTTGTGTATCTTATGTTGTCATTAAAGGAAATGAACTTGATTGGTGCAAAAAGACCTTTCACTTATTCTGCAAATAAATCTAAATGGTGGAGGTGAAGGTGAAGTGGCGGTTTTTAGCGCCAAGCGCTGGGATCGCAGAAGTAGCTAAGCGCTAATTGAGTCCGCTACCCCTTGTCATGACGCTCAAGTGGCGGGGCTACACTGGGTATTGAACCCACTCCGCCTGACTGTTCTGGCTTCAAAGTCAGTGGATTACACCACTGGGCCACAACACCTTCTAATTGAGCAATGCTGTTGCACATCTTGTAGAATTTTCGAATGTTAACAGCAGTGATAGAAGCTCAAACACCACTCAGTCGAACGCCTTGTATAAATAAGTCTAGAAATTTCGCTCGATCCAAAATATTCTTTTTTAGAATAGCTATAATGTCTATTAGCGTACGCGCAATTTTTTATGAGAAATTGTTTAACGGGAACTGCAGGTCAATAACCTAAAAAGGTGAGGAACATGAAGTAAGAAACTTTTATACCTGTGTTTAAAGTTTTTGCAATTTTGAAAATAATTTAGTGATTTACAGCCTAGATTTGATATACCGGAGTTTCTTGCACAATAAAGACCCGCACAAAAGAACTTAAGATCTCCTTTTATGAGGGTTGTCAACCTGAAAGGCGTACTTGATAAATGGACGCGCAGTTTACCGGCATTTTTAGACACTACATGATGTAGTCTTCAAAGTATGCTCCGTCAGTTTTATTTTGTCTATTTTATCAACTTAGAGCATGTCTGATCCCATCAGAGCGGTCTAGGAGGCTATTTTGGTTATCAGTATGCATGTCTGGGCACTGAGGGAATCCAGTGTTTAACTATATGTTTCATGCAAGGCTTTTGAAAGAACGTGACCGAGAATCAAATTAATGGCAGGCCTGGAATTGCTGATTTCTCGCTGAGAGAATAATCATTCTAGACGGGAGTGGTTACTGATGGCGGAGAAAGGTTCAGTTATAGCCTTGGATTTAGTAAAATCTTATCTTACTTGCCAATTAACTGTGTCTCATTTCTCTTGTGTTTTCTCCCCCTCTGTTTAGCTGCCATTTGCTTTTCGTTTGTTCCTACGTTGTGTTGCTGCTTTCTCATACAACTGCAACAACACAGCACAGTCGTGGATTTGTGCGAAAGTCAAATGGCAGCTGAACAGAAAGGGAGAAAACACCTGGGGGCACTTCACTATTGGGTCTTACGAGGGTGTGCGCTCCAAGAATTTCTGTTATGACCCCGATCCCAGAACTTTGGTAGGATTTTTAGGACCAACCCCAAAATATGGATGCGGTTTCTGACCAGTGTTTGCACTAAAAAACAATGGGAAAATTGTTAGTTATCCCAAACCTGGACATTCTAAAATTTCTAGCAAATATTAGACCCGAATCCCAGATTTTTTCGATGAAAAGTACTTCCCATTCCCAGAATTTTCAATCCAAAAGCCACCCAAAACTTGTACACATCCCTATATAATCGGATAGTAAAGTACCCCCTTGGTGAAACCACAAGATGAATGGGACATAGTTAACTGGCACTTGGACGTAAGATTATATTTTACTGAATTCAAAACTATTCATTCTCCGCCGCCTGTGGAGTGGTAAAAATGAAGCTGAAAACCTTATTTCAGTTGTTTGGGACAAAAAAGCTCAGGCTAATTAATCCTTTTTGACCGCCCCCTTTTTGTGGGTTTTTGTCATCAGGAACAGTCTGGTGACCCATTTTATTTTCGAGGATTTTTATTTCGTTGGTGTTTTTGAGTGCGGGAAGCAGCTTAGTGGCCCCTTTTCTTCTAATGGACTTATTTTTAGTTGAAAGTATTAAATTTTTAAAGTCAGTTCAATTCTACTGACAAATAGGATTACTAGGGCCCAAAAGTAGAAATTAAACAGTTTCAAAGCAATAAACAACGACCAGGTCGTATTGCTGGATGAGTTATGTATCGGCAATGTGAATCGACCTCTGTGCCATATGACATGTAAACGTGTCATTGGGAGCCTGGGGCAAACGAACCTGATATAGTCCCTGCTTTGAGAAGTGCAACGACCTGGGTGATGCTCAATCGCTATGTATAGATCTTCGTTGGCTATGGTGGAGCAGCTTCAGAAATCCTTTTAGAGCATGAATTATACCCAGATCTTGGTGGGTCTGGTGGCTGATCCACGTCTTTCTTTTTAGATGAGTCAGGGACCCAGGGCAATTATACCATATTTCATATCTTGTATGAGTAGACTGATGATTATTGCGGCAATCGAATGCCATTAAGGCAAATGAAAATGGCTCCTGATTGAAGGTAATGGTGGTACCGTGCATCGTCATAAGGTTCCTTTCAATTCAGTGTGTTAACAAGGCCTGATGAGTTGCAGCCGACAGAGGCACGACTCAGATAACATCGGAAGAAGATAACCGCTGTTGGGGGAACTCCACATCACGAGAAATGGAATGTTTCAGTTTTGAAATTTTTCTACTTTATTTCATTTTCGTTGCATGAATCAATCCAAAATCTTTCTCCCTGTCCAGAAAGTTATCCGAAATCATATTTATTGGTTTTTGATGATCTTCTGACTAAAATAGGAAATATTAGTTTCATGAAGATAACCGCAAGGTATGAGATAGTTAAAAGAACTGTCACTGACTCATGGTTTAAACAGCTTACCAGACTTTGAGACAAAAGCGAAATGAAGTACACACTCAACTCACGAAAAGGTGGGGCATTGCGAGCTTTGCTGACGAGCATTCTTAGCCCTAATCCGTTTTTTTGCCATTAAGGAAAAGACCGAAGTTGATGTGATTGATGCTAGAAAACAGACTTACCACTGCTGCGCTAGTACTGAACTTATTTGTGCTCTTTTACGTCATCATCCTCTGGTAGTTTATTTGAATACGTAATTTCGGAGCGAAGGATGGAAAATGGTGGGGCTGTACGATACGATACACCATTCTTGATAGTATGATCTTTTTTTTTATCAATAATCTTGACAACCCCGGACTTGTCCTTTTAGGTATTTTTGCGTCATTTATACGCAAGAACGACTTGATGGAAAGAGTTCTACAGGGTGTCTCAAAAAAAATGTTCGACGTTTGATTAAATATTGAAAAATAAAGACAACATGAACAGGTTTTTTGAAAGATAACCATGTTCCTAAGATTATGAAATAATTTTAGAGACTAAAATCGTGCAAATCGGTTGAAAATTCACTGAGTTATAAGTTCTCGAAGATCAAAAATATGCGATAGCTGAAACCAGAGACCCCCCAGATTACTTGTCTTGCAAATAGCTCGAAGACGGAGGTAAGAGAAGCTTATCCAATGTCATACCTCTCGTTGATATCAGAGCAAACCAAATACGACTTCTAAAGTAAATTATTTCTTGCGATCATTCTCACAATTCCTTAACATTGCACAGGTCCAAAAACAGTGGTTCAAAACAAAATCGGCGAGAGACTGAATCTGTTTCCTCAAAGCATCCATATGCTTGACAGTTAGGCTATCGAATACCTGTTTGAATCCCACTTGGTTCGCCCTGAAACAATTGAGAAATAACAGAAACGACGGCCTATGGGACTTTTACCAAAAATGCCATTTCGAGGCCTCTGGTTTCAGCTTTCGCACAAACTTGAACTTCAGAATCTTGTAACCCCATGAATTTTTATCGGATTTGCGAGATTCTTGTGTCAAAAATTAATTTAAAATCTCAGGACAAGGGTGACTTGACCAAAGGTCCATTCAGCGCATCGTTATTTTTTAGTATTTAATCAAACGTCGAACAATTTTTTTGAGACACCCTGTAGGAGCACAGAAACTTTGATCAACACAAAATGTTAGACAGTATCTTTGCAATAATCCTGCGATAAGAATCAAAATGATTTTTAAGAAATGTGCAAGGGAGATCTTGTGAATAAAAAGCAGTTGAAACACATTTTCTTAGATGAGGAAAAATTCCGCCGTAAAAGTTCCGAAAAGTTCAATAAGAACCAATGCAAACTGGCACAGCCCTACGCAGACGTGACAACTGGTGGTTCTCCTGAGTTAATTTGGTTTACGAGGTATTGGTCATGTTAGAATGCTCCGGCAACAAGGGTTTAAAGATATACACATAGCATGGTTCCCAATGTTTTTACGATTGCGACTAAGGATCTGGACTCCAATAACAGGATTCAGTGAAATTGACCTTTTTGTCATGCAGTGTTTTCTATAATTGAAGACTGGGTCAAGGCTGAACAGCACATTAGTTGGATTGTCAAAAATGATGTAATACTGCGAAAGAACTGGCGATCAGGGGTTAGGGTGTGTGCTGCAGATCACAGTTTGGGGTAAGAGAGTCAGTTCTGGACAAGAGGACTACGAGGGTGGCATTTAACTCGCCCTTAACTTTGTCGTCAAAATTACTTGAACGATAATATTTGTTGCTATTCAAGTTCTTTCTCGCCACTTGAAAAGTGAGCACCTCCCATCAAAGGGGAGGGTCAAAATCTTTCTTGGCACTTGAGGGGGGAGGGTCAAAATCTTTCTTGGCACTTGAGATGAGTACCTTTGATTTAAGGGTTGGGTAGATCCTGGTGCTATCAATTGACCTTTGCCAACTTCAAAACACAAAAAATGCACCCCAGCTTAGGCCAGTGTACAGTAGAACCTGTGAGACACCTGTGATACCAATGTTGTTGTCCGTTGTATAGAGGTGTCCGCTGATGGAGGTTCCATTGGAGGGTAAACTGAAAGGTCGAGGAGTTAAAGATAAGGTGCAATGACTATAGATAAGTTCCAAATTGTTCCGATCTACAAAGGCATGCGAAATGAAGCTGGGGGCTAGGGGGCTGTAGCCTCTCTAATCAGGTTAAATTTATCTCATTTCAGGCTTCATTCCTGCAGTTTCGGCTCTGTGAAGCCACCATATTCGGGCGAATTCCATGATAAGCGTCCCTAAACGTTGAGCATCTGCTACGCTCATGCCACCATAAAGTTTGTGTAACATTGCGTAAAACCGTTTCTTTGCCGTGCTATTAAAGTGCAAACAATCCCGTGAAATTTGCAACTAAGGAACAACCCACAACTTTTGGTCAAAAACAACTTTTGGTCAAAAACCAATGGAAAGATTTGCATCCTTATCAGCCTGCTTCGAAACGGCTCGGAAAACCATTGGTTGCCTGTTTATATAACAGGAAGTCGCAACGACTAATCAAGTTGTCATTTCCAACATCAGTTTTGTTCATTCTTGTGTCCCTGTGTCTAGTATTCCTTGTATCCATGTGCCCTATAAGCAGCAACAACCTTCATAAGCACATAAAAGTATAAAAGGTTAACAACGGTAGGAAGAAGCATTTTTTCTTTCTCGTTTCAAAGAGAGACGAGTCGTTATATTTTGCTCAGGATGCATTCTATAATCGGTTGAAAAAGATCACAGATGAAGATCGGGATAATCGGAAGGAATTTCAAGGTATTAGGGTGTAACTCGGCCACTGATATCTCTTGCTGATGCCTCAAAGTATCCATAAAGCATCTTTATGCTTGCATGACTACACCTTAGGGTGTAGAAATCTAGGATATTTAATGTCTTTGCCGTCCTTTATCTTCTTCATTCTGGGAAATTCTCAAATTCTTAGTAAAAATGACATCAACATCATAAGGAAAGACCACAGAGTTTGTAGTGTGACGTACGTCAAGAGCAGAGAAACATACCACTTCATGTCGATATGCCAATGTGCCCATGCTAGCTTAATTCATTCTCTGGGCTTTATCTGGTTGCCCCACAAAGTGGGGCCTTTTAGCCTTGTCTGGCCGCGTTGTAGTTGTTGCTGCTGCATCCAGTGGGATCATATCAAAATTTTTCGTCCACACTTGTGTCTTGTTGTCAACATCAATTCGCAAATTTTGTCTGCAGATACGGAATCAATGGAAACAAAACCCGTTTCTAAGCACAACTGTCTTGGTTAACTTAGGCCTTTTTCACTGTCGTATGTTTTGCTTGCCTTCTCGGCCTTCTCTGGTTTACTGTCTTTTTGCACACTGAAAATGGCAAATGCATCTGCAGGTTAGGCCCAGCAGGAAAATTTTTGTTTTAAGTCAAGGAAAATTGTAAAATGGTTACAGGTAGCTGGGCACTTAGTTAAAGCTATTACTTGTTATAGAAAACTCTGTCTTCACCTCCAAGGCTCAATAACTGCATTCGAAATTTCCCACAAAACTAGAATAGCGTTGTTAGTTGAAGTAGCTTGGAGAGTTTATCATGGAGAAAACGTGAGAATCTTGAAAACCAATGGAAATTTGTTTTTGAAACTAAAAAAGTCGGAAGCGTAGGAAGTTTGACATGATGCAAAATATTTTAGTAGTTGCTATAATTGAAATAGTTGATACTTTATTGCATATGTTTCTATTATTATTTATAACATAGTTTATTCAATCAATAATTTACCTGTGTAAACTTATAAAATTTAAAGACAAATGGCACAGTTTTGGTAAAATATACTCGCTACTTTTACGTCAAAATAATAACAATTCAAATTCTTCCAACGAGCTTGTTACCGTTCAATTTCCTACCGTTTTCAAATTGTTCCGGCATTGTGTGAACGCTGGCTAAAATGTTGGTACCGGCACATTTCTCTCCGGTTTGAAAATTTGCCGGTGTAATATGCGTTTCGGTACCCTTATGCAAAAGTATCCGGGTACACAACCGCATAGCAAAAACTTCCTATGCGAAAGTGTCCCCCTATTGTTTTACGAAGGGTACGCAAATGCATGGTAAAATTCCGTATGGAAAAGTGTCCAGGGCATCGTGTCAACATAGTCTAAAATCAAATTTGGACTAAGCAGGATAGATGGATCGTGACCACCGTAGTTAAAGTAACAGAAAGGTCAATTGTAGTCAGTCGTTTCCATCACTTCAACAGCATTAAAGTAAAAAACTTTTGAACGGAAAGGTTTCGGCAAAACAACTTCGGACAGAAACTTTCGGACGCTTTTTCGGGAATTTCGGACAAAAAAATTTCGGAGAAACGCGACATCAAAAAACAGACCTGCTATCAACATGTATGTAAAAACTAATTGTGATTCTTTCATAAATATCAACTTACAGTACGTGCATGATCATCATCATCTACAATAACATCTAAATGAACTTTTCGTTGGATTTGAAAAATGGTAAAACCGGTTGTAAACCAAATTAAATGGTGCTGCTGCCATACGCAAACTATTTTCAAAGAACCAAAGATAAAAAATCTAAGAAACTTCAGCACTATATATTTTACGGGCAATAATTGATTAATCAACATTTTGTGTTACGTTTCTTTTTGTGCTTTTCTATTTTCAATGAATTTAAAACTATATATAATTCAAATGTACTGCAGTGTGGACCAATTTTTTCCTCTTAGGCCAAATCTAATTTTGAGACAGTCTGAAATCACATCGTGCCCTTGATCACAATTGCTCTTTATGATCTTAATTCTCAATCGTATCTTTCTGACATATTCACCTAGGCTGGTGATTCCGAACTTTCCCATAACGTTCATGAATGTTTTGGAAATACCAAAATTATCTTTCTTGACTTTACTGGAAATGTGTGGCCTTCAGTTTGTAATCAACATTTTTGTTCTTCGAAATACGATTAAAATTTTTCGGAGAGCTTAATTCTAGGGCGTTTACAGTTATAGATTTATTTTTGACCATTGTTTTAAAACCTTTATAGAATAATGAAACATTTGTTATGATTGGAGACTGATGCAGACAACTCTGTTATCGGGGAAGGGATTTGAAGCATTGTAACGGGTGGGTCACATACATCCACGGTAGATATTTTTGTTACTTCGAAAATGAGAAAATAAAATAGTGTACTCTATTTGAAAACAGTTCTGTTTTTCCTGCGCTGTTTTCTCTTTTATCTCTTTCCTTATCTGATGTTTTTCGTTGTAAATGTGATGTTGTTCTCGAAATTTCTGGAAATGGCCAAAAATAACTTACCCTGGGTACCAGACTCTCAAAAAATTGAGAGAGTCTGGTACCCAGGGTAAAAAGAACGCAGTGGAAAAGTGAAGTTCGAAAATTTGAGCCACTCTGAAAAGAGGAAGTTCTGACACTTTGCTCCGCAGAGGCTACTCTGCGACTTTGAATAACCAATAGCATACACTACACTGATAACACGGACGCAGTTATCGCTATTGATGGGCTGCCAGACACTGTAACTACAGTATGGCATGAGCAATCTCGGTTTGGTGCAAGTCTCGTTTTAATGAGTGATTACTGGCTCATCGTGATCAATCTTTGTTTACTGACTAATATCATTTCAAGGCCTCTGCGGGGGAGACTGAACCTCCGAAGAGTTGATGGCTAATGCAAAAACTGATGTTATATTTTTGCTCTACCACAAGAGGCTACCCGTAATATTTTTGGAAAATATAATTTGGCAAGAATCTTAATGCCTTGACATAGAATCAATGTGTTCAACAAATAATCTTCTAAGTCGCCAAAAGAGTTATTTAAATTCAATGTTTTGTAAATAGGAATAAGCGAGGGTTTGGCTTGAAGAAGAGGGTTGTATTCCCCTTCTTTTGGTTGCCTCATTTTAGGCGCGGACAAGCTTAGTCAGAATATGACCAAAAATAGAGATAAAAGAGTTTCAGAACACGAGTAATAATTTGTATCCAACCGGATTATTTACAAATGCAGACCAAAACTTTAAACAAGATAGAGTGCCGGGAATTCCTCGAGACTGTATTGCAGGAGGTCATATTAAAGGACAGGACAACAATAGATCAGCAATTACAACAACATTGTAGAGCTGCAGCAACAACAGCCTGATGATTAAAGATGGTAGCTGGCGAATGTTTTCAAGAGTCTGTGCAAAGGCTTTCGAATCTGGAACGAATGTGTTGTTGCTGTGCTGTAAATTTGAACAAAATATTCTCTAAAATGCAAAAAAAAACCCCAAATGTAAGATTGGAATTTCTTGCAGACGTGTTCATTATCAAAGATTTTCAATGAAAGAATAGCTTTTGACAAATTTGACATGAATGAAATACATTTGTTTTTGTTGAGTACAGGGAAATGAGGCTTCCTTTTCCAGAGGATTGTCAAGCGAAAAGATTTCTGGCAAAACCGATACGTTATTTCAAAAGAAACAACTCATACGAAGCATTGAATATTTCAAGATGCATTTTTGAAAGCACAACGAGAGTTAAATTCGAATTAGGATCTTCAAACACTGTTCTGTTCAACCAATGCAATCTTTAGATTATTTCCTTTTCCTTTTAATCTTCAGCGGTAGAGGGCAGGCTCTTCTAAAGTAGATTTTCTCTCTTTTAATATTCCCATTTCGAAAACATCCGAAAGCATTGAGGTCTTTTATCCTTTGTCTTAACCAGCTTGTTGTAGCATGAGTGGTGGGACACTAGTAAATTAGATTAGGTTAATTTAGCTTCTTTACCTACCTTGAAATGCCATAAGATTCTCTTCCTTGACATTGGCAGCCTTTCTCAGCCATAGTTCTTGCCTTGAACTGAAGAGCTCTATCACATGTGCTTTCAAAATGTTTGGGCCTAAAGTGAACTTTGTTATCTCCTGCGCATTGCTGTGCCTACGCAGTGGTCTCGAAATCGAACAAGTTCAACTTAGGCCCAAACATTTTGAAAGCACATGTGATAGAGCTCTTCAGTTCAAGGCAAGAACTATGGCTGAGAAAGGCTGCCAATGTCAAGGAAGAGAATCTTATGGCATTTCAAGGTAGGTAAAGAAGCTAAATTAACCTAATCTAATTTACTAGTGTCCCACCACTCATGGTTGTAGGCTGATCGTCTCCAAATGCTTGAAGAATTTTTATGTTTCAGTTTTAAACCAAGGATTTGAAAGTTTAATAACTTTCAATAGACCAGTTTCAGAGTTAAATTCAGTTCGAGGTAAGAGATGTGATTCCCAGTACAGCAAGAAATCATCTACATCATATCATTATGTTGCAAAGACACGTACAAAACTATTGCGTTGCAAAGAGTATTTGAGATTTCGATCCACATTAAATCGAGGCAAGTGATGTTCCTGGAAGTATTTCAAAAGAATTGACGTCATTGTGAAAGTGGTCTATTAGACTTGGGAAGATATTTCTGAGGTCTCAACAGAATGCCCTTCCATATATATGGGTTTTAAAGTCTTTAAAGGCTCTGGGGAGCTGTTATTCACCAGTAGAATGTTTTTAAGCCCTCATGGTAGTATACTTTACACTTTACTACATTTACGTCAAATTTTGTTTGACATTAAATTGCTTGTCAACTGATGACAACATGTTTTCTTTAGACATCTCTCCAGGTAGCAACTGTTGGAAGAGTAGGGATTCGAAACACAGACTTCCACATTATTAGGGCAATAAATCTTTCATCTATACTGCAAAGGAATCTGAATCGAACAATCTTTTGATACGTTTTTTTTTTAGAATTTTGAATGTGAAACAACGGTGATAGTTATAGAAGCTAAATAGCACTCGATTCAGACAGTTTTAGAATAGGTAAAAAGTTTATTATGGCTAGGCCATCGATTTATAAATGGTAGTGGGAAAATGTTACAAGAAATCTATCTCGTGAGTCAGCAACAATTTTAAAACTAAGAAGCAAATTCTATTTTCTTCCCACTCATAAATAGACAAGATTTTCAAGTTCTCATCCTGATTTCATCTGAGATTAATTTGAGCTAATTCTGTTGTATTAACATTTTATCTACAAGATTGGGAACATTCCAGCGCTAGGCAGCATCACATAGGTATTAGCAATAAGATGGCATTGACACAGGATAACGCCACGTGCAATATACATTGTATGACATGCATTTCTGACAGCTGCATGATGGACCAAGCCCTTCACGCGAGTTTTTAAGAAGATTTCGTAAATCGTTTTCTTTTACCAGAAGATGATAGCTTGTTTATGACTTGTAAAGTATTGTAAACAAGGTTGTTTACTTTCACTTGGCATTAAAGCGCCGTTGTCACCCAGATCCTTTCCGGGCAGGCTACAACTTCGGACGCTTTTTGATGACTTTTTATGTCGAGATACAGGCAATGTCGTTTCTGGCTTGATATAAATCCAGATCAACACTCAATTCGAGATGGTTCAAGTACATGTTTTTATAGGAAATTAGTTTATAAGAAACTATACTAAGATGACCAAAATGTTAAGAAACTCTAGTTTTAAGTCTGAGAAGTATTAAGAAACTTTTAAGAATTAAATGCAAAATATTAAAGCAAATATATCGTTGAACCTTTATCATTGAGTAATATTAACTAACCGTTTATGTTTTGAATATATCAGAACATTTTTTGTTCTTGTATGTTGTTTAAATGTTAAGAAACATACCGGCAGCAGTGTTAGAGACCATATTGGTAATTTATGCATTCAAGAAATAAGAAACAAATTAAGAAACTATTAGTAGTAAAATTGACAAATTGTCATACTGAATGAAGAAACATTTAGTACTATGGCTTGATCCAAGTTTCTTAGAATAGACAGTGTGTTGCTAGACGGATCGTTAGAAGCTCTTGGGAGATTCTGTTAGATTCTAGACAAATTCACATGTATCCGAACGGTAATTGTTCTAGTGTTGCTGCTGCCTTATGTAGTTAAAAGACATTCATAATTCTCCTTCCTATAAAGTCTTGATTATTAACGTTGACATAGCCCATGAAGCCTGTCGTCGGGCTAAAGTGGACAACTAGCTGAGCCAGACGAACACCCATCATAGGAACGAAGATAATTGATGAGGAGAAATTGTGATCCAATTTAGAATTTAAGAAATCACATCTTTGCTAAGGATTTAATAGCTTCGCGTCTAGAATGAACTGTAGAATACATTGATTTGCATATACAAATTGCAGACTTTGACATTGGTAAAGAATCTCCGAAGATTGTTTAGAAACTGTTTAATAACCTATTTTAAATGAATTAAATTAAGTCGTCCAAATTTTTTATTGATCCACTCAGCTTTGTATGTCAAGAACCTTCACAAAGAAGCAAGATTAAAAATGACCGTCATATCGGGGAAAGTTCGAAGGCTGTTTATATTCCGTTCCAACTCGTATACTGTGGAGGTGGTCAAAAAATGCTGCACTTTTTTACAATTTTAGAAGATTCACTATTTTAATGAGTTACTTCTATCGATGAAACTTTTAACTTGAACGTAGATATTTTTGCATAGATATCTGTGTCATAATTATGCTGCAGCTGAACAGTATTTGGTGTGGCCTATCAATACGTATATTTTTTATAAGAAACCGCATATGATCAATGACAGTTGCGCGGACAGTATCATTGCAATTTTCAGAAATCATGGCATCCAGATCAAAAATTCATTGTGGTTTCTTCAGTTGCTATTGCGAGATAAGTTACAAAGATCGCAACGTGTAACACTAGAATCATGTGCCCAAGAGTTTTTGCTTGGTGTGAAAATTCCATGTCCTGAAATCTTTTAAACAAAATCACGTTTTCAAATTTAGATGGATTATACTAAATTAAGATTGATTTTGACATGCCTCACTCATATGGATGGCGGAGTCTTATCTTACAGATGAAGGCTTGTAATTAACTTGTATCAGTCTGATTTTAGGTGGAAAATGCGGAAATATAAAAATCCTAAATGGGCAAAGTTCGTTCAACTAATCCTATCACGGATGACTGATAAAATTGTGACATTTTCTGTTTGTTTAAAGACGAACAATGAACATGTTTTTAAAGATGTATTGTACTTGAAACTGCCAAAGTGTTTGCGCGACATTTTCTTCTGACACTGATCACAGCAATTTGTCAGATGAAACGAAGTGATGCCAGTCCTGATACAAAAGCGAGATGATGTCGTGCCCCAAGAGCCGACCTCGTTTACTCCTGGTAGCGAATCAAGGGGGACCTTGTTGTGATTCACGGAATGAACAAATTAAACAGAATTACCGCAGTACTCTGTACCTCCACATGTATATAATGCTGATTCTGGTTAAAGAGCGAGTCGATATCGTGCCCCACAAAATATGCATAGTTCACTTCTGGAAGTGAATCAAAAGGAACCTTGTCATGACTCACTGAACAACAAATCAGAAAATTGCTGCAGCACTATTCTTCCAGAAGCAAGGACAAATTTTTGAAAAACAAGAGATTCAGGTTCCCAAAAATACCAGTCGTTTCACCTCTCTGAAGGATAGATTTCCACATCTCTGAGTGCACTTAATAAAGAAATAAACAGAAAGCAAAGATTATGGTCGACTGCGCAGAATGTGCGAAATCAATTCTTGAGGCTGTCAGACTGCTTTGCCTTGATCCTATGTTTTAGAAAATTCGCTCTTGCTTCCTCCACTCCACAAGAAATGGCACCTTCTTAGCAAGTTGTACCGCTTTTGCAAATCCTCGGAAACGTCATTCCAGTTTTAGCTCAGATGTTGAGAGCTTTATATTGATAATAGACTAATATACCAATGAACTGATAATGTAATGAATTAACGCAACTCCTTCAGTTAAAGACGAAACTTCATGTCGTTATCCTTCTTCGTAGGTGCATTTTGCACGAACCTGCTGCCAACTTCATACTGCGAACGGCTTAACAAATTCAAGGCATGTACAAGAAACCCAGTACGGATGAAAGTGTATTGCCCAGAGACTTGTGGATATTGCAGTATGTTTTTAATTTTCATTCTCTGTGTTGTACATTAAATGCCAAAATCTTTTGAACCACAGGTGGCGGAGATTGGTTCAGTAATACTTGCACGATTCAGTAGTACATACAAATGTACTAAGATTTAATCACACCTGCCAGTTAACTGTGTTAAACTTCTTTTAAATCCTTTATCAGTTACGCAGACTCCTATCTCCACATCTCTGTGTTTCGTTTAGGCCCAAATTGTGTTGTGTTGTTGCAGTTGTATCGAATATTCAGTATTAGACACAGACACGTGGTAGATTGAAGAACAAAGATCCCTTGCCCTTCAAGCCAATTTTAATGGTTTCTCTAACCATGGGTGTCAGGAATCGAAGCAATTGTTATTTGATTTAATGTATACCCAAGCATAGCTGTGTCTTTATCATGGTTTTTTCTCTAGAATTCCTTTGGATCCATACCTCAGCTCAGCTTCTCCTTGATCCAGGTTTAAAATGGCCTAATTCAGTTTCTCTGTGAAAGCGAGGCTGTCCTCGTTTGCGGTTTCCTCGCTTTTACAGAAAAGCTGAATTAGGCCATTTTAAACTTGAATCAAGGAGTTGAGCTGAGGTAGGGATGCAAGGGAATGCCAGAGGAAGAAACTACGATATAGACACAGGTATGTTTGGGTATACATTGTATCAAATAGCAATTACTTCGTTTCCTGACACCCGTGCTCTGAAAAATATGATGCAGCAAGTGTACTGAGCTGAGGAAAGCAATCTTTACCAGGGAGGAAGGGGGATGGGGTTAGAAAATTTTTTAGCTTATATAATAGACACTGTGGTCTTTGTCACGAAATAGACTTATTATGATGGGTCCATTGTATCCCGGTGGTAAAACTATCATCAAGGTAAAGAGCACAGAGAAACAAGGGACTCCAAGTCATAAGTCTAGTCACGAAACGCTGAAAACTAAGTTTGTGACGAAAAATTTTGTCGAGGCATTGCGAAACAGATTAGTCAAGGTTGATTGTGTGGAAGGGGTCAGAATCTTCCGTGCGCCCAGTAGCTTAAGTATTAACTGAAGACATCATTCTTTTTACCCACAGAACCTAGCCCAGAAAAGTTGAATTGCCAGAACACGAAATGTCCACCAACGAAAATCTGTGTCATGGTCAACGGAAAACCAGCATGCAAATGCCTGATAATTTGCAAAAGAAGATATGGGACAGGCAAAGTATGTGGACGAAATGGGAAAGTTTATCCTGATCTCTGTGACATGATCAACGAAGAATGTAGAACCGGGGAATATGTCATGGTTGACAAGTATGGCGAATGCCAAAAACCAAGTAAGAAGATTAACTTGTTTTTTCACATATGAAGCACTATCTCATGAGAATCCAATGTCATCTTAGCATAGGTTGCACATCTTCAAATAGGTAAATGGTTGATGATGAAAACCCACCTGACCATGCGACCGGGCGGTCGCAGGAAATTTTCATTTCATAATGTCCTGCAGGAAATTTGCCGGAATAAGTCTCTGTAGTGTGTCACTGGGTTTGTCATTTGTCAAAATGAGGAGAACATCTTTAAGTCAAGCAAAAGTCACCAAACTTGAATTGTATTAGTAATAAATTTGCAGTTATATTGTATTTATGTAAGCTCAGTTAGCACCACTCGTTTATATTTTTCCTTGCAACTCATCTCATCCTAGTTTTTTGTCAAGCGGCTGTACATGCAGTGACCAATCGTATTTCATCGGCGGAGCCCTCGACATTGAGTTTGCTGATTAACCTATATAGATGTAGATATATACAATAAATAAAAGATCAGCAGGAACTGCATCACCCTCATGCTTCTCAAAAATCATAGTTGGTTCATTTTATGGGGTCCCGGGCTTCATCGTTCAAAGTTTATACAAATTGTGGAGTTTTCATACGCAGTATTGCATAGCTATCTTTGCATCCTGACCTCTTTTTAAGAATGTTGAATATTTTCACTCTTCTCTTCATTGCAGGAAGTTTAATCATAATCTTTCGTCCGGTCGCAGGATCGAAGATATTTTTTCATGTCCTGAGTGAATGACAAAAAAGTTGCCAAAGTTTTAAAATGTGCCTGTATGATATGTAATCACTAGCTAAAACTTTAGCGCTGTTAAAGTTCCTACCGTTAAAAAAATTTTCAACTTGTGCGTGAATGATCTGTGAACATTGGCTAAAACTTTTGGCCCCGTCAAATTGTCTCCCATTTTCAAGTTTTACCAGCAAGCTATTTTGTTGCCGTCCAATTTTTGACAGTTTTCAAAGCGTACCGGTATCATGCGTAGGGATCGGCTAAAGGTTTTGCACCGTCAAATTTTCTGCTGTCTCAAAATGTTCCTATACTGTGTAAGAAGCCTAGAGATAATTTTTGTTCCGTCAAATTCTGTACAGTTTTTATATTTTGCCTGTAGCTCTTCACTGAAGTGTCTTACTTTAAATTATTTCTTTTTCCAGAAAAATGCGAGGATGGCGAAAGAGAAACTAAAGCAGGTTTATGCAAGGCATGGCAGCAAGACAATGCATGTTTTGAACATGTAGATATAATGAAGACTTATTGCCCAAAGACTTGTGGATTTTGTCGTAAGTAGCTTAAAATTCTGTGAACTTAGACTGATTACGATGAGTCCCAAGAATCGCTATCCAAAACGAGACTACTACACCAAACCGAGACCGAGTCCGGCAGCCTTGATAACAACGGCCAAAAAATCAGTCTACTTTGAACTAGCAATAACTTTGGTTAGTGAATGCAGCGTTGTGTGAAGTGGAATAAAAGTAATAGGCCTTTCTCACTCTATTGACATTACGAGATTCCTTCAACCAAATTACAAGATGCGACCAATCAAAATGGAAGATCTCGAATAACGTGATTGAATTAGCGGATTTTTCTTCAATTTAAATTTCTCTCCAAAGGCAGACCAAAGCGAGTTCGACTGAACGGCCGCAACGATCAAAATCTCGAAGTACCGAACGAATCAAGGAGATCTTTTGCATCCCCAAACAAGCAAAATATCACTTGTAGGTAGAAGTTTTTTACTTGAATAGCTCGAAAACGTCCATCCAAGTACTGATCGCTTGTTTTACAGTGTAGGACTCCAGGAAGACCGCGTTTCTCGGCGTTGTTTTGAGGAAAAATAGCAGGTGATTTAGGCCATGTCCGGTTCTAGAAGGGTAAGGACATCAGTCGTAGTTATAGTGACACATCAGTTCAGGCAAGGAATGAAGTACGAAATGTCATCAGTCTATGCTAATCTTTGCCATTTGATATAAGTGGAGGGGAAGGGGGCTTATTTGTAGGTTTGGCTCAGAAAGGAAGGCTTATTACAGACAGGGCTTGGTCTAGATAGAACTTTTACGATATTTCATGTTGTCATCTTGTTTCAATTCAATTTTACTATAGATTCTATTGTAACATGTTAAGATCATAGACGCATTTTTTAATCCCTTCCAAAGCATGGCTATGATTTTTGACTGATTTCATACGTAATTTTACTTTGATACCACAACTGTAGCAACATGCATCTTATCTAGACAGATGGATGATGAAACAAATTAGATAATACCCACACCTTCTGAAAATAATGCTCTTCGTCTTTTGTTCATCAATTCGCTTCTTATTCTATAATACTGCAAAAATGCTACTTGAAAATAAAATGAATAGTAAATAGGGGAATTTATTCTTATAACTTTTCATATGGATTTGAATAAAATCTTTTAATTTCGCAGTCTGAAAAGGATAAAGATATATTACTTATTTACCCGAAGACGTTAAAAATGTGTTTATTCTTCAAAGAAATTAACAGAATTCTACAAATTATGGCTTAGTTGTTTAATACGTAGTCGGAGTTTTTGACGCAAATTTCGATATCTTACAACTTAGATGTGATTTCGTCTGGGTGGATCTATTAATCTCAAATTGATTAACAAAAAGAGGTTTTACAAATGGATTTATCTTTTTAAATAGTCACATTGTTTTCGGATGCTTTTAGAAACATTTACGTCTTCGTAAACTCAAGTATGGTCTTTTTCCTCTTATGTTTTACCTTACACCCGAATGTAGTTTAGGACACTGAGAAGCTAAGCTTATCGAAGCAGTGTCCCGGCCCTTTCCTCTTTTGTGACCACGCTGCGGTGACCTTGTGATTCCTCTTATTTAGAATTACAGAGAGTCTGCGACTCTCCTCACTCTTAGTAGCAGGCTCGCAAGGCGGGGGCTCGAACCATCAACGTGTAAACACGAAGATTATTAGGGAAGCTTTGAGAAACTTGTGAGAAGCTCTGAGTATTCACAATCTGATGATTAAAAACTTCTAGCACAGGTTCAATTCCCTAGTTTCTTGTGAAAAATACCTCCGAGTAAACACGAAAATTATAAGAGAATCTTTAGTGATTTTCATAAACTTTCAGCACTGCCTCGAATTCTTGTAAAAAATAATTGTATTCTGAAATTTGACATTATTTTGAATCATAGGACAGCCAACAGAACCAAAATGCAAAAGATCGAAATATGGTTGCTGCTGGAACGCAAAAGGCGATGTTGCTGCAAAAGGACCTTATGGAGAAGGATGTGGACGTATGTTTTTTCATCTTTGTGTTTTGTAGAATTGTCTCTCTTTCTTCAGGCGTCAAATCTTTAAAAAGGATACCGGATTATATCCATGGGTATTGGGAAACGTGGAATGTGTTATATGGGGTTTTATATTGTTGTAAAGCATCAGAAGCATTAGGCCTACCTTTGTATATCATCTGTGTATAGAGAATATCTTCTGTCGTCTCAATTTTGGGTGTTCACAAAACAAACAACAATTTTGGGTTCGACACTGTAGTTGTGCTTCATTGCCCCTGAGGATGAAATTATTTTACTACTGCGGAGGAGTCCAAGTAAATCCGATACCTACTCCGCAGAAATAAATAAATTTTTCTCCGCAGCAGCACATATACTGAAACATAGCTGAGTAGCTCCGATACCTCCTCCGCAGAAACATAAAGATTTTCTTCCTCTGCAGCAGCAATACGTTGAAAGATAGCTGCGGTATCCAACTACCCATGCTTTTGCAAAACAAAATTTTTACATCTTAGTGAACCTATGACCGATAAAACATCTTAGTTTTGAATATCGGCCACATACTTTAATCATACAGCTCACAAAACATTTTAATTTGTTTGTTGACTCACCTGGAACACTTTAATGAACAATGATTTTCTCGAACATTATTCCGTTTTAACTGAAAAAATTTATAAATTATGATAGTCTTCATTTTTCAGAATGCATAAAAAAGAAGAAAACCTTCTAATTTTGAAAATATTGCTGTAATTCCCCCTTCCCTGTTAGTTTCTTGCTGGAATCTTACAATATTCTTCTTCTCCTTTTATAGCATGTAACGACACCAAGGGACGATTCTGCCAGTACTTCAGAAAAGACTGCGGAGGAAATCGGCCACGAAATTCGAGATTGATGAAAAGGATGTGCCCATCAACTTGCCACTATTGCCGTGAGTAACGTAATGATTCATTGATATTCGGCCATAAAAAGGACTAAGCGTTTAAGAGCCTCAAAAACAGCACTTGTGTTGTTCTCAAGCCATGTCAAAATTTACTAAGTTTTCGAAGAAAGAGTACTAGCGTTGTATTAAAATTTCAATACTTTTTAAAGGCTTGAAAGTGCTCTCATATAAATAGTCAGCACTATTAACCTGATACTAGAACCCTTTCTTTGAGAATTTTCTTTGTTTTCAAATTGCCGGAGAACAATAGAAGTGCTTTTTCTGAAGCAACCACTTACGCTGCATTTTCTCTGCTATAAATCAGAAGCATCTTGTCAGATTGACTCAAACAAGGTCGAAAACTCTAAGTTGAGGCCTGTTCCAGGCAACTGTGTAAAAACCGAGATGATCTGTAGTTATTCCACAGCAGCCACACAAACAGGACACAATTGTTGGCAGAATGTCTTTAAACATTGAACTTGCAGCGATTGCAACATCTCGACGTGTTTATTTGTTTTAAGATAATACATCAGTCAGTTTTTTAAGGTGAAGGTGATTTTAAGCGCCCACCCCTAGGATCGCAGAAATAGAGAAGACCTAATTGAGACCGTTACCCCTTGTCATGACGACCAAGTGGTAGGGCTCTACCTTGAATCAAACTCAATCCTCCTGACTGTTCTGTCTGCAAAGTTTGAGGATTACACCATAATATGCCGCAAGACCTCAGTTTTCAACTGATATATTATTTATTTATTTTTTCCTTCAACAGGATCTTCAGGATTATTTGGATAAAATAGAAGTTAGAAACTTGACTGAAACATCTTACAGATCACAGTTCTATCGCTGCTGCGCAGAAGATCAGATATTCACCGCGATTCAAGTCCAAGAATCAAATTGCAGTAGCGGTGCTTTATAAACATATATAATATCTGAGACATTTTCAGCCGTGTAAAGCTTTGGGCCTTCCGGAGATTTGCTCGGTGAATGAGTTGGTGAAGAACAAGTTAGATTAGGTTACAGTGGAGTTCCATATTGCAGAAGAAAGGTCCACTGGAGACTTAGGCTGTGTGCCCCCTTCCGCGTTGGGAATGTAACTTACGCTTGTTTACCGCGTTTCATTTGTTTGTCCTTTGGTATTTAGTTGCTATGTACCATCATTCATATTTGCTGAAGATGAACCAAGTTTGAATATTTGAAAACATGTTTACGTAAAATTGATTAATTTTTTAACCGTTAATGTCCATTGGGATGCCTTAACCGTTCCCATCTTCTGGATTTGTCAACTAACAATATTTTGTGAACGTGAGACGTCTATAAGATGAAGTTTAAGATGATTTGCCTTGCCCCCTTGCCCCACTCTCCGTTCAATAATCAAACTGAGCTTTCCACCGCAAAGTTGAAATCAGTTATAGAAATTTAGTTTGTTGAATCGGAAATTTATTTCCATATTTATCCACGATCTTGTGCCGTTGCTATTTTTGTGGGTAAGGTATATCACTTTAAAAGAGCCTTCTGCTTCCTTGCAGAAGGGGGTATGAAATAAACAACAGTAGTTAATCCTTTTCTGCTGTTGCACAATGCGTGTGTTGCTGCAAGTTTTTGATAGAGAAACAGTATGTTTTTTTATGAAATTGAAACAGATCTCTCAAAAATCCATGAAATTTGTTGAAAATCCGAAAACCCGCTTTTTCATTCAGAAATCTTGTGATGAATGTGTATGCCCGATTGTCTGTTTAGTTTTAAAATGTAAGCATAGGACAGAGTTGACTGCGTGAATTCGAGGCTGGCCTTTCGCTTATTTATAGCCATATTAGCTTATATTATAGTTTCACGCAAATAGATGCGCTTCTGTCTGCTTTTACTCTCTGTATTATTTGTAGAATATTTTGATTCTCTAAACAGAGATAGTATTTATATTTGGTAGTTGTAATGTAATAGTAGAATAGATCAGGAAGAATAATGTATTCCAACTCGTATTGAACTTTGCATGCTACAAGTTTCATTGGCGTATGTTTGTAGGATTTAGTATAACTGTTGAGAATTATTAGAATAAGTATTTTAGGCCTTGGACAAACAAGAAATATTGCTTGAAGAGCAAACCTGAAATATCAATTCTTTGAAAGGAAAATATGATGGAAAATCTCTC
The DNA here is from genome assembly GCA_964020215.1 of Aurelia sp. 3 sensu Dawson et al. (2005). NCBI lineage: Eukaryota > Metazoa > Cnidaria > Scyphozoa > Semaeostomeae > Ulmaridae > Aurelia > Aurelia sp. 3 sensu Dawson et al. (2005). Next base: position 19,166,381 of record OZ026584.1, read on the forward strand.
AAAAGTTTTACAAACAAGGCTTCATGACTAATTTAGCTTGGGCTCTGTTCTTACAAAACCAAGAAACCTTGTATAGCAAACAGCTGAGATTTATTTGTCCAGCAGTTTTCCCCGTTCGGTTTTCTAATTTCATTGGCGAACAGGAATTGGCTGAACTTGGTGGCTGATGTTTTCGGAAAAGTTTCAGAAAAGTTTCTTCTTTTCAGAAGCAGAACATGTTACTTAAGTACGCTTCTGTGGCTTTTCAAAGCGGACAACAATGTTTGTTTGTTTGCCAGGGTTTTATGTGACGCATTTGCACTCTATAGTTACTATTTTGTAATTTCAACAGAAAGTCATATATTGTAACATAGTAGATGAAATTTGAAAAATGAGCTTTGCAAACATTACTTTTGTTAATGTCGTTTACTCCCTTATGCCAAACATAACCTTGTGTTATTTTAGACGTGCAACATGGAGCCGATAGGACAACACAACCACTGATCAGGGGCGGATCCAGGTCGGTTTTCTGACCGGTTCACTAAAGATTAGGGGGTCTGGGGGCGAAGCCCCCAGAAAAATTTTCCGTGACCACGCCCTTTAGACTCTCGGAAAACATGGGTAACGCCCTTTTCAATAAATGAAGGTTCTTCCAGTTGAGTATCCACAATAACGTTTTCAAGGTGAAATCAACGAAGATTTTACAAAAAATGTAAAAATTGCGAAATTCATTAGGAATGCGAAATGCAAGCCCACTTCTTAGGCTTTTGATGTTTCCAGAACTCCCTTCAGGGCTCCCTAAAAATTTTCTTTCATTTTATCGTATTTCAAACACATTCGTACTCTTCTTTTATCTTCTTTGCCTCTCCCTCAACCTCATCTGCAATGGCAGTGTGTGCAAGCTGCGGAGATCTTCCTCTTCTGGATCATTGCTGTCAACTTCCTCTACAAGCATGGTTTACTTCCTTCAGAAACGGTTTACTTCCTAATCGAAACAGGTTCACTGATTTTAAACAATTGCTTACCAGTTCACGGAAATCATTCCACAGGTTCACTCAACCCTTATTGGCTCATCAGACTACAAAAGTTTATTATATGATTATATCAAAACAATGTAAAATGTCATGGCCATTCATAGCAAATCACATGCGGAATTCATTGCGCAAGTTTCGAATGACGTGTCTCGGAGAGGACCATGGCAAATAAAGCATAATCAGTTCGGCTGTCATGACGTTTCTTATCGTTTTGGCATGGTTTTGGGGCGAATTACGAGGAGCCACAGTGTGTCATGCTTTTAAAGAAATCTCAATGTCAGACTTGCACTGGCTTGGAGATCGCAAAAAAGAAGGGTGACGCTTTTTGATTTTTCTGAAAATTTTGGTAAATAACATCATTCTTTCTTTGGTTTGGAAACCTGACCGATGCACGGAAACCGGTGAAACCGGTCTGAATCCGCCCCTGACTGATCTTTTAGCTGGTATCGATTTGCTGTTTTGGGAACTCAGCATGTAAAAACAAGTGATCCTCTCAATCATAAAAATTCTCAAAATTGAGCTAGGAACATGAGAAGCAGGGGCTTTCTTTTACTCTTGTCTCAGACGAGATCGATACTTCTTCTTCCATTCTCTTTTCTTTGGTTGCTAATTAATTTCATTTGCTTTGTTAGGATTGCTAGCAGCGTACATTTCATATCGCAAAGGCATGGAAACCGGGGGCTCTGGGAGCTCGTGTCCTCCAAGAGTTTGCAACTATTACGAAAATGTGCTCTTTTGTGGGAATTGCCCCCTTTTGACCTTTAGCAAAGTCAATAGGTGCCCTTGAAGTGTCATGCCTCTAAGTTTAGGCGAATTTACTGCCCTCTCCAACTAAGATTGTGAAAACAGAGACAACAACTAAGATTGTGAAAACAGAATGTCACTCATGAAAAATACTTAAATTGTTGTTTTCTACGAGCATTTTCACTTGACATCTAATTTGGACATATGCTCTTTTTTGTTTTTTGGCTGTGTCCGTGAGTCACTAAAGGTTCTCTTTGATATCCCAGAGTCCCCCTCGTGATGCAGCAACAACAACAATAATAGTGCAATGGGTGTCCTTTTGGTGCAAAAAGAGAGCCAGAAAGGTGCAGTTGGACGCTGCTGCAATGAAAAAGACGAAATGATACAACAAGACAGGGCTACAACCGCTGATAGAATGGAGGATGAAGAATATATGTTGGTAAGGTTCTTTTTAAATGGAGCCCCGACTCTTTGATGCAGTTTCTCCCAGCCAAAAAGGTGGTCAACCAATAATGTTTTTTTGATAGAATTTCTTAGGCCACTTTTTTATGGCCTGTATTTTTGTTGGACAGCTTTTTTTGTTAAAAGCATAGCGAATAATGTTGTTCCGACAAAGAAGGAAGTCAGTTCTGAAACCATGAAAGTTATGCTAACCCCAGACTGATACGTTTGAAAAGCGCACATGGAAGATGAATGCTGGCCAAGACTGGAAAGTTTGTATTTTGCACAAGCAAGTTAGTTGAGATGGCCTCTTGAGGAAGATTGGACGGAAATTTTGTAGTTGAGAACAATAGATTAAATCAACAGATCTTTTGTTTATTGTCACCTGCTTAACTCTGATTGAAAATGGTGTACGTTCCTGCATGTGCAAGATATTGTATATGCAATACAATCTTAATAGGAGAGAGGATCTGCATACCTCTATTTGTCCAACTGTTTTGATCATATAGTGAGGTATTCAATACAGGAATTCCACAGGCTACATTTAGATTGGGAACACAAGTGTTGCTGTATTTCTACTGCCTTTGCACCCAAACCTTCATTGTATTTCTACCAGCGCTTCAAGTTTGCAATTGCTTAGATGTTTCCAAATGTATTTGAATACAGGAATCATGTATTCATAAAGACCAGATAAGATTTGTTAAGCAATAAGATTTTATTTCTTTCATTGTAAACCTTTGCCAACATGATAAAATCAATTTCCATACACCAATGAAATGTTTGAAATATTTACTTGGGTCAAAACAGAATACAGAATAAATGACAAAAGTTGTTATACATTTGAAGAAACAATTCAGCATAAGATTTTCAGCAAAAATTTTGCTAGAATTTTGCATCCCTTAATTTGAAGCCTGCCAAAATTTTTTGGATAGGGTCCCTTTTCACCAAAATTTTGGATATGGTCCCTTTTCAAAGTTATGTGCAATTCAACTTTGTGGGCAGAAACATCTTGAAACACTTCAGAGAGCATGGGGTGTGCATGGAGTTCACTTATGGTACATATTCAGTTAGAAAATTTAGAAATCATTGTAAAGCCATTTATACTATAAAGATTTTTTTTCTATTCAGAAATTGGAGTTTCAGTGGCTATTGAAAGAGGAAGTGCCATCTATTCTCTCCCAACTCAAAGATATTTTAGAGGTAGGTTGTGATCTCTTATATCATGGGACAGGTTTTTTATTTAATTTTCAGGGCACCTAATATTCATAGCTTCTTAGAGAGATGCTATAAATCAAGGTTTCTGTTTAAGTGCAAGAGATATGCAAGAAATCACGAAGATCGGAGGAAGGAAAGAACAACAGAATCGTGACACATAATGCTTGTTCATCTAATTAAGGAGAAGAGTAGTTTTTCCACAAAAGACCTGATTCTTAATGTGTTTTCTGAAAGTTTTTTCACCAGAACTTAGTCAATAGCCATCAGATATGTTGTTTTTCAATTTTCAGGGTTGCCTTCAAAAGTTCAATGTAAGAGGTAAGGACATTTTTATTCATTTTGAATTAACATCAACTTATAAACGAAGTATTTTGTATTGAAGTAAGTTGTATTTAGATATTGAAAACCTTACACCAACATGCCACAATGATGAAAACTCCTGTCTTTAATGTTGATATAACCTTTAGTATTTCAGTAAAAAATTTTGGATCCATTCAGTTCAAAATATCAATTATATGGTCAATTTTTTATCAAGCATCACTTTCTCTTTCAAATTTCTGAGAGCTATATCAAAATTGCGGAAAAAATGTCCTCCAATTGAATAGTAATATCTGAAAAATTTCATTTGCCAATCTTTCACAGGAACCTCTGCTCCTGGAAGTGTTTACAAAGCAGATAATTTTCTCCTATCCCTACCCAAGTAAGTAAACTATTTCTTTTCTTCATTGTAATACCTTTTTTGGTGCATTGGAATGTGACAAAGTTGGATTAAGTCAACTTTGCCATGACATGTGCACCATATTGCACCAAAAATTACCTCAGATGTAAGTGCAACTTCAGCATTTGTCGTTTTGGTAGTGTGAGGTTTGTTTTTATTTCAAGTAATAGTAAATTTGTCAGTGTAACAGAGCAGCCAATCCAATCCATGACCAAGGCACAGAAGAAGAAGTAGTGAAAGTAAATTTGAGATGTTGGGTGTGGAGGCAACTTAATGGAATTAAAGTGTTTTGCCTCCACTTCAACAGTAGTTAAATTTGAATTTTGTTTTGTGTGTTTTAGATTTTATTGATATATGAAAGAAAAGGCCGATTTTAGATTGCTTCTCTTTCCTTTTTCTTTTGATTTATTATTTAATGCAATGCCTCTCTTCTTTCCTATTCACATTAATTAATTTATATCTAATGTGAATTTTTCACTGATCAATCTCAAATTACATTTCCAGCTCAGACATTGTTAAAGGACTTATAAGCATTGCTGGGGACAGTGTTGTTAAAGCAGTGAGTTTTTCATCTACCTTTATCATGTTGGAGGTTTTAAACGTTTGTTATTTCGAATTTTATGAGAATGTAGAAATCAATTGTTATAGGTGATTTTCATAGATTTTCAATCATCACACGATTATTTCTTGAACATCAAGAGCTCCTGAAGTTCAAAAATTGCAAATAAAACAAAATTCCACCATTACTTTCTACATTGATATAGAATATACATTTTTTACACTTTTCTTTCAAGAAAACGTTTCTTTCAAAGACACCTCTGGGGGACCATTAATGGAAACAAGGTCGCACTACCCTTTCAATGCTATCCATGCCATTTTAAACTGGGGGATATTTTCATGCTAGATTTTTACATCAGATCTTGGTTTGTTTTTCTTTTTATTATTTTTGTACCCAACATGTAATTAGCCTTCCGTTTATTTTCCAGTAAATTTTATGGCATATTTAATTTAAATTTTGGTGTGATATACATACACACAAGTAACAATTTCCTCTGACCATTGTCAAATGAAGATATTTGTGCATTGTTACTTAAACTGTACACACATTGCATGCGTTAAAGGACAAGTCTGAGGTTGGTACAATTGTTGATAGAAAATACAAGTTTATTCTGTTATCAATTGTCCTTTGTACTTAAGAATCTGTGCTTTTCTGACATTATGCTCAACGAAAACAAGGCCACCCTAGTGTTTGCTTGTGTTTTAATCACTGCTATTCTCTTTACCGTGTTTGGTGAAAAATGGCGACGATATTTGGCCTAAATTTTGCAGAAAGTTAATAACTATTATTCAAAGAAGTTCATGATTCTCAATAGCAGTTGGTAACTTCGTTTTCTTGCATTAATAGTACCAACTCTGGACTTATCCTTTAATATGTTTTTATTGCCTGAAACTTGTTGAAAGGAGTTTGTTAAGTTTTGGAAGAATTCTTGTTCCAAAATTTTAGTCTTTGATATGAATTAAGAACTCTTGAAAATTCTTGACATGTTAAAGGGAATAGACATGGCTATATCTCGCAGCTGCTATAAATAGGCCAGAGAAACGCCCACAAATCCATTGTTTCTTTAGCCATACAATGAAACCAGATGTGTCTAAGTTGTCGAGTACAATAGATTATATTTTTGACTTGGCCCAGGCCAGCTTTTAACTATGTCGATTCCCTTTAATGTAACTTTTATCGATGTTTTTGTGAAACTTGAAAATTGTCTTTCAGGACTTGAAGTTTAAAATACCCAAATTATCAAATGGTACATTTGGTACTTTCATATTTGACCAGTTTCCATGGAAACTACAGCAGGTGAGTTTTAACAATTTTTCATTCATAACTGGCAAATGGGTTTTAAAAAGTACCAGGGTTGCTGATATTCTTTAGTGGCAGTTTAACATCGAGTAATAGCTTTAACTGTTGTTAAAACTTAAAACTTAGAAACTTCAAAGTGGAAGAAAGGGAAGAAACGAGAAAAGGGAGGGAAAGAAAAAAGTGGCGGATTATGAGGATCTTGTGAAGTTGTCAGTGTGTGGCCAATTTCTTGTTTTCGTGAAAAGCATGTGTAGTGTGATGTCTGCTGTTCAGAAACCACCACCCTGACACAAAGAGAAAAGAACTCCATGGAGAAATATCCACGATTGCAGAGTTTGTGACGAGAGAGACAGGTCTCGTTCAGCAACTTCCCCTCAAAGAGGCTGGATAAGAAATTCGTAAGCAAATTGTGCATGAAATGTCACATTTTGTAAGGAGAAATTCATTTTTAATTAGCTAAATTTAAAGTGGAGAGACCCTTATCTAGATACAGGCTGCACCGGGGGGGGGGGGGGGGGTGAAGATCAACAAATATACATGTTCGAAATTCATTTATGTTGCATTGCAGAAATCCCAAAATACATAGAGATTTCATCTGTATGAGAACAAAATACAAAGCTCCTTTTCCAAGATAAGACGTTCCATTTGAATTTGCGTTGATAACTACTAGAAGAAAGCTCATCAGAAAACAATCAAATCAAACATTTCTCTGACAATTTCTTATTTAACTCCTTTGAAATCACTGATCATAACCCATGATCCAGAAGAACTGATCGTTGTCCTTAAACAAACGCAATGTGATATTCATCAAAATCCAGACAATTAATCGCCACTAAATAGAACTTTCACCGAATCTCCTTCTCATCCAATAACTATTTCCCACTTACGAGAATTCAGTTTCACTTGGTTTCAAAATTCAATCAAATTCTTACCCACAGATTAAAATCTTCGACTGTAAAATTGTCAATTAAGGATCTAAAGTGTCAGATTGTCCAGTCAGTGCTTCTTCGCCAAGTAGTTCAGAAATCTTTTGATATGAGTTCGTAATGCGAGAGTTCATTTAGCTGGGTTCATACGGGGATCAACCCTGTATCAGGGACATGTTTATGCTACAAATGCAGTTTTTTGAAAGAGCCTGCTTACAAATAACTCAGTTCGCAAGCTCGGTCTGTACTTTTAAGACCTCGGGCTTTACATTTTCCTGTACAACACAAAACCGGTTAGTATGCCCATAGAATAGTGTGTATCATACTCTTTCCCATCACTTTTTCGTCGTTTCTCTGCGACACCGTATATTGAAAGAAGCGAACAGAGGAAAGTGACGTCATGAAAAGAAAAGAATCTGTGCTATCTGATGTTGTGCTCAACAAAAACGAGGCCGCCGTATTGTTCTCTCGTCTTAATCGCTGCTAGCCTCTTTATTGTGTTTTGGTGGCAAAATGGCGACAATGTTTGGCCTAATTTCGCAGAATTTTTAATTAATTTACAGCGTGGCAGCAGTTGTAAATTTGTTTTCAAGCATTGATCATACCAACACATAATTTGTCTCTTGAGTTTTGAAACAGTACTTGGACGATATCAATGATTCTTCAAATGATTGCTATGATTTCTTTGTAGTTGCAAGATGCTTGTAATCACTTAATCATGGCAATTGAAGAAGTCAAAGAAAGAGAAGCGTGTGGAGTTTTTACATCAGGGCAGGAAGTTGACCAGGTATGCCTTTTTAATTAGAGACATTTTGATCACGTCCTACAATAGATAGCATTTTTATAAAGTCTTCTAAGATATAAAATTTACTAACAATAAATGATGCAAGTTTCATCCTTTTAGAGTCCAAAACAGGACAAAATTTGATGAATTTTCTCAGATCAAGTTTCGTAGGATTAGGCTCCAAGCACAGTCGGAAACCATTAGAGGACTGTTTGGGGCTTGGAAACGAGCTTGCCATAATCGATGCGAATGATCATAATTAAATTAATACTGAAACTTTAGTTAGCCTTTTCATTGAAATTTGACACATGCTTCGTGGAAATGAATGAATCAATCAATTAATTATTCCGCGTTTCTGCTTCGAAGCTATGTAGGAAGTGTGAATTTGCTAGATTCATATATTGTAAGACCAAAATTATAGTTCTTTATTCAATCATTCCTTCATTCATTCATTCATTTCCTCTTTCATTTATTCATTAATCTATTTATTCCTGTTTATCTTGCTATTTATTTATTCTATCATCATAGCTAATGGAGGGTATCATGTCGAGTCTGAGCAAGGGGAAATCATTGTTACTGGTACCCCCAAAGAAACCTTTAGCTCAGTTGATATCTAGTGGCATTCAGGTATGAATTTCTCTTGCCTCTGTAGAGATTAAAAGATTTTCCTAATATATTTTCAAATAACCTGACAACAATAACAAACTTAAAGATAACCCTTCAGTAAAACTTCCATTAGTTTACTAAAAATGCTGTTAATATCCTGGAGACTTCATCAAGTTGCTAGCTATCGATATAAATCTTATTTGCTCTGAAGTGTACGGATACCGGGTGAGTCGAAAAAGCCCTGCGTTTGAAAGGCTACTGCTCCCTGAAAATATAAGCAATGATATTTTGCAATACTTGATTGAATAGCTAACATGTTCAATTACTTTTAGAAATTTTCCTGGCTAAAACCGGCCACTCCGTTCAGATTCTATAGGGTATTATTTGAAAAAGTGCCCTCCGAGAAACAATAAAAAAACGTGCTAAAATTACGATTTTGCAGGTTGTCGAAAGGGGCTTTCTGCAGAAAATCTCCTGTTTCGACGGGAAGTAATTGCTGATTAGAGCCGGTTAAATTGCTGAAGATAATTGACATATCAGGAATAGAACAAGACAATTTTCAATATCGTTGCTTTGATATTCAGAGAGCAGCATTTTGTCAAACACCGGGCCTTTTTATTGACTCACTTGATATCTTTCCTGAAAATGTTACATGGCAAAATGATCTATGATTAGGTCATTAGACTAGACGCATTGAAATGATGTCTTGCATCTCCGTTCCAAGCCTAAATTTGTACCTGTGAATTTTTGTCAAACAAGGGAAATAAAACCGAAATGTTGCTTTGACACTGCTGATATATTGTCACAATGACATCAATCATTCGTCAATAAACTTTAAAGATATGGCACGCTTGCTTAAACTTTACCCTTTGATTCAGAATTAATCATTTTCATCAACAATGGTAGATATCAGGGGCTATCAAGGTATTTGAAGCAAGTTGTGACGGCTTTTAGCCGTTGAGTTTTTTTTGTTATTTTGCAAGTCGCAAGACGCCTGCTATATGATAATTCCATTGGGGCGATTTTTTTCGCAAAATAAACTTGGCTCAAGATGTTTGTAACTCCGACGCTTTCTTTATCTTCTTTGACTAAGTTTTTCTTTTTCAACAGAGAGTGCTTAATCCTCCTTTGCCAGAAGAAGTTCTTGTTAACTTTCATGTCAACTGTGATAAACTAGTTTTCTGCGCTTACGTTTTGAATTGTCTTGCTGCTACACCTTCTAATTTGGTAAGTTTCTTCAAAGAGATTTGGATTTGAGGGTAGTAGAACCCGCTAACCCGGAGAAACATTAGCAAAAACCCGAAAACCCGCAAGTAAAATAGCCGAAACCTGAAGCTGCACAAAAATCTTCAATTTTCGTCAGTAATTTTTGATTATTTCCAGCATTTTCGCTTTCACACCGACTCTCTGCGCCTCGTTTTAAGCATTTTTATTCACAAGCAGACTGTATCTTTACATATTATTATAAAAAATGTTGTTGATAACCTCTTTCATTATTCACTTGCAGACAATCTTTTTATACATTATTAGAAAAAATTTGGTGGTCAACTTCTTTAATTATTTATGAAGAGAAAATATTTTACTTGAAACTGTGATTAGGAGGTGAGATATCTCTTCACACTAGAGCAACATTGCGTTAGAAACGCATTTAGAATGCGGGGAAAAAGCGCGTGGAAATTATTTTTGTCTCAGTTTTGAAATTAAATTGGTGCCTTCGACGTCATTTAGATGAAATCAAAGTTTTTTTATTCGATTTGGAAACAATAAGTCGTTAAAACTGCGTTTAAAGTGAGTTTAGAAAATCCGTTATTTCAATACCAACGCGTTTTTGCTCCATGCAAGCCAAACTTTGAGGCTGATTGCCACTCAGCCGAATTTTCCGAGCAGACTTCAAATCTATTGTTGACGAGAGAAAATTTCGCTTTGAATTTGAAGAGACTGTTACGCATGACAGAAATTTTTTATTGTGTAAAATTCCGACCGCTCGGAAAATTTACTGAGTAGAAATCAGGCTTTACGGCTAGTTTCCAGCCAATTTTCCAGCGGGTTCAGCGGGGGGAACTTTACACAATCAAAAGTCATTCAACCCTAAATTTCTATTCACTTATAAAGCGACAATTTCTTCTTTCGTAAACAATCTCGGAAAATTCCACCGACTGGAAACTGGTCTTAAGGATGCATCTGCTTTAAGCCGGATGGTCTACCCCAGAGGAAAATATTGGAGATGTGCCTGCCAAAGGAGATATTTTAGGAAATGTCTTGGAAAAACATTTTTAGAAGCACAATACCAGTCCTGCTGGAATGAGATGCAACAGAATTGACCCACAGGTGGCGGAGAATAGCTCAGTGATAGTTATGAATTAGATAAAATTGAATCTTTCTTGCCACTTGATTGTGGCTCATAGCTCTTCTTGTATCCTCTCTCTATCACTTCCAATGCCCTTTGTGTTCGCTTAGGCCCACAATGGTATTGTGTTTTCGCAGGTGTACGAGAAAACACCATTGTGAACCAAATCAAACATGAATTGCAGTGGAAGTGATAGAGAGAACACACAAGACAAAAATGACACAATCAACTGGCAGGTAAGATTTAATTCTATCAAATATATAACTATTTTCTGAACTATTTTCCGCCATCTATGGTTGGGCTTTGGCTTCTTTGTAAAATTCCTCCTTACTTGGCAAAATTAGCTAAATTGACATACCTGTCCTGGAATCAAGATACAAATGCATAATCCTGTCCCAGATTCTCTTATTGAAACTGAGACCCTATTGGCAGGCACATACTCCCGGGTGCTGGTCATATCAAATAATTACCGCGGAGAAATTTACACATAAGGCTCTTGCTGTTAATTAACAAGGTTCAACTGTCCTAATATTGTCTTTCTTCGTAGAAAAATCTGCCACAGGATCCAAATCATATTGGACATGTCTTGTAAGTTTACACCTGAAAAATTATGTCGGAATTTATGTGTCTTAATTTACTTTCGATCATAAAATGACGTCAAATGACTTTTTTGTGGCAAGGATCTTCAAATTTTGGATGCTGTTATTTAGTTGAAATGCATATATGGTTGAAGACTGACGTTATGTATCTTGTTTCCTTTTGTCATTGATGATCATTCTTTCCGTCTTCTAGTGAGTCAGGATCGAGGTGGTTCGAAGTCGTCAATCGAATTGAGGTATTTTCAGTTTCCAATCGTGATTAGAACTGTTTAAACAAGAACCCACAAGTGGGTGACCTTTCTAAAGGTTCTTATATAACAATTTAAAAGATGTGATTAATTCATTTCTTGGGAAGCGAAGCTTGATAATAAAATTAAGAGCCGGTATGAAGAAAAATATAGATATCTTCATTCAAATGACTCAGTTGATAATCGCAATAATTAAAGACAAATCCAATGAATAATATAGCGACTATTCCATTAAGATGCTCATGTTAAAGACAACTAAGCCATGTTAATGAAAAAATTATTGCGAAGAACGTTTTGACTCTCGCTAGAGTCATCGTCAGCAAAGATAAGGAGATCAGGGGCAAGGGCCTATTAAAGCGATCAAAAACTTTTGAAATTAGTTTAAAAGATGGTACTTTCCTTGATAGCATAGTTACTGGAAACTATGTTGATAGCTACAAAATTTTTCATAAAAATACTTTTATCAAAAAGAAGTAAATTAGAAAGATATTCAAGTGATGGAATGAAAGTACTACTATGTTTAAAAATTATGTTTGCACTGCGCCAGCTATAAGCACCTCTGTAAGAACCTTACATCATTGACTTGATTATGGCATCAAGGACCTCATTCAGGCTGCCTGAAGAATAGCTAGGTTCTTATATGAGGGTTTCTACTGTATTACATAATTGCAGTCGTACAATGACAACCCGCATATGGGAACCAAGTGATTAAGAACCTACAGGCTGAAATTTTGAAATTAGACCCCCATTTTTGAGCACCCAATCAGCCTGAAATTAAAAATCGGTTCTTATTTGTAGAGGTCATCAAATTAGATCAAAACTCCAGTTGCTTAGTCATTGAACCTATACTAATTGATAATACCGTATGTGCATATTGCAAAAAGCTCTAAAAATGCCGTATTCGGTGTGCTGTTAATTATTTCAAGCACTTCTATTTCAAGTGGCTCTTTGAAAGTTTTTCGTTGAATAATATTAAATTTCTGATTCTTCCACAAGCTTCTGTTGTGAATAAGACCTCGTGTACAAGACCTCATGAGCTCCAGTGCTGTGAATTGACAGTGAATAATAGGCTTGAAGTTTGAATCTGAACAAAAGAAAAATTCTTGAAAGCCCCTGAATGAAACAGGAACCAATTTAAGAACCTCAACAGTCTCATTTCCAACTGAATACCCAATATATAAGAACCTAGTCAAGCTGACTTGCAAAACTGTAGGATCTTATAAGCCGGTTTTTACTGTATCTTGTGTAATTGTTTGAAACTTTAAAACACACCTTTACTATGCCACGTTGTTATTCATTTCTCTCGGACCATGACTTGTGATTCTGATATGACTGGGTGTACTACAGTAAAAACCCGCGTATAAGAACCTACAATTTTCCAACTCAGCCTGATTAGGTTCTTTTGTATTGAGTAATTAGTACGAAATAAGGCTGTTCAGGTTCTTAAATTGGTTCTTATTTCATTCTGGACTTCCAGGTATTTATTTTGTTCAGATTGAAATTTCAAGCCCATTATTTACTGTCAGTTGAGAGACACCTGAGTTCATAAGGCCTTATTCAAAACATCAGTTCCTAGAAGAATCAGAAATTTTACAGAATACAATGAAAAGCTTTCAAAGCATCTTTAGAGCTCTTTGCAATTTGCACATATGGCAGAATCAGTACGTATAGGCTCAGTGACAAAGCAACAACGGTTTGATTTAGTTTGATGATCTCCACAAATAAGAACCTATTTCAAATTTCAGGCTGAATGGGTTCTTATATATTAGGGGTCTAATTTCAGCCTGTAGGTTCTTAATCACTAGGTTCTTATACGCGGGTTTTTACTGTAGGCCAAATCAGAATGATGATCCTGTTATTTAGGGTGTGTTTGATTGGTAATTCCAAACCTACCAAATTTTGAAAACGGTAGACTTCGCAGAGACGGAAACACAGTGCCCAATCAAACACAAAATTCTTCAAAGCAGCAGGTTTCAGATTTATCCTGGAGATGACGAAGTTTCCAGTTGAAGAACACGAAGACGAGTCTGGTGCTTGGCAACAAAGAGTAAAGTTACCGATTACGGTAGCAGCGTGAGAGTCGCCTTGTTTTCAGAATTCTGCAAATGAAATCAAGAATCTTTCCAAAGTCTGCCTAACCTTCTGCCTTTTAGAGCAGAAGGTTCAGCAGGCCTGCCAAACCTGCCAAACCTGCCGTTTTCGGAATTGGGGAGTCAATCAAACACCAATTCTGAGTCTTCAAAGTCTACCGTTTTCAGAATTGGTACCAATCAAACACACCCTTAAAGTAAAATTTTATTTCTAGTTACTGCTACTTTTGTTTTATAGATTGTTTGCACGGTTCCATGGCTGAAAGAAATCATCATTCTATTCAACACTGCACAACAACTTTGTCAACAACTGAAAGATAAGCTAAATTTATTTAGTAATATTCTTGATAGTAATGATCTCGAAGATCTTGGTTTACGGTAACTATAACTGATTCTTGCAGATGTTTCAAGATTCCTCAGATAGTATATTCGCCGGCAGAAACGCCAAGATTACCTACAAAATTGACATGATTGTCAAATGACGTTAGTTCTCTTGAAATACCTCCAGGAACATCACTTGCCTCGATATGGTTGGGATCGAAATCTCAAAAGCGTAAATTGCTCTCAGCAACGCATGAAACAGTTAACTTGAAATAGCTTGAAGTAGTACCCGCTGTATTTGCAACATAATGGTATGACGTAGATTTCTTGCTGTCTAGGGGAGGGACATTCGATATAACTTCAGGTTCAGGCCTATTATTGTGACATTACTCGAGATACAAAGATGGAGGGACACTTGCATGATCGGTGTGCCGTTATGCCAGTTTTATATCGTGAGGTTACTTAGGATATTGTCTCAGCAAGCTAATTTTCCTTCGTAGAGCACTGTTTTGATAGTATGCAACGATTGATATCATTGGCCATTCACCATCACTGGAATATTTTGGAGATCCCTATGCAACCAATAAGGAATTGACGGCTGTGCTAACAGTGCGGGCGTCTACCTGCCACATTAGTTATCTTTGTATACACATGGTCCTGTGACGATATGCATTGATTGAGCCTTCCAACCATAAAACCATAAAGCTACGTCTTTTTGCTAATCTGGTTTCATATCACCGTATGATTTGACTAAGATCAGACTTACCACATGGCGTCACTAGTTTCCCACAACTTTACGATAAGGAAAGATTTACGTTGCTTTGAGTTCCTATTACCCATGACAGGAGATTTAACAATTATGGCTCCCACCTGATAACTGCAGCCATCTTTCAAGATAGCATTATCAACATTCAAATCTACTTAGGTATACCTGCACATCGAGGCGACTGTGTAAACTACAATTTCGTCATGTTGGGTATAAATATAGGCCTTATATTTTCAGGAGGTTCACTTAGCCACACACGATAAGGACCCTCAATCCTCAAGTTACGCTCATCTCATTGAGTTGAATTGTTGTTGTTGTTGTGGCTCCACTAAGACCCTTATTTCTCTATAATCGTAAAGCCTGGTTTCCATGTGATCACAGCAATAGTAGTAGTAGTCGTGTACGTTCAGGCAGAAAGTGAAACTATGACATGTAATCGGGTCTAGGGTTCACTCCTGGTTATAGAGTAGATGACAAGACACAGATTTTCCCCTCACTATCAAGTGCGCTGAAGAACTTGGTGTTTTTGAAAATAGCAATTCCCAAACATGTGAAGCCCTTTTTTCGCGAACCTGTTGGTGTACAGAAAATCTGAAGTAAGCCTAGCCAGCGTACAGACCTACTTCTATGGTGCAGACTTTACCTTTCCACTGCGAAGGAGAGTTATTGAGGAGCTTATTAGCTGTCCTTCACAGTGGAAAATAAAGTCTGACGCAGGCTAAAGTAGGCCATACTTTAATATCAATTGAATAATCTATTTTATTAACTTTTTCAAACTGTACATCATCAGAAAGAAGATATATCGTGTTTTCGGTCCTTCCATAACCTGCCATTTAAAAAGTATGGCCTGCATGAACCTCCAAAGTCCCCATATTCCCTCCTTTGCCTGTAATTTGATTTTAACGCTAATGCAGTAGGCTACGAAACGAATAATAACAGATTTATAGAACTATAACTGTATGCCTAGCTGTAGCCTAAAATAAACAAGAAAAGCTTGTCATGCTGCATACATTATTAAAATCGTTCTTCTTTGTTTACGCTCGCTAGTTCTTCTTTGAAAACAGTTAATATTTTGACAAATATAGGAGGATAAAGAAAACACTTCGTGATTCATTTATTCTGTTTGGTTATTTAAAATGTCAAGGTTACAGTGCCATTCATTGGTTAGAATTTGTAGTTACTCCGTTTGACATTAGAGTTGGAGATAGACCAATGGATAGACCAATTTGCTGTTCTGAATAAGGGATGGAATTAAAAAGGTCGACTTTGAAAGCTTCTTTGGCGCTCAGGCTTGAACTGAAGTGAGCCATTTTGAGATTTTGGAAGATGTAGGATTTTGTTGGAGATTCTAAGATTTTGGGGAGATTTTTGAGATTTTTGATGATTTATTAGGATTTATTAGGATTTATTAGGATTTTTCGAAAGTTTACTAAATTAATGGAGTGACCTCCTCTTCGCTGTTGACCACTGGAGAACGCTTTCAGATCAAGGATGGCCCCAAGGAACATAGACTCGCTCCAAAGCTATTTCCGTCCGTTGAACCGTTCCATTTAAGGTAGTTCATGGCTCCACCATTCCACCATTCCGTGTTGGAATGTCGGATCCTGGAACAACCGAAAAGGGAACGGTTCGACGGTAAGGAACATGACTGTTGGACCGTTGCGTAGGATCGTCATTTTGCTCCTCCGCGTAAATGTATAGCAACCTTCCCACGGATGAACACATGGTCGTGCTGAATGTCAGTTGTTCTCTGTTCTCTATCTTCTTTAGAATTTTCTGACACGGCTGATATGCTTACATCAATTAGATGAAATTCAATTTCTTTCATAAAAACAAAAATGCATTAATCTTTGCCTATGCTAAGCTTTGGAAACTGTTCTTCTTTTGTACTCAGTTACTATAATAAGGTCGGTGGTTTTATTGTGAAATTTACCGAAATTCTGGAGCTACAATCTTCTATCGAATATCCTTTCTTCCTCCTAATTCTAACAAAAGATTGGGACTGTGCTTGAATCAAAACCATCTGTAGGCTATCTTATCTTGCTTCGATTTCTCAAGACGGGGGTTATGCCTAATCATATCCTTTCAATGACTGTCTAGTGTTTTCTTTTCTTTGCTACCCAGCATCCGAAGGCAGACCTTCAAGGTGTTTGTTCCAGAATCCTTCCTCTGGAATATAAAAAACTCTTTGAAATTGTAATCTCTAGAAAGAACCTTAGTGTATCGACATGTTCCTCAAAATCCGTATCCATATGTATGTTTACCCGAGAGTCTCAATGAATGGTTTTCAGAATAAATAGAGAAGTTCTTTTGAAGATACGAGTAAATATTCTGGGAGCAGATGGATGATCCCTTCTTTGATATCACAAAATGTGCGAAAGATGTTCCTAAGGTAAAATCACACATGGATCATCTAGGAATTCCATGGCCGCTGCAGAACTCGTGGAGAATTTGAGGTATGAACGTTGCTGAAGTTTCTGGAGGACGAGAAGACAGAGACATTGCTGAGAATCTCTGCTCTGCTTTATACGAAGATTTTCTGGCCGAGGGGGGTAACTCCTATTTGGGTGCTTGGTATACATTCGCTTGCCAAGGTTATGGGTCAGTTTGCGATATTTTGCCCGGTCGGGTTATGGGCCGTTTTGTGAAGTTGGCCCATGTTATGGGTCTGCATTACAGAAATTCGCCTTAGTCGTGGGTAAATTCTAGCAATTTATAGCTATGTTTATGACAAAAACATTTTGCAAAAAGGAATTTAAGTCTGTTTAGGTCCACATACGATACGATTGCCCAGGTTGTGGAGACATATTTTCAACATTTTGCCCTGGTTCTGGGTCCTACCTCTGAATTCTCAAAGGCACATATATACCAGACCCCCTATAGGAGTTACCCCCTTGTGTCTGGCTGTCCAGCTGTCCAAGTCGATGTGAGGCAAGGAAACTGAGCAAGGTCTTTCATTTTATTTTGCTTCCTACAAATGCCTAATTCTAGGCTTCTCTCGCAGACCCTGTGCATATCAAATTTAACCTTCAGGTTTCATGTTTTGCACATGCTTTACGAAAGCTGCAGATCACGAGAGCATGGAATTTTTCAGAATCTTACTGACCGACCGTGTCACTTCGATCCCCCCCCCCACTTTTCCCCAGTTTCCTGCCTTTTCTCCTGTGTGTCACCTTGATAATTTACGGATGCTAGTGATCAATTAAGTGACCCCCCGGATAAAAGTTCCACCTGGCTGAGATCTTCAGAAGGTTGTATACGTTTCCGTGGCGACTTGGTTAAGAAGAAAGACGAGTCGATGTAAAGTTCTGGTAGTTTTATGCATTTGAAGAGCTTGTTTCCGTGATGGTTTCACTTTCAGATGAGGGAAGATTGTTTTCAATGTGACCAAAGGATCACTATGTGATGAAATATGGCAAGCAGTAAACTGAATTGGCATTTTGGTTGCGTATCAGGGAAGACAGCATGGGGAAAATTGTGAATGTGGTTGAGGGCTGATTTTGCAATTCGTCTTTCATCGAGAGAGCCCTAACCGGAATCAAATTCACTTGTGATTTCACAGAAAAAATAATTCGTCAGTTGATTTGGTTGGACATTGATGGAGTTCTTATTTTGCTTTCTGGAGTGAATTTTGTGGAGGAAACGAAGCTAAAACTCAAAATTGGTTGTTGAGAAACAACACTATTACCATTCCTTGAGTGAACTTTGTAAAGATTTGACGTCAGAAGGTGCAGAGATACTTTAAATTGCGAGGAATTGTTTATTTGAAAACACATAACTTGTGGAATGACACTTAGTATTGTCAAACAAACCAAAGTTGTGATTTTGTTAAACACATTAGAATTGTAGATATTGGCTTTGAAACAAGGAAGAAATTTGTATATTCGCTCGTTGGACTGAAGCTGCAAAGAAGCTGGAGAACCTCAGCAAGCATGAAAGTTACACTTCTTTACGGGAAGAAACGGATGGTCGTTGAAATTGGAGAAAACGACACTGTACAACATATTAAAGAATTCTTTAGAAGTTATTACTCACTTAATTTGAAATCATCTGGAGACACAGAAGACCTTATTTTGAATATATGCTATGCCGGTGCTTATCTTCAAGATGACTGGATTCTGTCCGATATTGGAATCTTGCCCGGAACAGTTCTTCAATGCCAGTTGAAATCAAGAGACAAAATATTCATGCGGGCCTATGCTGCTTTCAACCATAAATATTACGATTTTACAAACCCAATAGATGTGGACAAAACGACTGTGGCAGATTTCAAGACAATGATACAAGATATTTGCGGACTTCCGGTCAGTATGGTCCGGTTGTACAAAGAAGCAAATGGCCCGGAGATGTTTGATTCCAAGCTTCTTGATAGCTATGACGTAATGTTAGGAGACACCATACACGTTGATATATGGGACGGTATGGGCGATCTTTTGCTGTCAGCTTTTGCTGGTGACGTCACAGCAACAATGAATTCAATCGTTAGTCACGGAGAAGATCCCGCGTTGCATAAATACCAGCTGCGTGTCGCTTTGTACATTGCGTCTTTCCATGGATACATCCAGCTTGTATCGCTTCTGTTAAAGTCCGGCGCACGTTGTGATGACGCAGTTGGTGAACATCCAGCTCGTGATTGGTGTAAAGATTCAGTGTCTCACCCACTTTGTCTAAGGACACCAGCTCACGCGGCAGCACAGAACGGAAAAATTTCTTGTCTGCGATTATTTATTCATCATAACCGCGCGTGTATTTTGGCAAAAGATGGAAATGGCTGGACGCCTACTGGTGTTGCGCGGAGATATCAGCAGAGAGAATGCTTCAAGCTTTTGATAACCGAACAATTTCGCACTCAGCGGTACTCAGGACTGAGTCTATCAATGTACGGTAAAGTAAGGAAATGGTGCGACCGCGCGAGAGACCGAGTTTGTTGCTACAAAACCGCCGATCCATTATTCCCGGTGTTGCTAGCGACCACAGATAAGACCGGACATGGGGCTGGGGTCGGTTCTCCTATTCAATTAAACGGCTTCGGAAACAACATCCAAACCAGTGCTTCAAAATTGAACAGAAGCAAAATCGACGCCAAAAGCCAGTGGTTATGGCCTAGACGTGAGGAGTTGAGCGATATTGCAAAACGAGCAGGCGACAGGAAAATGCCAAGAAAATACTACCGTACGCTTCCATCTTTGAGAAAACAACAAAGTTTCAAAGCCAAAGGTTTACTCCGACGGTCAAGTAGTTTAGAGAGCAGGAGTAGTGTTAGGAGCAACGGAGCAAGTCGCCCAGAGAACAACGAAAAACCACGATTAAAGGCCCGATTTTCACCAGAAACTGTGGAAGTATCCCCATCTGTAAGTACAGAGAAGCGGAAGGTTCAGAAAACAATGAGTGAGCCTGTGAAGGGGTTGCGTTGCAAGTGCAATGACTGTCGTGAGTGTAGCTGCGGAGGTGCGATCCACCTTCCACAAATCCACAAACCGCTCATGCGCACTAGGAAAGTCTCGAACCAGGACTCCTTCTTTATAACGCAAGAAGGGAAGAAATTTGGTGATGTTATACATGAAGAAACGGACCAGAAAGATGCTGTTGCTGTTGCTAAGGAGGAACAAAGTGGTGAAACAACCAAAATGAGGCGTTCTCCACGTGGTGTTCAGAATACAAACAAAGCTTTGACTAAACAAGCTCACAGTGTTATCAAGCAAGCGACAGGTCAAACGAGCAGAGAACTTGCAAGGTCCAGTTTGGAAGTGGGAGACACTTTTACTGCTATGGGCTGGCTGCGACGCCTGCACCTAGCAACGAATTATAACAAGAAGACATTGCTTAGACGCATGCGTGATAGAGGACAGTCATTGGCAGAGGACAGTTGCACCGCAGTAGAGTAGAAGTTCGCCATTGCGAGGTCAAGCATTGATTTTATTTTGCGACAAGGCTGATTTCCACTCAGTCAAATTTTCTGAGGGAACACCAGAAAATATCGCTTAGAATTTTAGTAGAATGTCACGCATGACAAACATTATATTGTCTAAACTTCAGTCCGCTGGGTATGTGAAATTAGCCTTAACGCGAAGTTGGTCAGTCTGACGAATAAGCCCGAGGCCTGATTTTCACTGGGCTGAAAATCCCAGCATGTTGGCACATTTTCTGGCCATCTGATTGGCTGCTGGAGAAATCATGTCACTCAAAAGTAGAAACATAGTCAACTTTCACGCAGAAAATATAGCGAAAAACATATGGTGACGTTGACTAAGGTAAAACGTTCCACATTCAGTTCAACTGCTGCAAAATGAATCCATGGTTTCTGTTCAGGCCCTTGACTCCTTGTACTTGACTAGGGAGCTGACGAGGGTATGTGTGCAATACCCAGCACCCTGTCACATCATAAATGCTCAAAAAATATAGCTACCCTGTCGCATAAACTTTTGCCAAAGGCATGTATAATCCATTGTTCGAAGAGCCCTCTATAGTAAAAACTTTCCTTTCTGTATGATACCCCATCGCATAACTTTCATATCAATGACAATACCCTGTCGCTTAATTTTGGTCAGAAAAGGACACCCTGCTGTATAACTTTTGCCACGAAATTGTTCAGGATACTGCGAACTCTCCCTTTTGTAAATCACAATGGAAAAGACCTCAACTCTGATTAGGAAAAGACATGAAAGGTCACCCTGTTGACCGGCACATCCCGTCAAGTCAAAGTATGTTGGAATCCCCCCCTTCCCCCGAGTGTTCAGGCCATGTTTGGGACCACAGCGTACCCTGGGTTGTCAATGGCTCTTCAAGGATATGTACAGTTTAGCCCGAAATTATTCATACCCAGGCTAAGTTGGCTAAGCTACGTTTGGAGTATTTGAGGACCACTTCGTAAGATATTTTATTTCTTCAAATGTCTCTTTTTGTGCTTGTTTTTAGCATTTTACGACATCCTTAAGAAACTTCGCTCACATTGGAATCGGTGCTCAAACAGAACGATGCAAGATACTCAGAATGTGGCATCGGTATGAATAATTTCTGACTTCACTGTATGCAGAGCGAATCCAAGGCAGTGACTTGTAGAGCATTGAATTTTAGGCCATGAAAAATTAACGAGCAGTGCCGTGTGCCGAAGAAATAATGCTTTTGTTTACTATGCTGCATTCAAGCCAACTCTGAAGTAGAACTCTCTATCCTTGGCAAAAGTAGATCTCGTCCAAACTGAAATTGCTGATGTTCATTTTCGCCACATTCATATAATCTTTAGCATACAATCTACTGCAAATGCCATTAATCTGTAAGGACTCCCTAAATGTAATTTTATAATGAATTTTTTGAATTTCAATTTTTGTATTTATCAGTAAAGTGAGGATTTTAAACACTTGCAATTTTTTATAAATGGAATGCTTAATTTGGATAAAATGGTAGCAGTTCAGTTAATATTTTATGTGCTTTCTTCATTTGATCTGTACTGGAAGCATAAATTATATCGAGACATTCGTAAGAATTTTAATGTCGAAAGTTGCAAGAAGTTCTTTGAATGATTTTAGGTCACCCTGCATTTACGCATATTGAGAATGAGGCAGACTTCTCCAAAATTCCCCCGATAACCTCAACGCATCTTTCCCGCGCTGTTGGGAATGAGGAATGACTCCTCCAAAGCTTTCCTGTTTGCTTCAAAGCATCAGTGAGTCAGGAATCGAGACACATCTCTCAGTTCCTTGAATGATTTAAATTGGCTTCCGTTCACTCATGTTAGGAATGAGGTAGACTCCTCCAAAGTTTCGCTGATAGCTGCAGCGGTGCAGTGAATCAGGAATCCAGACGTATCTCTCCCACGCAGTTCCTTGATTGATTGGGGCGGCATGAATTTATTTACTACTTGGAGATTATTTATGTCACCCCAGGTTCTCTGATCTCCACAGCTTCTTGACTGAAAGCATCGTTGGATTTTCGCTGCAGTAGGTGTTTTGTAGCAGTGGAAATTCTCGAAATAACCAACTTAAATTTTCAATAAATCGTTAATGTTTACATGCTGTTCTTAGTGTTACGTTGCCAAAGCTTACAGGAGAGTTTTAGCTGTGCAAGTAAAAAGAAAATTGGAAGGGATTATTGTCCTATTTTCAAAGATATTCCAATTTGGCGTTGTTTGTAGAACCCTGCAATCACTAACTGCAGACATCTTGCTAAATTGTTACGCCGCACATAGCTGTCAAGAATTACATTTACGAAGCAGAACGGAACCCGAGAAGTAATACCTCTTGGTGTATTATTGGGAGAATTCAGAAGCTCGATTCTTTGGAACAGCTTAGAACTCCTGCTAATTATTCCCTGACTATCAAAAAATTACAATCATTAGAAAAAACGGAACCAAAGAAGTGTTACCACATGGTTTATCATTGGGAGAACTGAGACGCTCGATTCGTCAGCATATCTTTGGAAAAACTGCAGAACTTATTATGTTATTAGTTGAAGACTATTGCAGAGGGAACGAGCAACGATAACCTGTCGTTAATTCAACCCGAGTGAGTACTAACCTGCTTTGGAGAATATAAAGAATTCAAACCCCAGTGGAGATATTCGTCTTTGCAGAGTTTTGGAAAGTACATTCTTATTTCGTAACAGAGCATCTGGCTGCATTTGCAGAGCACTGGAGGATATGATTGGTTTCCTAGAGCCATCAAGTCATTGACACAGCTCTGAAACAGTTATATGTCTTTTTAGAGAGTTTCAAAGAAGACCTTCTGCATTTGGTGACATTGCTTTTGCAACTAGTGGTGTCCTGGGACACAAGCTACCCTGAGACAATCTGTACCAGTTGTGTTCTGGGACACAAGGTAGCCTGAGAAGTAAATATTTCGTCGTTTGTATTCTAAAACACAAGCTACACTAAATCATTTTTCACAACTTGTTTTTGAAGATTTGTTTGCAGGCTGCGAGATTGGAAAGATCAGAAGAAGAAAGTGCTCGAGAACTGAGCTGAGCTGAGGACTGGAACTGAAGAGAAGATTTTCTTCATGTGAGTTGAGTTGTTGATGCGTTCCATCGTATTTCAAATTAATCTTTCTGACATCTTTAATATAGCTTAATTAAAAGTTCATGTTTTCACTGGTCCTTGCCTTATCATGTCAACCAAGCCCTTTGAGATGAAGACAAGTTTATTCTAATCTTATAATTCTAATGTATTTCTTTTCTTGTCCTCGATTGACATTTGCTCTTGAGGCCTGTGAATCTTTTTTGTTATGAAAGTGTTTTCTTTACAAGGCAGCCCATCCCAAATATGTGATCGAAGTTTTAACTATTAGAATAAGCTCGTTCAGATCTGATCATGGGTTAGGTTGGTACTTATGTTGACGTAGAGAGGCAGACAGGCGTAATGTCACAGCGTTTTTGTGTGGACGGGGATATTTTTGAAAACGCTCCACGTGTCGACGCGTGATGCGTTTTCAAAAAGATCCGGATAGGTGTGGACATGGCCTCCATGATAGGCCTGTTGACCCTTTCTACAGAACAATCTGGATCGATCGTCGTGTTTATACATATTTATTCGAGAGGTTCGACTGAGTGACACAAGAGCCTCGACCGCTATTGTGCACATTCGAAATTTCTACAAAATCTATGAAAATATTTTTCGATGCAGATTCTGTCGTAGTACAGCTAAGAGATCTATTTACTGGGTACTAACCCTTTGAGCTGTCTCACAATTGCTGTGAAAAATTCTAGCTAGAGGGCATGTGTAGATAGGCGAATTAAGGACTGCTCTTAAGCTAAATCTGGCCCGTTTCAGGATATTGACAAGCCCCTCGCTCCCTCGCAGTTCTCGTAAGAAATTCTAGCTAGATTAGCAGATATGTGAATGAAGGACGGCTCTTTATAGTTCACGCTTTTAGATTAGAAAAGCTAAATGTGTATTTGGCGTTTTAAGTGGCTTGAATATGACTGAGCGAATCAAAGGGTATCACATAGCGCGAATGATTGACGGATTTCAAGTATTTGCATAACTGAAACTAGAAATCTCCAGTTCCTCGATGACTCCAGATAAGATCGTGAACTCGAAGTCAAATCAATCTTGTTGCTTATTATGCTGGTCCGAATATTTTTCTCTCACGAATTTAAGGAATTTTCAGCGTTGGTTCCTGCTTGTTTCTTTATCATTCTAAAGAAGCTGAAATATTTTCCAGGACGGCTTGTCAATTTCTTGGAATCTCTTGTAAGTATTTATAAATTGGTCTGGAAATTTCATTCGTCAACAATGCATGCGAGGATGTATCTTTATTGGTGCCTTGCTGTGTATTTTCGTTCCAGAGGACATTAACTAGAACCATTCGTCTGTCATTCGTTTAGAATCTACGTGCTGTAGTAGGCACTTATCAAATTGGTCCGGAAGCTTTCTCCGTTCAAGATGTCAGGACATATGTTTGGTCTTCTGTAGCGATGCCTGGCTGTATATTTTTGTTCCGGGAGACATCCATGACCTGAACTGAAGAGCCACTCGCTAAGAACCGAGTAAGAACGTTGGCACTGCAGTTGGTATTTATCAAGTTGTTCCGGAAGCATTATTCGTTACGGATGAGGAAGAATCTCTCATCTTCTATATCGATTCAAGGCTATAGAGCTATTTCTTCGTTTCCGAGGACATAAGCGACCGGAGCTACTTGATAACACCAACTGCTAAGACCCGGGTAAGGAATTTAGAGACCCGGGTAAGGAATTTAGACTTTGCTGTTGTTATTGACTTTGTACTTTATCATAGCTGATTTAAGGAAGTTTTCCGGGAAGTTCATATTGTTTCAAAGCCACGAATTTGCTGCAGTGCTTTGCAGCATCAATTGGTTATGATCTATCATGTTTGGTTCGGAAATTTAGTTGTTATTGATTTGAGGAACTAGCCACAGCCTTCAAATTGATTCCTGATACTTTGTTTTCATTTTAGAGGAACGTTACGGCCTGGCCTACGTTGCGGAACCACTGATTAATCATTTGGAACTTTGAAGTGGCTTAAGGGTCTAAGATTTGACATCGACTGTTGGAATATGTAGCTCTGGAGGATGCAACCCGGGTGAGACGTACTGTGTCATTCGAAAGATCGACGGAACTCGGTTGAGCTGTCTCGTTGAGATAAGCGTTCGATAAAGTTATAAAAAGAAAGCAAATTGTGATATTCATTTAAAGAAAAGTGGGACACAGCAATGGATGTATTTTGGATCAAGTTCATATCAATTTTGGTACTGCTGACAGCACATATTGCAGCATACCTGAAAGGTAAGTGAGATATAAAACTTTTGTTTGCTCATGTTGGTGACAATTTCCCAGAGTATATATGCATTGATAGATGCATTGGAAGAAGGTTTTGAGATTTTTGTGATTAACTGGACCAAATCTTTGAAGAGGCGAAAAAGGCTTGGTTAGAATGCTAATGTTATGTTCTGTTCGTACAGTAAATGGTATAGGGCTAGTTTTGGAAAAGCATTTATAGGCGGCGTTAATTGGGTAAGTTAGGGTTAGTTAGTGTAAGCTGCGGTACGTCAGGGTTGATAAGGGTAAGTTAGAGTTAGGGCATTGTTTTATGCAATGTCTGTATATTTGTCACATAGGAGCAATTCCATCTAAGGTACGATGATGAAATTTACTGGATTTCTGAACAATCAAATAAAGCAGAGAAGGAGATTGAGACACAATTATTCTTAGGAAAAGTGATAGATTTCTTGTGGACAATGTACAGTATATCTTTACAATGGAGGCTGCCCCTTCTTTATCTCAGGTATGCCCCTTCAGAACTACTCAATGCATTTTAATCCGCGTTTTGATTTTACCGGTTAGGGTGAGTTGGGGTCTCAACTAACTTTTACCTGGCAATAGGAGATTATATAGGATTGCTTTTGAGCCTTTTTAGAGCCAAGACTTTACCTGGAGAAATATGAGATGAGTTGAAATAACTGACACTTGATTGATCAAACACCCTGGCACCTTTATCATAAAGATTTCAAGTTATGAGTTTGAACGTCGTTATTAACGAAAACTCCATATGATTTTTCATTGTAAGGGCTGCTGTGTGACAACTCTGACCAACTGGCACAAGGGGTAACTCACTCTCTAGAAATCGTTTATACTTTCTGCGAAACTCTCCAGAAAAGTCTCTGAAATCCCTGCAGAAATCCTATTCTTCGCCTATATATGTCGTAAGATTTCCACAAAAAGTGCTTTTGTTGTCTTGAGAAGTTCCTGAATTCCTCTAGAAATAAGTAATACAGCATTGCCAATATTGCCATAGGGGAGCTTTAGTCTCTTGCATGCTTAATTTTTCACTATTAACAAAATCTGTCAGTTTCATTAATGATAACAGGAGTCCCCATGGTACTTGACCTTGGCGACAGATTGCTCCAGGTGCACTTCAAATTGTCACACAAGCCCCTTTCGCCTTTCGTTAAACAACCTGATTCAAACTGAGCTGGCAGTGATGCAATGTTTAATCATGCGACACCAAGGTTTTAATTCACGCATGCCTGTTGTGTGCAAATGACCTTCAGATAATGCCTCACATGTGAGTCCAAAGCAACGTAGTAAGATTTCAAATCAGCTGTTAACATAGTTAATTGAGAGCATCTTTATGATACAAAAGTGTGCAATGCTCCGAGTCAAAAAACTCATAAAATGACAACTGTTTCCAAATAAAAATTGCCACATTTAGTGCAGCTATACTACTAAATTGCAACTTTCAGATGCAGTCACTGTAATGAGAGAACCTTGAATATGTTTTTCCCAGGGGGGCACTCAACATATACGCATACGGGGGGTCAGTTCAAGAAATTTTCAGGCAACCCAAAAATATCATTTCAGCTTCACTGCAACCCAAAAATATCACCTCATTTTATACTTAGAAACCAGTAAATGAACATAAAATGTCCCGAAACAATGCAAATAGAAAAGAGCATTACCTCTAATGAACCCAGAAATATCAGTTCAACGATGTTTGGTATCAAAAAGTATCATGAACATAGTTTTAGTTTTCTTTGGACCCAAAAATATCACTTTTCACAATATTCTGACCCAAAAATATCGGACTTACCTCCCCGTATGTGTATGTGCTGAGTGCCCCCCTGGGATGTTTTTCTTTTGGCCACATATTAATTTTGCAGGAGAATAAGTCTTATTTACACCAGTTGCTCTCATTTGCAATGATCCGTATCAACAAACAGAATGAAATAGTTGCATGAAGCGAATCGGTTGAATATTTTTGCAGTAAAGGTCAATTTGCAGTACAGTGCGAAGTAGTATATAGGAACGACAGCTTTTGAGAGCCTCAAGGTTACAATTTTTGGAGGACCATTTAGCATAAAGTAGTAGGGTTCTCTTAAAATGGCCAGGGCTATCCTCTCCTTTTCCTATCATGCTCAGAAAAGTGGTCTATAATTTCAAGAGTTTCTTTATTGCTTTGATTTCTTATGCGGAGAATGTAGCTCTAGCTTTGGAGATAGTCCAAAAGCCATGGTGTGTTATTTTTTTATTTTTTGGCAATTCTTTTTTATGCAGGTAGTTTTATAACAATGAGGAGCTATAAGCATATCGGAGCAGTGCACTGGTCCTTCCTTTCAATGTGATCACACCTCTTGATTGCTTCTGCCTGGACTTACAGAGGGTTGCTTAACACTCCTTACTGCTTAGCAGGCTCCACAGGGTGGGAACTCGAACCACGAACCCTTAGACTGGTAGCTGATCGCGCTTTCACTTGGATTTTTACATGTCTTATTTTCTGTCATCAGTCGAATGCATTTTTATATATGGCTCAACTGACTGATGAAAGAAATTGAGACGTGTACAAGTTCAGCTAAAACTGAGCTATCCTCGATTTTACCAATGTCCCATTACCTTTGAGGCAAATAACTTTTGGAAACATTCCTGGAATCTGTTATCTCTCTATATTTATCTCCCTACATTTGCTTGTGTTTCTGTTTTTCTTTTGTTTGCTTCATTCGACGCTTGAAATTCGTTGAACTCTAGCCCTAAAATATCTTCTAAGTACGTTTGCGGGGGACTTCAATCAACGTTTTTACAAGCCATCCTATGAATTTTGATGAGGTTTTCCATTACATTAGCCTTGAAGCTGTTTCTAGCGACGGGAATCTCTGGCTTTCCATGTCGTTCATCAAAAAACCTTCGGAATCCATCACTGTTATTGAAATCATGTTTTGCTGTCTCCTGGGGTCTGTCATTGTGTATTTTCAGTCAATTTCAGAGATTTTAATACTGTGACATCTCATCTGACCTCCCAAGGTCGCTGTCCAGTACATTGGAAGGGAGGATGCCCGGTACAGTGGAGGGCTATCTCACATTACTGTGTGTGTGGAGGGGGGGGGGGGGGTGGGGGCTATCATGAGGTAGAGTCATTATGTATAGCAGATGGCCCCAGTATCGTTGAGGATTTCCGTCAGTGCAATGGAAGTTGCCCAGTACATCGGAAGCCTTTCATCTGTACAGTGGAGGGCTATCTACAGTATAGCGGAGGGCTATCATACTGCGTGTGACGGGCCATCATGCAGTAAAATTGAGGGGGTTAAGTATAGTGGAGGGTTGTCTCGCAGTACAGTATGGAGCAATCGTGAACTACAGTGGAAGGTGGGGAGTACAGTTGAGGGCTGTCATCGGTAAAATGGAGAGTACCCAATACAATGAGGGGGGAGGGGGCTATCATTTGTACGGTGGAGGGCTATCGAATATTGCTTGTAGGGGAGGGGCCATCTTAAAGTACAATGGGAGTGTTGAGTACAATGCAGGGTTATCACGGGCCTGGCCCAGTGGCGGCGCCAGCACATAAAAATCCAATAGAAGTTGGGGGGGATAAAGGTATACCCAACTAATTTGATGCCATTTTGCTTTGACAATTTTTGCCGACTTTTGGGGTTTGGAGGGGGGACAAATCCCCCCAGTCCCCCCGTGGCGCTGCCAATGGCCTGTCCAGTGGAATGTTCGAGTGCGGTTTGGGGCTATCTCACAGTACTGTGGAGTAAAGACACAGTTAACAAATCTATGACAACGCAATTATCAGTACAATGATCATAATAAAATGGTAGAATAACGTTTAATTACGTTTAATTACGAATAACGTTTAATTACGATCTTGAATGTGAAAATACAAGGAGCTATAAAAAACATGTACAAAAATGACCCCTTGACCCACTTTTCGAGCGAGATTTTTCAAATGAATCCTTGAATAGGTATTTTCAAGATCTTATTAGCAACATGGTTACTGCATGAAGCAGATTATCCAGCAAAACCAGACTTGACATCTTTTTTCTACGTAATCTATGATATCAAGAAAAGGATTGATCGATATAATCTTTGTCGATCTCAATTAATCCATTAATTAGCTTATTAATTAAATCACACATATATTCTGAAAATAGTTAATACCGTATTTACTGCTTTACTGGTATTTCTAATTCTTGGAATCTTTTAAGGGTGCTTATGATTGTGGGAATCAGCAAGCAACTAGAAAGTACTCATACTGAAGTAGCTTGAGGCCACACGCAATTTTATTCGTCTCAATAATCTTTGCATTTGATTTGCTTACCCTGTGAAATGTAATAAGCACCCACTTCTTATATTGGTACACTGCTGCTTGACGGCCTACATTCTGCCGCAGACTCTGCCACGACTTCTCTACACGTGCTTCTACGGTATACTAATTATTCTAATTATGTGTATGATACGTTAACACTACATCCCTCCTTTCCTTTACATTAGACGTATGTATACGAATTAAAATCAGTCAGCAAATCTTGTAGCTTGGTTCTTAAAGGGGCAGGGTCACGTAATGTAAACAAACTTATTTCGAAACGATGATTTCTCAGCATTTTTTGATAGTCCATATCACAGAGATTTTCCACTACTTTTCTCGAAATATAGGTGTTATTTTGAAGATGGACTCTTGAATTTTTTAGAGAAATAAACCAAACACCCATACGTTGTAGGATTGCAGAGATATTGGTGGATTTTTAGAAGTAACTTTATTGTGGATTCACCCCATCCACCAAATTCTGAGCGGAACACTATGGCCATGTGTGGGCAACAATATAGATTATAGAGATAACAGGTTTGTTTACGGTTACGTGACCCTGCGCCTTTAACAAAACAGGGACTAAATGTCCAACACATCAGCAAGCAAAATATTAAACAAAATAAATAAAGTAATTGACTTATAGTTCCAGCTCATTCACCTTCTGACATTGTACTCATCATGACGGCCTACATGTTGCCAGACTCAGCTACGACTATTCTACTCGTGACTCTACGGCATACTAATTATTCTGATTATGCGTATGATACGTCAATCGCCTCCCAAGGGGCTTTTGAACTACAGGTAATGGATAAAAATTAGTAAGAGTAACGAATACCCCTCTCTTTACTGTAGCGTTTGCCAAATTTGCCCATTTTGCCTATGTTAGCCCAACCCCGATGATGTTTTGTTTATTTCTTCTTGGGCGGAAACCGGAACTGTTTGTGTCAAAAACAGCAGCGGGGTTGGCCTAATCTAAGGATGCATGGCAAATTTAAGAAACATTAAAGTAAAGAGAGAGGTACTTGTTAGTTTTACTAATTTTTCCTCATTACCTTTGTTTGAACTAAACGAATGAAATGCTGGAGAAAGATAAATATATCCTTCATCTTTCGATATATGTTTGCACATTAAGACAATTTCTTGGATGCACAGCGAGTTAGTTAGCTACCTGGGTTTCACCTGTACTCACTACCCTGGGTAATGAGTACAGTTGAATTTGAAGGAGAAAGAGAACTGGGCAGTGAAAGACAAAATAGTGTTGCTATCATGAAAAGAAGAGTTTGGAGAATCTTGGACAGAGAACCAAGTCATACAAAGCACAAAGACAGAAAGAGAAATATTTGGGCTACCATGATCGTCAATGTTGGTGGACATGATGCTTTGGATAGACAGGGCCGCTGAGAGCTTTTGGAGGCCTGGGGACAAAACAGCGAAATGAGGGAGCTTGCGAGCAGAAATTTTTTTCGGTCATGCCTTTTAGATTGGCTTTAAATGCATTTCAGAGCATTTCCTGCAGTCAAAATGTTAAAAATCGTAAATTATGAGGCCCCTTAGACCCTGAAGCCCGAGGGCAGTTTGATCCTCCTGCCCCCCTCTCAGCGGCCCTGTAGATAGATAGATTTTTGAGCTTTCTATCTTATTATGATGCTCATGATTGGTGATAAACACATGAAAGCAGCCATAACAGGTCAACAACATAACGATATGTTTTTTCATTAGAGTAAACTTGAGTGTTATCAAAGCTTCTTGATTTAATTTGATAAAAGGATCAGAATTAAGACTGACCTGAAGGAAAATTCATCTTTACATTGAACAAGGGGTTTAAGGTTTTAAGACAGAGGAAATTGTTTAAAGGTCAAATCATTCCATTCCCTACCAAGTATTTATTGGATCTTGCATTTTCAGATTTTCCCACACACATAGTCTGGAATTCTTTGATTCATTTGTGTGTAAGATTAAAGGAAAAGTTCGGCGTTGGTATGATCAATGCTAAGAGACAAATTTACCAACTGCTGCCTTGAATTATGAACCTCTTGCCACATACTGATTTTGTAACAGCTGCAAATTAGTTAAACATTCTGGGAACTTTGGCCAAACATAACGAACAAGTGTTATGAATGAACGAAATTACCGCCCTAATTTCTTTAAAATACCAAACTTTGTCCACTTCATTGCAATCTTTGATATATCTTTCATTAATAAGTTTCTTTTTTTCACAGAGCCTTGCCAAGATGTGATTTCAGTCGATACCTGTTGGTTCTTTCGAAAACATGGTTTTTGTGAAAAAAGTCCTGGGCAAATGAAAGCAGTTTGCAGCAAAACATGCGGATTTTGTCGTGAGTTACAATTCGTTATGTTTTCGAAACGGCTTGTTGAATTAAAGAGCCATTTTCTCCCAGGTTTCTTTGCTGGCACACTGCAATTCTCGGGGAGGGGGTATCTCGACCTATCGTTTGATGGGGACGCGCCAAATATCTAAAAATTGTGGCATGATACCCATAATACCTTAAAGGTTTGAAAAAGGGTACCCCTAAAAAATGGCACCTCCCCGCACCACAAAAGTACAAAGATCCCCCCTGACCAGTAATTTCAGATTGTCTGAAAGTCAAATTTTGCCAGAGTGGAAACCATGCATCCACACTGCACTTATGTCTTTTCGTCCCTTGTTTCCCTGCGTTCTTTGATTTGTAGATATCACTTGGTCAGTAGGGACTCATGATATTTCTTTTCAAAAGTGGACCAAATTTAGGCCCGCGTAGAGTGATTCCATATTCACCAATCAAATTGTTGGGATTTAGTTTTAACTCATCATGAGGTGCTGTTTAGACAGTTGTTGTTGTTGTTGTTGTTGTTGTTGTTTTATTTCCCGTCAAACATTATACAAGGTCCATCGTAAATAATAGCTGCAATTTTTCCTTCCCCGCCACGATAATTGTTATCCCCGTTGAAAATGTATCATTTCATAACTTCCCCGCTGTATTTTCATTGTCCGGCTTGGTCGTTACGGGGGGGGGGGGGTTAAGCTCAGAGTTCCCCAGTAAACTGCTACATTATCTCCAGTAGCCATTTACTGC
The DNA here is from genome assembly GCA_964020215.1 of Aurelia sp. 3 sensu Dawson et al. (2005). Classification (NCBI taxonomy): domain Eukaryota; kingdom Metazoa; phylum Cnidaria; class Scyphozoa; order Semaeostomeae; family Ulmaridae; genus Aurelia; species Aurelia sp. 3 sensu Dawson et al. (2005). The sequence continues at coordinate 19,199,663 of OZ026584.1, forward strand.
AGTATATCTTTCTCTGGTCAAAAAAAAGCCCAAACACTGAAGTCTCTGTCAAAATACTGATATTCCTTTTCAAAATAGAAAGTTTTTACGCAAATGGATTATTTCTGAACGTCTTTCAGAACTGGTATTTTGCTTCAATCTAGCTGTCTTTGAACTTAATTCCTCGTTTCTAGAAATTAGTGTCCGTAAACAGGATCATTTTCAGAAATCTTCCAAAATACACGCCAGATGTCCTAGATTAGTAGACTCATTACACATCGTGGTTTCGCTCTTTGACTGAAATAATAGCGCTGGGTGTAAGGCGGATCCCAGATGTCCTTGGACTGCTGATTTTGGAGCCAAAGATATATCACAACGGAATTGTTTCTGCGAAAACCAGTTAGCATTTCAGTTTTCATTTTGTTTTTGTTGAAATTGAACTACGTGGATTTCTTTGGTTTCGTAAACACTGATAGCTAAATTTAGTAAAGAAAACAAAGTTTTAAAAGGATTCTTACCTGGAAGTGTCCTTTTATTCAAAACACGCAGCATGAAAGACTACGTTCAAGGGTACAATACGTAGAATTCACTCCATGTCTATGCTTCAAGTAAATTTGTTTACATCAAGAATAGTTTGAATAATATATGGAACAATAGAGACATCCAATGTTTTTACACAGATTCCTTGTAGAGTTTGCAATCTTTTACAACTAATTATACCGCTTGATTTGTCATCCGTCCCGTCCTTGAAATATGCCTCCGCTTTCCCCATGTGAGTTTAGCCAACATTCTCATACTCAGTGCAGCTGTTTAGGCTACTTGATTTTCTACCATTTTCGTTGAGATCTTTTTTCAACTGGCAACTCATTTCTCATCCGTGTATCCTTATAATTCTTCTTGTTTAGAGAAACAAATGTAGTTTGTTTAAGTTTTGATAGCACTTTAAAGAAGAACGTAAACTGAAAATGCTTTATTAGCAAATCAAACTTTGCACAATTTTGACATTTCGCAGTTAACAGTAGAAATCCTGTTTAACCATGACTTCTCATACATTGATCTATTCATGCTGTAGAATCATGCGAGGATGCATACATCAAAGAGAAATGTGATGCATTAAAATCTCTTGGAAGATGTTTGCAATTTCCAACAAAGATGAGACATATGTGTCCTGCAACTTGTGGATTTTGTCGTAAGTATTTCTGAATAATGTCTATGTTCATTCATTCATTCATTCATTCATTCATTCATTCATTCATTCATTCATTCGTTCATTCATTCATTCATTCGCTCATTCAGTCATACATTCTTTCATTCATTCTTTGTTTCTTTTATTCATTCATTCATTCGTTCATTCATTTATTCATTCATTCATTCCTTCATTCATTCATTCCTTCCTTCATTCATTCATTCATTCATTCATTCATTCATTCATTCATTCATTCATTCGTTATTCATTCATTTATTCATTCTTTCACTTATTTTAAAAGTTAGTACCTAAAATAATGTATGTTAATTTGAAATTGAAGGAATTCACTGCCTCTTTAGCCGTATAGTTTTACATTATTCTCACCGTTGTTGATCTTTTCCAGCCAAACAATGTAATGATGTGTACTCAGGCTGCAAGCAGTTGTCGACCTACAAGCTTTGTTTAGAGCAACGAGAAAGCATGATAAAATACTGCCCAGAAACATGTGGATATTGCCGTAAGTAGACTCAAGAGCGTACTTTAAAGGGACTCTGTCTCCACATTTCGGTCGACACTGAGATTTTGTAGTTTTATGTACAAAGTAAAACGAGTACTTGCAGGAGTGTGGAGGTATAGTACACTAACAACTCTCCCGATTCAAGAATACAAATTCCAAATTAGATAAGAATGCCAAGAATGGAATCAGTCGCCAACTGCTATTGTATTGCTGTGCCTCCGCACCATCAGATCACCGCAGTTACAAAAACTTTTTGGCACAGCGCCATGCCTAGGAGCTAACGCAGTGAAGGAGGATAGTATTTCATGCACGAGACACTGCGAAATGTAATGACAACTGTGGCAAGGAGACCGGTAGGACAAATGTTATCGTTCCGTCAATGTCAAAAGTATTGTTCCTGGAAGGTGCTTCTCTGCTTAATTTGAAGACAAAATTTTTGTTTTGCTTTGCTTTGAATAAGAAACAATCTCTTTTTGGGACCTGTGCCCGTTTCTTATGAAAATGAAATGGTTATTATTTTGAAAATCAGGGTCTGTGTTTCGTAAATTAGCTTTTCTTATATGCAAGGCACTACTGTAAAGAAATCAATTCATTGTTCGATCATTCAGGTTGCGAAGGACATAGCAGAAACTGAGTAAAATGACGTCATCGAGCAATCTATGATAAGGGAGTGTTTGGATAGATAAGCTTTTTGAAACGATAAATTAAGAGCTAGGGGGGGGGGGGCTCAAAGTTACGAGTTTTTGCGTATGTGTGTGTAATTTCTGCTCTGTTGCAGCGAAGGACTTTCTCTGCAGAACGATATAGATTTCTTCTGCAGAAATATACAAGCAGAAGGATGACCGCAATGTCTTACTACTCATTGCTGGACAAAGCCAAATCTGTCACCTTAGTAATGAATCTCGTTTTCTTGCAGAAGCTACAACCCCATGTGATAATTTCTTTTGCCCTGTTGGATTGCGATGTCAGCTAAAAGACAATAATACACCATATTGTGAATGCAATATTGTTTGTAAAAAACATCCTAGGCAGGGACCAGTTTGTGCCAAAAATGGAAGAACTTATGAGAATATTTGTGCCTTAAAGAGGGATGAATGTAAAACTTTGGATTTCATTCCGGTGAATCATTATGGAAAATGCAAGAACCGTGTGGGTAAGTGTTGCATAAAACTTGATTATTATAGAGCATCTGTTCTTCTTCTACCCTTTCTTTTGCTGCTTTGTGACCAGGGGTGGGTACTTGACTAGGGAAGTGACGGGGGTGTGTGGCAAATCTCTCCACACCCTGTACCCTGTCGCATGAAAAATGCCCCAAAGGTATACATTATCCATCGTTTCAAGAGAACTCTAAAAATTGTCTTTCCACATGATACCCTGTCGCATAATTTTCTTATCAATCATAGTACCCTGTCGCATAATTTTTGTCAGAAAAGGACACCCTGTCGCATAATTTTTACGGCGAAAGGACACCCTGTTTAGCGGCACATCCCGTCAGGTCAAGAATAGGAGACCCCCCCGGGCTTTGTGATCAATTGAGATGATGCTCTTGTACGTAACAATCTTTTGAAATATAAAGAAATGTAATCGTTTGTATGAAAGGAACATGTTTTTATGGAACTTCAGACTGAAATTTATAAGTTAAGAAATTGACAGGGAACCATGCAGTGTGAGGAGCAAAGTACCAAATTTAAGGCACACATTGTGCAAGAGAATTCGTTTCTGCATATGTGAAATAAGAATTTAAAGTACCATAAATTCAAGACTGAATGAGGGAATCAATATAACCAATACAAGAAATGCCCAAGTTTGGAAGGTCTGCAAGATGGTAGCAAGCAAAACTTTGTAGCCTTTTTTGGTTTAAAATGTAGCTATTTGATGACTTCATATGGTCTCTACGATGATGTGTAGGTCTAAAGGCTGACTTCTACTCGGAGGCTTTTTTGCGAGCAAGCGGAAATGTTATTGTTAACGAGAGAAAGTGTCGCTCTGAAGCTGAACAGAAAGTTATGGTTACGAATTTTTATTTTGTAAAATCAAGATTGCTCAGAAATGCCGCTGAGTGGAAATTAGCCTCAATGCTGGCTTGAAAGGGCATCAAATTTTGTTTTCCCTTTCAGTGATATGTGCAGATGCAAAACGAGAATCTGCCGCTGGTTTATGCGTAAAGTGGAAAGAAATTGGTGCGTGCACAAAACATGTTTCTATTATGGAAACATACTGCAGAAAGACTTGTGATTTGTGTCGTGAGTATAATATTTTCTTCCGTTAGGCTAGGCTCATAATGTACTGGTCTTATACGCAGCTTCTCCGCGAGTAAATCTTTCTTGTCATCGGCGGAAAGTCGAATTTGATAGCCTTGGAAGTGCCAAAGATGTTTTTGAATTTTTTGTATTTATTCACTCCTTTAACCATGGCATATTTCTTGAATTGGATATTCCGCTTTTCAGGTGTTCCTGCCTTCCCAGCGAGACCTAAATGTTTAGACTCAGAATTTGGATGTTGCTGGAACGGGGTTGATGTACCTCAGAAGGGAAAATTTGGAGAAGGATGTGCTCGTATGTAGAAATATGTAGTTTTATTTGGTGAAACTACCGTATCATTAATTTCTCTTTTCATTCATTTATTCAAGTAGGCTAACAACGATTTCTTAAAATATTTAGCTAATTTAGGCCCAATATGCATGCCGCATCCAGTTATGAGACCCTGGTTTTACATCCCTTCCGGAGCACGGCGAAATGAGTCGCGAGGTCAGGCCTCCGGGAGGTCACCCATCCGGAGTTTGACCTCACTCGACGGAGCTTAACTTCGGTCACCTGATGAGAACTGTATACGCCACTCGGCCACTTACCCCATCATTCTCTGATTAGCTTAATTTGTACAAAAAGAAGGGTGCCTAAACGCCGAGGGCAAGGTTCTTTCCTCACTTGTGTCCGGTGTAAGATGTAACTTGAAAATGAATCTTCCCTGGTATCCTATCAAAAGATTTGAAAATGTTATATCTGTATTGATCCTAGGATTACGAAAAAGATAAATACCAAATTCGCGGAGGAAGCCTTCTTCGTGCGTTCTAAAAATCTTTTCCTTATTGCAGCTTGCGTCGATCTGCACCTTTGTAGATATTTCAGAAATTATTGCAACAGCCGATTCAATCATGATTTCATGAAAAACAAGTGTCCATTGGCCTGTGGCTATTGCAGTAAGTATTCTCTTCCATTTTGGCAGATCCACATCTTCAAATATCCTAGAAATCGTAAAATAATTCTACACTGTTTCTCAGCAAAAGGATGCAAATTATCAATAAATATTCGTTGAATTTGTAAAAATCTCTGCAAATTTGTTAAAATCTCAAAAATCTAAAGAAATCTAAAAGCGTTATTCTTTTAGGCCCCGCTCACACTGCTCCGTTTTTGTTATGATACGTTTTTTTTGCATCAAAGCTACCCGTTCACATTACTCCGTTTTGTAAGAAAACGGAGGGAAAACCATCCATTTTTGTGCGTTCACATTGATCTTCCTGATAGGAAATACGGAGCCAAAGATATCCATTTTTGTGCGTTCACATTGCGCCGGTTTTGTGAAGCTCATTGTTGGATATTACAACGTTTTCAAAAACCTCCGCTTTTGTGCGTTCACAGTGATCAAATGCGCTTTCGAAAACCTCCGTTTTTGTGGATATCCACTTTTGATAACGTTTTCGAAAACCTCCGTTTTTGTGGCGTTTTTGTGCAGATTATAGTGTGAACACTTTCACAAAAACGGAGGTTTTTCTCTTCGTTTTTGTGCAAAAACGGAGCCGTGTGAACGGGGCCTTAGTTATTTGCCCCTCGAAAGTATCAACTTTAGTTTGAATTGTCAATTGAAATATCTACTTGCTTAAAAGGTTTACTCGTTAGGTTTTATTTCTTTCTATGTTGATCTCTCGTACGATAAGAATATTTCTTTTTTCTGTAGTTCCTGCGTATCTTCAAAGACAAAAGGCACGAGAAAGAATTATTGTTCTTGACAGAAGAAACTCAGTTCAGAAGAAAGCCTATGTAAGCTAATTGTATGTAATTATGTGTTGCTGCAAAACGCGGTAAGCTGGCTGTAATCTATGGTAAACTAATGGTAAACTTAGTTACTTGCAGTGTTAACTGAGTTCGTCTTTTGTGAATAGTGAGTACTCGTTGTAAGTTAATGGTAGGAATTGTATAGTTATACTAAATCATGGTTAGCTGACTGCAGTTTTATGTTAAACTAAGGGTAAGCTCAGTTACTACGGTTTAACTGAGTAAGTCGATTCAATAATCAGTAGCTACTTCTTGTAACCTAATGTTAGAAATGATGTGGTTGTAGTTAAAAAATGGTTGACTGGCTGTAATTTATGGTAAACCAACAGTAAACTCGGTTACTTACAGTTTTAACTTGGTTTTCGATTGTAAATAGTGGGTAGTGGATGGCTACTCCTTGTAAGTTAATGGTAGTAATTGTATGGTTGTAGTAAAACATGGTAAGCTGGTTGTAATTTTAAGGTAAGCTAACGTTTAACTTTGTTACGTACAGTTTTAACTGATTTCTTCGATTGTAAATAGTGAGTGTTTGATGCTTATTCCTTGTGAGGTCATTGTAGGATTGGTATAGCTGTAGCAGAACATGGAAAACCGACTGTAATTCGTGGTAAACTGATGGTAAACTCGGTTACTGGCAGTTTTAACTCAGTTTTTCCATTGTACATAGTGAATAGTTGATGGTTACTCCTTGTAGGCTTATAACAGTGTTATTTTGACGGAAAACATGGTAAGCTGACTGGAAATCATGGTAAACTAGTGGTAAACTAATGGTAAACTAATGGTAAACTGTGGTAAAGTTATAGTGAATCGTAAGTAAACCACCCAGTGAATTGTATCGAAAACTTCACGAACAGGCAGTAGTAAATTCCAGTAGGTTTATTCTATTTTATAATCCATATTTAAAGCTGGTATTTACAAAAGTAATTAAGAACGTACTAATTCAAACCAACTATTTACAAAAATATATAATATTTTGATAAAGAAATTAACATTATTGAGTGAGCTTTTGATACTGGGAGCACGACAGATTTTGAAATAATACCGACAGTTGATTTTAATTGATACTCCAATTCAAAGCAATTAGTGATCGCAGATGAAGGGCATGTTCTCAAGAAACAAATCAAAACTAGGGAAGCTGCAAAATTTGGCTCGAGTCAAAGCCTGCATGCCTAAATGTTGTATTGTACAAGCGAAACTTGGTTGTTAAGTGAACACTTACCTGGATTCCAGAGCCAAAATAGGCCAGGAAAAGGAAATTGGAAGGAAAGGGGAAAGGGAGGGAAAAGAAAGTAGAACGATTTTGCTTCTCTTTCTCACATTTTGCCTTTCGTTCCTCTCAGTTTCGTCCATTTTTCATTATAATTATTGGCTCTAGAACCGAGGAAACGAGTGTTTATCGAATGGAGAAGGATAAATCTAAATATCTGCCTCACATAGTTTATTAATGTGATTCAGAAGCAGAGAGTTCAACGCTTTATTTACATCATTGACCTACGTAAATCGTAACGCCTACTAGCGAGCCTCTGAATTTGAACTTTTTTCCTTGGTTTCTAAGCTAAATATAAGCCAAGGTAAATTCTTATTCACTGAAGGAGAGAGTCAGGGCGCAGAAACACTTCCTACTATTTTCCTGTACTGTATTGTTAGGATGACTTGTTTTCGTTTTATAAAGAGGTTTGGTTTTATTTGGTTTATGTAGATGTAATTTCATGTGTGCATTCTTTCGAGCTGCAATGAATAGATTCATTTTAACGGGTCTGTTTCATCCAGCATTCCTTGCACGTGCAGTCTCTCAATAGGTCATGAAAATGGCGACAACAAAGGCTAAGGAAGAGACCGGATATGCAAGGAATGCTGGATGCAACAGACCCTTTAGGCACAATATCGAAAAAATAATTATTCCCCGTGGGTGCACCTGCTGGCGAGCAGCCGTCACCTCAATCCACCTTTTCATGGCTCCCCGCGAAGCTGTCACGTGGCAAAAAACTCCGCAAGTATGATTGGTTCATTAAAAAAGTTTGGACAAAGTTTGGACCCTTATTGACCAATCAGATTATTGAGACCCGGTACGCGACACGTCGCAAGGAGCCCTGAAAATTTGAATAGCCCGTTTCCATGATGTTGCATCAAACAGACTTCAGCTTACAGTTTCAGACCCCCGGGGGGGCTACTTCACTATAAATTCATACGGGGGTGTGCGCCGCAAGGATCTCTGTTACGACCCAATCCCAGAAATTTGGTCCGATATTGATACCCAATCCCAGAATATATGTCAGATATTGATACCCAATCGAAGACGTAACAAAAGCAATTCGACGTCAAAAGGATAAGGGATAGAGGGCTGAGAACGATTATTTTGGTTCCAAGTGGCCATTGGAACGAGGTTCTGATCTGAGGACGTTTTTCAACACAAAAATACTTGAAATCAGTTCACTTGAAACTGACAACGTGTTGCTTGAAAATTTATCCAGTTGTACTTTCATTCAACACCCATTACAGAATTTTGAGTAATCCCCAATCCCAGAAAATTCCGAGTGAAAGTATACCCCAATCACAGAAATTTTCCAGTAAGAGGATACCCCAATCCCAGAATTTTCAGGCCAAAAACTACCCAAAACTGGCGCACATCCCCGTCTTACCCAAAGTGAAGTACCCCCCCCCCCCGGGTTTCAGACCTTGTTTCAGTCAGATTGTACATAGAATAAACGTCAACAACAGCAACAACAACAACAACAGTTAGGATAAAATGGCTTTCTTCTTTTCGAAATTTTGCATAAATCAAGTACGACATTAGCCTACGCATAGACCCATTATTCAAAAGAAGAAGGAATCTACGATAAACAATGAACAAAAGCATGCTACAGTGAGTTCCAGAAACTTAATTTATGCGGCCTTTGTTGAGACTCGTTTCACACATTATTTGAATAGCGGATAAGGATAATTAAAGATAATTACTCGAGTGGCCGTAGCAAGCTTTCACTCCTTGTTTCGTAGACCCGTTCTTCTTTTGAATAACAGGTCTACTTGTAGCTTGTAAGATATCGAAAGCATACCTGAGAATTCTATCACGAAACAGAAAATCAATTCATTTGCTCGAAAAGATGTACCATCTGTGTAGTAGAATAAATAGCTTTGATCCCTAATGTTTCTAGAGTAGGAACGTAATCCGCTTTACTTTTTCGAGTAAATAATTAAGAACTTTTGTAGAAAGATTACTTTCAATCTTCTTTGTTTATAGAATTTTTCTGTAACATTTTATTTGTCTTCTCTGTAAACTACACTTCCATGCCCAAGAAGAGTGCAAAAGACAATCTCTTACTTTTTGCTGAAAAATAGGCACGTTTCAAAATATCTGATTTTTGGAAAAAAGGTAAGCCTATAGCCTTACTTTTTGGTGGAAATAGGCACCTTTCAAAATATCCGATTTTTGGAAAAAAAGGTAAGCCTATAGCCTTACTTTTTGGTGAAAAATAGCCACTTTCCAAAATATCCGACTTTTGGAGAAAAAGGTAACCCTATAGCCTTACTTTTTGGTGAAAAATAGCCACTTTTCAAAATATCCGATTTTTGGAAAAAAGGTAAGCCTATAGCCTTACATTTTGGCTAAAAATAGGCACTTTTCAAAATATCCGATTTTTGGCAAAAAGGTAAGCCTATAGCCTTACTTTTTGGCGAAAAATAGCCACTTTTCAAAATATCCGATTTTTGGCAAAACGGTAAGCCTATAGCCTTACTCTTTGGAGAAAAATAGCCACTTTTCAAAATATCCGATTTTTGTAAAAAAGGTAAGCCTATAGCCTTACTTTTTGGTGAAAAATAGGCACTCCTAAAAATATCCGATTTTTGGAAAAAAGGTAAGCCTATTGCCTTACTTTTTGGTGAAAAATAGGCACTTTTCAAAATATCCGATTTTTGGAAAAAAGGTAAGCCTATAGCCTTACATTTTGGTGAAAAATAGGCACTTTTCAAAATATCCGATTTTTGGAAAAAAGGTAAGCCTATAGCCTTACCTTTTGGTGAAAAATAGGCACTTTTCAAAATATCCGATTTTTGTAAAAAAAGGTAAGCCTATAGCCTTACATTTTGGTGAAAAATAGCCACTTTTCAAAATATCCGATTTTTGTAAAAAAGGTAAGCCTATAGCCTTACTTTTTGGTGAAAATAGCCACTTTTCAAAATATCCGATTTTTGTAAAAAAGGTAAGCCTATAGCCTTACTTTTTGGTGAAAAATAGGCTCTTTTCAAAATATCCGGTTTTTGGAAAAAACGTAAGCCTATAGCCTTACTTTTTGGTGAAAAGTAGCCACTTTTCAAAATATACAATTTTTGGAAAAAAGGTAAGCCTATAGCCTTACTTTTTGGTGAAAAATAGGCACTTTTCAAAATATCCGATTTTTGGAAAAAAGGTAAGCCTATTGCCTTACATTTTGGTAAAAAATAGCCACTTTTCAAAATATCCGATTTTTGGAAAAAGGTAAGCCTATAGCCTTACATTTTGGTGAAAAATAGCCACTTTTCAAAATATCCGATTTTTGGAAAAAAGGTAAGCCTTACATTTTGGCTAAAAATAGGCACTTTTCAAAATATCCGATTTTTGGCAAAAAGGTAAGCCTATAGCCTTACTTTTTGGCGAAAAATAGCCACTTTTCAAAATATCCGATTTTTGGAAAAAGGTAAGCCTATAGCCTTAAATTTTGGTGAAAAATAGCCACTTTTCAAAATATCCGATTTTTGGCAAAAAGGTAAGCCTATAGCCTTACTTTTTGGTGAAAAATAGCCACTTTCCAAAATATCCGACTTTTGGAGAAAAAGGTAACCCTATAGCCTTACTTTTTGGTGAAAATTAGGCACCTTTCAAAATATCCGATTTTCGGAATAAAGGTAAGCCTATAGCCTTACTCTTTGGAGAAAAATAGCCACTTTTCAAAATATCCGATTTTTGTAAAAAAGGTAAGCCTATAGCCTTACTTTTTGGTGAAAAATAGGCACTCTTAAAAATATCCGATTTTTGGAAAAAAGGTAAGCCTATTGCCTTACTTTTTGGTAAAAAATAGCCACTTTTCAAAATATCCGATTTATGGAAAAAGGTAAGCCTATAGCCTTACCTTTTGGTGAAAAATAGGCACTTTTCAAAATATCCGATTTTTGTAAAAAAATTTTTGTAAATGTAAGGTAAGCCTTACATTTTGGTGAAAAATAGGCACTTTTCAAAATATCCGATTTTTGGAAAAAAGGTAAGCCTATAGCCTTACATTTTGGTGAAAAATAGGCACTTTTCAAAATATCCGATTTTTGGAAAAAAGGTAAGCCTATAGCCTTACCTTTTGGTGAAAAATAGGCACTTTTCAAAATATCCGATTTTTGTAAAAAAAGGTAAGCCTATAGCCTTACATTTTGGTGAAAAATAGCCACTTTTCAAAATATCCGATTTTTGTAAAAAAGGTAAGCCTATAGCCTTACTTTTTGGTGAAAAATAGCCACTTTTCAAAATATCCGATTTTTTGTAAAAAAGGTAAGCCTATAGCCTTACTTTTTGGTGAAAAATAGCCACTTTTCAAAATATCCGATTTTTTGTAAAAAAGGTAAGCCTATAGCCTTACTTTTTGGTGAAAAATAGGCTCTTTTCAAAATATCCGGTTTTTGGAAAAAACGTAAGCCTATAGCCTTACTTTTTGGTGAAAAGTAGCCACTTTTCAAAATATACAATTTTTGGAAAAAAGGTAAGCCTATAGCCTTACTTTTTGGTGAAAAATAGGCACTCTTAAAAATATCCGATTTTTGGAAAAAAGGTAAGCCTATTGCCTTACTTTTTGGTAAAAAATAGCCACTTTTCAAAATATCCGATTTTTGGAAAAAGGTAAGCCTATAGCCTTACATTTTGGTGAAAAATAGCCACTTATCAAAATATCCGATTTTTGGAAAAAAGGTAAGCCTATAGCCTTACATTTTGGCTAAAAATAGGCACTTTTCAAAATATCCGATTTTTGGCAAAACGGTAAGCCTATAGCCTTACTTTTTGGTGAAAAATAGGCACTTTTCAAAATATCCGATTTTTGGAAAAAAGGTAAGCCTATAGCCTTACCTTTTGGTGAAAAATAGGCACTTTTCAAAATATCCGATTTTTGTAAAAAAAGGTAAGCCTATAGCCTTACATTTTGGTGAAAAATAGCCACTTTTCAAAATATACAATTTTTGGAAAAAAGGTAAGCCTATAGCCTTACTTTTTGGTGAAAAATAGGCACTTTTCAAAATATCCGATTTTTGGAAAAAAGGTAAGCCTATAGCCTTACTTTTTGGTGAAAAATAGGCACTTTTCAAAATATCCGATTTTTGGAAAAAAGGTAAGCCTATAGCCTATCTTCTGGTGAAAAATAGGCACTTTTGAGAATAGGCGATTACTGTTGCTTGCATTAAGCTAGATAGAGAAATATTCATAAATGGATTACAACTATCATGATCTGTTTTGTATAACTGATTCAATTGTTTCTTAACTACATTTTGTAATAAGTATTCACATTTATTTTTATTCGACATAAACCTTTTAACGCTTTAGGGACGGGTCATTATTTCTTGCCAGGAAGGGGGTGGAAGACATCTGGGAGGGGGTATGAAAAATGTTGACTACGGACAGAGAGGGGGACGAAAAATAACGCACATTTCAGGGATGGGGTATGAAAATAGCTTGAGATAAATTCTGTCAGTATCTTAAAAGACAGTTCGTTAACAAGAGAGTCTTCATCACTTTTAAAGTAATTTCTCATCACTTTGAGGTGGTATTTTTATTTCATGGGCTGCTGTAATGATGTAAATCTTCATCCAATTGAAATCATGAAGGTATAGTGACACAATTACTATGTATACATGTACTGGGAGAAGGGGATGGAAATATTTCGTGCAAAGTTGGAGGGGGGCCCCAAAATAGCCAAGAAAACCAGAGAGAGACTACGAAAATTTTATCAAATATTTGTAATTGTCTTCCACCCCAGGGGTGGAAAAAGTATCGGACCACGGGACCATTGGTCCCAGAAAATATTTTGGCTCCCAGAAAAAGAAAGATCACACCTAAGAATGTGCAATGTAATATGCTAACATTCTAGAGAGAAAAATTAAAAACATGAAAGTATGAGACAAAAAATCAGTGAATAAGATAGCAGTGATTTGTGAATCACATTATTTAATATGTGTTGCAACAGATACTGTATAGCCAATAGCACTCTGTTTTTCTTGCCTGAGAATTCTTAGGAATTCTTGAGAAGATCAGTTCCAATGTAACAAATTTTCTAAAACACTTTGATTAATAAGGAGGAATTGCAGAAATTGTGAAATTTTGACATCTATAATGATTTGATACCTGTTCAATTATATTTTAATTATAGCTATGTTCAATAATTATAAACTTGCATACTAATGGATAAAGTGATTCCTCCTGAGCCATTTTATGGATTTTATTCCATTGATGTTGGAAATTTCATCTCTCAAAATCATACTTTCCTGCTTAAAATACCAAGTAGTCAGTTTTTTAATGAGCAGTTGCCAATATTTCTTGTATGGCTGCAGAAAATTTTTCAATTTCTGATTGCGGTCCCAGAAAGAGAAAAATATTTTCCACCCCTCCCAAGCAAAAATCAGTGACACGTCCCGTACAGTGCACAGTTCACTATTTCATCTTTTGGACCAAGAAAGCCATGTGGAATTTGATTTGGCTCCAATGGGTTTTCAATCGAGGTGGAAGATATTAGAGTCGTTGATCCGACACGTGACTTACATCAATCTTCGTTATGTGCTTTCTCCAGAGCTTGATCTTTATTCGCATGAACTGTTTGTTAGCTTCATGGGCTGAAACAAAGCCGAAGCAGTTAATCAAAGAATTACAGGAGAGAGTAATAAAATCTTAATTAAAACAAGTACAGTGCTTCCATACGCTGGAACCCTATGAGTGATTTGAAGAAACTCAACGGCTTTTGCAGTTCTTATGCGGCTTTCACGTTCTCATTTGCATGACTTCGAGTTATACGAGATTCAATTTGTTTATGCAATGTAAAAATTTACAAGAATGAAATTGGAACTACTTTAATACTCTACAAGGACGATGCCATGAGAAGCAGATGACCATGACTACCCCATAGCTATAACATAAAGACAGACAACTAAACTAAATTTAAATATGTAAACAAATGATTTGTGGTACAAAATTTTTAAATAGCCTTAAATAGCGGAACCATCACAATGAACCCAAGAACGTACAATAAACCTGTAACCTGTAGGGAAACACTGTCAACATTTGTAAAAGAACAATAATCAAAATATAAGATAAACCTATAACTAGAGAGAAAGCTGTTAAAGGATAAGTCCGGGGTTGATATAATTGTTGATTATTCAAGAGATTACACTGTTGTGAATGGTGTGTAGTACTTATTTTCAATTGTTTCCTCTTTAACCTGCGAAACTACATATTTCAATCTGCTAAGAAGTGCGAAATGACGCCATTTTGACCTGAACGAGGCAGCCAAATGTGCTGACATTATACCACTCACATTGCTAGCCTCCTTATCGTGCATTCGCACACTCGTGCAAAATACAAAATGGAGACGATATTTGGCCTAACTTACGAAAATTGATCGTCCCATTTATGAAAGTTCAAGGCATGAAAACTTGGAAAGAACTGACGACTGGTATTCAGCAGATGGTAAGGATGCTTTTTAACAATAATTTTATCGACCCCGGACTTGTCGTTTAAACCTGCAAGAAAATAAAGTACTCACTTACCAACAACCTCATTATAACAAATTATTACACCAAATACGCGTTTCGTCGCACACCCTTCAGTTTGGTTCATGTGTGTGCAAGGGTAATATCAATAGCTCCAGATTCTTTAATAGAATTTTTAAAGGGCCTATTATCTATTTTTTACGAACCGTAACAAATATAGATGTTGGTAGCATTTTCTGCGCCATCGTATCCACACTTTTACTGAGGTATCTTGGCATGCTGATATGAAGTTTAGGAATGTTTACTTTCCCAGCTGCTGTTGGGTACATGTTGTAATGAAGTATGTGTGATCCATGTGGCAAGATGCGGAATTGGACCTGAAAGAATGTGAAAGTGTTCTAAAGAATGCTTATTCATAGCATTTGTGCTTTTCAGCGTTATAAGTAATACCTTATAGAGAGGTTTCATATCTTGCCCCAAGTCTCTGTCATTTACGGTGGTTCCTGGGTCTGCCATTCTGGTATTCCGTGCCCTCGTCTTTGTGCCTTGACGGAATGTTGAAATGGCGGATCCAGAAACAACTGTAAAGGGAACAGTCAGACGGATTAAGGGAATAGACTTTGAGCAAGTCAAGGTTTCTAACGATTAAAGGGAAGTAGTGTCGATGTTTTGTATAGATTCCAAAGTTATGCATTTTACTAGAAATTTGATGGTGGGTTTGAAATCAGGATGAAATAGGCTTTCAGGATACATAAATTGATGTCTCCATAATTTTCACCGAAACATTTTCTAGAATCCAAAGAGACAAACCCCATTTACTGAGCTCGAAACTCTAATTCCTCTTTCAAATTCCAATTTTACTTTTCAAGATATTCCATTGATGACCAAATTTGATAGTCTATTTCATAACTGCGAGCAAGAACAATGAAAATGGCATGTGGCTGGGTCTTGACACAGACCCTGGTTTCTCTTGAACAAACACAGATGCCCAAGGAATTTTGAGGTTTTTTGAGGAAATTATGAGCATTAATTTGAAAGTCCCATCTGAAGTGGGAGCCAGGTGACTGCATGTCTTTTCCCGCTACGAATAGGACCTATCATGCATTGTATATTCAGGTTAGACTTATTACTTAATAAAGAAAGAAAGCAGTGCTTTTCGGTTGAAAGCAAGAACTACCTGGCTGTTACCAGAGAATATAAATGATTCACTCGGTTCGATTTCTACTTCGACTTCTTGAACGAGGTCTGTCCTGTTAAATATTTTATAGGACACAGGAAGAACTTCTCGGACACATCCAATAGATGGTAGACCTAAGGGAAACAATGACAACTATGAGATCAAAGTTAGGATGTTTGTTTATCAGTTCATATGGATGTTTTTATAGCTGAAATGTTTTTATATTCGTTCAAACTTGAAAGAAATCAGTAGAAGAAGCAAGTAGAGAGGCACTGAAGAGGAGAGGACACAAAATTTAAAACATCGTGTTGGCCACAGCGAAAACCAACAAACTGGCTTCAAATTTCTTTAGAAGTATTTTTCAACAGCCTTCTCATGTTTCAAATCAAAATCAAGGCTACACGCATTTACTTCTACCCTAAGTTTGAAAACAGCGTCGTGTGAACAATCAAAAATTGTAAAACATATAATATTTTCCAACTTTCTCGAAAAGAGACTGATTGATCTGTTTAGGCCCAAATTCCTTTGTCGTCGAGCTTCAATGTCTTTGTCGCGAAAAGAGCAA
The DNA here is from genome assembly GCA_964020215.1 of Aurelia sp. 3 sensu Dawson et al. (2005). Classification (NCBI taxonomy): domain Eukaryota; kingdom Metazoa; phylum Cnidaria; class Scyphozoa; order Semaeostomeae; family Ulmaridae; genus Aurelia; species Aurelia sp. 3 sensu Dawson et al. (2005). The sequence goes on from OZ026584.1 coordinate 19,215,845, forward strand.
GTAGATTGGTACCGTCGAATCATGTATCCTTTTCAATACGTGTGGGTATCTTGTGAGCATTAACTGTCATTCTGCTACCGTCGTCAAAGTTTTTTACAATGGCATTGTGTAAACAAAGTAAGTTTCAGCTTATCCTTTATTGGTGATAATTTGCTGTGACCAATGTTGGACAAAAATGTAGCACAGTGCTCCACGATTCACTGCAGTTTCAAGGTTCTGCAATAATCAAAGATATCTATAAAGACTTACTTGTTTCAATATAGATTGGTGTCTGCTCGATCATAATATTTGGCAGTGGAATCTTTGTTTCAACTGGTGGTGTTGATATACTGCAGTCAGTCCTAAAAATAACAATATTACTTTCAAAGACTAATGCCTCGTTAAAGCACCGACTTATCAATTCTCCTCGATGCCTGTAAGAGTGAAGTAGTTTTAACTCTTTTCGCTATTCATTTATGAGCAGTGTAAATGATGGTAAATTCGACTTCTGCGTATTGTTAGGCGTACAGTTCTCCGTGAGGAGATTCGTCAAGATATGATCCAGGTCCTTTCCCCGGAATTTTTCAACCAAGACATTGTCTTAAAGTCGAGTTTACATTACATCTTAAATGCTCATAACAAGTGCGAAAACGAAACATACTGGAATTGGTCGGCTTTTGAATAGGAGTTTATTCATCAAAATCAACCTACTATTGTGGGCAAAATAAATTCCAAAAAATAGGGACTTTTCTGGCACATTTAGTGTATAACTCCCATTATTTTGTCAGTCAAGACCGTATCTGTAGTCGTGATTTCAAAATTTAAATCAACCCCATTGGGAACGATTCAAGAAATCAAAAACAGCTTTTCTTATAAGAATAGAGAGCTTTTCTAATAAGAAAAGATAGGCAAAGTGGTATTTTATCTACGGAAAAACCGAATCACCATAGACAAAAACATCAAGAACTTATGATAAAACTAAAACCAAACCTCTTCCATTCGATAACATAATCTCCCAATGGTACATCTTCACTTTGAGATGCGATTCCACTTGAAACAAGACAATGACATTCAACGGCTTCGTTCCCTTCTGATATCTCAGCTAAAATGAAATATACGTTTAAGTCATTCCAGGTAATCAATATGTTGAAATCAGTTAACTGCCAACAAATACTTTTGTGAAATCCTCACTGATAGATTCAATCGTTAGAAGTAAGAGTTGGTATTCCCTTAAATGATCTTCACTGAGGTCTTAATGGAAAAAGTTTTGATAGAAGTTAGGCTTGCCAAAGAGCTACGAAAGATCAACACAATGAAAGTTCTAGAAGGATCTAAAAACCTACTCTCAATAAGCTGACTCTGATATCCACTACCTTTAAGAGCAATCTTTTCATTCTACAAGAAAAGAAAACAACTTTTTAGATAAATTTCTGTTATTTGAAAAGACAGCCGTTTTCGTACACCTCTTGAAAAAAAATTTTCAGAAGCCGGTACATCCTCCTTGAACATCATCAAAAAATTATTTGATTTAATTTCAGTAATTTCGTGTCCGTTAATGCTCCCTTTCCTTTAGCTTAGCTTAGTTTAGTTCACCGAGGTGGCCATCGATATGGCTGGCCATCGATATGCGATTTTCAAATCTCTAGCGACATTTCGCCGCTAACTTACAACACCCTCCCCCAACTCTTATTATTATTATTATTATCATTTTATTTAAGGTTGGCAACTTACATAGCTAAAATATAAAAATGCTAATTCAAGCCAACAAATTAATTTACAATAATACACCAAAATAAGTAAAACAAGTCAATAAAATTACAAAGTTCATAAAATCTATATATACAATCTAAAAGGGGTATAAAACTATAAAAAGCCGAGCTCAGGTATGTATTGTCTGCAGAGTCTACAGTCACAGTCTACACATTTCCAAAATTTTATTCTATTCTTGAATTGTTGCACAGAATTTGCATCTTTGATTTCCTGTGAAAGAGTGTGCCAAATGCGCTGTCCTCTATAACGAACTGTTTCAGTACCATATTTAACAGTATGTACGATAGGAACTGTGAATGTATTTGAATTTCTCAAATTATAAGCAGCATTTCTTTGAGGAAAAATTTCATTCATGAATGTGGGACTTTGATTATTTATTGCTTTGAACATTTCAGTCATTAGCAACTGCAGATTTTTCTCATGTATCGTTACAGATCTATCTTTTTCTAACAAAGTTGCGAAACTAGAACAAAAGTCTTTATATGCTATTCTGAGAGCTCTCTCGTGCAGCCTATTGATTTTGTTGTTCATTTTTCTGCTATGAAACATCCAAACCAATGGACAATATTGGAACTGACTGGTAACAAATGCTCTCATCAAAAGTCTCAATTTATCAGTACCTAGATATGCAGACATTCGTGACAAAGCAAATAGTTTATTGCCAGCCTTTTGACAAATATTGCTAATCTTAGTGGCCATATCCTAAATATTCTTAGAAATCGAGGTCAAGAACACTATGGGCAATAGGCCACTGGGAGCCCGCCAAGTTTCACTGCATCGTCTGCGGAATTTGTGAAGTTGGGATGACTCTTTTTAATAACGAGAACGAAGTGGCATTTTGAACGGGCCTCTTTCAACCAGCATGCCTAGCGTGTATGATTTTTGGCTAGCCTTTTTTGTTGCCATTTTCATGGCCAATGAAACTGGCGACAACAAAGACCAACCAAGGGGTGGCGTGTGCAAGGCAGGCCCTTTAAATACTTCAGTATTACGACAACAAAAATTGTCATCGATTTCGCTAAAGATCCTTTCGTTAGCGGCCCAACATCAACTCCCCCCCCCCCCTCCCTTCCGGTAACGGTCGAATACCGCGAAAAATATGAAAATCGAATGTCGACGGACCCTAGAAAACCACTCGACATCCAGCAATTGAGATGGAAAAGGGTTATCTGATCTGAATATTTGAAAATAAAAGTGTTGAAAAAGTCTCACCAATTCAAAGTAGGTTGAGGTGATAAGAATAGGCCATCGGGGTGCACTTCCAAGCTTGCAGAAAAACAGGAAAGGCTCCTTCGCATTGATCTTGTCGATTATCTCCAGCTGTTGAGGTAAGAAAGGAATTAAAAACTCAAAGCCAGATGCAACAAAATTATAAGAAATGAACAAAAAGCCCATTCTTCAATGAATCAAGATGTGTGTACATAAATGCTTGAAAACGACTGTTTTGTTCTAATCAGTTCTGTCTGTAATGTGATGCTCTGTTCTGGTTTCGCTTTTCATATCAATTCTCGCAGCAATCTTCGCACTGCCCCTGGGAAAGCGAGTAGTATTCTAAGTACATGATGAGAAAATTGAGAAAATCTTGTCACACACATTCATTGCAATATTCAAAAGAATGTTTTGAATTCTCACTGAGGAGGCTGCCGAAGTGCAACAAAAATTCTGAGAACAAATTTTTAAATTCCAAGCATGTTTACAATTTTGGTTTTTAAAACCTAAAGTTGTGCATTTTGGTATCATAATACATAACATTTTACCTGCATATTAGCTAATCTGTAGCTGACTGACAGAGGAGGTATCACTTTGATAAGAAGAGATTCTTCCTGTTGGGGAAACAAAATAGATTCAACACAATATCTCCACAATATCTGTGCAAAATTGTACAAAGAGAAATGTCCTTGATATGTTGCAAAATCAAATTCAGTAGGTTCTTCAAACATTGCTTCGTTCATAGACATGTCTGGAAACTGGTATACCTGTAAAACTGGTCGTATTTGGAACGAGATTGTCTCGTCTGCATGGCATTTGCAGTGTCGTCTGGGGTCTTTGGGGAGATGACGTCAACCGGGGTCCTTTGCAGGAGGGATGCGAATTCGAACCATCTGCAATCAAATTAGGTGTGAGAAGAAAATGTGGATCGACACTGCAGTAACCAAATGATAAAAAATTGGACTTGAATTGAACTTTCCATCAGTTCAACAGTGGATCCTACTTCACAGTGGTTCCATATTTTCCACTTCGGCCAAATTTGATTTTCAGACATTCTGAATTCACAGCATGCCCGCAACGGACCTTGGGTGATAATAATTCTTTAAAAACTAAGAAAGATACAAATGAAATATACCTTAGTGCATTTGCATAACACGGTCTCTTGCGAATCTCCACATGGCACTACCACATCATAAGTTACCTGAAAGCAATTACAATTGTGAAGAATTTCAAAGAAAATAAAATTAGCTATATATTTACTATGAATCTGTCCCGTCGATCTTGTTTTCTGGATGATCTTGCTTGGGAATTGTCTGTGCTACCGTAAATCCTCGAATAAGCACAAGACAGCCCATTTGCAAAATTAATTTTGGATGGGGGCTTATTCGGGGGAGGATGGGGGGGAGACTTATCAGATATTAAGGGAGAAGCTTGATGGCATACTGCCAGCTGATAAAGGTAAACAGAAGAGTGAAAAATATCAATTTTGAGCTAGAATTTACAGGAAATGATAAATTAAATAATGTGTAAGCTCTTTTGTGGAATTCAAATACCCCACATGGGAGCATATCATAGGGGGTCTAGTTGTGAACATTAGTCATGAAGAGGGGGCTTATTCGAGGAAAGCCTATTTGAAAGAGGGGGCTTAATCGAGGATTTAATGTACTGCCTCAAAGAGAAGTATAAAATTGCCAACATATTTGATCTTATCTAAATCGAGCTTTATTTTATTTTCTTCGAAGCAATTTTTAGAGGCATATGTTCATCATAAAATGTCATGGGGCGAAAGATATAGCCACATCACTAACGGAGCCAGCAAATTTTGGTCGCAAAATCCGTTCGTGTCTTTCCTATGGAATACCTATCTTTAACGTACTCTCGAGTACCAAAGGATCGCCCCCCCCCCCAGTTTATTAATTCTTTAAAAATTTTCAAACCTCTCCGCTTTTATTCTAATCTCCCCTTTATTGCTTTTTAGAAAAAATGAAATGATAGTAAACATAATTTTTTAATAAACGCAAGAAGAAGTCTCAAGAAGTGCATTCATCAGACCAGGGTTCATCAGTAACTGTATCAGTAACATCACTGTTCACATAAATAAATAAAAGATGCATGTTTAATTAAGAAAGCGACTTTTCCAGTTTCTCAAAATCCCCAATTATTCTCATCCCCCAGCCTCCCCCCCCCCCGCGTTTACTAGGTACTCGAGAGTATGAAAATTCAAACATAGATAGACCTTGAAACTATTCTAAAAAGAATCTGAATCGAACAACATTGTTATGCAATTTGTCGAATTTTCGAAAGTGCACAATAGTGACAGAAGCTTAAACTCAGTCCAAACTTCCGTATAAAACGTATAAAAATATCATTTGATGTAGACTCTTTTTGGAAAGCTAAAGGTGTATTGAAAAGAAAATATTGACATCATACCTGCGCGATAATGTTTTCTTCATTATCGTGGAGTGAATGAACATAAACGTAACTGGATGTCTGAAAATAAATAACAAAAATTATTAGATTCTATCTGATCTCAACCATCGGTGTCTGTTCTTTGTTTTAAAATAGCAGCAATCATTTTCATCCACGAAACTGGTCGGTTTAATTGAAATCTTTCGCAGCTTCGAAAGTCAGTAAAATTTCACATTAGTTCTATCTTAGGTGTTCTGTGTTCTACGTCAAATAGCAGGGGGGAAGCCATGATATTTTGCTTCTCCTGGTATCGTCCTTGTAGCTCGAAGGTAGTGTGCTAGGTGATTCGTTGGTGTAAACTTTTATATTGAATATCAAAACTTTATCAACCACCAAGTCCCTCAACGTAAATGTTCTTATTGTTAGTAATTCTGTTTCACATTAGGTGTCAGGCAATTGATCCATCTAAACTTCATAAAAGATTTATGCTCGTGACATTATTTATTTCTGTGCAAGCCTGACTAGACGCCTAAGTGTCAGACAGAATCTAGTATAGTATCGGATCCATTAGTTTTTAATCATTCGCAGTGTTGTTGCATGTAGTTTAACGTTGCGTGACTTCATTTATTGGCTATGGGGTGGTCATTATCTTTCGCTCTCCATGGTATCATCTCTGCGGTGTATATGGCAATTGAAACAGCATAGCAGAAAGTAAGCTGTTAATCTAATATTTCACATGAATAACAAAAAAGAAGAAAACTGAACTTCTTATCATTTTAAAATTTCTTCAAAGAAACCTCTAGGTCAGGTCCCACAGGTTACACATGAACCTTTTGAAATGGTGACCTCGGAATGTCTATTTCCGCTCAGAATAATGAGCTTGTTTTGATACGTAAAAAATTTTCTCCTACAAACCTTTTCACCAGGAGATAACTTTCCAACATCAAATGAAACTTGGAAATTTTTGTCCAGATGGACATCATCTTTATTCGTTGGGATCGACTTCAGAATGCGGCCTAAAGAAAAAATAACGTTTAAGATATAAGGATCGCACAAAAACAACGGAAAAAATGCATTAAAAAAGACCACCAAATCAATAAATTTTGGAGCTGCTAAATCCCAAAACATCATTGCAGAAACAAGTTTCGCTGCTCTTTCGTAACTTAAAGGGGATCCATCGCTAAGTTGTGAACGAACAAATTTGTAAACGACAAGTTTTAGGCGTATGTCCATTGTTTCCTACAGGTTATGTGGTGGCTTTACCCAAGCCACCAAAGAGTAAGCTTCAAAAATCCACTTAGATCTGAGCAGCATAGGTTCCAAATCAATCCAAAGGCGGGTGTAAAATTCAGTGATCTATTTCTTTTGAACTGAATGGCTTTTAAGAAACTGTAGCTATTTTTGATACAATTCTGCCGTTGAACTTTTCTGAAATCTACACTTTTCTCATACTTACAATGTTTATCTTCTTTTTCGAGGATTCAAAACGAATTTTCAAAAAACTTAAAACCATCGTAATTTCTAAACTGTTTGATGCAACATGAAATAATTTCGAAAAAAACTCTAAACTAAAAACTCTTTTAAGCCATTCAGTTAGAAGAATTGCGTTACAGAATTTTACACCTACGTATTTCGCCGACTTACAGATTTGGAACCTATGCTAATCTCAGCAACCGTAAAAGATACGATGCTGGGTTTGTTCTCCAGTGAATTACAAAGCTACACCTTTAAAACAGCGCTTTCATCTTAAAAAGATATTGCATGATATTTCCTTTCAAGAAAACTGCAAAATAACCGTTTCAACTACACTCTGGAGAGGGAGCTCCTTCAAGGCAAAGTCTCCGAAAAAAGACTGGGAGGTAGTTCGCTACGGCTTTAATCGATTGTAATTCCAAACTAACGTGAAATTTTTTCAAGTCAAATGAGACGCTCTACTTACTAGAACTTTGAATTTGGTCTTCCCCATCAAACTTCAAAATTACTTTCAAGCTGAAAAATGAAGAAATTCATCAAAACACTTAAGTTATTTTGAGAAGAAGAATTGGAAAACAAACTGTTTCGCTGCAATAGAAAAGTTCGTCATAATTAAATAGATTTCGACTGCGTTTTACAAGGTCTGTAAATATCGTACAAAATGGCATAAATTCCAGATCTTCAAACATCTTGGTAATATTCTATGACCTGTTCCTCTGAATTGAATTGCTTTAAAGAGACCCTAGCTACTTTGCTATGATTCTACCGTTGGAGTTTTTTTAATTCCTGAAGATTTTTCTTCCTTTTCAAGCATTCAAGAAAATCAACGCAACAAACATTTTCCATAGTTTCTTCATTTCAAGGCAGACAGCAGACAATTCTTCATCCAGTTTCAAATCAAGGCAAAATTAATCAAAATATCAACACTTACCAAACATTTGTGATTTCATATTCCTCCGAGTTTGTCAGTTCAACAAGAATTTGATAAAACTCGCCAACATATGATGGTGCATCGTGAATGAATTTTATCAAAACATGATCTTCCCTTGGCACCAAACTGAAAATAAAGAGGTAATTCTTTAAAAACACGACAATGTAACAGAATCGATCGAACACAACGATTTGAGCTCAGCTCTTCATCTGTTGAAATGAATAAGGTGGAACATTTTGATTGAGTTGGATTTAACAAGGTCCTTCAAAACCTTCAAATGACATAATATCATGATCAGATTTACCTAACATTCCATCCTTACAGCAATGACATTTTGACTGGTAGTTTTGGAGAACAAAGTGTTGTGTTTGAAGTAATCACTTTGTTGACTTTGGCTTGCCATAAATCAACAAAGACTTGTCAAATTTGCTAATACAAGGTCTCAAACTCTAACTTGAAGCCTGACCTATGCTACTTTATCAAGAACATGACAATAGAATGAACAGATCCTCCATAGTTACCACACAAATGGGCAAAAAGTTTTGGCCTGTTAGGGAGATCCTAAATTTAAACCACCACTCACTCAGCAATAGGATGTACTTGAACAGTATTCCAAAGAATGTCACCGGCCCTGTTGCATGTTACTGGTACTCTGACGTTACCAAAATTTTGGAATTCAACACCATGGCAATTCGCATCCAGCCCAGCACCATCCCATCTTAACACCAATTTTGATCCGAGATTGAAAAGAATCTGTTTCACCTGTAAAAATTGCAAAAAAAGTAAATGATTAATAATCAAAGCAAAGAGCGCAAATCAAATGAAACTAAAAATTACATCACCGCTATAAAAGCTCTATTTAGCCACCCCTCTCTATTAAGCTCTCTATCTCTTATAAGCCTCTCCCCTCCAAGCAGAAATTTCATATAGGCCCCCCTCTCTATTCAGCTTCCCACTTATATCAAATTCCAGAAATTACAAAGATATTCCATTTATTGTATTTAGCTAAACAAGTTTGCATGTTGATTTCTATACGGTTTGGAAAAAAGTTTCAAATTTACGTATTTGACTCGTAAAATTGTATATTGAAGCTGCAAAATATGGAGGTGTCATCTTTTTTCATACTGTATTGGGACTAGAATATTTGTCCGTTGTTTGGAGGTGTCCACTGTATAAAGGTGTCAGATACTGGACGTTCCAAAGTATTGAATTTAGAAATTATACCCACCTCTAATTTGCTGCCAACGTCAGCAATCAAAGGAACAAAACAAAAGCTGACAGCTCTGACTTTTTCTGGGAATAACGTCAATGAATTGCTCTTCTTCTCTTCTGCAGTTTCATCATCAAATGTGTTAAATGAAACTTGATTGTATGACTACAAAATAAACAAAAAATTATTTTCCTTTTCTCTGAAAATTAAAGAGCACATGACGATTTCGAAAGACTACTGCAAAGGCCCGATTTACCCAACCCCTCTCTATTTAACCCCCTTCCCTATTAAGCCCCTTTTCTAATAAGCCCCTCTCCTCTGAGCAAAGACTGCAAATAACGCCCCCTCTCTATCTTAAGCCCCACCCTTATATATCAGATTCCGAAAATTTACAAAATATTTTCCAATTATTTAGCTAAATAAGTTTGCATATTGGGTTTGATATGATTTTACGATAAAACTGTGTCGAATCTGTGTATTTGACTCGTAAAATTGTATGCTGAATCTGCAAAATATGGGGTAAAAGAACTAAAAAGCTATCATAGATGTCCTTGTCATTTGCTTTTGCGAACAAGCCACCTCCTCTCTAATAAGCCCCCCTCTGGAGTGTCAAGAATTAGATAAGCCCCAGGGAGGGGCTTAATAGAGGCTTTACGGTATGTTTACACAAGATCCAACAAGTTTTATCTGCGAGCATAAATCAGGAGAAAGAAAATGAAATTTTGCCGTGAACAATGATTACAAATATTTAGAATGAAAAATGACGTGGATAGAATGACTGCAAGAAATATCTTTAATAACGAAATGTTCAGAAAAATATCGGGCCATAGCAAATGTCAATGATGATGATACCCTGGATCAGATATTTTTTTAGAACTTTGAACAAAAATTTAGAATTTTGAAAAAATTTAGAATTATTTTTTAGAATTTGAAAAAAAATTAGAATTTTGAAAAAATTTAGAATTGAGAGAAAAAATAAGGAAAAAGGAGGATGGAAAAATATTTTCCTTCCTCCCTTCTGTTCTCTTTTTCTTCTTTCGTTTTTTTCATTTCAGATTTTCCAAAAATCCTAAAAAATACCAATAAAACTAAAAAATACTCTGATCCAGGGTATAGTGATGAAGAATTTTCTTGGGTTTCTCTAAATTCCCAGGAAACTGCTTATCTCACCTGATTATTAAATATGATAGACAGGTTGGAAATTTTTACTGGCATTCCTGCAGTTGACCTATGAGAAATAAATGCAAGCTGAAAGCTGTGGTGAAATATATAGCTGTTAGATAAAGCATGTTACAATCAATTTTAGTAAAATCATGTATCGCAAGATTCCTACCTAAAATGGCCTTCAATTAGATTCATCGGATCCTTCAACAAGATTCATACTATTTCTCAGCCAACAAATTAAAACAAGGCAAGCACTATGCTAGATTACAAAGGAAAAACTATTGCAATTTATTTCTTATCCTTTGGGGATTATGAATTCAATTGTCATTGTTACGAAGTAGAAAATTGTTGTACAATCGATACTTTTCACCAAAATAGCTAAATCACTACAACACGCGATTTGACGTGTTTTGCACCTAGATATGGCTTGTTGAACACCCAACGTCTTTTCTGACTCACCCGGTAGGCTATCTGAAAGGTCTAATCAAAAATACTCTTTAAGCCGGTTTTCCACTAGGCGGATTTTTCCGTGCGCAGCGGAGCGGCTGTTGTTTCTAAAACAATGCACGCGTACTAAAAAAGATTTTCAATTTCCAAGAAATTCAATGACCAAGAATTTTTAAAAATAATTTCAAAGCTGTTTCTGTCAATAACCGTGGCTTTTCCCCTCTCGTGGAATACTGAAGTCATGTGCCAGAGCTTTCGAGCGATTTGATTGGTTGGCGCCATAGGACGCGGCGGAAAAGTTTGAATCAATCTGACTTTCAAATGCGCGCGTAGCGGAGCGACTAGAAGTGACCATTGTTAGAAATAAACAACGCAATCACAACAGCCGCTCCGCTGCGCACGGAAAAATCCGCCTAGTGGAAAACCGGCTTTATCAAGCGAGAAATATCTCGAATAGAAATCGCAGATAGGAGTGCAGACAAAACCGCAATACAATCCCCGAGAGTTTGATGGCACTTACCGTAAATAAACTTTGAGAGTAACTTGCTCGTCAGCGTGAAACAAATCTGCATCAAAAGCCGCTCTGCACTCAACTGAAATAAAATGGAAATGAATTTACAGCATAACGTGGGAAACTTCAGGCTAAAATCATTTTAAGTGAAAGCTGTTATCAGAATGGCGAGAGACTTTTTACTGTATGGAAAATATGGCTGGGACTGGAAATGGGTTGGATTACACATTGGTCTTGATACAAATAACTTGACGTTTCAGCTTTGCAGGATTGAGCTGCGCCTTCCAAGATCTCTGGTGACACAAACTTATCTATCAGATCATTCAAAGAATTAGGATTTGTAAGAGATCATATTAGGATTTGAAAAATCAATGACAAAACAGGCAAAACTCTCTACTGCACATCAACAGGGTGAACAAAAATTTTTGACTGCGATCATTTTCTTTTTTGCCGAAGATTGCCAATCGATGTAATAAATGAGGGCAGCAAATTAAATTTTAAAAGAGGAGTAAATAATTTTGTAAAAACTAGGTTCTAATCTTATTAAGTTTTGTTTATATATACATTGGACCTTCAAAGTACGTTATAATTCAAAATTTGTTACATATTTATTTATTAAGAACTTTTATTTTCTTTTCCTATCGCACGGTGAAAAACCATCTTGTATGGATTCGTGTTAGTTATCATATCATATCAATGACCAGAATGTGAACATCCGAAATACGGAAGTATTTTTTCACGAGTTAAAAGATAAACATTGAATAAAACAACAGATGACAACATACTGAAGCTTGCAAGAGTCTCCATTGATACAGTAAACATATCATTCGAGGTTGCCATAGTATTTTTCCACGTTGCAATTACATCTTCAAGTTTATCGTTATTTTCTATAAGTTCTGGTTCTGGAACTTGACCCTGAAAAGATAAAAGACGAATGAGATAGATTTCAACTCTGCAAAAATGCTGCTAAGGTTGAATAAACAACAAAATACATAAATCAATTGTAAAAACTTCTCGTTTCTGTTTGTCTTCATCAAAAACTTTACGTTTATTCAGATAAAACTCATAATACATGCTACATCCTACTATGCTTTCCACGAGGAGCAAATTGACATGACTACAACATGGCCATTACACGAAACGAATAGAGAGCAGTGCAAGAACAATATGCAAAGAAAATATCAAAGAAGCAAAACAAACAGAAACAATAAACAAACGATAAGTTAAGCTAGCTTGCAACAAAATAATTGCAAATTAATGAAGAATCTAAACTTCATACCAAAATATTACGGTTGCCTAAATTGAGTACTTGGTTGCAAGCTACCCAAAATCACAATGTAATAACAAAATAACTTCACAACAGTCTCGAAAAATAATCGAACTACACGTATTTTTAACTAATAATTTGGTTTGGTTCAGTCCTCAAAAGTTCTTAAAATTATTAGAGTCTGAGTACTCGAAGTTTTCTACGATTTTCCTGAAGGTTTCATAACGATCTTCACGTTCATTTCCTGTTCCCTCGTGAACATTTGAAAACAATGTTTTATAAACTTTTCTAACATTTAGACAAGGCTCAGCAAGTGCCTCCCGAACAATATGATGCAGGAAACAAGTGAAAATGGAGTAAAACTATCCTAAGGATTTCGTTTGTCGAAAAAATTGTTTCTTAGGTTATATTTTCCGAGTACTGGAGTTTCTTAACTTTCTGGCGATCTGAGAGTTTTGTTTCTTACAAGCAGTTTCTTATGAAAAAATTAATCGAATCCCACAAGCCCCATTGTTTACATGTCCTGATGAAATGTAGTTTTCAAATTAAAACAATTTCAAACTAACTCGCGGCATGTTTAATAGAAGTACATGAATGCACAACTGTATACTTCTAGCGCAAAAGGATGGAATCATTACCTCAACAATTCTTAAAAGATTCTGCATTATTCGTTTTTTCTCATCAAGATCAATTTCAGCATCTAAAAGCTGTTCAGGAAATAGCATTTACATAATGGCAAAACATCAACTTTTTAAGATACACAGATTAAGGCCATATAAGAAGTGAAAATAACAACGTGGATCTTTGAGATCCAGGGGCCATAGAAGGGGGGAAGGTACTCTAGCATATCTAGGATATGTGGGTGCTCAGGCTGGGGTACAAAGCATCAATCTAACAACCTAACAAAGCGCCTGGACTGATAGTTTTTTGGCAATGTTTACCTGATTTTAATTTTGTTAAATGAATTATGGTTTTCCTAAGTTTTGTTCTACTTTCTTCCGTATTTGAGACCCAAAACGTAATTTCCGGAACCCAAAACAAAATTGTATAAATCATTGACCAAAAAATCCATGACCAAATTTTTGACCCAAAAAGTAACCCGTCTGAGCACGTCTATACTATAAACATAAGAGAGTATCCCTCCCCCCTCCCCCTCCCCCATGTTATCCAAAGTTGCTCAAAGTGAAAGTAGCATTCTGGCAGAACGATAGTGAAAAGATACGTTGGCTGACAAGTTCCAACGAGAATGTTAGATAGTCTTGAATGTTCGCTGTGAAAAAAGCACACCTGAAATGAAATAGAAATATATTCAAAATAACTGAAATAATTCTTTTCTATCGCAAGTAGAAATAACTTTAAGACTACAACACATCAATATTCTATGAATGTCACAGTTGGAAAGGGGATTGTCGAGTCCTAATTACGACAGAAATTTACCCCAATAGGAAGAATGTATACAAATTTAGCCAAAAAACTACATAAACGAAATAATTCTTCGTTTTGAAATAACAACGAGTTTGTCAAAATAACCACAATTATTTAGCAGTTGCAGGAGTCATCTACAACAAAAAAATATTCTTGTTTGGATACATTCAAAACATGATGGAGCAAAACCGCGTATCGAAAACTTTTGCGATTCTTGCCTGTTTGTAGCTATTTTGCTATTTTCCTAAAGACTGCATAACTCGATGGTTCGTTTGAAACAATGTCTTACCTGAGACCAGTGACCAATATAAAAGTTAGCAAGGCCCACCAACGTTCACTTCGGTAATAAACAGTGACACGATTTAGCAACCTGAAAACATCAAAGAAACAAAACTATTAAAGGCTTTGAATTCGGCATTTGTAAAACATAGGTCAGTTGGATGACAGGTTTGCAGGTTGCAGGTTTAGAAGTTGCAAAATAGAAACTTTCCGTGGTTGTGATACAGTCCTTCCTTTTTAAAAAGAAGGACTGTATCACAACCACGGAAAGTTTCTATAAGTCTTATAACTTTGCAAAAATTCTAGCAAACCTACAAATGCAACACTAGAGACAAAAATCCATGGAAAGAAAACTGTTAAGTCCTGTGAAAGAATAGCAAGCAAAATCAACCTGTAACTAGGGGGAAAATTGCTAAATCCTGCAGGAAAAACAACGAATTAGCGTAAAACCTGAAGGGACAAGAAAATAAGTTAATAGCTGCAACGAAGAGCAACGTTGAACAACCAATGACGCGTTTCGTTGCACACTCGTCAGTTAGCTAATAGCTGCAATAAAGAGCAATGTTGAAAAACCAAAATTTCTGAATATTCAAAATACTTACGTTAATGCCTTCGAGTAATCCATTGCGTGAAAATATTCTTCACCCATTTGTACCACTGTTAAAAAGAGTGAGTTTATATCAGTCAAAAAGATATCAATTTTGTTAGAAGCAAGTCGTCTGTCTGACTTAAACGGAGAACACATTCCCTGTGATCGCAACAACAACAACGACAACAGCAATAAAATTTTACATGTTTGAAAAAAAAGTGAACTATTTGCTAGGTCTTTTCAAAAAGTGTAGGCGGTCTATTTCTGACTTATTGCAACTTCACTGTTCCCACTGGACAACATTCTGAAATAGCTATGTCAGAATATAGTCAATTTTCGATACCTTTTGCGACCTGTAAGCATAGCTGATAATGGGATAGAGATTAATTTGCTGTAAGTAAATCGCAAATCAATGATAAAAGAGCAAGCATGACCTGAAGAAACATCGAGAGGACCATTTTGAAACTGTCATATTCAAGAAACAATAAATGGTCTAGAATTTTACTCACTGAGCGACAATGTCAAACGAACAGACTTGTACTCTCTAAATTGGGCCACAGCACTGCTCAACAATGGAATGATTATCCCCTATGGGATAAGAAAGATTATTTAAGTAACACAAGACGCCATTTACAGGTCTTTGGTTGATAACAGTAATTTATTTACTGAACAAATTAACCTGTATAAATATGAAAGATTATTATCATTATTATTATTATCCAAAATACTGAGAGGGTAAATATACACACAAAGGAGACAGACTCACAGAAATATCCATGCTAAGGTTCTTCAAATTGTTAAAAGACAATACAAGCCAATACACGTATCATTCCCCTATCTATCATAGAAATTCAGTCCCCTATATCGGAAATCACTTGCTCTGTGTCTAGAAGTATTGTCTAATTGTTTCTATAACATGTTGGCTAAGCATAAATACTAGCGTCTGAAATTCACCCTCTCAAATCTGTCTAGCGGTCAAGTCCCCCTTGAAAACCATCGGTCACATGATGTTAACTTCATCATCATTCTACTGCGACATGAAATCTATAGTTGATCAGGCTTTAAAGAATCACAACTTCTTTGTTCTGAAGACTGACGTTGCAAGATTTAGATCAGCAGTACAAGTATGACTTGTCCAATTTTCAAAGCTATCTTTCTGACCAGATTAAAGTAACCCGATAATAAGAGGCACTTAGAGCCTGCATTCGGACTCTACAAGGAGTCAGCACGGAGGGTATCCTTCTTCTTTTGCCCTCCTCCACATTGACACACTGTAGCGTGTGCATGCAAGCAAGGCACTTACTGAATGATCAACGGTCAATTCTTGAGCTTGCAATGACAAAATTCCCGCTTGCTCCATTGCGGGGTCAGGAGGCTCGTTTGCTGGAAAAAAAATGGCATGAAGTTTCACCACGGTGGAATGAAGTTTGATTGCCAAAGGTGTGTTAGATTGGAAAAAATTCTGAAAATAATATAAATGGTAGGTTGGGAATTTGCTTTTGACCGACTTCAAAATCCTCAAAACGGTACATTTGATAGGATAGGAAAACATTCTGAACCTTCTGCTCCAAGAGGCACAAGGTTTGGCACACTCTGGAAAGATCCTCGTTTTTATTAGCAAATCGCAATTGTGAGTCCAACATATATTTCTGTCTCTGCAAAGTCTACTGTTTCTAAAATTTGTTAGCTTTGGAATTACCAATCAGAAACATCCCTAGATGCTAAGTGAGTAAAGAAAAATAAAAAAATCGTATAACAAAAAAAACAAACAGATGATTGATGAAATTATAATCCTTCACTTCGCTGAATTAAAGAATTATGTTTGAGACAGTCTCCTGATCTTTAACGGAAAGTTTCTCCCTGGATTGATTGATTAGCCAAAAATTGTTGCCTCCAAAATAGGTGCCGAAAATAAGTACCTTGACATCCTTGTCTCCATGGCCGCTGACCAAAGTATTCGAGGTAATCCGCTCTTTCCAAAGGGTCTGGTTTGACAGGTTCTGAATACTGCGAATGAAAGAAAATGCAACATTTTAGGCCACTCCTTGTCATTTACGATGTCTGGGAGGAACGCGAAACTTAAAATGTATGGTTACAATTAGAAGGACGACCAGGGCACTGCATCGATCAGATTAACTTCTCAATATTCCTGAAACTACCTATGGATGCTTGGTAAAAATGACATTATTCAAAAAGTCAGAATTCTTCCAATCTCCAGACGAACTCGCAACGAATGAAATCAATGTCAATTGAGGAAACTACCTTGCACAATTTGCTGCATTCCTTTCTTCTCGCAACTGAATAGAGGGCAGCTTGTTGGTAATAAAATCCAGGATGTTGTGTCTGAAAAGTAACGAGATAATAGGATTGGCACGGTCTTAATTGAAATCTGTGCTTTATTCTTTGATGTAATGTAAATGCCTGGAGTTGATATTCAACATGCTAAATCAAGCCTATGAAGTCACCATCTTGCACCCCATATCGTAGTTCTTAAGTTTATAGACAATTAAAAAACTTTAACAATGTAACTACGAACAGTTACATATTATGAAAAGATTCTTTTCATTATATAGGTCCAATTTTTAAAACACAATGTATTCTAAATTAAACTGACCTGTATTGCTTGCAGTCCATTTTTCACAGCTTCTTGAAATAAATCACCAAACAGACTGAATCTGCCAAATAGAAAGAAAACCATTAAATTATTTGGTAATAAGAAATCACTGCGTCTATCACATTACCCGTTGCTTTATAAAGATCATGAGTTGTGCACAACTCTTGATCAATTAAGGAGCTGGGTCACGTGATGTAAACAAACTTCTTTCGAAACGACGATGTTGCAGTATTTTTGATAGGCCATATCGCAGAGATTTTCCACTACTTTTCTCAAAATGAAAATTTATATTTTGAAGATGGACTCTTGACTTTCGTGGAAAAACAAACGAAACACTCATATGTTGTACGACTGCAGAGACACTGGTGGATTTTTAGAAGTAACTTAATTGTGGATTCACCCCATCCACCAAAAATCTATGCAGAACACAATGGCCATATGAGGGCAGAAATATAGATTATGGAGATAACAGGCTTGTTTACGGTCACGTGACCCGGCTCCTTTAAGGCCAGATTTTTAATTATAGCCAATAGTAGAATATTTGTTTTTCTTTCTATTTACATCATCTAAAAATTTACAATTCAACAAAACATCTTTACCAAATACGATAACCTAGAGTGCATAATAGGCATGGTTACCTTTTGATCTTAACGTATAACAATACAGAAATGTACAGGCTAAATATACCAAAGTTTGTGTTGACCTCTCTTTAGGGAGAACCGGCTTAAACCGAAAGACATAGAAACAAATGCTTGGGTAAAAATTGATCAGAACTATGGCTAGCATATTCTTTCAGTCCTTACGACTATTTTCAACAAAATTGTTTTTTAGCGATTGTAATTGGTCTTTTTTATCAAAATATAAAAATTTACAACGTATTTTACGTTTTAATTTTCCTTTCTAATTACTGTACAATATTACAGGTACGATACAATGGGGAGCGAAAGACAATGACTACCCCATAGCCAATATAAAAGGTCGCGCAACATTCAACCAACTACCATTAACCTATGCCACAAACGATTAAAAACTAATGGATAATGTACTAGATTCTGTTCCACATCGGATGTCAGGTCGGGTTGGGGTAACTTTTTGTAATTATAATTTGTAATTGGTCTCAAAGAGTGTGATCTGTCTATCGAATAAAAAAACTGATAAAAGACCTATAATTGATCGAAAAAAACAAATTTTGAAAGTGCAGTTACTAGGCAAATCTAGAGTAAAAAATCTCAACGAATGTGCTGCTATCAACAACAAAATTTTGGTAACTTACTGTCGTCCCATCCAAGCAGAATGTTCAAATGTCAGATCTGAAATACCAGACTTCGCCTTGAAGTAGTCGATATGTTTTCGAAACTGCGATATTGCATCTAGAGGTGCGCTGACTTTGAAACAAAGACGACAAATCTATGACGAAAAAGTGTACTTGAAATAAGATCTAAAATTGCATCTTTAAAGAGAGTACAAAGCCCAGCAGCCTTTGCCATCGTTTGCATTTCTTATTGTGAATTTCGTACAGTCATTTTATTCTGGAAGCTATGCAGAGCAGCTCGCGAACTTCTCGTAAAGCATGCTGGTCTTTGTACCCCTTTAAGGTTTGAATATAGTAACTAGTAGTAGCAATTTATTTTGAGTGGGCTTGTCAGAATTTCTAGTTACTTACAACTAATTTAGCCCACTATACATGCCGCGGTGAGGCATGGGACCCCTAGTTCAACGTCCCTTCCGAAGGTCGGCCAGGTGCGTTGCGAGGTCATGACTCTGAGGTCCCCCATCCAGAGTTTGATGTCACTTGACAGAGCTTAACTTCAGTCACCTGACGTAAATTGTATAAGCCGTTCGGCCCCTCATCCCGCAAGGCTCGCACTTACAAAACGAATGTCATACACCTTAGCCTGAAAATTTTCGTTAAAGTTACCTTATAGTTGATAAATCCAGCAACTGTTTTAACTTCGAGGTTGTTCACATCTGTCAGTTTTATTTCTAGTATATGCAGATACGCCTGCTTGTAGTGCCTAATGAGATAGGAAAAGCAAAATCAAGAAATATCAAAGGTTTACATTGGAGAAATACGAGGAATTGTTTTAAGTGAACAGGCTAGCTTAGAAGACGGTTGAACTTTCCTAAAAACATGAGTATCTTTTATAAGAAGCTGTTTTGAAGATGCTTGAAATTACTAGAGATTTGGATGAAAATTAATCAAATGTTCAGCCCTAGAATAGAGAAATTTAAGTGATTCTTGTTGTAGAAAATTGAAGGAATTAAATTGAAGCATCTTGTGAAAAAGTCTAAGATTCATTTCATAGAAATTTGTGAATTAGCTGTCGTCAAATATCTCTGTGAAGTCTGAGCAAAGGTGACCTGTAAAAATGTACAGCTTGTTACAAATGACTTTTTCTTTATTCATTAAAAACAAACAAACTACAATGCGATGACGGACAACAAGATCAATAAACTAAGTGCGATCCATAATGGGAGAGGACTCAGTGTCAAGGAAAGTTAGGCTGTAGTGCCTCTAGGCTACCCCCTCCCGCAACAAACGACTTGCAATGATACTTACTTTAAGGCAGTGTGGACATCTTGTTTCAACTCACAGAATAATGCCACCTTGAACTGATGTCGAACATACAAAAGCTGAAGATGCAAAATATGTTGAATGGTAAGATAACTTTAATAGCTTCGAGGATTTCCAGACATGTATCAAAGAAGAATGAAGAAAAACTAGTTCTATATTCATTTAACTGTAGCGGGTTAGTAAGGAAAAATGCCTGGCGCTTGAAAAATTTCTGCTGCCTAAACATCAAGGAATGACGATGAACTGCTGTGTTTCATTGCCGACATCTTAAATCTGATTCAGTAACTTCCCTTGCTTTGATTGATCATTCCTTCAGTGATAGAAGAAATAATTGCCTTCCTGTGAAGAAATGTCAAACTACAACCCTTCCCTTTCATTGTTGTATCAATTTTGTGTAGTCCCAGATTTCATTTGACTTGCAGTATTGTGTAATGTGTGGTCGATAATCCACTAAAAACTGGAATTACTCTTAAAAGCTTCCTTGGAACGCAAAATTGTAAATAAAAAGAGCAAAATCCAAACATTGATTTCCTTTCATTCTTTCCTTAGCTTATTTCTTCCTGTCTCCTTATTTTCAGCCTTTGTAATCTTTGTCATCCTTTCTTCTTTCCATCCCTCATTTTTCCTCTTCTCCATTTTCCTCCCATCTCTGTTCCTTTTAATGCTTCTTTCCTTTCGTTTCCTTTCCCTCTATTCCACTTTCTCTCCTTCCTTCCCTTTTCTTCCTTCCAGGCAAACAAGCTTCCTGCAAAACTACTTCGCAGCTTCATGCACTTCTTCTTCCACTGCATTCCTTCTAAATCACACAGTCTAATCAATTTGATTTTATTGAACCTAGAATCATTAAAATACTATGAAATAAACATAGTTTTACCTGGTGCTGTGACTTATTCAGATATTCCTAAAATAAAAGATAAAACAAAAACATCAGAGGAATTGCACAGACTCAAAAGTTTGGATTGCCATTAGGAAAGAGCCATTGTCATCCAGGGTACATTGCAGGCTTGCAAAGACTTCAAACTGCTTGAAAATCAAATTTGGCCTAAGCAAAAGTATGGCTCCACACTGCAGTAGATGAAGAGACAGAAAAGTTTGATATCTGCTGACTTTTCTGTTATACTTCAACTGCTGCACTGTAGATCTATATTTTCTATTTAGGCAAGATTTGATTCTCAGACAGTCTCTTGTTGCATTGTGCCCCCAAAGGACCCTGGGGGACAATTGCTCTTTAAGTAAAAAAATTCAGGAATTTCAAAAAGCATTCCATTTCTTTGCTTACAATACATAATAATAACGGTAGAAAGTTGTATGAATAAACTGTATAGAAGAAATTCGGATGCAAAAAAGACAAGATATTTAGCACACTGGGGCCTTTCTGACTTGTGTCTTCATCAGAGTGTGACTTACAAAATATAAAACACAGGCGCCAACATACCCTATGAGCCTTGACCCTCCTTATTTCATTTGTATAGTATCCTTGTGAGATTTCATAGAAAGCATTTTCCAGCCTATAAATGAAAAGAGATAGACTACTTAAATCTTTCAATAATAGCTTTCCAATAGCAACTGAAACTCATTGTCTTTGCTTTCCAGCCCTTAAAAAGTCCCTGGAGTCCAGAAAAATCATTTTCAAGTATTTTCTAAAAAAGTGAAATTGATGACATGTTTCAGACTTCATCTGCTAGAAGCAGACTCATGGCTTGAATTTACGATAATTATTATTATAATTATCTTACTGTAATTTCAAAATTTGGACAAATCTGAAAGTAAGTTTTCCGTTACTTCCTTTTCCTATATTTTCATCACCCTTTATCTTGATCAAAACTGGTTTGGTATTGTTTTGAATGTGACTATCTTAGATCTTTATACATATGGCTATAAAAATTTGTATATTAAGTTTTGATGGCTTGCTTTCTAGTTCACTCATTGCCATGGCTTAAATTCTCATGTACAAAATAATGGCTTCCAGGACTAATTTGGTAGTTGAGAAATATTTCCAGTCACTACTGGAACGTTTTGAGTGGGAGGGGGGGATTCTATTTGCTTACAAGAGAAAATGCTGCTCCCAACTTGAGAAAAGAGTTATACTGGAGTACCCTTTCATTGTAAAAATTCTGCCCACTCAGAGAGTTCTATCATTCTGAAATCAGCCTTAACTCACCTTGTCACGTATCCATGAAGATGATCACTAAAAGGCAAGACAAACAGGGATTTGGACGAAAGCTCACATGCACTACACAATGATGCAGCTCTTTCTATTGCTTGCACATCTTCCCCTAAGGAGAAAAAATAAGATAGAGGAAACATAAGTGCACAGCAATGATCATTGTTCAGGCCTTACTGGGAATATTTCGGTAGGGGAGTGGCAAATCGCACTCCTAGTCCATTTCAGGCGTGTGATGGAGTGCAGTTGCAAATCAACATTAAAAATATGTCAACTGCAGTTTTACTTGATCAGTTTTACTAATTCAAAATTATTCCTACCTTTTACTGTTGAAAGAAAAGTGTTTGATTGTTCAAAACATTGATTCATCAGAGTTCACAATTTCAAGTAAACTGTTTTTGTGGATAATGGAGATAAAAAGAGCACAAAACACTCTGTTATCGATATCAAGCAGGAATAGGTGTTTTAATCTCCTTTAAATAAAGCGCTTGACATACGGGGTGAGCCAGAAAAAAGTTCCCACTTTTGAAAATTCATAACACCAAGACTACTTCACGGATTTGAATCATTCAAATTCTAGTTAAAAGTCAAAAGATCAAAGTATTTTTGTGATTTTTCTCGCTGTCCTACCAGCACTAGAAGTATTGGTAAATTCAACTTTATAAAAATTTAATGGATGCAAAATGACGGAAAAAGGGCCTAAAACATTGATCAAATCGAGAAAGGAACTGGTCTCTCAAGAACAAACAGTAGGTCAAAGAAATAACTCTTCAGTCTAAGTTATATTACATCCTGCAGGATTACCTTTTGTAAACAATTTAATGATAACTATCAAATCATTAAGGATTTTGGATTTAGTACTTCCTGATTGACTTATTGTTACAGAGAAATACAAGATTTTAATCCTTGTTTGGAAAGATAAGGCGTGCGATCTGTTGCACTCCTTGGAACCAGAAGGTGTGCGCCAAGGCGTGCGAGAGCGATCGCACGCCATTCCCAGTAAGGCCTGATTGTTTCTCGATAAATCAAGAGTCAAAATTGGAAATGTATTAAGAGATCCAAAACATATTTTATATACAGTATTTTCAATACTATTTTGCAGAAATTTGATCTGGCACAAAAATATGAAAACAGGTTTTACATCCACATCTTTCAATCCACTCTATATGAAGAAGTACTGTATAAGACAAAGTGAACAGGTAAGGATTTCAAAGTGTTGAACAAACATTTCCCTGTGTGTTAAGTGACTTAGCTAATGTACTTAAAGTGAATAACCTGTTTAAAAGATGAGATCACATAGTTTTATAGATAGCCTATTTCATTTGGTATTCCAGCTTGTGGCAAAAGAAAGCAAGGCCAAGAAAACAATGGGATTTGGTGTCTCTTTGTCCTTTTTTAGAAAAGTGCTATATATCAGACAAATATTTACATCCAAACTTCCAAAATAATGGGATCAAGAAGTTAAACTGAAAATCTGATTTTCAAATTGCATTATGTGTTGGAAAACCTTTTGAAGAAAGCACCCTTAAAAGAATACTATTTTAGTTTTTACCATGTGGCAGGGGAATATTTTTCTGAATCAGCACAACTGCCAATTTTGTATTTCTCCCTTGCAAACTGGATCTAAAAAAGTAATGGCCATAATTATGTATGAAGAATTATCAGTACAAAGTGTGCTGGTACAGTTAAGGCTTTGCGCACACATTACCATGACAAGAATTCTTCATACTAAGACATGAATCCTTGAGCCATATGAAAGTCAGCAGGCCTTTCCAAACAAGAATTATTAAGGTAGGAACACCACAATAAAGTGCACCAGGTCTGTACTGTATTTGCCAAGGGGGATATCAATCTGTGAAATCTCATACACCTTTGACAAAAATCCTTTAGTACTCAAGGAAAATCAGTAAAAGATCAGATTGCTTCAAAAATTGTGTATACCTCTTCCGAAGAGTGAAACAACCTTCTGCATTTGCTATACCTCAAAACAGCAACTCTTGAGGCACACTCTGTCTCTTTTTCCTTCCATTGAGCATCATCCCAGTCAAGGTCAAAGAAGATAACCATCAATGAGGGCACAACATGCAAGTGTTTGCTCATCCAGTCCCTCTTGACAATACCTTTTGGGACATAGAATTCATAAGACGTTCTCTGAAAGAAAAGGTAATGAAATAGGATACAAACACAGGAGGTTTCTAAGTGCAACTAATTGTTTGCATGCATAGGCCAACTATTACTTGATTGCAGTCAATGTGACAGGAATGCACACCACTATTTTTACCTGTGGGTAATATAAGTCATATGCCACATTTTGGTTGCCAAGAGATCTCATCAAGCAATTAAGCAACAATGGGTGCTGGTTTGGACAAGCCTGTAATTTCTAGAAAAGATGCATTAAAAATCTATTTTTGCCCCTTTGGTAACTTCTTTTGACCTTTTTCTCTTGCCAAACATCCGTCATCAAATATAAAGGACCTTTTATAACAAAATATATTTGGAGCAACAACGTATAAAATGCTGGGCCTTGCAGGGCCTATTCATCACATGAAAGGCAAGTATCATTAATGAACGGCACATCTCATGGAAATGAACGGCAAATATCACAGTGGGACCTGGATTCTAATTATAATCAGGCCAACAAGGCCAAACAAAACAAACACCTTTTGCCTTCTCCTTGGACATTCATAATCGCCAGCAACTGGTTTGATATTCAATGCCTTCTCTTGTCTTCTATTAGAATTGAATGCATCCCATATAGCACTATGAACTGCATTGTTAGTGATGTCAAGCCCCGTGACTGCAACAAAGCCAAGGGGTTTTATCAACAGCTCTTGAGGAACCATCCCTACAGCAGCCATCTTGGACACTTGGACAGATGTGTTTGAACCATCGCACTGCTCCAGCCTCGTTTCGAATGATTTATTCAAATTTTGCGGATTTCACGGATTTTGGTTTCGCGATTTCCCTGGATTTCCCTGTGAAGCTGGAGATGTAAAATGCGGACCAGGAGCTTCGCCTTTGGAAGCGGCGAAAGCTGTGGCTCAGAAGTTTTTTGCGAGATGAGATGTTTGCAATACTGCTCATTAAACAAGAAAGCAAAGTTACCTGCGTGCTGCAGGCAATGCAACTGAAGCTAATGTACAGCTGCCAGAAACCTAACCTATCAAAAATTAATTTTGCGTTATTGCTTGCATGGATGCTACATTTGGCTGCAAACGTTTAGCTTTGGTTCCTTGGTTTACTGCTGAGAGCAATCCGCAAGCTCTATCTCTAAAGACTGGAAGCTTTCTAAACAACATCCACAACCGCGACACAAAAGATCCTATTGTTCCCAGGCCTCCGTTGCCGATCTAGTCCTCCTTTTATTACCTATGAAGCAACAGACTTCAGCAAAAAGGCAAGCCTTGGCATTTCTATTTGGTCCAAATCCGCAATTTCCAAACCTTGCCAGTTCAGGGAGAAAACGTTATTTTGTCGCCTTCCTTCCTTTCACTTGACTGCTGTTAACTCTCACAGTTTGGGAGATAATTGAACTTTTACGTGATATTATTCCTGAAATTTGAGGGGCAAATCGCTGACTTTTTCTTCGTACACCTTCTTTGAAATGGCATAAAAGTCACAAATGAAAACCATAAAATCACAAAAAAATCAAATACGAAACGAAAATTACAAAATATTTTATACGATTACTAAAAAATCACACAAAATAATTACTTAAAATCACTAAAATCACAGAAAAATAATACAATTTATAAAATAACAAAATCACGTACCCTATTTTGGGGAGTGATTTGCCCCTTGATCAAAAATCCGCTTTCTTCTAAAGAAAAACAACGGCCGAACGTTGAGGCAATTTTTGCATTTTTCATCCTCTTTTATCTCCTGTTCTCGTTCTTAAAGCCACGTTTCAGTTAATGAACATAATTATAGAGCGATGCAGGATAAAGTATTTGACAGCATCAAGGACCGAAAATTTCATCGACGCTGCTAAGGTCCCATTCCATTCTGCTTTTTACCGTCGGTCATGTTCAAGTCACATGACAATGTGAGGAAGAAGAGTGGAAGGGGAAAGCGGAATCAGCTTGAGAACAGTTTGAGAAGGTCGATTTGCAGATTCCTAGACACAAGACAGGCAACAGCCGTCGCCATCAAGACACCACAAGAAATAGTTCTAATTCAGCGACTTGCAGCAATGTAACTTACCTCAACCACTCTGCCTCAACTCATCCGATGGAACACGCAGCCGCCTTTTCACCGACACAATCAGAGAAGCAGCTTAGGCCTATTGGGGCTAAGATATCTAATGCAAAAACAGTACCCTGCTCTGCTCACTTCCACAGAGAAAAGTAAAAGCGGTTTGGCAGAAATTTAGATTGAAAAGTTGTTTGTCAAAAACAACACCCCTGCAATTTTATGCCAGCAATAAAGATGGCTGCAGTTGACATTCGGCGAGATGATTGCCTCACATCACCCTTATTGACGTCCAGGCCAATGTCTGGCTCACTGTCAAGCATTGGCCCAAGCTCGTCTCGCAGACCAGGTGGAGACAGACCAAACTTTGTCATGTTCTGTGTTCTGACTTCCGTTGTACTGGAAAGACTTGCATATTACAGTCTTCTTGGTAATCTTTCGATTTATCTTACAACAGTACTGCTTTGGTCACCATCAGGAACTGTTGCAACCACATTGGTCTTCACTGGAATGACCTGGATTTCATGTTTTATTGGGGGAATGTTAGGTGATGCATACTTCGGTAGAAGGAACACAATCCTGGTAGGACTCATTGGGTACTTCTTTGGATTCCTGTGCTTGCCTTTCATCAGTTCGATCGTGAAAGATCATGATCCCTATCGTAAAGGTAGATTAACAGGAATAGACATTTGGTTCATTTTGGCATTGTTGTTTGTGTCTCTTGGTGAAGGTTGCTTCAAATCAAATATGTCTCCATTTGGAGCTGACCAGAGACCTAGGTCTACAGACAAAATGGATAGCTTTTTCAGTTACTTTTACTGGGCTATCAACATAGGTTCCTTTCTTGGTTATGGCCCAGCCATATTTTTACAGGACCGCAAAGGCTTTGTTTATGGATATTCAGTTCCAACAGGATGTTTGTTGCTGGCTTTGATGATTTTCAGTCTTCCAATGAGAAGGCACTATTATTCCCAACCTCCTGCCCCAAACGTCATTAAGAAGGTGTACAGAATCATAAGACAAGCAAAGAAAAACCAGAAGAAACATACACAATTCACAAGGTAATCTTATGGTCAATAACTAATCAGTTGGCAACAAATACCCAATCAATTGGTGATGCATCAGTCAATCAGCTGCTGGATTGACAGAGCAGAAACTGCACACGGATGCACAAAAACAGCACATAACTTTGAGCCCCCTAGCTCCCTACAACAGATCCTAACATTAGGCAACACTTGATATTTCCTTCCTAGGGCCTAGAACTCTTGATTTATCATTCAAAAAGCTTATCTGTCCAAACACTGCCTTATCTCAGATTAGTTGATGGCATCATTTTACACAGTTTCTGCTCTGTCTGCTGGATCTTAAGTGCTTCCTTGTACATAGCAGCAGCTGGCAAGATGGATTGCCAGTCTTTGCACTCTTCAAATTTGTTAGATGAAAACAGTTCACTGATTGATCAAATAGATATTTTTCCACATCAAAACAGCAGTTGCAGCATAGGTTGGTGATTTGCAGTAAATAACTGTCATCAATAGATGATTATCTTTAAGATGGTTGCAAGAAACTTCTTAGCAAATTGCATTGCATTCAAATTTTGAATCCTTAATGACTCTTTATAGGAATTAAATTATAGAACACAATGCATCTAGGAAAAGTGTTCCTTGTTGCTATCTCTAGTTTAATCATCTATGAGATATGGTCTGGAAAGTTTAGGCTGGTTCAACTTTTGGCTGCACCCTCTCAAAACAATTCACATGACTGAAAGGTTTCATGTAGTATAGGGCATGTGCTTTTGTCCTTAATGTTTCCTTTTCCTTTGGATTTCTTTTTCCACATTGACATAATCTTTAAAAGTCAGACAGGAGGCAAACATTTTTATTGATGCAAATGCATATCACTTTTGAGTGATGAAGATCACTTTTGAGTGATAAAGAATTTTTTTGTAATTTTGTGATACCTTATTTCATTTTCGAGTTATCCACTATTTTGTATGATGGCTGATGATGACATTTTGTTTGCAAAGAGTAAAAGAAAATGTACAAGGCTGACCATGTTTCCAAAGGAAATTGACTCAAAAAGCTTTCTTCAGTCGACATGCCCTAAACATCATATCAGTCCAGGGGATAATTTCTATTCCATTTAATCAGCTTAACATATCTCCTACAACCATAAACTTTGAAAGATCAGATACCGCTATATTTCTGTATATCATCCTAGTAATTTGCAAACAAAATTTGGTCATCAATTGAAACGTAATATTGTTGGATAACTTGAAAATGAAATGAAATATCCAAGAAATTTAAACAGGATTCCATAT
The DNA here is from genome assembly GCA_964020215.1 of Aurelia sp. 3 sensu Dawson et al. (2005). Taxonomy (NCBI): domain Eukaryota; kingdom Metazoa; phylum Cnidaria; class Scyphozoa; order Semaeostomeae; family Ulmaridae; genus Aurelia; species Aurelia sp. 3 sensu Dawson et al. (2005). The sequence goes on from OZ026584.1 coordinate 19,244,372, forward strand.
CATTCAACAGTGCAGGCTCATTTGCATCACTAAAAATTGTCACTTCAGATCACCTTTAAAAATTGGCCAATTCATGATGTTGAAGTAAAAGCAGATATATGTCAAGTTTTGTGGATGAATTTAATACCTCCAGAGAGTTATTGTGTCTTTTTATTTACAGTCCGTCAGAACATGCTGGTAGTGGATGTTATGAAGATTTTGTTCCCATAAAGCATTGGTTAGACAGGGCAATGGTAAAATATGGAGGCTCACATCTTGATATTGAAGTGGAAGAAGTGAAAGCTTTGTTGAAAATTCTACCAGTTTTTGCTTTCTTGATTGTCTACTGCATATGTTATTATCAGGTGAGGGAATCAATTTTTTATTAGATTTGCTAAAAGTTTCTCTGAGAAATTGTTTGATTTGACAGAAAACTTCATTTGTTCAGTACTAAGGGCAGAGGCATATCAACTGGGGACAGGGTGCACATGCCCAATATTTTGCAATTATGACAAAAAGTACCTAAAATTGTTTCAAGAAGTGCTCAAGTGTCTATGAAGTGTCATGCCTCCAAGCTCAGTCAAGGTGCCTCCTCAGTCCGAGGTAAGGGGTTATTTGTATCAGGAGCCAGGATTCGCCAAGGCCTACGATTTTATTCCAAATAGAATCAAAGTCAGTAACAGCAAGAAACACTAGGATTTTGCTGGAGAAACACTGGAGAATGTTCGTATTTCAATCTTGATTGACAGTTTCTAAGTAGCCCATCTGCATCACTGCCTGATAAACATCAAAACTGTTGTCACAAATGGTTCTAAATAGTTGTAGTCTACAAACATTAGCTGAAAATTTGATGCTGTTTTTTGTCATCACTTTGATTTTGAAAGTAGGTCATAGTTAAACTCAGTATCAGAATTTTGTTCACATTACAACCTTCTTTATCCACAGACAAATAGCACGTTCATAATACAAGGAATGCATATGAATATAAATGTTACAATGGCTGTTGGAAAATCAAAACCATTCCCTGTCCCAGTGGCATGGCTTGCACTTACAAATATTATATCCGTTCTGATTTTCTTGCCAATCATCAGCAGAGTGCTTTATCCATGCCTTGAAAAATGCAACATTAAAGTTTCGTATGTGGCCAGAATGATGATTGGTATGTACTGTATAGTTTTACAGTCAAAGCAAGGGAAGTGTGACCAACGTAATCCTAAAAATATTTGATTATTCCAAACCATTGCATTATCATTCAAATTCAAATAATATATGTGCTGCAAGGCTTTGCTGCTGCCAAATTCCTTGAATGCTACAATTAAGCCCAAAATTATTCATACCCATGCCATATTGTGAGTATTTTGAATCGCTATATTTGCAGTCCAGTTTGTAAGGTATTTTAGTCATTTAAATGTCTCTTTTTGTGCCTACTTTCAGTCTTTTATCATATTCTTTGGAAACTTCATCCAATCCAAAATAAAAACTTCCCTCAACTAGAACGATGCAAAATACTCAGAATGTGCTGTTGGTATGAATAATTTTGGGCTTAACTCTATGTTTTGTTTTGCACACCCACACACATCCACTGAACTATTGTCCAACTGCAACAGCACAGGGACACTCAGTAGAATCAAAATGTTATTATTATTTGATTCCTCAAAATCAATATTCGATTATCATAGGATTAATATTTGCATAACCTATTGCAATCATTCACACTACTCTTGCTCTTGCCTTGCCTATAATACTCATTTTACTGTGTGTACCAAGTGAGCCAGGAAAAGTTCTCACTTTTGAGAAATCATTGCATTAAGAGAACTGGATGGACTGGGATGAATCAATATTTGCATGACAGCCAAGAGATAGAAGCATTTTTATGATTTTTCTCTCCTTCCTACAAGCACTGGAAATATAAGTAAATTCAATTTTACAAAAATTCTATTGTTGATACATGACTGAAAAAGGCCTAAAATACTTGAACAAATCATAAAGAACTCTACTCACAGAACAATAAAGAAAATGCGATTTCTAATGGATAAGAGATGGCACATTTATTGCTAATCTATGTGTTATATCCCAAAACGTTTGGCGTAAACCCACTGTATCTTGGAAAAGTCTCCTTCCCCCAAGTTCGTCGATCAACACCCAGACTTGAAATCTACTCTAAAAAAGCTTATGTGTCCCCCCGTGCAATGGGTTAAAGCTCGTGCACATTTGTGTTTTGTGTTTGAAATGCTCAGAGCTCCAGCTCCTAAACGCTACTGCTCATGAGCTTTAACCCACTGCACGGGGGGACACATAAGCTTCCTCTGACAAAGCCTATCGTGTCTCCCCGACTAGAATTGGCAAAAGGCTATCCCTAGAAGTCCCTGCTCGGGTGGTAATACTCCCCCCTAGACTACACAATCCTGTCGTACCTTTGCTAATTCATTATTTTATCTTTAATAGGTATGTTCATAGGATCATTAGCAATGATATCCGCAGGCATCGTTGAATTAAAGCGAAAGGAAGCGACTGGAACTGTCAAGAACAAAATCAGTAACATTACTGTTGTAGGGAATAACATCCCTATATTGTGGCAAATTCCACAATTTGGTTTAATTGGAATTAGCGAGATATTTGTTTTGATGACAGGTAAGCTGAAAAGTTTTCAAGGTGTACGAAGGTAAATCTGAAAGATTTCCATAACTAGCAAAAAATATAAGGTGAGCCACAGGAGGCAAAACGTATTGTGATGAGGAGGACTTCGAATATTCTAACGCATGAATTACCAAGATCTTCATCTTACCATAGAATATCTTGTTGAAAGTACTTGCATTTAAATTCTTTCGCCTATGTCTCATATACGATAGTCATTTCACTTTGTGTGTGTGATGTGTGTCCTTGCTGTTGATAAAACAAATCCGATGCCACGAAGAAGAAGGTTGGCCATCAATAGGTAGTCCTGATGATAGCTGAAATGTATTTCATTTCATTTTCATTCATTTTAATTTCTTTAAACACGGTGGCCCCATCAGCCAAGAGTGGCTGCTTTTCAGGGGGCCGTGGCAAAACCTACTTACAATAAATAAAAAAAGGAATATTTACAATGTTAACTAAAAATAAATGAAAAATTAAAAGCTTACATTTCAGTCTACATTTAAAAGTAGACAAAGAGAGGGCTAGCTCCGTTCCTTTTGATTTGTGTTACTTCTGTGCTTCAGTACTCTTGTATAATACCTTAACCCTCTATTAAGCCCCTGAGGGGCTTATTTAATTCAGACACTCCAGAGGGGGGCTTTTTAAAGAGGGGGCTTATTCACAAAATCAAATGACAAGGATATATATGATAGCTTAGCTTTTCAGTTCTTTTAATGTTCATAGCCAGTTCGTAGCCAGAACCAGATGACGTCATGTCCATTTCTGCTATGAGTGACACAGAATATTGTATTGTATTTGTTTAGTTTTAAATTGACATTGATATGAAAAAAAGCTCTTTTACCACATATTTTGCAGATTTGACATACAATTTATACGAGTCAAATACTATACTACAAAAACTAATATGCAACCTTGTCCAGCGAAATGTAAAGAAAATCGTTGGTAATTTCTGGAATTGTATATAATGGAGGGTAGGCTTAATAGAAAGGGGGCTTATTTGAAATCTCGGCTCAGAGGGGAGGGGCTTATTAGAGAGGAAGCTTAGGCCCCGTTCACACGGGAACGCTATCGTTCCGTTCCATATCGTTCCGTTCCGAAAAGTGGAACGCTCAGGGGTTGCGTTCACACGGGAACGCTTGAAATAACATCGTTCCGTTCCAAAATATGGAGCGATAAAATAAGTGATACGAAAAGTGGAACGATACGCAATCGTATCGTTCCGTTCCCGTGTGAACAGGCAATGAGGTGCAAGACTGGTCCAAAAAACGGAAGGGTAAGATTTTTGCCCTAAACGCATGCGTGGATGTAGTTGTTGCTGGAAAAACTGGCAAGGACTAAAGAGAAAACTGTGGAACGGAACGATTGCGTTCCCGTGTGAACAGAAACAAAAACCGATACGCAATCGTTCCGTTCCCGTGTGTACAGTCTATTTTTGCGTTCCAGAAACTGGAACGAAGATGGAACGGAACGATTGCGTTCCCGTGTGAACGGGGCCTTAGTAGAGAGGGGGCTTACTAATAGTTACTGCAATACAATATTAACACAAATCAAAACAAATGGAATTTCGATTAGACTTACACATTGATGGCTGGCCTCCTTTGAGGCGTTCTATTTGACTGAGCAAGAGCAAGGACACACAAGAATCGAAATGACCATATATGAGACCAGGATTCCGCAAAATGTGGGTAAGGCTTTATGGATAAGGCCTCTTCTCTTTAAAGCACGCCTCCAGAGCGTTCGAAACTGGCTTTTCGGTAAGGAGATTTTCGGTATTCAATGCTGTCATTGCGTAATTCTCTATTTTCTATTAATGTTAAAACAATATTTTTCAGGCCTTGAATTCGCATACACACAAGCACCACGAAGGATGCAGGCTATTGTGACGGGGTTGTTCTTTATCGCAAATGGCTTGGGAAGCATGCTTGGCTCGCTTATTGTTGAAATATTAAGTGCATCAATGGAGGACAACTTCTTGAAACCAGAAACCAAACCTACGAAGAATCATATTGGCAACGTGAGGGGACATTTGGATTATTTTTTCTTCGGGCTTGCAGTTCTAAATTTCTTGAATTTAATGCTGTTTGCTTTGTTTTGTTGGAGAAGAAAAAGGAAAGCGAATAAAGAACCAGTGCAGGAAACTGTTGATCAGTATATCAAGGCTAACCTAAGACGAAGTTTAGAAACGTGAGTTAGTACTTTCTTTCATCGTTATTATCAAATTAGTAATTGAATAAGTGAGTCTACAAACTTCAAATTTTCTCTACATTTTCAAAAGAGTTGAATCTGTTGTCTTTTAGATAAGCAACACCGTTAGCCCTTTTGAAAATGTAGAAAACGTTTAGATGCAGCGCTGGAAACCTTTCTTTGAACATTTACATAAAATTTACATTGCTAGAGAACAACAGAAATGCTGTTTTTGAAGCGTCACCCAACCCAAGCAACTTTGTAAAAACTGAGATAATCAAACTACAGCTCCTCGACAGCAGCCACATAACCAAGGCACAATTTTTTTGAGACCATGTAGTTTTCAGATGTACTGAGAACGGGGCATGTTTTTGTGAGAGACTTTTTAGAATGGAATTCTGACCAGACATGTCACATCAGCATAGCATCAGTCTCAATTTTCTCCAACAACAATCCGTTATTTAGTTGTTTTTGCCACAAAGTATCTCCTGTCCTCCGTGTCCAAACGTGTTTATGTTAAGAGAGATTATGTGGGGAAAATGTCTGGCCTTCTGCCTACGCTTTGCACGTAGAATTTGACATACATGATATATTTTACAATGTGCAATGAAAAATATGACCTCAAAATGAGCTACCTAATAACAGTGTATGCCTAACTCTTTAGTTACGTTGTAATCAATAGCAAGGACAAATTTCTGTACTTCGTTTTCAAAACAGAACCAAAGCTGCTTATAATGTTTCGAAAGTGTCTGTACAAGCATATAGATTTCAAATCTTTAAAGGACAAGTCCGAGGTTCGTGTGATTAATGCTACAAAAGAAACTTATCATCTACTAACGCAAATACTCTTCTTGCCTTCTTTGTTTCACATTTTGAGCATTCCAACGGCTGTCATATCCAAAAACATTTTGACAGTTTAGGCCACATTTCGCAGCAGTACGGGGTGTGCCATTTTTGGGGTGCCTTTTTTCGAGCAGAAAATAAATTTTGGGGTATCATGTTTGGTAAAATCACAACTTTGGTAAAATTTTGGGGTGTCATTTTAGAAAGATAACTCTTTAGGGTATTGATTTTTATCAAATTTCACTTACTTGGTTAAAATTTTGGTTGGCTGTCACATTTTTAGGGTATATATTTTCAATGGCCTGTAAATTTTGGGGTATCATTTTCGCGAAAATTTATAAATTTTAGGGTGTGATTTCAGACGTCAAATGGCACATCCCCGTCACCCGCCTATTGAAGTTACCCCCCCCCCCTGGAAAATGCCATTACCTATTTCTTTTAACCGAATGGCTACAAAGAAAGTTTAGCTATTTGCAATGATTCTGCCGTTGGACTTTTCTGAAATCTTTGGTATTAACAGAATTACAATGCGTTTCTTCTTTTTCGAGAATTCCAGAAAAATTTTTAAGAAACCTTTGAAGCATCATAATTTCGAAACAGTTATGAAAAAATTATGACGCAGTATGAAAAAATTCCAGGAAGGCCATAGCTTATGGATATCTACAATATGGCATCAAGCAATAGTATGTCGCTTTTATGATTTATAATTTAGAAATTCGATGACGTCACACCCGCAAATGAGCCGAAATTTCAAATACGCTGTAATTTGGAAAAATATCAAAAATTTGTGGAAAGTCCAACTGTAGGATTATTGATGGATAGCTGAAATTTCTTTTAAGCCATTCAGTTAGAATAAATATGCCAAAGAAATTTTACATCCACCTTTTTACAGAGATTTAAAGATCTGAAAGAAACGTGTGCTGTCTGTTCATGTTTCTTTTAGTCAATGTAGTTTATAAAAATGTTCGCACTTTGTCCTTATCGTACGATTCGTTGGTGTATCTCGTTATTAACATGCCGTTACTTGCAGATGTATTGTAACCATGAAAGAAATTACGTCATCAGGTTCTAAAGCAAACCGAAACTTTGGTGAGAACAGAATTAGTTGCCAGTTCACGTTATTAAGCAGCGAAACTTCGCTGACGACATTCGTGAGTTTTAAATCTGCTTGTCGGATGCATTGTTGACCGTTTGGCAACGCCGCAAAATCTCCCTAACAAACAAGTAGAATATTTTTATATTATTTGTTACCTTCCATCAAAAACTTGTAATCAAACCTGATTTGGCTACAGATTTCGTTTGGGCGATTTTTGGCATGATCTTTTGTGTTTAAACGAAATCCTTTGAAACGAACTTAGGCCTTTTTGCTGTAAATCTACCATGGACATTTTATGATATCTCGATTTTTCTCAAAATGGCGGCATTTCTAAAATTTGAGGCTGTAACGTCATCGAATTTCTAACTCCGAAGGCAGGAGAGCTATAGAATTCTGCTGGCAATCGCATAGCAGACTTTCACTAACTATGGCTTTCGTAAACATTTCATCATTTTCCTCTTATTGACATAGGTTTTGCAGTGATTTTCACTTTTCCTACAGTTTGCTTGAATTCTTTCAAAAAGAATTTAAATGGCGCTATTCTTAAAGAAATCAAGAATATTACAAATTTCCATGGCAGATTTACTGCAAAATACTCTGAAGTCTTTCTGGTCATTCAATCATTAACAGAATTTTACACCTACCGTTTTCAAGATTTCAACGGTTTAAGTCCTATGCCTGATTTGATTGGCAGAAATTTTCGCCTCCGTCGCTGACCTGGCAGCCAATGTGAAACAGATTTCATCTATGAGTTGTTTTCTATTTCATTGTATATTTTCATGTGTTGGCCATGGGATAGACATTGTCTTTTGCTTCTCATGGTATCGTCCTTGTAGAGTATAGTAGAATGTAGCATATAGCTATTGTAATTTTTTTATACTGATTTAAAAAAATTTGATTGGCTGACTTATCATTGAGCGCAAAGGATCACGGTAAAAAAGCATTGACTCAATCTTTTGCTCAATCTTTCATTGCAGGCAAGTCTCAGAAACATTCTCTGACAAAATACTGTAAGCCATATTTTGGTAAATCTTTGATGATTTTGAGACGAAAGGCTTGATTTATTTTGGGTGAACTTTTCACTTTAATGGTAATAATGAATTTGAAGATCCGAATCGTTCATCGCAGGCAGGCTTCAAAGAATTTCCTTTACAGAATACAGTAGGCCATATTTTGGCAAATCTCTAATAATGTCGGGACGAATTGCTTGATTTATGTGGGGTAAACTTCTCGCTTGAATAGATAAATTTGAAGATACGTCAGTCGCAACTGAAGGCTTTTTTAATCAGTATTACCACTGTCTGCGCAAAGCGTGGAGTTTGTGACAATTTGTTGTGGAGTATTGAATTTTTGTAGTCATTGATTTTAGTTTTTGCGGCGTAACAGCGAAAATTTCGTTATGATTATAATAATTTAAAATTTTTCGTTCATTTGTAAATAGTTATTGCATTTCATGGATTTGTAAAGAATGGTCGATATTGACAATAATTTAATACAGTGCTGTAATACTCAGAAAAAACGTTGAATGTTCAATTTCTTATTGTAAGTTAAATTTTTGAACAAAACTGATTCCTTTGACAAAACTGATTCCTTTTTGTTTAATTTGTGATCGTGTGGCATCGATAACGCTATGTCTATTCCCTGTAAAGTGAGTTGACGGAGATATGTGGCCAGTTCGAGAGCTGCAAAAAATGCAGAGTCTAAAGTTAGCGTATTTTATTTAATGATTTCGACTCTTGCATGGATATAGACCCTCTAGCTACTTAGAACTTTAACGATGAGTCCCTTGTACCCCTGCGGTGAACCTTGCTCAACAGGAACTCATAATGATCGAGTGAAAAAGCTGAAAGCTGACTTCTGCATTTTTCAATCGAATAGAGGATTGCGCTAAAGATGGCGGTGAGGAACTTTTTACCGAGATGCAATGCGTTCTTTAATTGAATTCCTATAGAATCGTCAAAGATTTGTACTTCGAACGCAATGCATCTCGGTAAAAAATTCCTCGCCGCCATCTTTAGCGCAATCCTCAATTATATGCTTCAATCATAGCCTCGAATCTCAAATTACGGCCTCGAATGTCGAATCTCGTCCGAATGTTATCAGTTGCTCAATCGGATCGAAAGTTCCATCATATTTGCCATCACCATTACAGTAATTACAGTAATTCGCAAGTCTCACAATCTGATTGGTACTCTAGGAAGCTCAGAGTTTGGACCTAAATGGGGTCAGATTTTTCAGAGTGATATTCTGAGTCTCTGTTGACCGAAGCGTCATCATCAAGTCAAAGAGCACAGGATAACAAGAGACTCATTGTCATAAGTCTACTAGCTTCTCTAAACAAGAATCTGCATCGAATGGTTTTGTATACATTCTTAGAATTTGGAATCAGTACAAATATACAAAAATATCGCTGGAACCAGGCTTTCTTCTTCGCCCTATTCACAGATTACCTCCACTTGACTCCTAAGTTCATTCACTTAAATGTGACCAAATGATGACTCGCAAAAGCTGAAGGAAACGACCAAATGCATGGGAACCTGTGGTTTTCTCTGACGGAAACGGGTTTCCACAAGAATGTGTTGACAATCGAGTTTTCCTTCCTTGAAGTTTCCTTTTGTAGTGAATGAAAGTGTTTCAATCTTTTCATTCAGGACAGCATGACGTCAAAATGGTCATGTGTTATGATGTCATTTGCAGGAGATTTCGTCACACGTTTTATGCTAAATTTACACAAGGTGACATAATGTAGCGACAACTTTTCTGTTAGCAAACCATTTCATTCACAAAAACTGTAATGTCACAGTTGGTCATCAGATAAAAAGAGGTCACTTACTGGAGATTTTTGGTCATACTTTTACTGTTAAATTTGCCCTACGTAAAATCCGTAGCTTGAACAGAGTTCTAGAAACTAATGATGATATTTTGTTAAGCCTTTTACCAGAAGAGAGAAGTGGGGACAGAAAACTTGTTTTGGAGGTATCACTTCTGATTCGAAGGGGAGAACAAGGATAGGTGTGAAATACTCACCTTCTTACATTTGAAGAGCAGTTGTCTCCCAGGGTTCTTTGCGGGCACGCTGCCATTTGAGAATGTTTGAAAGTCAAGCTTAGCCTGAACGGAAAATATAGATTCACACAGTCACAGTGTAGTTGAACCATGGGTATTGGGAAACGTGGAATGTATTATATGGGCTTATGTATTTTTGTAAAGCATCGAAGCATTAGGCCAACCTTTGTGCATCATCTGTGTATCGATAATTAATATCTTCTGTCGTCTTGATTTTGAATGTACTGATTTTGAATGTTCAGAAGGCTGCTTTCCCAAATCGATGTCATTCGCAAAGCGCCAAATTGCAACAGGTTGTTGTTTTGTGAACACCCAAAATTGAGACGACAGAAGATATGGATACACAGATGATACACAAAGGTAGGCCTAATGCTTTGATGCTTTACAACAACGCATAACCCCATATAACATATTCCACGTTTCCCAACACCCATGGTTCGGTTGACAGAAATATTCACCAAAGTCTAAATTTTCTTTCAGTTCACTTACTGTTGTATGGATCCATACTTTCCGTTTGGGGCATATTTGAAGTTTCAGCCTGCCTGCAAAGTATCCTGGGTGACAATGGCTCCTTAAGGCCTTGTCTTCATGCGTTAGACTTATTCTACTGCTCTATGTAAATCCAGCTGCCGCTGAAATCCAAGAAGATTATCGCAGTCAACACGCTGTGTCATATCCTTACTAACAAAAACAAATGGAGCTTCTGTCCATCTTACTTTGAAAGGAAACGTCAAAATGTTACAATGATCTAACTGTTACTCATGATGAGGCAAGAGCCATGACCCTTTGTGCGCCGAATGAAAAGCAAGACAGAGGGCGCCACAAAGGATCATGGTTGGCAATGTGTCTTTAATAGATCTGTAGCTATGTCGCAAAATCGACCCTTTATATTTTGTCGCATTTGTGGCATAAACGATTCAAATTTGTCGCAAGGAGTCGAGTTTTTATCCAACGAGTGTATCACTCTCCGAGGTGTGCGAGATTTTTAAAACAAAAGGATTTTTAGGGAGTTTTTTACTGATTTCTTCTTGAAAACAAAAGACTTTTGCCTAAGGTTGTACGAGATTTTTAAGAGTGATACGTCCCTCGCTTTTATTCGTCGTTTAGTTAATGGTCAACGTGCACTGCATCGACATCACAAAGAGCATTCCCCCTCGCAGGATACCTGCTTTCTTCCTAAAACATGTAGCCTGCGAGTAGACCCACCAGTTCTCCAGAAGAAGAAAGAGTCTATGAAACAAAGAGCAAAAGCTCACTGCGGTCCTATATGCGAAACGCATCTCAACAGAGGCATCATTAATTAAAAAGGTTCTAGAAATGTGGAAGCCGCTACAGCAAGCTTCTGCTCTTTGTTTGAAGACCCCTTGTGCTCTGGCCCAGACCTCTGTGAAAATTGCTCTTGCCAATTGCCCTACATTACAGGATTGTTCAAACTTTACTTTTCCCAATGCTGCCAATGAATTCAAAGACTTATTAAACTTCGTGTCCAACTGAGAACCACTCAATTAACAGAACAAGAATACGGGAAGACAATATTTAGATTTCTTTCCCTGACTTATGATCAGTGGTGATAGCAATTCACCAAGTTGTTTACAATCGTACTTTAACTAACCAGAAACCCTTTAAGCCAATTTACCTAATTCTTATCTTGCTGATAAAAACAAAACTATAGACACCTGATCGAGGCTCTTAAGGGTAATCAAGTTAAGGCATGTCCTCGGGTGATGTTTTCTGATTGGTCAATTTATTCAAACAAAGGGCTATTGTTCATTTGTGGTTTGATCTTTATTATGCGACGGTTACACGTTGTTTTTTAACGACGAACGCAGGGGATGTCCCCAGACTCTTACAGACGAGAGAAACTTGTTGGGACATGTTTTGGTGACTACTATTGTTCGAACGCATTTCATATGCGTGATCAAAACGATTCTGAAGTTGTGCTGGAATCACCTATTTGAGAAATATTAAAAACAAGCTGAGGGCAATTGAACAGAGAGCTGATCACGAAACGTGCGCTTGGGAACCGGGTCAGATTTCAGATGAGAAAGACATGAAAGACACATTTTCAGGTGTGTAACTGTTTCGGTCATTATTTCTTACAAATAAGTATTTGTTTTGGTTTCTGAGTACACTGATTCTCAGTTTTTACATTTTTTGCTAATTTTGAGGTTTCTCTGTTTTCCTGAACATTTGTTGTGGATAATACAATCGAATAACATTGCATCATCTGCATGACCCAATTAGCCCAATTAGCCTTCGTTACTTTTCTGAAACTGTAATCTTAGTGATGTTTCTAAGCAGGTACGTCGGTACTCCAACATTTTGGTTCGGAATTTTACCAACTCTTTGGATGGTATTAGGCTGAAGCGTTGTAACCACTCTGATGACATATTGCGTCAAAGGCATTTATAACTACGTCTCTGTGAATGGAGAGCATTATCACTCGAAACGGGCATCTAAAGCCTTGATAAGTTCTCGAAGCTATCTCATTCTCTTTTACTCTCTATCCCCGTTAAGGGGTAACACATTGCCAACTAGTAACTGATGGCGTCATCGAAATCTCCATTGCTGTTGGTAGGTAAACGAGGCTAAGATGGCGTGTGTTTCGTTGTCACAAACTCTTTGGTGCAACAATGTGTCTAGATTTGCCCTAGGTCAAACTTTAAACGACAACTGCCAGGAAATAACTACTTGAAAGTTCTTAGCAAGGATTAAGTTGCCAGTTACATGCTATCTCTACTCACGCCATTTGCCCGTTAGGCCCACTGTTAGAAGTTTAGCTTATTGCGCAGTTGGCGATGCAGGAATCCGTGAATGGAGCTTTGTGATATCGTCAGTGAATAGTGTTAACGGTTGAAAATCTCTGTTTCCTTGCATACACACAAAGAAACATATTTTCAGTCTATTTTGCTTTTCTTTTGAACTTGTTTCGAACGGAAATAGGACGTGGAGTTGCGTTCTATGTGGCTTTGCTATAAGGTTAGAACTGGGCCGAAGTTTAGGCCAAAACATTGAAGAACACTCGATTGCAATGGACTCAAACCAATCTGAGACTTTCAATTTTATATGAAAAGTAACCAAACGAACGAAAGCTAAATGACATTACAAACCCTAAGCTTTCCCAATGATATATGCAGTTGGCAAGGAAAGAAACTGTTCGTCAAAATTTGGCAAAGTGATGCATTTGTTATGAAATGCCTTTAGGCCCGTTTTTCTGGAATTCTGAGATGTAAAAATAAAACCGCGGTTTACCTTGAAAACAACACAGCCTATTCTGACAAACCAGATTTTGAGACCTAAAATGACAAGTTACTCCTTGATAAACATCAGTCTGAAAGATTTTATGAACGACAAGACAATTACGGACTCACTAACATGAAGACTTTCCTATTCACCAACTGTATAGGACAGCGTGCGTGTCGACAACGGTATGGTATCTATCAACCGCTTGCACAAAGCTGCCGGAATCGGTAACGTATTCGTGACAAACCGGAATGCCGGCCACTCGGAAATTTCTGCTGGTATAAAGAATGTACAAGCGGCGTAGCGCGCTGTTTCAGCACCACTGGAAATTATTTTGCGGACATGAAGCGCTAAACTCTGTATATTTACGTGCTTTTATGAACTCAGTTTAGGCAAATGTTTATTCTGTATCATAGAAGATTCTAGAATTATATTTTCACCTTCATCGGCATATGTGAGTGTCTTTGTTGAGTGGAAAGACCGAATGGTCTAAGCAGAGCGATGAAAGTTTTCAAATGGACCGTTTCGGTGGCGAAACGAAGAACGCAACAAAATTTGAAGATGAGCAATTCAAAATAAATCCCTTTCATGTTGGAGAATTATGGCGGGGAGAAAATCGAAGTTACCGTGTAGAGTTCTACGATCTCATTTGTTGCGTTTGATTTGTAAGCATTGGCAGTACGAAACATTTTTCTGTGTGCCGGGAAACTATGCTCAGCGTCTCTGTAACAGACGGGCCAGACCGGTTCAGTGCATCCTATATACGATGTACCGGAATGCTTTGGGATTCATGCTGACGCAGAGGTGCAAGCTATACTTTTTTCCCGTCGTTCAAATCGTTCATCGCTCACATCTCTGCGAATGTGTGAAGCAAGTTCAGCGAAGCCTGCACGCAAACCTAGTACTCCGAACAAGAATCTCTTCTTTGGAATATTGGGTCTGCCCGCCTAGTCCAGCTACGCAGCAGCAAGTAGCTCTCACATCGGGGAGGAGGACACAGCGCCCTCAGAGGAGCCACTTTTTAGAACTGAAAGGGCACTAAGAAATTTAACTTTGAGGTTAAAACAGAGCACTCTCGAAAAGCGTGGGGGAAACAGGTTGGGCCCTGTGCCCCCAACTTTATTCCCACGAGCATGTCTGAACTACTTGGGCTGCTGGAGCGAAGTGATGAGCCCTACACAAAATACCTTGTTTGATTGAAAAGAATTCACTCAAAATGCTATTAGAAAAGAACAATATGGGTGCACAGGGGGCACACCATATGTCTTGGCTCGTAAAAGCACGTAAAACCATCGCCAGAAACTTTCCACGTTAAAAGGGGAATTTCGGTTTCCGAAACCGACAGCTGTTACATGACACCAATCAGCTAAAATACAGCCAATTTTCGATGGTCCTGCTCAGGCAGGCCACATTTTATCACACGTTATTGGAGAAGCTTTATCCGATAGACCTCTTGCATGCATGCAACAAGGGAAACTCTCTCTTTGAAATCTAATCACAGATTATGTTAAAGAAAGAAACATGCTATCGGAGTAACAGAGATATACCAGATAATTTCATTTGAAGCTACATGAACATAAGGAAAATGTGTTTGCCTCCACTCACGATATAGATATGGTCAATCAAACTATATAAGAAGGGAGGTGCATGAGAGAATTAGAATGTTACTCTCGTTTGTTACAAGATAAGGATTATTCACTGACTTGAAATCCTGAGAGAAATTTTTCAACAACGAGTCTTGCAAAATAAGAGATTTTCTATCTTTTGTTCGAGGACTGTCAACAGTATTTGCGACGCACTATCAAATTTTGCTGCCGCATTAGAACCAAACTCCACAAAACAAAGTACCAAGTCTACGGCAGCACTTACTTAACATTATCAACTTCTACTGTAACATACTGCGTACCAGTCGCAAGATATCAGAGAGTTTGCAAAGGGACCACCGCAAAAGATCAACAAATTTTTGGCATTTCTTATTGCAACGTCTGAGTAGGACCAGTCTTCCACAAAAGTACGTCAGCACTTACTTAACTTTGTTAACATATAATGTAACACTGTTGCGTACAAGTCGCAACATATTCGAGCATATGCAAAGAGACACCCGTAGAAGATCAACAAATTTTGGCATTTATTATTGCAAATGTCTGAGTAGGCTGATAGATTCATCGTGTCATCATTTCGTTCTTGAGATGTGTAGATTGGATTCTACAAAAAGACGGAGGAAGGCGCCAGTAAGAAGCAGACACTAATATTGAATGCTTTGCTAAGCTGGACAAAGATTATCAAAGACCTTTGATATGATTAGAAAGAACACTTGTTACAAGGTGCATCAGTTTTGAGAGAGACTCATCGTTAACCATGATTCTTTGCGAGCTAACAATCGACTTTCATATGAAACTCAAACTTCCACTCCTTGACTGATGCATCGATTTGACTTTGTCAAAGTCTCTTTGATAGATCGAAAAATCATACGCGACGAATCGTTTGGGTGCTTCCTTTGGATGGTGGCTTGTGAGCGAGTGGTACATCTTTTCTGACTTACCTGTAGTTTGTTTCTTTCCATGCAATGGCTGCGGGGTTGTCAGAGTTTATTGCTGTTACCCCGTGGTATTATCATCAATGTAGTGTTTCGTTTCGTAGAGTTATTTGTAGGTAGTGTAACAAGTAAGTCGTTACGTAAAAATTTAATAGTGACTGCACAACTCAATAACCATCAGTCTCAGGCTGCTTTAGAAATTTTGCATGTTTAGGTGAGTTGCTCTGCGAATACAAAGCTTATTTGGACATGCAAGGTAGCAAAGTCTAAGTTGAGTGAGATCTCATCTCTGCCATAAACTGAAAATAAAAAGTTTTGAATCTAAGGCTTCTTCACAGTAACCGCCTAAACACCTATACTTTTTTTGGGAGAGCCGGTAGAAAAAGTATGAAAACGAAAGTTGTTTCTGGCCTAAGTTCAATTTATTGTACAATTTTATTGGATGAGCAAATGATCATGGCAGGCAAAGAGTCTTTAGGAGGATGAGCAAGCTTGTTCGTCACAAGATTAGAACAGAACGCCGTTTTTTATCTGGTCTTATAATGTTCCAAAAGAGACAGATGTTTCTGAGTTCTGAGGTTAAAACGAAAGATACAACTAAATCTGACTTTTACTTTTTGAGAACGAAGAAGATGAGCCTATTCCAATAGGAAGAGAGCAAATTTAGAGGTAGACTTATAACCTGAAACTACTACTTGAATTCTGATGGCAAATAAGAAGCAAACTTAGTAGCCATCTCACCCAGGTGCTAAGTTTTTTATTGCAACCTTGGCCCGAGAAATCTCTTCCTTTTTAATCGTGACGTCAAGACAAGATTCACATAAAAGCCACACAGACTGTGCAGAATGCAGCGGAGATTGAAAGGATATTGTCATCCCTCAGGTCTTCAGTCTAAGCCCCTTGCTAACTACGAGAATAGCGGTGCTGCAGACAGTTAGATCTGTCTGGGATATGGTCTGAGTAATGTCTAGTTCAACATTATATCAAAAACACAAGACTCCTTTGTTCTCTGTTGATGCAAGGTTTTATTTGACCATAAACCGAAAATCAGATATAATAGGCTTCAGAAGCATATGCTAAGAATAGATCATGGTTCACAACCTTCCCTTAGGCAATGACAACTTAAGTGTTTAAAAGAGTTCGGAATCATGTGAATAATCTTTACCATATGCCATAAGAATAGAACTATATTTCACAATCTGATCACTTTCTTGTCATGGTCAATTAATGGGTTCTTTCGTTGACCACATAACAGGCTTCCAAAGTTTTGATGCAGGCGCTTACAAATTGAGAGCATGCTGTCAGCAAAATAAGATTTGTTGTTTTCAATAAAGGGTGACTTTGCAGATAAGGAACTCTTTGAATTTAGTCAACTGTGTCAGCTTTCAAGGATGCTGCAACTACGAGTCCTATGTGCAAGCACAGTCTCTTTAACAGCAAGAGACTATGGTGCAAGGCAATGAAAGCGCAGGTTTCATCAACCTCAACGGAGCAGCTACACAATGCATGCTCGCTAACAGTCTAAATATAGCAGAGATAAGTATTGTTATCTGAAAGCGCTGAGTAGCAGACCTATGAAACTTAGACAACGTCAGGCCGAGCATCTGTGCCCTATCTCTTGTCTCTTGTTAGTTAGTTGTTATTTTTACTCTACCCCAGATAAATAACCATCACCCTTTGTACGAGGGTCCAAATTATCAAGGAAATTCCTCATCTTTGCCTATCATTTACACAAGCTTACAAGCCAGCTGCCATGGCTATAGAGCAAAGTTTGATCCGGATTTCAGTAGCAATATCTCTGTGATTATCTTATCGATCAGTAGATATTAGCAGGTAAGGTACCAAAATTTTAAGTTAGAGTCCGCTATTTTAAACTTCAACACATGAACAAATATCAAAGTCGAAGTTCCTGCACAGCAACTTTTCTAAATATAGCAAACTTTTACGACACCCGAAAGTTGAAGAAAAAAGCGGTTTTGACTTGAAGACTTCACTACGGACAGTAAGATTCATCCAGGGGAACTTCCGAAATAGTTTTAAAGTTTCGAATCCTGCTGCTTCACAAATGGTGAACAAGTTTGTCTTTTGCGATGTGTGATGTCACAAAAAAGATTTATAGTAATTTTGTTTTTGTGACTTGAAATGGCCCAAAATTGTCATGATTCATGATTGATTTACAAAGTTTCCGTCCGTTGTTCGAATATTTATAAAATCCACTCTGTCAGTTTCAGCCACAACTCCGCCTTCAGATTTCACGCCTCTCTTTGGCACAAAGAGGCTCTAAGATCTTAAGACAATTGATCTATGTGATAATTGCGTCCTTTTTCACAAGCTATATAGTTAAGCAGATCGATTTTACGGGAATTATCAGCAACGGATATCGCTAACTCTTGAGAAGTGTAAATATCCAATTCCAAAAAGGTGCATTTGTTTCCAAGGCAAAGAGAGGATCGTTCGAGCGTGCCTTTTATCTTATCCTGAAAGAAATTTCCTTTCCTTTGCCTTTCTCAGTTTTTAAAGTACTGTTCAAGCTCTGTCAAGTTGCAACTGAATACGATGCTCTCAAGGGGGCACTGGGAATAGGCGATTACGCTAAAGATGGCGGCGAGGAACTATTTACCAAGATACATTACCTTCTAATTACGAATCCTTAAATTGGTAATGTGAAGGAACTTTGAACAGGAAAGTTGGCCTAAATTTGTGTTGTTATCATTTTGACGCACTGCGATTGGCCTAATTCGAGGAAGCATGTCTACCGTGCCAGCCTATCAAAAATTAGTACCTATGCAGGTCCTTTCATATGCATCCTACTTCTAGGGTTATCTGATTACGTGTCATAAAATGAGCGAAATTTAGACATGAAGAAAAGAAACTTTCACCAATGTTTACTAAATAAGAGCCAACGAAAGTGCAAATTTGAACAAAATTCACAAGGGACCCACGACCTGCTGTCTTGGTAAGGTTATTTTTGTCAAAGACTTGTAGATGCTTTTTTAGCTGTTCCTGCTTGTGCAGAAAATTTTGCTTTTCTAAAAATCTGCCTTACGTAAGCTGGATAAATTTGTGGTCACGAAATAAGCTTTATCCAGGGGGTATACATCGGTGTCTGATCAAACATTGTTACACAAGAACTATTATCTGAACTTTTGTGGAATTTCAAATGGAAAAACGCTAAACAAGCATTTAAAATTTCCCCCTCTCTGTTTCCAAGCACTTTGACCACTGGCAGTTTTGTTTTACTCAGAAGTGTCAACAACGCGATCAGTCTCTGACAACACACTTTTGAGAACAGCTATGTTAACACTGGTCTCGCATAATTTTTGCAGGGTGAAGGATATATGATACCATCTCACTGTAGCTGGCCATTCTCTTACTAGAGACACTTTAGGATGTTCCACAGTTTCGAAGAGACATCATTGTTCCAGCTGAAAACTCAACTGAAAACCAAATTGAACACTGAGAAAACATTAGTCAAAGCAATGAACTTCATCAACAGAAATTCATACGAAAAAGTGCCAGGTTTGATGTGCGTGAACACACAAAATGGCGGAAAAGATAGGGTTTACAAGTTACAAGTCATGTCATCTTCAAATCACATTGATCCAGATCCTGAAGAGAGCACTGAGGTTGTCATTGCAAGACAGCTTGCTCAGATTGGAGATGAGTTGCTTGAAAGCCATGACATTGAAAGGAAGCAACACAGTACAAAGATTGCGATATCGTTGGCAGTAGTTGGATTGGCAGCAGTTGGAATTTTTTGGTTCACGAAGGAGAAAGATTAGCAGCAAACTAATCAAGGAAACATTGAGCATTTTTGTCGTTCAAGTAAGTAAATATTTTGTTTGGTTTACTTCAAGGGTATTCTGCTGGTAATAATGATTGCAAGCATTGTCATTGGTTAACATTGGTCCAAATTTCGAGTAAAATTTGTAACTGATGTTTTAAGCGTTAGGGAAAAGAGGGCACACATGATAAAACATTTTTCATTTGAACACCACAATGAACTAAGAAGAAATCTATTCGAAAAAGAGGGATGCTCTCTACTTTTCCAGCAACTATAATATAGATGGACTTGCTACAAGTCTCTCTCGCGGAAAAAATAGGAGAAGGAAAAAAGCGAGAGAGACTTGTAATACTTGGCATGTTCATTAATATTCATGAGCTATCGAGCCTTGCTTCAATGTCAAAAATGACGGGGTTGTTGTCAACTGTTTCATCAAATATTGAGTCGACCATTGTCAAAGAACACCTCAGAGCCTCGCTCTGTCGTATCATTGTCCATTCTGAGCATATGATTGGACATTGGTTTTTTGTAAAAAGATGTCGACTGGACAGAATCCTGTCCAGCCAACGATCCTAGCAACCAAGTATATCAAGTCTCTCTCGCTTTTATTCCTTCTCCCGTTTTTGGCGCGAGAGAGACTTGTAGCAAGTCAATAATATAGAGTGCTTCTCGAGTTTCTATAAAGAATTTTAAGGAATATCTAATTTCCACAAAGGGGCTTTCAGGTTTGCAGAGGGAGTTAACCGTCACCTAAAGGGATTTTCTGGTTTACGAATTCTTAGAATTGGGGTGTATATGGAACAAAGGAAAATTTGGTAATAACAGCATCTGTTGCCTTTCATTGGCACATGATGAAAAAGGAAAGGGAAGTGACGGAAGCGGCGAAGATTGGAAAAGAAGTTTCCGATTTTTAGAATTAGGTTGCATGGAACGAGACAAATTTGGTAACAATAGCAAAAACTGATGCAAATAGAGGAATTTCTATGGCCCGACCGATTAGTCAAACCGTACATATGAACAAAGCAGACTACAAAGATTGCACATGGCTAACTCACTTGAGGCACATGCAAGATGGAGCTGATTAAGGTCATGTGCCGATACAACTATTGATCTGTAGGAAAGCTTGTCTGGTCAGCCTCTCGTTTATACAGTTTTTAATAATCCTTGGCACACCTTTGCTCCGTCGATTTAATGCAAAATTTGTCCTGGAGCATGGCAAAAGTTAGAGTTAGTTAGGGCAAGTTTGAGTTAGTAATGGTAAGATAGGGCTAATTAGGGTAATTCAGGGTTAGTTACAGAAGGGGTTTGTTTAGTTCAATATTGCAAAATTTAGCCCCCGCCCACTAAACTGAAACGAGGTTGCATGCAGTCCATTAAAATGAACTGTAATGCTTGAAAGGCAAGCTGCATTATGAAAGTGGTGCTTTTTAGTTGAAGAAGTATTAAAGTTCTTGGCCTAAAAGCAATTTACTTGCATTCTCCTCAATCTTGCTTTTTTCTACTGTGCATCCAGAAGTGTTTTAGTTCCTTTTAGGAACACACTGGAAACGCTAAGTTATCGGAGCATGGACGTTGTCCTCTTTGTGGCTCACACGAATTGATTCTCTCAGCCTAGAAATTGATTCCCTCAGACTTGGTGACTCTCCTCGCCTATTTTCGTTGTCATTCAGTTATTCCTAGCAGAATGCCTTTGAGATCTTAGGTTTTTACATTTACGTACGTTTCTACGCATTTCCTTTTTGATGATTTTGTAAATTTTTGAGTTGAAAATGATCTTTAAGATCTTTATTGATAAGACTGTATCATATGTAAATAACTAACATGATTTTAACGAAGAAGCTTGTCGAAGAAAATGTTTTGATTTCAAGGCAAGAAAGTCAGTAGCTGCATGTTCTCATCAATGTTCCAGTGCTACTGCTAACAATGATAACTTTGAGCCCCATTTCACTAAATTCTATAGGCCGTGAAAGTTGTTTTATCTTATTGCAACTTTTTTGGTAGCCACGAAAGCTGGAGCGATGGAGCACCAAGAGTAATCAAATCCTTCCCCCCCCCCAGCAAAGAACCTCATTGCGTTATTATTCTAATCTTGACTGTCCGTCAGCTGTTTTGCCCCCTTGAAATTGGTTAAATCGTGCCTCAGCAAAAATATAAAGAGTCCCTATAGTTTCTGCATGAAGATTTAGGGGAAACAGATATGTTTCTCTAAGAATTTTTTAAAGAGAAATGGGTAATTCCATTTTCCCTCTTGGAAAATTACTGGGAAGTGTCCGTGTATGGGAAAATTTCAACAGCTTTTACATCGTCCGGCATTCCTGTTAGTACCACCTTAAATTCCTCCATGCCTCTCAGAGTAGGGCCTCAAGTGTCCTCTTCTGTTCAGAAAAGTAACCAATTAGAATGGTTCATCATAGGCAATTAGAATGGCTCATTCTCGCCGTCCAGAAGTAGTTCAGATCTCCCTGAGAATGCCAATTTTGCTAGCTAAACTTTCCAATACAGCAACCCGATTTTTCAAACTCCTCGCGTTATTAATAACCCCAAAATCAATGAGCAGGTGCTGCTTGCGATTTAACCGAAATTTTTATGAAAGCTTTGTCCAGAAAATTTCTAAATATTCCCAGATATGACAGTAACAAGCAAAAACCCTCCGGCTAACAGCATGGGTTGTTAGACACTGCAGCTATGTTTCAGTGTATTTGCTTTTGCGGAGGAAAAATTATACGTTTCTGTGGAGGAGGTTATGCTAACTCCTCCCTAGAAGCAAATAATTTCATCCTCGGCAAAAGAACAAAGCGGCGGCAATGAAGCACAACTGCCGCCGATTCTCGCCACTCATGCTCGTAGTAATGGTACCGTGACCTTTCTGGACTCTGGTCTTGTCATAATTTTAAAGACCTCACGGCTACCTCACGGTCCTGTCTTTAGAGGAGACCCTTGAAATGCAAAATATTTTCTAACATTGTATATACTTGTTAATGATGATAATTTCTCTGATGGATATTCTGTAAAGTTTTGGCATCAAGGCGATGCGTTATCATTGCCTTAAAAAAGAATTTTGTTAACTATCTAAATATTGTAGTTGTGTATGAACATATTTTCGTTGAAATTATATTTAAACTAAACTAAACTAACATTTAAGCTATTATCGAAAATTTATTTTTGAAAGAAAATTATCGAAAGGCGTATCACTCTCTAAAGATCTCGTACAGCTTTGGCAAAAGTCCTTTCGTGATCAAGAAAATCCTTTAAAAAAGTTCCTGAAAATCAATCCTATGTTTTGACAAGTCTCGTACGCTTTTCGGAAGTGGTACATCACTCGAGAATAATCACAGGCAGGGCTTCCAAAGAAAATAGAACAAGGTGTCCAAAGAAACTTAGTGTCTCACGTACCTTGAGCTTATCAGGTCTGCAAAATGCTTGTATACCACATGTAAAATTCAAAATCCCTTGAAAAACTTTGTCTACCGTAGGAACTTCAGTGCATTCACTTGCCTGTAAAACTAGGCTGCAACTGTGATTATCCGGTATAGATTCCAGGAATGGGGTAGGATCTCCTGTCCTTGCATGCAAAAGAAACAACTTGGCATTCGAGTCTACTTCCACCTCAGCTTTCGAGTTGACCTAAAAACAGCCTCCACACTTCGCAAGCAATGGCAAATTTTGTACATTAGAGATACTGTTCGGTCAAGGCAGAACGATTCGGCAGCCTAAAGAATAGATTTTACACCTTCAACGCAGCCGGCCATAATATTTTGCACTGCTTTTATTTTGACTTGATTTGATTGAGAGCATTTAAAGGTGTGATGTGAAATTTGTTTTTGAGAAAGAAAATCGCTTTGTCTTTTCAGAAACCTTGATAATTCCAGACCTAGCAAATTCTGAAAACCCTTCGCAGACGCGAAATTATATTCCCCAATGAAACAAAAATCTTGAAAAAGGCAGGTTTCTACGTTGCCATCCCATTTTTTTTTTTTTTTTTTTTTATCAAGCAAAACCCTAATCTAAACATATTATACATTATTTGTCCCATCCACAGCGGGAAAAGACACGAGGTCACCTAGTTCCCACTGTAGATGGGAAAGCCATCCCATTTAAAGTCATGTGATCAGTCCCTTGATAAAACATCTTTTGATTTGTCTAACATATTTCGTGCCATGTTTAATTGTGCCATGAATGCAAAAAGTAGCATAATACTAAAACTTCCCTAGAGTATGGTCATATGACTTGAAATGTGCGAAACAAACCTTCACCGATTAGGTCTATTCCCGAGAAACAACTATTTCCTTTGAAATTGGGTTGGGTAACAAGCTAGACAAAATCGAGAATTTCTCCAAAGTCTGCCAAAAATTCTGCCTTTGGAGCAGAAGGTTCAGAAGCCCACCCCAAACCCTCCCCCCCCCCCTCCCGGAGCAGACTATACGTATCAATTTCGCTCTGCCTGTGCCGTAGTTCTAACAAGTCATAAAGAGTATCTTAATTACAAGCAAGCCTCCGTAGAATTTCTGGAATAGGATATAAAAGAGAGAAATGTATTTAAAGAGTGTTTGAAATGTCTTGCTTAGGAGATTTGTGAAAATTGCTTTGAGTTTTAACAAAAGATAGAATTTAGAAATATGTATATGAAGTTTTGTTTGCTGTTGTTGCAAGATTCATTTTCTTTCTGTGACCTGCTTCGTGAATGCTCAAACATCTGTTTTGTGTTTCGTACGAGAGTTTTGATCCGCTCCAAAGCTGTGTTGTTAGGACTCAAGAACGGGCTATAGGAATGCAGAATTTTGAGAAAGATTGATGTATAATGCATCGAGTTATTCCTATCCTAATTTATCATATTTTTCGTGATATATCGACTTGTTTCCTTCTGTTTATACTTCTCCTGTGAAGACAACATTTTCGTCCCTGCGCATATGGCGGCAAGCTTCCTTTGGAGTGGCATAATTTCTCCAGGGCACTTGAGGTCATGTCAATCTGCCGCCACGCGCGGGGATTAAAATGGCGCCTTCGCAGGAGAAGTACAAACAGAGGGAAAACAGGTTAGTACATCGCGAACAAAGTGATAAATTAGAATAGGAATAACTCGATGCACTATACGCAAGTCTTTTTCATCATTCTGCGTTTCAAACAACCCGTAGTTCAAGAACGTTTACATTGCTAAAGAACAACATTTTTCTGCAGATATCAGGCACCAAAGTGTTACGGGTTTAAAGAACAGTGAAAATTGGAAGTTATACCGTTATACTTTTGTTACAGTGCAGTGCAAGGGCCTAAGGACAATGTTTATGCGACCAAAGTGGCGATTTAACATTGATTGTTCTTATTCCTTTGATTGACAAAGATGGCAGGAGCGTTGATTGCCTTTACAATCATCATGAAGCTTCTCTCTCGCATTTCTCCTCAATATAAATCAGTTTGCACTATGCTGGCCAACTCGTATTACAAGCAGCTGCAGCCGCTTGAAAACGATAACATGTCAGAACAAGGCTTTAATGGTGGCTGGAGCTGCTTTGCTTCAAATTGGCTTGCAAACTATTTTATATCGCAGGAGAAAAGAGAGGGCGGAGAAGCAGAGAAAACACAATCCACTTGCATAAGGCTTTAGCAATCTCTTCTTGTCACCCAAAGGAATTACGGCGATCAATGTTAAAGCGCCACCCAAAGGCCTTTCTACAGTGTAAACCACTGATCTGAACGAGGTCACAGATTTATCAAACTGAAATCGAGTCTCGGAAAGGCGTGACGTCATCCTCACAGATTTCAAGGACATGACTTTTGATGAGTTCCAAATGTAACGAAAAGTAGGTGCCTTTGTCTAAATGTGCTGTTTCAACAGTGCTATGAAATACAATAGACAATAATGTGATCGTCTAAAGCCATGGTCTTGAATTACAGATCTTCTTCAATCTTTCGGTATCAAGAATTCTATTTTTAGAAACTTTACAACCCACGTATCGACTTTCAAACATAATGTTCAGATCATCTTTCAACACTCCAAGAAAACTTCATTCTATTTTTAGATGTATCACAAACTATTAACAACACCCATGACTTATTTGAGTCTTTTTTTAGAACCAGATATTTTTAGGTGATCAAGCAGCTAAAACAATAAAGCCAATTTCTAGAATTTTTTTGAAGGATGACATTGTTATGGAGATAATATCCAAAACAATAACAATGGTGACATCAAGCTGGCAGATTTACAGCTTCGTTGCAATCGATCCTGGTCTTCAACGATTTCGAGCAAACAAAAGCAAGTTTTTAGGGTTTCCAAAAAAATTGTGCCCTGATTGTGTGGCTACTGTGGAGGAGCTGCAAAATTCAATTGTGCCGCTTCCTGTAAATCCCCAGGGGGGACTTCTATTGGTATGCGACGGGGGGGGGGGTCAGACACAGTAAATTTTTGAAAAACCCAAAAATATACTAAATTTAGGAAATTTTAGACCCCAAAAATATACTGAAATTAGGACATTTGTAGACCCCAAAAATATACTCGTAGCTTCAAGGTACATGAAAATTAAAGGTTTTATAGCATTTTCGGCAACTGCTCTGCAATATTTTGATGAAAAACTCAGCCTAGCACACATCTTGCCAAATTTTCTCATCAGCAACCCCAAAGATATACCGATTGTGCTCCAAATCGCGTACCCAAAGGTATACTAGACAACGTTTTACAAACCCAAAAAATGTCTGACCCCCCCGTCACTTACTAATAGGGAGTCCCCCCTGGGGTAAAATCATGAAAGATATGCTTCAACTTGGAGCTGGGGATGAAGTTTGAGTCAATCTGACAAATGGCTGCTGATTTGTGGCACAGAAAAGGCAACATAAGCGGTTGCTGGTAAAGAAAAACCTTTGCTCTCCAGCAACATCAGAATCAAGGACATTTTCAAAGATAGGGTTCCAGTGTTATCATCTAAAAGTGTTGTGTAGAAGACAGAAACATCAAACATTTGTCCACTGGTTCACTGCAGAAAAGAGTTAACGTAACGCCAGAAACATGCTGGAGAACAAACATGCTGGCCATTTATTTTGCCTCTCCCACGCTATAAATCAGCAATCACTTGTCACATTGACTCAAACAAGATCGCAAACTCTCAGTTGAAGCATGACCCAAGGAGCTTGGAGCCTGACCTTTGCAACTGTATAAACAACAACGGGACACCTGAAGTCACTGTTCCTCCACAGTAGCCACAGAAACAGGACACAGCTTTTAGGATACCCTGTGTAGCATTCTCTTGTGGTTCCTTTTTACAGTGGGGTTTTTCTTCACAGGAATTAGACTCCGCCGTCGATGATTTTCATAACTTCATCAAAATGCTTCCTTGGGCAGTTACTTTCAACACCATAGAATTCTGAAATATTAACTATTCTTCTTTCTGACCAATCACCGTCCACCAAAAAGTCGCACAATTCAGGTAGCCAATTATCAGTTCGAAGTGCATCTTGGGTGACAACATCTAATGTATACTTCTTACGCCAGTCGAAGTACTTCAAGTATGCGTCATAATTTTGGTCTAAATATTGGAGATATTTCGCAAGATCCTTCACTGTTTTGAATTTCCTCGCATCAATAAAAGAGCCTGGGATCAAGGTATCAATATTCGCAGCTAATACAACAGGCACATTCCAACGATCCAATGCCTCCCAGTATTTTTCAGTGACGTAATCTTTACATAAGGAATTTTCGAAGGCAAGATAGAACTTGTATTTTCGTAAAAATCTACTACAGCCGCGCGAATTTCGCTCGCAAATTGCACGCTTTCCAAACATCTGGCTGCAAGCACCGTACACATCAACTTTAATATATCGCTGCAAAAGAGTAACAAATTTATTTCTAAAGCCGACTTTGCAATTGCTAACACACCAGGCAGCTAGTGAATTTTTATCTGGTACATCCAAATCTATCGGAGTTTCCTCTTCGATCTCAGCGAAGTAACCGTACGGATGCACAATGTCTGATTCACGAATCGGTGTTATAGTGAGATTAAAAAGCATCTCATTTTTCTCAACTTTCCGTGTATTTTTAGGACTTTCAAGATTAAAGTAAACCCAAGCTTGATCTCTGTTATGTCGCCTTTTGGCAATGCTCCTTGGCAGAGGCAAATCTTTGGCGTGGAATACAACTGCATGACTTTCATCGAAACGCGCAGGATCTCGCGTTATCTCGCAGTCACCATCGTACACCAATGGTGTATGAAGCCTTCGAGTGTGGAAGAAAATCAATGGTGTCTTGCTTGATGTTATCCCACGTTTAGTATTTGTCTTTTCATCTCTTATATTCCCAGTGTCATTTTGGTCCACACCATACATCTTCATTTCTTGGAGGTCTCTGTTATGATACAAATACTCATCTTGTATCAGTATATACAGCATTGTGAACACAAATGAGGAGATAAAAAGATAACATCTTGGGTCCTGCCTCCTCCTGCAAGATTTTGCAACTCGAAGTATCAACATCCACGGAATCAATAGAGTTTTTGGATCTGTTAGCTTCTCAGGCATTATAAGATGTTCTTTGTTAGCTGTCGAAACCGTTATGTCATGCAAGTTTTCCGTTGATCGCTTTTTGCATTTATCGCACAACACTCAATGATGCATATACCTCCATGTCAAAAAGGTCTTCAATTCACCAATCAGCTGAACAAAATTTGTTGACAATAAGCGAGTGATTAGGCCGATCTCAACTTAAAAAATATGCTCGTCTAGCTTACCCCGAACTTGCAGCCTTGTCAAACTTTCCAGTTACTGCAGTGTAAGCTCCAAACGTTTACTTTCCCATCCAGAAAACTTGGAGCCCATCACAAAACCGACGAAAGTTTTCTCACTGTAAAGGATATATTTAGGCCGATCCTAGCTCGCTAAAATATGCCTGACTATCTTTCTCTATAGTTGCAGCTTTGTCAGATTTTCTTGCTTCTGCAGCAACAGCTCCAGACCTTACATGCTTGCATCCAAAAAGCTTGCAGTTCACCACAAAGCTAGAGAAATTTTTTTGGCAATATTCGAGAAATATGCTCGCCGATCAAACTTTATAGTTGCAACGTTTTCAAACTTTGGTCCACACCATAAAATGATTGTAACAGTAGCTCCAGACGTTTGCCTTTGCATCCACAAAACTTGCAACTCACCACAAAACCGACGAAAGCTTCTTGACGGCAAAGGAATAATTTAGACTAGGCCTATCTCAACTCTAAAAAATATGCTCGTCTTGTTGCTCTAAAGTTGAAGCCTTGTCAAATGTTTTAGCTTCTGCAGAAACAGCTCCAGACCTTACACTTTGAATCCAAAAAGCTTGCAGCTTAGGCCTACCACAAAACCGAAGAACTTTACTAACAGCAATCAACGATTCAGGCCCATCTCACAAGCAATTGCTTATGCGAAAACGCTGATCCAAATATAAACGACTTCAAACAACACCAAAATAGAAGCGAAAATAATGAATGAAATTGTGTCTAAAAGCATTGAGAAAGACCAGTGTCTTATCCACTTAGAAAACAAGGGAGCAGGTTTCACAAGTGGTGAGTATCAATACAAAAATCGATTTATTATAGATGAAATAAAGCTATTGACACGCTTTGCAGTCCAAATTATATCGGTGCAGGTGGTGCCCCGCGGTTACATTATGAAATCATGAATAGAAATTCACGCAGTTTTATTAATCAGTTCATGTGAATGCTGATATCATGGCCCACAACAGCCCACAACAACAAAAACAGACAATTTCGAGATCTAGAGACTATTCTTTTGGGCATCTTCTGAAAAACGGTAGAGTTATCAAACGATACTTTGCTACATTTTGTAGAATTGTCCAATGTGCATAATGGTGATAAAAGCTCTGATGCCACCATGAATGCCAATCGGTCACACTCGGTCGAGTCGCGCGTAAAAAATGTATGAAAATAACGCTCGATCCAGCTTCTTTTGCAGATGAGCTAAAAGATCTTTTTTTTTATAGTATTAATTTTCAGAAAAGGGTAGACTTCGTAGGCCTGAGGCTATTTGTCATGAAAAACTGTCCTTTTGATCATCCTGTTTTCGGTAGACTTACGAGATATTTTTGACGTGTTCTGTGGGGCTCTATTGAAAAAAGTAAACTTCAAAGTAAACTCCAAAAACTAGAGGATGTCCCCTTGCCCGAATGACGATAGTCTTGTATCCTTGACGATAGTCTTATCCAAATGACGATAGCCTTGTCCGAATGACGATAGTGCAAATAGCCTTCTAATCTCCAATGCATTATCGAAAATGGAATGAAATTTTTCAAATTCTTTTCTCTTGGGATTTGCACGACGAGGGTACAATGCGGTGTAACGGCTAAATGGCATTTGAGCTCATATCTGATACTTTCGCAGCGCGGTGGGCATTCTTTTGGTAATTTTTATTAATATGTACATGAATCATGGGCATCGGGGGTGATAAAGGGGGCTGCCCGATAAAATTCCATTTTTTACGAAAATTTTGCCCGACTTCTGGACGATTTTCTGCCCGATTAAGGCTGATTTTTGCAAATTTTTCCAAAGTTTGGAGGGGGGCTGCAGCCCCTGGTATGAAACCCTTATCTTTAATGTTCCATTTATGTGCAATTCAGGGAGCTGTCATTTTCAAAGCTAGGGGTGGAAGATTTGGGAGGGGTAGGGTACCAAATTTTTCAGCATCGTTTTATTGGGGTATCAAACATTTGGTAAGGCTAAGAATCATCCATCCAATTTTTTTGAATATTATAAGAAGCTTCATTTTGATAACTCTTCAAATCGTTTCAATTTGATGTATTTTATGTCCAGATTGCATTTGTTTAACTTTTTAAAGTAAATTTAAGATCAATGATGGGGTATGAAATTTTTGCTACTTTGAGATGGGGGTGCCAAGTATCATCAAACTTAGCAAATGGGCTGAGAAAAAGTTCTCATCTGTCTAAAAAGAATTCTTCCACCCCTGTCCCAAGTATTAAAAATGACAATTCCCTTGAAACTCGTTTTGGAATCCAAAGTGCTTTTGAAAAATTGATACAAGGTTGAAAAATGTAAGAAACTCATTAGAAACATTTGATGGTAAAAGTGGCATAAAATTTAAGAAACTAGGTACTAACCCCGGACCAAAAAATGTGTACCCTTTTGGCTACCAACAACCAAAATGTGAACATAACCTCTTGCTTCACGTTTCTTTTTCACCAAGTAGAATTTCTTACAGACAACAATAAAATGGAGAAACAGAATGCAAATGTATTCTACGTATCATATCAAAATAGGATTAACGACCTCTGTGGGCCAACCCGAGAAGTCCGAGTGTAACCATGCTTGTCTGGCAGCTTTGGAAGTCGACCTTTTTCTCTGATTTCGCTTGAAAAAATCAACCCCTTTTACGAGCTTTTCTCTGACAAAAGTGGAAAATACTGCCACCTTTGTCCAGGATTTATCTAAGAAATATACTGGGTGTTAACAAAGTGAAGTGAGTGCAGCTTGGACTTTTTGCAACGCGATTGACTGCAAATGCTTTGAGAAACCAATCTAGAATTGGAAACAGCGAGAAAAAGACAACTTCTTGATAATTGCAAAACAACTTAGGATGAATAGAATGCTGATCATACTCAATCAGATATTTCTGTCAACCGAAGAAATATATAAGATGGAGCCTATCAACCAATGGGTCAAAAATACCTAAAAAGCCCCTAGAAAGCAGCTTTTGGTAAAATAATTCTAAAGGCAGGAAATAGACGTGGTAAGGCATGCGAAACCCTTACTGCAAAGAACTAAACCAATACCTTCTCTTGTTGGTTTCTCTGTCCAAAATTCACTAGAAATTCAACCCCTTTCTCAGAGATCTCATCGACACGCATGGTTACAATGGACCCCTAGAATTGACAAACCGCGTTTGCGACTTGAGACAAAAACGTAGCTAGTGCTAAAAATGTAAAAAAAGTAAATACCAAAAGTGTTCATAATAAGCAGTTTCATCTGCAGGAGAGCTTGTGAAGTTCTTTAGCTGACAGCAATGCTCGTAACACAACAGTTGTGGGAAGGAATATACTTCCAGGAAGCTTGAACGGATCTGCAAGACTTTTTCATGATCCTATGAGAAAAATGAAGATATCAGAATACACGTAATTCTTATAAGAAACTAAGAATTTGGGCGAGTTCTGGTGGTTTCTTAAATTATCAGCTTTGAGTACTCAGAGAGTTTCTTACGAGTTTCTTAAAGGTACTATGAAGACTGCTATACTATAGCAGTCTTCTCACTACCAAAGGTACCCTGGGTACCAGAGCCTCAAAATTTAAATGAAAGGAAATTGGTAAGAGGAAAAGAGAGAAGCAAGAAAGGAGGCTCTGGTCAAATGATAACACAACCTCGTTTTGGTGCTGATCAGCGTGATTATGAATCAATTCGATCACCTTTTGCGCAGTGATTTTAATCAATAAACACCTTCATTCATACTATTAATCACATACATATTTAGTTGTTATCTGAGCTTTATTATTTTCCTAAACGATTGATGATCTGATTGTGATTCGAATGGCGAGAAAAGTTTCATTGTTGTGGAGCTGGATGTTTACTGAAGACTTCCCGTAATGCTAAATTCGTCTAACCACAATAACTGATTTCAACTGCTTCCAGCCTTTTGTAACTATCAACATGGAACTGAACTCTTTCTCGCGCGATTCAGGCAAAACATCCTAAATTCAGAACTACAGTACGAGTGATTTAACGTTTTCCGAAATAAGTATTTATCATAAAATATTGCATTGTACCGTCTGCGGTTGTCAATGCACTTATGGGAAAACCAAGGTCAAGTCACTTATTGGATACCCTGGGTACCAGATACCGGGAAACCAAGGTCAAATCCAAATGTCATGTTGTGTTGGTATTTCTAAATTATATGATTGACAAATGTCTTTGCTCAAACAAACTTTTGAACAACTAAAGGCCTTGCCACAACAAAAATCAGTTTCGCTGCGAAATGATCGATACAGGAAGTATTTCTTGGGTACCAGTAGGAAAAGTTTATCACAAGAAACTGGTTGAAGACAGAGAATGTCACATTTCGAGAGGAATCAATCTGAAATCCAATTCTTATCCTCGATATTTCAAGTAAACACAAATCATATCACATACAATAAGAAAGATAATAACGTTCCTACCAGTTTGGAATGCAGTCCTCATCAGCAAAGATTATTCTTTTGCCAGTGTGTCTATGATTTTCAGTGATAGCAATATCACGGCTAAATTCTCGAAACTGCTCTCCACGTCCTTAGCCTCAACTGGGCCTAAACCTTCAACCAAGTTCACTGGGCGAATGAAAGCTCAACTGCAAACAGCAACGACTTTTCAGTGATCATGAAGTTATTGTCTCAAACTGTTATGGAGTTAGGCTCCTATCTTTGCTAAAAAAGCCTTCCAGTTCTCCACAGCTCCGCTCCCCTCAAAATATTCGCCATTGTTGTGAAGGCAAACTTGATCACAATCGTCTGAATCAATTTTTCTGACCACAATCGTAGTCTTGTCATGTGACTCACGCTATCCAATCAATTCTCACAGAATCTATATACCCGATCGGGTATATAGGCTTCTCATTGGTCAATTCCTACAATGGATGTTACCATTTGACCAGAGCCAACTTTCTTTCCTTCCTTATTTTTTTCTTTTTATTATTTTTTGGCTCTGGTACCCAGGGTATACCAAAGGGTGCCGAGAGATATTGGAGGCCTGGGGGAAGAACTGCATGATGAGGACCCCTGCGAGCAAACCAGCAGAAAATTTTTCAAACGAGCCCTTTAGATTGGATTAAAATGGATTTCAGAACATTTCCTGCAGTCAAAATCTTGCAAATCTTCGATTATGAGGCCCCCTAAACCCCGAAGTCCGGGGGAAATTGCCCCCCCCTCTCGGTGGTCCTGCTCACTACCAGTACCTGTTTGCTTGTGAATATCTCAAAACAAGGGTTTTTCAGGCCTTCCCAATGTCTAGACATCACTCAAGTACCTTCCACGTAATGTGATACATGGACCAAGTGAATATGAAGTAAATATATGGCAAGTAATTCCTTTGTCAAAATAGATAGTTTCCCAAGTTATATTTTCTCAGCAATGGAGTTTCTTAATTATTTGGCGATCTGCGAGTTGAGCTACTGATGGAAAATACGCGTATAAAGTTAATCAACTGGTTTGTTTTTTTCCCTTATTTTCTCATTACCTTAACTAATGCTAGCTGGACGGATTCTAGCTATTTTAGGGTAATTTTTAGGCCTAGTAAACATGCCACAGTGTTGTTGCAGTAGACTAATCACCCTGGTCCCTTGTATCCCCGTAGTAAAACTTACTCAATAGGGACTTAAAATAGACGGGTAGGTGGGGCATTAGGGACAATAATGCATAGATTCAATCAAGGTTTCGCCTTTCCTTATTGGCGAAAACAGCCATATATCGTATAGCAGCCATTAGGGGCGATAATGCTTGGTTTCAATCAACCTTACCTTTTGTTGCTGGCGACACCATAAAGGAAGCCATCTCTACCAAATTCAAGATCAATTACTGCAGGACTCCTTGAATGTCGTAACGGCCCTGTCCACTTTGCATACAGGCTCTTTCTCATATATAGACTGCCGCCAGCACCATAACCAATTATAGCTCCGTCTGGCCTTGCTGCAATACCTGAGGGGGGGGGGCGAAAAAGAAATAAAAACACGAAAATGGAATGTGAGCATATATACACCTTCGATAAAAATAACTTTACAAAAACAATAGGCCGTGACACGTGCCGCACCATATTCGGATAACTGATCTATGTCAACAGGAAATTCTGATATGTGATAGGGTAGAATCCTTTAAGACCTTGGGCTTTATTTTTTCCTGCACAACACAAAACCGGTTAGTGTCCGCATAGTATTTTACTGTTTTACTGAATGCTCTGTATCATACATTTGATAAACAAAGCACTAAAGTTTTAAACTCTACGAAAACGAGCACACTGACAGCAGTTTCAACCAGGATTGGTGGGTATTGGAAACTTCTTTCTGGAAAATGGCTTCTTACGTCTATTTTGTTTCACAAGTTTTATTCTAAAATATGAACTAATAAGAAACTGGGCAAAATCAGGCTCAGGATTTTCTTATATTTTGGTACGTAAAATAGAAAAAGTCAGCCTGCGATTTCTAATATGGGAGCTTCTTATATGGGGATTTTTATTGTATGAGGAATGCAATCATTCTTACTTGTTACGCAACAGGAACCGCGGACATGTTTCCATCTTCCTTGCAGTGCATTTCTTACATACAGATGGTTGTTCATCCCAATGCCAACGATGTGACCATTAGGCAATTGAGCGATGCCTTTGACACAACAGGAGTGGGGAACATGCTTCCAGACTGCGTCAACAGCGTTTCGGTAATAAAGATGCCTATTCGTGCCAATACCAACCAAAGTACCATCACGTAAAACGGTGATTTTGGTGACCTGCAAGAATTGTACAATTGTAAATGGAAATTGTCCCAAATCCCAGGTCATTAAAAAACGTAAACGTTTGATAGCAAGTAGCTCTCTGACCATATGTTAGATTCCCATAAACTGGTAACGCATGCTTAGCTAACATATCTATTTAGATAGGAAACTTCGTTTGTAAAATTTTTCGTGTCGCTGTTACATTAGAAAAGACTTTATAAAAATGCTTCATCTCAAAATCCTTCAAAAACAGGGCCTAAAATCCTTCACAAAATTTGCTAGCAAGTTAGTAGCCAGTAAACTAAATGATAATAAAATTCTATTAGTCTATCTTGTCGCTCAAACAGTTACTAGGTATCAGGGCAGTCGAGAGATGGCTCAGGCCCCAAGGGCGGGAGTAGAGAGGGAGGGCCCCAGCACCGAAGGCGAGGGAAAATCTTTTGGTTGGGGCCCTTTTCTTAATCTTATGTGTAAAGGGGGCAAGTCTAGTGGGCCCGCGGGCCAACATGCGTTCATCGAGAGAAGTTGAAAACAAAGAAAAAATACAAAGTGCATAATTTTCAGGCACCAAAAGGCTCTGGGCCCCCTTGGTAACTACTGTGGCCACCCCCTTCTCGACGGTCCTACCACTTGTAGAGAGAGGCTACTGCATACGAAATTAGGGATAACGTGAAGGAAAAGTTAGGTAAAAAAAGTCAGAAACAAATTAGGCAGAAAAAGAATTATAAGTATCCTTCGAATTCTATTTCGAGCAAATGAACCTTCAATCTCGACAGTATTTGTCTGCAATTCAACGGGGAGTGAGTTCCATAATCTGGGTCCAGCGATGCCGAAAGCCCTATCGGCCTAATTCTTAGTAATAGAGCGGAGTACATTCTAAACTCGGCCACCATTCAATCGCAAGGATCTACCACGATTGTAAATAGTGATCAGTTCTATCAAATATTAAGGGGCTCTACCCTGAAGAATCTTAAACTTATACCAATGTACGTCGATGAGCAATGGTGTCACATATGGAAGAAGGACAGAAGAACAATGGGTGTATTTGATTGGTACCAATTCTGAAAACGGTAGACTTGGAAGACTCGGAATTGTGTTTGATTGACTCCCCAATTCCGAAAACGGCAGGTTTGGCAGGTTTTGGAAGGCCTGCTGAACCATCTGCTCCAAAGGGCAGAATGATTGGCAATCTTCGGAGAGATTCTCGTTTTCATTTGCAAAACTCTGAAAGCGTGGCGAATTTTCTACTTTTATTTTATTTTCATTTTATTTTCGTCCCCCCCCCCACACTTCCTAGGCTCTGGTACACAGGGTAAGAAATTTCTCTCGTTGCTAAGGTGTTGCCAAGCACGAGAATGCGTCTTCATGTTTTTCAACTGCGAACCTCATTTTTGCCAGGATAAACCTGAAATCTGCTGTTTTGAAGAATTTTGTTCTTGATTCGGAAATGTGTCTCCGTCTCTGCGAAGTCTACCGTTTTCATAATTTGGAATGTTTGGAATTACCAATCAAACAGATCCAATGTAACATAGCCTGCGTGCAGACTCTACAGTCAATGCGGAGGAGCGAAAAGGAGAAGAAAGCTCCCTGTAGAGTCTGCGCAACGGCGACCAATACTGTGTTTTGAGTTCTCAGATTTTATGGAATAGGCTGCACGATTTAACTTGTGTTCTTACTTGCATACTTGTGTTCATTGTGTTTTGCTGATAATAAAGTTTAGAATAATGTTTGTTACACGCAAAATACGCTGAACACAAGTAAGAACAATAGTTAAATCGTGCAGCCAATCCCAGATGGTTAGGCCTACACAAATCTCAGAACTCAAAACACAGAATTGGTCGCCGTTGCGCAGACTCTACAGGGAGCTGTCTTCTCCTTTTCGCTCCTCCGCAATGACTGTAGAGTCTGCACGCAGGCTAATGTGACAACGAAAGAAAAGAATAATTACGTACGCTTCCACTTTTTGGAACAAAGGTCCACGAATCTTTAAGTGATGTTTTAAAATACAAATGCCTATTCAAACCAACTCCAATGATTTTTATCTTTGTACTGATTGGACGAGAAGGTATTCCAATTGACTTGACGCAACACGTTGATTTCCCATGATACTTCCAAGATTTGAAGTTGTTTGTCAAAACTTTGAAACCACGAGCCGAGGCAGAAAAACGTGGTAGCTTCTTCTCAACTATCATGTTATCTGTACCAACACCTGAAAAGGAGACCGAGGATTTGGAATACGAAAGGAATACTTTAGTGGGATCTCTCACGGTTATGAGTACTTTGAAGGCAGAAAATGTAGCGGGAAGAAACTTTCGTGATGTCATATCTATAAATGACACTATTTTCCCGCCAGAACCCTAGGTACCTTTTTTCAAGCAGCTACTTATTTTCTATTTTTACCTTTTCTCTGCCATAAATCAGAGGCTAAAACCAAGGACGATATAAAGCTTATCCTATGATGCAATTCTGCACACAAAATAATATCATGATGGCGCGCGGAAGAAATTGGCCAACAGGGCTGCCAAGGATATTTGCCTTCTCTTCAAGTAAATACAGTGTAGAAAAATGGTGAGTGTCTTAATCTATTCGTTAACCAACGCAAAACTTTGAAACCACGAGCAGAGGCAGAAAAACGTGGTAGCTTCTTCTCAACTTCTCATCTATTCGTTAACCCTAATACTTTTCAACAAAGCTGAAAACATGTCAGGAGGGTCTTGTTTTCCAGCCTTCCTTCGGCGCAAAAGTCTCGCGGCGTTGGTGAAATATAAAAAACACTGGTTGGAATGCCGACTTTTTTATAGCAGGGGACTTGTGGCTGAAATTTCATGAGATGAAACCTGAAGCCTTGTTTCTTTCAATATACCTACAAGTCCCACGAAGTCCCCACGATTTATAAAGTTAAGGTGCCTTAAAATGTCTCCAAATTTAGGGCCTAAGTATGTAGCTACAAACCGTTCGAGTGAGAAGCAGCGACAATATTTTGAGGTCAGATGATGTGTATGTTGAGACAGAGTCTTCATCTAAGCAGAGCAAGTAAATCTCTGGCTGCAACTCAAGGTTTGGACGCTTATCTCCTTCGATTGCTTGCGTTTATTTGTCCTTCGACGACGTGGTTTGCGCGCTTTCGTCGCACATATGAAAGGTCCCAGGTGCATTGTGGGATACGCTTTACATCCTCCTTGGGCTGGGCGAAAACAAAGCCTCAAACTGTAAGCTGAAGCCTGACCTGATGATGGAACTATACAAAACCGAGAAACTTAAAGCTACTTCTCCTCAGCAGACACACTATATGGATCACAATTTTGGTGAGACACACTGCATGTACTACAATTGTCAGATGCCTAAACTTTATTGGTTTAGGCACAACCTGTGTTAAAAAGCACAAGCACAGCCTGTGTTAAAAAGACTTACCATAGAGAGTGTTCTTTTGAAAGACAATATCTTTGACGTCACAAGTTTCTGGAAGACCGTACCACTTTCCTCCGAGGCCAGCTCGAACATTCACATCATACTTCGGTGAAACACCAAACAGTGCCCTTCCTGCACCAGCGATCGACAGTCCGTTACCATTGGCTGAATGGGCGTGTCGCCACCTGTGATGGATAAAGTTAGACTCGATTACATGTCGTAGTTTCGCCCTTTGCCTGAGCTGATAATGCTACAACTACAGTGATATCGCTCTTGAGTGGAGCGACAACAACAGCAACAACAACAACAACAACAACAACAACAACAACAACAATGCAACTTAATGAGATGAGCGTAACTTGAGGGTCCTTTTGTAGTGAGGTTAGAGTTATCATACCGTAGCCTCACTACCATAAATATGGAAGTTTCAAAAATATTGAAATTAATTGATTTCTAGGTCCATTGTCTCGTTTACTAGTCGATGTTTTGGAAGATGTGAAAAAGCTGAATTCCACATTTGCTTCGGAGCATGAAATTTGAATGAGGAGCAGAGGTCAATCATACATTGCAAACAAAAATTTTCCCCAGACGACTTCAAATCCATCGCTACGTTGAGTTTTCACAAAATGTTAACTGGAAAATGATGGCGATTATTTCACTTAACCATCAAAACATGGTAGCTAAATGAATAATCAATCAAAACATCGGTGTCCTGACACCCTTGACTGCTGGAGAAACAGAAAGGCTGTTCACCACTTATTTTGCATTTCTTATGCCAGATGTTAAATGATCTCAACAGTGTCCCAAATCCCAAATCGTACGTTGAAGCAATTCCTATGTAAACCTGTGAAACTGTGTAAAAAGAGGACAATTGCGATTACAGCGCCTCCACATCAGCCACACAAACGGGGATGATAGTTTTTCTAGTATATATAGTGCATTGACTTACCTTGCATTTAACGTTCTCTTCGTGTAAAAGTTCGCTCCATTTGTAGCAACTATGACTTGCTTTCCATTGACGTTCATCGTTGTCACATCGGTAACACAGCAAGAGTATGGCACATGTTTCCATCTGGAATATAATGTCTTCTTGATATACAAATGCTTGTTGGTTCCAACTCCAAGGATGGCTCCATTTGGCATGACATGAATCTGCGTCACGCAGCAACTGTTAGGAAGGTGAACCCAGCCGTAATGAGCAGTTGGGTTCTTCCTTATGTAAAGATGGTTGTTCAATCCAACGCCAATAATGCTGGTCTGCAGGCTAAACGAGTGTTTTTTTGCCTGTTGACTACTTTCAAAGAGGCACAGGCAAAGGATCATCAGCACCAATCCTGGATACAGCCTCATCTTGATTAGGAGATCGTGTTATCTTGTCAGCCAATGATTCTCTGAAAAATTGTGAAAATACATGTTACTTAGGATAAGGCAATATACAATAATGAAGAACAGAGCAAATATCTAATCATAAAGAAATTGGTGTTTCCAAAAAGTACTCCTGCCTGTTAAAAAAATCACCACAAACGACCACCAAAAACGATTGCTCGTGATCAAATGGTTACCGGAGTCTGCCATACCTTTTGCCTTTTGGAGCAGCAGGCTCGTAACGCCTCCCAAAACGCACCAAATCTATTGTTTTGATAATTTTGGAGTCAATAAACATCAATCCCTAGCCTACCAAGTCCATCGCTTGCAGAGCTGGTACCATTCAAACACACCCTAAGTATAGGAAGTATGGCAGAGATGACGTTTTGGAGCGATTGCAGAGCAAGGATCGAGATACAGGGGGGTCCAGGCCCCCTCAAAAATTTTTGCTGCAGTAAATCTTTATTCTTTTACTATTGTAGCATTTCAGAATATCAGATAGGTAAGCCATGTTCTTGTTTATGTCTCGTTCAATTTCTACCCTTCATTAGT
Organism: Aurelia sp. 3 sensu Dawson et al. (2005); assembly: GCA_964020215.1. Lineage (NCBI taxonomy): Eukaryota > Metazoa > Cnidaria > Scyphozoa > Semaeostomeae > Ulmaridae > Aurelia > Aurelia sp. 3 sensu Dawson et al. (2005). Next base: position 19,284,490 of record OZ026584.1, read on the forward strand.
CTAGGAAGCCCTTTAGGGTATTTACATGCTAACAAACTTGTCTCACGCCAGAAACATGATGCTATTAACTCTATAGTAGTCTTTGGGTAAATTGTGTGTTTATTTCTCTTTTTGTACATCCCAACGTAGATTTACCTGTAAAGTCAGTCTGTAGGCCGCGTCCATCTGGGAACTAATTCTCAGGTCGTAATTTTCAGAGCGCGAACTTTAGGCCCATTTCAAATTGTAGAGAGCAAGCCGTCGGCTCCCAGTCAAGAAAGAGAAGATAAACGATGCAATGAAGACAAGCATGGTAACGAATACCCAGGGTACCAGAGCCTCAAAATTTGTAGGTAACGAAATACATTTATTCATTTAGGAACATTTAGGCCAGGTATTATGGACACGATCAACACCCAAATCGTGTCCACAATACCCATGGGTACAGGGCACAAATGAAAATCAATGAAATATGTTAAGGAATTCCTTTTTCAGAAAGAAGTAGTTTCATGAAACAATATAATTTACCAGTACTAGAGTTCCTTAATCTTTTGGCGCTCTGAGTCTCTAGTAAAAAAGTAGTGTGTTGAAAGCTAATTTAAACCTACCTGTCTGTAAGGTAAGCAAAACGAGGTAAAATGAATAAAATGCCTTACCAGATCTTTCTTGTCTTCACTTCAATGTCTGCATCTGAGCACCGCACCAATACACTGAGCTTACAGGCAGGGAGAAGTGCCCTTTTATAACCTGTGTCTGAAAAGCCACAGTGTCAAACCGGTGAACAAAGAATTTCAACACTGACCACAATTTTTTTGCAAAGCTCCAAGATATAAAACGGGGGAGCCTAGATGAGAAGGGAATCTTAGCTCTTTCCAACAATGGGAGAAAATCTATCGGAATCTTTAGTATTGGTTGGAGCTGTCAAAGCTGTACAGAGGAGATGCTGCTACTACTACCCCCTAGATCTTTCTGACGGCGAATAATCATAACATTTCAACCCTTCTTGACCATCCCTTGACGATTTCCCTCTTGACCAGGAAAAAGACTGCACTCATTTGTAATAAGAAACAGTTTATCAAAAAACAGTGGGAGTTTTTATTTCCCCCAACCATTTCAAGACAGTTTAAACATTGAACACCACTTCTAAACTGCCATTCCCTCTACATTTACATACAGATACATTCATTTTCAGATTACCGTACACTTCCAAAGTTGCCACCCGCAAATTTGTTCCTTTGACTTCACTTTGGAAGGGAGGGAAGGGAGAATCTCTGTGTGTGAACGTTATTGATACTTGCTTTAACTATGCACCGTGGAAGCCTTTTAAACACTTATTGTTCATAAATATTTGAAAGTTAAGCAAACTGGCCCTAAGATTTATCACGCTACATGAAACTAGGGATTTGGGCCAGTAATTGAAGGTCATTAAAGCTTCTTAAAATTATCAGATTTTCAGTAATCAGAGTTTCTCAATCTTCATTTCTGCTGCCTGTACTAACTGGAACATTTCAAGCCTTTACTCAAGTTTCTTCTGAGTAATATGGTACTGGAGAGAAGTGAAAATGAAGTAAAATATGCGAAGGATTTCCTTTTCAACATAAATAGTTTCTTGAATTATGTTTTCCCTGTGCTGGAATTTCTTAATTTTTGGCGATCTGAGAGAAGAGTTTCTTATCAGCAGTTTCTCATAAAAAATACATGTTCCCATGAGCCCCCGACCTTAGTCTCTCGCAAGAGAAACTGAGCGTATGGGCTGACCCAGTGGGTAGATCTCACTATTTGCTCTTTGTTTACACATAGAAACGAATCACCCTGGTGATCGAAGACTCGCTGCTGCACTTGCGAGATTTCAGCAGGTAATATGGAGATGTCCCCAAGTAAACATTAAATGTTGACTACAGAGACAAATGTTCCTGTTTTGAAAACGTAAGTTTTTTTCAAATTACGAAGTCTGCCTTCTGGCTCAACGCAAAAGCATTAGAATCCGGGACTGGCGGATAATTTCTTAAAAAAGACACTTTTGCTACCTAAAGTTCTCGTGTGCTCTAGGGACTAGTCATTATTAATGGTGGGGGGTGGGGCGGAAGATATTTTTGGAACAGTGTGATTTTTTTCTTGACCCCCCCTTGCTTTCATGCAACTAAAATGTGGCCCCCCCTAAATCTAAGTATAAGTTTTTGTAGCCCCCCCCCTAAAAAGTAGAAAGATGTTATATGAGTTCGTATGATCTGAAGAACCACGATGCTACTGTTATATCACAGAGAGTTGAGATGGAGATTACATAAGCGTATGGGAAGGAAAAATCTAGGGGGAGCTGCGCGACACAAAGCTAATCGTTTGCCAACATTTTTGCGCGACTAAGGACAAAAGTTTGCCCAAATGGGGCTGATTTCTGGAAATTTTTCGCCTCGTACGCTTATGGGAGATTAGGACAGAAAACTGTTCAGATATATGAAGCCTAGTTTCCGTCAGTTTTCGTACCCAAAAGATGGGAATTGGTAAAATCTTGAGAAGGGGATCCACCACTTGCGCAATTCAGCTTTTGAGTGGAGGGACAAGCGCATCAATTTGCCGATTCGGACGATAACGCTTTCATTTTGAGGTGTATTGCTGAAAGACCTGACATAATTAGGGCCCTTAAAATGTGCACGATATCAGATTTTAAAACTATTCATACTCACCAGTTGATAGAAACAGGCAAGAACATATTGCAAAAAAACAGATCCAAGCACTACAGAGTCTGGGGGACAGGCTCCCAGAAATTTTCTGACGACACGCTTTCTACTTTTGCTTAGATTGCCTCTCGCAGCCCCATGAATTGCTATTGTGGAAAATTTTGTCACAATCTTTATAAACTAGCATCCCAAGGAAGGTTTAGAACAGATTCTCTGTTTAGAGTAAACATAATTACATTGGCTTGGAAGACCTCTTTCAACTTGTTTGCCAGAACAAACGCCGAAAATTTGATAAGCATGAGTAACAAAAATGGGGAGTAGCATGTACTGTAATGAGTAACATGTTTAAAAACTTTTGCATGAAGGACTGCTGCTTTGTCTTGGGATGCTTATCACAATTCTATTTTTGCCTGCTCCTCACATGGAAACTTTGAAAATTCCGTGGTACTTTGTCTTCATTATTAAGCGTCCTAACAAAATTTTTTAAGGACTTCCTTTACATTGGCTTAGAGCGCCTGTCTCAGTCACATTCCAATATCTCTGAGAAATACTGCTAACCCTTTCCTATGTCCAACTACATGCTTTTTCAAGATAGAAACTTTCCCTATTCTCGATGGTGACTTGTTTCTTACCACCTTCTTCTCGTTCAGTGCACTTTCAGTCCCACCCAACAAATTTCTTACCGTTCAAAGAAAATGTCCAAGTATTCCTGAATTGTGAGAGGGAGGGCAGTCACCTCTCCAACTCCCCATAGTTTCCACTTCGGTGCAGAAAGCAATTGCAAAGAGGACAGATGTTGCAGAGGCTAGAAAGCAAAGTTCAGCAAAGCAAACAGAGTTGAAAGCAGCGGACAATCCAGGTTGTTTTTTGGCAAGATCAGCCATCAGATTCAAGAGAATACAAGTAAAAGCTGTACTTGTATAATAATAATGTGAACTGTCATTTATTTCTGAATAAGATACTTGTCAATTTTAACTGATTATTTTTCATGGCCCCCCCTCTCGCTGTCTGATTTTTGATCTGGCCCCCCCATCTAGGCAGAAAAATTATTGGTGACCCCCCCTTAATATCTTCCGCCCCACCCCCCACCATTAATAATGACTGGTCCCCTAGCATTTTTAATACCTAAGTGTAAAGGTAATCCATTCTTATAACAAGGGCTTCCAAATTACTCACTGAGATCTCAGAACAAAAGGGAACACAATTCGCACTAAAAGCAACGTCAAATGTTGCTGTGTAACTGTTGAGTGTCCAAAACTTCCTGAGTGCAAATTTCAGAAGATTCTTAGCTGCACCTTGCTTCAAATCAGGTAAGGTAGAAGTTTCGAAAAGTTGAGCCCCCCGTTCTTATCTTATAAGCCTTTAAGTGAGTGTACTGGACCAAATTCTCAGTTCATATAGCTAAGAACATATATAAAATTGATTCTTTTAAAATGATTTTCAACGTTCATGCGAGATAGACTCAATCTGCTAAAGTTTTTTCTACCCTTTTTTCTCTTCACATTCTCAGTTTTCAACAAAAATGCGTAGGCTGCAGACTGGAACACTTGAATCGGCGAAAGAAGTTGCGGATTTGTAACTACTGTTCCCGTTCCAGTTGCGAAAGGAAGGTATCTCTTTCCTATTTCCTTGTTTCTGGTTGCTAAAATTTCTTGTTTCTCAGATGATGGTTTCGTACAAGAATTTATTGGACTTTGTATCCAATGAGAAACATCTTTTGGGCAGGCAGGGACGAAAGCCCCCACCTAAGTTTTTCAGAGCTACGCTGCAGAATGTTCAATCAAACCCTTGATAAAACATTAAACAATATCTTTAGCATATGTCGTGCCATTAAACTCGTGCCATGACTGCAAAAAGTTGAATAATTCCAAACTCCCAAAGAGGTTGGCCACGTGATTTGAAATGGGAAACAAACACTGGTTGATTTTGTCTGTTCTCGAGGAGCATTTAGATAGCTAAATGAAAAGCCAGAACCTTGTGATGAGCCATCGAATTTACCTCAATCCCTAGATGAGATCTGGGGGGCTGCCCGATGAAATTCAATTGATACGAAACTTTTGCCCGACTTAAAGGCCAATTTCCAGTCAGCGGAATTTTCCGAGCAGACGGAATTTTTGACAATAAAAAATTTCTCAGTCGTAACAATCTATTAAATTTCAGAGCGACATTTCTCTCGCAAACAAAAGAATTTTCGCCCACTTGGAAAGTTCCACCGACTGGAAATAAGCCTTAAGACAGATTTCGCCCCATATGGCCGATATCTTTATACAGTTTTCCAGCGTCATGGGATTATACATTTTCAAACCGCGTAATAACTTCGATAAAAATAAAATCGCTCTTTGTCATTGTTGTCCGTGAGTCATCAAGAGGGTGTCCTTTAACCTTTAACTTTACATTGCTGTCAGTTTCCTCTATCAACTGTCAGGAATTTTGAAAGTTTTGAGAACAGCATCGTTAGAAACATAAAACAAATTGTTTACTTGTCGATAGAAAAATCTAAAGACAACATCAACTGCACACACCTTGCACAAAGACTTCTCTCTTTGAGGACGTCATTTTTATCGTAGTTCATTATCCGCTGGTATTCCTCCTATCATTGTCTGTGTTGGAATTTTTGAATCAACGATGTTGAAAATATGAAAAGAAATTGTTTACTTCAGACGAAAACCTATAAACAAAAAGTCAACTGTACACACCTTTTACGTAATATTCTTTCAAAGATTTTTTCTCTCATTGATGACGTCATCTTTATCATTGTTGCTATTCCATGACCCCGTTCATTGTCGGTTGGAATTTGAAAATTTTGGAATCGACAGTGTTTGAAACATTAGAAAAAATTGTTTGCTTGTATACAGAGAAATTTGAACTTAATGTCGATTGCACATACCTTTTTAGGTAATTTTTGCACAACGACTTCTCTCTCGTTGATGACGTCATTTTTATCAAAGGTACTTTGATCCTCTCGCATTACCCTTTTCATTATCTGCTGGAATTTGAAAATTTTGAAATCAACAATGTTCGAAACAAGAAAGCAAACTGTTTACTTGTCAATAAAAACCTTCACACAATGGCAACAACTACCTGTAAACTTCCTGTACGTAATTTTCTTACGACAATTTTTCTCCAATAGATGACGATTTTGTCACAGTTACTTTCCAGGTATCTTTGTGGCGGCCTCTTTTTCATCGACATGTTTGTGCTAAGATCAAGAAACTTTCTGGAAATCCCCTCCAAGAAAAATGGAGACACTTTGCTTGCAGTTGGCATTCAATTCCATGACAATTTGTCATGATTTGTCATGATAGTTTGTCGTAAATGTTGTGTACCTCAGTTGTACCGCAGGGTTCTTGTCTAGGTTCATTCTTGTTTATGATACTTAAAAAAAGCTACAGTTTTTTTTCAGAAAAGCTTCTTTATCGGACAATTGCAATGAATTCAAATTTTTAAGTGCAAGTGAATCATCCATCACAATCGGACTGCCTCTCACGCTTTCTAAATTTTTTTAGTCATACGGGATTTATTCTAAATCAATCTTTTAATTAGCATGAGCAAAAACAATATTTCTATAGAAATACCCGCATCCTTTCTTACTAGAAACAGCTTGTAAGAAATGGAAGGCTCCATTCCCCGACAGTTAAGAAACAACCGTACATGACTTAAAAAAAGCTGAGAAACTTCTGTAATTAGCAGTTTTAATATCTCCACTAACTCAAAATAGTTTTGACATCGAAGACTGCTGAATACTGCCAAATAACACTCGACATGCAGATTGCGTTTATTTTCAGCAAACTGTTTACTGTATCCTTGGAAGAGAGAATGGTTTCCTGCATCTTCCTTGATAAAGTTCAAATAAGTTTTTTTCTGAGGTTTAATTCCCTTAATTCTTGCTTTAAAATCTATATTCTGGAAGGCCTTTAATCAAAAACGTTAAGAAATACATGAGAAAGTTTTGGTAGCAAAATGCCACAATAATTTAAGAAACTACCTACCTGTCCCAGCCTTAGTTTCTTATAACAAACACTTTTATTCCGTTTTCAAAGTATAATTTTGACAGATTTCTTAATTCGCTTGTTTATTGTCATTTGTTTGCATTTAATTCGTCATAGCATCATGGAGAGGATACGTAACGTTTGGAGAAGCAAACAGGGCAGCATATCGTTTCCTTGGCAACATTGTAACATTCGGAAAATTCATTCCATGAAGTCCCAAAGACTGACGTAAGATTTTTCAAACATTGAAAAATAAAATGTCCGCATCGCTCAAGAACTTGGCATATGCAGCCTCGTTTTCAAGCTCGACAATAGTTCCCAGTCTCCTTCACCGCTTTAATACAAAGGACGTTCATTTGGTCATTCATCAAACACTTCGAAAACGCTTTGAACTCCCCTAAACAGGAAATTTGATAAACTCTTACAACTATTCGCGTGGGAAACTCAACAGCGATAAACTGTTCCATGAGAAAAGGAAAAGACTACCTTATTATGTTTACACTTCCAGTGAAAATTGAAGTAACATGTTTCCAGCAAATAAGTATGACGTCAAAAGTGGAACTCTCAAAGTGCATTCAACAAATGTTAGAACAACTGAGTAGTACGTCAAATGCTTAGAAATCAAGGAGATCTTTAAAAAGATAAACATGTTCTGTTAGTACTTTGTGCAAGGCAGTCATGATCATATTATCTTGCACAGTTAGGGGCTCTCAAACTCTGAATGTGTAAAATAATAAGATACATGTGTGTTTTTTAAAAAAGATCACTCAAAGTTTCTTTAAAGTTTTCACGAATTCTCCCTGACAGCATCGGTGGGGGTTCATCTGTGGATTGCTTGAAAAGCTATACCTCTCCTGTTTAGATATTTCTCAAGTAATAGTCAGTAACACAATACAATAAACAAGCGAAAACACGCAGATTTTCAAAAAGAAATTCGTTTTTAAGAAACTATTAGTAAGATAGCCAAAGTTCTGAGAAACTTTGGTTCAATGAGAAGCAGTAAGAAACTTTTACAAGTTAAGTTCAAGGATCTAATGGAAAATATTTATGGTATTGAAATTGATTGACAGCCGATAGTTCAAATAGTTGAAGTTTTTTTAACTTTTTCCCGGTATCTTAGATGAAACCGCGGCAGTTTGGGTGACGTTTAAAGATGGGAGTATCGGTCGGCGCGACGCATGCGAAGTATTTTGCAAGACATACAGGAGACAGGGCGGATCAGGGCGGATTTGTTCATGCATAAGACGCGACGACTGAATGAAAAAACCTGTCTCCAGCGCAGACTTCTATTTTAACATAAACACAGAAGACGACAGTTGTTAATTGTGCTTCTGCTCGCCTTGTTTCCTTCCTACTATGAAGATAATTCAGACACTGTTTATCTTTATAAACCCGAATATAAAGAGACATTGTCACCCAAGGTCCTTTGCGGGCAAGCTGCAATGTCAGATTGCTCATAGTGAAAAAGTATGGCTCCACTGCAGTAGCCCATAGAAAGGTTTGATTTTAGTTGACTTGTAGATCAATTTGGCAAATCCAGTATGGGGTCTATATTTTCCACTTAGGCCAAATGTGATTATCACACATTTCAAGCAAGCCTGCAAAGGACCCTGGGTGACAATGGCTCTTTATGAATTTGACTAAGATTGTTCTCAGTTCATTATATCAAGATTTTCGTCACTAAGCAAGACTGAAACTAGACTCAATACATGTCGTAGTTTCGCTTTTTGCCTGAATTGATAACGCTACAACAACGACTCATTTCTCTACACTTGCAGAAATGGATAAGCCTCGTACTGATTCAACATGGCCAAGTAATCAGGCCTAAACAACTGCTACTTTTTCTCAAAACCATCATCAACCATAAAACGCCACAAAAAGCAGCTTTCTAGGACTGCTGTACCATGGAACTAGCTATCTGTACTTAGATGAATGTTTCTTCAAGCCATGATAGCAAGAAGAGACTTTGTAAGACAATAGCATCAGTTGCTTTTGTTGACACCTAAATTCAAAGCGATTTGAGCCGGATGACAAAGGAAATTCTCTCAACCAGTAATTCAAAACTAACAAAGCCGCAAAGTTTCTCTGAAATCCAGGCTATTGTTGCCGATTGAGATTATCTTTCTGGTCTTGCAGGTCTAGGAAAATAAAACCCTCATTTGAGCGACAGCAACAGCATCATTTAAATAAGATGAGCGAAAGCTGAAGCTCCTTGTGAAGTGAGGCTAGGAAAAGTGTACCTCAGAGAAACGGAGCAAAGAAAAGGATTCAAAAACGTTTTTCAGAATATCAGTTGTGGTCTTCAAAATTTATTTATGACGCATATAATATTGACAAATACTGAAGTAGAAAACCAAATGTTTATGGTAGAAAACCATAAATAATTGATGATGCTCACGTTGCGGAATTTAGAATCTTTTCAGGCAGTAAAAAGACGCTATTTTGTGAAAAAACTTTTCACAAGAAACGCATTAGGAGGCCCCGTTCACACCAGTCCGTCTTCATTTTGATCTGTTTTTAGTCCTAAAAACGGAGCTATATTTCCTCCCAGTTTACACTGCTCCGTTTTGAGATAAAAACGAATATCTTTTAATCGGTGTTCACACTTGTTCTCAAAAAACGCACCAGATTGTCTCCTTTGATAACAAAACTGGGAATGCTTGTTGTTGTTAGCGTATTCAAATTCCTCTCTTTTTGTGTTCACATTACCATATGCGGTTTTGTTTAACTCCGCTTTCATTCAGCTCCGTTTTTGCCAAGAACGGAGCTAAACATATCCGTTTTCTAGCAAAAAGGATCACCGAATAACTAAGAAACTAGAGTGTCGCACAACCGAGGGGCATTGCACTCATTCGAAAAAGCGTACGAGATTTTTTCAGAACAATATGATTTTTATGGATTTTTTATGGATTTCCTAGAAAACAAAAGGATTTTTGCCACAGGTGTACGAGGTTTTTGGGAGTGAAATGCCCCTCACGAAAAACGACTTTTTTGGAAAAAATTTTGAACTGTAATTCTGAAAAAAGACATCATAGATTGCCAATAAAGTCTTATAACCAAAGACATAAAGTTCCTTAGCCATTAAGCGAAAGAAAGAGGCATAACAAGTCGTGCAACTTTCTTCCGAGTTTTCGTTTTTCAAAGACTGGGCTTTTTGGAAGAACTTTTGGTCTGTCACATACTGAATAGACTGACAGTTTTTGCAGAGAAAGAAAACTAAACATTCCTACGGCCACAAGCATTACATATGGTTGGAAATTTCCCGACATTTTAAACAACAAACAAGTCGATTCAATTGATGTCGAAAAAAGCTGGGAACTGCAGGCAGCTTTTATCAATAACGGCATTCTATGTTCGGTTTAACAAAGGATTTTCAAGCCAAGAGATTTTATTTCCGAAGCCACTAAGCTACAAACCGATAGCAAGCCGAGAGTCTTTGATGTCTACAGATTCTCATAAATGAAACCTAAATACAAGTCTAATACACACAATATTCTACAATAAACCGCTTATTAGAAACCAACAGCGGGTATTCAGAAATAATTAACTAACTTCATTTTAGTCTTTTAGCCTTCACTTTAGTTAAACATCAAGTTAAGATTCTGTTTTTTTTTGCGCAATACTAACCTAACAAATATAGAATTCTTATAATGCTTTTGTACAAATAACTGCTCAAATGTTGGGAACAGGCTATAGTGAATTATACGATCGCTCAAACTAACATTCTCTCTGCTTTCAAAAACGTTCCGAAACAAACGAAGCGCTTCTTTCTAAACTGACGCGTTTAGGTGCTAATAAAATCCAGAAAGGAAAATCCTTCCGGGTGAGTAAAAAAAAAATGCCCGGCATTTGAAAGAAAACTGCTACCGGAGGAAATAAGCAATGATGTTTTGCAACATCTGACTGAATAGCTAACAATGTTCAATTATTTCTAAAAATCTTTCCTAGCTGAAATCGGCCACTCCAGTAGATTTATGAAGGATTTTCTAAAACTTTCCTTCGGGAAACTTTAAAAACGTGCTAGAATTACGAGCAAGCTTCCCTGATATTTCTTCACAGCGATGACTTCAGTGCGCTTATCCTCTTAGGGGTTTGAAAAAGTCTTCTCCCTAGTATAAATGAGTTATTCAGGGGGATTCGTTGTTGTTGTATCTTTATTTTACATCGATTGATTTTTTATCTAGTCTGCTATGTATATACATATATACACGAAAACTAATCAAAATCGATGAATACATTAATTAAAATAGAACAAATAAATATTTTTTCAAACGGTTTGTACATTATTTACAGTAAAACGACAGGCATTGCAGTTGCACATGGGACCATCCCATTGTGCTATCAGTCTTTTGAAAGTATTAAGGCTTTCAACCGATTTTAACTCATTTGGTAAGCAATTCCAAATCTGCGGTCCTAGGAACTTGAGACTGTGAGTACCGAAAGTAACCTGATTTGGTCTGTAATGAGCAAGGTTATTAGGATTACGTGATGAATAATTAGAGGATCTAACTTGAAAAATATCTTTCATGAAGGATGGATTCAGACCATTTAGAGTCTTAAAAATTTCTATGGAGATAGCTCTAAGTCGGTGAACATGCATGGTACATCGCTGTGATTTCAGTAGAAGGTCATTATATGAACTGGCATGATCATTATGAAGGAACCTAAGTGCACGTTCTTGTACCTTCTCAATCTTATGCATTGATTTTGCTGAACAAAAATGCCATACCAAAGGACAGTAATTGAAATTAGAATAAACAAAGCTCTGAACAAGGACTTTTCTCGCATCAAAACCAATATAAGCTCGAAGCCTCTTTAGGACATTAAGTTGAGTTGCAGCTTTTTTACAAAGTGCTGAAATGTGCGGATCAAAGTTTAATTTATAGTCTAGTTGAATTCCGAGAAGTTTGACTGAATCTTCAGACTTAATGGTTTTTCCTTGAATACTTATTCTCTCACCACTGGTAGTCGTTTGGTCTTTTTTAATTAATAGTGCATGAAACTTTGATGGATTTGCAATCATATAGTTTTCCTTTAACCAATCTAATGCAACGCCTGCTTCTGCCTCCAAGGCTCGCACCAAATCTGGTAGAGTCTTAGAGAAACAAGCAAGCGTGTTGTCGTCGGCATAGTTATATAGCGTTGCCTGTTTAATAAACAGAAAAAGATCATTTAAGTATACATTAAAAAGAATAGGGCCAAGCACCGAGCCTTGAGGGACCCCAGATAAGATTGTTTGAAAGGAACTGTAAGTATTGTTTATCCTCACGGATTGCTTACGCCGTTTAAGATATGAATAGATTAGTACCAAGGCATTTTCATCCGCACCGTACGCATTCAGCTTCGCAATCAGCAGATCGTGTGGGATGCAATCAAATGCTTTTGATAAGTCCATCAATAAAGCACCTACAATGTAATTATTGTCAAGTTTGGTCTTCCAGTCTTCGAGGAGTCTTATCAAAACGTGCTGCGTGCCGTATGCTTTTCTATATGCGCCTATGAAAACCGAGAGCGTAGTATCAAGATAGACAATTAATTGCTGCTTCATGACTTTTTCATAGATTTTAGAGAACGTATTTAGAACACTGACAGGACGAAAATTTTTCTCAGCTGTGCGATTTTTCGTCGATTTTTCGGGGATTCCATTCTCCCAAGGGGACAATTTCCATGAGCACATCCAAGTGTCATTATTGCTAGGAAGGAGAACAAAGGGAAATCTTGCTTGTTTTTTTCGCTCGTTTTCGCAGGTTTTAGAAAGGGGCTTTCGACAGAAAATCTCCCATTTCGATGGGAAGGAAGGGTCAGTTAAAGCCGGGTAAATTTCTGAACCTTATTGGACATATCGGGAATATAACAAGACAGTTTTCAGTATCAATGCTTTGATATTCAGGGAGCCGTATTTCTTTAAAGTATGTTTTGCGACCACAAGGAGTCTCTTCTTGCTTAAAATGGCTCTGCGTGCCAAGGAAGAAATAAAAGACAGCGATACAAGCTACATGCATCCAAAAGATAAGAAACAAATTAAGAAACTTTTAGTGCTAAAAAGCTGAAATTTTCATATGAATGTAGGCAACTTTTGACACTTTGGCACTATGGGCATATCCAAGTTTCAAATAAAAGGAAAAACGTGTACATCTGCGTTTGAACAGTATCAAGGCCAAAGTTCAGAAATTAATCAAAATATAATCAAAGAGATCACATAGACTCTCTAAAAGTTTATTTACTTTTTGCAAAGCTGAATTCACATTATAAGAATGCCCCTTGAAAGTCTCCTTTGAGCAGCGGCCGCCAAACAAAATGTGTCAGTGTGTGACTGCAGCTAAAGAAATACCCGGCGATTAAAACAAAAAGAAACTTTATCGGGAAGAAACTCTCGCGAGATGGAAAACAAACGAAATTTTTGGAATACAATAAAATTTCGCAAATCGGCCAAAGCTGGAAATTTTGCGACAATAAACCATCGCGAATGTTTAATATTTTGGGAAATTTCGCGGAATACACTTTTGCGAATTACCATAAAGAACGCGAAAGTTTCCTCTCTCGAGAGTTTCTTCCGTTGTGGAGTGGCTTCAGAGCTTCAGGGAAAACTTCCTCGTAAACAGAAGCGTGTAATCCAAAACCAATATCATCTCAAACACCTGCTACAGTAGGTAAAGTACCGTAACTGTAAATCTTGAAAGGGCACGCTGTTGAGTCACTCAATAAATTTAGCAATACGGAATTAATTATGCAGTAATTATGCAGTTTGGCATAATAATGTTATTAACGACAAACAAAGTAACCGTTGTTATTATCTTAATATTCTTCACTTGAAAACAATAGGTATTAGTTCACGTGCACAGTTCTGCAAATTCATGTGACTGATTTCAAATATTAGTGTTTTGCAAACAATTCGAGAATTTTTCGACGGTGTGTTCTTTCCGTGCAAGGATGACATCATCTCTTCAAAATCTGGAAATTCCCAATGGAGTTAACAAATAGCATTACATATGCCTCTCCAGAATGTTGCATTTCAGATGACACGTAATGCCTGCAATATTCTCGCAACAATCGAGCAATATTACCATCAAAATATGCCAAAAATTGATGGCAAATTTTATGAAAGTGCAATTTTCAGCATCAATATGCCTTGAACACCAGTTACAAGCAAATCTGTAAAATGCTGTATTCCAAAATTCCTCAGAATGCCACAAACAAGATTTCCAAATTCATATTTCTCGTTGCATTTATCTCCAATTCTTCGCAATTCATGAGCGATAAATTCATTCTGAGAGTTGACAATTTCGCAATCATATCTCTCCAGTGATTTCATATCAATTTCCAAATCATATTCACACGTATTAATGATGGAATCTTGACCCATAGTCTCTGATTTGTTTTCCAGCTAAATACACAGCAGCTACAGGTTGCGTGAGCGACAGGGAAAACCTTTCGTATTAAATATTCCCGTATTGTAATGAGTCTGCGAATAATAAGTGTATGATTACTCCCTCCAAGCAGCGTGCTCTTGAAATCGTGTTCTCACTAGCACTCTCCAGTCGATCTTATCAGCTTAGATTCCTTTGGATAAACCGCAATGTTCGACTGATCCGCTGTCATTTATACCGGGTCGAGGTTCGTGTGCAGCGGCGCTTCTTGGTTGCGAGCCAATCAAATCGCTGTGTATCACGTGTCATGCGCATTGATGCATTATGATTGGTTGCGTGCGCTGTTGTTTTCAATAAAAATTGATCACGGGCGGTAGGATGTTTTGTTAAGGATTTACGTATCATTTAAGCTTGCATGACCAAACTTGGCGGGAATGATATATTGTTTTTCTCAAAATGAGATATTGTTCTCTGCTGCTCCGAAATGAGAGCTTTAACAGCCCGTACTATGACATAACGGTATAGAGGAAATAAACAATGGTTTCTATGCAACACAGTAAATGTGAAAGTTTCTTGAGTATCCAGAGGTTTTTGTGGGATACTTAGAAGTTTCATATCATTCTTGTTGTTTACATCTTCAGTGACACACATGTATTTTTTTATGAGAAATTAAGAGCCTGAAACAGTACTGAAAGTTTCTCAAAATCTTCAACATTTGAGTACCCGAAATGTCTTGAATACACGTATTTATATAAGAAACTGCTCATAAGAAACTCAACTCTAACTCTCAGATGCCAAAAAAATGAAGAAACTCCAGTACTGATAAAACATAACTCAAGAAACTATTTATTTTGACACAAGAAATCCTTCACCTCTCTTTGACATAAAGAATGTTATGGAACCTTTAAGAAACTCGTAAGAACTCTGACTAATCAAAATCTGATGATTTTAAGATTTTAAGAAACTCTCAGAATTGATTTAAATTCTTCGTTTCTTATAAAAAAATGCGTGTTGATTATTAACAGGAGCGGGGAATTCCCAATGCATCGGCAAATTTTTGTAGAGCCAAGAAAGATCAGTTTCTTAGAAGAGTTTTGTCGATCCTTGCCTTCTTTTAGCTCATGCCTTTTTAACTGCCGTGCACTTCAGCGTTGTTGGGTCATTTCAAGCTTTCGCTATAATTCAAATCAGTGAAGTTTCCTTAGTATTTAAGTTGCGGCAAAGAGCTCCATGCTTGCGGCAGTTTGAAGAGCCGCTATGTCAGAACTCACGCCGCGTTTGAATTTCCCGCGGTTTTTAAGATGTTTGATTTATAGACCGTCCCGAGAACTGTTTTAACCCTTTAAGGACCACGACTCGAAATACTCATCAAAAGCTGCTCAGATTTTGAAATTAGTTGAATATAGTCCTAAATCGGATAAAAAACAAGGAAAAAATTATCTTGGGGGGCTGGGCGATCTTTCCTGACCCGTTTTCCCAAAACAGGGAATGCCTCCTAGTCAGCTCTAGGTACTCTGAAATCATTTGTTATTATGGCCTAACGAAAGTACATGGAAAGGGCTGCAAGAAGATCACCTAATTCCCAACTGTAAAATATGAACTTGTGGAGAAATAAGGTTTTTCAGCTATGTCGCTTCCAGGAAGCCAGATGAAGTTTTCAAACGAAATGACGGACACTACTCTATGTAAAAATGCACTAGACATAGCCATAGATTTCATGTAACATGAACATTCTGGCTCGAAACTTTCTCGGTGGGACTTAGAAGTCCCGTCGGCCCGAAAAGGGTTAAAGAACGGTTTATTTGTGAAAGCAAATCGTAATATTTGGCAAAACTTTGGATTCGCGACTTAAGTATACACTGCTCTTGCTAAACCAGAAAATTTTTGCTCGCTATTGCTCACGGGGAGGGGGCGGTTCTCGGCTAAATTTCGGGTAGGGGTGTGCCGCACACAGTTTCAAAATGGAACCGTTGGCTAGACCAATAGTTGTGAAAATGCTACCCTTGGCTGGATTAATTTCTCCATCAAAAGTGCCCTGAGTTAGCATTTTCTTGACAAAACTTGCTAAATTTTCGCATTCTCAGGACCAAAATTTTAAAAAATTGGGTCTTTCTTACAGGAATTACCGAATTTTGACATTTCTTTGACCAAAATTGCCAAAAAGCATACCCTTGCCTAGACTAAACTCGACTGAAATTGCCAAAAAGCATACCCTTGCCTTGACTAAACTCGACTGAAATTGCCAAAAAGCATACCCTTGCCTAGACTAAACTCGAATGAAATTGCCAAAAAGTATACCCTTGTCTAGACTAAACTCGACTGAAATTGCCAAAAAGTATACCCTTCTTGATACGACATTTCTGACCACGGATTTGGATTCAGCACCCTAAGTTTAGTCTAATTGCAAATGTTCATATTCCTGGAGTATACGATCTTGATTTTATGGCGATAATAAATATGGAATTTATATGGATTTGACGATCAAAATCGTTCCGGGTGGAACTTTACATTCTTCGTCATTATTCGCGGCCCTTATAAATTTTCAAATTTGTTATTCTCTTAAAAATAAAATTCGCTAACAGTAAGATCATGAAAATTTGCAATTAGATTACAATTAGGGTGCTGAAAGTGAAAATGGGGTCAGAAATTTCAAATGATGCAAGCTAAAGAAATTTGAAAAATTCCGAAAACGAAGCCGCTTGGTTGAAAAGGTGTACTTCTAACATATTTAGGACAATTTGCTACAAAATGTTACTTCTGTGTTTCTTATATTTTTGTGCCAGAAGTGGAGAGTTCATTTAGGTTGGTTAAAAGGGCTCCCAGATTACTAAGTAAGATCCCAAAACAAGTAAATAACATAATTCGCACAAGATAATGTCCAAACAGTTGCTATTACTCTACAGTGTCGAGGACGAGGAATTCTTGATTCAAGCTCGTCCCCAGGGCCTGTTGTCATATTGGGACAGCACTGGGGATAAAACATCTAAATCACTAAACTGAGCCATCATTCCTTGGCTCTAAGACTTCATAACAAGTTGACTTATATTTTTAGGGCAAGACCAATCTCATAGTCTTCACAGTTCTGAGTTACCCATATCATATCATTACACATGGAAGCATACACAAAATTATCTGGAGAAACCAACTCACAATGTTCACATTTTGACGCATTCTGATTTCGCAGTTTTAGCTGCGTAAAAATCAGCCTGCCTAGAGACAAACCACACAGTCGGCTAGCCAGAAAATGGCACCATAACAGCTAAACAACAAACAAAGACAAAAAAAAAAATAAAAGCTACTTATGCTAGAGAACTAATAAACAAGCTATTGATTTCAATATATCTTCTCGTGATCAGGTAATTTACCATATATTCACAGGCTCACAGACAATAGACTTATTGTTTCGTATTCATGAAACAGCGACATAATATTACAAGTCCTAACATGTTCGTTAGCAGTTTTCCTTGGTTTTCACCCAATATCCATATAAACTTTGGTCAGATCAATGACTCTCTAGAAAACAGTATTACACCTGAGAGATAACTGAAAAAGTCACGCAACGAAACAGAATTTCTTTTTCATTTTCTGACCTCCTTTTTGATGCCGCAAAAACAAGAGTGCGCTGCATGAGTAGTCTGGACACTAGCCTGGATTCGCGCGCTTTCAACAAAGTGCACTATTGATCATTTCAGTGTGTGTAATCATAGGCAGCTAGGGACTGCCTCATACTTCTTCAGATTGTATGCTTTGGCAGAGGAAAATCAAATCGTTCTGTGGTCTGTGGAGAAAATCAATATTATTCTGCGGAGGAGTCTGTGTATACTGATGTGGCAATCAAGCACAACTGCGGTGTCTTACCACCCATACTATTTCTGAAAGGTGCTGGCTGTGTGGCGGACTTTTTTTGACATAGCTGACCATGGGCGTTAGGAAACATATGCATTGTATACTTTGAAATTGTTGCGGTTGCAGGTCAAGAATGAGAATAGCAGCGATGTTTTTATAGCGGCTTTGTTCTTTACTAGCCACTTGACCGCAGACCCGGTAGACGCTGTAGGAAGCCACGGGACTGGGGACAATGAAAGCAATTGTTTTCGAAGCACGACCTTTCTCCCACGGCTCGCAACATTCCATTGCAATTTCACAGGGATTCAAAATTTCATTCCCGAGACGAAAAAAGCGAATTCTCCTCAAGAAACCTTTCTGTAAGGATCAGCCTATGCTATCAGCAAATGAGCGTCGGGTCAGCGGTCAAGTGGCTAGCAAATGAAACGAAGCTGCTTTGAACATATCGCAGCAGTTGTAATATTAAAAGCCGCAGCCTTTGACCGCACAATCTTCAAAGGGTACACTCCTAATGCGCTCGTGAGCTGACCACTCCCTTTATCAAAATATGTTTGACAGGATTTTAAAACATAAAGCCTGTCGCATTCTACCAAGAACACAGCCTACCCGTAAGTACCATCGTCTGAAGCTTAAAATTTTGATTTAGTTAGTAATCGAGCAATCAGAAAACTACCTAACGGTTTTTATCGACTGATTAATTTTACCACCCAAATGAAACTCTATATATGAATATGAGTCCCGGACAGAAATCAATTTGTCTTATATGATATCACCGATTATTTTTGGGCGATATATGTGAACAAGCAACTTGACGCCAAAAGGATAATGAGAGACTGTCTTAATTCCAGGTTTTTACCGATTAATCAACTCAAATTAATTCAAGAACAATGAATACCATTGACTCGAAACGCTTTCTTCGCAACAGTAACAAGCTTTTCTTTGAATCAAGAGATCTGGCTCCTCCCAGAGCAAGATTCAATTGTTTTTGTCAGGAAAAAAGCAATCCATTGCACATTTTCCCTCGAATCTTATCACTGGCCAGACAACACCAGTTGCGAAGATACGCGAAGACAGACAAGCTGGCTCCAGGAGAAATTTGCTTGGAGAAATCGATCAGAAAGAGAGAATTTGTCCTGAGTTTATCGTTAAAGCTTGTAACGAAGCGACGACAAATAAACATACGCGGCTAATACATTTTCTCAATTTCATCTTGTCTTTCTATCCTCTTACAAGTCCATATGCGTTCTCTACCTAATCACATGCTTCTACTAAAATACGGCGCTCATTCCAAACCTCTCACGTTTTTTCAGACTCCGTCACAAGCCCTTCATTTATGCCACATCTACAGTAAAGTCCCATCTTTAAGAAACCGTATTATAAGAGACGCAGGTCTGATATCGCTGAAAAAATACCGCTCTGCAAGAAACTATCCAGGCTGATTCAAGTTCAGTTTCTTTTATAATAGTACATAGTAATGTGGCATATATTTGAATATGTCTCCAATTGGTCTCAGTTCTCTAGAAGCAAATATGAAAGTTTTAAGCCCAAATTATTATAATTTCAAGAAACTTGTCAGTACTGATTCTACCCCAAGTACAATCTGGTACCCAGGGCATACTGGCTCAAACTATCAATTTCTTGCACACCTCTGCAAATTCTAAAATGTTTTCTTGATAATTTTGACAGCTGTTTGGGATACAAAGGTGTTTCTTACACCATGGCATACCGCATACGCAGCCTGTTTTGAAGAAGTATATCTCAACATAAGAAACCAACGTGGCTGTTTTAGTGAAACAAATTTCTTAAAGGCGGGACTTAAATGTATCTTTATCAGTCAAACGAGATGGTGTTTAAAGGAGATCCAATCAGATGGGGTGTCTCTTCGATTTTTATAAACTCGCGTGTCTTCCCAGTGACAATTCTCTTTAAAGAGCCATCGTCACCCAATGTCCTTTGATGCTGAAATTTCAGACTGTCAGAAAATCAAATTTGGCCTTGGCACAAACCATAAATCGACCTGGGGGGTATTTGACGAGGTAATGACGGAGGTGTGTGAAAAGGCTCTCACCCCCTGTACCCTGTCGCATAAAAAACACCCCAAATGTATACTCTGTCGCATAAAAATTTTGCCCAAAGTATAAATGATCAATTGTTGCAAAAGACCTCTAGAGTCTGAAATGACAGAAATGTTCAGAAATGTTTTACAACCACGACCGTGGATTTTCGTTTCTGTTTAGGCCAAGTTTGATTTTCCGACAGTTTGAAATTATAGCGAGCCCGCAAAAAGACCCTGAAGGACAATACCAATCGCGTTTTATAAGAAATCTGTGTGTTGTTGCTAAAACAGCCGATTGTAAATTCCGCCAAGGTTAGGGAGCGGTCACTTTTAATCCTGGGTACCAGGGCGGAGGATAATTTCGCATAATTAGAGAAAATGTCACACCCTATCTTGAACAAAGAACAAGTTTTCGTACCCCACTATCTTTCAGCAAAATGGTTTAGTACTCCCATCCAGAAGTCTATGTGCATAAAACGTAATATATGGACAGATACCAAGTTGTGCCAGTTGGTTTTCACACCGTTCAAGTGATTCACCATTTCCAGGTGTCTATTAATGATTCTTGAAATCTTTGATTGATGACTTAATGCAAATTTTTTTCAAGCAAAATAGTTTTGTACCCTATAAAGATTGCTCCTAATATTTTCGTTCCCCACAAAATAGTTGAAAAAGTTTCATACCCGGGCATACCCCTTTTTAAAATCCTCCGCCCCGATCCTGGCCAGGATTAAAAATGACTGCTCCCTTACGCAAGTTATCCTAGCACTCGAGCTCGAGGCTTATTAGGGATCCGCATTGACGATTTCGATTGGCAAGAGCATCAAAAATCCCACCTCATATCCATGCGGCTTTCTATTGCGTGAGATGCCCTGCTGAAATTGCCAGGAAGGGAGGATTACCTTACCAGTCAATGACATCATCTATGTATATATCACGTGACATGAATCTTGATCGATCGTGTGATTGTTCTGCCCCGTCTCAAGTGAACAGGTGGATTTGGTTCCAAACAAAAAATCAGTCAACTCGTTTGTGAATAATTTATGCAGCTTTGGAAAGATCTATTGAAACTTAATATTTTTTATTTTCTGTTTTTGCTGAGTTTTTAATCATGCAATATAGCGTGTGAATACGTGGCCTAAAAACAGATGACTGGAAGCTATATTTTCTTCTTAACCCTAAAACAATTAATTATTCTGCCACGCGCTTACAAACAGATTTGCAAGGTAGGTCACTCTTTCTGAAAAACCACACTCCCAAATCTCCAACAACGTACGAGTCTTGAGTACAGTAAAAAATCTACACATAAGAATAAGAGTCAAATTGAGCTTCAAGAAACTTTTTGTACTCAAAAATATCGTAAAAGCTCTATCAAGCCCCCTCTCCCCTCCCCCTCCCCCAATTTACATGAGCAATCCAAAATAACTTTTGCAAGTTAATTTCGATATGGTCTAGAAAATATGTCGAATTTGTGTACTAGACTTTTAAAATTCGGTAAAATTTGGAACACAGGCTATAAAACTATATGTTGATTCTGCAGAATGTAGTGTGAAGGACTAAAAGCCTTTCTAATTATTTGAACAAAATATTATCCAATTGACTTTTTATCCCAACCCCTGCCCTAGACTTTTGACGACGAGTCTCTTGTTTCCCTGTGCTCTTTGACTTGATGATGGCGCTTCAGTCAACAGAGACTCGTAATATTACTCTGAAAAACCTGGCCCTATTTAGGCCTAAACTTCGCGATTCCTACAGTACCAATCAGATTGCGCGATTTGTGAATTACTATTGTTACGGTGTAAGTGTGATAGAATTTTCGATTCGATTGAAGAATTGAAAACACTCCCACGGGATTGAGATGAAGCCGTGATTCCATCATAATTCCTTTGATGATTGAAGAAAATAGGGCCAAGTTTTTCACTGTTTCATCATGAGCCCCTCTTGAGCAAGGTTTACCGCAGGGATACACCCTGTCCTAACCCTCACCCGTCATCTAATATCAGACAGAATCTGGTGTAGCATCTATTAGTTTTCTTTTTAATCGATCTCACCTTGTGCAACCGAAAGGTAGGTGTACGTAACAAGAAGTTATGCGAGCTTATAACGAAAGAAGAAGGATAGATCTAAAGTTCTGCCTCGTGGATTTTGTTTAGTGGATGCAAATGCATGAGAATCATAATGCCTTCTGCTCGGCTTCTGAATCACATAAACAAAATCCGCGAGACAGAACTTTAGATTTACCCTTCTTCTTTCGTTATACGCACATAACGGTCATTTGATTGGTTGAACTGAAAGACAAAGCTGGTTTTACTCAGTCAGTGTGAAAAGTCTATTAGTTTCTTGCAAAGTTATACCCAGTTATACGTTCTCGGGGGAATAAGAGTAACTCTACACTGACATCTGCCATGTGCTTCCAGTCGAAAGAGATTTGCTATCAGCAAGAGCTTTGGTAGGTCAAATCAGTGACGTCATAAAATAAGATGACGCCTATGTGGGTTCTGGTAGCAAGGAGACAATTAGATAAAACTTGAAAATGGTTAGATATGATTTTAAAAGCACACGAGGAGCTATGGTTTTTGATTGATTTTAAATTGAAGTAAAAACAATTGGATTTTACAGGTCAGAGCATGTTTGCATGTTCAGTCAAATCAAAAATAAGAAAATTTGATAATTTAGTAGCATAGTAGCATTACTCAAGTACCTTCAAGAACCTCCAGTACTGGGAAAATGTAACTTAAGAAACTATCTATTTCTATAAAAGATTCCTTAACGTATTTTTGCTTTGTTTCTTGCATCATATTACTTGTAAGGTACTTGAGTCTAGTGTAACATTGAAAAGGCTTCAAAAAACTTTGTTTTGCAAATGTTCTTGAGGGGCCAGGTCGTGAAAATGAAGATTGTTATGGAACCTTTTAAAAACTCATGAGAAACTCCTGAGAAGAAATTCGGAAGAAACTCTAAGTACTCAAAATCCGATAATTTTAAGGAACTCTCAGTACTGGCCCAAATTCTTAGTTTCTCATAAATAAATACGTCTACATCTACTCACCAGGAACAATTTTTAACGGGTGAATTGATAGTTTGACTTACCCTGTAACAAATCGTATATTAGACAAAATTTTTGATAATGAGATCAGTTACACAAACAAACTTTAAACACAAATAATAGCAAATGAAATCCGCTAAACGGGTAATATGACCTCAGCCCTATTATTAAATCGTTATCACGCAAATTCAGTTGACTTAAGATTTACTTCATCTTAAATCACGTCAACATTG
This sequence comes from Aurelia sp. 3 sensu Dawson et al. (2005), assembly GCA_964020215.1. Taxonomy (NCBI): domain Eukaryota; kingdom Metazoa; phylum Cnidaria; class Scyphozoa; order Semaeostomeae; family Ulmaridae; genus Aurelia; species Aurelia sp. 3 sensu Dawson et al. (2005). The sequence continues at coordinate 19,307,681 of OZ026584.1, forward strand.
ACTTTAGTTTTGTTCAAATACCCATGACAATACATGCTGCAGGGCAAAGTCGACCCAACTAAAATCATAAAATAAAATCAAAGGTTATCTACTTTCTTTCTATTTATATTTTATGTTGACCTTTCTAAATCATTTTGCACTACAGTGGGCGGACATTGGGCGTGTTTATTTGACATTTTTCGTTACTGATCCTTCCGAAAATAAGACAATAAATTTATTGTTATCAACAGTTTAAACAATGCTTGTACATGCTCAGGATTAATAGGTAATGACGCTTATCCGAATACTTATTAGCTAATCTCCACAAGGGAGAGCAAGGGGAGGGATAGGATAGGAAGGGGAGAGTGCCATGGTAACGTGACAGACTTACTTAAGGTGAAAGTTTTGCTACGTAGCATGATAACATCTGCAGCGAAATATTTAAATGGACGGAAAGGAAGAAATAGAAAAGCAATGATTCTTTCATTTTGTCTGGCCAAACATCTTCTCGAATTAATATAAGTTATGCTAACGAATACTTACATAAAGATATAAAATCATTAAAAAACTGGTAAAAACCATCAAATAACAGAATCTTTAAGCGTAAACAGCTTAGAGATCAACAGGTGCGAGACCATAATCGACAGTATATCTTAATTCATCTGACATATTATCTTGTCCTGTTTATTAGGTTATGAAATTATAAGAGAGAGAGAGAAAAACTCTGAGTCGATGAATGCTATTGAAAGTACATCTGTTTACATCGATCAATTTCAGACCATTTCATATTAGCTAATTCTTGTTGCTTAGCTTTCTACAATGCCTGCCAAAAGTCTTGGAACATCTCTGCAAATTTTGCCTTGTTTTGCGATTTCCCCCTCTCCCCCTAAGAACAATGTTGTGTTGAGGTAAAAAAATCGGGATGATAGGACGATCCGCGACTCTGCTGGAATGCTGGGACAATAACCTTCGAAATCAACATTGCTTCGGGTGCGAGGGGGTATTTGAACCTGATGACTATGGTTAGAAATGCGGATTATGAAGAAATGGCCTAAGTGTTCCAAGGACTTTTGGCAGGCATTGTAGTTATCAAGCTTATGTGGTTGAATTTTTTCTTCATCTTTCTAATAGAGGATTGCGCCAAAGATGGCGGCGAGGACTTGTTTAGGAGATCCATTGCTTTCGAATTACAAATCTTTAACGATTCTATAGGAATTCGATTAAAGAACGCAGTGCATCTCGGTAAAAATCATCTATTGCTATATCAAATTCATTAATATGAAGTTGCGTTTCTGTTTTTCAGGCCCTATTATGGGTATCTCTTCATGCCAAAGCAATCATGGATTCCTCAAAGATCTTAGAATAGGTTTTAATAAGCAATGCGTTGTTAAAAACACCTCTAAAAATGACAAAGATGAATTCTAGCCCCTAATCCTTAGAATACGAAGCAACTAGCTTTATGATTTTCGTCGACTATTTGCCAGAGGGGAAATTTGCTCTCCACAAAATTTCATCCAATGACCTAGCCACAGTTTGGCAAATTACACGCCAATAACTCCATCCACTCTGATTTTATATTTGCCAAAAGTTTGAAAAAATGCATTTTCCAGAAATCCAGGAAAATGCCAAAATATCTATAAAATTTTATTCCTGCTGGAGCTACAATATGTTGAGTGCTTCTACCTAAAAATCTTTTCATTGCCTCGCCATCGCAAGCATCTTCGGGTCCGACCTTGGACGCTGGTATCGTGTCCTTCCCTCTTTCGATTTACCGAAGCAAATAAACAATGGCTTCAATGAAGGACGTACCAGGGGGTGAACCCTGGGAGCCGCGGCCTCCCCTTTCCACAGTCATTTTGAAACGAAATCATTGTCTTTAGACACCAGGTCTTACCTAAATTACATGAAAGAGAGCAATCATCGGCTCCCCCCTTTCGACTTCCTTGGACATGTTACAAAAATTTAATACAACGATAAATCTAGTATTACTTGGTGCGTCACTTGTTTCATTCTTTGCTCTTCTGGTTCCATCTTCTGAACAAGTCATCGTTACGAAACGTTAAACAAATATGTGTCATAGCAAAAAGGTTCTCCAGTCAGGAGAAACTTGATGATGTGTGCCAAACTTTGTGTATTAACTAAATGCTTTGCATACTACTCATGGGTGCTTATTTCCGACGTATGACTCATGTCCGCTTATGAATTAGAATATATACACCATTTTTCTATAATGGATGCCCAAATAAGTTCAGTCTTTTGAGAAATCTCCAAAAGAACCTCGCCCCCCCCCCCCAACAGAAACTTTAGGGACGATGGTGAGTTATCAAACCTAAGGCTGAGAATTTCACATGTAATCGATGAAAATGATTAACAAGTCATTCACCGGAGAGGGGAGTTGGAATTTTAACTCAGGTAGAGAGCTGAAATCACCACCTGACGGTGAAAATTTCCATGTAATCAGACTCTAGAAGTGGTTATTACTCAGCATCTCTTGATTTTCCAAATGACTGGAACTTGCTGGGCCATATCTTGCGAATACCACTTAGACAGCACTGTCACAATTTTGTCCGGTGAACCCGGACATGCAGTTACAAAATCCAGTATAACAAACTCCGTTCGTAGAGCTGCAATTGTCACACCGCGCGTTGCCACCAACCTTGACTTGAAAACCTGCTTCATGACTTGACTCGTAATTGAACCAAATCTTGTTCGCAACGTCCGAATTCGCCTTCATAAACTCTGTAATGTCCTCGATATCGTTTCCATTATAAAAATTGGTTGGAAAGACGACGTTACGCGCGAAAATTATTGTGCGGTTAAAAAGTACACGTAAAGAATTGAAAGAGGTTTCGCGAGCATACCTGCGATTTGCGGCAAACTCTTTAAATTCGTCGGGTTTAACATGAGTGGCTGTACCTTCAAAATTCGTGTTTTTGAATAGAACCAAAGGATATTGTTGAGATGGGTATGTCAGGTTTGATGGTCCTGCAAAACAAACATAGCGAATGAGTAACAGAATTTCGACACTTGCTGCAATGCAAAATTGTGGTGGACAAATGCGACAATCTGTAACGTTATTTGTAGTGGCAAGGCATCCTTAAATGAATTAGTCATCCGCTTCAAAATTACGGGCAATTCTACATTGAGGTTGTTTCTGTAAAAACTTGCAAAAAGAAAATAGAATAAAAAATTAGTCGTGCCTTGTCATAACAGAAAATCAAAATGCTAGAGTATTCATTATAATTGCCAAGCAAGTTTCATTTCGCAAACAGAAATAGTAAAAACAGGCATAAAACGTTTAGTTGTCATGGACACTAAAAACAAACTCCAATCTTAGCTTCAGGATATTTTCCTGAGGGCATCATTACACAATTTAGGGGAGTTTTTGGGCCAAACTTATGGAGAAAGCAAGAAAGCTTCTAGGCTCAACTTATGACCTAACTTTCTTATGATTTAAAGAGTTAGTCATTCTATCCAGTATCATTCGTGATTGTAACAGAATTGCGTGATCGGAATTTGTGAGGCACGTACGACCAAACTTGTTTTTCTAACTTTCCTGCAGGAAAACATGGACTTGTCAGGGCAACAAAAATAACACAAGTAGGACTCAAGCCAGAAAGACAAACATGCTCTAGATTCCATTTTGCTAACAATCTAAAAACAAACCCAAATGCTTGGGACTAAGAATAGAAAGATTTCGTGGGTAAATAAACAAATAAAAAGGCGGTGAAAATGACTCTATTCCTGGCAGGCCTAAACCGGAGCTGTCAATGGCGTCAATTGCTTTGGCAAGTGAGGTACTCCAAGTGAAACGCAATCTTTTGGTCACGAAGTACCAATTGTTGAAACAATCCCCATTTACAATGGATTCTTGAAGGTACATTTGGATCATGTATCAGGGGATTAACAACAGCAGTTGAAATGCCCTTTGATGTTGTATTAGTGACTTATTTCTCTATTCATTTCTTGAGATTTCCTATGTGTTCAAATCCAAGAAGGTTTTGCGACTATCTTTTTTGAAAATTCTAATTCCCCGCAAATGCAGTAGTATTTGGTGGCTTATAGATAAAATTCAAATCTTCCATTCAGAAGAATTTTTTATCTTGGGGGCTTTTTTATGGCCCACGCCCCACCAGTTATATATCAGGGAATGATTTTAAAATCTATATCAAAGTTCGATACCTATGTATACTGGTTGCGCTTGAAAAAATTCCAATTTTGACAGGCAACAATAAATCGTGCAACAGGCCGATTTTGACCAGTGATCATTCAGTCTTAAGTCGGTTTCTAACGGCAATTTTTTATTCATTTTTCAATGGCCCGCTTCCTGAACTATATGAATGAGGCTACGAAAAACTTTGGCTGGAAACAGTTTAAATCGATAGCAAAGCATCGATCAAATTTCGTGACGACTTCAGTTTTGAAGCTATAAAATTGGAGAAAGAATGAACTTTTTATCAACGTAAATACTTCCATTGAAATTATCAAACTGAAATTAAAGATAGAAAACAGATTCATTTGCTTCAATAACATGGAGCAGTCAGAAAAACTATTTTTCAGAAAATACTCTTTTAATTTGCTTTTTGGAGCTACTGGAGGCTCATCTTTTATCAAAAAACCCTTGCATGTCAAGGAATTAAAAGTTCCCCACCACCACCTTTAGAGTAATCATCTACCCTTCATAAGAAGTATCATTCAATATGAGTAAATGACTTACTAATCTCACAAGAATTTCCACTGTAACCAGGCGCACATTCACATTTGCCAGTTGCTCCACAAGATCCAAAATAGCAAGTGCCACAATCTTGGCTTGGCATTGTTCCATTTGAATGTTCTTCAACTTTTAGATAGAATGAAGTGTCCCAATGAAGCCAACCTTAAAATCAAAGAAAATATTCATAAGAGGTGTTTCAATTAATTTTTGACACAAAGAACAGGAGTTATAAAATGGAGAAGAGTTTGTCTGAAATCTTTTCCTATGTTCTTAATGACAAAACTCTACCACAATAAGTTTTTTCCAATATTTGCAATTGTAAGCCAATTTTCTTAACACATGAAAAAGCTGAGCACATGACATCCAGGCAAAAAATCACAGAATGCAAAATGACTACTCCAATGGTAAGTTAAATCTTGCAAACATTTTTGCTTGTTTACTTGTATTTTCAGATCCTGGATGGTCTATGACTAAAAAGCTACAACTTGTTTCAGATGTTCCTGAGTTAAAACTTGTACTGAGTTTTGGATATTCCTGAGGTTCTCCTGTATTTTGAAGTATGCAGTAAAGCAAAGTTTTATCCCATATTTTCTAGGCTTCAGAGGTTGAAATTTCTAACAGGTCTTTCATCAAAAATTGGAACAACACTTATTAAACAATATAGTTTTTTTTTCTGCAGCTGTTCCGATCAACAAATATCTTTGGACACACAGTGTGTAATTTGGTAATTTCTAATTTCTGCCAAAGACCAAACCGAACCAAATTTAACATAAGAACACAGGCATACTTGTGTACCAAATCCCTTTGTTTCCACCAAGTATATCATGATAAAATACAGTATGGTTCAAATCAGGGGTGCTGCTGATGTCTGTAGCCATCTTCACCCATTCATTTCCACTTGGACAACAGGCTTTGAAAGTGACATTGTGCCCTGGCAGGACAAGCATTGATGAAAAACGCATGACACGCTTTCTGGCCAAGTTGTCATTTTTGCACCATGTATGATAATGTCCAGCTCGAACCTTAATGTAAAATCCACTTCTTGTGCAGTTATTGTAGTTGAAATCTTTAAACAGTATTGCAGGGTAGTCTTCAGTTGGCTGTGGTAGCTCTGAAATTAGAAACAAAAATATCTGATCTGGGCATTTATGTTCATTTGTGGTGTTGTCCTATTTTACTGCCTTGTCTGTCTTTAAAAATAAACTTTACAATAATGGGTCTTCTTGCGATAAGTAAATGATGCTTTCCTAAGAATTATTGCCTGTTGTTCCTATAATTCTAAACATCTAACAACTGTTTGGACAGCTACAATTTTGGATGGCAAAAATCTTTTTGAAATAGTGCAGGCCCTGTGCACATTAACAACACAAAGTCTTTACATTATTGATAAGACTTCTTGATAGTGGTTTATTCTCTTACTTAAAAAAAAATACATATATAAAAGGAAAAATAAAAAAAAAACTTCCAATATAAGTTTTTCTCCATTATTACTTTTCCTCACCATCACATGGATCTGACTTCTAATATGCAGCAGACTTAGTGTCAAATCGTTCTTAGTGTCAAATTGTTCTTATTATCCGTATGTATTGTTTTTAGTAGAGTGTTTTTTAAGTTTAAGTAGTTTTCTTTCTTTTATCTATGTTCATTCCCTTGGGGTAGACACAGCCTCTTGCTCCCTGGGGGTTTTTGTCCTAGTAGTATTGTAAAGTAATTCTTGTAAGTAGTGTAGACAGTAATATGTATTGTAAAATTTTAATGACATATATAACAAAAAAAGACTTCTTGAGCCATGTGGAGGACTATTTTTCTAAACAAGAATTTTTGGGCAAGAAAAAAACAATTGATGTGCACAAGATTTGTACTATAATAAGACTTTTGGACTCTTTTACTTTATCAAGAAAGTTTGCTTTCTAAGATTTTCGAGCCAACCAACAAAAGATATTATTAACAAAGGTTCAGTGATGGCGCCACACAGGGGGGGGACTGGGGGACTTATTGCCCCAAATCCGAAAAGTCGGCAAATATTGTCAAAGGAAATGGTACATTAGTTGAGCATGCCTTCAGATTGAAAGATTACATCAAATCTCCCCCCCCCACTTCTTTACAATTTTTCAGAGCTGAATGATGCTGCCACTGCAAAGGTTATCACAAACCTTTATTCAGAATACTTACTACTTGTATCACAAACATATGTCAGGTTTGGTACAGAAACCCCTGGCAATGATCTTCTCATTACATGGTGTCCAACTCCAACATCAAAGGCATCATGGTACTAAAAAGCAAAACAAAACCAATGCAAATCAAATTTTTCTAATAGACCTTCTTACTTCTTAAAAAAGAGGTTTGGATCAAGAATCAAAATCTAGCAAATCTGTGAAGGAAAACAAAATCATTACTCCTGTTCTTAGTGTAGCTAGTTGTGGCAAGACGTTGCGTCAGATTTCATAAAACTTTTCAGAGAGCTTATTATCTACAAATTTGTACAAAGTGAGTTAGCAAGGGTTCAGCTTACACAGAGGCAAGCTTTATTGGTCTTTTTGCTTTGTTTCTCATTATTTTCATTCATTGTCAGCTGACATTTATTCCAACTGAATAACAACGGTTCATAGCAGTAAACTTTGATTTGCAACTGACAAAAATGAAACCCTGATTGAAGGTGTTGCCGTGCCATGGTGTAACCCTCTAACTTTGCAGCCAGAACAGTCAGGCAGAGTGGATTTGATAGCCAGTAGGACCCCACCATATGAGTGTCATGACAAGAGGTTGCAGACTCGATTAGACAATGCTCTTTTTCTGCGATCCCAGTGCTTGGCGCTGGAATCTTCACCTTCACCAACTTCATTTCACTTTTCAGCTGTAACTGTTACACCACAAAATTCGCTAACAATGAAGGAAAACAGCAAGAAACATGGCCAGAAAGCAGATGAAACTTCCCATGTATGAACCAAATACAGAAATTCCTGACTCGCTTTTAAAAAAGTTATCATTGATTAACTTTCTGAAAAGTGGTCTAAAAATTGGTATACAATACCAAGAACAGGGGTCATGCTTTTGTTTTCTATCGCCACAATTTACCAGATTCGGACGCTTGAGCCAAACCTCTTTCCAAGAAGTAAAATAATTCCATTATGTATGTAATCAAGTGCTTTAACTGAATGCCAAAAAAATTTCTTTACGTGCACCATAGGTGTTGTGGCGCTTTGGTGTAATCCTCTGACATTGCAGCCAGAATAGTAAGGCAGAGTGGGTTTGAGTCTCGGTAAGGTCCCACCACTTGAGCGTCACGACAAGGGGTCGCGGTCTTGATTAGGTCTGCTCTATTTCTGCGATCCCAGCGCTTGGCACTGAAAAACTCAACTTCACCTTCACCTTCACCATCAACTTTTAAGGAACTGGAACCATACAGAATGATGCCCTCCTTCCTATTTTATTTTCAGAGGGATTGCTGCAGAATCCAGGGCCCACTCATTTTTTTAACAGCAAGTATCATTAAATGAACGGTAAGCATCGTTAAATGAACAGCCAAATATATCAGTAGGACCTGGACGGACTCTATAATCAGACAGCAAAATAGGCCTCTGAGGCTAGAAGGCAGGCCCTCTACTCTCTGTTTTTTGTGCATGCACCCTCATCCCATATCATTCCCATCTGGCTACCAAATTTAATTTTTACACTTGGAAAGCATATTAACTTGAAACTGTACTAAATCTTTGATGTAACTTACAGCAAGACTTACCGTGCAGTTATTCGAAATCACATTGAAGGTCAGAATGAGGACGAAAACATTCACAACGAAAATGAGTGGGCGAATGGGCCTAATCAAATGCACCATCTTTTGAATGCACATCTATCCACCAAAAACCACTGTTAATTTTTAAGCTTCACTCAGTGTCTTACTGAATATTTGAGGAACCAAACAACCATCATTCAGCGCTGTATTTTCATCAATATGCTGGTTAAATCGCCATTGTTGCAGAATTGTTTGTTTGTGTTGTCTTGCCGTCGTCAAGATACCGCCAAAACTTTACTCTCGCCTCACGTTCACCTTGAGCATTTGAATCGGGGACGCGGAGGAGCTTCATGGGCACTGGGATCCATCGAAAAATATTGTACTTGCAAAGCATTTGATTGATGACGAAATCTGCACGTACACATATTTTCTTCAAAACCAACCTCATATGATAACTTAACTCAGAAATATTACTTAAGAAGCTACACGTATTTTTCATAACAAACTTGGGACCTGGACCATTACTGGAAGTTTGTTAAAATCATCAGATCTGTGCCCTCCAGAACAGGGGTGTTTTGAAGCCTTTTTTCCTATGTTTAGACATCACCCAAGTACTTTCTAAGTAATATGTTTCTTACTTTTTTGACGACCTGAGAGCATGAGTATCTTTTAAGCGGTTTCTTATAAAAAAATACGTGCATTTGTTTTGATAAAGGTAATCCACACTATCATTACTTTAATTTTTCATCTTTATTTTGATACTCTTGAAATTGTCAGATTTAGAGTTATGTGAGTTTATTGCAAGATTCTTGAAGGCCAAGGAGCAATTTTCATGTTTACTTCCTTCATGTGCTCTCGAGCTGATGTTAACAGTGGGCGTAAAATTATATGACCTATTACTTTGAACCGAAAGTCTTGAAACAAACCTTAGCTATTTGGCTGTAAGCTGGACTTGCTTAAAGTCTCTCTTGAAGTAAGTCCAGCTGTAAGCTTACCACTGGATTTCTTCATCATTTTCGAACCTACAGCGAATTCCACGAGGATAGAATACGATCAAATTTCTAAATCATAAACAGAACAGTGAAAGCCTTTTGCTTGATACCATATTGTAGACATTTAAAAGTATGCTTTTCCATTAGAAACTATTTTTTTCTCAATAAGTTCAGAAAGTACGATGTGTTTCTTTCTCGAGCTTTACTTGAATTCTTGAAAAAGCTCAAATCTTTAAAAAGACGGGTGTAAAATTCTTTTACATTTTTCTTTGAATCAAAGTGCTTGAAAGGAACTTTGGGCAATTTGCTGTAAATCTGCCGTGGCAATTTTTTGATATCGTGATTAGCTTTAAAATGGCGGCACTTATTGATTTTGAGGCTGTGACGTCATCAAATTTCTAAATCTCTAACCAGAAGAGCTACAAATTTCTGCTTGCAATCATGTTGTAGACCTTCATAAACTATGGTTTTCTTGACGATTGTGTCAATTTTCCTCAAGTAATTTAGGAGTTACGATGATTTTAATTTTCTCAAAATTTTTGATGGATTTGTACAAAAATAATCAAAATGCCGCCATTTTGAAAATAATCAAGATATTAAGGAATTGCCACGGCAGATTTGCGGCAAATTACCTAAAGTTTCTTTGAAGTCATTCAATTCATGGAAAAATTCGATACAATTTCACACCCACCTTTTTGAAGATTAGAAAGATTTGAGCTCTATGCTCGAAAGCCCTCTACTTCTGAAAATATTGAAAATTTCAGAAACGTCCAACGGTACAACTAGCTGAAGTTTCTTTGCAGCAGTGACGTAGGAAGCATCCCAAACTTGGGGGGCATGACACTTCGAGGGCACTTTTCTCTTTAAGAAAAAGGGGGTATTTTTTAAATATAGAAAGGGCACTTCTTTGTTTATTGCAAAATCTTGGGGGCACGTGCCCCCAGTGCCCCCCGGTTCCTGCGTCTATGCTTTGCAGTCATTTAGTTCAAAGAGACAGGTTATGGAACTTTACAACGGCATTCTTAAAGATTTGGAACCTTCTCTTTCATGGAACAAAACAGTGATCCTACGATGTCCAGAGATTGTGACAAAGTTATATAAATTCCCATACGTAATAGCCACAAAATAAGGTAAATTCGAACGTAATGCTAATTCTGTTAAGTTCAAATGGCAAATGAATACACAAAGTTTAGGAATAAATTTAAAAATACATCTTATATGAAGAGCACATATGAATTTAATTCACATCAATACGAAGGGAGAGTAATTATTTCCTACCAATTTATGTGCTATTATACAACATTTAGGAAACGCAGTTTTATGGGTTGGTCACATTTTCCAACGGATCGATTTGAAATCAATTAAGGAGGATAAAAGCTAAGCACGCATGTGACGGGGCTACAATGGACTGTAGTGGATTGCTGTGGCCGTTCAACCATAAAAATAACGGATATTTCAATCGAGATTCGTTGCAGAAAACTGCAACGAAAGCAGCTATATGAGCCAATTTTAACATGGCTACTTTCATAAGAGCAGAGTGTCTTTAAGTTTGAAATACCAAGCTTCAAATATGATATAACAAAGTATCATTTCAATGGCAATGGCTGGGGAAAAGAGTTACTCAAACAGTAAATCTATTTTGGAAAAGCACCTTAAACGGAGCAGATTAGTTATCTCTTGAGATTGCTGCGTCGGATGCTCAAATCTATTCCTAACGTTTCTTCTGGAAACATTGCTACGGCTGGTTAAAGTGAATCTAACATATGAAGTTTTAGGGTATCTGAAATTGCACGAAGACAAAAAACATGTTTTCTTTCAGCAGACGGATTTAATCAGGCACGTATTTACACAAACATTCTTCCCCTCTAAAATCGGATAAATTTTTGAGAAGAATACTAGTAAATTTCTTTCTTCTAAGAATTAATCACAGACCATCAATGCACAAACGAATCATTTCAATGAGAGCAAAAATCTGCGTTAAGATTTCTTGTCATTATTGTTGCTTATCTTTGGCCTACTCCAACTCAAACCAAGGGGATATCATCTGGAGATTTCGATAAGTTTACAAACAATACACAAGACCAACAATATTGCAAACTTTGGACCAGCATCTTCAGGGATTTTTGAAACAAAAACTTCATCTAAAAACAAACACAAACACAATTAGCGAAGAAATTGGAGCTCAAATAATTTCCCTATTTTGAAGGAAGCATTAGAATCCTGCTCGAAAGGTTCGAGCTGAATGTTCGATAAACGAGTTTCGTTCTCCATTTCTGGCACTCTAAATAAATCCTCATTAGATAGGTTAACTATTCTGCAGGGAGTCAGGACCAACGGTCCTTTCGACATTTTGATTCGAAAGTTGGAGTGACAATCAGGAGAATTACTATAACTATGCTGTAAACAGGGGGCACATTCCTCACTATTCCTTAGCAGATGCTGCGTTCGACCTGTCTCATTCGCAGAAGACGCAGTTCGTCTGGTTTTTGCTACTTTTAAAGAGGGATCCATGTGCTTTGTACATTGCAAGTTTAACAAATTCAATAAAACACGGAGGAATATAGCTCGATCCACACTCTAGTGCGAAATAGCTGAAGGTCTGTATATAACAAGAAATGTTACTTGCCGCAGATCCTTCCAAATAGCTAAAAGTTCCGATGATTAACAGGGTCTTAACAGGAGCGATAGGACACCCAGTGTGTAGCAGTTTAAATTTATATCAGTAGCGAGCCACCTTAACTTCATAGTTTTTTTGTATCTTGAACTTGTTTTACTTCGTACACAACCACCTTTCAATGTTTCGTAATTTTGAAATTTTCAGTAGTGAGCCATCTTAAGTGAAGATCCACGTTGGGTGTCCTATAGCTCATGCTCTTAACAACAAGCATGCCTGCCATCTATTTGCTGGTGGCCATTTTCGGGGACCTAAAAATGACGAAAACGAAGAGAAGAACCTTTGCAACGGGCATTCTTCGTGAAAACATCTTTTATGGTCTCTTTGCTGTCACCAATTAGATAGTTCACTGGAGTGGCCAGCAACAAAGACATTGTACGTGCAAAGGATGCTGGTTGCAAGGGCTCCGTTAACACATAAGACACAGTCCGGTTATGTGATCTTTCCAATGGCATCTTCCATTGCATTTAAAGCGAATATAAATGGATTACATATACGAACGCGTAAATAACAACATTGAGACAAAACTACGAACCCCCTTGTATAATCAATCATATTTTGTCAATAATTCGAGCTACTCGTATCCTCACGGGGGTAAACGATCTAAGTCATTCCATTTTGCAACTTTAATCGCAAAAAGTATATAGTGTTTTCCCGCAGGAATAGGTCTATTCTTTCGCTTGTATTTAACCAACATTCTGACAAATTCATTAACATATTTTGGCCTAACCTCTGTCCTTCTTCTCCCATTTCTTCACTGTATTTCTTTCGCTGTTAGCCAACAATTTCAATATAATTCCTGTTTTCCTTACGTGTTCATGTGAGTAAAAATTGCACATAGATACAAATAATGCAGATAAACTTTAAATTTGATAACCTTATTAGGGTCCTAAAGCGTACCGCTGTTTTTCCGAGGCATCGCCGTTTCCGGACGTGAAACTTCCCGAAGAAAAGCTCCCACTGCTCGATAACGAGACGCTACTGCGAGCGCTAGCCGAACGCACTTGACGAGGACTATCCGATCCTCGGCTGAACATGCTAGCCTGTGCATCGAATTCTGCGAGTTCTTGTAAATGGCGAGTTTGTAAGTCTCGTAGTCTTTCTTGTCGGATGTCCTGAAGCCGTGTGCTTTCTTCATACATCTGTTGAGGAAAATTGGTGCTATTAAAGGGCCATTGTCACCCAGAGTCCCTTGCGGGCACGCGGCAATTGTTTCATAATCGATAATTCCCTGAAGAAAAGTATGGGTTTTCACTGAAGTGGTTGAATTGATTGAAAAACTTGACTGTAGTTGACTTTTCTATGAGTTCAATTTCTACAGTGTGGATACATATTTTCTTCTCAGGCCAAGTTTGATTTTCAGACATCTTGAAATTACAGCATGCTCGCAAAGGAATCTTGGTGACAACAGGGCTCAAAAGACGAAGTAGCTTGGTATCGAATTTGCCATGGAGGAAGAAGGGAAAAAGGAAAAAGAAGCGAAAAATAGGGAATGAAAGGATGGGCGGAAGGAACGGAAGGAGAAAGAAAGAAGGAGAGAAGGGAGATGCAAACGAAAGGGGTGATATATTGGGACAGAAGAAGACAGTGTGTAAAAAGAAACGAAGCTGCTTGACTTGCTACCAGGAACAAAAATATATTTTTGAGCCCTTGGTGAAAACAGCTCTTTCAAGAAAATATGCGATGACAAATAAGACTGTCAATAAATTGAAAAGAAAACACCCTGGCACAGCAATGTTTCTTGGGAATCAATTGTTCACGGCACATATGCGACTTTGATTTGAATGAGATATTTCAGATTTTTTGCTCTTTGCAAATGCAAGCTTTTGACGTTGCGAAAATCATTTTTTACTGAAAATATCTTGATGAAATCATTACACGACCCATGATATCTAATCCAATCCATAATATATATATAACATCTAATCTAATTCACTCCAGTGATGTCATTCCCACTATATAAAGAAGCTGCCCCAAAATTTTGGCTATCAAAGACGAATCTTGCCTGGAGGGTCTCACATTCTGGAATATTCAGCATCCTCAATTAATTCAAAAACGTTTCAAATTTCCAAAAACAAATCCAAAACATCTTTTTCGTAGCACCAAGCACAAATATTCTCTTGGTCTGTTTTCTTGTTAACACAATAGTGCAACAAAGACACAAAGATACTACTGGTTTGAAATTTTACACTTATTATTGTTCAGTTAACCGTTTGGGCATCCTGTGGATCTACCATGGGAATTTAAAAGAATATCAAGTAAACATACCCTCTCCTCCAACAATGCCTTGCGGCGAGTGACTCGATGTTGAAGGTCTTCTAATTCTTTCTCAATATGATTTTTTAAAAGTGCTGTTTGCCTTTCTTGATATTTACTCAATAAATCTTGCTCTTGTTGTAATTTAGCACGTAATGCTTCTTGCTCTTGTACTTGGACTTCATCTAAGCGTACCTATAAGAACATTTTCAATGTTGAGAGGCCTTTGGAGCAAAAAGTATGTGGTCAAAATATGATATTCAAAGTTAAAATGATATCTAAAATCTAGAAGTCAAAGGCTAACTTAGATGTATGTTAAAAGTTTGTTTGGTTAAGTCATTTATCTTTAGACCTAAAATAGGGAAAATGTTGCAAAATATTGGAAAATCTGATGCATCTTTAAAGCTAAAGGAGCAGGGTCACATAATGTAAACAAAATTCTTTCGAAACAAAGATTTTGCAGTACTCTTGATAGTCCATATCACAGAAACTTCCCACTACTTTTCTCAAAATAAAGGTATTATTTTGAAAATGGACTCTTGAATTTCGTAGAGAAACAAACCAAACACTTATATGTTGTAGGATTGCAGAGATATTGGTGGATTTTTAGAAGTGACTTTAGTGTGGATTCACCCCATCCTCCAGAATCTGAGCAGATCAAAATGTCCACGTGTGGGCAACAATATAGATCATAGAGATAACAAGTTTGTTTACGGTTACGTGACTCTGCCCCTTTAAATTTGCACTTGACTAATTAACGTAAAATGACGACTAGTTTAAAGTTATATATATATATTTTGGCTATTATGTAAGATTTTCTTTGTCTGTAAGTTTTTTCCGAATTTCTCGAAAAAGGATCAGAAAGTCTCTTGTCCGAAGTTGCTTTTCCGACAATTTTCCGTCCGAAAGTTTTCGATTTTGATGTAATTGCGATAATCCAAATGACATCCACACTATAATCGACTGTTTGTTGAGAGTCCCTTTACAACATGCATAAAATGCTATTAATATGAAATGATATTGCATTATTATGATGTATCACAATTTCAGGATAATCTTAAGAATTAGGTTGCCCTTAAAAACAGGAATGGTGACCAATTCAACGGATTTTTAGCGAATGTTTAACCTCTAGAATCACTTTGGCTTCCAAAACTTCAAGACAAGTTACTATCAGAGCTGCAAAAAATATCGGGACCAAGGAACTAGGTTCCCACAAAATTTTCAGCTTTTCCAGAAAATTTTTTAATAAAAGTTTTCTCACACAATGAGACGATGATTGTTTTACAATTTCTGCGACAAAGAGATTTTTTGACTCTTCTATTCTGCTGATCCCGGGTAAAATGGAAGACCTTGCAAACATCAATAGGTCCGAGGATTCTTAAGAATTTTCAAGAATTCTTCACTCAAGTAAGCGAGGAGAGTTTTGAAAGATAATTTTGATGCTCCAGTTTGGGTGGAATATCCATTGGACCTTTTCAGCATATCATGGCCAGCAAAGACATTTTGCATAACATAATGTGACTTCACAGAAAATTTTCCCCATTTGCCAGAAAGGAAAATCATATTTTGCACCTCTGATTACTTATGCAATTTTGTGTTATTTGCTAAAAGTTGTAGACTTTACAAGAAACTTGTACCATACCTTTTGTTTTCTTAAAAGTTCAGATAAACTCGCATCATATTGCGATGCAAGATCCGCTACTTTTCGAATTCTGTCTTCCTTAAATTTTCTTATTATGTCTCGATGAAGTTCTCTCGGCGTTTGCGCTAATTTCTGCTTTTGAAGAATTTTGTACTGCCGATTTTGAATTTTTAGAGTTTCATGAAATTGCTTCCGTACTTGAATTTCTTGAGCCTGCAAATAATAAAAATGAATTCAATTTCTATCAATGAATGAAAAACATCCGTTTAATCTAGCTATTATAAAACTGAGTTAATTAGAGATTACGCAAGAAAATCAACTGAAAAGTTTGATAGTAAAGAGCTTGAAAATTGTGTTTGACAAAGGAGTCTGACAACGATCACAGAAAATCATCAAAGCAGATACAAAGTGAGAGTGTAAACAAGTAAAAACAGTGCACTCATTCCAATTTAAGCCAAGTCACTAAACATTTGCACCAAAAAAATTAACTTGAAACTTAGGGATGTCTAAGTCCCAATCAAACACACAAAAGCGTTGAAGAGGTAGGTTTCGGATTCATCATGGTGACTTGCTAATGAAAACAAGAATTTTTCCAAAGTCTGCTACACCTTCACCCGTTTGGAGCACAGGGTTTAGAAGGCCTGCTAATCCTGTCAAACCTACCAAACCTAATGTCACTTGGGATTTTCGACGTCAGTCAAACGCAAATTCCGCATTTACTATGTTTACCGAAAAATCAAACACACTGTTAACTGGACCAAGAAGTTCAAAATACTAGAGACAGCTGCCATCTAATCTTTACAAAACGGTGAAAAGTATCTTGATTTAACCAGAAATTGAAAAGAATTAGTTAAAAAGTGACCTTGAGAGTCTTCGGCCTTTGTTTCAATTCAAGTAAATGTTTCTTTTGCAATTCCATTTCAGCTTTTTTATTATATTCCATTTGATTATCCCATTCAGTTTGATGTTGATATGATTGCTGATCCCATCTTAGTTTCTGCATGCCTCGAATCTGTTTGTATTCCAGCTCTTGGGTACATTCATGATGACGTAATAGCATTCCATGAGCTTGGTCTTTCTGTGCTTGTAAAGTGTTCATTTCCTGAAATCGGAGATATTACAGTTTTCAAAGGTGGCCTGAACGGCATCATCCAATAAATCTGCGGCATCATCCAATAAACCTGCTAAATCTGAATCAATAAATCTGCGAGTTGGTTGAAGGAGCTAAGCAGACGTTACATATAAAACGAACGAAGAAAACGGTTGCGCACGCTATTTGTTCTCTGGCTAAACAATACAAATGCACCTGCAAAAATCGTTAAGTACAATTAGGTTAATGCTAGCAAAGCATAAGCAGCTCGGGAGTTAGCTATTTCTCTCCGTCAGCTGACTTTAAACTGAGGAAACAAGGCTCATCTCCTGTTATGAAAATTTCGAAATTTTGCCCCACAGTAAATTCGTCAGAGATTTTTGACAAGAAGTGCCTACGGACACTACACTTCCATCAAACTTTAACCTTTAAAATTTCCTGGAAGTTATGAACACTTTGTTTATTTAAACTTTTTGTTTATTAGCCTGTCACCATCAGAATTCCGTGCATTGAGATTATAAGTTAACGTAATTGAAAATGAATTTTGGTTACTACAGTTTTAACAAGGTCAAAGTAAAAGTTTCATCTCGTGCCCTTTCGCCATTCACTTCACTTACTTTCTCTTCATACTTCCTCGAATTACAATGTAGTTAATCCTAACTTTTTTGTTTTCAATGCTTTTTGTCGACACTCTATTTCAATTTCGGGATTGATCCATCTGTCAATTGTACAATCGTAGAACACATCACATCCCTAATGAGGGCAAATAGCAACGATGAGAAAATAAGTTATCCGAGACGGAACTAGTAAAAGTAAGCAGTAATACATACCTCAATAAGTAAAGATTTCTCCAACGTCTGTCTCTGCATCAGCTGCGAACGCCTAAAGTTCCGTAAAATAGATTCGAATTTTTCATTTTGTTTTCTCGATTTATCACCTTCCCTCTGTTTTTGTATATGTGTAAACTGATCTTTTAACTCCATTAGAGACATAGTTGGTCGCCTCTCAATCGGGGACTCTGACATTTCCTGCGAAAAGTAGACGAAGATAATTTGTTCAAAAGATGCCAGAAAGACATATGGAGGAGTGGAAAAAGTATTGGAACCTAGGAACGTAATTCCTAGAAATGTTTTTGTTATAAA
The DNA here is from genome assembly GCA_964020215.1 of Aurelia sp. 3 sensu Dawson et al. (2005). NCBI lineage: Eukaryota > Metazoa > Cnidaria > Scyphozoa > Semaeostomeae > Ulmaridae > Aurelia > Aurelia sp. 3 sensu Dawson et al. (2005). Next base: position 19,325,900 of record OZ026584.1, read on the forward strand.
TATTCACAAAGTTTCAAAGAAATTGCTGAACTTTTATAGATTATTTAGGTCTGGTTGGCGTTGACTAGCGCATTAGCAAGACTAATATACTGCTGAACTTGAACGAAAGAAGTTACTTTTCCAGAAAATTCAGTAGTGTATAATGTTCTTGTTAACTTGACGTAGCTGTTGAACATTTTGTCAACTTCACTGAAAACTTCATTGAAAACTATATTTGGTGGTTGAAATTCCACAAGGTGAAAACATGATACACTGAGATTCATTTAGCGGCTGGAACTGACTATCACAGAAATATTTCTGGCACTTAACGCTTTTTATAAGAAATAGTAAACAGAAGGGACTTCCTAATTGTATGCTTTGCAAAATTTTGCAGAAAGTTTGGAGTTGTAAATCTAGGTTCCCAGAAGAGACAAGCTTTTTTCCACCTCTGTGAATATGGGTAACTATTTGAAATTAGGGTCCACTTCATAAAATGATTCTCAGACGGTAGTAGAAAACCTGGTGAACTGAAGTGATTTGTGACACTGTTTTACGCAGTTATCTTCTCAAACAATGCAGAATGTCCAAAAAATTATAAATAAATTGCCAAAATATGCAGTTGTGAATTAATCATTAACTTAAAGAAGACTTTATGTTGCCTATTTTCTGCTTGAAGATGCTGCATCCAGGATTATGTTGTGGCAAAACTAAAAAGGGATTACCAGGTACATAATCCCAACCCCTCCCCCCCCCTAGAATTTGTCATAGAGATAATAATATGATAAAGGCACTGTGCGTTTGAGATCTGTTCTTATCGTTGTAAGTAAGATAAAACGTAAACGATAACATTATAACAAATTTTTTCTGAAACAGTTTACAGAAAAGTTCATAAGAGGTTTACCAGCCGATTCACCAGTTGATTCACCAACAAGAAAGATTTCTCAACAGCGTTTGTCTCTTTGCTATCAAATAACATATAGTTGATTTAGCCAAGAACCCAGAAGGAATGGAATGAACTTTGCAGAGTTGACAATGAATTATTAACTTACCTTTTTCAGTTGTTGTTTTGCATTTTTGTATTCATTCCTCACTGTAACGGTGACTTGCTTCAGCTCTGCATCTAACTGTTGTAACGTCGTTTTTGTTAATTTTTTCTCTTCGGAAATTCCTTGCTTTACCTAAAAAAATAATACTGCTTATCAAGAAACTCAAAATACAAGATCTGCAAGAAGTTACTGTTTCTAGTAAAGGTTTCATAAAAACTTGCTTCTATTCTCTCCAGTCAGCAAATGCATAGACTGGAAATACTTGATAAACGAAGGCCTGATCTACAAAATGTTGGCTTACTTCTTCATGTGAATCAAAAGATTTTCGAACAAGAGAAATCTGATATATGGTTGGTTCTGAATTGCATCATTTCGTCGCGTGTTGAACGTTGAAGAGTTTCCAATCGTCAATGTTCTTGTAGGACCCGTATCAGCCATATCTTTTTCCACAAACGCGCCTCGCATGTTACAGGACTTGCCAATAACATTTTCAGTTTCATGTTGGAACGAAATAAACCTGCTGTACGACATCTTCCTCCCTAAATTTTTTACCAGATCATCAACAACGAACGGTCGACAGTTGATGGAATGAACTGTGCAGTAAAACTGTCAAACAAGACAAAAAGGAATTGAGCCTAAATGGAATTGATATGGTTAAACAAACAAGACAAAAAGTATATGCACATTGCTTGGAACATGGTAATCGAAAAGCTCGCTTGAGCCTAAAGGGAATTGATATGGTTAAACAAACAAGACAAAAAGTATATGCACATTGCTTGGAACATGGTAATCGAAAAGCTCGCTTGAGCCTAAAGGGAATTGATATGGTTAAACAAACAAGACAAAAAGTATATGCACATTGCTTGGAACATGGTAATCGAAAAGCTCGCTTGAGCCTAAAGGGAATTGATATGGTTAAACAAACAAGACAAAAAGTATATGCACATTGCTTGGAACATGGTAATCAAAAAGCTCGCTTGAGCCTAAAGGGAATTGATATGGTTAAACAAACAAGACAAAAAGTATATGCACATTGCTTGGAACATGGTAATCAAAAAGCTCGCTTGAGCCTAAAGGGAATTGATATGGTTAAATGTTGGCCCGGGCCAAGTTAAAAATAGAATATAATGTATTTGATAATTTTGAAACGTGCTACTTCATTGTGTAAACAAAGAAACAAAGTGCGTGTAGGCGTTTATTTAGCCCATTTATGGCGACTAAGAAATGTTTATTCCCTTCAAAGAGAGCGCCAACTTGAAAACTGGCTTTTTAATTCTTACCTTTTGTTCAAGCTCTGTTCGATGTTTTGTTTTTAATTTCTCCATTTCTTTATCAAATGCATGCATTTGTGTTTCGAATTCTCTCTCTAGCGATCGCCTGTGTTCACCCATCTCCGTTTGCTGCTTCTGTTCCAAATTCAATATCTGTTTCTGATGTTGCTGTCTAAGTCTCTTGTATCCCTGTAACTGTTCTCGATAAGCATCTGACTCCTGGTGCTCTTGCTGTTGCCTAGCAACAACATTGGCTGGTCGAATTGTGGCGAATCTGTCTTCTTGGGATTCACTTGTGCTTGCAACCTACAAGGGGATAAGATGAAATTCGGTTAACCAAGCAAGTCGACAGATATGACGTAACTCACAGCCCAGTAACTTTCGGGTGCCGACTTGGATACCTTTCACATTTTTATTCACGTTTTTTCAAAACACCCAAAGGGAAACAAATGTTTTCACTGCTGTATAATAAATTCGATCTTTGACCAATTCGCAGAAAATCGAAACTTTTAATATCACTGTCAAATCTAACTTAATTTTTGGTGACTTCAGGCCAGTGTATTTTTCTTTCAATCACCGAGTACATCAGACTATGCTCACATGATTCTGGTACGACTTGGAAGCAGAACAATATAGTTACGGACAGGGCTCCCATTCATATAAAAACAATACAAATTGTGTCGACGGTATTTGAAAATGAAATCATGAAAATGTACAAGGACGATTGATTCTTTAGGCCTATCTTTAGGCGTTGGATCTTTGCAACAGAGGTTGCAAAAAGTTTCTTTCCGTCTAATGTTGTGCCACATTCAAATTGTGCCGGTAACAAAGTACGTACCCTTGATAACGAAAATGACACAGGGCTTTCTGATCGTTGTTCATTATCTTGAACTGCTCCAGGGATATCTTCCGTACTGCTACTTGGGCTACTTGGTGTGCTATCATGTTCACTCACACTGCTTCCTTTACTGTTTATGCTAAGTTTCTTCATCCTGTCGATATCCTAAAATGTGGATAAACACAAGCTTTAACCTGGGCCGGAACCAAAAGAAGCTACAAAGTCTTATGATTGAAATTTATCAGACCATGAACCATCTAAATCATTTATATATTTGGGAGTTCATTGTTCAGAAGGATATACCTTATAAACTCCGCACCAAAGAGCTATGCAGGCTTCCATCAGCGCAGTCACATCGATATGGACTAAATTCTCTTCGTTTAGAAGTAGTCTCCTATGGCGTACTCTAGATGATGAACTGAAGAGAGCTAGTACCTTTAGGAGAGAAGTTTTAAAAGGGGATCACAGGATTGGATGGCGATGGATGTAACTACTTAATTAGTAATCGAGTTGAATTAAAAACTTGCGACATCTGTCGAGAGTAATCAGCCAACCTCAATTCTATGATTCAGAGGGACTCTTCCCTCAACGCTGTAAGGCTACTGCAAGGGTCAAACGAATATTTTACACATAAACTGTTGTGATTATAAAGTCATGAAACTTCAAAAGGAAGTGGTGACAAAGCCTTCTTAATCTGTCTCTTGTTTGTGCAATGAGGATTTGTCTGTATTTACTTGTTGTCATGAAACAACCTTCATGGGGGATTAAATCTGACAATTCCAAATGAACAACAATACCAGTAGTAGCTGAAAAATTCTTGAGACTGGGGGGAGGGGAGACATGCATTGATGGTTTGATGGCAACAGAACTAACTGCAAGAACGAGTGGTTGCAAGACAGGAATCAGTCCGGGGATCTAATACTGCCAACAGAGCGAGAAAGGCCTGTTCTTAACTTATGCTCCATTTAATGGTTCTGTTTGTTTTCAATGCCAAAAATGCCACACTCACAGACTATTGTTCTTTCTAATTTGAAACGAAATCAAAATAAAACAACACTCACCGCTTCCCTCGGCCCATTTGATTCCGCATCAATCGAAGACGTATCTCCAGGGTCAGAAATGTCATCTCCACCTTCTGACGTCACATCCGTAACAAGAATTTTTTTCATTCGCTTATAGTTCATATTGTCTAACGCTCTAACTGCTTGCTTAGTTCTTGCTATTAACTCCATGATGACATTTTGGCGTCGCTGTTTCTTGATGAAGGCCGTCTAAAAAAGAGCAAATATCTTAAATATATACAAGCATCTTCATCGGATTTCGTTTCTCTGCATGAAGAAATCATTGAACATTTGTATCCATTGTAGGATCCAAGGGAAAGAACTCCTGCTGTAATCTTTCATATCCTGCGCCCAACAGAAGAAATATTCATACATTTACTATTGTTTTTGTGGGATTTTTAGAACGAAAGTAAATAACAAAGCAGTATTTGAATAGTCATCCAATCATGAAAATCTATTTTCAAACAACCTTCAAATTTTCATGGTACGCTTCTTCCGTTTTGACTGTAAATAATAACGATTCCCCGTAATTCATAACGGTTATAAAAAAATTATTGACGTGCATGGTATGGTGAACCAAAAAGAGCAAATTCATGTTCAAATCAGGGCTGACAAAAGGAATGCACTGGACCAAATAGATATCATATGATAAAAGGTGTGAAATTTTTTGCTTATAATTCCTAAAAATAGATTTATAATGTTTTTGTAGCAACTACGATATTCCAAGATTTGACCAGCGAATGTCTTCGTTGTTCACAAGTTGCTTCAGTAAGCTTTTATTTTCTAGGAAAGTATTTTCCACTTTTAAGCTCACCGATAAGAGTTGTTCAGTCGTAGGTCGTTCAGCTGGAGACTTCTTCAGGCATGCTGATACAAAGTCTTTAAACTCTAATGACCTGGAAAATGATACAGAGTGTTAACAAAAGGGGAAGCGACAACATTACGAGTTTCTCTAAAATTTCATCTGATTTATGAGCTGATACTGCAATAAAACAGAAGAATCGTCTTGAAAGAGGTTAAATAACTACATTAAGAGAGAAAAAAAAAATAAACAAAAATAATGTGCAAATAGCGAGAACCTTAAGAGGTGTGATTAAGCACTAACTAAAATAAATGATTTAAACGTTCTTTCTGATGTATATACTGGGACTGAAAATCTGCTGCAATGCCGGAAGATCTGATTCTGCGAGCAACCTTCGCCACACAACATGATCTCGAGAACAGAAGGACTGGATAACTTCCAAAGATATCATGCGTCATTCAAAACAAAACCGCCAATTATTTAATTTCTGCCAGACAAATTAAATTTTCGACTGACTACGATCTTAGATGTTTGGCCGTACCTCTTCATTTTCTAGACACTAAAATTAGGAATGTTGTCAGTTATCTGCACTGCAATCCATTTGTGGATTCACATCAACAGACGGTATTTTTGATAAATACTACTTTGGAGACTACAGCTTTCAACAATTTTTGGAGAATCTCAATGAATTGATACCTGATTTACATTTATTGTGGCGAAAAGTCGAAATTAGACGAGGAAATCTATGCTACTAAATACGGTCATACCACCATCCTTAGGCTATGAGCACTTCTGCTAGGATGTTACCTTGAAAGATGTCAGCCATAAAAGGAACTGGCAGTCTTAATCAAACATAATAAAAATTGCTTGAAACAATGCAAAGAGCACAAAGGGCGGTAAAAAGGTGACAAATGTGCAAATCTCACAAAAATATTCTGTGTCTGTGACCAATTGGTTGGGGTACATGTGCCTGCAGGCAAATCATGTTGAGTACAGTAAAGATGTATGATGATACTTTTGTCTGTGAACAGCGCGCGCACACTCACGCAAATTAATGGAACCAGGCAATGTGTATCCAATCTGGAACAAATACTTGCGACCCATTTCTGAATTTTTCATTTAGTTCACAGGAGTAAGAACGCGTTAGAGATGAATTAACGATGCAGGGAAAATGCATCGAGATCTTTTAGGTTTCAATCTGTGATTCTCGGCACCCTTCCAGGTGTGCTAACGCAGCTGAATGGAAACAAACGGCTGTATTCCAAGCTTTAGAGGGCAGCTGATCCAGGGCTCAAAAATTCTTTCCTTTCTGGTAGCAAGCTGAGTATTTTTGTGTCTTCTTACGTACTTTTTTCTTCTTTCCTAATATAATGCCGAATTCTATCCCACTTCCGGTCTCCCCATTTCTTTTACTTTCTTCTCCCTTCCCTTCCTTTCAGTTTCTTGTTCACCTTCTCCCTTCTTCCTTCCTGGGAAATTTGAGCACTTCGGCTACCCTCCCGGTAGTGCCGCAACCACGCTACTTCGCTTTTTGAGCCCTGCTACAATCATTCTAACGCTGCACGCTGGATATAGTTTTGTCTCCTTATTCGGTCCTTTCCTGGCCAAATCATATGAAACTTATCACTACTCCTCTGAATAAATTTTGAACGATTTAATCGACATATCTGATATTACTTACCATCCATCCGTCGTTAGATTTGGTGGTTCGTTTTGAGCTATGTGATATAAAGCACTCATCGCGTTGATATTGAACAGAGGTGGCTTTCTCTCAGCTGTAAAAAACGCAACGAAATTACTGCCAATCTAGCAGGTGACTCAAAAAACAAGGCCAGCTCATAAAATCACCAAAACTCGATCAACAAACCTATCATATGATTTTGTTTTTGATCTCTTCTGTTACTGATTCAGATATAGTTAACAGTTTTTGTTTTGTTTTGTCAACTTATTTTACATTGATTATTTACATAATGTTTAGATTACTGTATACAAATATTTTACAAGCTTGATCAGGTAATGATACATTAAAATCCTACCTAGTTCAATGCAGGTGATTCCCATTGACCAGACATCAACCTAAGGAGAAAGAATTCTCATTAGAGGTGTGCATAAATCATTCAAAACGCAAATGAAGCATAAATATTACAGTTCACAACTTAGTTCCATTGCTTCTATCCCTTGTCAAGTTTCGGCGCATAAAACCTGTCGCATGACTGCGCAGCATTCTTGGTCGCAAATTCTGTCACTGATTTATGTTCCCTTCTTTCCCAAACAAGCATTTTCTGACAAAGGCCCACACAGTTCCTCTCCACCATTCTTAACAAGAAAGAGTTTAAACTTCGAAGTAACGAATATTCTCAAAATCTAGGACTCCAACCCAAAAACCAAAATAGATTCTTACAAGGTTAGAGGCTACACAGAGGTTAGAGGCTACACAGAGGTTAGAGGTTAGAGGCTACACAGAGGTTAGAGAACCACTTTCAATAGTCACGCAGAATAACATAGTTTCACATGCAAATGAAATGCGTACCTTCCCGTCATATTGTCCTTCTTCCATTGCTAAAATAACTTCAGGGGCCATCCTGCGAATAAAGCAAATATCTTTATCGTTTTAACCTTCTCAAAATCAACTCAGATAGTATTTGATTTCTTGATCTTAATTTCAGCGTGTGTTGGAAGCTACATACAAAAATCTTTAGTCAAAAAGAATGCTAGTCTCTATTAGTTTCTCGTTCCCAATAGCCTCAATAATTCCCAAACATCAAATTCATCTTTCGCTGTCGTAACACAAAATAGGGCAACAAAAAGTGAAATTATACTTACCAGTAAGGAGTACCAACAAAGGAATTTGCGGGAGCTTTCATGGAGGCTGATCCAAAATCGGCTGCAAAAATAAGTTTGTTGAATTCAAAGCCCTTGCCATTCAGTTATTGTTTTGAAAGCTCATCTACATTCTCCCAAACGAACAGCCTGGGAAGGCTGGGAAAGAGGCGTATCCAAAAGCTTCAACAACATAAAACTACGAGACAAACAGCAGCAGGAAGCTTTACGATGCGAGCCTCATTACGGAGACGAGACTAAGAAGGAGTGAAGTAGACTTTCATGTTGAAGTTATCTTTAGCCCTGTTACGCAAACGTTGTATGAGTAAAAGAGTTTTCTATTAAAACCAAAAATTATCTAGACACAGTCCTCCGATTGACAGAAAAATTCTAAATGCTTAAAAATTTCAAAATGGTTATCTGGGTCAAACTTAACTGCTAACTTAAAACGGGCCAATCTCGAATCCACATCACAACACATTCGAATGCGTAAGATATTGAAAACTACGTTCACTGAGAGCCTACTACGTAATAAAACATGCAAATTCTTACCTAATTTTACGATTCCATTTTCAGTTAGAAGAATATTTCCAGCTACAAAAGAAAAGACAATTTAACGAAAAATAAAGAAATGCTGGCTAAAAATGAATATAGACACGACACATGATAAATCTTTTACGGGACCAGAAAAAGAGCTTTCTATACATACCTTTAATATCTCTGTGAATCCTATTATGCGAGTGTAGAAATACAAGGCCCCTTAGAGCTCCTTCAGTGATTGCTGCAATCTCACTTTCTCGTAATGGTTTTTTATGCACTGAAAGAAAAAAAGAACACTCAGTTACATCACCAGTATCCTGCTTGGCTTTTGGGTTTAAAAATTGGATTTACCCACTGCCAAATAGTGATGGCCAGGCTGTTGCTTAAAGGGTTTGTGCAAGGCTATAAGCCTGTATTTGCACAGAGCAAAAAAATCTAAAAATAGCCCATTGAAATTGATGGCCCACACGTGTTGTTAATAATCGATAGCTAAAGAAACAATGCTATGTTTGCGCATGTTCTTTGTTCTATTTATAGAGCAGCCTATTTACCATTGCACATTCCCTTTAACACCACCATTCCTCAGGTCAAATTTAAATTGCTCTTCGCGCCTTGTCGTCGGTCAGATTCTACGAAGCGCGCTATGGCCCTGTTTATATGAGGAAAGACACCTCACCTACCAGACCCGGGGCTGAGAGTTCTCGAGAGGTGAGGCAAATGAGATTTTCACCGCTTATATGAGATTTTCACCTCACCTGTCAGCCCCGCGGCTGAGAGGCGAGGTGGAGTAAAGTCTCTCTTCCGTGAAATCAGAACGAACTGACCAACAGGAATCAACGAATAATTTCGATTCACCTCAACATACCGGTGATGCTTCGTTAATATGGAAAAATTTCATCTCACCCTGGTGAGGTTCCACCTCTAGTGAGGAGGGATTTCACTATACCGGAGGTTTTGCGTTCGTCATGTCAACGCGAAATGAAACTACACAAAGGATTCTATGGGAAGGTGGAATCTCACCTCTCAGCTCCGGGTCTGGCAAGTGAGGTGTTTTTCCTCATATAAACAGGCCCTAAGGCAGGATGAAATGCCTTAGCACGATACAAAGGTGTGATTCACAACTAAAGCAAGTAAGGAAACAAGCAAGCAACATTTATTTGCTACCGCAAACTTGGTATGTAGTAACTACAAAGCTGATGTGGGCCTTCGGCACTACAGCCTGTGCCCTCAGAGTTACCTATGAATGCTTATCTACCGACCTCAGAAGGATGGATAGCTGAATTGGTTGGTGGCTTGTTTGTAGTTCTGAGGATGGGATTCGAGCCCAAACGGGTAGATCCGATAAGATTCGAAACACACTGCACCTTAACCTCTTGGCCACACCATCATGAAGTGCAAACAATGGCGAGTACACTGACAGGGCAGAAACTGCGTAAGATGACGTCATCGACCAATTTGAGATCAGGAAGTGTTTGGACAGATAAGCTTTTTGAAATGATAAATCAAGAGTTTTAGGTCCCAGGAAGAAAATATCAAGTGTTGCCTAATTTTGGGATCTGTTGCAGGGAGCTAAGGGGGCTCAAAGTTACGAGTTTTCGCGCATGCGTGCGCAGTTTCTGCTCTGCCGAGTACACTACGTACATTTGAAAAATTATTACGCATTATATTCAATACGGTTTAACGAGGAGCCCTCCCAGCGAATTAAAGGTTTAGCAATAACTGGGACTAGTGCAAGAAAACTTGTGCTGCTTTACGCGTAGTATAACCACAAAAACAACAGTTTTTGATTTTAAAAGAGTTGACTTCTATCACCTGTTTCTCTCGTGCAAAACGACCAGAACACCTTGTCATGGCAAAACAGAAACAGTTTAGTGAAAGATCTTATCAATTTACTCAGGACATCTGCAGTGTAAACATGAACATATGCCTTAATAGCAACGGCTACTTTGATTCTATGCAACCTTCATAAAAAATTCATCGGTAATGAAAAGATTGACATCACGGCATGAAAACCTTTCAGAACTATCTGCTTTGTATCAAGTTATCTATAAAAGAAGCACTTAGTAGTATTTAATAGCCATGGAAAAGTGTTTGATACATTGGGATCCAATCAGAAAACAGATAATTATCGTGGTTCCAGACACAAGGGCTTGTCTTTGAATTGTAATAGAAGCAGAAAGAGGAGAGTGAATCACACTGAAAATGAAAATAAATCGAACTTCCTTCAGCGAGAGTGAATTTCATAAAACGAAGGATGGAGATAAAGGCAAAAGGATTTTCCAGCCTTAAGAATAGATTTCTACCCTTGAACGCGGCTAACTATAATGTTTTGTTTTCTCGGCTTATCTACATATGCTTAACTGCATTCGAATGCCCCAATTCACACTGCCAGTTAAACCAGCTTCAACTAAACCAGGTTTTCGAATAGGGCCTTTTGATTGGTCAATCCAACAAATGCAGTCATTTGATTGGTTGAAATTTAAACTGGTTGATATAAAGCTGGTTGAACTGCGTAAATGTGAATGCAGTAAAAGGTGTGAGATTTATGCTTTTGAAAAGAGAAATCGCTTTGCTTTATCAGAAACTTAAACTTGCATTCACAAAAATTTCCCCTTCCTGTTTGCTTCCCTTCCTTCTTAGACTTTGTGGACGTCACTTCCTTGGAAAGTAGGACTTTCTTTGGGAAGCCTCGTTCAAGTGTAACGAAGGCTCAAATGTTAGAAATTTTGGTACGAAATCCACCAACAACAAGCGTTCAATCTTTCAGTTAAACAATCGATAAATCATTCAATTATTGAGTCTTTTGGTTTCCAATAGATTGTAAAATAGAGCATTTTCAACTTGAAACTGCGTAGCTTACTTCTCCAGAAAATATGGCTGACCATCTGTTATATCATTGTTACTAGCACCCACAAAACCCGTGAAATGATGAACAAACACCTTGCTTTTCCGAGCTATATTTCCACTAAGTTTGGCAATTCAAAAGCAAAATTCCAGCAGCGGATAAGCAGAAAGATAATTTAAAATATGAGCAATACTGAATGATCCTATTTTTTGAATCAACAGTCGTTTCAAAAATTCAGCTTCTTTAGTAACTGCTCCGCCTACGATTTCGACTTGACCAATAAATTCTGCAAATAAAAAGGCCCCTTTTCCTACGCAGATAATTCATTATCAACGGATTTTCCAAGTAAATTGCGGCCACATCAATCGGGAAACGCGCCACATTTTCAAATCACCCAATACTTCTAATGATATGACTTTAAAAAGTAAAGAGCCGTGTTCATAAATATTTATTGAATAGCTCTAAAATCAAAAGAACCCCACTATTTTGTCTGCATTTACTTTAGGACTTGTAACGTAAATTCCTGAACCATTTTCCAGACACTTATATTTGCCCATTTACTCATAATTGATTTGATTCTGATGCCAAACTTAGGAAGGTAGGTCCTTTTGAACAGGTGGCAAATACATGATATTTGCTTAACACATTTTTAGCTATTCACATCTCAAACAACAAACACCGACTTTAAATCAGATTAAATGAAATTTATAAATAAAACCAAACTTAGAAGCTAAATGAAATGTTTCCCATGATTTCTTCAGATGTAGTTATAAGACTAAAAATTGTGGACTGGGTTAACAATGATTCCTTGAAGACGATTTGAAAGCTGCAACAAGAGAACAATTTTCTCTCTAGCTCTTTAATATCTGACCAGTCTTAAATTTCGGTCAAAACAGTGATTTTGCACTTGTCTGATCCTTAATATCACAATAAATTGGTAAAGCCACCAAACAAACTAAAAATGGACACATGCCTAAAGCGATGATGGTTATGAGATTTGTTTACAGTTTGGCGATATGAAGGCCCTTTAAATGAGCTTGTGGTGTGTGCTCATCCTGAAGTAACAGACCATTATTCATAGTTCAGATGCTTTTAAAAAAGTGATCCTACCTTCAATGATGTCGGAGGCTGATCCAAGACAATATTCCATAACAAGCTGAAAACATAGAGAGCATCAAATTAGAAAAAATCAATAAAAAATACAACTTTATCAAGAAATGTCAAGCCAATTTGAATGAAGGAAACAAATTTGGAGTAAATAAGGCAAGTAATTAAGGAAGTAAATAGGGAAGTAAGGAATGAAGCAAGTAAATAAAGATTTAGAGATGAAGAAACATAGAAGATAAAATTAGACATATCAATAAGAATATAAATTTATCTAGAAATATCAAGCCATTTGGAATAAAGCAAGTAAATTTCTTGGATGAATAAAAATTTTTTTAAAATAACAAAAAATGGCAGCTTTTTGAGCATCAACCAAATTTTCAGCGGAAATGACTCAGTATTAGCATGCCAGACTACAAATCTGAAGGTAAGTGGTTTGAATCCCTGCCATGTGAAACCTACTGTGTAAAGTAAGGATAGCTGCCATCTCTCTGTATTCTGGGTTACAGAAATCAAAAGGTGTGGTAACATCAAGAGGAAGGACCAGGACTTTGTTTTGATAAGCTTTGCTGCTTAGCATCCTGAAACTACTTTGGATCATAGAAGAAAACAAATTTTGATTATTTTTGATGCCTCACAATAGTTCCATTGCATGACAAATTTTCACACATGCAAAGTTCCTTTTGGTCCACTATCTAGTATTCTGAATTCATTGGCAGGTTTTTTAGGGATCAAAAAAATTCTTCCTTTGTGCCAGCAAGCCAATAACTTTTGTTTCTTCTTAAACACCTTCCTTTTCTTTTCCTACATGCAGCCCCATTCTATCCCTTTTCCTTCTTTTTTTCCTTCCTTTCTTTTCCTTTCCTTCCATTTCTTTTTCCTTTTTCAGTTCTTCCTCCTTTCTTGAGCATTTCAGCCACTACCACATCACTCAGTTTTCTTGAGCAATGGGTTTTTCTATAAAACATCAAGGATGCAAACTTACCCATGCTGTGTGCTCTTTTATGAAACATCCTTTATATGCAATACAATTGTCATGTTTTAATTCATGGAGGAACTGGACTTCCCTTACAATGTCTTGCCATTTCTAGAATGAATGAGGATATGAGGTGAACGTGAAGTTGTAGTTTTTGCACCAAGTGCTGGGATCACAGAAGTAACTCACCGCTAATCAAGTCTGCAATCCTTTGTCATGATGCTCAAGTGGCAGGGCTCTATCGGGCATCAAACCCTCTCCACCTGACTGTTCTTGCTGCAAAGTCAGAGGATTACACTACCATGCCACAAAACCTTCAACATATACAAAGGTCAGAAAAAACAAATATAAACTGATGCTCAATCTATGACAAATTTCTTACTACAAGTACATAAGAAAAAAAGTTGGTTCTATTGGCCAATACCACATAATCAATTTTTTTAACTTAAAGCAAAAGTGGATCTTTTTTGTATATTTTATATAGTACATACTGTACTCTAGAGCATACAGAATTAGTCTGCTCTCGTACTCGGAAAGAGGTGATGCATAAAAGGGCAGGACATGAAACAATCGGTGTTAACAGTGGCAGTGACAGCTATGAAAAATCCAAAAGAAGTGGGGGGGGGGATTTTGACATAATTTTTCAATCCAGAGGTATATCCAACTAATTCTATGCCAGTTTTCTTTCACAACTTTTGCCGACTTTTGGGATTTGGGGGTATGAGTCCCCCCCAGTCCCACCTGGCGCTGCCACTGGGTGTAAAAGAGGTCTTGCTGCTAAAGAAGACAGTGAAAAAAATGAGGAGCATGGACCATGAATAAACAGCATCACAATATGAGAAATTGCATTCTATCATCATGTTTGAAAACATACCTCTGTGGATTGCTTGCCAGTAAATGACATCTTTTTGATGGCCACAACTTCTTGAGTTTGGTTATTCCGAGCCTATAAACAAACAGAATAGATATATACAAAGTATGTTAAACATAGCATACTATTCACAACACTGCTATTTTTCAAGCTAAACCTAATGCCTGCTTCGATGTTTTCATTTAAGGTAGATAAAAAAAGGTAGTCATTCTCTGAAATTATTAAAAGACTTGCATCCCTTGCCAAATTTTTCTTAAGATGAACTAGGGCTTGTTGGTCCTTGTTTTGTTAGCTGGCAAGCATTGGGGGTTTGTCTATGAGAGTTTCACAGTGGACTTCCAAAACATAATGCCTATGAGGGCTAGAATAAAAATGTCTGACAAAATAAGGGCTAAGAAGGCAGTGTTGGGCAAAACTTTTACTGTAAAAGTAGGGGAAGCAAATGAAATACCAAGATCAAGCAGTACACCTGAACAAGGTTCCTTTGCCTGATGAAAATGTATAACGCGGTTCAGCTGGCTATTTTAGCGAGGAACTTGATTACCTATCTATGGAGCTCAAAAATTCCAACAAACGTTGCACATCAGTACAGATTCCCCCTGCAATCTATTACTTGGAAAAAGATGAATTTAAATGCAAGAGTCTACAAAAAAGGGGCCATCTTTATGACGACTTTAAGGACCATTTCATTATCTACCATTGAATAATCCTGATGAAACTTTGCTAACATTTATCCATATTTGATAAATTCAAACGAAAATATGAGATCTGCACTGCAGGATCAAAACTAAATAATTCGTTTTCCTTACATAGTAAACTGCTCCAAAACTTCCATGGCCAATTTCTCTGAGGTCTGCAAAGACCTTGTCTGGATCAGTATCTGTGAACAATGAAGCGTATTCTGAATTTTTCAAAGATCCAGGTTTTATAGGTGGCATGGCTGTTGATGCAATGCCTTCTCAAATCTTTTGCATCACAAGCCTAAAAGAGAAAATAGAATGTAAACAAATAAATAAATATTTGCTAACTAGTAACAAATATTGTATATATATATATTTATATGAGATTTATGAAGCCCTGCATACATAATACTTGCACCAGCCTAACATATGCTGGGCGTGTCACACAAAAGTAGGGCATTTGCAAATTATTGAAGCAATTTAGTTTTGAATATTTGCTTTGTTTAGAATTTGCTGCACAGAAAATTATATAACTTGGATGTGAGAATAATGGTCAAAATTGGTCACTCTGTCACATTCAGTAAAGACAGACAGACAGACAAACAGACAGACAATTTCAGTGGTAACATGTTTTCCAAGATTCATAAAGTAGAATTTCAACTCTACAGTAGATTCATATTCAGACATGTGTGAGCTTCTGAGCCATGACAAAAAATTGTACCAAGTAATTGAAAGAATGCATGAATTGTGTTAGAGAATAAAAGGAAAAGCCAGTACTATCTATTTTTGAATCCCCACTGAAATACTCATTTGAATATCATTGATAGGAAAAGGAAGGTTTTCAAAATGATACCTGTAACCAAAATACAGTACATTTGCTTCATCACAAAGTTGCAAACAGATCTCTACATTTAGAAATGACTAATTTCACCTAACTAAACAAATATCTTTCACTCACAGATTCAGTCTTTAAATTACTTGAGTCAACACATTCTCACGAAAGCAAAAAACATCTTAAGAGAAAAAAGGCATTCAGTGATTTTTGGAAAATCTTTGCAGAGCAAAAGATGTTCTCAAAGGTAGATAAATCTTTACGGAGTAGTTTTTCTCTTAGGACAGACCACTCTCTGCATTATGCATGAGAAATTTAATGAATAAGAAATTGAAACATAATCTCAATAACATGTTTGAGCATATACCTTGACATTGAATCAGAAAAGAATTCAGGTTTTGTCGGTTGAACAAAGTTTAAAATATAATATCTCAATAAAATATATTAATCAAAAAAACTTCCAATAGATATTTGATAGTGCAATGTCATTACTTTTGCTAATCTGCTCATAGCTGGCCAGGATAAATTCAATTTTCTTCAGAGAATAACATTAGTTTTCTTATATCAGAGATCACAAAGAGCCCTCTTTTTTGGAGGTGAAAGATCAAACAAGGATTTCCAAGTTTTAACAACATTCAAACATTGAATTTTATAACGTAAAACTATAAGTTTGACAAATTATTCACAGATGTGACAGGATCCAGACTTTACATCCAAGAAGGGATATCACAACATAGGCTCAAACTTTTAAAAGGCTGGGTGTAAAATTCTATTACATTTTTCCTTGAATTTAAGTGCTTGAAAGAAACTTTGGGTGATTTGATGTAAATCTGTTGTGGCAATTTTTGATATCTTAATTAGTTTCAAAATGGTGGCATTCATTAATTTTGAGCTGTGATGTCATCATATTTCTAAATCCTTAACAAGAAGAGGTACAGGTTACTGCTTGCCTCCTTATTGTTGACCTTCATGAACTACTTTTTCCTGAAGATTGTATCAAATTGCCTCAAGGAATTTAAGATATACCATTACTTTCATTCTGACAAAATTTTTGATAAATTCTAACAAAGAGAACCATAAAGCCGCCATTTTGAAACCAACGAAGAGATCAAAAAATTGCCATGGCTGATTTACAGCAAATAAACCAAAGTTCCCTTCAGGTCATTCAAGGCATAAAGAAATTTGAAATAAATTTACAGCCACCTTTTTAAAAATTTGCATCCTATGCTGATACAACTGTCAAAAACCTTTTAGGAACACGGATACAACAGAGCAGCACCCAGGGAGCAATTCCATTCAAAAAGTTCACCAAAATCTTTGTTTTCAGCTATTCAATAAAAGATGCTGAATCAATATATCTTCAAACATATTTCGAAATCTGACAATTTTTTAATGTGCAAAAGATTGATGAAAGCTTTCATTCCACTTTATCAAGTGTTTCATATTAAAAAAGTAAAAAAAAAATGCATTCAATACTGGAACTAGCTTCAAGAAGCAATTAGCTGTGTAGCACTCTCCTTATCTTAAGAACAAAAACAACCCCCCCCCCCCATCAGTAGCTGTAAGAGGGATCAATCTTACAACCAAAAAGCAGTTTACGTGCACAGACACGGAGCCAGAAACAGTCCTACTACATACCCACTTTCTATGGTCCTGCAGCAGAGGATCAATCCTTGGATCAGTTTCCAAAAATCAACAAGCCAAACTACCTGGATTCAAAAGCTACAAAACTTTGCAGCTTGAATTGTTTTTTGATTTAATTGAATTCCCACATAGTTTTAAGTGTGACTTCTATTAACACAGGGTATTTTGTTTTGCGATCCTCCTACATACTTTGGAGGCACTTTGGACAAAGTAAAATGAATTCCTTATTTAGGGCATTAAAAATTTAAGAAACTTAAAAGGAACCTCTGGTGGCAAAATATCCTAAAGAAACTTGCAAGGGCCAAGGACCTTAGTTTGTAGAAAACAAATATAAATGTGTCTTCTCATTAGAATTAAAGTTGGGTTATGAAAATTTCAGAGGAATGCACAGAGAAATTGGAAATCCTTATCATCCCAACAAAATTACATAAGGTTCCAAACAATCAACAAACACCACAGTGAAAGTAATATTGGAATGTTTGGCATCTACCACTTGCCCATAACGTGGTCTATGCGTGGCCTAGGCCCCATGACAAGGAAAAGGGTGTGAAAAGTCCAGACAGTGGTGGAAAATAAATGAATTCATGTTGGAAACAGGAACGAGAGGACTGTCTTTCCAAGGTGGGTCTCCAAAGTGATTATTTCTAACGTTACAAAGCTCTCCCAGAGATAGATTTTATGACCTGGTGAAAGGAAAACGACAGGAAATACAAAGTTGACCGGTTTAGTGTGGTGGGAAAGTTGGGAACGACATCCAACGCTAAATTCACTCAGCCCGTGTGACTCGAGAAAACATTCTGCTTTGCCAATTTTCCTTTACAAATAGAGAACAATTACTGGTTCGCCATAAAGAGATATATTGTTATGATTTGGAAGTATTTGAAGGCAATCTAAACAAACTAGAGCACGCAAGCGGTAATTTGTAGGCGCTTCAGGTATCTGAAACATTCCACAAGCAAGGCCTTTGATCGCGCACGAAGACCTTTCCACGAAAAACCTCCCCATCTCTTTCACATTCCTGATTTATGATGAAACCAAATAAATCAAAGTGTTCAGGCGATATTTCAGCTATAATAATGACTTCGTACTAGAAACTTACATCCAGTAAAGAGGCTTCTCCCGAACTGTTCTGATATGATAGGTTGGAGAAATTTGAGTCGCCTTTCTTTCCCTAGCTGGCTGCGTTTTGCCTTGCTTTCGCTCGCTCGTAATGGGCGAATACTAACTTCGTATTACCGGAATTAACTCCAAATAATCACCAACCCTTCTTCTTGTAATGTATATTCATAAAATCCAATAATCCAATACTGTCTGTGAATAAACTTCCATTCTTCAGGCAGCGAAGTATCATGAGACAAAAATGTCGGTCAGACTTCTTTCCGGGTACGTGGCCCATGTAAACATGGCTTATGGATGTTCACCAAGCGATATTCATCGAACTTTACCAACTGCTATTCAGCCCCAGACAACACTATTAATGTATCTGCACCTTCATATATCCTTTTCCTACGTCCAAATCCCAATTCTGCAGTGATTTCACGTGTGTGCATCCAATGAAAGCCTTTTGTATCCGAAGTACTTTTTGGCTCCGGTAAATTTGATATGAAACAAACCAAAGCAAAAACCGACCCAAAATGGCGCTATGGAATACAACTACGCATGCGTGTCTTCTTCACAGCTTGCACCAACAATTACTGGGCTAAATGTGGGAGGGGGAGAGGAAACCGCCCCTAGTTATTCCGGGAAATAATCCTATGAACGCCCTTTACTCAAACTGCATTTCTTTTTAGTTATACTTCACGATTGCTACCTTCCCTCGTATTTCTTTTCATTGATTCCCTCAAAAAGGGTAATCCAGGAAAAATGAGTCACTTATGACGTCATCAAAACTTTGATTTAAAAATCTTATCAGTTCCTTTTACCTCAATTCAGATCTTTTATGAGTTTTACTTAACTTTTATAACTTTCCCTGGCCTTTGTCTCTATTGACTCCCTCAAAAAAGGTGAATCGAATGAAACTGAGTCAGTTATGACGTCATAAAACATTCGATTTTCAATCAAAATTCGAAATGACGTGCAAGTAGTTTGGATTTTGTTGATTTGATATTCTTCTGGTAGTGTAATGAAGCACAAAAACAATAGTTATGCAGGTGGTAAGATGACAAGAGAGTCTCAGGCGGACCCTTTATTTATGGAAAATTGCTTTCGCAAAATAGTTTTGCGCAACATTCCTGCATCATATCAAGATTCATTACATAAGTCTCAGTAGCACTCGTTGCATGGGCTGTTCTGGACTTGCCCAAGTCGTCCTGAAAGAAAGGACTTTCTTTCTTACATGACGACTTGGGCAAGTCCAAGGCTGTTCGAGATTAAACAAATACAAGGAATCACGTCGTAAGTCTACATCGTATCATCAAATATCTGGAAAAAGTCGACACGTGGAGACTTTTCTATTCCAGCAGTTGCTGCTGTTCTTTTGTTACAACATCCACCATAAATTTTGCACTATATCTATCTTTGTTCACTTTGTAAATTGCAACCCAGAAAGGTGCTGCTGCTGTAGGCACAAGCTTCAATGTCTTCTATCTCTTGTACTGGAATTTGCTGCAAGGCATATATTACAAAAGTTTGCGTTCTCCGAATCCATATTACGATCCCTTGCTTTTAATTCGGGCTTGAAACTCTAATCCTGACAGGAACGCAATAAATATTGCTCAGGTGAGCAAAAAGTGAACTTAATGAGCCATTATTACCCAGTATCCTTAGCGGGCACGCTGCAATTTCGTACTGTCTGAAAATCGAAAGTAAAGCAGAGCAATTGTAGCTACAGCGCAGTGGAGAAAGTTGCTTTCGTTTTGCGCCTTGTACGACATAACTGGATAAGACGGTAGCTCTTGTATTTCGGCGCCTTCAATAAGATTTGAGGATTTGAACACAATGCAAGACAGCAATTTATTTCCCTGTTTCTGTTTCTCTCCTATCCCTTTATCATCTTACTTGACCTTCTTGCTTTATTACTGCCATTACGTCGCACAGAAACTACGACACTGGCTTTCAAACTACTTGCTGTTCTACAATTCCGAGGAAATCTTTAATTTTTTGGCTAGGGCCTACAGGTTTCAAAGAAAAATAGAATTGCTATAAAAATACGATACATGCAACGCAGCATAGGTTCAACCCCTACAAATAAGGGGTTGAACGAATACAAGAAAAACCTAAAACCTTGATGCATTGCAACTACTGTATGTCTGTTTCATAACAAACAAAGCAAAATCCATCTACACCAAGTTACAATGATGGCAAAAATACTCGAGAGAAATCACCAAAGTTCACTATATACTTCAGCTTTTGATTTCGTGCCCCTCCTATAGACTGACGACGTGATTCCTTGTATTCGTTCAACATTTATAATCTGATGTTTTAAGTTCCCTCGTACAAAAGACTCACGACCAAACGGATTCTAAACAGGAACTAAAATCTTACGAAAAATCAGAAGAAACTTAGAACATCTTCCATCCTACGAACGTCGAAAGAAAATTCGAACGTCCCTTCGAAGGTCACTTCGAGGGTCGCGTCGCTTCGAGAAGTCGAACTTTGAGCTAATAACCAATCAAACGCTACAAATAGGGACGTGGGTTGACCATATTAAGAAAGTAGCGATCTGATTGGTCGCGCCGTGAACGTGGCGGACTTGGCCTAATTAGTCCCTGTATTGAAGCGTAAGGACATAAGTCCCTCAACTGAAGCGATAACAACAACAACAACGAGCGTAAGTTAGAGGGACTTATGTAATGTAGTCTACCCCTGCTACCCCATTTCAATGTTGCTCGAATCAAACGCCATTCGCCTTTGGCAGCATTGAATCAGAGGAGGTGAATCAGAAGATGCTCAACACATGTTTTCCTCTCGACATCTTAGGAAACATCGATGAATTTTCCCCATGTCCCACCTAGTTTTGGTCACGACTGTAGTTTAAGCAAAAACAAATTTCTTCTCCTAAGCTGGAGCTCCGCTGGCTGGTCACCAGGGCCGTCGCGAAGGAAGCTTTGCAAGGGGGGTGTAATGGTCTAAGTTTGCCGACAAAGGGCGTGGTCATTGGGTGTGGTCATTAGAACTAGTCATGCCTGAGAAGTGTCTTTATTCATTGGTTCTCAGCTCTCTTAACTCGATTTTTACACCATGCTCTACTTGGTATACATGAAGAAGATCTTTTGCTTAGATACTAGCTTTCAGAATTAAAGCAAATTGCAAATAGTCTGTTGATTTCCAATTGCTGTTCCCAATGTTTCGAACGGCACCAACCTGTTTTCCCTTTCATATTCTGGGTGGAATCTTTCGTTGTCACCTTTTCTATAGTTGTCGTCGAAAGTTCTACCACACACAAGACATTTCAGTTTCACATGTTTTCGTTTTCTGGTGACATCGGTAGTAGTACTGCCACTCATTTTGCTCCTGACTTTTGCCCAACAAAATCAGCCCGAACATCGACCAGAAATTAAATATCGTCAACTTGTTTTGGGAATAAGATCAAAGCAACTATTTATTTTACCAAAGATTGCAAACAATAGTTTACACTGCTTTTGTGATTTAATTCTGTTCTAACTTTATTAGTCATACAATAACTCACTGTTCTGTGAACAATTTGTGGAGAACGCCGACTAATTATTGCTGAGCAGAGATTGCCCAAATTTTACCAATTTGCCGAAAAAAGCAGGTTTGAGGGTTCATTTGCCGACTGATGCTTTTTTCAGGGGGGGTGTCACACCCCCCACACCCCCACGTCGCGACGGCCCTGCTGGTCACAACTCTACGTTTCTGTATCAGGACTCAGAAATCTTTATGCACACTGCTTCTATATGGATCTCCATCGTTGAATATAATTGCCAACAGAATAATTATGGAAGCTACGATATCCTTTATCAAAGAAACAAAACGATTGGACTGAATGCAGCTACCCCCATATTTAGTTTTCGTTCTGTTAGATTTTGTTATTCGTTTGTTTGTTTTCGTCATTTGTTTCTTCGTTGTGCTTTCCCCTTTGCTTCGTTGTTTTTTCGTTTCTTTTTTAGTTTGTTCCTTGTCCTTTTGTTTCGCTAGAGTGACAAAGTAGTCAAATATATTGTAAGTGCCATTGATAGAGGGAACTCGATGACCTTGTGTCCTTTCCCTCTATGAATGGCACCATGTGAAGTAGTTGTTTCCTAGCTTTAATGTTTTATCTGCATATATATAAAAAAAAAAAGAATTTCAGTGTCAGAAATGTGTATCCAACGACGGTCAATAACGTAAATTCTTTAATTTTGACGGGGTTCTTCTTCAGCACCAAAGCACCACCCTAGTCTTGACCCATAATTACATAGATTTTAAATTCTTCACTGACATCTATAAAGTGATATTTTCTTCTTGTACTACACTGTTTGGTTTGGTTCATATTCAGTATATTTCTTCGATGATCCCTTCACAACATGGGCGGGATATTTGGTTTTGTTCAGTTCAAATTTCTCTCTCACAGCTGTCGGCAAATCGACATCACATTTGTCTGCTAACCGAACAAGGTAGATTAGTATGTCACTCAATTCATGGCTAACATTTTCTTTCTCTTTCTGTGACCAACCTAAAGCAAATAAGAATGAATAAATGTTCCAAATAATGCAAATATCCCCGGGGGAATATCTTACCCACGGTAAACTTTACTACGAATCCAACAAAACTAAAAATAGTAAAATACGAGGGGAGGACGTGGATGGACGGGCAGGGCCGTCGCGAAGGAAGCTTTGCAAGGGGGGTGTAATGGTCTAAATTTGCCGAAAAAGGGCATGGTCATTGGGTGTGGCCATTAGAACTAGTCATGTCTGAGAAGTGTGTTTATTTATTGGTTCTCTCAGGCATTAATTTAAGGAATTTTCATCACTGCACAAAACAGCGTAGAATGCAGTCTTTTGGTCAAAAGGATGTGGCAAAAGGGTTCGGCAGTTCGGCAATTGGTTTCGCTTAGTCATTGAGGACAAAGACAGTACGAAATGTAACATTTTCCATGCACCGGACTGTCATGAACCCAAATTTTACCAATTTGCCGAAAAATCCAGGTTTGAGGGTTCATTTGCCGACTGATGCTTTTTTCAGGGGGGTGTCACACCCCCCACACCCCCACGTCGTGACGGCCCTGTGGACGGGGGTCTGCCGCCCGACTTTCAGAAAGGTACCCTCTTCTTATTACCGAAACTTGCTTTCACACCGACTTTTATGATTAATTCTGTATATTTCTTACACAATCCTTTCACAATATGTGCACGATATTTCTCCTCGCATTAAGTTCAAAACTTCTCTCGAACACCTCTCGGCAAATCAAGATAGCATTTTTAGGTAGGTGGTAGGTATTTATATTTAACGTGGCTAGCCTGCGAAAGTCTGAAAGACTTATTTCCAGCAGGGGCCACGGATGTTTTACCATCAGTCCGCTGCAGGTACCCGTCGCAGCTACCTGATTTCCCTCACATGGCTCTGGTCGACCCGGGCTAGAGTTACGGAGAGCGACCAAACTGTCCAGCGCGGGATTTGAACCTACGACCGTTCTGACCTTTGGTTTATGAGTCAGACGCCTTAACCACTCGGTCACGCGCTTTCTGCCAATCATATGAAGCATTAATACGTCAATCAATTTTTGGCGAAGATTTTCATTTCTTTATGAGACCAATCTGAAGGTGGCAAATTAAAATTCTGATTGAGTGAAAAACATGTGTCCACAGTTTGAAAAATCACACTGTAAAGGCTGTCAGACCCCTGTCAGATCAGATCAACTATAAAGTACCTATGCCGTTGCCAAACAACCGAAGCTTGAACTTAGTCTGCACAATGTATTAACAATAACAATAATTAACATTAATTAACAATAACAAACAATAACAACCTCCATTGAGATGAAGAATTCAAGTTTTTACAAATTATTTGTCTAATTTTTGCAGTATAGGATTTTCCAAATGGTTGGCACTCTTTTTTGACTCTCCCAGTACATAAATAATTCTTTGAGAAAACAATTAACTTTCTTGTGCTATTGAAATCAAAACAAAGCAGTCAACATTAATTTGTAGAAGAATCCAACAACAATAAAGCGGTCAAATACTAACCAGGCAATCCTTCTTTGATTTCTCCTTTCCACTGACTAAAAATAAATAAATAAATAAATAAATAAATAAATGAATTCAAAGGAATTGAAGGAATGTCTGAATCTGAAATTGATTAGGACACAAGAAAATAAGCTAAACTTATTGCACAATTGCGCAATGCAAATAATCACAAAAAAGCAAACATGTAAAGTCATATCACCAGTAAATGCCATCAAAGGGAGGGCCTGCGTGTTAGTACACAATGTCCTACAGAACAATGTCTGTCATGCTTTAAGCCAATATTTTACATATCAAGAACACTGCAAGAACACAAGGAACAATAAATATAGTGTATGCCTTCCACGGATAAGAACTGAATACATGAGGAAAGGCTTCTTCTACATGGGTGCAAAGACATTTAATGAACTACCACTTACTGCAAGGATGTCTGACAATGTACTTGCTTTTAGGGAGATTATGGACAACATATATGTATAAGATTTTACCATGTTGATAATATAAAACTGTTTTTATTTTTCGACCTGAAATTGTAACATATTTATGTTTTCTTTTTAAGCACCTTTCTTTGTACAGGACAAACATATGATAACAGCAATTATTGTAATTGTTGAAGTTTTATTCTGTTAAAAAATTTGTTATCTTATCATTATTATTATCATATGTCCCCTATTGCCACAAGTTTAATCACAGGAGTGCAGATTCATGTATCACAAAGTCTCACCTTGCTTTCTTTAGGTAAAGAAAATAAGTGTACATCTATAGCATGTGTACAATGTATCAGATATACAAACTCAGTCTACTGCATCAACAGCTTGCTGTTAAAATTCCTTTGTATTAGAACGATTGAAAATAGTTTACTTACAACAGCTCTGCTAGCTCTCCAACTTCTCCAACCTAGAAAGTAAAGTGCACAATGAGAATTAGGATATGCAGCACAATCAAAATGAATTAACAACCATTATGGTGAGCACTTCTGGAAAACAATTCATTTCATTTCATTTATCTAAGGAGGGTTGCCCTTCGGCAAAAGCCGTTTTTCAAGGGGCCCTCATCAATAAAGGTTTTCTACAAAATTATGGATAAAGCAATATCTTAACAAATATTGATCCTCAGAATTTGACTGAGTGGCATTAATGGGTTTGTGCATGGTTGAAAGCTTGCATTTGCAAAATGCAAAAGTCTAAATAGACCTTTTAGCTATTCAGCAAAAGAGCCTGGATCGAGCGTTATTTTTATACACTTTTATACGTGAGGTTCGATCTATGGTTCGATCGAGTGGCGTTAGAGCTTCTATCACTATTGTGCACATTCGAAAATTCTACAAAATGTAGCAAAGTATCGTTCGATTGAGATTCTTTCTCAGAATAGCTAAAAGGTCTATTGTTAGGGAGAAGAGATATGCTTTGTCTGAGGAAACTGATGTGTCCCCCCGTGCAGTAGGTTATAGCTCATGCGCAGTAGCATTTTGGGGTTGAAGCTCTGATGAACTTTAACCCACTACACAGGGGATACATTAGTTTCCTCGCACAAATGGTCTCTCATCTCCCTAACAATAAATATTCTAGTCAAATTGAAGTTAGACATGAACAATGAACAATGAGAAGCCAAAGAGACAATGCTGTGTTTGAGTGTTTTCTTTGTCATATCAATAAGCAGGCTCAATTTCATACATCTAGCTAAATAACTTATAGTACATATTACTCTTTCAATTTTTTCTCTTTCAATTTATTCAATTTTTACCGTTCATGTTCCAGATGTTTTAGTTGACTATAGTTTAGTTGTTTTTAAAGTTTAGCTTAGTTTTACTCCTATAGCTGCCATACATAATTTTTATGTAGTGCGTGATAAAAATTATGATGATGATGATGATGATGATGATGATGATGATGATGATGATGATTACTAACGCTACTGGGTCAATCTTTAATCAGATCATGAAGAATTTAACATTCATACTCACCAATGCCAAGAGTAAATTACGGGGTGTGTGAAACTGGTCCCAATCTCTCTGCTCTGAAAATTCTTGTTGCATTATCCTTCTATAAATAAAAGAAATTTGTTTATCAGTGTTTCCTAAATTACAGATTGTTCCATTTGGAAAATCAGAATTCTGTTAAGTGTGTCATTTTCACATGAAGGATATAAATCATCTTGAAATATTTGTTTGGTCTGTTTTCTTTTCATTTCATTTCCAAAAACTACTTGGTGCGGTAAAAATGCATGAATGTTTAATTTATGTGCGCATGGATAAAGGAAAAAACTATTTGGTAAAAAAATTCGAAACTCAGCTCTTAGTTAACCAAAAACTATTATGAAGCCTCTAAAGTTCCAAAAGTTTTGAAAGCTTTCTTACATATATATTTCTCACAGCGTTTGAAGATTTCTTGATAAATGATAGATCATGTGGATGGGTGGACTTGCTTCAAGTATCTCTCTATTCTCAGCACACATTGTATGATGTAGAGACTTGTAGCAAGTCCAGTGGAAGGGCGACATCTCCTGTTTGCTCAAACAAAAGCAAGCCAAGAATAGAAAGGGGCCATGTATTGTTGCCCGTGTAGGTAGGTAGGTAGGTATATATGTTTAACGTGGCTAGCCTGCAAAAGTCTGAGAGACTTATTTCCAGCAGGGGCCACGGATGTTTTACCATCAGTCCGCCGCAGCTACCTGCCGCAGCTACCAGATTTCCCTCACATGGCTCTGGTTGACCCGGGCTAGAGTTACGGACAGCGACCAAACTGTCCAGCGCAGGATTTGAACCCAGGGTTGCCAGACCCAACTGGTCAGCAGTAGCCAAACATGGTTGCAAACGAGGCCAGAATTTAGCCAAACTTACAGCAGAAGAATTTTCATTGTTTGACAACAGTAGACCAATTGTTTAAGTTATTTGAGACAAAAGATTTTTAACAATCAATTTTCCAGTTTTCAAATTTGATTTAAAGAGTCTGTTTCATCGAGCATCACTTGCACATGCGGTCTCTTCGTTGCAGTGAATGCTACGTTGGCCTTATTTTCAGGGCCGGGCATGTGCAAGGCATGCTGGATGAAACAGACGTTGAAGATGATGATAGTATCATATCTTATATCTGTTTTAACATCTATTTTGTCATTGCAGCAATTAGATCTCATTTCATGAATAAGCATTTACAAAAAACTGTAGAAAATTACAAAGAAAACAAAGACATCATGTCATGGAATCCCAGGAGGCCAAATTGTAGCCAGAAATAGGGTGGAGGCCAAATGAAAATATTTGTAGCAAAAGACTTTCAAATTAGGCCAGATTTTTAGAATCTGGCCTCCCAGTAGGCCAGTTGGCAACCCTGTTTGAACCTACGGCCGTTCTGACCTTTGGCTTACGAGTCAGACGCCTTAACCACTCGGCCACGCGCTCTCCAAACCAGTGGTCGCACTGCACTTCTAAGCTATAAAATTGTATCTTACATTTCTTCCAATGAAATATCATCACCAAATTTGCAACGTTTGGGGGGTGCATCATCTTGAACACAGCCATCGTTCTTCTCTTTCTCCGTTTCCTCCCGGTCAAATTTTCTTTTCTGGTCCGCCATTTTTTCTTGCACGTGTTCCCGCGAAACCTCGTTTTGAAACTGAGGGAACTTTCCCGCCAAAATTCCTAGATTTCAAAATTGACTCATCTTGGACTCTTCTCCATGAATAGGCTACACTCCCTTCAAATCTTCAAATTTAAAGGAAAGGATTTGAATTGACTCTTTTTTGTGAGGATCTTGTTTAAAAGTATATTCAGGTTCATAATCATCAAGTTTTTAAGAGTATCATAAGAATATTGCTCAGCCTCAGCTCGCATATTTGTGTCACTATGTGACTATGGTGTCAAATTTTTCAGCAGTTGCCGGGCTATTTTGCGATGTTCATAATGGAGAATCGCATGAGTGACATATATCTCGTCATTTCAAAGAGAGTGGTTTTTATTCCAGATTTAATTATGTTCCCTTGAAACCATATCAGATTTGAAAAAATAAACACATTTTTAGGATATATTCAGGCTAAAACACGAAAAACTCTTAAAAGAATATCGAGGCCTATCGAGGCTTTACAAAATTTATACCGGGTGTCCCAAAAAAAGTATACGGATTTCGTCGATCCTAACGACAAGAATTTCGCGTGAATCAATCCGAAATGATTTTCAAAACATAGCTCAATAGCTAACTTGAACATAGATACCTCACTTGTTGATATCGATGCATTGAGAGTGAAGATAAATTTGCCTCCATCTTCAAACCTGAGCTTTGGCGTTTTGGCCTAGCAAATCCTTGAAGCATGGTGAATAAAATCAACAAAATTTGAAGACGGCACAACAGATGTAAATACAGTTTAGGGACCGTTCATTATTTACAGAGGGGTTGGTACTGAAGAGAAATGTTTTCTAATTCGGAAATCTTCTTACCCAACTAAATAGGTGTTTGAAAAAATATCTACCCAACAATTTTCAAGTTGAAAAAATTTTACGGGAATTTTACCCAGTCCCTACCTATAAAAATTATGTCAGTGTCAAAAATGTAGATTGAAAATGTAAGATACTGTAGATATTCATGACAAAGATGAAAGCAAAGTAGACCTTAAAAGTGAAATTGAAAATGTTGATTTTGATTTCGAAATTGACAATTTGTGACTGTGAAAATTTAGCATTAATTGGTGGGAAAACTTTGTTTACTACCCATCCTTGAAACTGCATGAAAAAATGTTCACCCAATCTTTGTATGTCAGAAAATTCCTTTACCCAACCAATTTTTCTTCGGTACCAACCCCTCTGTAAATAATGAACGGTCCCTTATGTGAAGCCTGTCGTCAAGGGAGCTCCGAAATCAGCTTAATTCTATTCAAGCTATTCGTCGGGGAAAGTACTCCCTTGAGGATCAACACACTTTTGACATTGTCGAATCATCGAACCATTCCTTGAAAAGAAATTGTTATCAGATCTCTCGAGATCAGGTTGATCATGACTTATCTTGGAAGGGGCTTTCCCGGATGGGTCATCAACAGGAGAGGAGACATCTTTTGGCCCCAGAAGTTCTCCAGACCTTCAAGTCTTGACTCCCGAGAGATCTTATAACAAATTCTTTTCAAGGAATGATTCGACGGTCGCGGTTCCAAGAGTGTGTTGATGCTCAAGGGAGTACTTTCACTGATGAATAGTAAGTGCTAAATAAAATGTCGATATTGAAGTGAATCAAGCTGATTTCGGAGCTCCCTCGACGATCGGTCTCACATAAACTGTATTTTGGAAAACACATCTGTTGTGCCGTCTTCAAATTTCGTTTACTTCATTCACTGTGCTTCAAGAATTTGCCTAGGCCAAAACGTCAAGGTTCTGGTTTGGAGGTGGAGATCAATTTGTCCTCAACGCAACGATATCAACAAACGAGGTATCTATGTTCCAGTTAGCTATCGAGGTATGTTTTGAGAATCATTTCGGATTTATTCACGCTATATTCTTATCGCTAGGGTCGACCAAATCAGGATACTTTATTGAGATACCCGGTAGTTTCTTATAAAAAAGTATGTAAAGAAATGTCAGCAATGATTCGGCATTTTTTTGTGAAATCTAAACAACCTATTACTTGTTTCGATGCAGCAAGATATGAATAGCCTGTGTTCCAGACCATCACCATCAAGGAGGAACACAGGGTAGATATGAAAGACTTGGGCCAAATGGAATCATTTATGAATGTGACAACAAATAATCCCCACATGCCATTGTATCTATTTATCGATATTATGAAATACAATATAAAGTCGACATGCCAATTGCAGTTGCAGAAAGTTTTTATAGTCATTGTTTCAAGAAAAGAACTTACAATCAAGTGAATAAAATCTAATGAAGAGTTTCAAACGATCCACGATTTTAGTGCAAACATTTCCATCTGTGACGTTCAATAATGGAAAATCCTCTTCCCAATTCATCAAGTCCCGTGCTTTATTTTTCCTTGCCTTAGCCATCGCCACTTTTACAAAAAGTTTCTTCCGTAAACCTTTTGTTCTTCTCGTTCAGTTCCAGCATGTCAGTATTTGCTGCAAGTGCTCTGAGCTGCAATCTTCTCCCGAAATTCAAGCTTCCTTCCACAAAACTTTAATTTCTTGAAGTGATCTTTGCGACTGGATAGATCTGATCTGATAAGGTTTGCTTTACTCATTTCAAGTCGTGCGAACATAATCTTGGGAAGCTGTAGTGTTATGCGTCCTTTCCCACTCATGTCACAACTTTGCTGCATGGCACCAAATATGTTAGAGAATTCAAAAGATATTGTGTCAAGAGATTGATCTCATGACTTGAAATGGGTAAAAACAAACCTTAGCCGACTTTTCCATTAGCCTCCAATTTCTTCCTTGGAATCACATTTTGAGTTATGGAGGATCACGATAAAAATCCCCTTATCCTTGATTTCATTATCATTTCGGTTTCATCATCAACTGGGGTAGCTCTCCTTTCTGAGGCCCAAAATTCATCCGTAATATCCAACAGCTTATCCCGAGAGAATCTGATGAATGAAGTATCATTGAAAATATCCTTGTGAATAAAAGAGTTCTTTAAGACATATTCTTGACCATATGGAATGATCTGAAGTAAGCTAAGAATTCAGAAACTGACAGAGAGTGCGACTGATCAAGTTGTTTCAACATATTTACAAGCAGGGACATGAGAAGTATCTCAGACTTGGGGGGCACGATACTTCGAGGCGCGGTATTTTCTAAAAATTGAAAGAGCATTTCTTTGTTTATTGCAAAATCTTGTGGGCATGTGCCCTCAGTGCCCCCCCCCCCCCCCCCGGTTCCTACGTCTATGTTTACAAGTTTTAACGTCATTGTATACGTATTCTTCGTAAATTTTGGGAGCAAGCGTGCAAGGCCAAAAACTGCTACGAGCACGAAAGCACATAACAAGCGGGATCTGGAGAGCAGAAACGACAAGTAAACTGCTCGGGAAGACCAAAAGCTAAGAAATCAGGTCACATTCTGAAAGGAGTATGCCTGTTTTTAAGAGGGAAAGAAAGCAATGAAGCCCCCTCCCCCCCCATCAAAACCTCATCAGAGCCAAAACCTATTCCCATAGCTCTCTTCTCGCAGCGCTTAAGCAAATTATTATATTCTTCGATAACTATGAAAGCTAACACGATTCTAAAAACATTTTCAGTCTATGAAAGGATACGTCAGAGAGGTAGGGAGCTTCTGCTTTGAGAGTTTTCGAAGGAAGTCTAAAAATGAAAGCATCCGTAGTTTAGAATATGCTGAAACTTATTTGAAAGTATCTCAAGGAATCTCCCAAGTATTGGCGTTTTCAAAAATTACAT
This sequence comes from Aurelia sp. 3 sensu Dawson et al. (2005), assembly GCA_964020215.1. Taxonomy (NCBI): domain Eukaryota; kingdom Metazoa; phylum Cnidaria; class Scyphozoa; order Semaeostomeae; family Ulmaridae; genus Aurelia; species Aurelia sp. 3 sensu Dawson et al. (2005). The sequence goes on from OZ026584.1 coordinate 19,357,658, forward strand.
GATCATGAGTTACCCCCGTTTCCCTATCGGTATCATTGCTCTTGTTCGGTATAAGCATGTAGCTGTGAGGCACTTTCTTTTCCTGTATGCTTATTTTTACATTGGGTGTATAGCATGCTTCACACTTCATACGCAATGGTTGGTTTTTAGGACACTTTTGCTGAGTGGTGATGTAGAAACGAACCCAGGCCCTGAAACACTTGATTTTTGTACCTGGAATCTAAACAGTATTACAGCGCATGACTTTTTACGAGTCTCTCTCATAGAGGCTTACAATTCGGTTTATAACTATGACCTAATTGGCATTGTTGAAACCCACCTAGATAGTACCGTTGATAAAGATAAATTGGAACTAAATGGCTATACTTTTATCAATGACAACCATCCTCAAAATTTGAAAAGGGGCGGTGTTGGGCTATACATCAAAGATTCCCTTCCATCAAAAAATCGTCCTGACCTGGTGACTCTTCCCGAATGTATTGTCTATGAAATTCAATTAAACAGGAAAAAATACTTCTTTGCTGTAATTTACAGAAGTCCAAGTCAGGGGCCTGAGGAGTTTGATAACTTTACAATAAACTTTGAGTTAATGTTATCCAAAATGCATGCTGAAAACCCATTCTGCGTTATCATTACTGGTGATTTCAACTGCAGATCAACTCAGTGGTGGGAAAATGATATAGAAAATAACGAAGGAAAACTATTTGAGCCACTAGCATCTGACAATGGTCTTCATCAGTTGATATCAGAACCAACGCACTTGATAGGTGATTCCGAATCCTGTATTGATTTGATATTCACTGATCAACCTAATCTCATCATTGAGTCTGGTGTTCATCCGTCATTGCATGAGCAGTGCCACCATCAAATAATTTACGGTAAACTATCTGTTTCAAACATAGCACTCCCTCCATATACCCGCAAAATTTGGCACTATGACAAGGCGGACTTTATAGCCATTAGGAAAAGCATTGAAATGTTTGCTTGGCACGAACATCTTGATAAGATGACTTGTCCTAATGAACAGGTAAAACTACTCAATGAAGTCCTTTTGAATATTTATTCTAACTTTATTCCAAACAAAGTAAAAACAATTAGGCCTCGTCAAGCACCCTGGATAACGCAAGCTATCAAAAACTTTCTTAGGAAAAAGAATCGTGCTTATAAAAGTTTCGTGAGGAATGGTAGGCCAGACAACAAGCTTGAAGGCATACAAAATATGATATCTGAAGGAGTGAGACTGATTGAAGAAGCCAAACGGAATTATTTCCTTAAGGCAGGCAAAACTTTGGCAAATCCTGGGACCAGTAGCAAAACTTATTGGACTTTAATCAATACTGTTCTAAACAAAGTAAAGATTCCCACGATACCACCTCTGCTTGAAAACGGGCTGTTTGTAACAGATTTTGCCGAAAAGGCTCAGATCTTTAATGACTATTTTATACTTCAGTGCACGACCATTGATACCGGTAGTGAAATCCCACAAGATACTCCAATAACTACAACTCTGATAAATGATTTTGTCATCTCTGAGGAAAAGATTCTTAATATCATTAGATCGCTTAATCCTAATAAAGCACATGGTTGGGATGAAATATCTGTGAGGATGATAAAGTTAAGCGATGTTGCTTTGGTTCTCCCACTTAAAACAATTTTCACAAATTGTATGAGGCGTGGTTTATTTCCCGAAATATGGAAATATGCAAATGTAGTTCCAGTCCATAAGAAAAATGAGAAAAATCTGAAAGGGAATTACCGTCCTATTTCTCTTTTACCAATTTTTGGGAAAATATTTGAAAAACTCATATACGACTCACTATACTCTCATCTTGTATCACATGAACTGCTTAACCCAAATCAATCAGGTTTCCGTCCAGGAGACTCAACAGTCAATCAGTTACTCTCAATAACACATACCATATTTAAAGCTTTTGACTGTAATCCTCCTCTCGATGTTCGTACTGTGTATCTAGACATTTCTAAAGCATTTGATAGGGTATGGCACGATGGTCTTATCTATAAATTAAAACGATGTGGTGTCTCAGGACAACTCCTTCTTCTAATCCAAAGTTTTCTTAAGGATCGAAAGCAGAGGACTGTACTGAATGGCCAAAGTTCTAATTGGGGAGATATTTCAGCAGGGGTGCCACAGGGCTCTATTCTGGGACCTCTGTTTTTCCTAGTGTACATAAATGATCTAGCCGTCGGCTTAAAATGCAATGTTAAGTTATTTGCTGATGATACATCATTGTTCACAGTGGTTGAAGATTCTCATACAGCAGCCAACGATATGAACCATGACTTGGATTCGATAAGTCAGTGGGCTCACACCTGGAGAATGTCTTTTAATCCTGACCCACAAAAACAAGCTGTTGAGTTAACTTTTTCAAGGAAGAAAATTGAAGTTGATCATCCAGTGATCCGTTTCAATGACATGCCTGTGAAGAAAGTAGATGAGCATAAACATTTAGGAATTACCTTGGACTCAAAACTATCTTTTTCAGCTCACATAAAATCAGCTATTTCAAAAACTAGAAAAGGCATTGGTTTGCTGAAATATCTCTCCAAGTATCTGCCCAGGCATACTCTAAACGAATTATATAAGCTCTATGTTCGACCCCACTTGGACTATGGTGATGTTATTTATCATATCCCTGCTAAAGTATGTGAATTCAGTCAAAACATCATTTTACCAAATCTGATGGAAAAGCTAGAGGCTGTTCAGTATTCTGCTGCTTTGGCAGTAACAGGAACATGGAGAGGAACGTCTCGCGACAAGCTGTACACAGAGCTTGGATGGGAGTCATTAAGTTCCAGAAGATGGAGTAGGCGCCTTACCTTGTTCTACAAGTTTGTAAATGATCTTAGTCCTGAGTATACAGTAGATCCGATTCCCCCTCTTCATCAGTCGCAGTACCGTCTTCGTGATCAGGATGTCATTGGGCGATTAAGGGCAAGGACAGACAAATTCAAATCTAGCTTCTATCCAAATTGTTTGTCCGAATGGAATAAGCTTGAGCCTGAATTGAGACTTGCACCTTCTGTCGCTGTTTTTAAGAAAAAGCTTTTATCGATAATCCGCCCCCCTGCAAAATCTGTGTTTGGAATTTACGACCCAAAAGGATTATCCTATCTTACCCAACTCAGGGTTGGTCTCAGCAAATTGAATTTCCACAAATTCAAGCATAATTTTAGGGATACAATAAATCCAATGTGCCCAACAAGCGATGGCATTGAGGATACGGAGCACTTTCTGTTGCTCTGCCCTTCTTTTGATGCTCAACGTCGAGATCTTTTCGCTGGAATTGTTGAATTAATACGACCATTTAGGCAAATTACCGATCTTTCAAATGATTCTTTGACACAGCTTTTATTATACGGTGATCAAGACCTTTCTAATGATATGAACAGAAACATACTCGAACTGACTTTGCGCTTCATCCACGAAACTGGTCGGTTTTAATAAAATCATTTGCAACGTCCGTACCAAGCAGCCACCAAGTCCTTTAAAGTAAATGTTCTTTTTCTTTGTAATTCTGTTTCACATTAGATGTCAGGTAGTCTTACCATTTTCAACATCACGAACAACTCATGCTCGTGACCACATTTTACTTCTTTGAAACCCTGACCAGACATCTAATGTCAGACGGAATCTAGCACATTATTCATTAGTTCTTAAATTGTAGTGTAGTTGTTTGTTAGTTTAATGTTACGTGTCTTCTTTTTGACCACGGGGTAGTCATTATCTTTTCGCTCCCCATGGTATCGTCCCTGTAGTGTAGTACAGTAATTAGAATTTGTAAGGTAGAAAGTAATATTGTTATTGTAATAATATATAATCAATAGAAAAAAAAAAAAAAAAAAAACCCCGCCCCCCCCCTGATCTCAACAAATGATACTCACTATTTACTTTGAAGGTTAGATTAGATTAGATTAGATTAGATTAGATTAGATTAGATTAGATTTGATTAGATTAGATTAGATTAGGTTAGATTAGATCTTGATCCAGTCAAAATGAAATCCCTTTGAAGCGTTAGCTAGAAGTAGTTTAGACAGCGTTCACACGATGCTGGCACCTTTTGAAAACGGTGAAAAATGTGACGGCTAAGCCTCCCGTTCACGTCAAAATGGTACATTTTATGCCGGCAGAGTTTGAAAAGAGTAGATTTTGAAAACGGAACGATAACTGGAACATTTTGGATACAGCATCGTGTGAACACTTGAAAATGGTCAAAAAAGAACATTTTTCGATGCTTTGGAATAAATTCCATCGATTCTTAGGGTGTAGGTACATTTCTTTAGCATTAACGTCTTGCAATAAATTTTTTACAGTCAAATTTCGTACCCTTTTAGAATTGTTCCAGCATCGTGTGAATGCAAGGTCAAACTTTTTTACCATCATATTTTTCATCATTTTCAAAATTTCCTTAACGTAGTCTTACACTTACTAACAAACTCACCAATATCTCAAGGACACTTGCTGTACAGATTTTGTTGAATGGGGTAAATCCGAAATAAAGTTACTCAAAAAATGCACAAATATCTCTGCAATCGTACAACTTATGAGTGTTTCGTTTCTCTAAAAAATTCAAGAGTCGATCTTCAAATTGGGGGTCGTAGGGGGTCATCAAAAACCGTAAAACCACCCAAAGGTTTTAGAAAACCCGTACAACCGCCTCAAAATTCAGCTAAAACCCTTAATCCGTTCCAAAACAGCTAGAAATTGCAAACCCTCAACTCCAACGACCCCCACTCAAAATAATACTCGATTTTGAGAAAAATAATGGAAAATCTTTGTGATATGGCCTATCAGAAATACAGTAAAATCGTTGTTTTAAAAGAATTTTGTTTACATTATGTGACAGTCAAACGGTCTCAGAACGACAAAAACGCTTTCAGCAAAATTTTATTGAGAAACAAAACAACCAAAACTTTTATTCTCCGTCCCAGGGGGGCACTCAGCACATGCACATACGGGGAGGTAAGTCCGATATTTTTGGGTCAGAATATTGCCAAAAGTGATATTTTTGGGTCCAAATAAAACTAAAACTATCTTCATGATATTTTTGACACCAAACATCGTGTAACTGATATTTCTGGGTTCGCTAGAGGCAATCCTGACCTTTACTTGCATTGTTTCAGGATATTTCATGTACATGTACAGGTTTCTAAGTATAAAATGAGCTGATATTTTTGGGTTGAAATGAAGCTGCAGTGATATTTTTGGGTTGCCTGAAAATTTCTTGGACTGACCCCCCCGTATGCGTATGTGCTGAGTGTCCCCCCTGGGTTCTCCGATAAGTTACAAATTCTTATTTTCTCTGAGAAAATAAACAATTCATTATTCCATGCTATGTTGAGTGATAAAATCACAAACCTTTCAGTGTATGAGGAGAATGCATTGCCAATGATCAGTAAGTTTTGTAAACCAAGACCCCAATTAGCTTTTATCAAATTCTCATACATTGCTTTACCACAGTGCAACATGAAAATGATACTTGGCTTTGCTATCTTTCGGCTGCATTCCTGAAATAGATATGTTGCAGATAATATCAAACCACAACAATCTTGAATTGCCATTTCTTGATGATATTGCTTAAAAATTTTCAGAGCAAAATTATCAAGCAAAATTTGAAAGAATTATGAAGATTCTCACATGACAAGCAAATTTCTTGTTAAACTGAATTTGTATTTTCATACCGGGTGAGTCAATAAAACGCCCGGAGTTTGAAAAAAATCTGCCTGAATATCAAAGCAATGATATTGAAAACTGTCTCGTTTTATCCCCCAATAAGTCAAATTAGGTTCAGTAATTTTCCCGGCTTTAATCGATCATTCCTTGGGAGATTTTCTGCAGAAAGCCCCTTTCGAAAACCTGCAAAAACGAGTGAAACACCAAGCAAGATTTCCCTTTGTTCTCCTTCCTAGAAATAATGACTCTTGGATGTGCTCATGTATTTTGTCCTCATGGGAGAATGGTATCTCCCTGAATAAGTTATTCATACTAGGGGGAAGACTTTTCAACCCGCCAAAAGGAAAGCACGTGTTAAAGCGTGCTGAAAGTCATCGTTGTGAAGTCAACACATTAGGGATTCTTGCTTGCAATTTTAGCACGTTTTTTAAGATTTCTCAAGAAAGGGATTCGTTTTAGAAAATCGCTTACAGAATCTGAACGGAGTGACCGATTTGAGCCGGGAAAAATTCTACAGATAATTGAATATGTTAGCCATTCAATCAGATACCGCCAAATATCATTGCTTATATACTCAGGGAGCAGTAGCCTTTCAAACGCCGCACGTTTTTCTGACTCACTCAAATTTTATAGTACATATTATGGATTACCATACTTACAAACTACTTAACAATACTACAAGAACTATACTATCAGGAGCCAGACTATGAGTTAAACTACATACAATATTATACAAATGCTACACACAATAAAAAGAAAAATAATAAATACTGTACTGGAGTCTTCTGACATTAGATGTCAGGTTAGGCTGTGATAACTCCAAGCCTATAGTAAATCACGAGTTGTGTCTTTGCATTTAGGCAACATTATATTATGTATTTGGAGAAAGCACTACAAATGAAAATTGTGTTATCTCGTGGATGAAACAGTAATTTTATACCTCATTCATGTCAATCAGATTGAATCCAAAGTGTTCAACTAACTTCCTCTCATTTGCTGTAAAGACTGGGTCATAAACATGAACACTATCTTGTATCTAAATCAGAGTAAGCAGACAAGCATAATGGAAGAGAAATCTCAAATATTAAGGCTAAACACAATTAGAAAGATGCTAAGTATTAGAATAGTAGAATTTTTTCTTTATTTTGTGTGATGAATGGGCCATAAACATTTGAATTCTAACATTTCAGCGTTTTCAACTTCACTTAACTGTGTATTTGCAAGACACAAGTTCAGGTCTTACTGGGAATGCTGTGCAATAGACGATTACGCTAAAGATGGCGGCAAGGAACTTTTTACTGAGATGCATTGCACTCTTTAATCAAATTCCTATAGAATTGTTAAGGATTCATAATTAGAATGCAAGGCATCTTGGTAAAAAGTTCCTCACCGCCATCTTTAGCGTAATCGTCTATTGCTCTCACACACCTTGGCACACACCTCCTCTCCCCATGGAGTGCAATAGATTGCACACCTCCCCTTTCCAGATGATGATTAAAATCTTGCACTTAACCAAAGACCCGTGATGATTTGATAAATCATTAAGCAGTTTACAAAAGATAATCCTGTAAGATGTAATATTACTTTCGTTGAAGAGATATTTCTTTGACCTTACAGTATGTTAGTTCTTGAACGTTCAGTTCCTTCTTGCTCATTCAATTTACTTTTCCAGTGAATTTTAGCAAAAAATTTAGAGAAAATGGCAAGTTTTCTGCCATCTTGCCTCTTCATTAGAATTAGGCAAAAATGTATCACTACTGGCTAAACTTTAGACGTACTTGGAGATTTTCAAAATTTGACCCATATTGCCGGCCAATTTGTAGATTCCAGTTCCAATGGACATACTCTGATGAAATTTACGGTGATTTTCAATTGCACTCCATTGCACGCCTGATGTGCAACAGGAGTACAATTGGCCACACACCTACCAAAATATCCCAGGTCATACTGTAAGGCCTGCAAGTTTCTACTAAAATACAATAACAGTACAGTACAACACAACAAAACACAACTCAAAAAAATAAAAAAGTGGCAAAATTAATACACCACCTCAATTAACAGCATCATTAGAAACTAATTGAAAAATTCAGATAATGCAAAATCAATAAGGGGCCAATTAGCACCTAAGAAGCGTATTTGCAAATTAGCAGGATTTAGCACCTATGAAGCTTTTGCCTAGGTAGAAGTTTTCATGCTATTGGAGGTCATAATTTTGATTTAATGGAAATCATAAAATCAAAACCACCATTGTTGCTAGCAGTTAAAAAATGAGTTACCTGACAAAAGTTTGGGTACTAAATCCAAATATGGGCTCAAAAAGCTCAGATGAAGAACAGGAAAAATTTTGATGAATTTCTAAAACAACGTTACTTAATTGAAGTTGTGTATTTTCGTTGAAAAGTTTCTATGAAAAACAATACAAATAAAGCCAATGATAAATTTAACAATCCTGCTATCAGAAAGTGGGTCATGCTTACCTCAAAGAGATGTGCAAACAAAATAAGCAAGGAAAACTGGTATCTTGCAATTGGACAAGAAGCAATATGTCCTGCACCATATGAAATTATTTCAGCAAATTTCATATCAATTTCTGATAGCTGAGCTGAAAGAGAGAAAAATGCTGTAATTCTGACATTTATTTACTTGCTAAAAATGATACATTTCAAAGAAAACATTAAAGCTAACAACTATATTACTCACAACATGAGTCTTTAAAAAAACTGATTTTTTTGTTATTAAGATATCAATCTTAGATTTTCAAATTTTGCTGTTTTTTCACATTTAATGCACGGAATGTATTTCGCACAGTCTTTGAAGTAACACAATAATGGATGAAGATATATGGGGTCAAAGAAGTCTTCATTTTTAACTCCTGACTCTCTCCACTTTTCTTGCTTCTTTCCCAGAAAAGTTACACAGAGCCATTGAAAGGAATGGACAAATCAAAGAACATACAGCTACTGGATAATATTTTTTTGTATAAGAGGACAGAGCAGAAACTGCGTAGAATGACGTCATCCACCAATCTGAGATAAGGAAGTGTTTGGACAGATAAGCTTTTTGAAATGATAAATCAAGAGTTTTAGGTCCTAGGAAGAAAATATCACGTGTTGCCTAATTTTGGGATCTGTTGCAGCGAGCTAAGGGGGCTCAAAGTTACGAATTTTCGCGCATGTGTGCGAAGTTTCTGCTCTGTCGTATAAGAGCTAAATATTTGCTGATACCTTTTACATCTTGCCAAAAATTGCTTCTCTGAATTTCAGTTCTGAAATTCAAAAAAATCATGGACAGTTACAGAGGTGATCATAATCATCCGTTTCATGTAACCACCTAACCAGAAAATTGTTTAACATCATGGTTACACATCATGCCAGACTGCTTTTCATGTCACCATGGGCATAGAAGATCTTCCGCACACAATTTCCGCACACATTAGATAAACAACTTTTAAGCAAAACAGGTTATAAACACAAAAACCTAGTTAAAGACCCATTGTCAACCAACAAGCTTCCTCTTGTTTATCAACATTGCACCCACGCAATTACATTTTTTCTGTGTCAGAAAATAAAAGTTGCGCAGCTACATAGATTCTTACAACACGTTGAAATCACCAACAAAAGACCTGGCTTTTGATGAATTAATTCAATCAAAAGCCAGGTCTTTTGTTGGTGATTTCAACGTGTTGTAAGAATCTATGTAGCTGCGCAACTTTTATTTTCTGACACAGAAAACATGTAATTGCGTAGGTGCAATGTTGATAAACAAGAGGAAGCTTGTTGGTTGACAATGGGTCTTTAACATAAAATATCAAAAATACTACTAGAGATTTGTAGAAGAGGAATTTTTTAAGAAGTAGCTCTCACAATAAATAGGTAAACTATTAAATGCAGCTATCATTTATTTCCCCAACCCCCCCCACCCCAGGATAGGCGGGGCCGATGCGGGGCTGTTCACCTCTCGTTCACCAAAAAATTTGTCCCGGGGAACGGGGACACCTGGGGGGATTTGCTTCTTCAAAAGCTTCTCGGATTCACATTGAAATTTCTAACATGCTATGAATTCCATTTGCCCCCCACACAACATGCTGGGGCTTTGGGGAGGGTCAAACGTGAGCTATCGATCGTCTCCCGTTTGCAAATGAATGTAGCCCCCATGGCCATGGGCAGGGGCATCATTCGCTTTCACAAGAGAAAAACGTGAATGACCCCGCATCAGCCCCGCCTATCCTGGGGTGAGGGGGTTGGGGCAATAAAATGATAGCTGCATAATCCCATTATTATCTAGAGAATTTTAAGCAATGTTTGGAGAGGCTGATATACCTTAAACACAAATTTTAGAAAGTGCTCTTAGACCAAGGCCTCTACCCAAAACAAGCTTTCTTTGTCGTTTGAAGGCTCTAGCTCCCATCATTAACTTTGAAAATTTTAAACAATGTTTTGAGATTGATTACTACCTAAAATTTGAAAAACACATTTTAGAAAATGCTCTTAGTTAGACCAGCGCCCGCGGCCCTTGATATGATGATGATATTTATCTGTCGTGTGTGACGATTAAGGCACTCAATCCCCATCCAAGCAACAAATTGATATCACACTAACAACTGGCATATTCTTTGCAAAATAACTTTTCCTTTTTCCTGTCGTAAACCAACCTGCAGTTTGTGATCTGGAGAACCGACCGTTCAAACGACTCACGGTCATAGTATGCATCCTTTTCATCACCATCAGAATATGTTGGAAGCTTGCTTCTATGAGGGATCACATCTGATGTTGTATTCTTATCATCTTTTCTCCTCCCTCTCCCTTTTTTCTTTGTTACTAATGTAAAATCGTCCATTCATACTCGCTGTTTCGTAAAGACAGCACACACAACAAAAACAAATGAAGATGACTAGGCCATCTTGCCTCTTTTCAAGAAGCCCATCCGAGACCAACAAGAGACTAGCTACATTTGTCGAAATTTGCCAATCTGACTGGACACCATTAAAAACTTCGACTCAAGTTCGACAAAAAAAAGATGGGCCTTCGGCATTTCACGGTTTGCGGATTTCGCCAATGCGATCTCTCCGGTTTCAAAGTTTTCCTTTAAATCGTAAGGGTTTTTGGGTTTTGAGACGTGTCGCAGGTTGTGGGTTTGGCCATTTTTCGTCATCCCATTTCGGGTATATGACTCAATGTTCCAAATTGTCGAGTTTTCGAAGACCTGCAGTCCATGCAGTTAACTGAGAATGCAAAAATCAGCTTATACGTACTACTGTGGTGGATACGCCATACAGAGGCGAGGTGTTATGCTTGATGTGGTGGATACACCATACAGAGGCGGAGAAAAATGTCCCCACCACGCAAGCATAATACCGGGTATTGTGCTTTACGCGGTAGGGCATTTTGCCCCGCCTAATGGCGTATCCACCACATCTAGCTCTGTATGGCGTATCCACCACAATAGTGCGTATAGGTTCACTAGCGTGAGAATCTAACTCAAAATACTGATCCTATTAAATTTCCCCTTATGCAAGAAAGTAAAATCACCGTTTTTGCTTGTTTCTATGTTATATCTGATCAACTTTATCTCAATAGATGGGATTTTTAACTAATTTCGATAAAATTAAGAAAAATAAATCATATCATTTCAATAGCACCAAAATTGTCAGGTTATTTCTGACAATTTTGGTGCTATCGAATTTTCTCTTATGCCTCCAAGTAAAAACACCGTATTTGCTTGTTTCTATGCTTTATTTGAACAATATTGTGTCAAAAGATGGGATTTGAATCTTATTTAGATAAAATTTAAAAATATCGATCATATCATTTCAATAGCACAAAAAATGTCAGCATATTTCTGACAATACTGGTGTTATTGAATTTTCTCTGATGCAACCAAGTAAGAACACCGTATTTGCTTGTTTCTATGCTTTATTTGATCAATATTATGTCAAAAGATGGGATTTGAGACTTATTTAGATAAAATTAAGAAAAATGGATCCCTTCATTTCAATAGCACCAAAATTGTCAGCATATTTCTGACAATACTGGTGTTATTGAATTTTCTCTTATGCATCCAAGTAAAAACACCGTATTTACTTGTTTCTATCCTTTATTTGATCAATATTATATCAATAGATGGGATTTGAAACTTATTTAGATAAAATTAAAAATATCGATCATATCATTTCAATAGCACCAAAAATGTCAGCATATTTCTGACAAAACTAGTGCTATTGAATTTTCTCTTATGCAACCAAGTAAAAACACCGTATTTGCTTGTTTCTATGCTTTATTTGATCAATATTATGTTAAAAGATGGGATTTGAAACTTATTTAGATAAAATTAAGAAAAATGGATCCCATCATTTCAATATCACCAAAATTGTCAGCATATTTCTGACAATACTGGTGTCATTGAATTTTCTCTTATGAAACCAATTAAAAACACCGTATTTGCTTGTTTCTATGCTTTATTTGATCAATATTATGTAAAAAGATGGGATTTGAAACTTATTGAGATAAAATTAAGAAAAATGGATCATATCTTTTCAATATCACCAAAATTGTCAGCATATTTCTGACAATATTGGTGTTATTGAATTTTCTCTTATGCATCCAAGTAAAAACACCGTATTTACTTGTTTCTATGCTTTATTTGATCAATAATATATCAATAGATGGGATTCGAAAGTTATTTAGATAAAATTTAATAAAATCGATCCTATCATTTCAATAGCACCACAAATGTCAGCATCTTTCTGACAATACTGGTGTTATTGAATTTTCTCTTATGCATCCAAGTAAGAACACCGTATTTGCTTGTTTCTAAGCCTTATTTGATCAATATTATGTCAAAAGATGGGAAGTGAAACTTATTTAGATAAAATTTAAAAAAATCGATCCCATCATTTCAATAGCACCAAAAATGTCAGCATATTTCTGACAATATTGGTGTTATTGAATTTTCTCTTATGCATCCAAGTAAGAACACCGTATTTGCTTGTTTCTATGCTTTATTTGATCAATATTATGTCAAAAGATGGAATTTGAAACTTATTTAGATAAAATTTAAAAAAATCGATCCCATCATTTCAATAGCACCAAAAATGTCAGCATATTTCTGACAATACTGGTGCTATTGAACTTTCTCTTATGCATCCAAGTAAAAACACCGTATTTGCTTGTTTCTATGCTTTATTTGATCAATATTATGTCAAAAGATGCGATTTGAAACTTATTTAGATAAAATTAAGAAAAATGGATCATATCATTTCAATGTCACCAATATTGTCACCATATTTCAGACAATACTAGTGTTATTGAACTTTCTCTTATGCATCCAAGTAAAAACATCGTATTTGCTTGTATGTATGCTTTATTTGATCAATATTATGTCAAACGATGGGATTTGAAACTTATTGAGATAAAATTAAGAAAAATGCATCATATCATTTCAATATCACCAAAATTGTCAGCATATTTCTGACAATACTGGTGTTATTGAATTTTCTCTTATGCATCCAAGTAAAAACACCGTATTTACCTGTTTCGATGCTTTATTTGATCAATATTATATCAAAAGATGGGATTTGAAACTTATTTAGATAAAATTAAGAAAAATCGATCCAATCATTTCAATAGCACCAAAAATGTCAGCATATTTCTGACAATACTGGTGCTATTGAACTTTCTCTTATGCATCCAAATAAAAACACCGTATTTGCTTGTTTCTATGCTTTATTTGATCAATATTATGTCAAAAGATGGGATTTGAAACTTATTTAGATAAAATTAAGAAAAATGGATCATATCATTTCAATAGCACCAAAATTGTCACCATATTTCAGACAATACTGGTGTTATTGAATTTTCTCTTATGCATCCAAGTAAAAACATCGTATTTGCTTGTTTCTATGCTTTATTTGATCAATATTATGTCAAAAGATGGGATTTGAAACTTATTTAGATAAAATTAAGAAAAATGGATCATATCATTTCAATAGCACCAAAATTGTCACCATATTTCAGACAATACTGGTGTTATTGAATTTTCTCTTATGCAACCAAGTAAAAACACCGTATTTGCTTGTTTCTATGCTTTATTTGATCAATATTATGTCAAAAGATGGGAAGTGAAACTTATTTAGATAAAATTAAGAAAAATGGATCATATCATTTCAATAGCACCAAAATTGTCACCATATTTCAGACAATACTGGTGTTATTGAATTTTCTCTTATGCAACCAAGTAAAAACGTCGTATTTGCTTGTTTCTATGCTTTATTTGATCAATATTATGTCAAAAGATGGGATTTGAAACTTATTGACATACAATTAAGAAAAATGGATCATATCATTTCAATATCACCAAAATTGTCAGCATATTTCTGACAATACTGGCGTTATTGAATTTTCTCTTATGAAACAAATTAAAAACACCGTATTTGCTTGTTTCTATGCTTTATTTGACCAATATTATGTAAAAAGATGTTAATTGAAACTTATTGACATACATTAAGAAAAATGGATCATATCATTTCAATATCACCAAAATTGTCAGCATATTTCTGACAATACTGGTGGTATTGAATTTTCTCTTATGCATCCAAGTAAAAACACTGTATTTACTCGTTTCTATGCTTTATTTGATCAATTTTATATCAATAGATGGGATTCGAAAGTTATTTAGATAAAATTTAAAAAAATCGATCCTATCATTTCAATAGCACCACAAATGACAGCATCTTTCTGACAATACTGGTGTTATTGAATTTTCTCTTATGCAACCAAGTAAATGAAACATTTACGCCAGCGTAAATGTGCTTTAACGACAAGGCGATGCAATGATACTTCCTGTTAGTTCCCAGTCCTTCAGCAATTCTAAGGTGTGCTTTGCATGTTTGCTGAGGATCTAGAAATCAGCTTTTCATTGCCTTCCAAATAAAAGTCATATTACTGCTTGACATTATCAAACCAGCTCATGATCCTGACAAGTGACAAGTCATGTTATGGCGATAAATTATGGCTATGGTTAGAGCATCTACTATTGTTGGTTGTACTGAAATCTTTCACGGGAAAGGCCAAAATTAGGCCGACATCAGTGGAGTGGATCTTGTGTCCAAGGCTTGTGTTACGGACGTTTTGTGGCTGACAAAAGTTATGTATCCAGTGAATATCTTACCGATAAACACTTTAACTGACAGCAGAAGCGAGTTGCGGAGAAGAGGAACTGCATGCGCTGTGAAATATTTTCCGAACGTTGTCTTGAATTTATAACGAAGTGGAATGGAAATCTTCCTGTCGTCATTTCATGGAATGCAATGCGGAAGCACAGTTTTCAGTATGCACTGTTTTGTGACCAATTTCATAACAAATAGAACAACAGGGGAGGCAATTACAAACCAGAGTTGTCAATCACGCAGTGCAACCAGAATTATCAGCGTTTTAGCTGTCCACAAGGGTCAAGCAATGAAAGAGTTCTCAGTCAACTGCATAACCGGAGGTGGAACAGAGGTAAAATCCTGCTACCCGCGCAATGTGATGGAAGAGAAATATACGCAGAAATGGAACACTTGTAACCTCAGTTTGTTCCCTGGCAAAGGAGCAATGAAAAGTTGTCGAGTTATTGATGAATTTGCAGTAAGAAGCAATAAAAAGTTCAACCGGGAGCTACAAGCCCAACCCAATTAGCCACAGTTGCAGTGGTTGTAGCATAACCATTTTCAAAATGTGGGGTCACTTGGCCAATGTTCAAGTCTTAACTTTAGTTATGTTATACATACAAACAAAAAACAAAACAAACAAAAACAAACCCCCTACCCATACACACTGCTTTGCTGCTAAGGCAATTCCCTGTTTACTGTTTGGTCTGCGCAGTTAAAGCTTGCTTAGGGCAGTTTATATTAACCTTTCTTCTTCTCAATCCCTGCAAATTCAGGTCAGCCATAAAGCAAATACAATGCAGTAAATATCCTTGTGTTTAAAGAAAAAGAGAGAAGTTTTTCCAAACACAAAAGCATTTACCCCCCCCCCCCCCTCCACATAAAGGCTCATTAATCCCGGTGCCCACACTATACAACTCAAATCAGGAGTTATCAGGTAAATGTCAAATACAGATTTCTGGCCAATTTTTTTTTTTTCAAACCAAAGTCATGCGCAAGTAGAATGTATGTGATAGATGTAGTCATACGTCAACAATACTTGGATAAGATATTGTCACTGAAAATCAAACAAAAACAAAAAGTTGAAGGCTTCAAACTCCCAAATTGGATTCAGTTTATATCAAGTACCACTGAGTCCATCCTCGAAACAAAACATCATTTTCACTTGCAGGGTACTTTTGCTTTTCAGGTATAACCATTTCTATTTCAGGGTTCACTATTTATTGCAGGCATACAAACAGCCTGGTTTCAAACTTTACACAAGTATCCACGTTCAGTCACAAATATCAATTAGATCAAAAAATTTTTCAAAAGGTTCAATCACAAACATCATTTAAATAAAAAAATTGCAAAATTATTAAGTTAAGTTAAGCAAAATAATTACATGCCATATGTAGACCTTTCTATGGCAACCTTGAAAAATGGTAATGAAAAGAAAAAAAAATGAAACAGAGGCTGCACTCTTCTAAATTGGACTCAGTTTAGATCAAATGATGCTGAGTCCCTTATCTAGTAACAATTAAAATCATTTCATTCACGTAACACTTTGTTAAGGCCTGATTACTTCTGTCAACAGGCTTGGTCCCAGTTGGTCCACAATGTAATTTTAAATTTCACTCAAGGACCCAGGAAAATCCCTGTATCAACTTAGCCTTTGTCAATGATATCCTTCAGAAACCAAACAGTCTGCTGGTGTATCCAGAACAATCTAAAATATGTTAAGCTTAGTGCTCTCAGCAACGAAATATAGTAAAACAAATCAGAGCTCTCCACAAAATGGTGCCTTGTAGCAAGGGGCTGGGTTCTAATGTGATTGACCCCTTCCTATGGTCTGAACGAGGCTGGGTGGTAGTTTTGGGCGTATCTTGGCGGTCAGGCCACCATACAAGAATGGTGGCAGATTTGTTGTAACAATTCAATCTGTGAAAACAATGAACTTCAATCTAGTCAACCATTTCACCTCAAAGTCCAGAGTCCAAACTGTGATTACCGAACATGACTCTGCAAATACCATTAATTCAAGTCAAGCATTCTTCAAGAACAATGAACTTAATTGTAGCATACAAATTTAATCTAAAGGAATTGTGATTCCTCATTTGCCTGTAATAGAATAAAATTAGCCGATACGACCCAGTTTCTGCCACCCAATGCCTCATTATTCATGCCTCCTCTTTTCAAGTGAGCTGGCTCACATTGCAGGAGCCACAGGCGTTAATGAAACATTTACGCCAGCGTAAATGTGCTTTAACGACAAGGCGATGCAATGATACTTCCTGTTAGTTCCCAGTCCTTCAGCAATTCTAAGGTGTGCTTTGCATGTTTGCTGAGGATCTAGAAATCAGCTTTTCATTGCCTTCCAAATAAAAGTCATATTACTGCTTGACATTATCAAACCCCCCCTTTCCCTCCCTCCCTTTTAGGTACTAATAAGCCATCGGGCAGCAGGTACTCTTGTCAGCAAGCCTGCAAGATTCCCTGCTGCCCCAAACATGGTCGTATCGTAGTTAATTTGTGCAAATGCAACTTTTCTGTTCATCTATGTAGATAATTGTCCCCTACAAAGAAAAGCAAAGATAATGATAGTAATAGTTCTCACAACAATTTGATTAAAAAGGGGAGTCCCAAAACAAGGAAGTCCTTGAAAATGCAACGTAGAAGTTGTTAATTGTAAATGGGAAGTCCCCAAAGTATATACAAAACAAGGACGTCCTTGCAAATGAAATTGTTGTAATTTGAGTAAAAATAAGGGAAGTCCCCAAAGTATATACAAACAAGGAAGTCCTTGAAAATGAAGTTGTTGAAAGTTTGATTGAAGTGGGAAGTCCCAACAAGTGTACACAAACAAGGAAGTCCTTGAAAATGAAAGGGGAAGTCCCCAAAGTATGTAAACAACAAGGAAGTCCTTGAAAATGAAAGGGAAAGCCCCCAAAGTATATAAAAATCAAGGAAGTCCTTGAAAATGAAATGTAGAAGTTGTTAATTGTAAAGGGGAAGTCCCCAAAGCATATACAAACAAGGAAGTCCTTGAAAATGAAGTTGTTGAAAGTGATAAAAATGGGAAGTCCCAAAAAGTGTACACAAACAAGGAAGTCCTTGAAAATGAAAGGGGAAGTCCCCAAAGTATATAAATAACAAGGAAGTCCTTGAAAATGAAGTTGTCAAAAGTATGATATGAATGGGAAGTCCCAAAAAGTGTACACAAACAAGGAAGTCCTTGAAAATGAAAGGGGAAGTCCCCAAAAGTATATAAAAAACAAGGAAGTCCTTGAAAATGAAAGGGGATGTCCCCAATGTAAAAAAAAAAAAAAAAAAACAAGGAAGTCCTTGGAAATCTAGTTGTTGAAAGTTTGATAAAAATGGGAAGTCCCAAAAAGTATACACAAACAAGGAAGTCCTTGAAAATGTATTGATGTAATTGTTAACAAAAAGGGGAAGTCCCCAAATGCGTATTGAAAAGAAAACAAAACGGAAGAATCCACAAAGAGCGTGTGCGTAAAGAAGGCAGGAAGTCCTTCAAGACCAATGTAGAAATTATTAAGGGGAAATCCCCAAAAGCGTATGCTTAATTAGTTAAAAGGGGGCAATCCCCAAAGAGCGTATGCGTAACCAAGGAATTCCTTGGAAATACTTGTAGAAATCGTTAATTGAAAGGGGAAGTCCCCAAAAGCGTTGCGTATTTAATAAAAAGGGGAAATCCCCAAAAAGCGTATGCGCAAAAACAAAGAAGCCCGTCAAAATCAATGAAGACATCATTAAGTGGAAGTCGCAACCCAGGTACAACAAACTTAAAAGAAAAGAGCAATTTTGCAAGGATGAAGAAGTATACGTCAAGCGCAAATTTAATGGTATATGTCTATCTGAGGAACACACTTTCAGGAGCAAAAGCAAGTGTTGACACGTAAATCTTTAAAAAAGTGCAGTCAATTACCAAGCAAATGAAGAAGCGGTCAGGCCACCATACAAGAATGGTGGCAGATTTGTTGTAACAATTCAATCTGTGAAAACAATGAACTTCAATCTAGTCAACCATTTCACCTCAAAGTCCAGAGTCCAAACTGTGATTACCGAACATGACTCTGCAAATACCATTAATTCAAGTCAAGCATTCTTCAAGAACAATGAACTTAATTGTAGCATACAAATTTAATCTAAAGGAATTGTGATTCCTCATTTGCCTGTAATAGAATAAAATTAGCCGATACGACCCAGTTTCTGCCACCCAATGCCTCATTATTCATGCCTCCTCTTTTCAAGTGAGCTGGCTCACATTGCAGGAGCCACAGGCGTTAAAATACCGTATTTGCTTGTTTCTAAGCCTTATTTGATCAATATTATGTCAAAAGATGGGAAGTGAAACTTATTGAGATAAAATTAAGAATAATGGATCATATCATTTCAATATCACCAAAATTGTCAGCATATTTCTGACAAAACTGGTGTTATTGAATTTTCTCTTATGCATCCAAGTAAAAACACCGTATTTGCTTGCTTCTATGCTTTATTTGATCAATATTATGTCAAAAGATGGAATTTGAAACTTATTTAGATAAAATTTATAAAAATTGGTCCCATCATTTCAATAGCACCAAAAATGTCAGCATATTTCTGACAATACTGGTGCTATTGAACTTTCTCTTATGCATCCAAGTAAAAACACCGTATTTGCTTGTTTCTATGCTTTATTTGATCAATATTATGTCAAAAGATGCGATTTGAAACTTATTTAGATAAAATTAAGAAAAATGGATCATATCATTTCAATATCACCAATATTGTCACCATATTTCAGACAATACTAGTGTTATTGATCTTTCTCTTATGCATCCAAGTAAAAACACCGTATTTGCTTGTTTCTATGCTTTATTTGATCAATATTATGACAAAAGATGGGATTTGAAACTTATTGAGATAAAATTAAGAAAAATGGATCATATCATTTCAATATCACCAAAATTGTCAGCATATTTCTGACAATACTGGTGTTATTGAATTTTCTCTTATGCATCCAAGTAAAAACACCGTATTTACCTGTTTCGATGCTTTATTTGATCAATATTATATCAAAAGATGGGATTTGAAACTTATTTAGATAAAATTAAGAAAAATCGATCCAATCATTTCAATAGCACCAAAAATGTCAGCATATTTCTGACAATACTGGTGCTATTGAACTTTCTCTTATGCATCCAAGTAAAAACACCGTATTTGCTTGTTTCTATGCTTTATTTGATCAATATTATGTCAAAAGATGGGATTTGAAACTTATTTAGATAAAATTAAGAAAAATGGATCATATCATTTCAATAGCACCAAAATTGTCACCATATTTCAGACAATACTGGTGTTATTGAATTTTCTCTTATGCAACCAAGTAAAAACGTCGTATTTGCTTGTTTCTATGCTTTATTTGATCAATATTATGTCAAAAGATGGGATTTGAAACTTATTGAGATACAATTAAGAAAAATGGATCATATCATTTCAATATCACCAAAATTGTCAGCATATTTCTGACAATACTTGCGTTATTGAATTTTCTCTTATGCAACCAAGTAAAAATACCGTATTTGCTTGTTTCTAAGCCTTATTTGATCAATATTATGTCAAAAGATGGGAAGTGAAACTTATTGAGATAAAATTAAGAATAATGGATCATATCATTTCAATATCACCAAAATTGTCAGCATATTTCTGACAAAACTGGTGTTATTGAATTTTCTCTTATGCATCCAAGTAAAAACACCGTATTTGCTTGCTTCTATGCTTTATTTGATCAATATTATGTCAAAAGATGGAATTTGAAACTTATTTAGATAAAATTTAAAAAAATCGATCCCATCATTTCAATAGCACCAAAAATGTAAGCATATTTCTGACAATACTGGTGCTATTGAACTTTCTCTTATGCATCCAAGTAAAAACACCGTATTTGCTTGTTTCTATGCTTTATTTGATCAATATTATGACAAAAGATGGGATTTGAAACTTATTGAGATAAAATTAAGAAAAATCCTTCAAATCATTTCAATAGCACCAAAAATGTCAGCATATTTCTGACAATACTGGTGCTATTGAACTTTCTCTTATGCATCCAAGTGAAAACACCGTATTTGCTTGCTTCTATGCTTTATTTGATCAATATTATGTCAAAAGATGGAATTTGAAACTTATTTAGATAAAATTTAAAAAAATCGATCCCATCATTTCAATAGCACCAAAAATGTAAGCATATTTCTGAGAATACTGGTGCTATTGAACTTTCTCTTATGCATCCAAGTAAAAACACCGTATTTGCTTGTTTCTATGCTTTATTTGATCAATATTATGACAAAAGATGGGATTTGAAACTTATTGAGATAAAATTAAGAAAAATCCTTCAAATCATTTCAATAGCACCAAAAATGTCAGCATATTTCTGACAATACTGGTGCTATTGAACTTTCTCTTATGCATCCAAGTAAAAACACCGTATTTGCTTGTTTCTATGCTTTATTTGATCAATATTATGTCAAAAGATGGGATTTGAAACTTATTTAGATAAAATTAAGAAAAATGGATCATATCATTTCAATATCACCAAAGTTGTCACCATATTTCAGACAATACTGGTGTTATTGAATTTTCTCTTATGCAACCAAGTAAAAACACCGTATTTGCTTGCTTCTATGCTTTATTTGATCAATATTATGTCAAAAGATGGGATTTGAAACTTATTGAGATAAAATTAAGAAAAATGGATCATATCATTTCAATATCACCAAAATTGTCAGCATATTTCTGACAATACTGGTGTTATTGAATTTTTTCTTATGCATCCAAGTAAAAACACCGTATTTGCTTGTTTCTATGCTTTATTTGATCAATATTATGTCAAAAGATGGGAAGTGAAACTTATTGAGATAAAATTAAGAAAAATGGATCATTTCATTTCAATATCACCAAAATTGTCAGCATATTTCTGACAAAACTGGTGTTATTGAATTTTTTCCTATGCATCCAAGTAAAAACACCGTATTTGCTTGCTTCTATGCTTTATTTGATCAATATTATGTCAAAAGATGGAATTTGAAACTTATTTAGATAAAATTTAAAAAAATCGATCCCATCATTTCAATAGCACCAAAAATGTAAGCATATTTCTGAGAATACTGGTGCTATTGAACTTTCTCTTATGCATCCAAGTAAAAACACCGTATTTGCTTGTTTCTATGCTTTATTTGATCAATATTATGACAAAAGATGGGATTTGAAACTTATTGAGATAATATTAAGAAAAATCCTTCAAATCATTTCAATAGCACCAAAAATGTCAGCATATTTCTGACAATATTGGTGCTATTGAACTTTCTCTTATGCATCCAAGTAAAAACACCGTATTTGCTTGTTTCTATGCTTTATTTGATCAATATTATGTCAAAAGATGGGATTTGAAACTTATTTAGATAAAATTAAGAAAAATGGATCATATCATTTCAATATCACCAAAGTTGTCACCATATTTCAGACAATACTGGTGTTATTGAATTTTCTCTTATGCAACCAAGTAAAAACACCGTATTTGCTTGTTTCTATGCTTTATTTGATCAATATTATGTCAAAAGATGGGAAGTGAAACTTATTGAGATAAAATTAAGAAAAATGGATCATTTCATTTCAATATCACCAAAATTGTCAGCATATTTCTGACAAAACTGGTGTTATTGAATTTTCTCTTATGCATCCAAGTAAAAACACCGTATTTGCTTGCTTCTATGCTTTATTTGATCAATATTATGTCAAAAGATGGAATTTGAAACTTATTTAGATAAAATTTAAAAAAATCGATCCCATCATTTCAATAGCACCAAAAATGTAAGCATATTTCTGACAATACTGGTGCTATTGAACTTTCTTTTATGCATCCAAGTAAAAACAACGTATTTGCTTGTATGTATGCTTTATTTGATCAATATTATGTCAAACGATGGGATTTGAAACTTATTGAGATAAAATTAAGAAAAATCCTTCAAATCATTTCAATAGCACCAAAAATGTCAGCATATTTCTGACAATACTGGTGCTATTGAACTTTCTCTTATGCATCCAAGTAAAAACAACGTATTTGCTTGTTTCTATGCTTTATTTGATCAATATTATGTCAAAAGATGGGATTTGAAACTTATTTAGATAAAATTAAGAAAAATGGATCATATCATTTCAATATCACCAAAGTTGTCACCATATTTCAGACAATACTGGTGTTATTGAATTTTCTCTTATGCAACCAAGTAAAAACACCGTATTTGCTTGTATGTATGCTTTATTTGATCAATATTATGTCAAACGATGGGATTTGAAACTTATTGAGATAAAATTAAGAAAAATGCATTATATCATTTCAATATCACCAAAATTGTCAGCATATTTCTGACAATACTGGTGTTATTGAATTTTCTCTTATGCAACCAAGTAAAAACATCGTATTTGCTTGTATGTATGCTTTATTTGATCAATATTATGTCAAACGATGGGATTTGAAACTTATTGAGATAAAATTAAGAAAAATGCATCATATCATTTCAATATCACCAAAATTGTCAGCATATTTCTGACAATACTGGTGTTATTGAATTTTCTCTTATGCATCCAAGTAAAAACACCGTATTTGCTTGTTTCTATGCTTTATTTGATCAATATTATGT
Organism: Aurelia sp. 3 sensu Dawson et al. (2005); assembly: GCA_964020215.1. Classification (NCBI taxonomy): domain Eukaryota; kingdom Metazoa; phylum Cnidaria; class Scyphozoa; order Semaeostomeae; family Ulmaridae; genus Aurelia; species Aurelia sp. 3 sensu Dawson et al. (2005). The sequence continues at coordinate 19,381,176 of OZ026584.1, forward strand.
CAAAAGATGGAATTTGAAACTTATTTAGATAAAATTTAAAAAAATCGATCCCATCATTTCAATATCACCAAAAATGTAAGCATATTTCTGACAATACTGGTGTTATTGAATTTTCTCTTATGCAACCAAGTAAAAACACCGTATTTGCTTGTTTCTATGCTTTATTTGATCAATATTATGTCAAAAGATGGGAAGTGAAGCTTATTGAGATAAAATTAAGAAAAATGGATCATTTCATTTCAATATCACCAAAATTGTCAGCATATTTCTGACAAAACTGGTGTTATTGAATTTTCTCTTATGCATCCAAGTAAAAACACCGTATTTGCTTGCTTCTATGCTTTATTTGATCAATATTATGTCAAAAGATGGAATTTGAAACTTATTTAGATAAAATTTAAAAAAATCGATCCCATCATTTCAATAGCACCAAAAATGTAAGCATATTTCTGACAATACTGGTGCTATTGAACTTTCTTTTATGCATCCAAGTAAAAACACCGTATTTGCTTGTTTCTATGCTTTATTTGATCAATATTATGACAAAAGATGGGATTTGAAACTTATTGAGATAAAATTAAGAAAAATCCTTCAAATCATTTCAATAGCACCAAAAATGTCAGCATATTTCTGACAATACTGGTGCTATTGAACTTTCTCTTATGCATCCAAGTAAAAACAACGTATTTGCTTGTTTCTATGCTTTATTTGATCAATATTATGTCAAAAGATGGGATTTGAAACTTATTTAGATAAAATTAAGAAAAATGGATCATATCATTTCAATATCACCAAAGTTGTCACCATATTTCAGACAATACTGGTGTTATTGAATTTTCTCTTATGCAACCAAGTAAAAACACCGTATTTGCTTGTATGTATGCTTTATTTGATCAATATTATGTCAAACGATGGGATTTGAAACTTATTGAGATAAAATTAAGAAAAATGCATTATATCATTTCAATATCACCAAAATTGTCAGCATATTTCTGACAATACTGGTGTTATTGAATTTTCTCTTATGCAACCAAGTAAAAACATCGTATTTGCTTGTATGTATGCTTTATTTGATCAATATTATGTCAAACGATGGGATTTGAAACTTATTGAGATAAAATTAAGAAAAATGCATCATATCATTTCAATATCACCAAAATTGTCAGCATATTTCTGACAATACTGGTGTTATTGAATTTTCTCTTATGCATCCAAGTAAAAACACCGTATTTGCTTGTTTCTATGCTTTATTTGATCAATATTATGTCAAAAGATGGAATTTGAAACTTATTTAGATAAAATTTAAAAAAATCGATCCCATCATTTCAATATCACCAAAAATGTAAGCATATTTCTGACAATACTGGTGTTATTGAATTTTCTCTTATGCAACCAAGTAAAAACACCGTATTTGCTTGTTTCTATGCTTTATTTGATCAATATTATGTCAAAAGATGGGAAGTGAAACTTATTGAGATAAAATTAAGAAAAATGGATCATTTCATTTCAATATCACCAAAATTGTCAGCATATTTCTGACAAAACTGGTGTTATTGAATTTTCTCTTATGCATCCAAGTAAAAACACCGTATTTGCTTGCTTCTATGCTTTATTTGATCAATATTATGTCAAAAGATGGGATTTGAAACTTATTTAGATAAAATTAAGAAAAATGGATCATATCATTTCATTATCACCAAAGTTGTCACCATATTTCAGACAATACTGGTGTTATTGAATTTTCTCTTATGCAACCAAGTAAAAACATCGTATTTGCTTGTTTCTATGCTTTATTTGATGAATATTATGTCAAAAGATGAGATTTGAAATTTATTTAGATAAATTAAGAAAAATGGATCATATCATTTCAATATCACCAAAATTGTCAGCATATTTCTGACAAAACTGGTGTTATTGAATTTTCTCTTATGCATCCAAGTAAAAACACCGTATTTGCATGCTTCTATGCTTTATTTGATCAATATTATGTCAAAAGATGGAATTTGAAACTTATTTAGATAAAATTTAAAAAAATCGATCCCATCATTTCAATAGCACCAAAAATGTAAGCATATTTCTGACAATACTGGTGCTATTGAACTTTCTCTTATGCATCCAAGTAAAAACACCGTATTTGCTTGTTTCTATGCTTTATTTGATCAATATTATGACAAAAGATGGGATTTGAAACTTATTGAGATAAAATTAAGAAAAATCCTTCAAATCATTTCAATAGCACCAAAAATGTCAGCATATTTCTGACAATACTGGTGCTATTGAACTTTCTCTTATGCATCCAAGTAAAAACACCTTATTTGCTTGTTTCTATGCTTTATTTGATCAATATTATGTCAAAAGATGGGATTTGAAACTTATTTAGATAAAATTAAGAAAAATGGATCATATCATTTCAATATCACCAAAGTTGTCACCATATTTCAGACAATACTGGTGTTATTGAATTTTCTCTTATGCAACCAAGTAAAAACACCGTATTTGCTTGTTTCTATGCTTTATTTGATCAATATTATGTCAAAAGATGGGAAGTGAAACTTATTGAGATAAAATTAAGAAAAATGGATCATTTCATTTCAATATCACCAAAATTGTCAGCATATTTCTGACAAAACTGGTGTTATTGAATTTTCTCTTATGCATCCAAGTAAAAACACCGTATTTGCTTGCTTCTATGCTTTATTTGATCAATATTATGTCAAAAGATGGAATTTGAAACTTATTTAGATAAAATTTAAAAAAATCGATCCCATCATTTCAATAGCACCAAAAATGTAAGCATATTTCTGACAATACTGGTGCTATTGAACTTTCTCTTATGCATCCAAGTAAAAACACCGTATTTGCTTGTTTCTATGCTTTATTTGATCAATATTATGTCAAAAGATGGGATTTGAAACTTATTTAGATAAAATTAAGAAAAATGGATCATATCATTTCAATATCACCAAAGTTGTCACCATATTTCAGACAATACTGGTGTTATTGAATTTTCTCTTATGCAACCAAGTAAAAACACCGTATTTGCTTGTATGTATGCTTTATTTGATCAATATTATGTCAAACGATGGGATTTGAAACTTATTGAGATAAAATTAAGAAAAATGCATCATATCATTTCAATATCACCAAAATTGTCAGCATATTTCTGACAATACTGGTGTTATTGAATTTTCTCTTATGCAACCAAGTAAAAACATCGTATTTGCTTGTATGTATGCTTTATTTGATCAATATTATGTCAAACGATGGGATTTGAAACTTATTGAGATAAAATTAAGAAAAATGCATCATATCATTTCAATATCACCAAAATTGTCAGCATATTTCTGACAATACTGGTGTTATTGAATTTTCTCTTATGCATCCAAGTAAAAACACCGTATTTGCTTGTTTCTATGCTTTATTTGATCAATATTATGACAAAAGATGGGATTTGAAACTTATTGAGATAAAATTAAGAAAAATCGATCAAATCATTTCAATAGCACCTAAAATGTCAGCATATTTCTGACAATACTGGTGCTATTGAACTTTCTCTTATGCATCCAAGTAAAAACACCGTATTTGCTTGTTTCTATGCTTTATTTGATCAATATTATGTCAAAAGATGGGATTTGAAACTTATTTAGATAAAATTAAGAAAAATGGATCATATCATTTCAATATCACCAAAGTTGTCACCATATTTCAGACAATACTGGTGTTATTGAATTTTCTCTTATGCAACCAAGTAAAAACATCGTATTTGCTTGTTTCTATGCTTTATTTGATGAATATTATGTCAAAAGATGAGATTTGAAATTTATTTAGATAAATTAAGAAAAATGGATCATATCATTTCAATATCACCAAAATTGTCAGCAAATTTCAGACAATACTGGTGTTATTGAATTTTCTCTTATGCAACGAGGTAAAAACACCGTATTTGCTTGTTTCAATGCTTTATTTGATCAATATTATGTCAAAAGATGGGATTTGAAACTTATTGAGATAAAATTAAGAAAAATAGATCATATCATTTCAATATCACCAAAATTGTCAACATATTTCTGACAACACTGGTGTTATTGAATTTTCTCTTATGCATCCAAGAAAAAAGACCGTATTTGCTTGTTTCTATGCTTTATTTGATCAATATTATGTCAAAAGATGGGATTTGAAACTTATTGAGATAAAATTAAGAAAAATGGATCATATCATTTCAATATCACCATAATTGTCAGCATATTTCTGACAATACTGGTGCTATTGAGCTTTCTCTTATCCATCCAAGTAAAAACAGCGTATTTGCTTGTTTCTATGCTTTATTTGATCAATATTATGTCAAAAGATGGGATTTGAAACTTATTGAGATAAAATTAAGAAAAATAGATCATATCATTTCAATATCACCAAAATTGTCAACATATTTCTGACAACACTGGTGTTATTGAATTTTCTCTTATGCATCCAAGTAAAAACACCCTATTTGCTTGTTTCTATGCTTTATTTGATCAATATTATGTCAAAAGATTGGATTTGAAACTTATTTAGGGAAAATTTAAAAAATTGATCCTATCATTTCAATAGCACCAAAAATGTCAGCATATTTCTGACAATACTGGTGCTATTGAAATTTCTCTTATGCATCAAAGTAAAAACACCGTATTTGCTTGTTTCTATGCTTTATTTGATCAATATTATGTCAAAAGATGGGATTTGAAACTTATTTAGATAAAATTAAGAAAAATGGATCATATCATTTCAATAGCACCAAAATTGTCAGCATATTTCTGACAATACTGGTGTTATTGGATTTTCTCTGATGCAACCAAGTAAAAACACCGTATTTGCTTGTTTCTATGCTTTATATGATCAATATTATGTAAAAAGATGGGATTTGAAACTTATTCAGATAAAGTTAAGAAAAATGGATCATATCATTTCAATATCACCAAAATTGTCAGCATATTTCTGACAATACTGGTGTTATTGAATTTTCTCTTAAGCATCCAAGTAAAAACACCGTATTTACTTGTTTCTATGCTTTATTTGATCAATATTATGTCAAAAGATGGGATTTGAAACTTATTTAGATAAAATTTAAAAAAGTCGATCCCATCATTTCAATAGCACCACAAATGTCAGCATATTTCTGACAATACTGGTGCTATTGATCTTTCTCTTATGCATCCAAGTAAAAACACCGTATTTACTTGTTTCTATGCTTTATTTGATCAATATTATGTCAAAAGATGGGATTTGAAACTTATTTAGATAAAATTTAAAAAAGTCGATCCCATCATTTCAATAGCACCAAAAATGTCAGCATATTTCTGACAATACTGGTGCTATTGATCTTTCTCTTATGCATACAAGTAAAAACACCGTATTTGCTTGTTTCTATGCTTTTTTTGATCAATATTATGTCAAAAGATGGGATTTGAAACTTATTTAGATACAATTAAAAAAAAATGGATCATATCATTTCAATATCACCAAAATTGTCAGCATATTTCTGACAATACTGGTGTTATTGAATTTTCTCTTATGCAACCAAGTAAGAACACCGTATTTGCTTGTTTCTATGCTTTATTTGATCAATATTATGTCAAAAGATGGGATTTGAAACTTATTTAGATAAAATTTAAAAAAAATTGATCCCATCATTTCAATAGCACCAAAAATGTCAGCATATTTCTGACAATACTGGTGTTATTGAATGTTTTCTTATGCATCCAAGTAAGAACACCGTATTTGCTTGTTTCTATGCTTTATTTGATCAATATTATGTCAAAAGATGGGATTTGAAACTTATTTAGATAAAATTTAAAAAAATCGATCCCATCATTTCAATAGCACCAAAATTGTCAGCATATTTCTGACAATACTGGTGTTATTGGATTTTCTCTGATGCAACCAAGTAAAAACACCGTATTTGCTTGTTTCTATGCTTTATATGATCAATATTATGTAAAAAGATGGGATTTGAAACTTATTCAGATAAAGTTAAGAAAAATGGATCATATCATTTCAATATCACCAAAATTGTCAGCATATTTCTGACAATACTGGTGTTATTGAATTTTCTCTTAAGCATCCAAGTAAAAACACCGTATTTACTTGTTTCTATGCTTTATTTGATCAATATTATGTCAAAAGATGGGATTTGAAACTTATTTAGATAAAATTTAAAAAAGTCGATCCCATCATTTCAATAGCACCACAAATGTCAGCATATTTCTGACAATACTGGTGCTATTGATCTTTCTCTTATGCATCCAAGTAAAAACACCGTATTTACTTGTTTCTATGCTTTATTTGATCAATATTATGTCAAAAGATGGGATTTGAAACTTATTTAGATAAAATTTAAAAAAGTCGATCCCATCATTTCAATAGCACCAAAAATGTCAGCATATTTCTGACAATACTGGTGCTATTGATCTTTCTCTTATGCATACAAGTAAAAACACCGTATTTGCTTGTTTCTATGCTTTTTTTGATCAATATTATGTCAAAAGATGGGATTTGAAACTTATTTAGATACAATTAAAAAAAAATGGATCATATCATTTCAATATCACCAAAATTGTCAGCATATTTCTGACAATACTGGTGTTATTGAATTTTCTCTTATGCAACCAAGTAAGAACACCGTATTTGCTTGTTTCTATGCTTTATTTGATCAATATTATGTCAAAAGATGGGATTTGAAACTTATTTAGATAAAATTTAAAAAAAATTGATCCCATCATTTCAATAGCACCAAAAATGTCAGCATATTTCTGACAATACTGGTGTTATTGAATGTTTTCTTATGCATCCAAGTAAGAACACCGTATTTGCTTGTTTCTATGCTTTATTTGATCAATATTATGTCAAAAGATGGGATTTGAAACTTATTTAGATAAAATTTAAAAAAATCGATCCCATCATTTCAATAGCACCAAAAATGTCAGCATATTTCTGACAATACTGGTGTTATTGAATTTTCTCTTAAGCATCCAAGACAAAACACCGTATTTACTTGTTTCTATGCTTTATTTGATCAAGATTATGTAAAAACATGGGATTTGAAACTTATTGAGATAAAATTAAGAAAAATGGATCATATCATTTCAATATCACCAAAATTTTCACCATATTTCTGACAATACTGGTGTTATTGAATTTTCTCTGATTCAACCAAGTAAAAACACCGTATTTCCTTGTTTCTATGCTTTATTTGATCAATATTATGTCAAAAGATGCGATTTGAAACTTATTGAGATAAAATTAAGAAAAATGGATCATATCATTTCAATATCACCAAAATTGTCAGCATATTTCTGACAATACTGGTGTTATTGAAATTTCTCTTATGCATCCAAGTAAAAACACCGTATTTACTTGTTTCTATGCTTTATTTGATCAAGATTATGTCAAAAGATAGGATTTGAAACTTATTTAGATAAAATTAAGAAAAATGGATCATATCATTTCAATATCACCAAAATTTTCACCATATTTCTGACAATACTGGTGTTATTGAATTTTCTCTTATGCATCCAAGTAAAAACACCGTATTTACTTGTTTCTATGCTTTATTTGATCAAGATTATGTAAAAACATGGGATTTGAAACTTATTGAGATAAAATTGAGAAAAATAGATCATATAATTTCAATAGCACCAAAATTGTCCGGATATTTCCGACAATACTGGTGCTATTGAATTTTCTCTTATGCATCCAAGTAAAAACACCGTATTTGCTTGTTTGTATGCTTTATTTGATCAATATTATTTCAAAAGATGGGATTTGAAACTTATTTAGATAAAGTTAAGAAAAATGGATCATATCATTTCAATATCACCAAAATTGTCAGCATATTTCTGACAATACTGGTGTTATTGAATTTTCTCTTATGCATCCAAGTAAAAACACCGTATTTACTTGTTTCTATGCTTTATTTGATCAATATTATGTCAAAAGATGGGATTTGAAACTTATTTAGATAAAATTAAGAAAAATGGATCATATCATTTCAATAGCACCAAAATTGTCAGCATATTTCTGACAATACTGGTGCTATTGAATTTTCTCTTATGCATCCAAGTAAAAACACCGTATTTACTTGTTTCTATGCTTTATTTGATCAATATTATGTCAAAAGATGGGATTTGAAACTTATTTAGATAAAATTAAGAAAAATGGATCATATCATTTCAATATCACCAAAATTGTCAGCATATTTCTGACAATACTTATGTTATTGAATTTTCTTTTATGCATCCAAGTAAAAACACCGTATTTGCCTGTTTCTATGCTTTATTTGATCAAGATTATGTAAAAACATGGGATTTGAAACTTATTGAGATAAAATTAAGAAAAATGGATCATATCATTTCAATATCACCAAAATTTTCACCATATTTCTGACAATACTGGTGTTATTGAATTTTCTCTGATTCAACCAAGTAAAAACACCGTATTTCCTTGTTTCTATGCTTTATTTGATCAATATTATGTCAAAAGATGCGATTTGAAACTTATTGAGATAAAATTAAGAAAAATGGATCATATCATTTCAATATCACCAAAATTGTCAGCATATTTCTGACAATACTGGTGTTATTGAAATTTCTCTTATGCATCCAAGTAAAAACACCGTATTTACTTGTTTCTATGCTTTATTTGATCAATATTATGTCAAAAGATGGGATTTGAAACTTATTTAGATAAAATTTAAAAAAATTGATCCTATCATTTCAATAGCACCAAAATTGTCAGCATATTTCTGACAATACTGGTGTTATTGAATTTTCTCTTATGCATCCAAGTAAAAACACCCGTATTTGCTTGTTTCTATGCTTTATTTGGTTAATATTATGTAAAAAGATGGGATTCTAAACTTATTTAGATGAAATTAAGAAAAATGGATCATATCATTTCAATATCACCAAAATTGTCAGCATATTTCTGACAATACTGGTGTTATTGAATTTTCTCTTATGCAACCAAGTAAAAACACCGTATTTGCTTGTTTCTATGCTTTATTTGATCAATATTATGTCAAAAGATGGGATTTGAAACTTATTTAGATAAAATTAAGAAAAATGGATCATATCATTTCAATAGCACCAAAATTGTCAGCATATTTCTGACAATACTGGTGTTATTGAATTTTCTCTTATGCAACCAAGTAAAAACACCGTATTTTCTTGTTTCTTTGCTTTATTTGATCAATATTATGTCAAAAGATGGGATTTGAAACTTATTTAGATAAAATTAAGAAAAATAGATCATATCATTTCAATATCACCAAAATTGTCAGCATATTTCTGACAATACTGGTGCTATTGAACTTTCTCTTATGCAACCATGTAAAAACACCGTATTTGCCTGTTTCTATGCTTTATTTGATCAATATTATGTAAAAAGATGGGATTTGAAACTTATTGAGATAAAATTAAGAAAAATGGATCATATCATTTCAATATCACCAAAATTGTCAGCATATTTCTGACAATACTGGTGTCATTAAATTTTCTCTTATGCATCCAAGTAAAAACACCGTATTTGCTTGTTTCTATGCTTTATTTGATCAATATTATGTCAAAAGATGGGATTTGAAACTTATTTAGATAAAATTAAGAAAAATGGATCCTATCATATCAATATCACAAAAATTGTCAGCATATTTCTGACAATACTGGTGCTATTGAACATTCTCTTATGCATCCAAGTGAAAACACCGTATTTGCTTGTTTCTTTGCTTTATTTGATCAATATTATGTCAAAAGATGGGATTTGAAACTTATTTAGATAAAATTAAGAAAAATGGATCATATCATTTCAATAGCACCAAAATTGTCAGCATATTTCGGACAATACTGATGCTATTGAACTTTCTCTTATGCATCCAAGTAAAAACACCGTACTTACTTGTTTCTATGCTTTATTTGATCAATATTATGTCAAAAGATGGGATTTGAAACTTATTTAGATAAAATTAAGAAAAATCGATCCCATCTTTTAAATAGCACCAAAAATGTCAGCATATTTCTGACAATACTGGTGCTATTGAATTTTCTCTTATGCAACCATGTAAAAGCACCGTATTTGCCTGTTTCTATGCTTTATTTGATCAATATTATGTAAAAAGATGGGATTTGAAACTTATTGAGATAAAATTTAAAAAAATCGATCCTATCATTTCAATAGCACCAAAAATGTCAGCATATTTCTGACAATATTGGTGCTATTGAATTTTCTCTTATGCAACCATGTAAAAACACCGTATTTGCTTGTTTCTATGCTTTATTTGATCAATATTATGTCAAAAGATGGGATTTGAAACTTGTTTAGATAAAATTAAGAAAAATGGATCATCTCATTTCAATATCACCAAAATTGTCAGCATATTTCTGACAATACTGGTGTCATTGAATTTTCTCATATGCAACCAAGTAAAAACACCGTATTTGCTTGTTTCTATGCTTTATTTGATCAATATTATGTCAAAAGATGGGATTTGAAACTTATTTAGATAAAATTAAGAAAAATGGATCATATCATTTCAATATCACCAAAATTGTCAGCATATTTCTGACAATACTTATGTTATTGAATTTTCTTTTATGCATTCAAGTAAAAACACCGTATTTGCCTGTTTCTATGCTTTATTTGATCAAGATTATGTAAAAACATGGGATTTGAAACTTATTGAGATAAAATTAAGAAAAATCGATCAAATCATTTCAATAGCACCTAAAATGTCAGCATATTTCTGACAATACTGGTGCTATTGAACTTTCTCTTATGCATCCAAGTAAAAACACCGTATTTACTTGTTTCTATGCTTTATTTGATCAATATTATGTCAAAAGATGGGATTTGAAACTTATTGAGATAAAATTAAGAAAAATGGATCATATCATTTCAATATCACCAAAATTGTCAGCATATTTCTGACAATACTGGTGTTATTGAATTTTCTCTTATGCAGCCAAGTAAAAACACCGTATTTGCTTGTTTGTATGCTTTATTTGATCAATATTATGTCAAAAGATGGGATTTGAAACTTATTTAGATAAAATTAAGAAAAATGGATCATATCATTTCAATATCACCAAAATTGTCAGCATATTTCTAACAATACTGTTGTTATTGAATTTTCTCTTATGCATCCAAGTAAAAACACCGTATTTACTTGTTTCTATGCTTTATTTGATCAATATTATGTCAAAAGATGGGATTTGAAACTTATTTAGATAAAATTAAGAAAAATGGATCATATCATTTCAATATCACCAAAATTGTCAGCATATTTCTGACAATACTGGTGTTATTGAATTTTCTCTTATGCATCCAAGTAAAAACACCGTATTTACTTGTTTCTATGCTTTATTTGATCAATATTATGTCAAAAGATGGGATTTGAAACTTATTTAGATAAAATTAAGAAAAATGGATCATATCATTTCAATAGCACCAAAATTGTCAGCATATTTCGGACAATACTGATGCTATTGAACTTTCTCTTATGCATCCAAGTAAAAACACCGTACTTACTTGTTTCTATGCTTTATTTGATCAATATTATGTCAAAAGATGGGATTTGAAACTTATTTAGATAAACTTAAGAAAAATCGATCCTATCATTTCAATAGCACCAAAAATGTCAGCATATTTCTGACAATACTGGTGCTATTGAATTTTCTCTTATGCAACCATGTAAAAGCACCGTATTTGCCTGTTTCTATGCTTTATTTGATCAATATTATGTAAAAAGATGGGATTTGAAACTTATTGAGATAAAATTTAAAAAAATAGATCCTATCATTTCAATAGCACCAAAAATGTCAGCATATTTCTGACAATATTGGTGCTATTGAATTTTCTCTTATGCAACCATGTAAAAACACCGTAATTGCTTGTTTCTATGCTTTATTTGATCAATAATATGTCAAAAGATGGGATTTGAAACTTGTTTGGATAAAATTAAGAAAAATGGATCATCTCATTTCAATATCACCAAAATTGTCAGCATACTTCTGACAATACTGGTGTCATTGACAGGGGCGGACTGGCAGTAGAATTGGGGCCCGGGCGATTCGGCAACGAGGGGGCCCGCAACTACGCGAGCGAAAAGTTTGCAGGGCACTCCCTTGGGAAATCTTTTGTGAACACACCCCCTGAATTGGCCTCAAATGATACTGGACTAACTTCTAACAATTTGAATGGTTCTCTATACGAGTTGCATTCTACTTTGAAACTAAGTGCGAGCGCAGCGAACAAAGCTGGGGGTCCGGGGGCTTACCCCCGGGAAAAATTCTCATTGACACACCCTTTAGATTGTTGGAAAACGCCCCATTTTGGAGAATTTACCATTAAAGAAGCAGAGCATCACGACTGATGGGGGTCCTCCCGGGAAATTTAAGAAAATGACTGCAATTTCACGAGTAGATACATTATTTTTGAACTGCACAATATACAAAGGAATAGTTTGATAGATTCTGGCAACCTCCTGGAATAGAAATAACTTTAAATATTCATCTCTATGAGCTTGGCTTTCACAGCCTCTTTTACTCAAAAATGAACGAATTTCAGCAAAGTATTACGGGCTGAAGCGCCTCGTCCGACCGTTTCCAGCAGGCCTGTTGCAAGAATGCAATTTCTTATAGCATAAGTTGAATGCGAAACCAGAAATCTCAGGGCCACCGTGACCTTCAGGGCCACGCCCGCTTCGCTCTTCTTGGTGAAGGTCTGATTCATTGCCGAGAAATGCTTTCATTTGTCCTTCCTCAAACTTCAAGATCCAACTACTTCCGAAAGGGAATCCGTTTGACGAAAGACCTCACTGGGAAAATTCTTGAAAGCAGAGCATCAAAATCGTCTACAAAAGGTCTTTTTGTCAAGTCAATTACTGTACATGTTTTTGTATCATTGTTCTCGTATAATTTTCATTTCATGCCTTAAAAGTATCATTAGATCACATTTCAGAATCCTTAAATGTTGAATACTTCTATCCAGGGCGTACGCAGCGCTGGAAGGTGGAGGGGGTCTGGGGCGTAGCCCCAGGAAAATTCTTAGCAACCACGCCCTTTAGACGGTCGGAAAATGAAGGAAACGCCCTTTTTAGCTATGCTTTGCATCGTAAACATGGCGACAATTATCACAGCAGGTCGCTTTGTCAGATTTGCAATGAGAGTTCATACCCATCATAGAAAGTTACTCTAGGAAAGTCAAGAAGAATAATTATTCAACAACGTCCAGACTAGTATATCAAAACACGCATTGCAAAGTTGCTTTACTGCAAAATGATTTGGAGCTGGTCCTTCGAGCTTGATAGGTGTCTCTTTTCGCTCCTTTATAATTGTTTAGTCGGCCGGTGGCATCATTTATGCAAGAAGCTTTGGCAAATTTCAACAGTAGCAGCAAATTAGGATCCCTATAGCTAGTGGCATGGTGGACAGGCTGAGATAACTTGGGATATTGAAATGATTAAGTGGGTCTGGGGGCCAAGCCCCCAGGAAAATTTTCAAGGATATGTATTCTACGATTCTACTTAGGCTGAGAATGCCTCTTCCAGCCGAGTTCAAGCATTCGTTAAAAACCCAAAACCTTTCTATGAAACTTTGACGATCCCCAACACAAATTTTATTGCATTTTTGTGCTAATCTCGAGGACCATCTTTATTGAAAAGTGGGGGGTCCGGACCCCCATTCCCACCTTGGGTACGCCACTGCTTCTATCTTTTTTCTAAAACCTTATTCATATTTTAAATACCCCTAACATGGTCTCCTAGGTCACTGTAACCGAGTGTAGACATAGGCAAAAGTTGTTTGAAATTAACAGACTGGCAAGGGCATGAGGTAAAGTGAGAAGGGGCCCCTTCATAAAAGATGCCTTCCTCGATCAGGTCTTTATTGGGCCCCTTTGTCAAAAGCTGCTCCAGTTTTGTCAAGTTCTACATTTGCAGATTCATCAGTTCACCTATCAGTCGAAAACGAGACTATGCCAATTGGAATTTTGCAGTACCCATATCTTACGAACTGGGGCCCACTTGCAATCTTTTGACATTTTCAACTGTTTGACAAACAAAGATAACTGTTGAAAGAATTATTACAGGGCCCTTCAACCAATTTTTCGTTGATTGAAACTGGTTGATTTGTCACTGTCAGAAAGTTCATCCAAAATTAACCATTTGAAGTATTTTTCTTCCACCACAGAGGGGGCCCATGGGGACCTTTGCTGAGGGGGGCCCTTCGGGCCCCAGCCCAGTAGCCCGACTGGCCAGTCCGCCCCTGGTCATTGAATTTTCTCTTATGCAACCAAGTAAAAACACCGTATTTGCTTGTTTCTATGCTTTATTTGATCAATATTATGTCAAAAGATGGGATTTGAAACTTATTGAGATAAAATTAAGAAAAATGGATCATATCATTTCAATATCACCAAAATTGTCAGCATATTTCTGACAATACTGGTGTTATTGAATTTTCTCTTATGCAGCCAAGTAAAAACACCGTATTTGCTTGTTTGTATGCTTTATTTGATCAATATTATGTCAAAAGATGGGATTTGAAACTTATTTAGATAAAATTAAGAAAAATGGATCATATCATTTCAATATCACCAAAATTGTCAGCATATTTCTGACAATACTTATGTTATTGAATTTTCTCTTATGCATCCAAGTAAAAACACCGTATTTACTTGTTTCTATGCTTTATTTGATCAATATTATGTCAAAAGATGGGATTTGAAACTTATTGAGATAAAATTAAGAAAAATGGATCATATCATTTCAATATCACCAAAATTGTCAGCATATTTCTGACAATACTGGTGTTATTGAATTTTCTCTTATGCAACCAAGTAAAAACACCGTATTTGCTTGTTTCTATGCTTTATTTGATCAATATTATGTCAAAAGATGGGATTTGAAACTTATTTAGATAAAATTAAGAAAAATGGATCATATCATTTCAATATCACCAAAATTGTCAGCATATTTCTGACAATACTTATGTTATTGAATTTTCTCTTATGCCTCCAAGTAAAAACACCGTATTTACTTGTTTCTATGCTTTATTTGATCAATATTATGTCAAAAGATGGGATTTGAAACTTATTTAGATAAAATTTAAAAAAATCGATCCCATCTTTTAAATAGCACCAAAAATGTCAGCACATTTCTGACAATACTGGTGCTATTGAACTTTCTCTTATGCATCAAAGTAAAAACACCGTATTTGCTTGTTTCTATGCTTTATTTGATCAATATTATCTGAAAAGATGAGATTTGAAACTTATTTAGATAAAATTAAGAAAAATGGATCATATCATTTCAATATCACCAAAATTGTCAGCATATTTCTGACAATACTGGTGCTATTGAACATTCTCTTATGCATCCAAGTGAAAACACCGTATTTGCTTGTTTCTTTGCTTTATTTGATCAATATTATGTCAAAAGATGGGATTTGAAACTTATTTAGATAAAATTAAGAAAAATGGATCATATCATTTCATTAGCACCAAAATTGTCAGCATATTTCGGACAATACTGATGCTATTGAACTTTCTCTTATGCATCCAAGTAAAAACACCGTACTTACTTGTTTCTATGCTTTATTTGATCAATATTATGTCAAAAGATGGGATTTGAAACTTATTTAGATAAACTTAAGAAAAATCGATCCTATCATTTCAATAGCACCAAAAATGTCAGCATATTTCTGACAATACTGGTGCTATTGAATTTTCTCTTATGCAACCATGTAAAAGCACCGTATTTGCCTGTTTCTATGCTTTATTTGATCAATATTATGTAAAAAGATGGGATTTGAAACTTATTGAGATAAAATTTAAAAAAATCGATCCTATCATTTCAATAGCACCAAAAATGTCAGCATATTTCTGACAATATTGGTGCTATTGAATTTTCTCTTATGCAACCATGTAAAAACACCGTATTTGCTTGTTTCTATGCTTTATTTGATCAATATTATGTCAAAAGATGGGATTTGAAACTTGTTTGGATAAAATTAAGAAAAATGGATCATCTCATTTCAATATCACCAAAATTGTCAGCATATTTCTGACAATACTGGTGTCATTGAATTCATCTCTTATGCAACCAAGTAAAAACACCGTATTTGCTTGTTTCTATGCTTTATTTGATCAATATTATGTCAAAAGATGGGATTTGAAACTTATTGAGATAAAATTAAGAAAAATGGATCATATCATTTCAATATCACCAAAATTGTCAGCATATTTCTGACAATACTGGTGTTATTGAATTTTCTCTTATGCAGCCAAGTAAAAACACCGTATTTGCTTGTTTGTATGCTTTATTTGATCAATATTATGTCAAAAGATGGGATTTGAAACTTATTTAGATAAAATTAAGAAAAATGGATCATATCATTTCAATATCACCAAAATTGTCAGCATATTTCTGACAATACTGGTGTTATTGAATTTTCTCTTATGCATCCAAGTAAAAACACCGTATTTACTTGTTTCTATGCTTTATTTGATCAATATTATGTCAAAAGGTGGGATTTGAAACTTATTGAGATAAAATTAAGAAAAATGGATCATATCATTTCAATATCACCAAAATTGTCAGCATATTTCTGACAATACTGGTGTTATTGAATTTTCTCTTATGCATCCAAGTAAAAACACCGTATTTACTTGTTTCTATGCTTTATTTGATCAATATTATGTCAAAAGATGGGATTTGAAACTTATTTAGATAAAATTAAGAAAAATGGATCATATCATTTCAATATCACCAAAATTGTCAGCATATTTCTGACAATACTGGTGTTATTGAATTTTCTCTTATGCATCCAAGTAAAAACACCGTATTTACTTGTTTCTATGCTTTATTTGATCAATATTATGTCAAAAGATGGGATTTGAAACTTATTTAGATAAAATTAAGAAAAATGGATCATATCATTTCAATATCACCAAAATTGTCAGCATATTTCTGACAATACTGGTGTTATTGAATTTTCTCTTATGCATCCAAGTAAAAACACCGTATTTACTTGTTTCTATGCTTTATTTGATCAATATTATGTCAAAAGATGGGATTTGAAACTTATTTAGATAAAATTAAGAAAAATGGATCATATCATTTCAATATCACCAAAATTGTCAGCATATTTCTGACAATACTGGTGTTATTGAATTTTCTCTTATGCAACCAAGTAAAAACATCGTATTTGATTGTTTCTATGCTTTATTTGATCAATATTATGTCAAAAGATGGGATTTGAAACTTATTGAGATAAAATTATGAAATATAGATCATATCATTTCAATATCACCAAAATTGTCAGCATATTTCTGACAATACTGGTGTTATTGAATTTTCTCTTATGCAACCAAGTAAAAATACCGTATTTGCTTGTTTCTATGCTTTATTTGATCAATATTATGTCAAAAGATGGAATTTGAAACTTATTTAGATAAAATTAAGAAAAATGGATCCTATCATTTCAATATCACCAAAATTGTCACCATATTTCTGACAATACTGGTGTTATTGAATTTTCTCTTATGCAACCAAGTAAAAACATCGTATTTGATTGTTTCTATGCTTTATTTGATCAATGTTATGTCAAAAGATGGGATTTGAAACTTATTGAGATAAAATTAAGAAAAATAGATCATATCATTTCAATATCACCAAAATTTTCAGCATATTTCTGACAATACTGGTGTTATTGAATTTTCTCTTATGCATTCAAGTAAAAACACCGTATTTACTTGTTTCTATGCTTTATTCGATCAATATTATGTCAAAAGATGGGATTTGAAACTTATTGAGATAAAATTATGAAATATAGATCATATCATTTCAATATCACCAAAATTGTCAGCATATTTCTGACAATACTGGTGTTATTGAATTTTTTCTTATGCATCCAAGTAAAAACACCGTATTTACATGTTTCTATGCTTTATTTGATCAATATTATGTCAAAAGATGGGATTTGAAACTTATTTAGATAAAATTAAGAAAAATGGATCAGATCATTTCAATAGCACCAAAATTGTCAGCATATTTCTGACAATACTGGTGCTATTGCACTTTCTCTTATGCATCCAAGTAAAAACAGCCTATTTGCTTGTTTCTATGCTTTATATGATCAATATTATGTCAAAAGATGGGATTTGAAACTTATTGAGATAAAATTAAGAAAAATAGATAATATCATTTCAATACCACCAAAATTGTCAGCATATTTCTGACAATACTGGTGTTATTGAATTTTCTCTTATGCAACTCAGTAAAAACACCGTATTTACTTGTTTCTATGCTTTATATGATCAATATTATGTCAAAAGATGGGATTTGAGACTTATTTAGATAAAATTAAGAAAAATGGATCATATCATTTCAATAGCACCAAAATTGTCAGCATATTTCTGACAATACTGGTGCTATTGAACTTTCTCTTATGCATCCAAGTAAAAACAGCCTATTTGCTTGTTTCTATGCTTTATTTGATCAATATTATGTCAAAAGATGGGATTTGAGACTTATTTAGATAAAATTAAGAAAAATGGATCATATCATTTCAATATCACCAAAATTTTCAGCATATTTCTGACAATACTGGTGCTATTGCACTTTCTCTTATGCATCCAAGTAAAAACAGCCTATTTGCTTGTTTCTATGCTTTATTTGATCAATATTATGTCAAAAGATGGGATTTGAGACTTATTTAGATAAAATTAAGAAAAATGGATCATATCATTTCAATATCACCAAAATTGTCAGCATATTTCTGACAATACTGGTGCTATTGCACTTTCTCTTATGCATCCAAGTAAAAACAGCCCATTTGCTTGTTTCTATGCTTTATTTGATCAATATTATGTCAAAAGATGGGATTTGAGACTTATTTAGATAAAATTAAGAAAAATGGATCATATCATTTCAATAGCACCAAAATTGTCAGCATATTTCTGACAATACTGGTGCTATTGCACTTTCTCTTATGCATCCAAGTAAAAACAGCCTATTTGCTTGTTTCTATGCTTTATTTGATCAATATTATGTGAAAAGATGGGATTTGAGACTTATTTAGATAAAATTAAGAAAAATGGATCATATCATTTCAATATCACCAAAATTGTCAGCATATTTCTGACAATACTGGTGCTATTGCACTTTCTCTTATGCATCCAAGTAAAAACACCGTATTTACTTGTTTCTATGCTTTATTTGATCAATATTATATCAATAGATGGGATTTGAAACTTATTGAGATAAAATTAAGAAAAATGGATCATATCATTTCAATATCACCAAAATTGTCAGCATATTTCTCATATTACTGGTGCTATTGAACTTCCTCTTATGCAACCAAGTAAGAACACCATATTTGCTTGTTTCTACGCTTTATTTTTTCAATTTGATGTCAATAGTTGGGATTTTGAACTTAATTGGTTAAAATTTAGAAAGAAGGATGGTATTTTTATAACAGCACCTAAATTGTCAGCATGTAACTGATAATAATGGTGCTATCAAACTTTTTCTGATGCAAAATGCAAGCAAGTAAAAACACCGTAGATGTTTGTTACTGAATTTTTTTTTTTGAGTTAAGTCATTTGTTGTTCTATAAAATAAACCTTTGTCCGTATTCAGCCCTCCCTAATGTGCGAAAATCCGGGTTTTCGTCGTTTAGGGGATGGACTAGTTAGAAATTGAATTTTCAGCACTTGCTATTTAGTTGCATGTCTTCGCTGCTAGAATGCATTTTCCTTCTAAGTTATGCTATCTATTCATTGCGCAGCTCTTCAGGAATTGACTTTGATCCATATCTTTGCTTTAAATGATTATTTACTTGGCATGTGCATGCATCGAGTTCAAGCAGTCAGTCTTTCGGCAAATGTCGGATGGACAAAGTTTTACTACCCTTTTGGCAACGTCTTTTTCATATTGGAGACTCATATGCCTCTATTGCACTATTTCAAGTAAAATTCTTTATGACTCTACATGCTGGATTTTGTTCTCAGCTGCATAGCAGCTGAATGGTTTGGTTACATTCTGCACTACGAAAACAAGTTCAAAATGGCTTTTTTCTTTCATCAAAAATGAAGTTTTACGCACCAGAATTTGCATCTTATTGTTTTTCGTCCAAATGGCGGCAAAATGAGTTACATTTTACCGCCTGCGAATACTGAAAACAGTTAATTTATTAGCAACTGACAGAAAATCTGTTATTTGCAAAAATACGTTTTTCTCTGACATATTGAATGTTGATTTTGAACATAACAGTTACCGGGTGACCAAAAGAAAGTGACCCGACGGAATCTGTTATAGAAAATATAGTAAGAAGAGGATGAAAATGTCGTTGATCGATCCCCTGTTTTCGACGACTTTTTGAGGATTTCAGGCTTTTTGAGGATTTCAGACTTTTTGAGGATTTCAGGATTGCCATTTCCCTAAAAATCCTTAATTCACGATTTACTGAGCCGAAAAATTTGCAAAAAATACTCTTAGTATAGTGTAATCTTTTAGCGACAGAACAACGTTTGAGGCACTTCCATCGGCCTCTTACTTATTTTTCTAAGATTCCGTCTGGTCACTATTTTTGGGTCACCCTGTAAGCTGTGTTCAAAAAATGAATGTTTCTGCTGTAACCCTTTGACTGTCACAGTTTGAGAGAAAATCACTTATGATACAGATGCCACAAATCGACAGATCGACAAGCAAGCCTTTAAAGGCCCTTATTCGACCAGCATGCTTTGCTGGCGCCATCTCTTGGTTGGTCTTTGTTGTCGCCATTTTCATCGACTACAAAAGCTAACCAAGAGGTGGCACGTGCAAGGTATGCTAGTTGAATAAGAGCCTTTAATAGACAGATCAGATATTGAGTCATCAGATATTCCTTATTCCACTGATTGATTTGAACATAGCAGTGTTTCGACGCACACTCAGACTGCTGTAAACTGCTATTAACATTTAACCCTATTACTATAGGGTCAATCGGTAGCTCAAATTCCTGTTGGGGGGGGGGATTTTTCCCTCTAATTCAATAAATTTTTGGATAATTGCGAAGTTATTGATGAAACACGTCACATGTAGTTTAAATATTAGTACTATGTGGACCTTAGTTTATTTTTAACCACATTTTTCGCATGTTTTCAATGTCGTCATGATTCAGTCACACGTGACAAAAATGGACTTAACTCCCGTAAAAACAGCTGCAGAGGCTAAATTTTTTTAGTCCTCTTTCTATTAGCTTTCGAATGCTATACCACACAACGGAATCAAACAAAAATTTATTTTCCCAAAAATTTGGTCACATGAGTGATGACGTCATATTTATGTCACGTGTCAAAAAATTTTTTCTTCTAACCATAATAATGAGGACCGATAAATTTTAGTCACATATCTATGAGGATTTATCAATAAAAAATTGCCTTGTATATCAAAACTTTACAAGTTTTGAGGGTGGGGAAAAATTCCCCCCCCCCCCTACAGGAATAGGGTTAAGGAGAGATGTTCCACTTTTTAACTGAATTGTATCGCGAAATTTGATCACCCTCAGTATGCGTCGCGAAATTTGCAAACGCTTTGTTGACGTCGCGAAATTGGCCCATTTTCTTGAATTTGTCGCAAAATTTGCTTGGGGTTTATATCGACCGCGAAAGTTCTAACCAGTTGTTCGCGTCGCGAAATTTGCCTTTGTTTGACACTGCGTGCGCATATGACATTTATTGTGCAGCCAAAATTTGCAGAAGCACAGAAGAAGCATCTTTTTCTTTCAAATGAATTCAAATTCATTTCAGAAACAGGCTGTTGAATAATCGACTACAAACCAACTCTTACAATGCTACTTTATGAATAAAAACACAGCACATAGTACTGATTAACTATTCCTCTGTCATATTTAAGTATTTTTAATCAAGTAGCTAACTTCGTAGTAAACTTCCATGAGTTTGAAAGCAGAAAAGAAGATGCCAGCGCAAGACAGTCCTTCTGGAAGGGAGAAAAAGAAAGGCGGGGGATTTCTGATGAGAGCTGCAAAGTCAAAGAAAGGCGACGATGTAAGCGAAGAGCAGTTGCTTAAAAAAGATGTCATAACTCCTGACGATATAACTAAGCTTGATAGGATAACGAAAAGTGAGTATGAACGGGAGTGTTTGTTGTCGTGTGCTCGTTGGTTACTTGTTATTGGGCCTAAATTACTTATTGAGGAGCTTCGCGTAGAAAACAAACTGCAGGACGCCAACGTTGACTCTTTTGGCCGTTGAATTTCGCTAACGAGGAATTAAAGATCCCAAAAGACACCCAATTTACCCATGAGGTCAACAGCTCAATTGAAAGGTGGAAATATTATCTTTCCCCTTGCTAAACTTGTTTGTATGGAAAGTAATATCTAGATTTGTGCGCTTTCGAGAAATTCCTCTTGTTTTACCATGTTGCTATGTTACCGTTCCTTATCTAATTTTAACATTCTTCCAGCGCTTCATCTGCTGAATTTTTTATCAAAATTTGTGATAACCAGATGTACCGAAGCATCAGTTATTGGGGGTTTTCATTGGGGGTTTTCAGGTTTTTTTGTTTGATTCAGCCAAACTTGCTGTCAGCTTGAGAAAAGTACACACACATAATAACCATGATTATCAGTCCACTGCTCAAAGAACTGAACACCAGGATGAATTTTCCTGGCAGGATTCATCAAGAACGTTTAGACAAAAGCCCCTCCCCCCTGAGGCCATAACAGTCTGTAACTGTCTGAATAATGTGTTTCATAAAATTTTTATTGCATTTCCAAATAAAAGCCATGCTTAAAAGAAGTGATGTTTTTTTGTAAGAGAAAACAGTTGTTTTTAAGTTGGATTTGAAAGAGCTGTAGGTCCATTGAATAAAGAACAATATGCCAACTTCAAGAGTTTCAAAAATTCAGTCAGGGCTCTTTGCAAGCTTGGTGCAATTTCAGATTATCTAAAATCAAATCTGACCTGTGTGGAATCCATGGATCTGCATTGTTGTTGATCTGGTTGATCTGGTAGAAAAGTCACAGGGGTTCTTGGCTAAATTTCAGGTAGGGATGTGCCACCCACAGTTTCAAAATGGAACCATTGGCTAGACCAATTTTTGTGAAAATGATACCCTTCACTAGACTAATTTCCCCACCAAAAGTGCCCTTAGTTGGCTGTTTCTAGACAAAACTTGCCAAATTTTTGCATTCTTGGGACCGAAATTCTAAGAAAAATTGGGTTTTTTTCACAGGAATTGCCAAATTTTGACATTTCTGACCAAAATTCCAGTATGGAATGTAAGATTGTGGTGCACCAGACAGCAAAGTTGTCAATGATTAGTGTGCACCAATGGTTGTGAACCGGGTGGCACAGCCACCCGCATGCGCCAGAGGCGCATCAATCTAGGGGGGTCTGGGGGCATGCTCCCCCAGAAAAATTTTGCAATTACAACCTCTAGAATGGCGTAAACACAACCAAATTTTGCTCTTCTTCCAAAAGGCAGTTGGTCAAGCAAGGAACCTGATTTCCTGAAATATACATATAGGGTAGATAAAGAGTTTGATTTTTATCAGTTTTTGTAAAAACTGCCTTTGGAAGCAATTTATAGAATGCAGGGCATTGCAGGGCCCACTCACTATGTAAATGGCAGATATTAAATGAATGACAAATATCATGGGCCTGGATTCCATAATATTTTGTGTAATATGTTGAACCATTGTAAAAAATTGCATACAAGCAAATTAATTGGTGGGGTAGGAAGATGATGGGGTCTGGGGTCGGAGGACACACCCTCCACTTTGGTTTAGAATGCTTTTCCTAATCCCATATTTGGTGGTGCTAGAATAGAACATTTGACCATTTGTAACAGTGTCTCTATAAATCAATATCCTCTTAAAAATGTTTGCATTTGGCATAAAATCAAAATTGCCTAGTCACCACCCTTCAAAGAATTTTTCATGGAAAACTTTTATTTTGTATTAGAAATCTTGAGATATAATAGTCAAGTGGACCAGGCAAGGGAAGCAATTTTTGGATTTGGAAAGACCAATGGACTCCAAAGAGACCCCACAGACAGAATTAATTCATTACTTTTTTTCTTAAGAATATGTGTGCATCAAAAAGAAAGAAGTTCAACTTGTGCACCACAAGGTTTTTGCACTATTTTGTTCACCAGTTTGTGGACCAATTTTTGCTTTGTGCACCGGACATGTCCGGTGCACATCGCTTTCTTTCCATACTGGCCAAAATTGCCAAAAAAATACCTTTGCCAAGACTAAACCAAACCAAAATTGCCAAAAAGAATACCCTTGGCTAGACTAGAAGTCTGAAAAGTATACTCTTGGGGCAGCACATCCCCAGGTATATACCTTTGCTATGGAAGAACCCCCCCCCCCCCAATGAGAAAAGTCAACCTTACAGTAGTGAAATTTATCTATTGTTTCAACCGCACAGTGTCTCATAAAAAGCTTTGAACTTAAATACCTCTTTACCTGCTTTGCTAACACAGTAAATAGAATGGTTTCTAAAGGGTAGTTATGCAGTTACTAACTGAGCACTAGTTGGTTAAAATCAAGCAACAATAATGAAAAGGGGTGTTATCAAATCTTAATAGAGCTTTGAGCAGTTGTAAGCAAGGTTTTACAACATTAAAATTTGCAAGTGGACACATGATAATTATACAGCTCATATTTTTTAATTCATCGCAAATTTCATGACACCCCTGGAAATTATATAATTAATTAATGAGTATCTCAAACCCCATTTCTGTAAGCGGGACTGGGATTAAGGAGCAAAGACAGGTAAACGCATTAATTTGCATGTTAGGCTTCTTACAAATGCTGGAAACCTGATTCATATTCATCCACCCCCATCTCTGTTTCCACTGCTCAGTTTTATCAAATTAGTGCTCATTTGGTACTGCATTAAGGCCATTTCCACTTCATTCACAATTCACAAATCCTGTGTTTGGGATCCTGTTTAAAATTCGCATGCAAACATTTGCAAATTGTAGGATCAATGTGTGTCCTTCGATAATTGAAGTCATCCCTAGAATCAATGGAGGGATCAACTGGATTATTGTGTGTTTTAACATTACATTAACCTGAAGCTGAAATTAGTAAAATTGCTTGAAAATTATCTTGATTAGATTGAATATGTAATTGTCTGTCTCTAGTTTGTACATGAATTAACCAAACTTGGTTAAATCAATTTAAAGACAAGTTGTACTATTGTTTTCATATATGACCCATTCAAGCAGGTGTGAAAATTCAACAATTTCTTCTCACCTGTTAAAACAATGCTTGTAAACAAGAACACATTGTTTGAAAATGATGCTGTTACTAAACTTCCTCTAGAAATATGTTTCCAATGCCCTCTTTGTCAGGTTTGACTTGTTTGTCTCAACATGTTCTGTTACTGACCATTGTTTGCCTCCCTGGAAGCCCCACCCTGCCTTTCGAGCCCCAAAACATCAACCACAAGAAGCAGTACAGTTCTTGATTTTCTTGCAGTAGATTTCCACATACAGTAAAGTAGGGGTCATGAGCAAGGGTTATAAAAGTAAGAGAGTCCCTGTATGTAATTTGCAGAGGTTGATAATTTTTGCATTTAGTTAATGTTTCTTACCAGATTATTGAAATCAGAAATTTGCAGAAAATTGTAATTGAAATTGTTGGGAATTAGATTTAATTAGAGCATTGCCAATATTGAAAATGTTGTAGAGAGAAAAGTAAACTTAAAGATGCAACTTGATGAATTGTGCCAGATGTGTGTTGGCTAGGTAGCTATCATTTATAAAGACAAAATTTAAGATTTTACAGCAATTTACGAATTTCAGTCTTTACTGAAATTTGTAAATTGCTGTAAAATTTTAAATTTTGTCTTTATAAAGTATATTTTTCTCTCTTCCCTTTTTAGACTACCTCATTGATGGTAGACTAAATTCATACAACATAGATTTCACAAGGTTTAGGATACGAGACATGGAAACTGGCTCAGTCTTATTTGAAATCATGAAACCAGAGGGAGAAGAAGAGATCATAGAATACGATGAAGAAGACCCCAATGCTGGAAGATATGTCAGATATAGATTCTCTAAAGAATTTCTCCGGTTGTCTGCTGTTGGGGCGACGTAAGTGAAAGTTTTTTCAAGGCTCTCCTCACTAAGAATTCTTACTTAGAAACTACTGTCTTTCATAGGGCCCAAAACTTTTATTGTAATGTAATGAATTTTTTATTTATGCTGATGTGTTCCAGGCCTGTACTGCACCAGGTGAGAGTCAAAAAGTTTAGATTTTATATGGGCACTAGAATAAAGAGTATCCAGCTGATATTCAAAACTGAAATGTTAATCTATGAATCAAAGGCTAACTTGGATGTGAGAATTTCGTTTGGTAAAGCTGCTCATCTTTTAGATCTAGAAATAAGAGCCTGTTTGCACAAGCCTGGGTTGGCTCCAAGCTACAAACTCAGCAGCCAGCCTGGGTCAACCCGTGAAGGCGGGTCAGCCAACCCGTGGTCATGTAAACGCTTCAAGTAGCCAATCCGGGGTCATTTGAACAAAAGGAACCATCATGAAAAAAAGGCAATCAAAGAGGCAACTTGCCACATGCCAACTAATGCAACTCACAGAGCTGCACTTGGATGGCTTTTTACCATGCCACAGAGCTGTCCCGGGCTTGTGTAAACAGCAATTTTTTCAATGAGGTAGTTAGAGCTGACCTGGGGCCTTAGAAACTTACTACCCCCGGGTTCGTGTAAACGGGGCCCTTAGAAAAATACTTGGAAGTGGTTTAAATGGGAAAAAGAATTCCGCATTCCATTCTAGTCCATGATTTACTTACCATTGGAATTCAAATTCAATGCGATTGTCCTTTTCAGAGATATGATTTGTATCACCAAGTATGCTAAATAGATTTTTATTTCCCTGCTAGGTGAGCCAGAGAATAGTTCTCACTTTTGAAAATTATAGCATCAAGATTACTCCACAGATTTGAATACTTCAAACCCTAGTGAATAGCTGGAAGATGGAAGTATTGTTGTGATTTTTCTTATGGTCTTTACGAGCACTAGAAGTATCGGTAAAATCAATGTTACAAAACTTTCATGGTAGCAAAGTGACTGAAATAGGGCCTAAAAACACTAATGAAATCATAAAGGACTCCTCTCACTGAACAATAAAGAAAATGCAATTTCTCATGAATGAGAGCTATCGTCGGCAAATTCATTGCCATGAGATTGAAAATCTTTTGTTTTTGTTAGAAATTTTATGTCTTGTGACTCTTGAGAGAGGTGAAACGCCCTTTGCGTATTGTTCTGTATAAGAAGAGTCTCTACGATTTAATAAATGTTTTAGGCCCGTTTTCTGTCATTTGCAACCATGAGATTTTTATAAAATTGAATTTACCTACCGGGTGTCTCAAAAGAAAGGACCCCCTTTTGACTAAGCAAAGGAATGAAACGATAAGATATCGGGACTTTTTGAGTTCATAGGCATATTTGTTGATCTTTAACTTAAATGCACATACCTTGCATTTTTAAATTGTGCTCTAAACACTGGAGATATGAGTTCACAGAGTCGAATTTTGGAATGCACTTGAAACCAGATGTTTCGTAAAAGAGCCTAGCCATGATGGATTTGATATCACAGGCATATTGCAAAAGAATTTCAACTTTGACCCTTAGCCTTTTCTTTTGAAAAGAATTATACCTTGAAATGCTTCAATAGTTCAACAAATAATTATTCCTTTGAGGAATCAATCTTTCCATTGCATGGCGTTCCATCCCAAGTGTCAAAGAAGAAGAAAAGGAGCACATGCAAGCTCATGGCTAGGCCCCTTTTCAAAACCTCTGGTTTCGGGTGCACAGTAAATTTTTTACTTTGCAAGCTCGTATCTCTGGTGTTCGGTGGACGAAATGCAAGATATGTGAATCTGAGTTGAAAATTGATACATTTAGCTGTCCACTCAGAGAGTAATAAGATAAGATCTTATCGTTTCGTTCCTATTTCCATTCAAAAGCTGGGTACTTTTTTGAGACACCCACTATACTTCTGGTTCTGATAAGACAGCGAGCAACATCACGAAAATATTGCGATCTTTTGGTTTCTCACAAGAATTTGAATCATTCAAATCTCTTGATGATATAAATTTTCAAAAGTGGGAACTTTTTTCTGGCTCACCCAGTATGTCTCCTCCTCTTTGATATCCCTCAATACTATTATTATGTCAATAAAAGGAATATTGATGCTTTTACTCACTTGCCGACAATTTATTAGATACAAATATCCAATTATATTGCAGCAGATTAAAGCTAAAAACCAACATCTTGTTACAGTGTACAAGTGAAAATGACACTAGAGAACCCACAAAAGCCAGATGTTCATCAAAAATTTATAAAAATAATGCTTTTTTCAAACAGATCACAGCAATAGTCACAATGATGGTCAGTTAATCGAAACATAAAACTTGCTGTGTGAAAGAAGAAATCACATTTTTAAGAGTTTAACGGCAGGAATAAGGCTCTTTTATAGATTTGGGTAAATTTTAGTTAATAAGAGCTCTACAAGTACTCCCATGAAAATTTTATGAGGGCAGCCCTTTGAGTGGAAAATTTTACCTTGATTCTTTTAAAGTTAGTAGCCAACTCAAGAGCAGCATCTACAAGTCTAAATTTGGCCTGTTGTAAGGGGCGTGTTTGGGAATGAGGATTCTGCATTCCATTCTGGTCCATGGTTTACTTCCTATTGAAATATAAATTCTGTTTCTGAAACTGGCAATGTAAACTTCGATGCCTCGCAAATCATGGACCAGAATGGAATGTTTTTTTTCTATTCATAATAAATTAAAATTAAACTGAAATACATCAATACTGTACCGCTCTTGGTGTAAGAATACACAAGGTCATCTGGCCTACACCACGAACGGCACTTACAATTTTCAAATACAACTTCAAAAGTAAATAAAACAACTTGGGAACTGGAAAAGAAAACAAGAGTACTACGAAGCAAAAATTAAAGCAGAGGAAGGGACGGACAGTTCCACATCAAACGCAAAACATGCTATGTGTCTGACCCTTATGTCGTAGGTCTAAGATCAGTTTTGTACCATCACATCGAAACTGATGGTACAATGACGATAGAATGGAGTGTGGAGTTCTCGATTCCCATGCAAATCCTTTACAGGCACGTTTCTAATTGTTGGGTCATAAAGATGTGTGATTTTACCAAACAAAATCTTCTCATCTAAGTTTGCTTTGTGATTTTACCAAACAAAATTTTCTCATCTAAGTTTGCTTTGTGATTTTACCAAACAACATTTTCACATCTAAGTTAGCCTTTGACTGATAGATTAACATTTCGTTTTGAATATCGGTCACATACTTTTTATTCCATAGTCCGCCAAACACTTAATTTTTTTTTTACTCATCCAGTATTTGATTATTTCAACATGTGCATGGATATTATTCAGCTACAGGAGCAATATTGTGCATAGGCATCTTATTTGTTATATTCATAGATAACCTGTAGGTACTTGGAGTGAATATCGTTTGGACTAAAGTCTAGCTACCTCAAATTAGATTTCATTTGAAAATGTCCCCCGGGTAAATGAATTGAATTTTTTGGCATTAGTAATTTTACACAGACCTTTTTACTTCTTCAGAAAGAGGTTTGGATCGAGCGTCCAAATCTGTTAAATTTGTGAAGGAATACAAAAGCATGATCCCCGTTCTCGGTATAAACACTGCTGGCTGTGGCACAATGTACCTTCAGATTTTACAAGACTTTTCAGAGAGCTTATTATCGAATGATGTACGCAAAGTGAGTTAGTAATGGCTCGGTTGACACACAGGCAGGGGTTACTGGTATTTCGGCCTTGTTTCTCGTCATTTTCATTCATTGTTAGCTGGCTTTTCTTTCAATTGAATAACGACAGTTGAAAGCAGTAACTTTGTTTTGCAACTTGCAAAATGGAACTCTTGCATGCTCGCATTTTTGAACTGGAGCTGGTACACCACAAAAGCAGCTAAAAATGAACGAACGTAACGAGAAACAAGGCCAATAGGCAAATAAAGCTTGCCAATGTCTAATCTAACTTACTATAAATAAAATTATCGTTGATGATAAACTCTCTGAAAAGTATTCTGAAAACCGAAGCAACTTTTTGCCTCAGCTAGCAGTGTTTATTCCGAGAACGGGGGTCCTTCTTTTATTTTTCTTCACAGATTTACCATAGACTCTTGATCCAAATCTCTTTTTTTTAAGAAGTAAAAAGGTCTATTGTCGCAAATCTCATATGAGGTGAACTTTTTCGTATTTCGTTTCATTAAGGAGTGAGACCCTTAAGCCTAGTTGCTGATGTTCAAGGGACCCACGACAAAAGAATTCACAAAGTATACAAATGAAAGACATCTAAGAATTGCTTACAATAAAGGTGTGATTCAATCTATGAAAAGTAAAAGTAAAGTGCGTAAAACTAATAAACTGGGGAATATCTCTATCGATCCAGTGGCCAGCGCCAGCGCCACTCCCACCCCTGGCCTCTACCAAACCGACAACGGAGACCGAAAAAAATCGCCTTTCCCGACCCAGCGGAATTGAAGCAGAGTGGTTGTTGTTGTTGTTGTTGTTGTTGTTATTTTTATTGTTGTTGTTGTTGTTGCTGATATGTTGTTGTCTCTTTATTCAAGCAGTCATTTGACGCTATCTTCAAGTCTTTCCTCGGAATATTGATTTGGCATTATGAATTTCTTCCTTTCAGTGTTGAGTTTACAGTTGGGGACCAGCCGGTTGAGAACTTTCGCATGATTGAAAGGCATTATTTCAGAGAGAAACTGCTGAAAAGTTTTGATTTCAACTTTGGTTTCTGTATGCCGAATAGCAAGAATACATGTGAACATATTTATGAATTCCCAAAACTGACAGAGAGAGAAGGTGAGTATTAACAGATGCCATACTCTTTTAGAAAGATTTTAACTCCTTACACACAATATATTTGATTTTGTTAAAAAACGAGAAACCTCAAAGTTGCACTTTTCTATGATCTATTTAAGAACCCCAAAAACTTTACGAGCTGGATCATAAATGAATTTATTAAGGGAACAAAGGACTAACAGTTTCGGCTTTCAATCCGCAAGTACTGCACGCTTTGAAAAAGCGTGCCACGAATCAAAAAGTTTCTTATTAGTATATAAAGCGTAGGAATGACAGGTGTGGTCACACGTCGATAGCAAGTTCTCTAATGTGATATCCCACCCCCTTCCCCCTCTCAAGGTCAAGCAATATTATGCAGACTACTTCAATTTTTTATCTAAAGAACATATGACTAATCCAGCCCCCCTTTGCTGACACAGACATAGAGAGTATATTCAAATTAACCTCCTTGAGGTGTGCATCCTCAACAGCTATAATTTTTTATTTCATTTACAGAGGGTCAAACAACTTTAATTGCGTATTTTCGTACAAGAAACATCATTAAAAAATTTCGTCCGTGAATTTTCAGGAACTTACTTTTACTTACTTCTCCCAAGAAAGAAGTAAGAATTTGCTTTGTATGGCACCCCTGTAGTATCGCTCTTGTTTGCTCAAAGTTTCGCCACAAAACTTGCTAGACTGACGCATACTACAACAGGGAACAAGGGGCTTATACAGTTCCTTGTTCCCTTCCCTTGTATAAGACTGCGTTCACACGATGCCGGCTTATTTTGAAAACGGTGAAAAATTCGACGGATAGGCCTCGCGTTCACACAAAAAACGGCACATTTTTTGCCGGGAGATTTTGAAAACGGTAGATTTTGAAAACGGAACTCTAACCGACTAATTTTGGAAACGGCATCGTGTAAAAACCTGAAAATGATGAAAACAGAAAATTTTTAGAAACTTTTAGAACGAGACTGATCGACTCTTAGGGTGTGGGTAAGCTTCTTTGGCATCAAAGTGTTGCAAAGAGTTTTTGCCGTCTAAGTTCCTACCGTTTTCAAATCGTGTGAACGCTAGCTCAAATTTTGCAGCCGTCTTTCTTTTCACCGTTTTCAAAATGTGCCGGCATCGTGTGAACGCAGTCTAAGTAACTATAGATCCTTGTAGCATTATTAAATAAAGTTATTTTCGATTGAATTATATGAGTTAGAAATAACTAGACTTATGACGATGAGTCCGTTGTATCCCGGCGGTAAACCTTGCTCAACAGGGACTCATAATGATACAGTGAAGAACCTGGTCCTATTTTCTGAATTCATCAATGGAACATGATGGACTTCACCATCTTTTGAGCTCACGTCACCGTCTTTTGAAGAGACGTTAAACTGGGGGGCTCATGTGTGAATGCGGCATGTAAAGTGGGCTTGAATTAGCTTTAAATAGCCAGAAATCCTTCGAGGCCACGTAATATAAATTACCGATAAAAACATACTTGTCTGGCTCCATAACATAATTTTCATCGCATTCTTACTTATTACAGTACTGTTTTTCTTTCTAGTTCAAGACATGATCGACCATCCATACGAGACGAGATCAGACAGCTTCTACTTCGTCAATGACAAGCTGGTTATGCATAACAAAGCGGACTATTCATACGATGCGTAGCCAAATCACGTGAGAAGCTTGTCCTCCTTCTATCTTTTATCGCAATTCTAACGTTGATACGTTTAAAGAAAAACATCACATAGTCATTTTCAATTGTCGTCGGCAGTGCGAGTCATTGTTTATGACGTGCACTAGCTAACCAGCCAGAGTTATGCATGCTAGTATACATTTTGTATCATGGGAGTTGTTCATATATGAAGGGCAGATTTTGTAATACAATAGCATCAGTTGCTTTGGTTCACACCTCAATTCAAAGCGATTAGCAAATGCAGATAAAAGAAATTCTCTCAACCAGTAATTCAAAACAAACAGCCGCAAAGTTGCCCTGAAACCAATACTGCAAGCTCTCACTTGGTGCGGGCAAAGGGAGGCTTTTAAGAGAAGTAATGTGCTTAAGACGAATGAAGAGGGGTAAATCTATAAAGTTCTGTCTCATGGATTTTGTTTACGAGATTCAGAAACCGAGCAGAGGGCATTACGATTCTTGTATATTTATTACTCAAATGTAAACAGTTATTTCCCAGCTCCTGAGTCAAATAGACCAAATCCGCCAGACTATGGATCTACCTTTCTTCTTTCGTTATAAGCACCTCGTAAAACCGTCTCTTTGCCCGCACCAATCGAGAGTGTGCCGCACTGGTTTCAGGGCAACTTTGCGGCTGTTTGTTTTGAATTACTGGTTGGGAGAATTTCTTTTGTTTGCGTTGGCTAATCACTTCGAATTAAGGTGCGAACCAAAGCGACTGATGCTATTGTATTACAAACTCTGCCGTTATTTATCCGGATACTTTTGAAAACGCATACTTTTTTATCCGTATAAGAAAATATCCCCGTCCACACGAGGAGCGTTTTCGAAAATATCTCCTTCCACATGAAAACGTTATGATATTCGAAATCCAAAAACAGATAAACAAAGTGCCCTTGCGTAATCCCCAAAGATCCGAGCGCATGCTCTGATGTCTCTGAAATCGACGCTGTGACGACAGCGTTTTCGAAAAGCTCCGTTTTCACCCGTCCACACGACAACAGGAAAAACGGTGTTATCAAAAATATACAATCTGGAGAGCGTTTTCGAAAAGCTTTTGCTGACCGAAAACGCTGTCTCCGTTTGGACGCTAACCCAAAACGGATAAAAAAGATGCGTTTCCAAAAATCTCTGGATACGTGTGGACGAGGCCTAAGTTCTCTGCATGACTGTTTAAGGACAAGTTCCTTGCTGGTATGATTCCTGCTAGAAAACAAACTTCCTAACTTCTGC
This sequence comes from Aurelia sp. 3 sensu Dawson et al. (2005), assembly GCA_964020215.1. Classification (NCBI taxonomy): domain Eukaryota; kingdom Metazoa; phylum Cnidaria; class Scyphozoa; order Semaeostomeae; family Ulmaridae; genus Aurelia; species Aurelia sp. 3 sensu Dawson et al. (2005). The sequence continues at coordinate 19,415,027 of OZ026584.1, forward strand.
CGCGAACTATGAACTCCAAATTTTGACGTTCTTAACAACTTAATTAGTTAAAGATTGTTCGAATTTAAGCCAAGCATCGGTGCAATATCATCACCTTTTTTCATCAAACACGGTAAAGAGGCTTGTAGCAATTAAGAAGTAAGAAAACGGTTCAGCTCAGTTTCATTTCAGTTTCATTCATTTTAAAATTCTACAACATACAAAATCGGTTAAATAAACAACATTAATTAAAGCAGGTTATAAATAGAAAAAAACAGTCAAGATAAAAAACATCACAACAACTACTTGAGATTTGTATGGAGAGGAATTTCTTAAAGGAGGAGCTCCCTCAATAGGTAAACTAATCGAGTAGAGAGCACCCCCTGTACTAAAATCAACGGATGAATAAATGCTTCCACATGTCAGTTTAAATGAAGCCAAAATATGTGAAAGCATCTCATGAGCATAGATCTTAACCCAAGCAAGAGGTCGGCATCATTTTCTTTGAATGTGACACAGGTTCATTTCGCTTTTAGTCGCTTATTTGAATATGCGATTTCGCAGAGAAAAGACGGGAAATGGTAGGGAAATTACGACATACCATTCATAGCAGTATAATCCTGTATTTTGTCATCAGTCATACCAACCCTGGACTTGTCTTTTATGGAAGTAGTTGCAGAGTATTTGCAGAGTAAACTGAAGTGGAATTGTATATAAGGTTTTGCTCTGCAACACCGTCTAACCCAGATATGGGCCTAATTCATTCAGATTTTGATCTTCGCACTTTCGAAAGAAATTTTACGGATAATTATATGTTTCCACACGTCAGTTTAAATCAGGCCAAAAAAGTTATCAATGTTATTTCAAGTAATATGAAATCATCTCATGATCATAGATATTGAGCTAAACTGCTCTCATGTATCTTGGCACTAATTGAATTAGAGATACGCATAGAAAAGGGCATGAGTCTGATTTCCATATGGCTGTGGCGATCTGGCCTCATGGAATTTGCAAATAGATCTATTTTGCTAAGTCCTGCACTGAGCAGCGAGCCTATTCTTTTGATTATAAATAATTGGTTTGCTCCATTGTTTTCAAATAGAAAGCCTTCGTTCTACCGAACATTGGGGGGAAAACCGCACACCCCCACCTTCTGGAATGTCCTCTACTGACCACCACTCGACTAGTGAGAATTTAAATTTACTCACATTTTTCTCATATTTTCAAATTTTTTCAATGAAATTTTTTGAGTGTACACAACAAGAAGCTCTCACGCTGATTTCCTAGGCGTTTCTAGTCAAATATGAATTCCTATTAAGAATATCTTTGTGAGTCGCGAGACATACATTTCAAGGACTCTTCATTGTGTATGACAAAGGCAATTGTTCTTCTTTTATCGTAGTGCTGGAAGAAAGTTATGCGCTATCCTAGAATCGCACTCCTGCGCCTATACTGATCCTAACTGAACCCTACCGAAACCCTACCAAACCCTATAAGGTGTGCGATCCTAGACTAGTCCCGAAAGTTTTGACTGTGTTGTGGCTATATGGAAGCCAGACTTTAGGAGTAACAGCATATCTCCCAAGATCGTTCAATGAGATCCCTCCAATTCACATTCATTTCCTTCAAATCAAAACACATAAATATTTTAACTTTATATAGAGAGGTTGGACGACAAAAAATACTAAGATTTAACACACTGAGGCCTTTCGGACTCGTGTCCTCATCAGAGTGTGATTTCGATTGAATCTAAAATAGCAACGAGGTGTATATAAGAGCTATTACAAGGAAATTCTAGATGAGAGGATAATGTCTTATGACGTAGGTATTAATTAAGAGTTTAAAAGGGCGTGTCCCTCCTTGAATAATTTTTCTTCGTGATATAAAAGAGCAGACGGGTCATTAAGTGCAAAGAAAACGAATATTTTGAAAAAAGGTTCTTTTAGTTTGTTGTGTCTTTTTCCGCATTCGTGAACGTGTTTTGGAAAGCTGCAAGTTGAAATTCCAGTTCTCGATTCTGAAATATGATTATTCATACGATTACGTAAGTTTTTTGTCTGGCTTTTTTATTTTATAATTTTTTTTTTAATATTTTATTTATGGATATAGAAAGGGAACTATAAATAGATATCTCTGAGACGTATCTAAAAACAGCTGCTAAAATACAAGAATTGTTGACAGAGAAACGTCTGTAAACTGTCGTGTTTGGGTAAGCAAATGCCAAGAAAATTGAGCTGTGATATTTGGAATGAGTTGAGTATGAAGGTGAGCTTTCAAAACAAACTGAAGGAAAGGTGTAAGCTGTTTATCGTCGGCAATTCGTGTGCGTTGCTTCCTTGCAATACACGATGCTGTTTCACTCCAAATAGGACCAATATAGTCTTAATCGTAGCAGCCATGGCAAGGATAATTCTGCCGCTGAATTTGTTGACATTTGGAATACGTTCAAGCACAGCCTCAAATAAGCTGAATTACAAAACGCACTGTAATTTTGAACGGTTCAAAATTACAGTGCGTTTCATATTTCAGCTTATTTGAGGTTGTGCTTCATGATAGGGGGTCTCAAAAAAATTGTTCGACGTTTGATTAAATACAAAGAGGAACAATGCGCTAAATGGACGCTTGGTCAAGTAATCCTTTTCCGAGATTTTAAATTGAATTTTGACACAAGAACCTAGCGAATCCGCTAAAAATTCATGGGGTTACAAGCCTTTGAAGTTCAAGTTTGTGCCAAAGCTGAAACCAGAAGCCTCGCAAAGGTAGTTTTGGTAAAAATTCCATAGGCCATCGTTTCTGTTATTTCTCAATTGTTTCAGTGCGAACGAAATGGGATTTGAACTAATAACTATTCAGTCACTCGTTGATTATGTTTTGAACCACTGTTTTTGGACACAAACCTTAAGCAGATTTTGACAATGATTATAAATAAACATTAAATAACTTTAGAAGTCCTATCAATGAGAGGTATTACATTAGATAAGCTTCTTTTACCTAGTTCTTCGAGCTTTTTGCATTACAAGTAATCTGGGGGTCTCTGGTTTCAGCTATCGCATATTTTTGATCTTTGAAAGCTCGTAACTCAGTGAATTTTCAACCGATTTGCAAGATTCTGGTCTCTAAAATCATTTCACAATCTTAGGAATAGGGTTATCCTCCCACGAGCCTGTTCATGTTGTCGTTATTTTTCAATATTTAATCAAACGTCGAACATTTTTTTTTTTTGAGAATGTACACTTTCTACTGAGGTCTGCGTCTCGAGAGCTAACGCATTTTAAGACGGGCATCATAATTTGGTTCCTGGAGCGAATTTCTACGACATTAGGCTGCAACGTTCGTCCTGTATTATATAGGCAAAATTATGTTGTTTTTAACTTGCTTAATTTGAAATACCGTAAAAGCTCTATTAAGCCCCCCGGGGGGGGGGCTTTTTTAATTTCGGGCACTCCAGAGGGGGGCTTATTAGAGAGGGTGGGCTTATAAGAGAGGGTGGGCTTATGAGAGAGGGTGGGCTTATAAGAGAAGGTGAGCTTATCAGAGAGGGTGGGCTTATAAGAGAGGGTAGGCTTGTAGGAGAGGGTAGGCTTATTCACGAAATCATATGACAAGGATATATTTGATAGCTTTACAGTTCTTTTAACTCATATTCTGCGGATTCAACATATAATTTTACAAGTCGTATAAATAGATTCGACGCCGTTTTATCCCAAACCATATCAAACTTAACTAGCAAACTTTTTTAGCTAAAGAAATGGAAAATCTTTGGTAAATTCTGGATTTTGATATAAGTAGGGGACTTAATGGAGAGGGGGCTTATTTAAAATTCTGGCTCAGAAGGGAGGTGCTCATTAGAGAGGAGGCTGAATAGAGCATTTTACGGTAATCTTATTGTCCTCTTGCAGAAGGTTTGTGCACATTCACAATTAATTTTGAAACTTTAACGAAATGATATACCAGGTCAGTCAAAAATGTCTCCACCGTTTGCAAAATCTTCCAGTAAACATCATCAAATCGTCCCTGAAAAAGTAAACAGATTTAGTTCGTATTATTTGGTTGGCAAATTTGGTTGGAATTTAGCTTTAATCAATGGCTAATCAGTTTCAAATGTTCGTGGATAGTTAACTTGAACATAGATACCTCATTTGTTGATACTGTTGCTTTGAGTGTTGAATTGTTAATGTTTAAAGTTCAAATTCACTGTCACCTCCAAGACAGAATTTTGGCATTTTGGCCTAAGCAAATTTTTGAAGTACAGCGACTGAATCGACAACTGAAAACATCCTTGAAAAAGTCCGATCATATTTATATTCAGTTTGCTAGAATTCATTTACTGTGCTATTTTGTCCTTTCAACTTAGACATTCGAAAAGGGGAAACCTTATGGTTGCATTGAAGGTTGTAATTTAGGTAAGACCTGGTGTCAGTGGGGAGGCGTGGCTCGCGGCCCTCACCCCTAGGTACGTCCTTGTGTCATTTTCATTTAATGTTAGTTTCAAGTTAAGATGTGTTTCAGAAATTTGCTAAGGCCCAAAAGCCAAAGCTCTGGTTTGTTTATAGAGGCAAATTTGAACTTTGAAGATTAATATTTCTACTCTCAAGGTACAAGTATCAACAAACGAGGTATCTACAGGGTGTCCCAAAAAATTTGTGCCCCATTTGTGTGACTGCTGTGAAGGAGCTGTAGATTCAATGATCTCGATTTTCACACAGTTGCATAGGTCAGGATTCAACTTAGAATTTGCGACCCTGTTTGAGTCAATCTAACAAGTGGTTGCTGATTTATGGCAAAGGAAAGGCAAACTATGTGGCTGCTTCAAAACAACACTTCTATTGTTTTCCAGCAATGTAAAAATGAAATAAGTTTTCAAAAAAGGGTCCTAGCGTCGCATTAAGATTTTTACTAAATCTTCAAAAGGGTCAGGAGTGTTGTCTATTCATAAGAGAGCACGTTCTACCTTTTAAAAAGTGTAGTGAAAATGTTAATACGATGCCAGAACCCTTTCTTTGAACACTTACTTCATTTTTACATTGCTGGAAAACAACAGAAGTGCTGTTTTTGAAGCAGCCACATATTTTACCTTTCCTTTGCCATAAATCAGCAACCACTTGTCAAATTGACTCAAACAGGGTTCAAATTCTAAGTTGAATCCTGACCTATGCAACCGTGTAAAAATCGAGATCATTGAATCTACAGCTCCTTCACAGCAGCCACACAAATGGGGCACAAATTTTTGGGACACCCTGTATGTTCAAGTCAACTATCATGGAACATTTCGTAGTTGATTAGCCATTGATTACAGTCAAAACGAAAGAATCGTACCATGTAACTTCGAAGATTATTTGAAAATAGGCTTTCTTGATTGGATGATTATTCGAATATTGCTTTGCTTCCGTTCTTTCGAATATTTCTTCGGTTCTGCAGATTGTATGAGGGATTGTAATAGGAGATCTTTTCTTTGGAAACCTCGATGAATAAGAATGTTCAATGATTTCTTCATGTAGAGAAAACAAAATCCAATGAAGATGCGATTCTATTTTGAATATTGAAAACAGTAGTTTACGCATCGTCCGCTTTGACTGTAAAGCTAAATTCACGTCGCTGGCAGGATTGAACCAAATATGTAAAATCTTTTCTGGGACACCGGTTATTACCTTACTGAGTGCGTTAACTTAATTTTTGGGAATTTTTACATTTCTTGCGTAATTTTAACTTTTAAAACGTTCGATACATGCTTTGACTGACCTGGTATTTGCTACAGATCATGTCCACTATGGACAAAGTTTGACTGTGTGGCTTTGTCTAGATGAGTGGTACCATCGTTTGATTAAACATATAGTCGTTTCATTTTTAAGATGTATTTTCTAGTTGAAATGGTGTTTAAAGTTGATAATAAACATTAATTAGTAATACTCGATATGACTGGTAGTTAGATGTAAATGGTTTGATTCTGTACGTATTCTTGCTTATTTAGTCTGGGATTTGTTTTACTTGTAGATTAGTTTCCCTGAAAATTTTTTACTCTTTCTGCGTTGTGTTGTCGAACTTTATTGCGTGCGAGGGTGGAAGTGCAAAAATCCCCGGAATCATGTAGTAATTTTTGCCAATTTTTGCCCTCTTTACTTTTGACACGTATTGTCATTTAAGAAACTCGAATCAGGCCATAAAAGCAGAGAAGTTTTGCAATTGTTTCTAAGCTGAAGTTTGTAATTAGAATTATGACGATGGGTCCCTTGTATCCCGGCGGTAAACCTTGCTCGAGAGGGACTCATAAATAGTAATTCACAAATCTCGCTATCTGATTGGTACTCAAGGAATCGCACAGTTTAGGCCTAAATAGGCCAGGTTTTTTTGGAGTAATATTATGAGTCTCTGTTGACCGAAGCGCCATCGCCATCATCAAGTCAAAGAGCACAGGGAAGCAAGAGACTCATCGTCTTAGGTCTAACTGCAGATGTGTTTCTTGACGTTTAGATCATCATACAGGAATAAAGAATATTACGTTCAAAACAAAAATTACTAGTTTACCTAAGCATAAGGATTAAACGCCATGTTTGCCGTTGCATCCTTGATTTAAGGATCAGACATTTCTTATTACTTCTAGACATACTACTAGAGTAATTTCCTAAAGTTTTGGCATTCTTGTTTCTTTGAAACTTTCTTACTTTCAGAAACATGTATGGCAAAAATTAAGGAAAGATGGATTGATTTTTGCCATATTTTACTTGGTATTAGACAAAGTCTCGTAATGCAAAGGCAAGTCTCGTTTTATTTTCTGATAAAAGGTTAACGTGTTTGGTGCAATACTTTTTCCTTTCTTTCAGAGCATCGACAAAATTGGGCCGCATATAAAAACACAGCGAAACGCAGATCTGAGCCCAATGTTGCCTGCATGTACCATTTCTTTCCCATACAACTTTGTGTGCGATGTGGAAATTTGAACTTTTAAATATCTTTTCAAAAATTGCTCAATGTCTGGTTTGTTAGACATTCTTGCAAATTCTACCTTTCCCTACAGCAGCGGACACCCGGGGGTACTTTACTAGGGAAGTGACAGGGGTGTGCACATCCTGCACCCTGTAGCATAGAATGCTGCAAAAGTATACTCAGTCGCATAGTAATTTTGCCAAGAGTATACATGACCAATTCCCATAAAAGTCTTAAAATATTTCCTTTCTACACTTGCGCTGCCGCATAATTTTTTTTACCAATTAAAACACCCTGTCCCATGATTTGTGCTAGAAAAGGATGCCCTGTCGCATAGTTTTATCGCAAAGGACACCCTTACCAATGTTGCCGTAATTTCTGTATGTTGTTATTTTAATGCAATCTGATTGGTGGAAATTTTTCGAGGTGCGTCTAATCAAAGAATCTCGTTTTGGAAAGCGCGTTTTTCATAAGCAACAACAACCACAGCTCAGAGTGCAGCCATTTTTAAACGGCAAATGTTCTTGGTGTTGACAATGTGATTCTCCGGATTCTCCACTGGTTGCAGCAACTTTTGAAGCCCCCGAAGATGAATATCCCTGCTACTCTGCGAATAACTGCAAGCCTTCGAACAGTTGACAAGCAATTGGCCTTTAGCTGCAGCCGATTATTTGCAATTAGAACCTGCAATAATCCTGAAACAAGGTCAAGGAGGAAAGGCAACTTCTTGGGCCATTTAGGCCCACAGAAGAGACATTATTGCTTGGACTTAAAACAAAGAGGATTGAGATCATTAGCGAAGTTTGTAGACAAGAGAAAAGGTGAACACTTGAAGCCAGAGGCATTCACTTCAAAATGGGGATCAGTGAGACGTGGGACACAGGACAAGTTTAAAATTGAAAATGACATCCCAGATTTGCCTGCAGAAACACAACTGCAAACTCGCAACAGAAACCCAAGAAATTTAGAACTCCTTGGATATAATAAACCAAAGGGATATGGTACTCTTTATAAAAGACGTGATTTTTGGAATAGGTATGATTGCAAAGCTTTTGTTTGTGTGACAAGAAAATGATTAGACAGACTGGTCCAGACTGGAAAGTTCTCCTGCTGCGTGTGCAATATCTTGCATGCGGGCACAGGGACATATGCAGTTTTCAACGTGAGCCACACAGTTGGCAATAAACAAAGGATCAATTGTTTTAATCTATTGTTCTTGACCTTCTCAATGGCAAATTTTCCATGCAGTCTTATTTAGGCCATCTCAACTTGCCCCTGCAAGATACAAACTGTCCCGTCTTGCTTGGGGTAGAGTGGGATGTTTTCGTGCCACACAAAAGATCTGTCTAACTGATCAACTCATAAAAATTTTCTTGTACATATTTAAATTTCTGTTAATTAGGAGCCAGGTATTTACTAAATAGTCTGTAATAACTGACACCAGCTCTTCAAATCCAGTTGTTCCGCACTGGGATTGTCTCTGCCCTGGCTGATTCTCTTTTTCCATCTGTGCCAAATATTTCTGAGTGTAATAATTTTGTATGCTACTGTGCACCATAGAATACACATAATTTTTTCAAGAAACTTCTTATAAGAAACACAACTCTCAGATGACCGAAATTAAGAAACTCCTCTGTACTGGGAAAATATAGCTTAAGAAACCTACTGATTTTGAGAAGGGAAAGCCTTAACATAATTTTTATTTATTTTCACTTGCTTCTGTATCATATTACTCTGCAGGTAGTTCAATAATGTCTAAACATTGGAGAGGCTTCAAGAAACATTGTTTTTGAATGTTCATGTGGACACAAGTGTACATGAAGGTTGTTATGAAGCCTTTAAGAAACTTGTAAGAAACTCTGAGTACTTAAGATCTGATAATTTTAAGAATCTTTCAGTATACACTTGTCCAAATTTTTAGTTTCTTTTAAAAATATCTGTGATTGATATCACTGTTTAATGCAATGAGACATTGACTTGACCATCCGCACCAAAAACCAGACAAGCTGTTTCTCTGTGCCAAAGATGTGAAAATATGCCCTCAGATCCACTCTGGGTTTCTGCCAGCCTGTCTGGGAGGGCTAGCTCTTTTCACTACATTTACGTGGAACTTTTCCAGTCCTCCTAATTAAGCCCTCCATACAGACAAGACCTTGTTGCATGTTATGGCCTTTTTTCAGTTGTTCTGCTTTTGATATATATAGCCTTCTACTTTTGAAGGTTGAATTTGGTAATTAGCAATGGCCACATCACTGCATATGTGGATCATCATACTGGAGAAATTCTAGTTTCTGCATCAACCCAAGAATTTGCTATATCAAGACATCTATGGAGAAATAATGACACAGCAGCAGCGATGAATATTGGAAGAATCATTGCTGAAAGATGCAAAGAGTGTGGCATTGAAAGAGTGTTTTGGTGGATGAAAGCTGAGCGAAAGAAGGAAAGGGTAAGGCTGTGTAGGAAGCAAACAAGCTCTGTTTTGTCCACATCTCTAATCTGTAAAAGCTCTTTTAGCCCCCTTCTCCTGTAACTTGCTTGCTCTAATAAGCTCTTCCCATCCAAGGCAAAATTTCAGCTAACCCCCCTCTCTATTAAGCTCCCTGCTTCTATCAAATGCTAGAGGTTACCATTGATTATACATATATTTAGTTAATAAGTTTGCATGTTAATTTTTTGATGTATGAAGTTGTCTGTTGATTCCACAAACAACAGTTTGGTACTCTTTCCCATATGGGAAATGTTGCCCAATCAGGCAACACTATTCAAATTCATTGAAATTTGACTCAAGCTTGTTGCCTGATTGGGCAACATTTGCCTTTGGGCAACAAAGATGGAACAAAATTTTCTGTGGTGAATTTGTGTGTTTTACTATGCTGATCCAAATATTTAAAGAAAATTCATGTCTACTGTACTGTTTCTTGTGCTGATACAGTTTTACATTTTGTTTCACATGTGGGAATCTGTTTCCCAATCAGGAAACAGATGTGCAATGGATTGTTTCCTAAATGGGAAAGGTTGCCCATCTGGGCAGCATTTCCCATTTGGGAAAGAGTGCTGAACTGGGAAAAAGAACTTACAACTATCATTCACCATCTTGTCATTTGACTTTGTGAATAAGTCCCTCTCCAAAGCACTTGCTATCAATTTTAAATCCCCACTCTAGAGCAGAAGCGGATCCAGACCAAAGTTGAAGGGGGGGCAACTTGGAGAGGGGGCGCCAAAAACACAGTGAAAAGTTAGCACACCGAGGCGTGCAAAAATTTTTGGGGCAAAATTCTCTGGTTTTTCTACTGAATAATGCCTTAGTTTATATTTTTCGTCGCATTCAGAATGAATCACTGAAAAAAGAGTGCATTTGGGTCAGGATAAGGGGAGCTTTTCTTGCCACAAAGGGGGTGCCAAAGCTGAATTTTCATCATGAAGGGGGGCAGTTGCCCCCATCTGCCCCCTAAATCCGCCACTGCTCTAGAGCCTCCAATACTAAATGAGCACTCTCGGGGCTTATTTGAGTTTGACAGTAAATGTCACTTTGGAAAGAGGCTGTAAACAAATTTAGAAATAGATCTCAATCTTGAACAAAAATAAAGAGAATATCACAATGACTTTCAAAAATGTTATTTGAAGGAAGCATCTTAAATTATTAAATGTGATATCTATTTCTTCAGGCTCTTGCATTTATGGAAGCTGTGAAAAAGCAGGGGATATTGCTCACTGAACCAAGAAGAGTTGTACTTCCTCATTATCATGTATCTGACATAGGTAAGATAAGACTGCTTTCCTGTGTTATCCTGTGATTCTTAAGACCCATTGTCACTCAACATCCTTTGTGGGCATCAGGGCTCAATCAAATGTTTTCCTTCTTGGAAGCAAGTTAAGCACTTTCATTTCTTCTTACACATTTCCTTCTTCTTTCCCCATATACCACCCCATTCTATTCTAAATACTTTCTCTCATTCTTTATCAATCTGGCAGGCAAACTTGCAGAAAACGCAAAATTCCCAAATGCTCAATCATAGCTGAAGACGGACTTTGTAATCATCCAAAAGGATCTTATGTTTATCCTCTTCCAAAGGATTGTCTTTGAAAGATGAGACTTGCCAGATAATTGAGGAATATTAAACCAGGATACTTTTAAAGACCTCTCAATCAGCAGCTTCTTCATGAATCTTTATTAACTCACCAATCGCGTCCATTTGAATGTTAAAAGTTGTTTCAAGTCTCTAGCAAGAATTAATCTGCCCTAAAGTAAAACTTAAAGGGAATTCTTTTGCTGTCAAGCTAAAGAGATTTTTTGTTTTCAAAACAGCTGATTTCAAGCCAAAGAGGAAGAAAAGTAAATTCTTTACCGCTTCAATGAAGAGAAGGTACACTTACTTCTGAAAGTTCAGAAATGTGATGTTTTGTTCAAGACAAACTGAAAACAAAATTGTATGTGCAATCCTTATCTCCTCGGTGTTGCCTGCTTTTAGATACTTGATATTAACAATAATAGGAATCATGAGCTACTTATATCTAAGGAGTGACAGGACCCATAAATTTATCATTTTATGTTTGTTTGCAAACTATCTAAAGTGCATTGTCTTGGTTCAAGTGGTTTTGTCACGAATTGTAAACAAACTTCTTTGGAAACGACGATTTTGCAGTATTTTTTAAGGCCATATCACAGAGATTTCCACTCCTTTTCTCAAAATGAAGTTGTCAATTTGAGGGTAGACTCTTGAATTTTGTAGAGAAACAAACGAAACCCCCATATGTTGTACGACTGCAATTATTGGGAGTAACTTTATTGTCGATTCACTCCATCCACCAAAATCTGTGCATAACAGAATGGCCACATGTGGGAAACGACATATGTTTTAGAGATAACAGGTTTTTACGGTTTACTTGACCCCCCGCGGGGGGGGGGTAATTGACCAAATTTTGGACGGGGACGTGCCATCGAGGTCTCAAAAACATACCCGTTCACCAAATTTTCCAAAATGTAGTATACCCGACTTTATACCAATTTTCTGAAAATGCATACCCGACCCTATACCAATAACGAAAATTGTGAAAATTGATACCGTTCCTTATACCAAAATCGTGAAAATCGATACCCTTCCCGATGACACGTCCCCGTATCCAAAATATGTATAGTACCCAGGGGGGGAACTTCTATTGGTATGTGACGGGGGGGTCAGACACAGTATATTTTTTAAAAACCCAAAAATATACTAAATTTAGGAAATTTTAGACCCCAAAAATATACTCATCCCAAAAATATACTGAAATTAGGACATTTGTAGACCCCAAAAATATACTCACAGCTTCATGGTACATAAAAATTAAAGGTTTTATAGCATTTTCGGCAACTGCTCTGCGATATTTTGGTGAAAAACTCAGCCTAGCACTCACTTTCTCCAATTTTCTCATCAGCAACCCCAAAAATATACCGATTATGCTCCAAATCGCGTACCCAAAGGTATACTAGACAACGTTTTACAAACCCAAAAAATGTCTGACCCCCCCGTCACTTACTAATAGGGAGTCCCCCCCCTGGGGTATAGTACCCCCCCTGTATAGTACCCCCCCCGAGCTTGAGCCAGCCCCTTTAACAAACACGACATTACGGTGCCAACAAATGTCAAGGCAAAGAGCCTAACTTTTTATCTCAGGGTGATTTGTCTTTTTCCAGGCAAACTTTTATTTCACAAAACAGTTCAAGAAGGCAAAAATTTTTCATATGGCAAGAGTTGAGGCCTTTTTAATCAATTAGTTAGCAGAATCTTATCTGCATTACGTTGTTTCTATGTTATGAAGATCCTCCAACGTGCCAACAACAGTTGCCCATGACTAAAACCAAATTAAAAATGATGAGTTGGGTTCACATTGGATGTCGGGTACTCGGCGATATGACACAACACGTTGATTGGTGGTACGTTTATGAGGGTTTTTGGATCCAAAATTCTCTAAACAAGGGTTTCCGGCAGATTTTCCACATGACTGTCTTTTCCAGAAATTAGTAAAAATTCGTCAAAAATGGGTAGTTTTCCGCCAAATTTTGTCGGTAATTAGAACAGGGTAGCTTTTTGAAATACGGGTGGCAGACCCCCGTCCATCCCCAAGTCATATGCCCACCCCCCCCCCCCCCCGGGCTGACAAGCAAGTGAATGAAAATAATATGAAAATATGCTGAGGATTTCCTTGACTGAAGTAAATGGTCCTTTAGATAATTTGTCTTAGTATTGGAGTTCCTTAATTCTTATCATTTTTTGGCGATCTCAGATTTGAGGTTCTGTCTTTATTAGCAGTTTCTAGAAAAATTTGTGTTTCACTGGCAGAATGACCATGACCATCGTGGCGGCGAGGCGGCGAGCTGATTGATGGGTTTCGTTTGGCTTCCTTGAAGCTGCGCAGGCGACACTCTATTGTTTGGAACAATAGAGGGCCGCAGGAAGGGTTATCCGGTCGTGTTTTTGCAAACCATGGCTGTTTTTGCGACGGAACAAGTGCAAAAACAGGATCAGGTCATCTGCCCAATCTCAACGGGGGATGAATTACGAGGGATCTTCCTCCGAATAACTTCTATTGTCTTTTTTGAATATGTAAATCCGCGGTTATTGACTGACCAATGAAAATGGCCAGGGAAGCGCACGCCCCGCCCTCACAGTACCGCGCCCTGACAGAAAGGCTTCGTCTGGGCGGCGGCGCGGCCTTGATGCTGTGCACGCGCGGGTGGAATGCCAAGAACCACGTCTCAATATGGCCGAAGCTGGGAAAGATATCAGGCGACAGTACGATGAACTCGCTTTTGATAACTTCTTCCAGCGATTCAACCTCGTTGACCTGAAGGACAACTTCATAGAAAATGGATTCAGAACTTGCAGGAGTTTGATGATTGTGACGGATGATGATTTGAAAGAAATTGGCATTTCATCCCTGGGCCTGAGGAAAGAAGTTCTTGGGGCGGTCGAAGAATGGAAGAAACCCTTGTTACAAAGAGCAGGCAACACAGCCCCAGGTATTGTGCAAAATCCTCCCTTGTTTTCGCTAAATGAATACAGTATTCATATCTTTATTTCTGAAATGAGTTCGATGATTTTACGAGCTTCTTTTGCTTATTTTGTCTTGTTCAATTTCAGAGAGAAACTCAAAATCAACAACATCGTCGACAGCAACTACGCCAACACATCCCCAATCTTCCCTCCTCGCCCAACATCACCAAATCAAGACAGAGCACAAACAAAGCCCGCAGTTGTACACTCCTACTCCAGGACAGCATTCGCAATCCCCTTTAGCGAGAGTTAAAGGTAAATACAAAGTTATTCTCCACATTTCTTCCATATTTTGCCCACACCTGTGTCGCAAATACGGCCGAAGCAAAGTCAGACATTATTTTTCCTTCTAGTTCATTCATAAGCATGATGCTATTTTTGGTAATTGGGCCTAGTTAGGCCGCAGGTGGAATGCCTGGTGTAAACAAATGAGGAATGTGGGTGGTTTCGTCTTGATACTCGGAATGATTACATTGAAATTGTAAAACAACAATTGCATCCATCTGAATTTGAGATTGGTTCAATTTGCCCCAATATTTTGCTTTGCACAGCAGGCAGCACTGCTAGTTCGGAGGCCCAAGTGGGAAGCATCTTAAACTTAGGGCACAGCACTTCAAGGGCACTTTTTCATTCATTTAAAGGGGCACTTTATTGAACAAAAAGGATGTTTTTCATTTTAGTCTTGGGAGTACATGCCCCCGGTCCCACCTCTGCACCTCTCGGCCAGGTTGGAAAATTTGTCAACTGCGTACCGAATGCCATGAGACTGATAAAATTTTGCGCACCAAAATTGAAATTTAAGTGCGCACTAAAATTACAGCAGAAATAGCAAGGGATGGCCCAAGCCCGATTTTTTATGATGTTTTATAATCTTATCATGTTCAGTGAGCTCTCGTTCACATGCGTGCCAGATATCACTAAAATCCCCGTAATTCATGCGTGCTGCGCAACAATTTTTTTACATTTGCGCACTAAAGTTTTGAATTGCCCACTGAAGATCTTCGGCGGGCCGTACAAACTTTCCAATCTGGCCTCTGGGCACATAAGGAATAGGGAACCGGGGGCTGGTGGACTGGAGCCCTCCAATGTAGAAAAAATTTGCAAAAATTGATCATGTTTAGGCACTCATCAGGCCAAAATCTGCCTTTGAGCCAGGCAAAATTTTGTAAGGGGCCGTCCAAGGATCCATTTTGTCACGGATAGCGGATTTTGGCCACTAACTTCAGATACCCCCTCCCCCTCCTCTTAACGGACATACAAAATTTAGTGTCTACCTATCTTGCTAACCGTTTCATCACAATCGCCAGAAACCCTCAACTGTTAACAAGGAGAACCTATTCTTAGGCCGTTTCTGTCTCTGTGTTACATTATGCAGCATTGAAGCTTTGCAAAATATGATTGAAAACATTGTTAGGTTCCATTCCATCACGCTTAACGGATTAGTAATAAGCCCCCTCCCCCGGTAACAGCCAAATTCCACTATCCTAGATGAAATGGATTTTTGGATGGCCCCTAAACAATTAGATCCGTTATCTGGCTTTCCCCATCTCCCCCTACACTTGTGTCAGGGCAGGGATGATGCTGCAAGGAGCTTTTGTGCCAAACTTGTACAAATATTACATTGCTTATACATGCAACTTAAAAGGTGTCTTCTGGGTGCATCAGAAAAGTTGCCTGCGTGAAGACTTCTTGAATGGTTGAAAGTATTGTCTGCATAGTGATGCCAGATTTACTGTTTCTAGAGCCAGCAGAACCATTTCTACAAGTTTCTGTAGGTAAAACAGCAATGCCTGTGATAACACAAGGACAATTGTGAAAAAGTGCATTCTACAAAATAATGCTTTTGAGAAATTCAACACAGACTGATATTGATCATTGCTGCATGCACTGCACACAAAATCCAACATGGCAATTTTCACTGGACAAAATTGACCATGGATTATACTCAGGGCCAATTTGGATCATTGGCAGTTTGTAAGAATGCAGAATCTCAAATCTTACCAAGCAATTTTTTGTTCAATAATGTTTTATTTGCCCACTTTATCATACATTGGAAATTCTTAGCCTGGAAGCAGCCCAAACTGTGACCAAAGACTGTGGTCAAATTTTCTGCAGACTGCGCTTAGACAAGGTAGTGAGCAATTTCTTTGCTTTCCAGAACAAACACCTTCAAGCGGCAGTCCAGTTTATGCAACAGGAGTGAGCCCAGTGAGTCCTGGTGGGGAAAAGTTTCGCAGAGTTAAAAGAAATGACTTTTGTCCTTACCCAGAATGCACTTGGGCTGGATTGTCCACTCACTTTCATTGTTTGGTGTGTTCAAGTTTCCATACAAATAAGGTATGTCATTATATGTTTTGTTCCTCTCAAGATTTTAAGGCTCTTGTAACCAAACCTTCAGAGAAAAAATTCTCAAGTTTTGTTTTCATCATAATCTGATAGTATTAGTATTTGAGTACTGTTTAAACCAACTTACGTCCAGAAATAACCACAATTACTTGGAAATTTGAGCATGTTAAAAGAAGCAGGCGCTATTTTTCTAAAAAATGCGGGAATAGATATTAGGAGATTAGAACAAGGCATCATGTACTGCTATTTATTATGCCCCTCCCCCCAATAGGGAGTATGAATCACAATTTCTCAGTGCAAATTTTTGAAATTCACGCTTTCACACACAAATTTTTGGAATTCACATTCACGTTAACATGATTTATGTTCAGAATTTAAGAATGGGAGAGTAAATACTGTATCGCTTTGTTGATCAGTGGTGCCACAATTGGCACCGCTAGGAAATTTTTTTCAGAGGGTAAAATAAGATGGTTTGGAATGGGGCTACAGAATATCTTCCTTATTCCACACTCTCTACATTGGATATAAATGCAACCAATCCCCTATTTTATATAGATTAAAATGATGATAAATGAATCTCTTGAAACAGCAACATGCATAGGGATGATTAGAAGATGATATCTTGTCAGCGCCTGAATGAAACAATGTTGCATCTCCGAAAAGTTCTGTGACCAGTCTACTGTAGTAAGATGCCACTCATTGATAGAATTGTCAAAGAAATGTCAGGTTCTGTCAGATGCAAAAATTCAGAGTATGCTGGATAATCCAGACAAAATTCCCACTTGTGAAAGTTCATAGCATCAAGGGTACTGGATAGATTGGAATGAGTCTATATTTTTATTTGACTGCCAAGAGACTGGTATTTTTGTGATTTAGCTCACCATCTTATGAGCTCTGGAAATATAGGTAAATTCCAGTTTACAAAAATTTGACAGGTTGCAAAATGACTGAAAAAGGCCTAAAATACTTGATCAAATCACAAAGGCCTCCTTGAACAGAATGATAAATAAATTGCAATTTTGCACTAGTGAGAGATATCCTCTGCAAATTTATTGTCATGGCATAGGGATTGAAAATCTTCAATAATTGTTTGAAAATCTGTGCTTTAAGGGGACATTCCGCGAAAATCAAAGTTTGCAAAGGCTCATATCGTTATCCCGATCGAAAAGTAGATCATGTCAGCCCTCAGAAGTCGTTTTCCTTTCCTCGATCGCACTTCCCAAACGCAAGATATGGAGAAAAACATTTGGATTGATTTCAATTTTAATACTCTACTATTTTATGCTTTGTTGTTGGCGAACAAAGGTTACAAATTCTCGTTATTGTCCGCCGGTTGGTCATCGGCGAGTTTTGATGGGTTTGTTGCGTGTCACTCTTAGGATTAAGTTTGAACATCCTGTTGTATTGGTTCCTTCATGTGCCCACGATCGACTACGACCAAGAGAAATGATCGGCTTTACCGACAATTCTCGTTTTCTGTCTTGGGTTCAAATGCGAGGTTATGGCTGAGTTCTTGGTCTGTCGTTTGTGGCTGGTCTGAGCTTTATTTAAGTTGGAGCAATTTCGGGAAATGTTAAGAATGATATGAATGTTCGTTTTAAACGCAAACGACGCAGGTCGACGATATTCGGTTTTTTCCCGCATAATGCCCCTTTGAAAGCATTGAGGGGGTGAAACGCCTGTGGGTATTGTTCTACGTGAGAAGTGTCATTACGATATGATAAAGTGTTTTGGGCCATTAATCAGTCATTTGCAACCATAAAATGTTTGTAAAGTTGCATTTACCACATTTTCAGTGCTTTTAAGAAAGAGAGAAAAATCACATTGATCCATTGGCTTTTACTAAAATTTGAATTATTGAAATCCATGAAGTATGTACCCTTGGTGGTATGAATTTAAGAAAAGTATTTTGTTGTTGTGCATTAGGAACAAATCAATTCGGAGAGTGAAACAAGAAACTTTTCGAATGAGCTTAGCACAGCCTTCTAGATGCTCAATGCTTCCAAAAGTCTTTCTGTGAAAAATGAGGCTGTGGAATTGGAGGGGAATAGGACACTTGATCTTGCAAAAAGTTTTTATACTAAGGGTTCATGGTGACAGGTTTTATTCTGTGATGATGGACAATCATTCAGTTCAGTTTAATCATAAAATTTAACTTCGAGTTCTTTACCAGTAGCTTTGGAATAATGAAGGTCTTTTTGATGCATAAGTACAATGATATTGTTGTGGCTTGTAATTTGGCATTTTTAGCTCTGCGGTTACCCAAGTAAAGGTTTCAGTTTTGATTGGTATAAAGTCAGTTATTTATAAACTGTTTATATTGGAGCAATTAATATTACATATTATGTTTTCAAGGCGTGACTTGAAACCAGCCACCGACAAAGGGTTTGTGAGTCTTTCAAATAGTGCCCAATGATAAAATAATTTTTTGAACACTGTTTGCCTTTCAAATAAATGTGTAGTAAATGTTACATTGTTACCCTTAAAATTCGCCTTTTCTGCCGATCGTTCTGTTGGGTACCACCAAAGTGTATGCAAGGATACAGCCTGATGTTTTGCAAAAAATTATCCAACTTTGTCAATGGTTGCCTTCTCCCATTCACACCCTTAGACTGAAAGGATTCGAAGGCATATTCAGAGGCATGAGGGAGCAGACAATTCTAATGACCTGGATGAGTACCAAAAAGTGAAGCGTGAGCATTTTTTCATATTTGGTGGAAAGGAATGTCCAGAGAATTGCAAATACGCTGAGCAAGGAGTGAGGCATTTGCACTGCAAGCATTGCGACTGGAGAACCAAAAAGGTACTTATGTATCCTGCACCTGTGACAAAGCCGCACTGTTGCTACGATCCTTGCGCTGGTTTGGTAACAAAGTACCAAAAAGTAGGAACAGCTCAAAGCTAAACATCATTTTTGTCCATATTTTGTGTATCAGTGTATCCTTGTGTGCACTTTGGGCGATCTTTTATTTCAGTGTTAAATGGCATCACAGCAACAGTGTGGCTTTGTGCTCAACAGAGATAAGTGTCATGCCAAGCTTTCCAAGATGAATGATACAGAACATCAAAAGGGTTGCTTTTCAATTTTAAAATCAGTCTTCAATGCCTTCTCCTTAAAAGCAGTGGTATTGAAGATAACACCCACACAGTTTGACTTATTCTACTCATGAAAGTAGTCGCTAAAGGCCAATCTCCGTTTGATCATTTCTTATCACATGGATGCCATGAGCAGAGTTTAGACGATAAGGTGGTATGTGACAGTGCATTTGGCACTTGCCAGTTGCTAATTTATGCTCTTAACTCTACGCACATCACCCATGCTTAAATGTTCCAAATGGAGGTCTTTATTTCATAGGGCTTTTATGCTCCTGCTTATTTGACCTATTGTTTATTTAGCCAGCATAAATGCAGAAGCTGCAAATCGAAAACAACCATTAGACTTATTGTGTGAGTCCATGTTTACGCTCATCCCCCTGTAACAATACCCTTACAGTAGCTTTGGTAGCAAGGGTTTTGCTGTCGTCATAAGTCTAGATGCTGCTGTGTTTATCTTGGAACAAAAGCAGAATGCGTGTCTCTGTTGATGCCAACTGTAGCTGCCATTTTAGAAATGGCATTCATGTATTATCTTTACTGAAACTGTTTAATTCAGATGGAGCGGGTGCGAAAGCACTTGAAAGCCCATGAAGAACAACCTTACGATGCAGAAGCTAGCCAGCGACAAGAGGAATACTATCGTGTCAAAGAAACACAGTTCACAATATATAGAAAATTTTGCAATGAGATGTGCAAGTATGCACAGCAAGGGATAAGGCATATTCATTGCAAACATTGTGAGTGGAAAACACAAAAGGTATGTAGATGTCCGCTTCAGGCTTAAGTCTCAAAATGTTACCCAGAAACAGAAAGAAAATGATTCAAAGAAATAGTTCAAAATGTAATTCTTCATTGAGTTCCTCGTATATGGGCCCATTGTTGAGGCACATTTGTAGACTCAGTACATAGATCCCTCTAACTTTAACCATTGTTGTTTTAATGCCTATGTTTCTGTGGTTATTGCATCAGCTATAGGAACAAATCATTTCGGAGAGTGAAACGTGAGTACTGTGAAGTGAGACTGTGGAATAGGAAGAGAATGGGACGCTTGATATTGTAAAAAGTTTTTATACCAAGTTTTTCATGTTGACTGGTTTCATTCTTTGTTCACAGAACTTCATTAAGATGAACGTCTGTTAAGCTGGGGAATTGATGGAGAATTTAAGGAACCAATAACTGCATTTGCTGTTGTTTTATTTAATTGAGGAGCTTGTTATTTCAAGATTCTAAAGCGATTTCAACTGTGTGTCGTTGAACGGTGGAGAAACATTTATTATACAACGTTTTAAGCTGGCAAATACAGCCCTCAGATTCTCCCTTACTCATTCTCTATATTTTGTTTGCTTGTGTAGTTTGACAGCAGACTCTTAGCTCACTTCAAAAGCCATCATGAGCGCCACTTACTTCAATTCCAAGCTACTCAAGAGCTTGAATCACCAGCCACAACAATGCCGAACATCCGAACTGTCAGCCCATTGCCTACAATGGCTGTTCAAGAAGCTGTGCAGATCGCAGATGCTCAGGCTGCCAATCATGATGGAACCAGCTTACCACGACCCCCTAAGCTGATGAAGATGGAGACTCCTGAAGGGGAAAGAGCAGTGGCTGTCCATATGCAACAAGGAGGATACCTCAATCGACCAAGTATTGGCAGTGAAGAAGAAGGAACAGATGCTGCTGCTTTGTTAGAGGGAGAGATTTCAACGCAAAGGTAAATTTTGCCATTCACCATGTTCGTTGTCCTTAAACTCTTTCCCAAGCCTGTCTTTGTTTTACCATTCTCATGGCCCGTTATAGGGATTAACGGGAAAAAATCTCATTATTGTAACTTAGATATTGAGTAAAATTAAGTATGGTTGATATGGAAGAAAACGGAATGGAGCATAGAGAAGCAAATTAGTCAAGGAAAATGGGCCTGTAGGAAGCGGGGTGGGGTAGATGAGTAGATGGGGGCCAGTGGGGCTTTAGCTCCCCAATAATTTTGAAACCAATGGTACTACGTTACAATCATTAATCAGAAGCATTGTGCTCCATCGTTTTAAGAATAATTTCCCCCAAATCAGCAGCAGCTTCCTACGTCCCAAACGAAAAGAGAAGATAGAATGAATTATCAAGGAATGAAAATGAGGAGCGCATGATCAAAGTTAAGCAGCTGAACTCAGCGCAGATTGAGCATTATTTTAACTGGAGGTACTCACGTCTGTTGTAAATGTCTTTACTGTTGTCACTAAATCCACGGAACGGGACTTCCTTAGCTAATATGCTTAAGGTTACCAAACCCTCTATCTACCACTGCTGTTCTTTATCATATACCAAACAAAGTTTTATGTATACCATTAGGGACAACGCAAAATTTATTTTATTACATGGCCGGTGGAGAAGAAAAATTGTTCCAAAAAAATTTGATCTTGAAACACTCAAAATGGTTTTCAAGTCCCTAAACGGTGATGCGCCATCCTACATGAGCGACATGTTCACCAGAGTGAGCGAAACAACCTCTCGCGTTCTGCGTAATTCTGATATAAACCTTAGGACACCTATGCTAAGGACATCAGCTGGTCAAGGATGTTTTTCATTCAGAGGGGCCAGTCTCTGGAATGGGTTGCAGAAGGAATTAAAAGGAGCGCCTACACTAAAGAAATTCCAGGAAGGGCTGATGAAATCGTGCAAGGTGTAAAATTATGATTTTACATGAACCATGAACTCTTTTCTTTATCTTAATTCATTTTTTTCTTCTTTTTTTAATCGTATTCATTAATTGTAATTCATGCAATTTAATTTTTTAGAGTATTTAAATGCATGGCCCCCTGTAAAGCAGTTTTTCCTTAACTGAGGGGCTACCATGCCTAAAAAATTGAAAATGAAAAAATGAAAATGAAATGAAAATCTTCTCGCCCCGTATGAAATCATTGCAGAAAATACAATTGCCCAGTCACCTTTTCCTTGAAAAATGCATCTGCCCCGTATTCATAAACAACAGATGTTGTATAGTACTATAGTACCACTAATGAATTAGCCAAAGACCATAAGAAAAGCAATTCATATCTATATGAGTCTTTGTCAATGACTGATGAATCCTTCTTGCAAGAAATTAACAAGGAAATTTGGCTTCATTTATGTACATCTTTGCATGCATTTCTCAACTTCCATGATTCACAATTTTGTCCTCAAGGTGAGCCATTTTGTATTGAAAGTTCGTCTGATCTTGAGCTCATAAAAAGTTACGGCCCCGTTCAAGCCCGGTCATACTTGGTTAATAAAAAGTGTTGACCCAGTTGTGTACAAGCTCAAAAAAAGTAGCTGCCCCGTTACATTTTGCACTGGCCATGTTATAAAATAAACTTTGCACGGTCCCTTAGAACCAGAATTTAACACGGAGTGCTTTTAAAAACAATCAACTGAATAGATTAGAGTGCAAATGAGTTATTCCAGATTTTAGGTGAAGTTGACGAACATTGTAAAGATTCCTTGCATACTGCATTTATAGTTTAGTAGTTATTAAGCAATAGCATGGAAAAACTGGAATTAGTTAGTTTTTCTCTTGTTCCAGTGATCTTTTTGATAATTATGTTTGTTATTTTCTGCAGTAGCAAATTCAAGTGTATGGTTTGTGGCGAAACACAAGGCCTAAGATCATCATTAATGAGAGAGCAGAAAGGTCGAAATGGGCCTGTCGATTGGAATAAAACAAAGCAGCTATTTGCATATCATCGCACAAAAACAAACCAGCCTGCCATTCACTGGATCTGCCAAAAACATATCGAAGAATTTACCTACTTCTCACGAGCATATCTCTGTCTTTGGAGCACTGCAGGGGTTCAACAGCAGATGCAGCAACAACCACCTCAACACCATGTAGTTTCACCTGATAATGAAACTGAGGTTAGTGAGAATACTCTTGTTCATGGTATGCCTGTATACATGATGCTTAATGAGCATTTAAGCGAACAATATAAGAGAGATGGCGAAGAAGATGAAGGGGAAGTTGAGGGAGCAGAAGAGTAACTTGATTACATGTCACTGTTTCCAGTTCTCATCTTAAAAGCCTGTTTGCAGCCTTAACTCCTCCTTCAAGGAAAAGTTTTCCTTTGAGGAAGAGTCAAGACTGTGCATAGACGACATCTCTAATACTCTAAAGGGTGTCCCAAAAAACTGATCGAGGTTTTCTGAAATATGCAGTCATGATTCATTAATTTACATAGGTGTAGGAGTTGTTGAGGAGGGCTTGGGAGCTGCAACGGCCAAATTTGAAAAAACTGTACTGAATTCGGCAATATTCAAGCAAAAATTAGTCTTAAGTTGGACAAAAAAATTTTCGTAGACAATGAGCTTTTTATCGGCCAGCCCCCCAGATCTTATCTTCCCACACGCTTATGTAATATGTAAATTCCACGTAATTTCTAATAAACAATAAACCATTTAATGGTCGAAAGATTGTCCTAGGCCACAAAAGACGAAAGTTTGTCTCCTTTTCTGGTCCGTTTTTCGGGGTTTTCGGAAACACCTTCCAAAAAGCATTGAGACTAGTAAATTTGGTTTTACTAATTTTAAAGACATAAAGACCTTGTAATTTATTGAATTGATAGTTTTTTCACGTCTGTGTATTTGGGCAAACGTTGGACAGTTTTTTGGGATACAATGTACTACCGTCATTCCTGTATTGGTCAGCTCCTGACACCAGATTTGTATATGTATGTATGTTCAAACTGCAAGCTTTGGTCTTTAATTAATTGGTCTTTAAAACCTGATTGTCGTTAGGCTTTTAACCTTTAAAAGGGGTATGATTACTTTGAATTTGCTTTGCTTTGCTTTGCTTTGAAACATTCTCTATGCTTACATATGTGCCATACAGTAGAAACTCACATAAAAGAACTTAGGTTTTTCTTGGGCAGACTGAATAGGTTCTTAATTAAATGGGTGTTTTTCTAACTTCCAGCCTGTAAGGTTCTTAAAAAGGTTCTTATGTACAGTACACACCCTGCATACGTTAATGATGTTTTCAGCATAAGAATTCTGAAGAATTCTTTGACTTCATGAGAACAGTTTCAGGTGAGAATTGTCTTTTAAAACTCATGCGGTCTTTTGTACCACTGAAGAATTCTGATCAGAATGTAAGAATTCTTAAGAATTTTGAATAACTCTGTGAAGACATGAAACCTATTATATGAGAGCCTCTCCCAGTTTCAGGCTCTGGAGGGTTCTTATTTAGAGGGTTCAAAAGATAAAGTTTCAGCCTCAAGGTTCTTATAAAAACAGGCTCTTTTATGTGGGTTTCTACTGTATTGTTATCTCATCAATAGTTGACATTGTTCTATGAGCAACTTTCGTTTGCGAAGTACTGTGATTTGTAATAACAAATCATATTAAAACAATACTCATGCAGCAAATTCTTGTGCTGTCATCTTCACAAGATCGATACCTGGTCATGACCGGAAGTCTACCCGTGCCTAAACATACAACGGTGGGATCAAGTCTTCATTGGGTACCGTCACATCATTTTCTACCATACAGGGCTCACGTAAACATCGATAGTATAATATAAGCGTAACACTATCTATTGTATGCAGATAATTTGGTACTATACGCCACTGTCTAGTGATCTAGCATCGTTATAAAGTAAACATGCCAACCGTTGGTTGATAAAGCCTAGTCTCTGGCTTACGTATTAAGATTTTACAGTAGGACCCTTAGATAGAGCAGTGTTTTATCGAACTTTGAGCAGTTGCGTAGATCATCGTTTTAAACAAGGCCATTGATTAGTGGAGGCATTTGACTTTTGTTCAGCTTTGTAAATTTTAGGCTCTGTTGTTATTGTGCAGACTAATGCTGTATAGTAAGAAGCAGTCAGAAATTACTTCTAAACCCTACTGGATGAGACATGGGCAGTTCGGACATTATTGTTGTCCTGTCCAAACTAACCATGTACAGGGTGTCTCAAAATAATTGCTCGACCTTTGATTAAATATTGAAAAATATGGACAACATGAACAGGCTCATGGGAAAATAACCCTGTTCCTATGATTATGAAATAATTTTAGAGACTAAAATCGTGCAAATCGGTTGAAAATTCACTGAGTTACGAGCTCTCAAAGATCAAAAATATGCGATATCTGAAACCAGAGACCCCCCAGATTACTTGTATCGCAAAAAGCTCGAAGACGGAGGTAAGAGAAGCTTATCCAATGTCATACCTCTCGTTGATATCAGAGCAAAACAAATACGACTTCAAAAGTAAATTATTTCTTGCGATCATTCTCAAATTTCCCTGACCTTGCATTGGTCCAAAAACAGTGGTTCAAAACAAAATCGGCGAGAGACTGAATCTGTTTCCTCAAAGCATCCATATGCTTGACAGTTAGGTTATCAAATACCTGTGTGAATCCCACTTGGTTAGCCCTGAAACAATTGACAAATAACAGAAACGACGGCCTATGGGACTTTTATACTAAAAATGCGATTTCGAGGCCTCTGGTTTGAGCTTTCCGACAAACTTGAACTTCAAAAGCTTGTAACCCCATGAATTTTTATCGGATTTGCAAGATTCTTGAGTCAAAAATTAATTTAAAATCTCAGGACAAGGGTGACTTGACCAAAGGTCCATTCAGCGTATCGTTATTTTTTAGTATTTAATCAAACGTCGAACAATTTTTTTGAGACACCCTGTATGTTATAGTTTAGTTTGCCATGCACTGAAAAGCTGCAAATAGATCATCTCTGTCTCCTGTAAACAGGCGATCTAATATAATTTTGAAACTTTTTGAAACAGCACCTAAATTTGATTAGAATACTGTTCTTCAAACGTTATTTTTGTGCATTTGTGTGAAGGGACCAGCTTTATCTGAGAGGTACTACAATGTCTTTACATTGCTTCGAACTTGTAAGAATTTATGGTTTTACAAGCTTCCTGGCCTTGAAGGATGCTCCGAAATCGTAAGAGGTGATTTTCAAATTGAATTTCGACGAAGCTTTTACAGCCAGTTGAACTGCAGAAATTGACGTTTTCTATGAAATTTCACTGTCTATATTTATTGATATAGATATATATCAATATATATCAATATATATCACTAGTTTAGGTATATATCACTAAGCCAAACGCTATTCGAGACTCCATAAACACAGAATGCCTTACCACGTATATTGCACCACTCAGAAGTCACACTCCATAGTACCAGACACTTATAAGAACTTTTAGGGAGACTGTTGATAGAAACAACTAATAGTTAGCCGTGAGTAGTTGATAGGCAGTGCCTGGTTCCATATGATGGCAAGGATCGCTGGTGACTGAAGGATCGCACAAATTCATGACCAGCAACTCTCAGCGATCCTTGCGCCATGTATTTTCCATTTAATTACAACGATCGCTCGTTAGCGGCGAAATCTAAAAGAAATATCTTTTGAAAGAGAGGCCTCGATAACTGAAATTCTTTCTCAGTTGGCTTCCCATTGACGCAAGGGTCGCTGCGATCGCAAGAAGATGTTCTCAAATGCGGTCGCTGGCAAACCGAACAAGACAGTTTCCATCTTGACGCAACGATCGGTGGTTACGAATTTCTGCGATCCTTGCGTCACCAGCGAGTCTTGCGATCATATGGAAACCAGGCTTAGTAGTTCCATGTTTCACTGCCGTTTATTAAAAATTGATTTGCTGAAATGTGAACTATGGTATGATTTTATATGAAAGCAAGGTAATTATTTTTTTAGTTGTTGGGATTTTTATAGTTTAGTTTGCCATGCACTGAAAAGCTGCAAATAGATCATCTCTGGCTCCTGTAAACGGGTGATCCAATATAATTTTAAAACTTTTTGAAACAGCACCTACAGTTGATTAGAATACTGATCTTCAAACGTTGTTTTTGTGCATTTGTGTTGAAGGGATCAGCTTTATCTGAGAGGTACTACAAAGTCTTGACATAGCTTCGAACTTGTAAGAATTTATGGTTTTGCAAGCTTCCTGGCCATGAAGGATGCTCCAAAATCGTAAGAGGTGATTTCAGAAATAGACGTTTTCTATCAAATTGCAACCTACTGTTTCGCTGTTTATAAAAAGCAGTATCTTCTAAATTTCGGTAGGCCTACATGAAACATGGTTTTCAAGCGGTGTTTTGCCATCACCACTTTTTATGTGGACTTGCCCAAGGCGTCCCGTAGGAAAGGCACTTTCTTTCTTATTTGACGACTTGGGCAAGTCAACTTTTTATGCTGCAGGGTCCTCCACACAAATCCAAACAAGTAATTTTCAAGAATTGTCATGTCATCAATTGTGGTGCTTTTTCGCAAAGCTCGTTGTTTTTGGGTGACCTGGTACGATTTACCTGTCTTTCAGATCCGTATGTAAATTAAGGTTGTCATCATGTTGGAAAGACTTAATCTGTATGTTCTAGTAAATCAGATCATTTTAGTTCTTGTGTAGATAATGTAATTCAACGATGAGTTGTTGAACCTCATGTCTTGCTCCTGTTCTCCTGCTCTTAATGAAATTTTCTTAGTAGGACGTACAGTGGTGGCGTAGGTATGGTTTCCTTGAGGTGGCCAAGTCAATTTTGGCGCCCCCTAATGTGTTTCCATAAATGCACGCATTTCGATAACTGATGTGGTATCTTATACTTTATAAGTGTTATATGTGAAAAGAGTTTTTGTAAAAAGAGCATTGAAAATTGTCCCCCTTTTCTAGTAAGCCCCGCAGGAGCGGTGCCAGCCTCCAAAAAGTGGGGTGGACAGGGGCCTCATAATTGAAGAGTTTTAACAATTTGCTCCAGGAAATCTTCTGGAATGCATTTAAGCCAATCTGAAAGTCGTGATCAAAAATTTTCTGCTCGCTTCGCTCGCAGGGGGTCTCGTTCTACGGTTTTTTCCGTGGGCCTCAAAAAGGTCTCGGCCGCCCTGCAGCCAAACGGAGTGAACTGGGAATGGGAGTGTAGGGTTTTCATGACTTCGAAACATGCCTTTTGCAAGTTAGTTGGAAATTTGTGTTCATCATTGATTTAAGATAGACTTTATTTGCAAGCCCAAATTCACCACATAAACCAAAAGACCACGACGGATCATTGAATTGTAAACGAGGGGAAACGGGTACCAATCTTTGAGAAGGAAAAAATTACTCCCCCCCCCCAACCTTTTTTTATCGAAATTGGACGAAGTCGAAAAGTCCGCAAAGAAGTGGGATGTCCACCCCGTAATGCCGCCCCTGCGTCACCCACATTAATGAAGCCTCACATTGAAGCCAAAATGTTGAATAACACCCCTCTCTATTAAGTCCCTGAATTATATCAAAAGTCAGAGTCTATCAGAGGTTTTCCATTTTTTTTTAGCTAAACAAGTTTGTATATTGATCGATGATGGTTTTGGATAATAACCATGTTGAATTTCTGCATTTGACTGGTAAAATTGTTTTTTGATTCAGCGAAATGTGGGATGAAAGACCTAAAGCTATCATTATTCACATATTATTTTAATTAAACTTTGTGAATAAGTCCACTCTCTAATAAGCGTCCTCGCTTTTTTGCCCCATTCTAGAATCTCTGAGACTGAAGCTCATCAGGCAGGGGCTTAATGTCTTAATATCATCTCATTTACATTATGCAAGTTTTGAACTCCTTGGTGAGAAAACAAGCTGTTTACTCTGATAGCACCAATTTTGAATCATTTTCAAGGGAGACTTTGGCTTGCATCTGGTAACAAGATCAACTCATTACAGCATAACTGTGACAGCAATCCCCAAGTGAGCAAGTTGGAAAGAAAGAAACTCCACTGAAATTGGCCGGCGTTTAAAAAAGTAGGATTATTCAGATTAAACAAAATTCTAATTTTTTGCTTCTAATTTTCTTTTACGATATTGTCAGGTTCTTTTGTGGCCCACTCCACCCATGATCCATCATACACAGGGACTTCTTTATCATTGCAGACTTTTGCAGCTAATGCCACGATACAAGCAGAAACTCCAGACCCACAAGATGCAATCATCTCTTTACTCAAATCAACACCATTTGCTTTCAACAGTTTTCTCAGTTCTTCGGGTGACTTCATAAGCCTGTTTTCACCAAGGCAATCTATAAATGGAACATTCAAGGATTTTGGTATATGCCCACTTGTGATGTCAGGGCGTGGCTCAGGTGCTGTCCCTCGGAATCTACCACTTGGTCTAGCATCTACGACTTGAATCATGTTGTCACTTGCAAGATTTTCTTTTACTGATGTGATGTTTTTGACAAGATGCGGTCTGAAATTTGCAGTGAATTGTTTCTCATTACCTGGATGAAGGGAAAACAAAGAATCATTTGAATGTTACAAATTGTGTCTGGGTGAGTATTGCCAAGTTAGACCAGCTTGAATTAAACTGGGTTATCAATTGTGCATTTTGATTGGTCCATTCAACCAATCGAATGCATTTGATTGGTTGAAATCAAACCTGATTTAGATAAAGCTTGTTTAGCTGTGTCAGTGTGAATGAGCTATTAATTTGAGAGAGCAGAAAAATATCATGAATTAGGATATTTGACACTTTTAATTTTAAAGTTTTGCAAAGTATACTGCAGTTAGACAGTTACCCCTGTGATGTTGTTCATATCTTCCAGTTTCAACAGGAAATCCATCAGCAATCCACTTTGGTAATCCACCATCTAACACAGATACCATATTATGACCAAACACCCTGAAAGTCCACCAGACTCTCGGAGCAGAGAACATTCCAAATTTCGGGCTGTTGTCATATAAAATGACATGGTGGTGATTACAGACGCCCAAATTAGTAACATATCGCTCGAAGTCTTCTGTTTTTGGCAGCATATGAGGAAGATCTGAATTTTTATCACAGCAAGCATCTACATTGAAAAATCTTGCTCCCATTATTCGTTTCTCCATGTGTTCCTTTTCAGTGTCCCTGCCAGCACTTGGTAGATCCCAACTGGCATCTATTACTTTGAACCTGTCAGAAAACTCTTTTTGGTCCATTTGCTGTTTCAGGAAATTGGTGCTTATAACAGTTTGTACTTGTGGCATCTTAGCGAATGACCTTCGCACTATTTGATGCATCGCAGATCTTTCAAGTTCTTTGGTAAAACCACCAAAATCGGCTTTGGAAAACTCCACATCAACAAACGACGCCCATTTTGAATTGTCCTCATATCCAAGTCGAGGGCAAGGGCAATTTTCCCGCAATTTTTTAAGCAATATGGTAGCTGTTACCATAGTGAAAGAGCAAATGAACAAGCCAAATTTGAAAAAGATGCGGGAAAGAGAAGGTATAATTTTTGGAAGAATATTGCCTTTTTGAGAACATTGAATTGTTCCAATTGACATAAATGAACACAGTTAGACAGCTCAGTTTCTTTCAGGATCTTGCCTAAATACACGTTAAATGTCTTGCGCAGAATAGACCCTTGACGACAGTTCAGCAAGAACAAAAATTGGCATGGAATGGTTGGGACCATCCAAAAATCGATTTCATCACGGATACCGGAGGGACTTTGGTCGCTTAACGGACCTATACAATTTGACATTATCTGGTGCTGAAAGTTGGCAAAATATGATTGAAAAGATTGTTAAGTTCCCTTCCCCTGTATGTAGGCCTCTAGAGCGGCTAAATTCTGCAGGTTGTGACGAAACAAAGGGATTATTTTAGACAGCCCTAGATTAATGTTTGTACTCGTGTCTGGTATCCAAGGTATGTTATTCTATTGCCTCCTACCCATTAATTTGCAACTAAATTGTGAACTAAAATTTTTCACAAATGATATGTTTCAAGTGACAATGCTCATGAATGTAAAACAAGTGGCAATGCGCTAAACTTTGTGTCATATCTTCATCTTCAGTGGGATATTATGTGTAGAGTCTCACATGACATCCCCTATAGAAATCGACTATAAAGTTCTGCATTGTTTGTTGGATAAAATGGATTGATTTTCTTTACAGAGTGATCCATGCAGCTACCTGGTTGGTATTCAAAGCAAAAGTTTTTCCACGAAAATGTCTGAAATAATTGAGCAAAAACTGAGTGATGCATTCAGTTATTTGCTTGTAGGCCTCTGTGTTGATCAATTTCCTTGTGGAGATGGCAGATGGGTAAGGATGCTGTTCGAATTACAGATAACAGTAAATTTATGCGTGAACCGAATTGGCAACTTCGTAGTACGCATGAATCTTCCGTGTGCAATTTTGAAGAAAACAAGAGGGAAAAGTAAGGTTGCTACAAAGCAGTGGACTTCTACAAAGCCAGTTTTTCAAAGATTCTAGCCTGCTGCGAGCATCATATGAATTCAAAGTTGTTATTCACCTAGAGATCTTGCCTAGAGACATAGCCCTCATTGATACTGCTGCAAAATTTCAAAGAAATTGGTTGGCTTTAGTATACAGTAAATGCCCACCTCAATAGAACCTAAAATTTCCTCACACATTTTAATTTGTGCAGGTTTCGGGTAGCAACATCTTTAAAAGGAGATGGTTACAAAGTGCCTGTGTGATATAAATTTATGTATCTGCATATCTGCAGTATGAAATACACACATCTCCTTGTTTCAGTACTTGTCAATTTTTGACAGCTGTCTCAAATTTCTTTTCTCAGAGAAGTGGTAACAAATGGCGTTGCGACTCTCCTGATCTTCTTAATCCTTCAAAGGGTAATTATGCTAGTTTTGAGATGTTTTGAGTAATAACAGTACACTCTCAGCAGACCTATTTTAACTGTTACTTTCAAGAATAGAATAAATGTCAATTTGGAATTCAAAGCAAGAAGTCAATTTATTTTTAGAAGTGGACTGTTTTTCTACAGTGTAATATTTAAAACATTCACTTTGTCAATAGCAGAGTCCAGTTTGACTTGAAATCTGATCTCAGTTTCTTGATAGATTTTTTATGAAATTCTCTCCTATTCATCTTTAAATCAAGCAATTATTTGTTCTTTTGCAGACACTAATGCAGATTTAGAATCAATTCAAACACTACAAGAAATATCAAAACTGGAACCATTCACCATCAAAACTGATTGGAGTGAAGACATTGGTAAAATAAGAAAATTAGCAATTGAAAATCCAGAAGGGATTACAAAGAAAAACATTTACAAATATTTTTCAAAATTGAGACTTGTTGACTTAAATGTAAGTATTTTATGCTTTTTCTTAGGCCCGTTTTATAAGTCGTGCTGTGCCACGCCGAACCATAGAAATTTGAGTTCCACTGTTGTTCGACTTGGAGCGACTCTTCTGTTTTATAAGAACAAAACTTTTGCCGTGCTGTGCTGTGCCGAACCATAATGACGAATGCGCACAATACTGACTCAAGAAAATTTTCCTTTTAATTTCATATGCTATTGACATTATTGAAATAATTACAGTTCTTTTATGCGCGTGTGAGTATGGTGCGGCACGGCGTGACTGGAACTGGTTTGACAAGTCGCACCGGGTCGACCCAGTCGAGAGACCTTTGGCGTATGGTTCGAATTAGTCGAACCAAGTGTCAGGTTGGTTTTATAAGCGTCGCGCCGTGCCGAACCAGGCAAAATTGATTGAAATTCACTTGGTTCGGCACGGCACGGCACGACTTATAGAATGGGCCTTATACTCAAGCAACCAAGTTAGGAATCTTTTTTCACTTTTCTTTGTCAATTTAGTAATCTGGTGATTTTGTTTATTGCCCATTTCTTAAGACATGCGCAATGGCCGAAAAGTGCTATTAAGCACCCCCTCTCTTGAGCCTCCCTCCCTAATACGCCCCACCCCACGGAGTCAAAATTTGAAATAAGCCTCCTTCTCTATTAAGCCCCCTCCCACTTATACAAATTTCAAGAATTTGTCAAATATTTTCCACTTATTTAGCTATACAACCTTGCATGTTAATTTGTGCATTTAAGCTGTAAAATTGTACTATGTTGATTCCTCGAAATATGGGATAAAGAACTGAAAAGCTAGCAAATATATCCTTGTCAATTGATTTTGTGAAGAAGCACCCTCTCTTATAAGTCCCCCATCTCTATTAAGCTCCCCTCTGGAAGGTCCAAAATTAAACAAGCCCTCTCCCCAGGGGCTTGATAGAGCTTTTACAGTATTTAACTAGCCTCATCATTGAGTTGATCTCATTAACATTGTGACATATTTCTCTCTCGTCTTCAAGATAATCAATGTTGACGAAGGCCTACTAAAGTTTTCAAACCTGAAAGAATTGACACTGAGTGCCAACAATATCAAAGAGATCTATTCAAATAATCTTCCAAAAGGTCTAGAGGTAAGATAAGTACTCATTTTTCTTAAATTCTAAATTCAAGAAACATTTTTCTAATTCTAAACTTGAGTTGCAATGATATTACGTAGATGATATAATCTCACAAATTAAGGCAGAATTTGAAGAAAACTCTTTCAGGAAGGTCGTTTCTTCATTTCTTGAACTTAATTATAGATCTCATGCTTTTTTAGGACATCGTTACTTTTTTAGGTGCTCGAGTTGTATGGAAACCATTTATCTGATATCGATACTCTCCCTCGATCCTTGCCATCATTGACTCATCTTGGTGTTGGAAAGAATGCTCTTCCGACAATCATAGGATCAATTCCTGCAAACACATGGTATGTTCTTCATCTAAATTTTTTATCTCTCTTGATTCGTTATATTTGGAGTTCACATACTTGGTACTTAAAGCTTTTCTTCAGGATGGCAGGTGATTGTACAATCTTGATCAAAATACTTGGGAAAAGTCACAAAATTCCACTACTTCGGTCTTTGATTACGTGCCCCGCTCCCCCCCCCCCACATTCCAAGGTTGCTTGAATCAAACGCCATTCGACCATCTCAACATTGAATTTGGGGGAAGGGGGATCAGAAGGTGTTAAACGTATGTTTTTGCTTCGATATTGTAGGAAACATCACCAAAACACTTAAATTTGCCTGTATCCCAGCTAATTTTGACCAGGATTGTAGGTACAGTAGCACTATATGTAATGTTATCATAACCTTACTGTATCGTAGATAATGATTGATTGATGATTGTGAGACGGAAACCTTGTTGTGTTACTGTTACGTAGATAAAACTTGGTATCAAGCAATGCGGTCTTCTTATGAAACAGAGGCATTTGTTTAAAGTTTCTTCTAACTTTGACATTGTTACTTACGGTTGGGTCCAGATTTGGCGTCAGGAGTATTTTCCTCGGCCAATGTGGAAACAGATACGCTTGCATGCAGCTAAACTTTCGAGAAGAAAATCTTTCCCTGTAAATCTTTGCTTTGACAATCTGGCGAACCTCGAAAGTTCTTTCAATGTACAGAACAGAGCAGAGACTTGTAGAAATTTCTGAATATTCATGCCATTTTTGGTAGTGGTGCATCTGCAAACATTTCAATCAGGTTGTTTGCTGCCAAACATGTGAAAGAGAAGTGTATTTAATCGTATTCAAATGCTGAGTGTTTCCATACAATAGCTAAATACATTCTCCCAATTAATACAGATAGTTTCTCAAATACATGATTTCTTTTCCTTCATAGGAACAATATGTTGTCGTTAGACTTGTCTTTTAATTCGTTGTCTGGACTTCGGGAAACTCTCGATACACTGACAAATTTACCCAAATTGAACAACCTTTTGTTGCAAGGAAATCCTTTGTTTGTGAGTATGACTGCTTTTACGTTTTGCTCTTACTTAATATAGTTGCCTCAGAAATTTCACCTGTTTCAGTGAATTACTGAGTGATTACGGATCTGATTTGGATGTGCAAGGTAAAAAATCTAAGTTATTAACACGATGAAGTGAAATGAAGAATTTTGATATCAAGGCTCTTCCGCAAGAACTATTCAAACGGGTATGTTTCTTTGGGACACCTGGCAGATATAACGACTTCAACCATCAAGGCTACATTTCACGAATTTTTTACTTTTCTTTTATGCTGAACAAATTCCTGGCCATGTCTGATTGACTCTTGATATCACATCTCTATCTTCCGTAGCTTTCTTCATGTTATCGTGGATTAGTCGTTGATACACTGAAGCAGTTGAACATTCTCGATGACGTAAGGATCACAGCTGATGAAAAGCATCGATTTAAGGCAACCAGTAAACTTAAAGGTACTGCCAAATATTTATTCTTATTTGCCTTTTCAGATTTAGTTTACTTTATGGACAAGGAAAGTGGACACTTTAACCCATTTCCTACGAGTTTCTAATAGACCTCACCGGCTGAGGTTCGTCTTACCAATTTCAAGTTATTATTATTTTGAATTCTTTACAGTTGGTATATGCAACTATATAGTCATGTGACCACAGCAAGTCATGTGACCATACATGCTCTTGGAAACTTTCAGTCTTTTTCTACTTTTTGCACTCATGGCACTACTTTGCATGGCACAAAATATGTTAGAGAAAATCAAACATGTTTCATCAAGAGATTAATCACATGAATTGAAATAGGTGTAAACAATGCTTAGCCGATTTTGTTCATGTCGAGCTTTTTGAGCTAGCGGTCTCTAGCGGTTTCAATCTTTTAGCGGTCTCCAGTACATATTTCGTAATCCCTTTTTTCTTTTAGGCCTGTTAGCCGATGACGCCGTCATTCAAATCAACCTTAGTGCGCTCAAAGGCATTAGAGCAGTACCGGAAACAGAGGTAAATTATCTTTGGTTATAAGACTTATAGGTAATGACTGTGATGCCTCGTAATACACTACCTTCGACAATGACGGAGCAATTTGGTAGATGGCTTCTTTAACCAAGACAAGAGGGCTAAAACCACAGGGAAACAAGTATTCTCCTTTCTGTTTTTTTGCTTTTTATCTTGTGGATGCTGCGTAGCTTCTTTGGCACTGCGGTTCTGGAAGTGTACATTTGCGGTGGAATGCGAAGGAGGAAAGATTTGAAGGAGAGGTCCTTCGCATTTCACAACGCATGTACAGTTCCACAACCGCAGTGCCAAAGAAGCTACGCAGCGTCCAAAAGATTATAAGCAAGGAGAATATTTGTTTCCTTGTGCCAAAACTAGGGATAAGCAGGGTGAAACTAGGGAAAACCCCTTTCTCTGTTAGAAACAGTTCGTGTGAACTCCAACTAAGTACCAACTCTTTTGTTTACTCTCTCAATGATAGCATTGTGAGTGGCGCTCCGTCGTGGAGTTATCCAGAAACGATCGGTGAAAAGGGATGCATTTTAATTTGTTTTTTTTTTGTCATGTTATTTCGATTCAATTGAAGATTGGATTTCACTCTTGTGTATTCAATTTCCAACATTTGTCACATCTAAAGTGAGTTTCTCTTCTCGTAGAATGAAAATGGAGAGGAGTTTCCCAAGACAGAACGTCGATATCAGATTTGTTACTCATTTCTTTGTGATTCAACTGTAAGAAAAGATAAAAAAGAAACCGAATCGGTTAGGGGAAAGGACAAAGGTTTGTTTGTTCATATTAAAACTCTATCGTTTGTCTATTTTCATTCTAAAGTTAAAAACAACAAAATGAGTACAATGATATGTGCGAATCACAACAGGAAAGAGTGCGATGTCATCCGGTCGCCACTATGACTGGCATTTAAAATTCAGCTTTAACATTACCTTAAAGGGGGTGCAAAAACCAGCATGCTTTGCACAAAGCGGAAGAAGCGTACCATGTAAATTCGAAGATAATCTAAAAATAGATTTTATGATTGGATGATTGTTCAAACATTACTTCATTGTTTGCCTCCGTTTTATTCAAATTGCAAATAGGAGTGCTTTCCCCTGGAACCCACAATGAGTAAGGTTATTCAAGGATCTTTTCATGCAAAGAAAACAAAATTCGATGAAGATATGACTCTGTTTTGAATATTGAAAACATAGTTGGTAGTCTTCTTCCGCTTTGACTATAATGTATTTCAACTCTGTATTGTATTTCAACTCTACATCTCTGTTGGTTTCATGTCATTAGCATTAATGTTATTTTATTATTCCAACATTACTATTCCCCATTCTGTCATTTGCTTGTAGATACTCCTGATTCTGTACCAGAAGCTGACGAAAGAGCAAGTGCCAGCGAGACAGAGGATGAGCTGCTTATTGTAGATACTGCATCGTGTAAGGAAGGTATGCATCCTTTGTATTTATACCATTTTTGGAGATAGATTCTTGATCATTAGAGAATGCAAATTAGACTTCTGCTTTTGGTGCAGCGATTCCAAAAGGAATTATTCAACTAACAACCAGGGCCCTACAAACGACAAGTTTTATATTTTTACAAGCAATATCGCATTCTTTATACAGTCTCAATTGGGATTCTGGAACTGTAATTCGCTACAAGATGTTACTTTGGTAGCTTCGAGAGTCTAGAACCCAGAGTTCAAATAATTTCTTCTAAATCTGAAAGTTGTTGAAATTGTAGTAATTTGCTGTTTTGTATTCCCAGATGATTATTTGTTGAAGAGAAAGACAAAAGAAAAGAAATGGTGTGAGGATGAAATAATAATTGGTCATGAGAGAACTTTTATCACATCTGATTTGATCAACTTGAAGCAATTTATGTCGGAAGGAATCATCCTTCAAGTGATTGAAAACAAACTGCTTGTTAGCTTAGATCCGCCTGAAGATGCGTGCTCAATTGCTGGCGATGGAGATGCAGGTAAGATTTCTTGATAAGCAATTAGGACAAGTGGCTTCTCCCTAATAAATTCAAAAAATCTATTGACGTTTAAATGTTTTCTTTTATTGTAATAACCGTATATTTACATTAAGCAGGTTTTGACATTGTTGTTTTGATATTATTGTGAGGAATTTGATAAAGTTTTATCAGAGACCTCCTTGAAAAATAGATTCTTTGTATTTCGTTCAATGTGTTATATAATCTGAAGATATTATTTTCATTCATAGAAGGACTCACAACCAAACAGTTTTTGATTGGGGACTAAAATCCTCGAAAAAATCGGTCGCCTTCTATCCGTTGAACGTCGGAAGAAAACTCGAACGTCGCATCGAATGTCACTTCGAATATCGCTTCCCTTCGGAAGGTCGAACTGTGGACTAATTTGCCAATCAAGCGCTAAGAATAGGCACTTTGATTGATCGCATTACGAAAGTAACGATCTGATTGGTCGGGCCGTTCACGTGGTGGATTTGGCCTAAATCAGTCCCAATCTTGAAGCTGTCTGTTACGAGTCTCAGTTTGAAGCCAAAGCATCATCCAATTCAGTGCAAAAACTGAGACTTATATATTCAGGCTAAGTGCAATCCTCCCTAAAGTAAAAAATAAAAGTAGCCATCATCAAATTATTTATTCTACAAATCAATGCAGATGTCAAGCTAGCCAAACATTTCTGATGCTTGCTGAATCATTAAGCCGCGAAGTTACTATTTGGTTCACTGACTGTAGCTTATTTCGTGGTACCAAATGTTTCAAGAGATGGTGCCAAGTTCATCATTTTTTCTTTCAACTAGGTGAGAACAGTAAACGGGGCAAAAGTGCCAAATCCAAAAAGAGGCTTCCCAGCGCAAAAGAAAAACAAAAACAGCCGCCGCCACCATCCAAACAGGTTTGCTTTGCAACTTCATCGCTTATATCAGATTGCTAGATAATTTTGCCGTTGTAATGCTTGAATTGTAGAGGAGAGGTCTGTAAAGTGGATCATGGGTGGTTAGACACTGCAGCTTGCACTTCATTGCCGTAGGTATATGAGTATGCTTCGGCGGAGGAAATATTTAGATACCGTTACAGAAAGAAGTAGCGAAAACGCTCCACTGCAGAACGATACAAATTTTCCTCCGCAGAAGCATATAAGCTGAAGCATAAGTGCGGTTTCAGACTGTTGGTGCACTGTAGATTTCTCCGCCGATTTTTCATTTCACTATTTGAACTTTCATTGAAAAAACAAATGAAACTTAGTTTATTGAAATATTAGGGCTTCATTCGCTCCACTGGGTGTGCCAAAAAAGAAATTTATATTTTGTGACAGAAAAACTGCAAGGAAACTTTCAGTCTCTCTGCTTTTCCAGACAATCAGAAGACCCAATAAACTTCATAGCTGGGTTGTTTGTTCTTTCTCAAACCCCTATCTAACTTTTTAAAACTGATTCGGAGAAAGGTATTTACATACTACCCCGGGGGGGGGGGGGTAACTTAACTTGTCCATGGTACGGGGTTGTGCCATTTTTCAGGGTACCTTTTTCATGATAGATTCCGGATTTATGGGTATGGTTTCAACAATTTTTGCATTTTCCGGATTTATGAGTATGTTTTTCAACAATTTTTTGCATTTTCCGGATTTATGGGTATGGTTTTCAAAAAACTCTCCAGATTTATGGGTATACTTTTGAGAAATTTCTCCAGATTTATGGGTATACTTTTGAGAAATTTCTCCAGATTTATGGGTGGTACTTTTACGATTTGAATGGCACAACCCCGTATCTTGGAAACTCAAGTTACCCCCCCGGGCATACTACCTTTGCAAACATTCAGGTCTGTGCTCTATAGCTGCTCAACTACTTATTGAAGCTATTCAGATGATCAAAAAAATCTTCTTGCTGCGTGTAATGCCACAATACAAAGACAAACAAGTAAATAACATTAAATATAAGCACTTTTATGCGAATTGAAAGTAGCGACGTTTCGAGCATAGTCCGTTATCAAGCCTTGATAACGGGCTATGCTCGAAACGTCGCTACTTTCAATTCGCATCAAAGTGCTTATATTTTATGTTGTTTACTTGTTTGTCTATTCAGATGATAGCTATGGTTAAACCTATATGATGCTTTTTCTTTAGAAAACTAGTACTAAAGCACATGTATATCACTTGTAGTGACATTTCTTCTATCCAACCTTTTTACAGAGGGGCTCAGGCAAGGGTAGAAAGAAGACAAAAGGTGAAGAACTGCCTTTGTATGAGCTATCACGTGAATCTAGAGTTATTGCTGAAATGTGCTTGTCACTCGAAGACTTCAATCATAGTAAGTTGCTTCATCCTACTTCTTGGCAATGTTGTTTGGATTTGAGCCCCTCAACAGCTTTAATTTCTGTTTCGACACTTTGTTGGTAGTGCAGTAGCCACAGACAGGCCCCCCCCCCGCGCTGGGAGACTTTCCCTTTCATGTTACTGGCAATGGCCGAAATATGCTCAAGAAAAATTTGTGCGCCAGTCTTCATTTGATCTGAAAACTTCACGTGTAGAACTAGTATTCAAGGGACGTGAAATACATGTTTCACTGGTCTCTAAAAACGAAGACTGTATTGGACAACGAAGTCAACTCTGCACCCCTATATCTCAGCCCTCCGCAGCAGCAAATTTCGTTATTGAGATATCGTTCGAAATACCTTGCAACCAAGCTTAGGAACAACTTTTGAAATGGACCTAGTTTGTTTATTTTTCTTATTTGAATCCTATTGTTAGGCGCAAAATTGGCAGAAAAGCAATGCATTTTAACGCCGACTGAAACTCCAGAGAGTGAAAATGAAGTACCTCAAGAAGACGGCAAGGAATCAAAGGTTTCGAAAAAGCCATCGAGTGCTGCTCCAAAGAAAACTGGAAAAGGTAACTTTATCTTTTTATCTAATTCATTTGCACTAGTTCTGGAATATTTTTCTTGGAACTTGTGACATAGAGGTCAAGGAAAACTAGCGACGAAGAAGTCTAATCAGTTAATGAAGAACCAAGCAACATTTAATCTATTGCAAAATATTGAAAAGAGACATTTAATAGCAGAATGGATACTGGCTAATGGAAATTTGATTTCTCTGTCCATTCGCTTCAAACCTTGTTGATCTTCACTTTGTTTTTACTTTTTTCATAACTTTTTTTTCATAGATTTATCTTTATTGGGTCTTTATTGTTGTATTTTAGTAGATTTAGATCGCAGAGATCTTGTACCTCTGATATAGTGCCGTTAATTAAAAAAGTCAGCTTTGAAGCAAACAGTCACCGTACGAGAGGCCACAGCTCCCTTGGATTTTCCCAAATCGTCTTTCAAGAAAGTATCTTTCTTCCTTACACGGAGAC
Organism: Aurelia sp. 3 sensu Dawson et al. (2005); assembly: GCA_964020215.1. Taxonomy (NCBI): domain Eukaryota; kingdom Metazoa; phylum Cnidaria; class Scyphozoa; order Semaeostomeae; family Ulmaridae; genus Aurelia; species Aurelia sp. 3 sensu Dawson et al. (2005). The sequence continues at coordinate 19,456,322 of OZ026584.1, forward strand.
TTGAGACATTGGCAAATTTATGATGTTAGACATATTCAAATCCAGTAATTTGATATTTACTCAACTAAATCGTGTACTGAAATTCTGAGGGATTTTATCGCGGAAGTCACCTCAAGAAGCTTAAAGACTTGCCTAAAATCACTACCGATGTTTCCTGATAAGTTTTGCCCTGCAGCAATGACTTCCACGCGACTTATCATGTGTTATCTTTTTGGAACGATGAAATTGCCAGAATGATGTTATGCTTACAGGGATGTGACAGTTTCATCGTCCCAATGCGATGACACCTGCCTAGGAATGTAAAAGCTATGACCGTCTGGTAGAATACTGGTTCTGATAGGAGCCGCTTACTAGAAAGATGGCTTAATTAAAAGAGGGGCCAAATAGAGCTTTTGCGATAATTCATGTCATACATTTTCAACTCTCAAACATGATTTTGTTAAATTTAAAACATAAAGCAACACTGCCTATTTTTAGGACTTTGGCAAAGCTAAAAATATCGATCTATTTGTCCAATTTTCAACATATCCATTGCTTTCAAGATTTCTCAAATTGTTGTATTGCTGTTAGTGAACTTCGAAATGTTTTCTTTCTAGAAAGTCGCAGGCCCTCTGCAGCTAACACGCACACGGGGCAGGTTACTAAATCGTCGATGGGAACAAAACATGGAAAGGGAGATAAAGCTGATGGCAAAACAAAAGTAAAAGAAAATAAACTTTTGACTGAAATTGCAGAATCTGACATTCAAGAGCCTCCACCTCCGATCACTCTTGACGTCACAATTTGTTTGCGGAGTTGGCATACTGCGAAGGAGGTCCAGGATTGGATACATTCGACAGCTGACTGAAAAGGGAACTAGTTGCAGGACTTTTTGAAGTGTGAGTAAATAATGTGAATTTTTTATTTTTGTAGATATAGTACTTGAAGCATTGATATTAAAAATCGGCTGCATATATGTATCATTTATGTGATTCAAATTTCGTTATGACTCCTAATCAAAGAGTCATTTTTAATTGCTTACTTCCCTGTGTGTTTTAGTTTCTATAAATACTAAAGCATAAATAAATTTGTCGAAAACGAAGCCCTTTTCGTCTGGCACAGTGCATAGCACAGTGCATAACAGACAACAGATTATTGGGATTCAACAGACACTGCATGGCTCATAAATGAAAACACAAAGATTTTCAGATGAAACACAATGGCGAATATTTCCATTCTTTCCTTTTACTAATATTTACATGATTTACATAGAAATTCCTAAGCGTAAATGTAAAGCATTGTTGTATATGTTAAACTAAAATTTCTTTTTCTTCAAAGCTTTTCCTCCTCCACTAAACGGCTTGAAAGCTGGCCCTTCGTCTTCCTTCTGCAATAAAAAAGTGAAAAAAGCCCTTATTCAAGGCTTAGATACGAAGTTTCGAGCACATATTATGGCTAGGGCAAAGTGCTGCGCTTTTCTGGACTTCAAATGCCTCCAATTCCCGGAAGAATTGTTAAATTTCTTTCTTTTCTTAAAAAGTTGTCACAAGTGCTGTAGAAAACTTAAACAAACAATATCCTCATATCTCGCCTGTTTGTGAACTCCATAAAGATCTTAAATTAAAATACAATGCCAAAATAACAGTTTTCATCAATGATAAAGACGAACACCACTCTCAAAAAGAATGCCGAAATTTGTTGGTCCATTCCAAAACTACGATGCTAAAAATAAATCAAAACATACCGGTTTGTCTGATTGATTATTTATACGATTTCTCACAAACACAATTTTCTTTCTGTCCCATTTCAAATCAGGAACTCCTCTAAAAAAGTTGACAATGAATATTAGGATTTGTAGGATTTCTAGACATTAAATGTTGCGGATAAAATACAAACATTTGAATACTATCAGCTGCATCTTTACGGACTACTTTCCAGGTCTCGCATCATATTTACTGCCAAGAAAAAGAACAGAAATGGATTCTTATCAGCCATGATGCAAAATGAAGACAACCTATACCAAGAAATGACTTTCATATAACATTCTCGTTCGTAGAGGCTGTATTTCCGCGGGAAAAGAGGAAGGAGAGAACATTCCCTTCCTCGCGATGCCGTTCCTTCTGTGATACAGCCTCTGTGAAGGAGAGTGTTCAGATAACACCCAAGTCGACTTTGACGCCACAAAGGATCATGGTTAGCAAAGGGTCGTTAATGACAGACGTAATGACTCACTTTTTAATTTCTGTTGGTACAATTTCTTCTGACTTGGGCTGGTTCTTTCCTTTCTTTGAAACTTTACCATCTGGTCGTAAACCTGCTCCTGGAAATTTCTAGAAACAAAACGTAAACAAAAGAAATCAACATTTTCTTAAATTTTCTGCTAGAATGTAAAAGCATCCAAAGCTAAAATTTGTTGAAGCAATATAGATAGTATAATTCTGGTCATGTATCATATAATTATTTCAGGTCCTTTTAGCATCCATCAACCAAGGCACGCTTTCCATTTCATTTACCATCAATGTATCATGCCTCGTAGTGAAGCATATCATGTCTTTTCATTGGTAATGAGCAAAGATAAAATTGTAAGGAACACTTGAAACACAGTGGTTGGGGCATTGGCTTCTTCATTAAAAATCAAATCATTATGCCCGTAGTTAATATCATTCACTAGAAGAGAGAATATTTCTTGGATATATTTACCGTTTTCGGAGTCTTTATCAACTCAGCTGGAATCTCAGGTGCTGCAGACTGTAAAGAAATTAAACCATTCTTCATTTTCACAATGCTGAGCTGGTTTAATTAAATGAATTCTACATGATATAGAAACTAAGTTTTAAAGTTCTGTCTCAATGGTTAAACTTTAAATACAGCGCTTGTGATATGCCATAGGTGTACTCTTCTGGATCTTTTAGCATTCATATTTGTATTACGTTTCTGCTGCTGGATTGCTCTCCGAGAAATTTCCTAGCTGTTCATATTTTTGTGGTTTTGCTTCGAGAAGCATCCCCTGAAAACGATATTTTTAACATTTTATCAGATAGAAAGACTGAAGTTTTACCTCCTGTGCTTTCATTTTGGCTTGATCACGTCTGCCTGGTTCTACATAGCCAACCGGAGCGGCAAATTCCACCTAAAAAGTGAATATTAGTAATGACTCGATTGTCAATATTTCTTGTACGAAGACGACCTCCAAATCAACAGTTCCTCCAAAAACTTCTGTCAACTAAAACGGAAAGACTGTTTCTCGGTATATTGTAATGATCGTTGTCCTTCCGAAACACGATTAGGGTATGGACCAAAATTACAATGTAAAAGATACCCAGTTTTCAGGTTGTCATTCATGGGTTGGATTGATGTCTTCAACTGAAACAACAATGATTTGAAATATTCTTGAGAAACTTTTCGATAAATGTTTTAAAATTTAGAACATTTACCTTTTTATATTATTCTCAATTTGTTTAAGGTTGGCAACTGACAAAGCCATATAAAAAAGCTAATTCAAGCCAACAAACTATATGATAGACTCAAACCTGCATATCACATTCTATGATTGAAATTGCTTGACCAGGCCTCGTTTCCATAACAAGGAGCTCGTAAACCTGGTAATAGAGACAAGGGCACTCAAGGGAAAAAGAAAAAGTTTCATCTATGGGCAAAACTCAAAGGCTCAAACAATATAAATCAATGCTCTATAGCTTTTACACAATCTCCAAGAATCACTTTTGAATCAGGTTGGCACTGATTTTACAAATACTGTATATTACAATTCTTTCCAAATAATCAAAACTGCAACAACAGCATACTTCCACTGACATATCTGCAGTTCTTTCATAAATGAAAGATGTTTCTGAAGGTCATCAGATGCTAACTTGTTTTGCATGATAGCTATAGAACATAACGTTTCTTGAAATTTTGTGACATCCTTTCTGAACCAAAATGGTCAGTTTAAATTGCTTAACACATAGGCCATTATAACATTTTGACAGTTTATTCCTGATGCCAAATGGAACCGAGAATGAGCTGCAAGGCAAATATTTTAACCTACCCTGTCATTATACTTGAAAGCCAGCATATCACCTGTTGTCAAGCAAGCAAAGGACCTCAGGGCATTTTCTAATCTGTTTATATAGTTAAGTATCTTTAGGAACATAAAACAAAGGGCAAGACAAAAGATTCAACAAGATGTGCTAGTTTTCACCTTTTAAAGTAACACACTGCCTTTTAAGACAATTTATTTTTTTGAAGAAACCACTAAAGAATTAAGTACAGTATCAGATATGACTCTTTGTGCAATTTTATTTGATGCATTATAAATTATATCGCATGCAATCATTTGATTTTACCACTACTTTTTTAACATTATGATTGACATTATTCTTTAGTGGTTACTGAAAAGATACACAGCTTTTGGGTTTGTGATATCCAAGAATTCGACTGACTGTGGCTGGAATTTTGCATATGTAGCGATAGGTAATGAAGCACTCTGAACTTGAACAAAGTCTCCTTCTTCTAAGAGTAGATTGCTCATCATCTAAGAAGAAACAAAAAGTAAGAACTCACAAGAAATACTGCTTGAATAACAAAATAATTTCAGAGCTACTGAGGAACAATAAATGCAATATGCATTAAAAGTACCAGTCACAAACACATTTAAATATTTCATTTGCACTTCCTTTACATTACATTCATTCCTACAAAATATTTCAAATATTAAGGTTCACCAGGTACTTTACGTAGATTTAAATTCTTCTTGAATTCTAATGTTTTCAAGGTGTCTCTTGGCACAAAACAAAGGACATCATAAAAACATCCCTTATTGCCCTACTACTTTCGAAGTGGTGTCTAACATTTTAACATCTCGATGGATAACCCTGCAAAAGGTAAGGAATTCACAATATCATTCTTCTTGGTGCAATGATAAATTAAATGATCAGCTCTCTTCTCTTGCAAGGAATGCTGGGATTTAAGGAAAGCAAACTCACCCAGTAAGGAAGATACACTTTTCCTTCGTCAGCTACAAATTCTAGAACACCACAATGTGTAGTTCTTGCTTTCTTTGAATTTGTTAACTTAAACAGCATTGGGTAAACAATATTCAGTCTTGCTGAAATTTGTAATAAATGGATGAAACCTTATTGAGCAAAATATTTCAAAATATTAACCATAACACAACTATATACTGTGCTAAAGGCTAAGAGCCTGTCACAGATCTGAGGAATAACTGATAATATTATGGTCAACAGCCTTACAAAAAAGTAAAAAAAAACAGGTATTGTGTGTGTCAAAAGCCTTGGTTGTCAGTACTATACACTTTAATTTAATTGGTCATGAACTGGTCCAGTTCAAACTTTCAGCAGATAGCAGAAATGAGGCTCTTTGTGCTGCCGAACTGAAGAAAAATAACCCAGAGAAATTGGGTGTTCCAATCACATGATCCATTTTGTTACAGCACATTTCTAAGCAACTTTTAAGGCATTGGTGTACAACAAACTTGAACTAAATGCACTCATATTTTTAGATATCAAAATTTGTTTTTTGTAAAACAATGAAAACCATACTTAGCAAGTCCAGGGCAGATGGAGGCATTATAACTGGAGGAGAGAAAAGAAACCATGTTATTAAGTTTTGTATATTGATAAAATCAAATAACAAGTTTACAAAAGCATGGCAAGCACAGTACAAGGTAAACACTAACCCCAACCCTAATGTTAAAATAAACTGTATATATCAATTTTTAAAAAATTGATACAGTTCACATCTTATATCATGAATATGCAAATGGGTACTTATTACCATTATCTTAATTTTTACTCACTTTTCCCTCCTTTTTCTACATCTTCTCTTTCATTGCCAGGCAGCATTGATACAGAAAAGCATCTGTACTGAGTGTTGAAACTCCTTGGCATATTATCAAAGACATTTCCAAATCCAAACTGAAAGACATGTGCAATGAAATTCATATTTAGACAATCAGACAATCATTTTATCTTCAGACTTTTCTCAAATGTGACAAATAAAATAAATTGAGGCTTCGTTCAAGATGGGTGACATGACAGAATAGGGTTCTTGTTGATTCTCAAAATTTTTCACTGCTTTGGTCACCTGTACTTCAATTGTTTATACCTCAGTGAAGCTGACAACGAGAATCATGATGAAGCCCTCATTTTTACCTAATAAGGTCCTTCTTCTCTCATGGCCCAATGTAGGTTTTTTCGTGAGATTTCGAGCACTTAAATCTATACTTTTAATTTAACTTTGAATAGCTTCTTCAACTGAATTTATTAGATGTGCCAAACACCAACTGAAGCTTAAATGTTGATTTAGAAATTTTTAGGCCCGCATAGCAAGCATAATAGGCATGGTAGTAGGCCCTGGCATAAGGTAGGCCCCTTGCGCCTGGTTTATATCAAATCGGCGGCGGCTTATTTTCCTCCTTGATCTTTTCAGCATTTATCTTCAGCCACTGAAAAGAAGTTACTGGTTGGTGAGCATACTTACCATTTTGAGTTGTCAGTGGCAATAATCAGACTGTGATGCTGCGTTCTTCCTCTATTTTCTTGTTTTCAAATTTTGTTGAAATTACGTCGCCCTTATGGCTCAGTCTCGTTTTCGTATATAGGCTTTATTGAAAATTGAAAATTTAAAATTGAAGAAAAACAGTACAGCAAACAAAACAAAACAAAACAACACACCCCCAAAATTTGTTCCTCCACCACCCCCAAGCTCCATGTTCTTTGGGGCCTTCTGGATGGATTTGAAAGAAAAGACTGCCATTTGGAACTTCTGGAATGTTGGACTGTAGGAGTGCCACGCAAAACCCAAAATGTCGCTCAAACAAAATATTAACCGAAAAAGTGTTCTTCTGCTGCCCATGGCCAAAATACAATGACTTTACACTGAACTCAAATGAATTTTTAAAATTTCAAACCTCAGAACCATTTTGAATTGTTTGCATGATCTATTGACTTAAAAGCCACTAAGCCAGTGTGGTGAGAATTTTGCTGAATGCTTGGGTGGAAATTTTTTTCAGTTTCATTGATTCAACCATTTAAAATTTAACCATAAACATGAAATTTTCTTTCAATATTTTTATGAGTAATTCTTTCTCCCCAAGCTCCTGCCACAAGCCCCACCCCACCCTAAATTCCCCATGCCCCTCCCAAGATCTTGAGAGTTGTTTGTCATGTTAGCTGTGAAGGAGCGTGCTTGCTTCACTGTGTTTCTTTCACATGTTCGTTTGTCTCAAAATGCAAAATGGCTGCTCCCGATGGTGAATGGGGCCAAGACGGAACGTTTTACGACAAGTTCGACACCGGTAGAGGGCCAAGGTAACTATCAAAACGCTATTCTTACCTTAATCCACCAAAACATAGTAATTATATGATGCAACTCCGAAGAGAAGGAGATATCTATCGTGCATTGAGTTGACCGGTGCTGGTAGGCCCGTTTTCTATGCAAGATTTGCATGTCAAGGACTGGTACCGTGATCGAAAGATCCCTTGCAGTGAAAGCAATGGCCGTAATTTCGAGATTTTAGGCCTAAGCTCAATGCTTTTAGGGAGCCGAAGATCCGTTGATTTGTTTCTTCTACCACTGTTTAATACTAGAAAGGAATTGGTTCTATTTCTCAGAATCCTGTAAAACAATTTCTCTTAATGAAACAGAAGATGTATAGAAAGCCAAAAACAGAAGCCCATGATGAAAAAGACACCAAACAATTCGCATCTCTCTTGAAGAATTTTTTACAGAGAAGAAGAGTCTCCACAATAGGTAGATGATTAAGCCAATATGGTGATGATGTAGAACTTTTTGCCAAGATGCATTGTGTTGTGTGTGAATCTGTAATTACAGACCATAACAGTTCTATACATATTGATTGGTGAACACATTGCATCTTGGTAGAACATTCATCATTGCCATCTTTCACTCAGTCATTTATTATTGTTTTCATTACATGCACCTGGCATATTAGATTGGAAAAAGTTTTCAGTGCTCCTTGGCTGATTTCTCTGCCGCGCACTTTTAATTTCAGCAGCGGTTCCAGCGATGAAATTTTCATCCAGCAGCAAAAGAACAAAATATGTCATTTAGTGAAACAAATGCAGCCACTCAAGATAATATGTGAAAAGACTGATTATGAGATGGAGAAAACACAAATAAGATACACCTCTGCTTTGTGGTTGATGGATTTTGTGTAATGGGTTTCATTAAACAGATCATCTGGAAAGTACCGCCATATACCCTATACAGCTTTTGCATTGACTTAAATTTTGCCTAATTCTTTATTTAGTGATTATGCTGGCTCTTATGGTGGTGGGAGAAGATCCAATAAATCTGGTGGTGGCTATGGACAGGGAGGCGGAGGCGGAGGTGGAGGAGCTTACCAACAACGTGGTGACCCATACTCAAAAATTCCAACAGAGCCACCCTTCACAGCATACGTTGGCAATTTGCCTTACAACTGTGTGCAAGGAGATGTTGATGAGATATTTAGCAACCTCAAGGTAAAAATGGATTTATTTCATGTGAATTGAGGTTGATAAATTACTGTAATTCTGTTACGCAAAAATTTTCAAGTTATCTTTTGTGTATGAATTTCAATTATCAAGTTTCACTATTGTTTCCAACTTTTGTGGCGTGTTAAAAGCTTTCTTGCACTCTGAATTTTCTGTGCTATTCAATGATTGACAGGTACTATCAAATAAGTGAAGAAATCATTTAGTAAAACTTCTGCACACAGAATTGGAGCTTTGGGACCTGTCTGAATCAGATTTAACTTCAGGCATGTTCAAATTTTGATGGGGAGTTGCATTTTTGATGATGTCACAAACACCAAATTTCCATTGATATTTTCATCCTTCTAATTTATATGGGGTGTCCCAAAAAATTGGGGCCTGTTTGTTTTGCTACTGTGGAGGAGCTATGGATTCAATTATCTTGGTTTTTACGCAGTTGCATAGGTTAAGCTTCAGATTAGAGTTTAAGACCTTGTTTTAAGTCAATGTGACACAAAGTTATGCTGACTTATGGCCGAGGTGGTTGCTTAAAGCTGCACTTCTATTGTCCTCCAACAATTTGAAAATAAAGTAAGTGTTCAAAGAAAGGGTTCCAGCATCGTATCAGGGTGGTAGGAAGCAGCTGCTGATTGGGGGGGCAATTGTTCTTAAAGCAATAGAGAGCAATACATCTTGTGACGTAGCACCATTGTTTTCAAAATTATTGGGGAGTTTGAGCCCTATCTGCCCCCCCCTTCCTACAGGCCTGATCACATTACATTTTCACTACATTTTTAAAGGTAGAGCCTGCTTCTCTTATGAATAGACAACCCCGTCTTGTTTGAAAGATTTAGCAAAAATTTTAACATAGCACTACCAAAGTTTGGCTAAATGGTTTCTTAACTCTTTTTGACAACAACTTGTCTATGATAGCAAATATGATGCACAGTACTGCATTTTTAAATTTTTGCATTTAATGGGAGATTAACTTTTGTTTTCTATTTTACAGGTGCGCAGTGTGAGGCTTGTAAGAGACAAAGAAACTGATAAGTTCAAAGGTAAAAATATTAATCTTTAATCACAAATTCCATACAGATTGGATATTCTTGGTTTAGCTGTAAAACTGCATGTTTTTTTTATATGATATAAAAATTTTACAAAAATGAGGTACCTAAGACTACACTTACAAACTACTGGACTACATAACAAGGATGACGACCCTGAGAAGCAAGAACCCATGACAATCCCAAAGGGTCATTACATAAAACACTAAACTAAACTTACTGACAAATACATACAAACGAAACTGGAAACACAAAAAGGACTGTTAATGCGCTAAACGATTACATACGGATACTAACTAGGATCTGTTTCACATTGGACGTCAGGCCAGCACAGGCGACGGTGTTGAGCTGCAGAAGCCCCGATAGAGAGAACACCACTGACAACCATGGTCACGGCTACTATCCTCCCCCCAAAGCCCCCACCGCTCAAAATAACCACACCTGTACTTTCGCAATATTACGGTTTGGTAATTTGAGCTTGCTTGGATGGGCAGTTATTCATTGCACTTAAGTCGCCGCCATACATTAAGTCACCGCCATACATCCAAACTGCATGTGGTGAGGCAAAAGAAAATGATTATGTCAATATCTACTGTATATACGCTTTTGAACAACAAGTATTTCCAAGTGTAGAGAAAGAAGACAACTACATTGAATATTGAGCCATAGTTACTTTCTATGGATCCCTTGCTGTATGTCATGGCAATTCAACAAATAGAATCAATGTAAAGGACTTGGAAGTGCAAAAAGGAAAGCTGTTTTTAATGCCATATTTTGCCTGCAGTTCTCTGTGAAACTTTTTGGTAATGAGGGCAAGGCAACTTGAAGTGGGACTTTGCTTAAATTTGCCTTCCCTCCTGTGTCAAAGCCCCATAGCTTTTTAGATTCCTTGCAATGAAAGACACTTCCATGCAAAGGAACTGTTTGTGTTGCACTTCGGGAATCATATGAGGGTTTTGGCTATCCTTGATAATGTCTTATTCAATTCCCACCTTTACTTTTCTTCAGGGAAAACCTTGGTATTTGCTCAAAAAGTTTTCCCAGTTGCTCGTCACTCTAAATGTTTTCCCAGCCTTGTAGCATTTGACAATACCAGGGGATTTGGCATTATACAGTTTTTGGGCCAGGCATTCATTAAAAAATTGCCCCACTCGCTGGGGATTGGTGCAAGAAGTATTTGCTGACCCCCAGGCTGCCTCAGGGGGATAGTCAGGGTAGGAATGGAACAAGACATTAATACTAGTTTGAAATCAGATTGGCAGTCGTGACTTTTTGGTCTACAGCTTATGGATAATCCTGAGCAGGAGCAGTTATTTTTGCAAATACACAAAGCCCCATGCGACTTCAAGATACAAAGTGGACACTCCTTTGCATTTGACAGCAGAGTGGTCGATTTGCCGATAAACATGTGATTTTATCTTCTTTGTCTCTTGCCACAGGATTTTGTTATGTTGAATTTGAAGATGCTATGTCTCTGAAGGAAGCTTTGGATTTCAATGGAGCCGTAAGTTTTTCTCTTTTTGTTACTGCTAACTGATCCATTTGTGATTCAGTAGAGATCAGATATCAATTTGTCTAATCAGCGTATTTCGTCTTTAAGAAGTCAAAATCGCTAATGATAAAAGCATGACAAAATGTAAGTTTTTGAATGCTTTATAATGGACTTGACAGTGTTGTCTCAAATTGCAAGATGACTTGGGCAAGTTCAACGTTACAAAATAGCACTGGAGAACTACTTGTAGTGGAGACATTAAATGTCTGCACTAAGATTAAGACCTATGATCACAGAGAAGCAAGGATACAATACTCGCTCAAGAATTCTTGTCATAATGTGAAGAATTTTGTCATGTTAGTGTGTTTAAGGCCTATACTGCAAGGCAGTACAAAGTTTTGCAAAGATCTTTACCTACATATATACAGTACATACATACATACATTATTTAGTAGTTAATGCATGTCAGAAATTCAGCTAATAAGCTGATGTGCCCTGGACCTGCAAATTGAACTTTAAAATTAAACCTGAAAGTTGAGACTCCAAATGACTGGAAACAACAATTTAGATCAATTTCATACTTCTGTCATCTGTTCTAGGTATTTGTGGATCGAACACTAAAAGTAGATGTAGCAGAAGGAAGGAAAGATAACAGAGGAGGCAGGGGTAGAGGACAAAGGGGTGGAAATATGGGCAATCGAGGAGGAGGTAACAATCACATCCTTTACTTTTGTTGCGTTTGCAGAAAGTTGTTGAAAATTCCATTACAGGCAGCTTTTTCTTTCATCAAAGATCACATCAACGATGCTGGAGACGCTAGTTCCCTCAATGATTTTGCTTCCATAGCTAATGTCTCCAAGGACTTTGTCTTACTTTATCTGAAAACTTAGTATTAGCAGCAAAACATCTGCCTTCACCTGATTTCTAACATTCCTTAGTTCTGCTCTGTCGTTTTGTGTTTTCGCTAGGTATTTTCTGTTTAGAGTTTTACCTTCTTGATAATTAATTTCATAATTTTAAACTGTTGTTCCTGCTGTCTTGACAATATCTGTTTTTCTATAAATCGCTTGTTTACTCTAAATTTAATTGAGTTGGAAATGAATCGCCCATGGACGTAATGAACTTTTGATTCAAACGTAATTTGATATGATTTGAATCTCAATATTTGGCCTTATGAACTTAATTTCAAAATAAGGCATGTTTGAAAATGTCGTCTTTCTCTTGGCCCTTCCAGTTGTTTTCTTTGTGTAAAATCATGCTTTTTAATGTTCGCTTTAATTTCAGTTTGATTTTAGTGTCGAAACAAACTTTATGGCTACCAAAGATAACAGCAAGGTAGAAAGTGCTCCCCTTTTCGTGATGTTGGCTAAAAATGAAGCAATCTTTGAGTTTTTGACATGTTTTAGTAACATTAAACTGTTACATTTTGTGCCATTTCTAGCTGTTCTGCAAGACTGATATCTTTCACATTTACCAAGAGAATGTAATTTTGAAAATGAGACCATATTTCATTCAATCCGTTCGCTGTTAGAATAATCAAGCTGTTTTTGTTGCAATGATTATGCAAATAGGGGGACATTTTTATAATTCAACCTGATGTCGAAAATGTTTCTTGACAAACCATGTTATTTTTACCTAGGTTTTCAGAGAGGTTATGACAACCGTGGAGATGATCGAGGAGGTGGACGATTTGATCAAGGTAAATGTATTGTACCAGGTGACCCAAGAGAGGTGAATCGAGAAAAACATGAAACAATAGTCATGGAAATCAATGATTCAAAGTTTTTTCCGTTGCTAAATGGCCTAGCTATGTCCCTATTATTTGTTTGTATCGCCAAACCTATACCTTTTATTGATGGCATTAACTTTGCGAAACGTCATGGATTAAAACTTTGACTGGTCATTGATGAGTATCTTTTGAGCCATTCTATTGCAGGTATTTGCGCTCTGCTTGAAGCAGCTCAGTTTAGGCCTAACCGATCAATAGGCTTAGCTTCAAACTTGAGTGAACACATGCAATACAGTGGCTCAATGTAAAGTTACAATGGGTGAAAGGGTGGCAAGATGCCTAAATCCATTGAAAGCACTTGCCATGCAAAACAACTATCATGCAACCCTTGAAAGGTGTTAATATATCGAAAGTGACTAAAGTTTGCAGAAGGTACGACCGGTCAGCAAGCCATACTTTTATCAGGGAAGAGGAGGGGATCCCCCTGACTTTCTGCCGTTGCCAAGGCATTCAGAATGTGCCGCTTTCTCCTGAGTCTCCATCTCCAAAGTGTGAAAAGGTCTAATAATAGACAAAATCGGCTAAGGTTTGTTTCCACCCATTTCAAGTCATGTGATCAATCTCTTGATAAAACTCCTTTTGATTTCTCTAACATATTTCGTGCCATGCAAAGTTGTGCCATGAATGCAAAAAGTAGAATAATACTGAGCTTCCCAAGGGTATGGTCACATGACTTGACATGGGTAAAACAAACCTTAGGCGATTAGGTCTATTGAGGGGAACATTATGTAACTGGCCATAATTCAAGAGAGTGCACTTTTGATAGCATGATTATTAAGGGTGTACGAGGGGAGGTACAGTATCAGAAGCTTTGACAAATATTGAAAGCTCCATAAATTCTAAACAGATTGAGGAAAATATATATGACCAACGTAAGACATACTCAGTTTTTGAGCTTTTACAAGATGGTTGCAGGTAAACGTTCGTAGCTTTTATGGTTTACGATTTAGCAACTGGATGACTCAAAATGCTCTCTCTGGAATTATGGTAAATTAAATTAAGCTTCGTTTGATCAATTCAGCTGAAAGGATGATGCAATAAAATTTCACCCGAATGATTTAAAATTCTTGCAAAGATTCGAGCCCGTTGCCAAGTTTCAGAATTTATTTTGTAGGTGGCTACGGAGGAGGAGGTAGAAGTTACGGTGGTTTTGGTGGAAGAGATCGAGGCGGTGGCGGACGATACGATGGGGATCATTATGATTCTTATGGGGGTGGTGGTAACAGGAGAGAGAGGAGGCAAGAGGAATTCAAATTACCCGAACCAGGTATAGTAACGTTCGTTCAATTTTTTCTAGAGTCTTGAAAAAGTCACGGTTCCATGGCTGTGAGACGGGGGAAGGGCTTGCTTGTTAATGGCGCTCCGTTTCGATGGCATTGTTCTTTGCTAAATCTCGCAATCTGATTGGTATTGTAGGAGACTCAGAGTTTGGGCCTAAATAGGATCCGGTTTTCAGGGTAATATTATGAGTCTCTGTTGAATGAAGCGTCATCTTCAAGTCAAAGAGCACAAGGAAAAAGAGACTCATTGTCATAAGTCTACCATTGGACTTCGGAGCGCTTTGGTTATTTGGCAACAGCAGCTGAAAGATAGCTAAGCCCTTCTAGCTTCATGCTGATACCTTGCTTGTAATCATAACATTTGCTTTATGTGTGATCTGGTTTGTCAATGTTTTTTGATCACCCGGTATTATTGCAATGGTACACTTCCAAGGAAATGGTCTGAACAGCTCTTATTCTTGTTGAAGGTGATGATGCTGGAAGGCCAAAACTGAAGCTGCTACCACGAACTGTGAAAGATCCAGTCAATGCTTTAGCTGATTCCGTGCAGCAAAGCAATATATTCGGTGGTGCCAAACCGCGGGATGAAAAAATGTATGAAGAAAAGAAAAAATCAGAGAAACTGAAGGAAAAGTCAAGAGATGAGGAGCATCCCGAGGGTGACTCGCACGATTCTGCAGCACAAGAATGACACATAGAGGCGTAATTGCAGCTGATTGAAAAGCTGTTTATAACTGTGTTTTATAAGAATAATACTTGTTGAAGGCCAATACCGGGTGTCCCACGAAATTTCCTCACATTTGATTAATTCTGGTGACGGTTTAGATGGAAACATAAACCTTCAACAGTTATTTTCTTATTCCCAACATATCCTTATTTTGGGCATTGACACCCTGATATTTTGTTTAGCTTAGAAACTCTCTCAGTCATGAGATCTGAAAAATTACTGAGCCTGACAGCGAAGGACATCTGATGCTCAACTAGAACTCTACGCTCGTATAATTCGACCCATTGGAATATACCAATTGTGTATTTATTAGATATTTTTAAAGAGCCTTTGCCCGGGGGGGGGGGGGGGGGGTAACTTTATATGTTTCTACGGAGGAGGTTTTTAGGTTAGCTCCTTCGTATATGAAGTAATTTCATCCTCCGCAAAAGAAAAAGTGGCAATAAAGTACATCTGCGGTGTCTAACCACTCATGTTTCTACAACTGCAATGCGGACTCACGGTTTTCACTTAGTCCAAATTGGGTTTTTCATAGCCTGAAATTTCAGCGTGCCCGCAAAGGACCCTGAGTGACAATGGCTCTTTAGATACCTGGTTTCACTTTCTTCAAATTTCCGCGGAACTCATTCACTTCAAACATCCCAAGGGAACATATTTTTTCATCGAGCACAGCTGATTAAAACACAAATGGTAGCACCAGAGAGTTGAATTACGCGTCTGCCAAGTTTCAATTGAATATGACAGCTTTTTCTCAGTTTGGATGAACTTTTCAGCCTCCCCTTCTGGAGCATTTAGGCCCACTGCTTAGGCCGTTGTCGAACCTTGCAATTCAGTGTTCAGGCCTCTGTAAATCGTTACAGTCTCGGGGGGGGGGGGGGGTACCTTAGTACTGTTCGTGGTACAGGGACGTGCCATTTTTTAGGGGTACTTTTTTCAAACCGTTACGGAATTATGGGTATCATTTTCACAATTTTTTGACATTTCACGGAATTATGGGTGTCCTTTTCAGGGGATTTTTCATAATTTACGGAATTATGGCCCAGATATTTATTCGATTTGTGGAATTATGGCTCTAAAATCCACCAGAATTTACGGAATTATGGGCACCAATTTTTAGGGCAAAATGGCACGTCCCCATCACATAATAGGTTGAGTTACCCCCCCCCCCCCCGAGGTTACAGTAAGGCAAAATACAAGGATTTGAGAAGTATGATTCTCTTAGCAGAATCTTCTAGTTTTATTATTCCACTAGATTTAATCAAGTGTGAGAACATTCTTTGGGGACACCCGAATTAATAAAAAAAACCAGTAGAAATGCTCAACAAAGTATCCTCCTCTTTGCAAGGCTTGTTGACACCCACATTCTAATACCAGATCTCTTTATAGCCTTTCATCTATCTGCAAATGCATCGAGCGGCAATTTTCTACATTCTGAAGGAATTTACCAAATCTTCGAGTGTACGCTCGCCGTTAGAGTCTCGTGGCCTACGCTGCTTGAATTGATGTTCTTGTTCCCGATTCAGTTGTTGAAGCTGTGCATCAATGAAGACCAGGAGTGAAACTATAAGTCTGCTGAAAGCTCTGGCTCATGAGGAAGACGTAGACAAATGTTGCTCGAAGCTGACTCTTAGCTGACTCTGGCAAAAGTTCCGTAAATCTGAAATCATAATAAATTGCTGAAGTGCTTCATATCATAGAACTAGTAAAGAAAAGCGTTTTGAGTTTGAAAGGACAAGATTTTAAGCATCGGTAGAGATTGGAGAAACGGCTAATGTATCTCTCGTTTGATGTATGGCTTCAACGGGACTTCATGGACTTTGTTTTAGTTGTTTACTGGCAACCTATGATATCTTGATTTCTCAGAATATGTCTTTTAGCTATTCTACACAGTCAGTGGTGGTAGAAGTTCCAACTCCACTCAATTGAACTTTTTCGTATAGAAATGTATAACTAGCAATAAGATTAGTGAGTGCCGCATTTTGGGAAGTGAAATGAAACTGCACCAACATGGAATGGAATGAAAATAGATTGCAGGCATTTCTGGTTATTTTGACATTATAAGATGCACTTTCCCCCCTCCCCCTACCCGTCTCGCGACCGCTCATTCTTACACTCTGTTCAGTCCTGTTGGCATTGCATCACATAACAAATATCGCCTCTCCATCCACATTTCAAGACAATAACGAAATCAGACCATAGTCTTTTGAAAGACAGGTACGCATTCAATTGTATTCCATAGAAACAGCTTGAGAAGGCATGACTAGGCCGCTAAAATGGACAGCTAAGGTTTTGCGTGTTGCTTGAAGACTTCTTGGTTTTAATTTTGAAGAAGAACTTGCGATTATGCACGAAGAAAATACAAAATGTAACAAGCGTCGAAACCACCAACTTTAATAACAAACAGGATCAAAACACAGTAGATAAGTTTACAATAATGGAAACAATGTTTCTGAAAAGTGCCTGCTATATCAAAAAGCCTTTATTGAACGATTACTCGATCGATGCTGGAACATTGCGTTCAGTCCGTACTTCAATCATTGGTCCAAATATTTTCCAGCATTGACCTCGTAATCGTTTGATAACCGCATAGTAATTCTGAAAATAGTCAAGGTAACAAAGATTGCTAATAGATAATTATAGAAGAGGATCTGAATTTCATTTCAAGTCATTAAATCTAACGACAGATCCATGAGCCGTTTTTGCAATGTTTTTTAAAGAATAGACCTTTTTACTTTTTGAAACAGAGGTTTGGATCCAGCATCCAAATCTGGTAAATTTGTGGAAGGAAACAAAAGCATGGCCCCCGTTCTTGGTATAAACACTGCAAGCTGTGGCATGAAGTTGCTTCGGATTTCAGAACACTTTTCTGGGAGTATTATCGACAAATTAGCTCAAAGTGAGTTAGCAATGGTTCCGTTTACACAGAGGCACGAGCTAATTGTCTTTTGCTTTGTTTCTCATTATTTTCATTCATTGTTAACTGACTTTTCTTTCACTTGAACAACAACGGTTTAAACCTCGATTTACAACTCGCAAAGTGAAACCCTTGCATGCTAGTACTTGTGTGTCACTGTTACCACAAAGGCAGCTTACAATGAACGAAAAAAACGAGAAACAAGGCCAAAAGGCAAATAAAACTTCCCTGTGTATAAACTAAATCCTTCCTAACTCGTTTTGAGCAAAGTTTTCGTTGATACACTGTCTGAAAAGTGTTCTGAAATCCGAATCCGAAGCAACTTCTTGTCGCAGCATCTATATATCGAGAACAGGGGTCATGCTTTAGTTTTCCTTCACAAATTTAGCAGATTATAACGCTCGATCTAAACCTCTGTTTTAAGGAATAAAAAAGGTCTATTGGTGCCAATGCTCAGATTTTGAAAGTTACAAGCGTACATGTGGTATTGTAAATGGAATGCCGATGCGACTATAAGTTATAATAGTAACGAATTTCATTTATTTTATTAGAATTTAGCAGTCTTAGAGAAAGTCTGTTATGTTTAAAACATGTGTTATTAGTTGAAATTTGTTCCCCATTTTTGATGAATTTCTGTCAGAGATGAAGGTCAAATTTTTAGGTGCTAGCGTACAATAAGCCAATCTAAAAGCTTGCTTTGAAAAAGGCGTCTTCTTTCTGAGAATGCACGTAGTTTGTTAAGATAACTGCTAACAAGAAACTGAACTCTCAGATTGTAAAAGCCAAAGACTCCAGTATTTGGAAAGATCTTTTAGAATGAGTCGAGGGAGTTTTGTTTAAACGTTTCTTAGCGCTTCTCAAACACTACTTGTGTCTGAGTTGGAGTACTAGATTAAGAGTACGAGTCCTAAAAACTTATAAACCAGTTTCTTTTCGCAGTGAGCCCATTCACAAAGCTTGCAAATGGTGGATGGAAAACAGGGACGTTGGGGGAACACGATACTTTTAGGGCACTTTTTACCTTATGAAAAAGGAGGCATTTTCTACAATAAAGGGCACTTCTTTATTTATTGCAAAATCTTTGGGGCACGTGCCCCCAGTGCCCCCCGTTTCCTATGTCTATGATGGAAAAGGCGCGAACTTTTAGCACGTTTTGCCTTTGTGCGTTATGTTTGTGTTTGTCAGCAAGAAGGCTTTACAAAGGCGCGAAATGAGATTGGCCTGGGACGAGTCAGCTTAGCGGCACACAGGGGTACAAGGAAGCAGGCTCAGGACGTATTCGGAGAACAGCAAAAATGAAGTGAAAGTGTTCGTGTCAGCGCGCGCGATGGGAAGAAAACCAGAAGCAGGCTGGAGCTCTTCAGCTCGCAATTCAGTTTTTTCAGCTGGACAGACGAAAAAAGTAGTAGCCAGACATTTCAAGCACTCGAAGGCCTAGTATTTTCGATCAAAGAGGCATGGTTTTGATTCGACTGTTATGCATGCTGTGATAGGCTAGGCACCTAGGGTGATCATTTACTTTTTATCCAAAAAGCCAAAGCGAACCAACGAGTGCCAAATTGGCACTTTTTTCAGGTAAGTAGATTGAGAAATCACATTCAGCGCAAGAAACTTTCCAGCTTGAAATATTCTAGATAAAAAGGCTTGCTAATTGTTCTAACTCAACATACAGCATCACAATCCATTTATTTGGGTTTAGCTCTTTCTATGAATCATCTAACTATGCATGTATATTGAAGCCATAAGCCATATTGGCCAACTACATATCTATAGTAGTATGTACACCTTATACCAATAAATAAAATTTTCCAGTTTGATTAAATTCAGCTGAAGCAATTGTTTCTTGGACCAATCAAATTTTCTTCTTTGGCACCTTGCATCATATTGCTCTTGCATCAGCCTGCCCCATGGTCCATATTGGACCATCGTATTTTTAAATAATGTTTGCATGCATTCCTTCACAGTTTTCAAGATCATACTTTAAATGAAGTCATATCTGCCTTTTTTAGCTAATTGGTTCATAAAAGATGGATTTAAATCAAATTTCTACAGAAGAAATTGAACCTCTTGCTGATTCCACTGCTGTTCAAGTAGTACCAAGCAAAGATCCAAAGAAGGAGAAACTCAGAATCTGGAAAAATGTTATTTTGGCAAGCATTTCATTCATGATAACTTTCATGGCCTATGCATCACTTCAAGACATTCAGAGTAGTCTCAACACCGTTGATGGACTTGGTGTTGCATCTATCAGCATCATTTATGCCTGTGCCATAATCACTGGCTTATTCTTCACACCTCTCATTGTCCGCAAAGCAGGATGCAAGAAAAGTTTGGTGATCTTCACATTTTGCTATGCTGGATTTGCTGCAGCCAATTTTCATCCAACTTGGTACACTATGGTTCCCGTATCTGTCATTGCAGGTATAGGATTTATTTTAATCAGGGAATTGTTTGATATGGCATACTTGGGTAAAAGGTGTCATGTTGATTGCTGTAAAACAGCAGTCCTGGAACTGATAAATCAACATTCACCAGTCAATCTGAACAAAAATGTTGGCAAAATTTATCCAAATTGCTCATCTTATCCTACCCATTTTAATTCAATTTTAAGCATTTTGCTAGTAGACCCTCCTAACCATAGTTTGTTTACCTGAAAGATTCTTTAGGGATGGAAAACATGCAAACATGGAAGTAGCACATTCTTTGTCAGTTTTATTTTGTGAAAATTGCAATAGCAACCCTCTTTTAGTGTTCCAGCCCTTTGTTGCTTCCATGAAACTTTAGACACAATGTTTTATATAAACATTGTTTTGAATGTTTTAATCAAAGAAGTAACAAAGGGGCATGAAACATCAATAGAGGGCTGATGATATTTATTCTCTAGAAATTCGTTCAAATTAGGAATCTTTAAGGAATCCATTGGGATTCAATTATAGAACGCAATTCATCTCTTGGTAAAACGTTCCTAACCCCCATCTTTAGTGTGATCATGTATTGTAGTCATCATGGTTACTATGCAAAAAATAAGTCTATCCTAAATGTACTTTTCATCCTACAGGAGTTGCAGCTGGTCCTCTTTGGACTGCGAAATGTTCACTTCTGACGTCATCTGCTGTTCAGTATGCAACAGTCACTGGAAAGGACAAAGGACCCATTATTACGCATTTCTTTGGCATATTTAGTGTGCTTTTCTTGCTGGGATACATTTTTGGGATGTTTTTAATGTCTCTCATCTTGAAACCAGTTGGTAAATATTGTAGGCACAATGCTAATGCCTTTTTGTCATATATTTATTTTTCCCACAAATGCTGTGCAGTACAGGTCTTGCAAACATTAGCAGTAAGAATTCTTGAAATCTATTTTAGCATTATCCTCTAGAATTACTTCACATGGTAATAGTTCACAGTTAAAAATTACTTCCGTTCATATCACACAAGAATTTGCCTCAGAATGTGAAGAAATCCTAAAAATTAAAGGCATGAAGTGTTTTGAGTTTGACCCCAATTGCTTGTGGAAGAGGGAGATGAGATGTTACCATTACAATACTTTACACCTGAAACCTGTAACAGAAGAGGTATGGAAGTTGCAGGTGAACTGAATTCACTACCACGATAAATGGATGAATGAATGAACATGCGATAAATAAATGACTGATGGATGAATGATTGAAAAAATGATTGAATGTATAAATGAATGAATGTATAAATGAATGTAAAAATAAGAGAATGAATGAACGAATAAACAAGCGAATGAATGAATGAATGAATGAATGAATGAATGAATGAATGAATGAATGAATGAATGAATGAATGAATGAATGAATGAATGAACTAGTGATAAACGAATGAATGAATGAAGTAACAAATGAATGAAAGATTCAGTGAATAAAAGAGTAAGAGTGAAAGAATGACTGGTAGAAGTAGTGAACAACTAAAGAAATGAAAGATTGAAGGACGAGATGCAATACAAGGTACAAAATTCGCAATCTCATGGCAAAGAATTCTCTAAATTTTGCCAGACTACCAGACCTTTGTCTTAGAAGCTACAACTGTAAAATCCAGTGTAAATTCAGTATGAAGGTCAAAACCAAGCTGATGTTGTTTCTTTGTTTCGATAGATGCAAGAGTCCTCCAAGCTACTACTTTAAATAAAACTATATCATCCCTGTGTGGTGCAATGGACTGCCCTAGTGGAGCAACATCCAGAAAAAGCGTAGGAAGTGTAAGGCCACCAAGTCGTGAAAGTGTCTTTATACTTCTAAGCATTTTCCTTGGAGCAATTTTCTTAGCTGGACTTCTAGTTGCAATCTTCGTTGATGATGTCAAACCTGAGACAGATGAGAGTAAGAAGAAAACAAAAACTATAAAGTCAAATTTATTGTCGACGATAAAGATTGTTTATAAAGACAAGAGAATGACTTTCCTTATCCCACTGATGATTTTCACTGGTTTGCAGCCAGGGTTTGTCGGTGTTGATTTTGCAAAAGTAAGCACAGTTCGGATTTCTATTTGTAATATATTTATACCGGATAATTCAAGGGAAGAGTCGACATGTTTCGTGGGCTGCTGTGGAATAAACACTACGTGGCCCACATTGAAAACTAAGACGTTTTTATGTCAGTCAAAGGCTAACTTATTTGTGAAAATTTTGCTCCAGTCATTCATCATTTAGACCCAGAATTAGAACAGTGCAGGTAAGGGTTAAGGTGAATGGGAACGAAAATTCCACGCTTGATTCTGGTCCATGATTTACTTGCCGTTGAAATATGAATTCAATACAATAGTCTGTGTCAGAAGTATGATTTAAATGTCAATGAGAAGTAAATCATGGAGCAGAATGGAACATGGAATCATCATTGTCATACAAATCCCTTACCAGCATATTTCTAATTTACGGGCCTAAAGGATGAGTAGTCAACCAAATAAAATTTCACATCTAAGTTAGCCTTTGACCGATAGACTAGCATTTCAGCATTGGTGGTTGGACACCGCAGTTGTGCTTCATTGCCGCTCTGTTCTTTTGCAGAGCATGAAATTGCTTGCTACTACAAAGGAGCTAGCGTAAGAGACGGATGAAGAAAGAAGGGAAACTTTAAATCTCTTCCGCAGAAACATTTTCCCCCGCATTTTCTAAATTTTCCTCCGCAGGAGAATATACACTTAAACTAAAACATAACTGCGGTGTGTAACTACCCATCAATTCAGTTTTGAATATCGACCACGTTGTTTCTTTTCCACAGTCTGCCAAACGTTTTGACTTTATGACTCATTCGGTATTTTTGGAAACAGGATTGTGAATTCCGTCTACCCGACAGATCTGGATACCCTTTATTTTGTGGCAATTGTTTACAAATAATGAAAAGGAAACATTGCCTCAGGAAAAGCAGTCGAACAGGTTTAATGGCACTAAGTTACCAAAGGACATAAGGCACTAACTGCGCGGGAGTTTGTGACAATAATGGGCATTCCTTTTTGCTAAAAATTCAAGTTGAAATGACAAAATTTAAGATGAAATTCTGCAAAAGTGCCAAGAAGCACTCGAGACCAATAAGAATGTTTCTATTGCTGTTGGGAGAATGCTGACGAGATTTTAACATTGGAGTTTTTTTAATCTTTTCCACCGAAATTGATTTTTATTTGAATGGAATAGTATTCCCCCACTCTAGCCTCTAGTTTTACCCGTTTTGGGGTTAACTTTCCATGTTCATGTATAAAAAATTCTCAAGTTATGATTATTATCATTATAATTTTTAATTCTAGTCTTACGTCGCATGCTCTCTTGGCATCGAAAATGTTGGCTTTGTATTAATGTCTTATGCTGGATGTCAAGCAACTCTTTCTGCCATTATTGGCATTCTTGAACGATTATTTGGACGCATGATGATTATGTTGGTCACATTCATTGTTAACCTTGGCTTACTCATATTCCTGTTGGTATGGGAACAAGATCAATACCCATCATACGTGTTGTATGTCGTAGCTGGGGCTATAGGGACTGTTAAAGGTGTTTGGAGAATAGAGACAAATTGTAAGTATCGTAGAATCTAGGCATTTTCCATTCATCTTGTGTACAGTCTTTCAGATAAGAAACCAGCCGTACATTGGCCTAAATTTAAGGAACTCTTATCTGCTTGGCAACCGTTAAAGCTTTAGGACAACCGGCGTGCATTGCAGCTCAGTTTTTAAAGTGGCCTACTTTCATGCTGTACGAAAATGACTTTTGATGCCATTGAAGTCAGCAGTGAGTCATGGAAGGCTCCAGATGCGGCCATATATTTTACTTGCATGTGTTATATAAAGTGTACGATGTAGCACTGAAATAAAAATAAAAAGCGCAAAAGACCGAAATGATGCCTGCTTTCATATGTTGTCGACCCTCTTCTCTCATCGTACACTTTATATTGTACTTTTTATACACTTGCATGTGTTAAGTATTGGAGTTGAGTTGAATCAAATCCATAATATCCGCACGAAAAAGACGATCGCGTTGCATGGACTCCGCTGCTTAAGTGACTGCTTGACTTCCAAGTTTCCTATGAGCGTCTTCATGACGTTTCAACCAAATGGCTCATAACGTTGCAAAACAATATCCAATTTTGGAATCTGCGTGGAAAACTGACCTAAGACAAATTTATGACAAAGTAGACATTATCAGTTGTCCTGTATTACTGTAAAAATGCCTTCTTTTTGCTTATCCGGGCCGGTCGGATAAGTTTGCCTCTAGTATAGTTATTCTCAGTTGTTTTTCTTTCATTTTCAGCCTATCCCGGAGTGTTATTCATCAATAACCAAGAAACAGCGTTTTCAGTTGTTCGTGTGTGTACATCTGTAGGATATCTGTTGGCATTTGCATGGGGTTATTATTTATGTGTTTATGTTAAAATTTATATACTTATTGCAGTTTTAACAATGTCGATAGTGTGTTATTTTATCACAGAGTATATTGAAAAGAAAAGGATAAGAAATGAGAAAATTGACGAGAAGGAAAGGATTGAATTGGCGGAGGTAGAAGCTTAATAAGTCGTAGTTAATTTGAACAAACTTACTCAAAGGCAATCAGGAAGCATTAATCATGAGTTGATGCCCATGCTAGGTACAACGAAAATGGAGGATAATAGTTTGGAGGGCATCTTATACTTCTGATCTACAAACTATAAACATGTTTTGTTGTAACTTCTTCGGTATTTTTATATTACCCCAACTTTCATCACATCAAATTCACAGTTTTTGTATGAAACTATTTTATGAGAAACTAGTCCCGAGATAGTCGAAAATTTCAGGAGCTCTAAAACTATATTGAAAAGCACTTGTAGACTTTAAAAAGCTAGATTCAAGGATATTATGGCAAAGCTTTCGTTAGGCTGTTATTAATGGGTTATATTCACTGCAGTGTTATGTTTAAAGGTCGTGTGAACTCTTCTTCTTTTGGTAAATGTTATTTTATTTCTCAAAAAAATCTCAGGCAGACTGACAAACAACATCTTAATTCTTGCACCCAAAAAAATAAGAAACAAGGCAAGCAACGCTTGATTAAAGATGCAGGAATTTCCATCCGAATTTTAGATAAATGTAGGACTATAGGGTATTGTAAGGTTCTGATAGATAATGTGCAGGCACCGAAAGGCTTTTTAAGGCAGAATCATTACTCATTTAATGCTTGCTCTGTTGCATGACAATTTTCTATAGAAATTCTTTATTTTTAGCATCTGGTCTGATGTTGTTAATAAATGTAAATTGGGTTTTTTTCATAGAAGGAAGAGTGATTCTAATATATTTATGAGAGATTTATAGCGTAATGTGTCTCACACATCCATTGTGGTTAGTAGTTAGTACTTGCATTACAGACAGACATTGTAAACAAAGCTCTTTTTTCTGTCAGTTCGAGAAATTAACCATAGATTTTTCTCCTTTAGGACGGAAAAAGCAGATATATTTTTTAGTCGTATATACTTTGATGTAGATTGCATCCAATTGATTTGCAATGGTTAAATGTCGTGGGAACAGATGATATTTTCTTCCGCTGAATTTTTTACGAAATTATCGTCCATAAGATTTTGACTCTGAAGCTATAGCTACAATAAGATTGGTTTCAGTGTTATTTAGTAGGAATTAATATTACGATGCAAGATTGAAGCTTTTAGATTGATTTCATTTCAATTTATTGTGGTTTGCTTATAAACTTCGTGATCAATTCAAGTTCCAGTTTATTTCGTTATCAAAATTCCCACAATATAAGGAAGATGATAATCATTTCATGGATTCTAAATGCAAATAATAAGCCTTGAATTATTCATACCCATGCCAACTCAAGAGTTTTTCAATTGTTTAATTTGAGGATCAAAAACCCAAGAAGTTATGTTCCTTGAAATTTCTTTTGGAGTGCTGCTTTCAGGCTTTTGCCATAGTCTTACATAACTTTATCCACATCAAAATTGGTTCGCCAATGAGTCGGTTCAAAACACTTCGAATTTGGCATGGGCATGAATAATTTCGGCCTTTCTGTAGCTGTGTCGACTCTTTGATACAAAATCCAACCAACGTGTCTTTATAACAATCAGCAGCGAGAGAAACGAGCCTTGAGGAGCCCCAACATTAGCCGTTGCCATATTGTTGCGGCCTCCTTTCCGTGCGGTTGGCACAACACAACTCACAACTTTGAAACTTTCAACTTCTTCAAAGAGAGAAAATTCGCAGCGAAGAAAACCCTGTTGAAGGAATAAGGAAGGTTTGAAGCATAGAGTGCGATGTTTTCTGGATATAAAGATGTTGACAAAAAGAAAGATTTCGTTGGGAAAACACAGGATGCGAGAAACCAGAGAGCTGAAGAGAAGAGACGAGAACATGCCATAGTCAAAATTCAGGTAAAATTAATTTAGGCCCAAAAAGAAGGTGTTGTTGGAGGCTTAGCTGTGTGTACCTACCGAAGAACTTAGGTTTGAAATTTCAGGGATGATGATAGAAAAACGAGTGGCTCTTATTTTACGTAAAAGTACAGTTAGACTTCCATGCGCATTTTGTAAGAGATTCCAGGGCAGTCTGATGATAACATGCAACGACACGGGGGGGGGGGGGAAGATGGTTGACAAGAATCTGACCCGGTTAACACAGACAGGATTGTAGTCAGTGAAATCAATTTGAAGGTATGAGCTGCAAGCAGACGTTTAAAAGCTGCGAGAGATGCAAAATTATAATAGATCTTTTGTTCTCACATGCAAGTACCTTTTTAGCTACATGCCAGTGGCGAGTTTAAACAAAATTTCATAGTTACGAGTGAGTGCTAGTTTTCCTAACTGGGTGGGATGTATCCGACAGTTACAGCCGTTGAGACTCAATATACATTTTAATTTTAATTATGCATTTTAAAGGCAACACAAACTTAGAGCCTTAATGACCATTGCTCTTAAATTCCACACCATTAGCATTTCAATTGTTTTGTGCCTTAAAGTTTTGCTTGGACACAGGGGGCTGGGGGGGCTTCAGCCCTTCAAAGTTAGATAAAATTTGCAAAATTGGCCATTGGCCAGAAAATTGCATTTAAGTTGGGCAAAGTTCTCATAAACAAATGACATTTTATTGGACAACCTCCTAAATCTTATCCCCCACTTGCTTTATTTTTAGGCTGTTGTCAGAAGATTTCTATGCTCCAGAAGGCTAAGACATGAAATATGGTCAGTTTTTTCAACTTTGTCATTTTCATAGAGTTTAGTTGTAAGGTTTTGCAATAAAGGTTGTGTACAGTACAGTACATCATTAATAAGCAAAATGGGAGATTTTTTTATTCACTGGTGGTGTGAAGACTTTTGAGCAGAAGTTTGTTCTATCAATGTGATCTTATCAAGAGCAGAATGCATTTGTGAACATAATCTAAGTATTTTGCACCAATTTTTACCATTGATCAAAGGATTGATAGATTTTGTTTGCTTTCAGGGATGAATTTGATAAAACCTTGACAGATCCATGTGTAAATAATGAGATAAAGAGAAAAGTCCCAGGTTAGTCATTGTGATACTTGAAATCACTTTTCCAATTTCTTGAAAATATTTCATTTGCATATTTCAGGCCTTACCGGTAATGGCGTGCGATCCCTCTCGCACACCTTGGCACACATCTTCTCTTCTCAAGGAGTGCAATAGATTGCACGCCTCCCCTTTCCATACGATGATAGACCCTTGATGATTTGATAATAATCATTAAGTTGTCTACAAAAGATAATCCTGTAAAATGTAATGTTAGTTCTTAAAAGTTCAGTTCCTTTTTGCTCGTTCAATTTACTTTTTCAGCAAATTGTAGCGAAAAATTTAGAGAGAATGGTGAATTTTCTGCTGGCTTGCCTCTTTGTTTTTAACAGCATAAAAGATATGCGTTATTCAGCACTTTATTGGGAACCTTGATAGTTCAGAAAAAGAATATAAAGATTAAAACATTTTTGCTTGCTCAAAACTGATAAGAAAGTGTTCTATGCTGCGAGATTGTCATTATGACGTGATCACAGTTTATTATTCCAATCAATAAAAATTCCAATTGATATGCTCTGATAGAATTTATGATGATATTCAATTGCACTTCATTGCACGCCTGATACGTACCAGGAGTGCGATTTGCCATGCACCTGCCAAAATATTCCCAGTAAGGCCTGTATTTTATAGCAGTATCTTTCTCATACAGTATGCAACACCTTTAAAGATTGTCAGATCTCACATTTCCAAGTTGATATCACTTTGATTTCAAATTGCAGCTCTGGTTGTCTTCAACATTACAAAGAAGATATTGTTCTTGTGTAGAAATGGAAACACTGAGTCAATGAAAAGATTAAATGTTTTATGCAGAGTCATATTATTTAATCTTGAATCAGAATCAGATCCTAAGGTAATCCATGACTCTTTCTACTCTCCATCAGTTCATTCCTGATTTTGTCATAATTCTTGATTTTCTTGAAATGGAGTTGTAGGAACACCCCAGTTCTGAAGTGGACGGTACATTGTTTCTGCCAGGAGAGAAGCTTTATTCTCAAAAGAAGACAATCTAGATTACAAATGTTTTGCAACTATATGATACAGAAGTTATTCAAAGTATATTAATGAATGATTATGCTCAACAATTTTTCAAACACTTCTTTTCCTTCTTTGCATTTCAATGTTTTTTTGTTTTCCAAATTTTAGTTTTGGTACATGTCAGTCATGCTGTCAAAGAATCATACTGTATTATGGATGCAACAACTCAAAAGAATCTTACATCTTTGCTGCAAACAACTGAAAAGCCTAAAGGTACCAGAAATTGTACACCTGTTATGTCTATGCATTAGTTTTAATATCTTTCACTTCACAGCAAACTTACAGTAGGTTGTAGCATTTTGATACTTTGAAAGAATATTTTGCTTTCAGCTGTTATCAACCTTCTCTCTCTTATCACCTTACATTCTCTCTTATATACATATTTTTATTTTTTTACCCATAGCCAAATATGCACAAGGATATGAAATCAGCAACTATTTATTTGTCCATGGTAAGAATATGAGTTTTCAAGCTGTTTGTTTGTTTGTTTTTGTATTTGCTTTAAAATTATTTACCAAAATATTTCATCATTTATTTGAAAACGGTACACAGTTTGTGAAATTTGGAGTCTTCATATGGTTCAAGAATCTGTGTCATGATGTAAAGAAGTCTTGCCATATTAGCATACACAAGGCCTGTAATGTATGATATGTAAACATAACAAACTACAGAAGCAGCGTTCCCTGTTGTAAGATTGTTTATGTGTTTATTCTGTTCTATAATGCTTTGTATCAAATTTACAGATGGTCATCTTTACTGATTGCAGAGGATGGAAAATATTGCAGATAAAAGGAGGTGATGGTTACTTTATGTTTTGTTGCCATTTAATAGTCTCATATTTTACAATATCAAAATGATCATGTAGATAATCCCTGAAGACTTGAGAATACAAACTTCATTTATTCAGAAAGGTAAACCTGGATTTTGACATTGTCGCTTTGTCTAGTTTCTTTGTTGTAAGCTGAAATAAGGTACAGTTTTCATAGCTGTAAAACATAAGCCATTGTTCCCTTTTTCCTTCAGGTGAATTGGTTTGAAAGCTAAATGGAAGAAAAGTGAATTTATGTAAAGATTGTTTGGTATTCTTTGTCTAACTTTCAGATAATCTTGTAAATTTTCAGGTGGAAATATTCAGCCGGCAATGCAACAACTTTGTGCCAACGTCTTGAATGATCTTGTGTCAAAGGGACTGTACTCTTCTTTGCAAGTATGTTCCATTTTCCCATTGTTAAGCCTAAATATGTTCCATCTTTCATTCTGTAATTTTTTCTCTGAATGTGTTGTGGTGCAGTCATGTACTTCTGTGGCTTTGAAGCCAGAACAGTCAGGTGGAGTGGGTTGGATGCCCGGTAGGACCCCACCACTTTAGCGTCATGACGAGGGGTCGCAGAATCGATTAGGTCTGCTCTGTTTCTGTGATGCCTGCACTTGGCACTAAAAACTGCAATTTCACCTTCACCTCTTTTGACTGAATAAATTGATCGCCTGTTAGAAGTGTTAAGTGAAAATGATAGTAAAGACTCTTCAGCAAGACTTTTCAACCATGCAACAAGTTTTTATACTGGTATTCCATATTTCCTCATGTAAGTGTTACAGGTGCTTGTGCAGCTTCCAAGTTAGAATGAAGTCATTTTCATTAGATCCATTTCTGCTATCTGGGAATCCTAATGAATCATTTGTAAAGATAGATCAGTCATTAAATAAATGAGGTCAGAAGCAGGGCTCAGAAAACGAAGTAGCATGGTAGCGGTGCTACTGGGAAAGTAGCTGAAATGCTCGAATTTCCCAGGAGGGAAAAAAGAAAAATGAGATGGAGGGAAAGGGAAAAGAACGAAAAGAGCAATGGAGGGAAAGGATTCAGGATAGAATGGGGCAGTATAAAGGGAAACAAGAAGGGATTGTGTAAAAAGAAACAAACGTGCTTTGCTTGCTACCAGGAAGGAAAAAATTTTATTGAGCCCTGGTCAGAAGAAGTATCATGCAATACAGGGGGTGCTTATTTGAGAGTGTAGGCTCATTTGAGGAAATGTGGTGATCTTATGATGCCTTAATTTGTTTCTCCTAGGACTTCCTTTGCAAAGTTTTATCAGGATCACAAAAGTCTATCAATGCATCTTTATTAACTGCTGCTACAACCATGAGTTTCAGGTGAGCAACATCTAACTCTCATACTGGGTCAGTATAAAACAAGCCCAGGCTGAGATGCCACTGGACTTCAAAGCAATGATATTGGAAAATATGCCATTTGGTAGTGGACATATTCAGATATATATTTTGAAATTCATCTGACTGAAACCGGGCACTCCATTCTCAAATTATGAGGGATTTTCTCAAGAAAGCCATTCCAAGAAAACAAGCCTAAAATCGAGATTAAATTTTCCGAAGATTTCTTTCTCACGGAAATGAAAGCTCATGTTATCCCTTTGGGGGGGGGGAGGTGGATTGAAAATGCACCTTTCTTGAGAAAGTCTCTAATGATTTCAGAACAGAAAGGCTGATTTCAGTCAAGTAAGTTCAATGATATATATTGGATCATGTCAATTATTAAATGATATTTTGCCAGTATCGTGGTCTCGATATCCACGGTTCAGTGACCTTTCAAATGCGGTTTGTTTTTCTAATCGCCCGGTAAATGAGTCGAAGAATGACATTTACCAAATTGCACTACTTGTTTTTCATCGAAGCTTGTTTGATGTTTTGTAACTTGCACGAAGACTTATTAACTTTTTGCCTTGACTTTTTTTAAAATACATTCTTTTCCGATAGGCCATTGATCCTGTCGCAGTTCTCAAAAGGACCTCTGATTGTCTTTGTGTTGCATATTCTGAGTGTACCAGCATTCACGCATCACCTGAAGGAATTTTCTCCAGAGGTTAGTCTGCCAGAAATGATTGCTTCTTGCCGTTTTTCTTTCAGCTTCATTTTATGTTTTGATTCATTCAGTTCTAAATCTGATATCTCGTCCCGGAGCCACAAGAGCCATGATGTATTACGCAGCTAGATCTAAACCAAATGATGTTACGATGGGTGGAACATTTACGTGAGATTTATCAATTTCTTGCTTCATTACCTGCTGCTCATTTGATTAATTGATCACTTGATTCATTTATTCAGATCTGCTGAGAGACCTTTTGGTACTTTTGGCATAGTTCCCATCTGGGACTATGTCATCACATATTCTAGACTCTCAGGAAGGAAGGGAAACGCCTTTTTGCCATTCTGGTTTTCTGTTTCAGTCTTTCAGGGGTGCCTCTAAAGTCGGGGCTAGTGGCAATCTGACCCCCTGTTCCCTTGCCTCCTTTCAAAAGTCTAGCATCGATGGACTTTTTGGTTCTTTGATTGATTGCTCTATAAATTGAGTGATTTATAAATTATGCACATTTTGCAATTATCATTTGATCGCATTTTGTTGCTTTCAGAGTCTTGATACGTTCCATCAAAATGAAATATTCAACAAGCTACTGGAGACTTTATCCAAGAAGCAAGAAATGAGGATTATATTCAACTCCTTGGAAGGAAACAGAGCGTTGTGCTTGCTTGGTATGACATATTTTATTGATTATTACACTGCTTCATTGAGATACCTTTGTTGAATAGTTGATGATCTCTTGCGTCTGGAGTAACGTTCAATTTATGGAGCCTAACAAGGACTTCAAGGTCGAAACATCTTCAGGAATCTGGTGCAAGTACAATCGAAGCCCTCTAGAATGGTTATGGAAATCAATCGATACGGAAATAAATCATTTCATGGTTATGGCAATAAATCGAAGCCATCTAGAATGTTTATTCTTTTCAAAAGCTTTTCTATTCTTATTTTCAGGAAACCTCGTTCATTTGGCATACATGGAGATAGAATCTTCTGAGGAAGCATTTGTGAAGATGCGATCTTCTTTTGTGGTGAGT
Organism: Aurelia sp. 3 sensu Dawson et al. (2005); assembly: GCA_964020215.1. Taxonomy (NCBI): domain Eukaryota; kingdom Metazoa; phylum Cnidaria; class Scyphozoa; order Semaeostomeae; family Ulmaridae; genus Aurelia; species Aurelia sp. 3 sensu Dawson et al. (2005). Next base: position 19,489,015 of record OZ026584.1, read on the forward strand.
TGTTTCGTGTGTGATTTAAGTCCATTACTTTCCATTTGTCTATCAAGAAATTGAAGAAGTATAGCAATGATGATCTGTGCTGCTGACTGGTCTTCTGATCTAGGTTTGTTTGCAATATTCTTGTGCATGAATTTAATTTGAGGAAACATTTCCAGAATTTTCCAGAGTCCAGTGCACAAGGAAACATTCATTTGTGCCTCCAGTCATTTGTAGCACGGATCGTTTCTTTATCCTTTGGCCCATAAAGAGTTCTGACAAAGCAAGATGACTTTGCTACTGTACAGGCCTTGCAAAGCCTTGCGCACTCTACCATGACAAGATTTCTGTGTACGTTATGACAAGAATTCTTGAGCTATAGACTGTAAATTTTTCTAAGCAAGGATTCGTAGGCAGGAAAGCCGTGTTGATGTGTTCAAGGCCTGCACTGTACGTTTTTTGCAGCATTGCATATGATTTGTAAACTGAAAGCATATGCCAATAAATTTAACTGTATTAATGTCCTCCAGGATGTCATCTTGAATTTACTGAAACATTGCCAGACGTATGTCGTAAAGAAACAGTCAAATTTGACAAAATGGCACCCGGTTCTTGGCTGGTTTATGCAGACAGATGACACAAGGTATGCATTTGGATAAATCACTGGTCTTGTAAGAATAATTTGAAACGTTAGATAATGGGAGGAAAACGTTTTCATGTGCTAGGTAGCATCAGACCGAAAGCTCTTTCAAGCTTTCCTCGGAAAACAGGCAAGAAGGCAGAACCAGGGCAAGACCAAATGTATGAAAAAATTATTTGCAGGAAGTCGCAACTTTGAGTAAAAACTTGAGCCATCATAGGGCATTATCACCGGCTGGTGCAGAATGACTCTGCTCTCGCCAGAGTTTGTGGTTTGGGTAGCTTGATTTTTTGGTTGATTTCTGATCATTTGATGCCTGAGTAGCCTCAGTCATTTCCAAAAATTTGCACGATTTTTCATCGCACATTGCTGCTAAAGGATGGTCAAAGAATGGCTAAATACTTGAGCTACGCTTGTTGTTTAGAGCTGCTCTTATCTAGATGTAAGAACTGTAGGTGTAATTGCTAATAAGCTAAGAACTGTAATTTTTACTGTAAAGATTCCAGATTTGGATAGTTCGTCACTTGTTACGTTTATTTTTATAGGATTATCCAATATTTATATTCCGATAAATTAACTGATGAATTTTACCAAATCCAATCTTGCTTATTTCTGTAATCATTTATATTTTTTACCATTCAGCTGGATATCAGATACAATGGTGCATGTTTCATCACAGTTGCGTTTATTATGGAAGCGAAAAATGGTCGAAATGCTATTTACAAGGCTGCCGAATCTTGAAGGAGAAAATGGGAGAGGTGATGCTAAATCATCAGCAAATCAAAGGAAAGGATCAGAAAAAGGCATGACATATTGTTTGTGATTGCAAATTTGTTTTAGAGTTTAAAAAGGTGCATTCACACTTGACTAATTACCTCACTATGATAGAAAACACTAACTCGATGCAGTTGATTTTTCACTTTTTGTCGTAATACATTAGTGGACCCAACAGATACTCACGAGCTCCGCTGCCCAACAGAGTTTTTCAAAGTTTCCCCGGAGAATTGTAAGATTTTAACCAAACATTCTTTTTCAATACCTTTATTTCTGAAAACTCTTTTGTAAAGTTCTCCCAATTCTTGCATAGCTAGAGATGTAGCCATGCGCAAAGAGAAACAAAAAATTTGCTTTCACCAACAGTGTGTTTTGTGCAGTGTGCTGTTTGGCTACTTCCTTAACTGGCTGCGCATGGGCCTCCACAGAGGACTGTTTTAACACTTCTCTTTCCCTTGTTCCCCAGTTCTAAAACAGCCCTCTGTGGAGCACCATGCGCAGTCAGTTAAGGAGATAGTTAAAACAGCACACTGCACACAACACACTGTTGGTGAGAGCAAATTTTTCGTTTCTTTTTGCGCATCAGTGGCCTATGTGTTCCTTATCCCTAGTTCTCGATTCCAGGCTCCTAGATCCGAGGCGATTTCCTAGTTTTGTACTAATCCATCAAGATGGAGCGTGTTATGTAATTAAAGAACCAAATTTGGGCTTAACAAGAGTTCTCATCTTTGCAGGGTGTAAGAAAAGCATTTTCATTTCTTTAATAGGGCTGCTGAAGCGGGCATTTGGACGATCAAGTCGTTCTTCAGAAAAAGCAGGTTACCGCGATTTGAAAGATCCAATTGTTTTAGATGTTTGTCAGACTTGTGAAATGTATCAAGTTCTAGCAGCAACTCTCACTCAATTGAGGATGGAGATTTTCGCAGGTATGCTTTTACAAATGATTTTAAGTATCGTTGAAAGACTCTGTTAGGGGTCATTGACAAAAGATTTTCGTCCCCGTTAACGGATTTTGTCCGTTAACTTCTGAACCCCCTCCCCCCCCTCGTTAACGGACAAAAATTTTCTGACCTCTTTTAAGCAGCCTCGGCCCGGAATACACCTGGCGTAGGCCCACCATGAATGGCATCGCCTAGCTAGCATGTCTGTCGCATACCAACACATTTTAATACGAGATAAGTTTCACACCTGAAGTCCACACATTTATTTCAAATTTCAGTTAACTTTGTTCGTGATCTGACATATACTCGTGAAATATTTATGCAACATTTCTTATCAAGATTTTCGTCCCTGATATGACAATTTTAACTGATTCAGGTGAGACCCCGTCCCCCCTAAAGGACAAAATCCGTTAACGGGGACGAAAATTTTTTGTCGATGACCCATTAGCGTATTCTGATTGGTTTCTTATGTTATGATATACTTCTTCAAAACAGGCTGTGTATACCATGGTATAAGAAACACTTTTACATTCCAAACAGCTATCAAAATTGTCAAGAAAACGTTTTTAAGATATGCACTGTTGTACAATGATCTAATAATTTAAGCCAGTACTGAAAATTTCTTGAAATTACAGCAATTTGGGCTTAAGACTTTTTCATTCTTGCTTCTAGAGAATTGAGATCCATTTGAGACATATTCAAATATACGCCTTATAATATTTCTATGTACTATTGTAGAAGAAACTGCACATGAATCAGCCTGGTTAGTTTCCTGCAGAGAGGTATTTTATTCAGCGAAATCAGGTCTGAGTTTCTTATGGTACCTTTTCTTAAGGCAAGACTTTACTGAAGTAGTAAATGAAGCTGCCTTTCTTACAGGCCTGGGTCTCAGGGAATCAGGCCTGAGTTTCTTATGATGCCTGTAGTAGTAAATGAAGTTATCTTTCTTACAGCCCTGAGTCTAAACGAAAAGATCATCGTGCGTTTATGGAAATTCCTGTACTCCCTTGGACCAGATGGTGGCCTGAAGGCCATTCTAAGTTACGTCACAGGAGGAAGTGATAGTCTACCTGATGCACTGAATGCGTTGTTGACGTTGTTCTGTGATTGTTGTGCTCATTTGCTGCCAATTATTGATGATGGAGAATTTTATGAACAGCAAAAACCGTTTACGCTTGAAGAATCAATAAAAATGTCAGCATTCCTAAATTCTTTGGTATTCAAGATGATCTGGACTAGAGAAACAGACGGTATGTACCAGATCACTCCGTTTAGATTTTACGAGGAATTTCCTCGAGAAAACCGCTTCAAAAATCTTCATAAACATCCTAAAGTCACTTCTAGCAATGACTTGAGCACGCATTAGCACATGCTATCATTTTGGGAGGATAAAAAACTTATTCAGGGGGTTTGATTCTCGCAAGAGGCAAATTACATGTATGCTAATGCAAGTAAATGTCATTACTGTTAGGAAGGAAATCCGGTGTAATCTGCTCGTCTTTTTCACTCGTTTTTGCAAGTGGTTTTTTGCTGTATGACTCTCATATACACAGGAAGGAATAGCTAATCAAAGCCGGGTAGATTACAGTAGAAGACAGTACTCAGTATCATTGCTTTGTTTTCGGGGAGCAGTATTTTTTAAACCTCGCACTCAGACGTATTTATAATAATGATGATAAAAGGCAATAAATAATAATGATAATGTTGAATCGAAATGTTTTTATGCTACCCGACAGTGTTTGTTTTTATATTTATATTTTCTGTTTGGTTTGAATGATGGTTTAGTTTATTATACTGATAAAAGGCATTTATATTACGCCATTTATCCCCACGGCTCAAAGGCGCATTACATAATTTACATAAAACTAATAAGGTAATATTATATAAAATAATTACAAGGACTGCTAAAAATTATTAGCAAAAATAAAACCTAATCAAAATATTCTTTAAACAAATGTGTCTTCAGTCTATACTTAAGTTGCTTCATTTATCAATGTAAATCTTTTCAGGGTTTTCCAGCTTCTTCTCACAGAAAAATTTCTATTGTAGTTGATAGATGGTAGATTCTTGCGTATTTTATCTAGGCAAGGTGTTTGAGACTCTTCTGAAAATGGAAATTAAAAGAAAGCTGATAAGGGTCTTTTATCAGCGTTCTTGTTTGCTGTTTGGGATTTCTTTCCATGCCTCGAAACTGATCTTTTTAAAGACGTTTTGTCCTGTTACTCTCAGACGAAGCTAAAGGCAAAGAGAAAACTGCAAGTGCAGAGTTATCTCAAAAGGAGTCTGCTTTTCTTAATTCGGCATTAATGTTGCTGTTGTTGCTTTATGATCGTGATTGCAGAAGATCATTCACTCTACCTGGACACTGGATTATGAAGTATGTTTTACAGAATTTTATTTTTAGCTTTTTATTAACTAAACACAATTTTGCCATTTGTCAGACTACAAATTATTTAAATCACATAGTGCAAGTAAAAAGTTGTCAAGAATGAATTAATTTTCCAAACAAGCTTTTAGGTGTAAATTAGAGTTGACTACAACTATCGTGCCCCGTTCATACACTAGCAAGTTGAACCAGCTTAAACTAAACCTGTTTATTGATAATTATATATCAGCTATATAATTTCCTATCAACAAACAACATCTTGACACCGAGTCAATCAGCTTTTTGTAAACTGCATTCAACGATTACATCCTTAATAAATTGCACTGATAACTGGTACAGAAACATCGACAAAAAGCAATTGAATTTGTCCTTGTTTCTTGATCTGAAGAAAGCCTTCGATACTGTAGATCACCAAATAATGGTTAAGAAATTGAACGCCATTGGTGTTAGAGGTATTGCAGGGGACTGGTTTGCCTCCTACTTGAGTAATAGGAAACAGTACTGCTCTTTAGGGGATCAAAAGTCCAGTGAAAGCTTCGTTACATGTGGCATCCCACAAGGATCTTGTCTGGGCCCGCTCTTATTCATCATCTACTTAAATGATTTTGAAGATTGTCTTGTGCACTCTAAAGCGGGTATGTACGCAGATGATACACACGTGACTCTAACATCAGATAGCTTGGCAGAACTGTTTGAAAGCGCTCGGGAGGAAATGATGAATATTTCGGAATGGATGAGAATTAACAAACTAAGCATTAATCCACAAAAAACCGAATACATGATAATTGGGCACCCACGAAGAACGAATAAGATATTATCCCATGAGCCACTTATGTTGAATGGCGCAGAAATTAAGCATGTCAAGGAGACAAAGTCGTTGGGTATAATTGTTGATGAGGGATTGAATTGGAATGAACAGTACAAGAAAGTTAAAGGGAAAGTCTCTGGTGGGCTATGGTCTCTGAAAAAGTTGATGAAAATTGTTCCACAATCCCAATTGGTTAATATCTACCATGCTCTTGTGGAGAGTCACTTGCGATATGCAAATGTTGTATGGGGGTCTCTCTCCAACACAAAATTAGAAGCCCTTCAACGTCTTCAAAATAGAGCTCATTCCATTATAGAAAGGGCAAAAATCAAAGATCAGTGGTCTGGAGACTGGTTAACTGTAGAACAACTAATAAACTTTGACAGATCGGTTCTGACCTATAAAATGATGAATAAGATCTGCCCTGAAAGCCTTTGGGATACATACAAAACAAGGAATATGTACTCAAGTTATAGAACAAGGAACTGCACGGACATTCAACTTCCGAGATACAATCTTGAGTACTCAAAGAAAAGCTTTCACTATTCGGGTCTAAAAGCTTGGAACGAAATCCCCAATACCATCAGGGAACTCTCTACCTTACAACAATTCAAAAAACACCTCAAGATACATTTGAGGAGCTGAATTAAACTCAAACACGACTCCCTGGAAGATCAGCCCCATCCATTGAATTTTTATATATCTATTTTTTATGCTTATGTATTTTAAGGTTTTTGCTGAAGGGATTCCTCGTGTATAAATAATGTATATAATAATAATAATAATAATAATAATAATAATAAAGTTTATCAAATTTTGCGTTCTAATTGGTCAGTCCAACCAATCGAATGAAACAACGTCTGTGTGAGTGAGGTATAAGTGTGATCGAAGATAGGAAATAAAACTTTTATCGTCGTCACAAAACTTAGTGCTGCAGTAAGAACCCATGCAGAAGAACCTGTGACGTTCTGTAAGAAGCTGCAATGACTTCTATACATTTATATAATGGTTCTTATATAGAAGGTGCCTGATTTGGCCTAACATCAGCCAGGAGTTTCTTAATCTGCAGTTTCGTTTACAGTTTTGACTAATTTTTGCAAAGGACTAAGGAATTAAGGACTAAGGCATAAGGCTTAAGGCCTTAATCTATGATTTGCCCAAGGTTACAATTTACAAACTGTTTGACAATGAACCCTAAAACTTTAGAAATAACCTATTACAATATTTTCATCTAACCTATATATATTTACAATATATTCATCAAAATGTTAAGAAGAGAAGAAAAATGAAAAAGTTAAAACCGGCTTTCCTTGAATCTTTTCTTGCAACTCATCTGAATAGCAAGTCTTTACTTCACACATGTTTCATCGCCATTGGCATTCTATTTCTTAATTTTGTTCATTATTTGTTTTAGAGAACTAAAAACAAAACACTTCTTAGCGGACTTGGAAGCCAAGAAACGAAGAGCAATGGTTATTTTGAAGAAGATACCACATGTCATACCTCACAATGTTGTAAGCTTTTTTATATTCAATATAAAAATTTATGATAACGAATTACCAAAGACACCACTTTCGTACTCCGATATAAAGCCTACTTTCCACTAGGCGGAAAATTACTCTCGCAGAAATCTTGCTTTGTTTGCAAGCACGATTCCGCTCGAAAGTTGAATGGGTTTCTACTTTTGAGCGACGTCGCTTTCCCGCAAGCCAATCAGATTGCTGGAAAAGGTCGCTGCGAGCGGAATATTCCGCCTAATGGAAATCAGGCCTAAGGAGCAAGAGATCATGACTACAGTAAGAACCCGCAAACTAGAAACCACTTTATAAGAAACCTATGGCTGATTTTTTTGAGAAATGGTGCCCTCATATAAGAAACTTCTCAGCCTGATTGTAGGAAGGTTTCTTATAGGAGGATCCCAACTATATAACATACCTCACCATGGCTGAACAATTTGTGATGAGGTCATTTTCAAATGCATAAATTCATGCAGAAGCTTGCATCAGCATACAAATTTGGTGAACTTATATTTTTGATAATCTTAAAGGGTCTGTTTCATCCGGCATTCCTTGCACGTGTCGTCTCTTGGCTTGCCTTTGTTTCTCGCCATTTTCATGATGAAACAGACCCTTTAAATCTCAGTTTATGATGTGCAGCAGTGTATTTACAGTATACTGATGTATGTATGTAAAGATATTTAACTTGAAATCATTGAAGGTTTCTTTTGATATCATAAATAGTTCTTTTGGCTCACGCATGGAATCTTTGTACGTAATGTCCGTTGATTCTAACCCTTAAAATGCTTTTTGTGGTCTTGGTTAACTTTATAAAGAGGGCTTTTTTCTTTTGCAGAGAGTACAAATATTTCGAAAATGGATTGAATCTGATAAAGAATCATTAGGCATATACAAAGATTCATCAAGGCCAACGGCTTTGATAACTGTATTCAGGAGCAGGTTATTAGAGGTATGAAAATAACAATGTAATTATATAGAGTAATCATCGTCTGTCTCTGAAAGTTTAGACTTCATTTGAGTAGATTCAATACAGTAGAAAACTGATCAGCAAGCGTTATTGGTATGAGTTGAGAAATGTATTTAACCTTGTTAGTACTCTTTTTAACATCCCAACTCGTAATCTGATTGCTGCGCGAGGACCTTTGCGCATGCGCAGTATTGAAAGTATCATGATAATCTTATTTCTCATAACACAGACTGTATTATTTGCATGATCAATTGGCTTGGTAAAAAGGCAATATAACAACCAATTTGTCATGCAACTGTTACTATTTCATAGTTGATAATTGTGGGACTTCAGAGTATACTTACATGAAGGCCTTGCCAAGACACGTTGCTATCGACCACCATCATCAACGCTTTGATAATGAGTTTTATGAATAAGACCAGCTCGCAGCTCTCCTTGACTATTTTCATTTCTAGTCCTATGCCTTCTTGATTGACTCAAGATTCAGCTACCAACCCTATCTTTCCACAAATTCCATTTGATATTACCGTGATATCTTGTAAACAAACTTTTCAATTTTATTTCAGGACGGCTATGAACAACTGAGCAGGCTAGATGGTCAGAATTTGAAGGGAATAATTAGAGTTAAATTTGTGAATGAGCAGGTTTGTACCTTTAATTAATCTTACTCATAACTTAATTATGATTATAAAAAAGTAAACCATCCTTCAAAATTAAACAGAACATCGAAATATAAATAAAAACTTGTTGACAGAAATTGAAGTGTTGGCAGGAAACCGTAATTTGACCAAAAATCGAAGAACCAAGATTGCGACGATAATCATATTGAGTTTCATTTTCAGTCCTTCCAAATCATAATCAATAAGGTCCAAAGAAACAGAGACAGAGACAAATTCAGGTTGACATTATTCGACAAATCCAGTGATATACAAATTATTAATTGACTAAGCCATGTTTGATTTGACGTTTCGAAGCAGAAAGCTGTGCTTCATCTTCAGAATACAGATTTACGAAAGCACGAGGCTATATTTATATGCATAATGAGACAAACAACTAACTAAAGTGCGTGATTACAGTTCCTACGTGAAAAGTAAAGAGAAGGGCAAGCCCAAAGGACAATACCTAAAATAAAACTAACGGAATGGAGGACTGCTGGGAATTAAGTAAAGGGCGATCGCGTAAAATTAGTAGACTTTCGTGAACTTGTTGATTTGCTAAAAGTTTCGATTAGAAATCTTCTTCAGTATCTAAATCCAAATCCAATGTAAATTGAAATCTTCTTAGTTGTCATTAATATTTTCAAAGTAAATCTTTAAAGTTATTAAGATTAGAACAACTTTAAGCTCTATTAGTTAGTTTCGTAGTTTATATTTATCATTCCCCGATTTCTAATAGGATTCTACTGGATTTTATGACTGTCTGATACAAAATTTTTTAAAAAATAAATCACTATTTTGCCAGCTAGTATTCTACTTTTTTATTTTATCCTGTAGGGCCTAGATGAAGCTGGTATTGATCAAGATGGTGTTTTTAAGGAATATCTCGAAGATACAATCGCAAAAGCATTTGATCCTCAATTAAACCTTTTCAAGGTTCGCAACCTTAAATGTTTCGTCAAAGTACTTCTATATCATATCTCGTATTTCTGTTTTCATTTACATCAGTACTTGGCTGCAAATTTAGCTTGTTTCTATCGGAATCACGATGGAGCTTACTTTTTTTACCTCTTTATGATTACCTTTTTTTAATGCATGTTTGTTACTGTAAATTTTATGAGTGAAGAAAGATTTTATGTTGAGAAGTTCCTCCAGTGAAAGGTCATATTGGCCCAAAAAACAAATTGATGATTTTCATTCGAAATTCGTCCGTTTGATTGAGTCATCAATTTGTTTTGATTTCATATATTCATTTGAGTTAATTTATTGATTTACTTATTTATAAGGCAAGTAAACATGTCTTGAAAAGGCCATTATTTTTAGAGATCCTTGAGCCATAACGTTTGCTTAAAATTCAAATATAATGTGTTCCTTTCTTAGATGACTGCTGAACAGAAGCTTTATCCATCGCCTACATCATTCATTCATGAACATCATCTGCATTTGTTTGAGTTTATCGGAAAAATGCTTGGAAAGGCTGTTTATGAGGTGATAAAAGATGATTTCTTTGCGCATTTCTTCCTTGTATCCAAACTTCATTCATGCAAAGGCATTTAAAGTTTTCCTGTGATGTGAAATCATAGTAAAATGGTGAATTCACACATTGATTGAAAAGCAATCGTAAATTGTGTTTTTACCGTTTCGCCCTTCAAAGCTCTGTACAGATATGGCATACTACTGTTTCCGATAAAGCAGCAACTACGTAAAATGACGTCATCGAGCAATCTGAGATAAGGAAGTGTTTTAAGCTTTTTAAATTGATAAATCAAGAGTTTAAGGCCCAAGGAAGAAAATACCAAGTGTTGCCTGATTTCGGAATCCGTTGCAGGGAGCTGGGGGAGCTCAAAGTAACTCGTTTTGCGTCTGAATAATTGCTGATTCGTCAACATGTTGCATTCATTATACAGCTGCATGGACATTTTAACCTTTGACTGCGCTTCAATCATTTCCCTAAATCCAAGTTTCCCTATCTTCAAGGGTATTCTTGTCGATGTTCCATTTGCACCGTTCTTCTTGAGCCAGTTGCTGAGTCGTCAACATGGAGCTTTGTACAGCTCAATAGATGAGTTACCTTCTCTTGATCAAGAAATGTACAAGAGTCTGATTTTCATAAAGGTTAGCATGCTTGATAATGTTAGACTGATTACATTCGTCTAAGTTTGCTCTATTGAATTGGATTGTTATTTAATTGAGTGGACTTCCGGGACTTGAGTGAAAGCAAAGACTCTTGTAATTAGTCCAAAATGACCTTCATATATTATGTTGCGGCCACTCAATGCAAACTCCCAGTTATCGCAACAGCAATAACAACAACAACAATAAAAACTTTCATAATTGAATTGAATTGTTATTGTGAACAGACATTTCATGCTCTTGTGCAACAACATATTTCCTATGTAGTGATCTTACTGTAAAAAGGGAATGGAGTCAAAACATGGGGAAGAGGAGTGGAGTAAGTCCAGCAATTTTCGCCAAAGAGCTCAAGTAACTTTGGACACTTTTTCGAAAAGTTGATGTAGAATAAAAACCCAAACTTCTGTTTATTTGGAAGCATGATTAGCTGTTGCCGCAGTTTTTTACATGCAAAAGAATCCAAAACTTTCTTGCATTTGGCTGCCAAAACCTTAAAAACCTCTGTTTGGCACATTCGTGCTTTTGTCATTTTCTTGTACAGTAAACACCCACGTATAACAACCTAAAATTTGCAAGTCAACCCGAATTCTTCTACGATGAATACAATGAATTGGTTCTTGTAAGATGGGGATCGAACTTTGTAATTTCAGCCGGTCCACAATGCTCTTATACACGGGTGTTTAATGTCTATTTTCAATCAAAATATTATCCATCACGATGGAGACCTTGCTTGGTGCATGTTGAATATATATTTGATGAAACTTGAATTTACCTGTGACAAAATAGCTCAGAGCATAGAATCCAAGTTGTGGACTGAAATTTTGAATCAATTCTATTCATGTAAGGTCCATCATAAGCACAAGCTACAAGTTCAACCGGCGTTATATTAAGTCTTATAATCAATTAAATATTTTATCTATTTTAACAGAATTACGACGGTGACGTTTCTGACCTTGAGTTGAATTTCTCTTATGATGAAGATGTTTTAGGAAAGGTTTGTTTTGCTTTTAAGTCCAGCCTTTTCTTATTCACTTGAATTTTATTGTGTGTAAAACTGGTGATTCGTCTTTCTCTCCTTTGTGTTAGTTGTGTTCTCGTTTCTCTCATTTTTCACAGCCGACCATAAAAGTTGTGCAATGTTTCTAAAACAAGCTGGTTACAAATCCATTTATGTTCTGAGAGATTCTCCGTTTCTTCGCATGAGTTTTTATTTTATTATGAAAACAAAGTTGAAAATGTATTATAGGCTTTTACACTTCAGGGGAAGCAATAGACGAAACATCTTAGGCCATGGGAATAATTTATTTCTTTGGAAGGCAAAGTTTTTTGGTTTAGGATTATTCGATTAGATTTTCGTTGTAAAATTCACTGCATTTCAAAACTGTTGTGCATTGGCTCTGTTCTTCCCTTTAAAGCCTGCTTTAAATTTAGCTTCTTGCCTTCTGTTGACTGACTTTGCATGACATCGCAAATTTCATTGATTCTTCATACTGATTTCACTGTGAAAGGCGTGCTGGAAGTTAGGTACTGAAGGCATTGCAAAATTGGTCATTTTTTGTTCAATGTCGAATTGCTAAGATTCATAGCCTGAAAATGGTAGAGATCTCCTCAAAAGATAGCGAGTTTTTACAAGACCTATTCGACTGGGTTGCAAGTATTTTTGCATGAAACGTTTATGAGAAATTTAACTCTCAAATCGGCAAGTAACTGAGCAACTCGAGTGATGAAAAATATTGCTTGAAAAATTTTTGTCGCTAAAAATTTCAGGTATACTTCCACTTGTTAGTTGCACTTTATTACTGGCCGTTACTTACAAAAATGTGACTATGAAATGTTCGTAAAAGCACTGGAGCAATGAAAAGAAACAAGAATTCCAGTTGTATCTCAGAAACTAATAAAAAGCTTTCAGAACTCAAAATCGGTGAATTTTAAAATTCTTTTAGAACTTCATTTGTCACGTTCTGTTGCCTTCTCCTTTCTTCGTCTTTTTTCCTTTTTGTCTCTGCCATATTAACTTTCCACCTTGCAAATGTTTTTTCCCCAACTTTTGCAGGTTGTTACCCACAATTTGAAGCCAGGTGGCAGTGCTATTAAGGTCACTAACTCAAACAAGTAAGAAGCTTCGTTATACCGTCGTTGTCTGGCTCCGATGTAGACTTGTACCTTTTCATCCCTTGTTTCCCTGCGTTCTTTGATTTGCTGATATCACTTGGTCAAAAGGTGAATTGAACGTATAGCATGTAACATGTAGCTGTAGGTTGTTGAAAAAGTTGTTTTGTATCGAAGTTTAGTTAGATGTTTTTTTCTAGCAAAAAATGTATTCCTTTGCTTCTTTCACAAGTATTGTTTGACTTTGTTTAAAAGGATTAACATGAGCACACATAAGAGTTATTAAGGGGAGAAGGCAAATTGCAAGTTATGAAAAATGTGAAGCAATAGAATGTATAGAATTCTGGTGTACAATTATTTTGCTTTCAAGAGGGACTGTTTCCTAAATATCAAAGCAATGATATTGAAAACTGTCTTGTTACATTGCTGATATTATGTTCAAGTTCTCTCCCTTGAAAATTCGTTGTAAAGTTGGAACGGAATGGCTGATTTTAGCCAACTCGGACACTGCTAATTTTATTTCTTTGATAATTAAGCAGTAACCTTTCACACTGAACCACGATCAATATTTATTTTGAATATTTCTCATGCTGTAATAGACCTTTTAGCTATTCTACAAGAGTCTGTATTGAGTGATATTCTTATCCATTTTTACGCACAAGGCGCGACTGAGTAGCTATCAGCATTGTGCACATTCGAAAATTCTACAAAATGTAATGAAATATCGTTCGATCCACATTCTTTTTTAGAATAGCTGAAAGGACCATTGTTCTCTCTGTTTCATTTCAGGCTCGCTTACATTCATTTAATGGCAAAATTTCGATTATACACTCACATCCAAGAATATACGACGGCATTCTTACGAGGCTTCAGATCAATCATCAATGTCGAATGGCTCAGTATATTTTCACCACCAGAATTCCAACGACTCATTTCAGGGGATACTGGAGAAATCGATTTTATGGATCTAAAGTAAGTTTTGATTTATTTTTCGTTTTGAAATAGAACAGATTTAAAGATCCCCTCACATGCTAAATGGTTAAGAGGCTAATAACTCATTGCCTTACTTGTTCGTTGATAGATGCAGTCTATTTGTTTGGTTTATATTCTGATTGATTGATTTATTGCTTTATTGATTTTCTGATTGATTGAATGATCTAATGATTGGTTGATTGATTTATTGAATGATCGAATGATTGGTTGATTGAATGATTGATCGATTGAATGATCTAATAATTGGTTGATTGATGGAATGATCGATTGAATGATCGAATGATTGGTTGATTGATTGATTGATTCATTGTTTGATTCATTGATTGTCTGACAGATTGATTGATTGATTGATTTATTTTTTCACTGATTAATTGATTGATTGATTGATTGATTAATTGATTGATTGTTTGATTGTTTGACTGATTGATTGTTTTATTTAATGGGTTGATTGATCAACTGACTGATTGATTGAATGTTTAGCCGATTGGCTGATTAACTGGCTTATTGATTGATTAATTAGGAGTGAAGATAAATGGAAAATATTGAGCCACTCAAGATAAGTAAAGCGTAGGCTGAACCTTATTAGGGGAAAAGTGTTATTGGACACGTCTTCTCCGAGATTATTTTATTCTTTTTTTGTCATTCAGTGGCTCAAGGCAACTTATCAAGGCTACTTAAGGCATCATAGCTAAAATATACTCCCTTAAATGCAGAAAGAAAACTTGAGCTTATAAGAAAGATCTAAAATGTTGCACTTGTGCATCAGCTGAGGTGACAAGCATTATGAATTCATTCATTTGTCTTCCCTATCGATTTTGGCTATATAAATCGATCATGAGTTACCCATCCACTGAAAAGATTCATTCTCATATTTTCTTGTTAGAGATTGTGTGCAATACTACGGTGGATATCATCATGGACACCCTGTGATCATTTGGCTTTGGGATATTTTGCAAAATGATTTCAGTGAAAGTGAAAAGAAACAATTTCTCAAGGTAAAATTTTAACTCGTCGATTCAGCCGAATTACAATGCAATTTTAGGACCGGTAAACATAGCTGAGTCTCCAAGGGGACCAAAGCTGTTGACATGACATTTTTTTCATGCAAGCGTTCTCACAGGAAATTTTTGCGTTATAGCAGGACATTTTAATTCTTTGCAAACAAAAATTTGTGTGAAACCAAATTTTCTGCATTTTGAATGGCTGCATAAAGCAACAGATGAAATTTCCCTGTTGTCAAGAAATTACTCTCTGGAAATTTTTAGTTAAAGCTTGCTCCCAGAAGGGTTTCCTCCAGCACCGAATCTTTGGCATTTTAGGAAAATTTGACTTGTTTGCACAAGATTGGTCTTGCTCAAATCTCGTCTCGTTAATAGTGTATCAAATATGAGCATTCACTCTTATGGTTTTCGCTGATTTCTGGATGTTTATTTGACCTGTTTGCTTATATCATATATCATATATATATATATATATATATATATATATATATATATATATATCCCAGCCCAACCCATTACGTTGTGATTCGTCTGCAGAATTTATTTCATTTATTCTAGTTCGTGACGAGCTGTTCAAATCCGCCATTACTGGGATTCAAGCACCTCGAACCACCATTTTCAATCAGATATGTCGAATGCTCAGATGATGACGTAAGTTTGAATTTCATCGTTACTCTATCTGTAACTGAAAAGGAGAATTCTCCATCTAGATACAGACTGATCTAGTGTCAAAATCTACTGCAGTATTTGATTGAAGGCCTTTTATATCTCAGCAATCCCAAAACATATGGAGAGTTGTTGATATCAAAATCACGCTAGCGAACCTATACGCACTACTGTGGTGGATACGCCATACAGAGGCGGGGTATTATGCTTGATGTGGTGGATACGCCATACAGAGGCGGGGTATTATGCTAACGTGGTGGGGTATTATGCTTGATGTGGTGGATACGCCATACAGAGGCGGGGTATTATGCTTACGTGGTGGGGCATTATGCTCCGCCTCTGTATGGCGTATCCACCACATCAAGCATAATACCCCACCACGTTAGCATAATACCCCGCCTCTGTATGGTGTATCCACCACAACAAGCATAATACCCCACCACGTTAGCATAATACCCCGCTCCGTATGGCGTATCCACCACATCAAGCATAATACCCCGCCTCTGTATGGCGTATCCACCACAGTAGTGCGTATAGGTTCGCTAGCGTGAAAATGAAGTACGAGGGTTACTCTGAAATATGAAACATTCATTTTGAATTTTTATGTGAAATAGACCTATTTATATTCATCAGTAAAAGAGCCTCCAAAGTAATTATTTCTTCAAAATGTTCTTACTTATCCAAGTTTATGGTGATGTTGAAGCTGAGGTTGTGTTTTTAGTGCCGAGCTTGGATCGCAGTAGTAGGAAAGACCCAATTGAGTCCACGACTCTTTGTCATGATTCTCAAATGGTGGGGCTGGAACAATGGGGCTTGAAGGCTGTCTGCCTAACTGTTCTGGCTGTAAAGCTCGAATCTTGTCCGCCTAACTGTTCTGGCTGTAAAGCCAGAGTATTTCACCACTGCGTCACAGCACCTTCATAATATGCTTATGATTTGATATTGCTTTTTCCCTTCCCAGGATTCTGGGGATACACTAGGAAGTGTTGTTCGTGGATTTCTTGGAATTAGAAGGCGTGGTCATGATGCAGGTGGGAGATTACCAACAGCATCAACTTGCTTTAATCTTCTTAAACTTCCAAATTATCGTAAAAAGGCGACATTGCGCGAAAAGTTACGATATGCGATATCATCAGGTGCTGGTTTCGAGCTGTCTTAATTTAGTTCAACCGCAAGATGTCCATAATGCTATGCGCAAAGTATGGTCGCACTTTGTTATCAGTTTTGATGCTTTGAAGAGTTCTGTTTACAAAGCACACGATTGATGCATTCTTGCGGAAACTCTTGCTGCACGAAGAAGGTTCATAAGATTCGACAAGACGGAAGAATCGTGCAAGGGTGTAACATTGCAGTTATTGTAATGAAATACCGAAATAAATTGCCTTCAGAATTGCTACTTGCTGCAAAACAACTGGTATGGGTCAAGTTAATGTGAAGCAAGCAAGCCCAGAATCTCTTTTTGTAAATAACGCCTTGCTAAAGTAAAGTGATGGCTTGATATTAGTGGAATGCCTGTTATCTTTTGGGTTCTAATGTAATTGTCAAATATAGGCGTAGTTTTTTTGTAAGGAACTGCTTTTGAGAAAGTCAAGTCGCAGATCGCTAAAAAGTTTAGTAACTACAGTACTGGGAAAGAATTTATTGAAAGAACGATTTATTTTGGTAAATAAAGCTTTGGCATATTTTTGGTTTATTTTCACATGTTTCTTTTATCATATTTTGGAAGATCCTTGAGTAATACCTAAACATTGGAAAGACTTCAAAAAACCTTGTTCTGAAGTGTTCACGAGGGTGCAGGAAATAAAAATGAAGACTATTATGGAACCTTGAAGAAACTCGTATGAAACTCCGAGTCCTCGAAATAAGATAATATCAAGGAACTTTCAGTACTTTTTCAAGTTCTTTGTTTCTTAGCTCTAATTTGGTTGGGGGGCCAAAAGAAAAGTACGCGTAGCTCTGGTGGTAACTTTGTCCCCCCAGGTTTCCACAATTTTGAAAGGTGGATCGATCAGAGTCTAGCAAATGAATTGGAAAGTTCAAATTCATATTCAGACAAGCACCTTCTAATCTTAAGCCATCTCTAGACATGAATTTACGATAATTGGCGTGATTTATTCTAGAACGTGAAAAGAGTAAGAATTATATATATATAGTGTTTTCATCATTGTAAATTTTTTGTTTTATGTACATGCTACTTGTTTGACTTTTTTAGTTTTTGATTTTAATGTATTTATAATTTCAGAAGAGATATTCTGTTTTTAGAAATGCTAAATGTAATGTGCAGTGTTCTAGAGTTATTTTGTGAATATATGAATGTGTAACAGAATGTGTCTGATTTTATCAGTTTTCACACTCTGTTGTGCGTAAATCAGTAATGATTTGAAATGCAACTGCATTTGTTTTGAAAATGCTTGTCTACAAGTCAATTAGAATTGATGTAAATGGTCACAGAACTTTGTCTTTTGCAGGTGCAGGGTTAGCTTTGTAGTTCATTTGCGTCCGTATCTACGTCGATCTTATCAATTGTTTTGATTCACTGACACACGCGCCTGTTTGTTTGCCACAAGGTTAGTAAATAAACGAGGACCGATTTTGTCATACAATGGCAACAGTTGCTTTAATTGACGCCTCAATTCAAAGCTATTAGCAACTGCAGTCAAAGGAATTCTCTCTCAACCAATAAATAAAAAAAAATTTGGCCACATGAGCCGGCCCGAAAACAGTAGGGAAAGTCTCGACTTGTGCAAGCAAAAGGTGTTTTTAAGAAAGGTTATGTTTTTATAACGAAAGGAGAGGGTTGAATCTAAAGTTTTATCTCGCAGATTTCGTTTATTTGATTCAGCCGAGCAGAAGGCATCATAATTCTCGAGTATTTAGGGGTGAAATGAAACAATTACCAGCCAACTCCTGAATCAAATAAACGAAATCCGCGAGACAGAACTTTAGATTTACACTTTTACTTTCATTATGAGTACTTAAAATCTCTTAAAAATCACCTTTCGCTTATACAAGGTGAGAGTTGGTCCGGCTGGTTTCGGGGCAAATTTTGCGGCCGCGTTTGTTTTGATTTACGCGTTGAGATATTTTCCTCTTTCTGTAGTTGCTAATCGCTTTGAATTGAGATGTCATTTAACCCTTTCCGTCTTTGTGGTCCACTTGTGGACCCACCAAAAAATTTTTGAGCAAAATCGAAATTTCTTAGAATTGTCTCAAAATCGGTACAGAGCCTATTTCAAACATGCTGATTACGAATATGAGCATGATTTTTTAAAATTTTGTCTCTATATTGGTGCAAATGGCACAAAAAGTGGCACAAATGACCAAAAACTTATGTTTCATAGAATTGTCTCAAAGTTGGTACAGAGCCTATTTCAAATATGCTGATTACGAATATGGACATGATTTTTGAAGATACTGTCACCAAATTGGTCCAAATGGCACAAAAAGTGGCACAAATGACCAAAAATTGATGTTACATAGAATTGTCTCAAAATCGGTACAGAGCCTATTTCAAAAATGCTGATTGCGAATATGAGCATGATTTTTTAAAATTTTGTCTCTAAATTGGTCCAAATGGCACAAAAAGTGGCACAAATGCCCAAAATTTGATGTTACATAGAATTGTCTCAAAATCGGTACAGGGCCTATTTCAAACATGCTTATTACGAATATGGACATGATTTTGAAGATACTGTCACCAAATTGGTCCGAATGGCACATAAAGTGGCGCAAATGAACAAAAATTGATGTTACGTAGAATTGTCTCAAAATCGGTGTAGTGCCAATTTCAAACATGCTGATTATGAATATGGACATGATTTTTGAAAATACTGTCACCAAAGTGGTCCAAATGGCAGGAAATGTGGCACAGATGACCAAAAATCATAATGTCATAGAATGGTCTCAAAATTGGTACGGAGCCTATTTCAAGCATGCTGATTACTAACATGAACATGAATTTCGTAAGTATCATCGAAAAAGTGATCTAAGTGGCACACAAAATGAAACAAATGACCCAGAATGAAACGATAAAATTCCATCATAATTGGTACAGAGACTTCTTCAGATGTGGTCATTGCAAATATGAACGGCAATTTTGAAGAAAAAATGTCACACAACTGGTCCAAATAGAACACAAAGTGGCACAAATGTCCAAAAATTGATATTACGTCACATTGCTTTAATACTGGAACAAAAGTGTCATGTCACAAAGTTTGAAAATACTTTGAACGAAAAATGTTTGAAGGTCTAAATGAAGTTTGATCACAAAATTACAAAGCTGTTTTAAAGAGGCAAATGTGAAAAGAACACTCCTCAATGACATTAAAAAGGGACAAGGAGCACTCCTCAGACATATCATGAGGCAAAAAGGACAAGAACATTTAACAACAACGGGAAAGATCAATGGAAAGAGGAGCCGAGGACACGACGACAGCGCACAAAGATGCTAGAGGACCTTATGACAAAGCTCGGAATTGTAAATAAACACACAGTCATCAGAACGACTGAGGACGGGGGAGGACAAGTGGAGAGTCATGATCGTCAACGCCTACTGCCAAGGCACATGATGATGATGATGTTTGAGATTAATTCTGCATAACAGACGAGCATGTTGTAACCATTTTGAGCATGTCAATCTTCTGTGCTTCTGTTCATCTTGCAAAAGTTTTATCTGAAGTCAGGTCGTCTCCCTATTGACAATCTTTTGAATCATTAGCAAAGGAGAAGGATGATAACCTCATGCAAGAAATTAGAGCTTTTGCAAATTGCATTTTTTGGAACCATCTGGTTCTCTGGACATCTTGTAAATACTTGTCAAATTTGGTTTAACTGTTTGTTCCAAAGCGTTGAAAATATCTAGCTTAAATTTTTTCAACTGCGAATCTTTCCCTTTTCATGTCATATTGTTTGCTTTTCATCATTTAGCCATTGTTATTGACAAAGCAAAGTTCTAAATTTGGGCTATTTCCAGCTCCTCGTTTCTCAGACAGAGTCAAAATACAGTGACCAACAGGTTTCGACGATATCAATAAATTCAGTCGAAGCTGTTTTCAGTCTTCCTAAAGGAAACATTGAAGTAGCGATAAAATCTTGTTCAGTTTTCAGCTTTTAAATGATAAAAATGAAGTTTAAAAGCAATTCATGTGCTTACAAGACTCAACTGAGTTTCTTTTCATGTTCTTTTCTTGGAAATAATCATGCTCCTGTCAAAACTTTCTTGCCCTGGTTCTGCATGTACAAGAATGGTCCATAATCCCAGTTCTGCATGAATAATCTTATTGGATTTGTAGCTCTAGTTGAGCCTCTCTGCCACACGATTATTTGTCATTCACTGACATTGATCTGATTGTTCATCTCAAATTTGGCAAGTTCTTATGTATTGCTTAGTAGCAGAAATGAATTGAGAAAAAGGTCGTAAATATGTGCACAGATGCCACCAACGAACATGCCCAGAAAAAGCGCACCTTGATCCCTCTTGTCTTGATAGAAGAAGATTAAATGGGCAAAGATTGTGAAAGTTTTAGCAGAAATGGTGCCTAAGCCTAAATATGTTACCATATTTCTGGGCTTAGGGCAAATGTTGGTTTGAAATCATGAAATTCGACCAGAGATGAAGTTGTGAAGTTCAAACAGTTCAAACTGACGTTGAGATTTTAGTGTCAAATGAAACATAGCTATTAGCGCATTATTGTGACAGTTACCATCTTTTGCGAAATGTGCAGAATAGTGAGACCCTATTCGGCTCAGTTGCCACTTCGGGTAAAGAATTTCTTGCCCAAACAAAATCATTTCAAATGAATGTTTCCAGTCTCTTTGGGGGGTTAAAACATGCACACATTTCAACTGGATGGAATGTTAAAAACAGTGCTGCATTTTTATTTGATAATTATGTTTAATCTTCCTCCTAATAAATGAGAACGGGCCCACAAGAACTCTTCAAAGTGGAAGTGTAGTAAGCGATCATCTGTGTCTCAAAAGTGGTACAACGTTAGAAGAGAGGAAATGCCTCGGTAGATCCCACCAGTGAGATGATATGGTAGCACTCAGATGGTATTGCAAATCTGTGTGCGGGTTACTCAGAAACTGGTGAATTTGGTGAAGGTGAAGTTGCTGTTTTAGCACGAAGTGCTGCGATCATAGAAGCAGCTAAGCGCTAGAGGAGTTTTTCACGACGGGATGTTTGTTTTTCAAAGTAAGTCAATACCCCGGAGGGGGTACTTGACCTAAATTTGTACGGGGATCTGCCCACGAAAAAAAATTTTTTCACCCTGCTGCAGAATTTGTGCCTTCAAATGATACCCTGTTCTAGAAAAAATCGGTGAAAAGTATACTCAAAAACACAAAAATTGGACTAAATAATAACCTGTTCAAACAAAATTTCCTCTTTTTACATGTTTTGACAACCTGCTCCAGAAAATTTGCCTTCTTTTGATACCCAGTTCTAGAAAAATTAGGCCAAAACGATACCCTGAAAAACGGCGCATCCCCGTCGGTCAAATATACTGAGTACCCCCCCCCCCCCCGGGGTCAATACTGAACTCTGGAAGGTTAAATAAAGCAAAGCAGAAACTTTCAATGATAGTTATCCAAAAGTTGAGAATGAAGGTTAACTCTTTTTTGATCCTCTACATTTCATGCTAAATCAGCCACTCAAGTCAGCTCTTTCAGGAACTCTTTCAGAAGCAAGGGATTGCCCTAAGAAATTCGTTGATACCCCCTTCAGCGCAATTGTCTGTTGTCGGAGACAGTGGAGGAGCTGTTTCAAGATCCTTATCAAAAAGGCAACTTTCTCACTACTTTCTTCGACTAAATTTCGGCTTTGCAGTTCAACCCAGCGGGTTCACGCAATTATCTTATTCGATAAATTCTGATTTGTATTTATCTTCTCACTTCTTTGATACACGAATGATCACTTGAAAGCTTTCTACAGAAAGTGCATGGATTACTGCAAAATTTACCCCAAAATAGAATGAATTCTTGTTTCAAAATTTTTGCACATTCACGCCATTTTGTGTTCCATTGGGACCACTTTTGTGTTACGTTTCTCAAAATTTTCATTCACATTCGTAAGCAATCTTTAAATAGTCTCTGTACCAATTTTGAAGAACTTTCATGCAGTTTCAATTTTGGTCATTTGTTCCAATTTGGGTGCCATTTGAACCACTGTTGTAAAATTACTTGCAGAATTCATTTCTATATTCGTAACTATCATGTTCCAGTTAAGTCATGTACCAATTTTGAGACAATTCTATGCAATTTGATTCTTTGGTAATTACTGCCACTTTATGTGCCACTTGGACCACTTTGGTGACAGTATTTTCAAAAATCATGTCCATATTCATAATCAGCATGTTTGAAATTGGCACTACACCGATTTTGAGACAATTCTATGTAACATCAATTTTTGTTCATTTGTGCCACTTTATGTGCCATTCGGACCAATTTGGCGACAGTATCTTCAAAATCATGTCCATATTCGTAATAAGCATGTTTGAAATAGGCCCTGTACCGATTTTGAGACAATTCCAGGTAACATCAATTTTTGGTCATTTGTGCCACTTTTTGTGCCATTTGGACCAATTTGGTGACAGTATCTTCAAAAATCATGTCCATATTCGTAATCAGCATATTTGAAATAGGCTCTGTACCAACTTTGAGACAATTCTATGAAACATAATTTTTTGGTCATTTGTGCCACTTTTTGTGCCATTTGCACCAATTTAGAGACAAAATTTTAAAAAATCATGCTCATATTCGTAATCAGCATGTTTGAAATAGGCTCTGTACCGATTTTGAGACAATTCTAAGAAATTTCGATTTTGCTCAAAAATTTTTTGGTGGGTCCACAAGTGGACCACAAAGACGGAAAGGGTTAAAGCAACTGTTGCTATTGCATTACAAAATCTGTCCTTGTTCAGTAATCTTTCAAAAGCGATTGCTATTTTAGCCTGGTTTCATCATGGGCAATTCGGACACTATTGTTGTGCTTTCTAAACTAACGAAGAAACAATAATTATTCAATACTCACCCCTGGCAAGCAACGTTTGTATTTCGGTCAAACATCGTGGTTTGATTAGGCCTACCCTCCTGAGTTCTCTCAAGGGCTCGTTGCTGCGATGGCAGTTCGTTAGGGTAAGCTAGGGAGGCGAAATGTTGTTGCAGTTGGGATTCAGAATTTTCAGAATTTGAAGCAGGAGGGTAGGCCTAATCAAACCACGATGTTTGACCGGAATACAAACGTTGCTTGCGAGGAGTGAGTATTGAATAATTATTGTTTCATCGTTAGTTTAGAAAGCACAACAATAGTGTCCGAATTGCCCATGGTTTCATTAAATTGTAAATCATCGCCGATCATAGTCTTACAGCATCGGCGATAATCGGCGATGAATTACGATTTAATGAAAACCAGGGTGAAATAGCAATCGCTTTTGAAAGATCACCAGTCCTATAAAGACAATAGTGTTTACAAATATATCACTTAATGGTGGTTATGTTCCGATCCGTTTTAAAAGTTACTTGACTGAAGTCGGCTACTTCGTTCTGAAATTATGAGGGATTTTGTTGCGAATTTCGCTGAAAATGACCCTCAACACCTTCGAAACAGCCCTGAAACAGCGACTAAAGGTCTTTCTCAAGAAAATCGCGTATAATTTCAGAACGGAGTCGCTGATTCCTGTCGTGGAAATTCTTAGAATAGATTGGAACATATTTCCCATTGATTGAAATATTTGCCAATATTACTGCCTTGATATCCAAGGACCAGTGGCCTTTCAGACGGGCAGACTGTTTTATCTTTTACTTATGTGGTATTGCCTTGTTGTTGTTCTGAATTATCCTATCATGCTATTGTCGGTAAATCATGTCCATACATTCAACTTAGACTTACGACGATGAATCTCTTGTATCCCTGCGGTAAACCTTGCTCGACAAGGACTCATACTGAAACAGTGAAAAAGCTGACCCTATTTTCTGCAGTCTTCAATGGAATTATGATGGAAGCACGGCTTCGAATCTAAATCCTGTGAAAATGTTTTCAATTTTTTTAATCGAATCGAAAAGTCTATCATATTTGCCGTAACCGAATTTATTCACAAATCTCGCAATCTGATTCGTACTCGAGGAATCACAGAGTTTGGGCCCAAATAGGGTCAGCTTTTTCGGAGTAATATTATGAGTCTCTGTTGGCCGAAGCGCCATTATCAGGTTATAAGAGCACATGGAAACAAGAGACTGAACGTCGTAAGTCTACATTCAATTATCTACTCTTAGCATCATCTGCGAGTAAGTGATCGTTCCATAAGCATCCTGCCAATTGTACCAAGACATCTTTGCTGCTCCTTTAGCCTCAGGTGTTTCCGGGGTATGCGGACCGTCCGGGTGCCTGTTGTTGAGATTCGCTCGAAAGCAATCACTCATCCACCAAGGCCCATGAAATCTTTCCACGCAGTTTACATCCGGAAGAAAATCATTGTCCTTATCAAGCGTGGAGAATCTCATCCCATTACTATATCGTAGCGAATCCCCGATATTTCCTATGTAATCACCAATACTGAGTTTATAGTTCTCTTTTGCGTTACCAACTCTAAAATTCTTATATTTAGCGAATCCATTGTTGCCAACATCGTCTCTCAGATCAATACGAAGCGTGATGCTACCTTTCTGTGTCATGTAGTGCAGAGCTTGTAGACCTAGCCAAAAGCTTCCATCCCGTTCACCGAATCCATTCACATATTCAGTCCAGTTTCGATAAAATTCAGTTCCGTCTATTCTTCTCTGGAATACCAGCCATCCACCTCCATCGTTATCCATATTGCAATAGCCTCGAAATGATGATCCATTATTCCAAGATATTTCTACTTTGTCGCTGTAATTAAGGCCCATCTTTTTATACTCCATGCAATCCTTGAAGCCTTAAAGAGACACCATCGCAAATAAATAACATTTTTAAAAAATGTTGTCAAGTAAACAAAATTTCCCCTAAATTATGAACAAATCATTATGAGCTTTTCTGTTTCTTCGTGGAATTTGATGGGGGCTGCAAATAAAGGAGGGAAAATGTGGGTGCGAGCGGCGCGAGCGAGCGAATTTATTTACGAGAATTTGTCGTTAAAATTTTCGTTTTCGTGGGAACAATACGACCGAAGATTGGGATGTCGACTGGTAAACGTTTGTGAGTACAGAAAGGGCAGCCAACAAGAGCAAGAGTGGAAAGAAGAAGTTTGTCGTGACAAGCTGTGAATAGGCCTGGTGTCGAAATGCTCCGGTGCCGGCGAATCCGCTTTGCAGCGAAAATTCTAATGACCGAGAATTAATAAGACGAACTCACGCGATGAACCGATCCATTGTCTTATGCGCACGGAACCGTAAAAAAGTGTGAGTATAAAATTTTCGTTTCCCCTTCCTTTTCATAGTTTTTCAATACTTCCAGATGTCGCACGAAAAGGGTAAACACATTTTCAGAAAGTACGACGCCTCTACTTCATGCTGGAGAATTCTTGTCGTGATTTTCATACACGTAAAAAATGCGATTGTGTCTCTAGGAAAATGACAGTGAATTAAACGCATGGCTTTTGAATGGCTAATGCGCCCGAGATATCAAGGCAACGAATTTTTGAACTATCTGACTGAATACTTTTTTGAATCTATTTCCTAGATGATATCTGCCTATCCGTTCAGATTTTGCAAGGGATTTTCTCGAAAAAGTCGCTTCAAGAATCCTTCAAGACGTTTTAAAAATGTAAATCAATGGTCGACTTATTACACGAGTCCTTGTTTTCGCTCTATTCCCCAAACGATTCCCCCACAATCGATAAGTAGCTAGAAATGATTTCTACTTTTCGTCTGACGATATTGTTGGCTGAATTCTTTGACCGATAAAATTTCAGGATTTTACCAACCTTGCTCAAATTCTATGTTGGAAAGCAGGAGTTCCTCTCCGCATTTTTGCGACGAAATCAAACCATATGTGGAGATCAGAACAAATTTTTCGCCGCGAATTTTTGAGACGGTTTTCGATCGTCTCAAAAATTGCTTTGATCTCCACATGGTTGACTCAAACAAGGTCTCAATTTCTAGGCTGAAGCCTGACCGATGCAATTGAGTAAAATTCGAGATAATTGAATCTGCAACTCCTCTACAGTAGCTACACAAGCGGGGATCAATTCTTTTAGGTCACCCTGTAGACAAAAGCAAGACAGTTTTCACCACATCTTTTTAGCGCTCATTTATTGCAATTAAAAGTTGTTCGGATTAGATAAAAAATTATTATGAAATTCTGTCTATCGACACTGAAAGCATTTAAGAACATTCCCAAAATGATTTTTTGTTTCCCCAAGACACACAGTTCATGAAGTCATTTATGCTGGTGGTAACTTGATTTTCATCAGTGTTTTAAACTTTAAATGCCAATGAAATTTTCGCGCGTCGATATTCATTGGAATCCTGGTGTTACTTTTGTCCCTGAATATATAAGAGCCAACTCACCTAAGCATATAAAATTTTTTAAGGTAATTCAGATACGTACTGTACGCTTAACTTTGTGAACGTTTCGATTACAGAAAATCTCCCATATCGACAGGAAAAAATGACCGATTAAAGCCGGGTAAGTTATTGTATCTAATTGAACATAGTGACAATGAAACAAGACAGTTTCAATGTTGCTGCTTTGACAATCAGTGAGCAGCATTTTTATCAA
This sequence comes from Aurelia sp. 3 sensu Dawson et al. (2005), assembly GCA_964020215.1. Taxonomy (NCBI): domain Eukaryota; kingdom Metazoa; phylum Cnidaria; class Scyphozoa; order Semaeostomeae; family Ulmaridae; genus Aurelia; species Aurelia sp. 3 sensu Dawson et al. (2005). Next base: position 19,516,277 of record OZ026584.1, read on the forward strand.
ACACTAGACCTTTTTATTGACTTACGCGGTACCTTGATTTATGTATTGATGAATGTTACCTTACCTGACTTCTCCTTCTTCAAAATGCTGTTTACATTTGAGAGCACTGCATCATTATTTATCATTGAGTAATGTTTATCGCTTCTAATCTTGCCAATATATCCACAACCATCTTGCATACTACATCTAAACATTTCTTCATCAAGAATCATCTCGTTTTTATCGTGCTGTATTCCCCTGTCCACAGTTGTGCCAGAGAGATTTCTGAAAAATGTCCCAGCCGTGGACCGTTGGGCTGTGGTGAGTTGTAATTCGTAGAAGAGAACTGATAAGGGTAGTAGAATTAGAAATGCAAATCTCCTGGTTCCATCCATTTGTGAGATGATACTTCGTCTTGCGAGAGGCAGTATCAGTTTCATCATAGTCTTTTGTGTCTTCGAAACGTGACTGGAATACTGTAGATTGAAGTTTTCACACTTTCGTTTTGCGTATGATGTTCTATGTTATCCTGCCATTTGACATGAGATGTTAAATGTAGCGAGTGATTCTTCTCAAAACTCGTAGTTTCTAAAAGTTTTGCACGAGACTCCTTGTTTGCAATACGCAAGTAGGCTTGTATGCTATAAGCTTTCAGGCTTTTTGACAAGCTCTTGTAGGCTTGTAGGCCAGGCAGTAGGCAACGAGAGTAATTCTTCTTAAAAGATATCCCACGTTGGGAAGGTTTTCCACAGAATTTCTTGCAGAATATTATTACGTAGTGGTTACTGCCCACTTTTAGCTCATTATCAAGCTTGTTGCTGGGTAATCTAACTCATAATCAGTAAGAAATAGTGTCCAATTCTGTCTTGATTCTGATGATCTGAGAAATAATCCTTTATCACACAATATACATAACTTGGTAGTTATTGCTGACTTTGTCTAGCCTGTCTGGTAACTAATTGTTCAATAATTTGACAGAGTCTCAAATGCATGACGAATGTTTGTATTTTGCTCGTCTTCTCTTGTTAAATTTGTCAACAATTTATTTAACTTTTGTTTTGATTCCGTATTTGCACTCTTATACAAGAGATTTTAGAGCTTACAGCTATCTTTCGTTTTTTATAATGATATTCGGACAGTTGATAACTAAATGTTTGGATTGATTAAACCATACAGATATTTTCCTTCTTGGTCTTTATCATTAAGTGGCTATCTCCTATCAGTAATTCATCTTCGATTGGATGTGAACCACGGATTTCAAGCATTCATTCCTTGACCTTCCTGCTCTTGTTGGTCAGTTTTCTTTGCTATCTTCTGTCCAGATGTTTTATCAGTGAAATCATTGTAATAGTAATTATCTCTCTCACTGGCCAAATAGGAACTAATCAATCAGTCAATGAAACAGCGTTTGTTTCATTTCTGTAATACTGATCTTGATCAATTTTTCCTTGTATCTTCTGTCCAGATATTTTATTAGTGAAATCGTTGCAACAATAATAATCTCTCGCACTTGTCAAATAAAAACTGATCAATCAATTAATTAAACTGATATTGGCCATCTGTTCTCTACATAACAACTGATTCCCAGCATTTATTACTTGATCTTCCTGTTCTCGTTGGTCAGTTTTCCTTGCTATTTTCTGTCCAGATATTTTATCTGTGAAATTGTTGTAACAAGTAGTATTCTCTCTCACTGCTAAATGAAAAGCTGATTATTTCTTTTCTGTCATACTGATGTTGACCTGTTGTTCTTTTCTTCTTCCGAAGATATCGCGATATAGTTTCTTTTATCTGAGAATCGATGAACAGCAATGACCTCATGTCCTGGCTCCAACCTGCTGTGAGCCCATAAATCAATACATCACAAATCTTGAACCTTTGTCTTCTCTGCAATTCCAGCCTTCTAGCTTGCTCTGCTTTTTGAAACCATATCTATCAATTATTCAACAGACTTCTTCAGATCTCTGCAATTGCTAAACAGGACTGTACTTGGCTGTGATCCTTGTGGCACATTCACAACTAACAGTCTTGGTGCAGGTCCCTGGAATTTGAAAGAAATTAGATAAAAATGAGTGAGACTGCCTATAGTACGAGTGGAACACCAACAATCAGCAATCTTGGAACACGTCTTTGCAATTTACAGAAAATTGTGGTAAACAGGAGTGCGACTGGCTATGATACTTGTAAAACACCAACAAGTATTGATCTTCGTACAGCTCCTTACAATCTGAAGGAAATGTTTGTAAAAAGGAGCGATATTAGCTATGATCCTTTTGGTACACCAACAGTTTTCGGTGTTCATGTGGATGATTTTTACAGACGATAAGCAAATAAAAGATATAAAGACAAGAAAATCACCTGTAACATCAACAAAGATTTGCACTTAGAACGTTTTTATCTTCCTAAGTGGAGTCATATTATCAAATGCTGCAGTTACACAATGGTAAATAAGCAGGCATTTAACTTGTAGGTGGAGCATGTCTTGCGATACGACATTCCAACATGTGCTAATGATATTTCCTAGGCAGCCATTGAAAATTGTGCAAGTCAACTAGAACTGCGAATAGCGAGGGGAATCACGCATTTCTTACACGCGAAACGATAATGGCGTGGACGAAAATTGAAGACCTTTCAATTCATTCCTTTATTTCGCCTGTGCCTGATGTTTTCATTAACACTTCTCTCCTCCGCGAGGTTTCTTTACCTTTCCTCACAGTAGAAAATTAAAATCTTCCAATAGACGTTTTACTTATTCTAAAAACGAGAGTCTGGGTCGAACGTTTGTTTTGTACATTTGTATGCCTACGCGAGGCTGGACTAAGTGGTGTCGGAACTTCTACCACTATCGTTCAAATTCGAAATTCTCCGAAACGTACACAATTATCGTTCGATTCAGCTTCTGTTTAGAATAGCTCAACGTCATCTCTGTTGACTTCTCGTTTTAGAATGACCTTTCAGAAAGGTGCTTCACAGTTTTCCCTTCCTTCCAACACTTTGACCTCACTAAACGCAGGCCTTTGAATGATAACAGACAGTTTTGCGTCTGGACAAGTCAGCCTGTCTAAATATCAGTTATTACGCTGTTTATAAATGATGAATTTTACTTTTCTTCAATGTAATAATGAAAGAGCTTGAATCCAGGTTTGCATCGTTTCATTCAAAATTTTTCCAACAACAAATATCTTGCTAAACTTGTAATCACTGTTGCTTCCTCTTCATTAGTTCTTGAATCATTCCGATTCAGCTGTTACTTCTAACTCTAACTTGACATAACTTTGCTTCAACTGGTTCATTTTATGTTTTTAAATTCCCCTTCGTATGGATGATCTCATTGCTATTAAGAATCTTTTCCTTATCTTAGAATCCCCAGTCCATCTTCTTTGATTACCTCTTTAATCATTCCGATTCAGTTGCTACTGTTGTCTCTAACCTGATGTAACTGTGTAATTGATTCATTTTGTGTTTAAATCCCCTTTATATGGATGATCTCTCATTGCTATTAAGAATCTGTTCCTTACCTCAGCGTCCAAGGTCCGTCTTCTTTGATTACCTCTTTAATCATTCCGATTCAGTTGCTACTTTTGTCTCTAACCTGATGTAACTGTGTTTCAACTGATTCATTTCATATTTAAAATCCCTTTTATATTGATGATCTCATTGCTATTAAGAATTTGTTCCTTACCTTAGCGTCCGAGGTCCGTCTTCTTTGATTACCTCTTTAATCATTCCGATTCAGTTGCTACTTTTGTCTCTAACCTGATGCAACTTTGTTTCAACTGATTCATTTCATATTTAGAATCCCTTTTATATTGATGATCTCATTGCTATTAAGAATCTGTTCCTTACCTTAGCGTCCGAGGTCCGTCTTCTTTGATTATCTGTTCAATTATTCTGATTCAACTACTATTTCTGACTCCAACTTGATGCAACTTTGTTTCAACTGATTCATTTCAAGTTTATCATACCTTTTATATAGATGATCTCATTGCTAATCTTGTAATAAAGAAATAAAGCCGCCCATCTCTATTTCAATAACAAAAGACTTTACGAGATAATTGTTTGTCTAATCAGGGATTTTCTCACAAGTTTTGTTCAAAATGATAAGATTTTATTGAAGTGGACTGCTCCTACTAGGTGACCTTGTCAGTTCTGATTGAACCCTTTGCCGAAATCCTGCAATCTTTCTCATTCCTTTTTATAAATATTATTTATAGAATAATAACACACTATTATTCCTATACATAACTTACTGAATTAAACGCATGTAAAAGCATTCAATTTATTTAATACTTGTGTATCTTAAATCATACTGAGAGAAACTGCAATATTTAATCTGTTTCCTTTGTAGACTGCAGGGAGCACTTAACCATTCAAAAAATCATCAACATAAAATGAATTTAGATCAGTCTGTGTTTATCAAATAGTTCAGCATTCAGCCAATCAGCTTTGATTGGGTCGGAGTCTGCTTTGTCAATCAAATCAAGCCGAACTTACGAGATGAAGTTAATATCTTTTGAAACTATTTCATCTTTTTCTTCAAAGTCCACTTTTTAGTTCTGGTTGATATAAAGATGGAGATGCAGAGCCGCCAAGATGGGGCAGGAGGCGATTTCCCCAGAGCGTCAGGGTCTAGGGGGCCTCCTACTGTAAGATACTTACTTCCCTGTGTTCTGCCCGCTTCGTTTGCATGGGGGGCTAATTTCGCAGTTTTGTCCCTGGGCTTCCAAGACCGTTTGGCGGCCCTGCAGAGATGTAGAGGCCTGACGCCCACTTATCGGCATACTTTGAGAATTTCGTTGGCCACCAAGAATTGTCTCATATTATCTTGTCTCATAAGTGATCCTTTGTTTCATTTCCATTGAGAGGTCTCTGGTTTCAGCTCTTACGCAAACTTGATCTTCAACTGATCATAGCTGAAGCGAGTTTACAATGGATTTTCATGATAATAGGCTCTAAAATTGATTTAAATCTTGAGATTATTGAGATTTATCCCAGAGATTTTAGGCCCCGTTCACACTGTTACATTTTCATATGAAAACGGAGTAAAACTTCTTCGTTTTTGCCTTGCGTTCACATTGCTCCGCTGTGAAAACGGGGCTTTTCGAAAACGCTAATAAAAACGCATACATTTGAAAACGGTGCGTTTTGAAAACGATTCGTTTTCAATGTGAACGCCAAAAACGGAGACATTTGAAAACGCTGCACATTCCTTTGTTAATAGACTTTTGATTACAAAGGCATTCAAAGTCGCTATTTGCGCCTTGTTGACAGCTATTAACAAAAGGCTTTGTTTTGAAAATGGGATTAGCAACACCGTTTTGCTGGAGCAATGTGAACGCCTATCGTTTTCATAGCGTACCTATTTGAAAACGGAGCAATGTGAACGGGCAGTGTTTTCATCAACAAAAACCGATCGAAATGAAAACGGAGCAGTATGAACGTAGCCTTAGACAAACGTCGTACAATTGATAAGAAGACCCTTTGATGCAAAAGACCATGTGTTCATTGAACTCACTGTATGCGTGAATTGTCAAAGTCTTTCAAAAACTGCTAACTCACTATACTAAATGCAAGATATGTTTTAAGGCTGTAAATTGAATTTATTTTAGGTCACACCTTGCATAATCAAAACAATCCGAAATACAGCAATACAGTAAGAGCCTTCGTACTTTCGTTTGATGTAAGGTGGGGGTCGTAGAGCCTGACGGCTTGTGGTTCCTGGCCCTTTTTAGATGTTTTACGGTTTTTGGCCGTAAAATAGCGGGTTAACGGTTCCTTTTTCTCTCATCGGTTTGCGGATTTCTGCCTTAAGAAGTCTCACTATTACAAAAACTGAAGCTAAAGCTATGAATAATTGTCCAATGCAATGCAAATTTTGGGAAAATTCCACCAGTTTTTTATTTTTACCAGCACATTTGATGCAATGGCATTAGTTATCAGTTTTGTTTTGTTGGGTCGCAAAAACGATAACGAGGCAGTCGTCTTTGACACTGAACCGAAATGAAATATGCAAGGCTTGGAATATATTATGGCGGTTTTACTTCAATTTTGAGACGGTTTTGCCGTTTTTCAAAATTATTTTGGCGGTTTTACAGTCTCTGACAGCCCGCTACGACCCCCCCCCCCCCACTTTAAAGACATATGACGGAGATAAAAAGCAACTATGTTACAGGTCTGGGCAATCTACAGGGGTAATCAAAAAGTTATTCGACTCCTGATTAAATATTAAAAAATATAGAAATAATTAAGGGCTCCACGATGAAATAACCCAATTCCTGAGATCTTTCATTAAGTTTAGACACCAAAATCTTGCAGTTCAGACGAATATTCAGTGAGTTTTAAGCTCTTGACGTCCAAACTCGTGCGAAAGCTCAAACCAAAGGCCTTTAAACATTTAGACCCCGTTTACACGATACCGTTTTCATTTCATATCGGATTGGTTTCATATCGGATTGGCCTTCTGTTTACGCGATAACGTTTTCATTCCATATCGCACTGGCCTCCTGCTCACACGAGAACGCATCAATCCGATATGCTTCATACTGTTTTCGCGTTTTCAAATGAAAACGCTCTCTCTGAGAATGGCATGAAACCAGTCCGATATCGTGTAAACGGTCGAATCCGATATCAACTAAGTACGAAACCTCATTATCAATTGTACTAGCCTTGAATCCATTAGGGAGCTGCGCAGAATGCGCAGTGGAACCATCACCGAATGCGGTGAAACCATTACAGTGCAAGGCGAAACGGTATCGTGTAAGCCAGGGAGATTAAGTAGGGAGAGGAAACGCATAATAAAAGCGCGAGTGATGTGGTATGCAACCTCCTTCGCAGCGCATCACAAATTTTGCTGTGGGAGCGAGGAGCTGTGTGTGGAAGGAAAGACAAATCACACTTTTGGATTGGATTTGATTTCAGTGGTAAGCCTGTAAGTTTATTTTGGACGTTGATCTATCTCTTTTATGTTTTGTCTTTGACTTAGTGACTCGCTCAGCCATTTTGACTGAAGGAAATGAGTCAAACGACATATTTTCTTTGGGAGGTAACTTAGTTAGGCCAGTTCATCTTTTGATCACGAAGCTAGCACGCACTTGTGAAAATTTATCGTGCCCATGAATGCCCATTCTTGAGGTGATTTTGTCTTTGTGTGGACGTCTATAAGCAAGAAACATGGCAAAAAAGATATATGATATTTTATGATACTTTTTAGATATTCACATTTTCCTGCTCGAGGGGCTAGCTGTTTGGGTAGGCATTTTATTTTTAGGCCTAATCTTTACGCTTGATCTGTCTCTTTGAACAACCAAACCGAAGCTGCTTGCAAAACCAGGAATTAACGTTAGTTTTTCTGAGCATTTTTTTCTTTTTGGGACATTAAAATCTGGAAAAAAGTTGAATATTGAAAGAATTGTTAGGTCTACATTTAACATGACCACTGTACACTGCTGCATACTGTGTGTCTTCTTGCAGGTTTTGAAGGGAACATCAGAAACAAGACATGACACAGTAAACTAAAGACTCTGCTGAGATTGCATATAAAGAGACTTACCATTTGAGCAAAGAAAGAATGGCTACTACTAATCCTATCAGGCTTGGCTTGGCTTTCAACTTTTCTGTCTTCTACTATGAGATTGTAGGCAAGACTCTGCTGATAGACTGTGATTTGAAAAAATGTTTCACTGCTTGGCCTTTGATTATAGATACATGGAAAAGAGCAAAGAATGACTGCATTTTATTCATTCTTGTCCAACTCTGTTGATGTAATAAACTGAAGTCCTTCTCAAATTAGGTATCAGATGAGATTTGCAGCAACATAAAAATGCCCATGCAAAACACTTCAGTTGTTTTTTTGTCATGTTAAGTTTCACCTGACATCTGATTTGAGACAAACTTTGAAATAGGTTTCAACTTTAACTGTTTGACACAGTGCTGTAATCCTTTGACTTTGCAGCCAAGGCAGTGTGGCATGCAGGGTTGAGCCACACATGAGCATCACAAATAGGGATCAAAAACTTGATTAAGACTTCTTAACTTCTGTGATGCCAGCAATTGGCACTATAAAAAATACACACACCAATTATTCATACCAGCCTCATTTTTCTGACTTCCACTTAGAAATGTCAAATGCAAGAATTGTAAGACTGACAATTTTCTTCTAATTTATACACCAGTTAGGCTAAAAAAGTTTGAAATCCTGAAAAATTTATGTCAGCCTTGAAAGTGCAGTACAGTACATGCTTAATAATACTCAACCCCTTGACAACTGGTACACTGAAGAAATTGTGGTTCATTCATTTTGGTGAATATTTGTTGGCACCAATTCTATAATTGCAAGATTCTTTTCTAATTTTTTTGCTACCATTTTGCAGCTCTGCCAAACCTGTAAATTCACACTTTCAATAAGAAACTTTGATGATTAAAGTCTCTTAATCTTTAATGAAAGTGTCCACATTTGAATGCAAAGATTGTGATGTTTCTTTGGCAATTTTGCAAGCTTTCCACGAATATAAAACAATACTGGACTAGCCTGCATGCACACTTTACAGAACAGCAATGGGTCAAGTCTGCATAGTGATGCCTAATTCACTGTTTTTATTAGAAACAATGCTTTTGTATGCCCCTGACCATTATTGTCCCATAACCAATGAAAATATGCTTTGCATTTCTCAGAAGCATTGTTCAGCAGAACATATAGTATTGTTCCCAATGGCACCTCTACACGAATGATTCTTCCTGCACCCTCAAAACAGTAAATAGTGCATCATCATGCAGACCTTATTTATTTAACTGTAAAGTTTGAATACAGGCTACACTGGACAGGAAGTGGTGCTTTGGGTTCAAAAGACAAACTTGCATGAAAACTAATCTATTGCTTATCTAACTCAGTTCATGTCACATTAGAATTCCACTGATACAAAAATCACAAACTAAAGCAGAACTAACATGATGCATAATACAGCAAATAAACAAAATCATACAAAAGATGTGCAAGGGAGTGTGACCATCTTGTCACAGGTGGGAAGACAGTCCATGAGTTGGCAGCATTAAAGATCACAGATCTTAGTCCATATTGCATGCTATCATTTTTCTTGGAAAATATCACTGGTGAACAAATGCTGTATGCTTCAGTTAGATGACATTATGAAAGCTGAGGAGAAAATTTTACTGACCAATTTGTGATTAAAACCAGGCAAAACTGAGAAGATCATGCATACATAAGGATTATTTTGTTGACAGCTCGCCCAGATAGTATTTCCAACTCAAAATATTTACAAAATGTAAAAATTTGACAAATTCAGTCAGTGATGAGTCTTTGAACATTAGCACCAAGAATGAACCAAGAACAGCTTGTTCATGATGACAGCAATAATTGAGGAACGGCAGCCAACAGACATTGTACCAGCAGAATCTTTTAGAATGCACCAATTTGGTCTGTTGATGTAATATTTTATCCAGCTTTTACATCAGTAGTCTTCTCAATGCATTGTCTGTCAATTGAAAGACAAAACTCATTCTAACCTTATTACACAAAATATGGCTGGCAAAAAAATATTTGGTTATTCAATGTCATTTGTCTTTGAAGTTGGCTGACAGATATATAGTATAGCTATTTCAGGAAGTGTACAGTATGTGCATGCCTAAAGTTAGTCTAATGTATTCTGCTGGATTTGAAAAAGTCAACATCATGGAATTCATTCAGCTAGAGGGCGCACTGACCTTGAAATTAATGCTATCCCAGTCATTCTGTGCAATGCTTTTTGACTTCAAAAACTATCTCCCATTCTTTTGTTTTCTCAGATAAAACAACTTCAGTTTGAGTATAGCCCTTTGATATGAAAAAAACAAAATACATTTTTTATTTTTCTTGGTCACTTTCAAATGTTTATCCTGGGAAACATTCTTTGAATTCAGGAGTTAAAAGATCTTCAACAGTTTTTCCTTCTTCACAGTGTTTGTTCACATTTGCACAGATTTTGATAATCATTCTCTAGAATGTTTGCATTTTCAATGTCAATGTCACCACTCTGCTCTAAGAGCGCTGTCAAGCAACTCCTTCTCATGCTTCTGTTTACAAATCTCAATTTATTCCTTGAATTTGCCCCATCTAAGATGCTCCTTATCTGCCTTTCCTACATTCTACACCATATTATTCCTAGCTCTGTAGATGTAATTATATAAAGATCGCATATCTTTAATTCAATGTTGAACACTTAAGAAACTACATTTGCAATTGGACCATATTCTCCATAGAATAACATAGAGCATAGCTGTTTCAGGAAACAGCAGTCTAAGGCAGACATAGATCAACAATTCTTCAGGTTGAAGAGGTACCATTGGTATTCCTTTGCAAAATAAGCTTTTACATTAACAATTTTGTATCCCTCCCTCTGAATATCTGTTTCACAAACATGTCTTTTCTTAACAGGACTTGTAGTTGTAATGCCTGCCAAACGTTGCTTGGCCAATTATCCTTCGTCGTCACTGCAAAAATTTTCAGGAGTTCCTTCCATTTCGTTTCGATTTGCCCAAACCAACTCAAAACAATCCGCAAGCCTGCTCTTATGTAAAACTGCCAAACTACTTAAGTGGCTAACTGAGCTAACTTACTCAGATTTATCAGATGTTGTATACTTCACAAAAACATGACTAGTGAAAAAAATTTTTCAGTTGTAAACAAACGCTGCACAATTTAACAACAGCCTGTTCTTGAATCCTCACCTTCGACTGCAGAAGCATGAGAAGTGCGGTGATGCGCGGTGACGCAAAGAAGCGAAGGCAGTAGAACTGAGTACCCCACGAAAAGCTTCTTATTTCTAAAAAGTATCAAAATGTATCAGAAAAATTTTTGCACAGTCTTCAAGCATATGGATTTCCTCAGCAAAAGATGGTATACGCTAGCATGGGCATGCATGGGCACAGCAGTTATCAGCAAAGTGCGTGCTTGGTCGTGATCGAAAAGTTGTGATGGCCTAAATTGCCATTGAAGAAAATGAGTCAAAACAGAGCAACGAAAGTCTTAATGAGATCTGAAACAAGCTGGATTGGCAAAGTGTAGCACTAAACAAAGAATTATTTCTTTACCTAACTTAAAATTGTACAAACCTTGGGAGGATCCAATCCAAAACAGAGCCGGCCTCTCCACAACGCATGTCTTTTTCCATCTTGTCTCCACTGCAAAACGAGCGCTGCGCTGCGAAGGAGGTTGCATACCACCTCGCTCAACGCAAGTCAATGCGCGTTTCCTCTCCCCACTAAATCTCCCTGGTGTAAGCAGAACCCCCAATGCGCTATGAAATGAAAACGGTATCGTGTAAACGGAGCCTTAAATCATGCTTAAATAAACAGGAACAACGAAGTGCGATGAACAACAATTTCAATTTCAATTTCAATTTATATGAGCATAACTTGGTAAACTTTTAAAAGGAGCGTCTTTGCTAACAGCAAAAAATGTAAAAGCCTTGAAGAAGTCCTGCATAGCAAGATGAAATTCTGGTATTTAGCATATTTCTTAATTTCGCACATATTTGCTGTTGTTCTTCGTCGCGTTGCGGTGTTACTGGATTCCAACTTGTTCATTGTATGCAACAATGCAACCCAATATCTAGGACCGCATAATAGGATTGGCTTTGTGGATGTGAAATCTGAGTTGTGACATTAGTTTTCGAGTCGCTTTTGTTTTATAATGGAACAGATTTATTCGGTTGTAACAGTTGAGGAATGAGACGGCAGAAGTGAACAACTTCCGTTATTTTTCACTCTTTCACCAAAAGCGGCATCATGGATTATCAAAGTGTCTATGGCGACTTCGTTCATCGAGCTATCGAAAGCATTGGATTTGGAATGTTTCAAATTGTCACTTTATCATCTCTTGGGATACGAATATTCGCAAAAGGATGTGCAAATTCACGCATATCAATATTAGAACCGTATTTACGCTGTTACTTGGATCTTGGAACATTGCAAGGCAGCTGGCTCGTTACATCGCAAAGTATCGCTAGGATTTTCGGGCCGATATTTATTGGAAAATTTGCTGATAAATTTGGACGAAAGCGCGCTATGGTTTGCTTGTTTACCTTACATGCCTATCTCTCCTTGATAAGTGCTTTATCAACAAGCTACACCATGATTTTAATAAGTTGGATTTCGGTTGGACTTGTGTACGATAACGCATCTCTCATATACCCGTATGCGATGGAAATTTTGCCTGTAACAAAGAGAAAATACGTGACATATTTGGATATACCATATTTCTGTGGATTCTTGTTTGGCATCGCAGGAGGGGTTGTTTCTCTTAATCACCTCAATTGGCGGTGGTATATCATCATAACAGAAACAGTTCCGATGGGAATGTGTGCCTTTATTGTCCACTTTTTACCCGCCTCTCCGAGGTATTTGTACGCGACTGGTGACGTAGAAAATGCAATCGAATCGTTGAAATTCATTGCGCAGATGAATAAAGTTGCGTTTGATGTAGAAGATTGTGAAACTGTTGACTTGAACATGAAGGATGACTTGTCTAACCAATCAGTGAAACTCAGAGAAAAAAACTGCGGAGACAAAACGGAAAATGATAAATTTGAGGATAACTGTAAAGAACCTTCAAAATCAGAGGAAGGACTGTCTAGATCGTCAATTTATTGCCGAATTTTTAATTTGTCATTGCTGAGTTTAGTTTTCAGTTTAACTGCGAATGGTTTAATGTTTGCATCAATGCAACTGACAACTAAAAAAATGCACGGTATATTTTCCAAAGATAAATGCATCAAAAATATGAGCTTTGAATACATTTTATCATGTTCTGTCGGTATGTTATTTTCAATCTTCTCAGCTTATTTTATCATAGGGAGGATATCGCGCAGAAAATCCTTTCGAACATTATTGATATTACTTTGCCTTAGTTTCATGCCACTTTATTTCACGCGTAACAAAGTCATTATTACTATCTTCTTTATCACAGATACATTGATAACTCTTTCATTTTACAATTGTCTTCATGTTTATTATTCAGAATGTCTCCCAACGTCTGTTCGTGGACTTGGAATAGGAATATGTAACCTCGCGGGAAATGTCGGTAAAACTTTATCTAGCTTCTTTTTTATGTATTTAATGAATACTCATCCCATGTTTGCCTTGTTTGTTGTTAATTTTTTAACTGTCGCGGGAACGATTGCAGGATTTTTAACTGTGGTTGAAACCAAAGATATGCCACTTCGTGATTAGCTTATTTAAACGAGTGATTCCTTGTTGAACGAATGATTCTTCGTGAGTTACTTGTTGATAACAATACTTATAGTGTTGACAAGGTTGCCCTGTATAAATATTGCTCTTATTATCTTATCATTCTTATGAGTTACGTATATATTTTTCTCTCTGCTTCATTGCTCTACCAAATTACAGGCATGACAATATGTTAATGTTGACGAACAAATCAATAGTTGGTGTGGAAAATTCATTGTTCTTGGTGGCTTCTTCCGAGAGGCAAATCGCTCCAAAAATCTCGTACACCCTCGTAACAAATCTTCAGAAATCCCAAAAATCTCGAAAATTCTTGAAAATCTAAAAATTGTCACTAAGTTTTAGGAATCCCAAAAAAATCCTGAAAATATTTAAAAAAATTTTTTTAAACTCCAACTTTTTACATTTTTTATCTTCAAAGTTTTCTGCGCATCTAAACTGTCCGCCAGTCAAGCCCTTTCTTTATGTGAGGCGTTACTTGAATACCTGGGACTTTCAAAATATGATCTATCACCCCCGAAAAGCTGACAGTTTCGTGGGAACATTTGTTTACATAAAATACCTTCTTCAGGCCCGTCGGAAGCGGGGGGCTGGGGGGGCTTCAGCCCCCCCAATAATTTGCTGAAGTTTGTTGATTTTGAAAGTGAAAAAGGGTGTAAAAGCCAAGATCGTAGCAATGAAGACTCAAACTTGTATGTATTGGAGGAAGCTACCAGAATCTATCAAAAATGCAATATCTTTTGATGTCGTCATACAAGTCGAAAATTTCAAAATTTTCAGGGAAAGACTCTTATTAGTCGTGATCCTTTGCTTCCGTCAATAGCACATTTTCCAAAAATGGGGCGTTTTCCAGCGATCTAAAGGGCGTGGTCATGAAAAATTTTCCCGGGGGCAAGCCCCCGGACCCCCATTTTTCCTCGCTTCACTCGCACCTCCTTTCAGCCCCCCCAATATGAAATATGTTCCGACGGGCCTGTTCTTTGATCGAAACGTTTTTCGCAAAAGAGCCCAAAAATCTCAAAATTTCTTTTGGTTATTTGAGTGTTGTTGGTGATAGTGATCGAGGTTGATTGATTGATAGATTGATTTGGTGATTACCGTAGCCTCGTTTCTAGAGATCACGTTCCTTTTCAAAACACAACGGAGGAAGAGTGGCCTAGTGGACGAGTCAAGCGCCGCAAAGTTAGCGTTCCTGTTTTTCGTTAATCTCTGCTGTTAAGAGGTGTGTTTAAGATTTGTTTTACAGTATTTAGATCAATGAAAATCAGCCCTATTTGCTTTTTTCCTGAAGAAGAAAGGGAATTTCGAAGCTCTTTCGCAACGAAGCCAGACAATCTGCGAAATGAGCCTAAAGTCCAAAGTGCACAGTTCAAATCAAATAGACCTACTTGTTCCAGTGTTGTTTTCTCCACTGGTTTTCCCTGTTTTGTTTTGCAAAGAAAATCATTCATCCCTTAATCACACAGTTTCAGAATCGTTCGCATGAATTCCCTTAATCAGCATTGTGGGCTGGGTGAGGAATATAAAGCATTTTCTGTGTGACGACTGTCGCTACTGGTCGCCCTGATTGGGTCCAATCACAATTGAATAATTATGTAAGTGCTTATGCCGCCTCTCAGAAATATTTTCTTCATGGTTGTAGACTTCATTTCCTTCCCAACCATTATTTGTAAGCCAAAAATCTTCTTACTCACTTTCCTATTGAAACTGTGGCTAACAGCAGTAGTCAAACCACCAGCTTTCCTCAATTTTCGCCCTGAATGTATCTCAGTATTATTGTTGAGGTGACAGCAGGGAAATCTTACTGGCAGGGGAAGCCAGACATCTTGCTACAGTTATAAGACTGAATTGACTTTAAGCAAAAGTTTATGGTGTCCTTGGCATTCTTGACAACATAAACTTCAACAGACCAGTCTCATTTTTTCTGCACCGATGAAGCTCAAAGTTACATATAACTCAACTTTTGTGGTGATTCTCAGAGCTGGTGACACATCAAAGTTGATAAAACCCTCAAAATGTATCAAAATAACTATAGTTGGGACCCTTCCTTTCTATGCTGACATAGAACTGGCAAACTTACCGTGAATTTGGATCATTACATGGAGTCATTTGAAAAGAATAGAATGATTCAGAGCAAATTTTCCATTTATTTACCTTCTGAAGAATACTGAAGAATACTCATATTGGCAACAAAAATTGCAGGATGTTTTGATAAATGTTAGAATTTGCTATGAAAAGGCTGGTATGAACTGTGAAACAGGTTAGGGAGATCAAATGTGCAAAAGTGAACAATGTACAAGCTGACGCATTCAACCCATTTGAATGAGATTAAAGATTTGATGAAACTTACTAGTCTACTGAAGATGGCCTGCTTGAAATCTTCATATTTTTGGAAATACTGTGTCCCCTTTTAAGATAGCACAAACAGAGGAAATCATAAAGAAAGGTATCAGGAAAAGTTTTCATTGAGTATTTGAAATGTGTTAAATCAAGGTGCTTTGTATCTGACATTGAAAGAGGAGAATTTGATTCTGACAAAAAATAGTATATGACCCATTCAAGTTGAAAGTACTCTAAATGAGTGAAAGAAAGTTGAAATAGCCTTATTCTAATAAAGTTAATTAAGTTACAGAAGGTTTTTGCGGCTTGTCAGAAACCTGCAGAGAAGAGGAATTTTAAGTAAATCAAGGGGGTTAAAAGCAAACGTAGCTAAGGGGACTGGGTAATCTAAATATAACCTATTGTATTTGATGTTTTTGATCTATGAAAGCAATAAGAAGATAAGTAGACCTGCCATTCTTTTGTGCTTTTATTAGACTATGTCGCTATATCTCCGTTCATTTACTTTAATTGAAGGTGTTTTGGCGCCGTGTTGTAATCCACTGACTTTGCAGCCAGAACAGTCAGACGGACGGGGTTCAAATCCCATCAGCACCTATGAGCGTCATGACAAGGGGTCGCAGACTTGATTAGCGCTTAGCTATTTCTACGATCCCAGCGCTTGGCGTTGAAAACCGCAACTTCACCTTCACTTCACCTTCAATTGTGCTTTGATGTTGTTCAATGTATTGTCGGATTGTTGGATGTGATGTTGGATGTCAAGAATGAACTTTGAACTCATTACTCAAACTCTTTCGACCTTTCTGCAAACCATATTTCCTTTTAAAATGGTGAGTTCCAAAATACAGACCTTTATCCAATAGATTCCATCTCTTTTGGAAAAGTAGCAACAAAAACCTGTCATTTAAAGAGCGCTACCTTGTAACAACTGCATTACCCACATCAGTAGCACTTGTTTGAAAAAAACGTACTGCACTGCATAGGACACAAGAAATTGTTAAGAGTGAAGTTTTTATCGAAAGAAATAGCCACGATCTCCCAGCGGGGACTTAATGCATTTTTTTTAGGAAATAAAATTAAGCAAAGCTTTTAAGAAAAACAAAGAAATTTAGTCTCTTTGAAATCTAAATCTGTAACCACTGTCAGACGGAAATAGTCTGCAAAAGTTCTTCTATTCAAAACAATTTTCAGCGTCTAATCACACGAATAGTTTTAACATAATATGGTATTCTTCATTATTGTAGGTCTGAAGAATGAGTCTGCTGCGACATGGATTAGCCACCTTACGAAGGCCAGTGGTGAGTAATGGACGCACAAATCTTATACGATTCTCTCAACGAAATGTTGCCACGTCTTCTGTCGTCTTGCAATCGGCTGCTCCAGCTTTGGATCCTTGCAAATTAAGAGAAGCATGGAAAAAGGAGTCTTTTGACAAGGAGAAAATGATCTCGCTACTCGACAATGACAACCACGAGATGAGAAAGAAATTCAGGGAATTTGTCAGTGACCCTGTCATGGTACCAATCTACAATATTGCCCTCGAGAAAGAGAGAGATTTGGCCATGCAACGTTTGCAAAGGATCTGTGACGCTGGGTTTATTTCAGTGCTGGATTTTATTAACAATCCACTGCGTATCTTTGCTGCCCATGAACTAGCAGCCATTATTGATCCAGCAATGACAACGAAGATGACAGTACAATTCAACCTTTTCGGTGGCACTGTTTTGAAGCTTGGTACAGAACGACATCATGAGCTGCTTCTGAAAGGCATTGACAACTTGGATGACGTGGGTTGTTTTGGTCTTACTGAGCTTGGGTATGGGAATAATGCTGTTGAGATGGAAACCACAGCAATTTATGACCCAGCCACGAAAGAATTTGTCATCAACACGCCAAGCACAATTGCACAGAAGTATTGGATCACTAACGGTGCTGTTCATGCCAAATGGGCAATTGTCTTCTCTCAGCTGTACAGTGGTGGCAAGTGTCATGGTATTCACGGAGTCCTCGTTCGCATACGAGACGATAACCTGAAACCCATGCCTGGAGTTCGCATTGAAGACATGGGTTACAAGATGTCAGGCAATGGAGTAGACAATGCAAAACTGGTGTTCGATAATGTTCGTGTGCCCCGCATCAATTTGTTGAATCGATATTCAGATGTGGAGGAGGATGGTACCTTCACAAGCACGATTGATGGAAACCGTAAGCGTTTCTTGACAGTTGCGGATCAATTGCTCTCAGGTCGTATCTGCATTGCAAGCATGGCATTAGGAGCAAGTAAAGCCGCTCTCGCAATTGCCATGCGTTATTCTGCGACCAGACTCACAGTTGGCCCAAAAGGAAAGTCAGACACACCAATCCTCGCTTATCAACTACAACAACGTGCTCTAATGCCATTACTTGCAGAGACATACGCCATTAATCTCGCTTTGGATTACGTGAAAGGCCGATGGGCGCATCAAAAAGAGGATGGCTCGGAGCATGCAGAAATTGTAACAATGTGCTGTGCAATAAAACCAATGGCATCATGGCATTGTGAAGATGTTGCATCAACAACGAGGGAACGATGTGGTGGACAAGGATACCTCTCCTGCAATCGTTTTGGTACGTTCATTGGATTGGCACACGCAGCGATGACGGCAGAAGGAGACAACTCAGTTTTAATGCAAAAAGTTGCGAAAGAAAGATTGACATCCTTCAAACCAAAACGCCTTGATTCACCATCTGAGGATCTCCATAGTCTGGAGTATTTGCATTACCTGCTTGGAAACAGAGAGCAAATGCTTTTCATGACCCTTGGTGGTAAGCTGATGCAGGCTGGTGCAAGTGGATTGTTCCAATCTTGGATGTTGGAAGAGAGTGATCTCGTCCAAGCTTGTGCCAAAGCATATGGAGAGTGCCTCATCAGTGGAAGGTTTGCTGAATCGCTAAAGACTGTCGATGAGTCCCTGAAGCCAGTCCTGACCGATTTGTATCATTTGTATTTGTTGAACATTGTTGAAAAGAATCTTGGATGGTTCTTGTTGCATGGTGGGTTGTCCCAGGCTCAAGGTGCCAAAGTGAATGAAGAAGCTGCAGAGTTATGCCGCAAGATTGCCCCACAAGCCCTGGACTTATGCGATGCATTCGCTATTACTGATACGATGCTGTCAGCCCCTATTGCTCAGGACTGGGTTGATTATAACGTTGGAGACAATCAGGGAGAAGTGTGTGCTCTATGAATGCAGATCTTTACGAGAAACGATTCCTTTTGCATGCCACATTTTGTTTCAAGTAACCATTTAGCTATATTAATAATGTAACGCTGTATTTAAGCTAATTTGTGTAGTTAGGAACGTTGGGGCCGAGAGTGTGTCTATGTTTATTGTGCTGTAATAAATGAGCTGAATTTAACAATCTTCTTAACCTAATTTTCTTATTGTGCGCATCGAAGTGTCTCCGTCGGACAAGTAAGAACGTGGAAGAATAAATTTGAAAGGGAAAGGAAAGGACCTTCCAAAAAGCCGAGCATATTTTCACTGAAGTTTGCCAAACAAATGGAATTCTTACGCTGATATATGTCGCCGTTTAGAGCTGATTATGGAAATAAACAGAGAG
This sequence comes from Aurelia sp. 3 sensu Dawson et al. (2005), assembly GCA_964020215.1. NCBI lineage: Eukaryota > Metazoa > Cnidaria > Scyphozoa > Semaeostomeae > Ulmaridae > Aurelia > Aurelia sp. 3 sensu Dawson et al. (2005). The sequence continues at coordinate 19,535,432 of OZ026584.1, forward strand.
AAATCTCAATCGATAGATTAAACATCCCGAATAGAAAAAATTTGGAGTTAATCTGGGTTTAAAGTGTTGTTGCTGTTACACGGTGAGCCACTCCCCTTTGTTGTTGTCTTCTGTGGAGACTATCGTCAAATGTCATGGTCGTCAGAGACGAAATGTTAAATTGCTGGTTGATGTCATTTTTCTCTTTCCGACCTGAGATTTGATCACACCGACACGATGAGCAGTGCTTCTGTCATTTCCTGTCCTTTGCGAGCAAGCTGCAGTTTCAGACAGTTTGAAAATCAAAATTCAGCTTGAGTGGCGAATAAGGATCCATGCCGTAGTGGCTGAACTGCTAAAAACTTTGATGCCAAAAATCCGATCAGTTCAACAACTGTATTGCCGATTCATCCGGGTGAACCAGAAAAATGTTCCCACTTTTGAAACTTCATAACTGCAAAAGGTTGAGGTCCCCGTGCAAGATTTCTGTGGAAAATTTTTTGTCTAAAAATATTTCAAAAATCTTACGATGCTAGGGACCCTCACAAATGATTAGATGACATTGTGAAATCTCTTACATAGCACCAAGTTATTGTGGAAAAAAGCTGATAAAACCTGTTTCTGCCGAGCAGGGACGTAGGAAGCATCTCAAACTTGGGGGGGCACGACGCTTCGAGGGCACTTTTTCCTTAAGAAAAAAGGGCATTTTCTAAGAACAAAAAGGGCACTTCTTGTTTACTGCAAAATCTTTGGGGGGCAAGTGCCCCCAGTGCCCCTCGGTTCCTACGTCTATGCTGCCGAGAAGTATCAAATGTTTAGATTAAATATCCAGACAAATCGGATCTTTTCAGGCAAGTTTCGGCTGTTCCTCGGCAACGGGCTGAATTCGCTTGCGAAAGAACTGATCTCCGTGGTTGTGTCTTTCTTCTTCATTATCTTTGCCCAAATATCGAGGCACAGTGCAGAATCAATGCAACAAAGACAATGAAGAAGAAAGAGATAACCACAGCATCGTAAGTTTGGGCTAGTTTGCACTTTAGCGGACACACTTTCAACGTTTACTCGTGTCTGAATGTTGCACGGAATATCGATGGTAATTGCATCAGTACTGAGATTAAAGTATACCAACTGTAATAGCGGGGGTTTGGGGGCGGCAGCCCCCAAAATTTTTCAACCAACCGAATACTGTAAAACCAGAAAAAAATCCGACGTGTACCGCGTACCACGTTGTCTGGTTTTACAAGGCGCGTGTTCGAAGGCCAATAACAAATAAAACACAAAACAATTCACTACTTCGGCGGATCTTCAGCAAATACTCAATTCTAATCGTCTCGATTGGTCTCTCGGCAATACAACTATGTTCGGCGGTTCAATGATACTACGGTTCGTCTTCATCGGCTTGTCGTCTAACTGATCTGGAACTTCAAACTTCTAAGCTTAAGAGCGGCCTAAAAATTGCTTCTGTCTTGTAGCGTCCTTATCGTCAACTGATCAACTAGCGGAAACGTGCGACTGATCAAAACATCAAAAGTAAAAACAAAAGGAAAAGCTAAAAGGCAAAAACAATATTGGTGCTGAGTTACAGGAAACATTTTCAACTTAATTAATAGTGCATGCGTCATTAAGAACAAAAACCTAAGCAAGATGAGATGTCCATGAGAAAATAATGAGATGTGCAGAAAATAAAACAGTTAGTGTTTTTGTGCCTTAACATAGCACCCCTCTTCAGATGAAGCCTCCTGGCTTCCACTTTCACGTAACTTCAAAATGTGAGAGGTCCGCCCATGAAGGGATCGGGTATGGCCGTGATGTTTCGTGTCCGCTTCCGATGTGTCTGCTTGAAGGATCTTGATTCTCGACTTTCACAAGTGTGCTTACAATTTCACCAACTTTGTCAACGACAACTTGCATTTCTGCTTTGAATAATGAGGTCTCGAATTCTCCAAATAATTCACACTGATCGCTGCAATTATAAACGGACGATATCTGTTTTTGGAGCTCATCAGCCATGATTTGCAAGTTGCGAAACAGCCTTCCAAGTTCACTCATAACATCAACAGCTTCGCCAGATTTCACAATTTCTTGCCCTTTCACCATGCAAACTTCTTCTTCACAAATTCTGGAGGTCCCCGTGTTTGTGTCACATTCTTTAACTTGTCTGAGGTCGACAGCAGGCTGAATTTCGTTTTCTAATCTTGATTTACGCGTTCTGCAATATTTCTTAACGTGTCCCAGTCTCTTGCAGTAGAAACATATCGGTAAACCGTTGACTGCTCTGAAATTTGAATGTTGCCTGTTGAACACAGACATCAAGTTGGCAGTTTCTTTCTGAATAGTATTCGCCAGTTCTTCTTTCAGCCAATTAGTCCAGGAGGGCATATCTTTGAAAGAGGGCGCAACAGTTTCCATTTCGTAAAATAAAGCTTCCAGTTAATAACAAAGGCTCCAACTTCTTTTGCTCTGATCAGGTCACGTCGAGGTCACCAATGTAAAACCAGAAAAAAATCCGACGTGTACCGCGTACCACGTTGTCTGGTTTTACAAGGCGCGTGTTCGAAGGCCAATAACAAATAAAACACAAAACAATTCACTACTTCGGCGGATCTTCAGCAAATACTCAATTCTAATCGTCTCGATTGGTCTCTCGGCAATACAACTATGTTCGGCGGTTCAATGATACTACGGTTCGTCTTCATCGGCTTGTCGTCTAACTGATCTGGAACTTCAAACTTCTAAGCTTAAGAGCGGCCTAAAAATTGCTTCTGTCTTGTAGCGTCCTTATCGTCAACTGATCAACTAGCGGAAACGTGCGACTGATCAAAACATCAAAAGTAAAAACAAAAGGAAAAGCTAAAAGGCAAAAACAATATTGGTGCTGAGTTACAGGAAACATTTTCAACTTAATTAATAGTGCATGCGTCATTAAGAACAAAAACCTAAGCAAGATGAGATGTCCATGAGAAAATAATGAGATGTGCAGAAAATAAAACAGTTAGTGTTTTTGTGCCTTAACAATACACAGATTGCCGGCTCTTGCTGCAGATTTAGGCCACATTTTCGTCATATTGACGTTCTCCAGTAAGTGCGAATCAGTCGAATCACGTTCAGATTTAGCATTATCCAATCATATGATAGCATTGTTATCACTATTGTTTAGAAAGCCAATCAGCATATAGTACTAACAATAGAATTCAGTTCAACGTGTTGTTTTTCTTGAAAGCTGTGTCCGCCAAAGTGCATTTGTCCCTAAGTTTGAATGAATATATTTCTTTATGAGGCGATTTAAGCATTTTCAGGCTAACACAGCAGTCTCCTACCGCCCATGTTGGTGTCTGCTCTTTTCGTTTCGTTTTGCTGAAATAGCTTTGTACTGAGGAGGAGCAATCTGCTCTTGATGAATGACACATAATAACAGCAACAACAACTCAGCTTCATTTATAATGACATTCTAATGGCGGGCAACCTCAGCATTTAAAGCGAAGGTTGCTGTGGCGCTTGTTTACCTTCTTGTTCCACTTCAGCAAAGATGGCCACTCAAAATGTTGCCGTTAGACCAAGTGGAGCAACAATTCAAAGGGTCAATAGCAGTAAATGGCAAGTTCTCTATGAGTTTGACACTGAAGAAGTTCGGCGTCTCCGTGAAGACGAAAAACGACAAAAGAATTGGAAGAGATGGGGACCGTATTTGTCTGAGCGCCAATGGGGTACGGTGAGAGAGGATTATTCTCCAGATGGAAGTTGGTATGAGGCATTTTTGTTTGCAAATTGTTTAAAGTTTGATTGTATGCTACGCTACGTTAAAGTTACTGAATGATTAAATCTTTAAGACAAAAACAAGAAATTTAGGGGGCAGGGGGAGGGCTCATCCTTTTTCCTTTCCACAGTCGCAGTCGGTTTCTCAGTTCGAACAACTTCGTTCAGAAGTGAGGGAGTGGTAAGGTATAGATTTGAGTGTATTTGACTATGCTGCAAGAAGCAAGTGTTTCTTGGAGGGGGAAACAGGATTAACAGGATTGTTTTAAAACAAGAGAGAGTGTGACCAGAAAAAAATTTTCAGTGGATCTGAACAGTATGAACCACAGTCTTTGTTTGGCAAATGCTCAAAGAATGAAATCATAACAAGATGTACAGTAAGGAGAAGTGTGATATTGGATGTGTTCTGAATGGCAGAGAGTTTGGCCAGTTTTACCAGGGCAGTCTTACCCAGATTGGAAAGTTTGCAGAATGCGCGGGGGATCTCTCCTTCGTGCAAATTGCTTGCGCGGCTGTATTTGTTTCACTAAACAATAGTTCTATCGTTTCCTTTTGTAGTTTTATGAAATTTTGCGGCTGAAACCGCGGCTGAATTTTAAAGTGCGGGGCAGAGAAATCGGCCGCGCAAGGCAAACTTTCCAATCTGGAGTCTTACTAGACCCCAATTTTCATTTGTCCGCTCAAAAGTTTCCACCATTTGGTGCAGCTGCTGTTTCCAGTTTTTGTCTGTCTATCATCAGTCATTTACATTTAGTATCTCCTTATTTGCTGCTGACAGTTGCTTTTTTGCTACTCACAGTTGGGAGTACTTCAGCCATGATGATGCAAGATCCCGTGCATACCGATGGGGTGAGGATGGACTGCTTGGAATTACTGACAGAGAATGCCGTTTGTGTTTTGCACTTGCCCTGTGGAATGGTAAAGATTCTATTCTGAAGGAGAGGCTGTATGGTTTAACTGGACCACAAGGCAAGTTAATAATTTTTGCAACTTTGGAATCTTGTTTATGGCTAGCAGTACTAAATTATGATAATCATAATTTCATAATTTCATTATTTCATCAAAATTTTTCTCAGTAAACTGTTTTGTGTTCACTCAAAACATTGATTTTAATGAGTTTCATGGAGTACCACGCCACCAAAACGTTTCCTATTGAATGGCATACTGTACAACTGTCTCTTGGCTAACTTTTAAAATTTAGTGAAATTGAAGTCCACAAAAGTATTCTTTGATTACTAAGAGGGTAGAAATTTTTCACATTTTGGAGATTTTATGCACACATTCTAGAATTGTTATTTTGTTGATTTCTGAAAAGGTAATCATGGTGAGGATGTGAAAGAGTGTTACTATTATCTTGATTCAACACCAACTCATTCTTACATGAAAGCCCTGTACAAATATCCACAAAGTGAATACCCATACAGCCAACTTGAAAGAGAGAACAGAGAAAGAGGTTTACACAAACTTGAATATGAGCTGTCAGATTCTGGTGAGTTTAAAAATCACAGTAATCATTTGTGGTATAGTTTAAGCACATTTTAAGGGTGTTCTTGTGTAGACTGACAACAGACGATTACACCAAAGATGGTACCAAGGAACTTTTTATCAAGATGCATTGCACTTGAATTACAAATCTTTGTTGATTCTGGAAGAATTTGATAAAAGAACACAATGCATCTGGGTAAAAAATCCCTTCTGCCATCTTTAGCATAATGGTCTATTATCATTTAATGCTCCAACCAAACAACTTGGAGTTGAAGATGTAGTGATGCACAGTGTCCTCTTACTTTGCTTTGAGAATACAGTGAAATACAAAGGGACCATGGACATGGACTGAAGTTGCACTTTGTTTCTGTGACTTAAGATCCTAGGGACAACATATATCTTTACCTTCATTAAGACAAGGAAAACTTCCAGTAAATTTTGTGTTAAAAAGGCCCTATTCAAGCAGGGCTGTCAGGCTGTGGAGATTGTATGCCATAAAAGGTCCCTTTGAGGAATTTGTCCATTAAGGTTGGAGAAAATTGCCATATCACTCCATTTAAATTAGGTGCATGGTAAATACATCCAAATGCTACTAAAAATATTTTATATATTCTATTTTTTCTAGTGTTCACACAGTAGCTACTGTAATTGTCCATTGAGAACTTTATAACAATCATTGCATCAATGAATAGCTGTATTATTTTAAAAAAATTTCACTTAGGTTTCACTTTGATTTTCCTCCACCAATCTCTTTAACTTTTTGTTCATATGCAAAGTCTACCTTTTCTGTCCAATAATCAGTTATCTGCTGAACCTGCAAAAGAACGTAAATGTTACTCATTTCACTGCAGTATTTGTTGCTTAATCCATGAACAATTTGATTTTTAATCAATGTATAGTTGTAATTAATTTTTAACTTAATGATTTTTGATCAACCAATATACTGTATATATGCAAAGATCAGGATGACATTTGATGAACTCCAACAAAGATATTTTTAAGATCCCCTTGTATGATGAAAAGGAGATAACCTTGACCAAAGTGAGTATGCAATATGGAAAATAGGCTACTCTATAAACAGAATAAAAGAAACACTCAGACGCAGCCTTGCTCTTTGCGTATTTATGGCACCTGTGTGACACAGATTTGATTGGGATATTTTCAGATTTTGGGGCTCTATGCTAATGCAAGCTTTTAACCTGGCACATAACCCTTTAATATTCAAACCATTATTGTGAAAATACTGGGTGTGTGACGATGTTACCCACTTTCAACAAGCCACTATAAATTGTACATGGAGCCAATATTTAAGATTGCTGCTCTAATCTCTAGTCAAGATATAAACACACAGCATCAGCTCTCCTCCATTTCTAAAGAATAGAGTGGGTACAGCACTGTTATGTCAGACTCCTTTTGTAAATCATTGTTTAACCAATTAGCCAAACAAGAAAGGGTCTACAAAAGAAAAAGCAAAGCTTTGGACCACAGTTTCAAGCTTTTGGGAAACATACTTTATACAGCCTTTGTTTAGGCGCATTTTGCAAATTGTTTTAAAAGAGGATTAGAATAACTATTTGGGCAGCTTTAGCAAGCCTTTGCTCTTTGTTTCATAGATCCTGTCTTCTTTTGAACCACTGGCTTTACAGTACATGTAGGCTAGGATGCATGCTGCTAAAAGACCAAAACATTTGCAGAAGGATCTTTTTGGCTGTTTGGATACACTATCAAATGCCAGCTTACTTGATTTTCTACCCTGCGTATGAGATCTTTTGAATGACCTTCCTTATTGTTTCTGATGTCAATCATTCCCTTTTGCCTAACTTTTCGCAGTCCATCTTTTGCTTGATTTGCAATGCCTTTTGCAATCTTTTCTACAGCTCCTTTTTGATCATGTGTAAACAATGGTATAGGTATGGTAATTGTTGATCCTTTTATTTGAGGCTGCATATTGAAACCAGTTTCAGCAATTGCTGCGGCTATCAACTTTACAGCCTAAAACAGACAATATTATTTTGAAGTGAAGATTATCAACCGATTAGTAATACATTTAGATGCATACTTTATCTACTGCAGTTTCTTAACTGAAGGGTTGAAAGATGCTGCAACAAAATTTTTTCAATTCAATGCTTAGATCCACTCTATAAATGAAAACTTCAAACTTACAGTAGTGTACCCATGTAAATTATTTCTTTGCAATTTTTCTCCATAATTATGTCCCATTAAAGTGCAAGCTTAATGTATTTATCAAAATTCTAATTCCGGGAGTTGCTTTTATCGCTGCAAACATACTATATAATCCAGCTGTTCCACAACAATTACACAGTAATCAGAGTTTATTCTTTGAAGAGTGATACTCACATTTGGAAATGTATCTTGAACTTCAATTATAAACAAATCATTTTGTGACTGTACTTGAGCAACTTGATATAATGGAACTTTCTTTCCTTTATCTGTATCAACCATAATATTATCTATGTACCCTGGAAGATTAAAATGCTATTATTTCAAAACATCTTTCTCTTGCAAAAAGGAGTGGTGTGAACTTAAATCTAATTATGAACAAAGGAAGTACATTTGTACTCATTTAACAAAAATGGTTGGCACAGCATAAGCTGTACCTGTACCAAATACATCTGTGCTTGGAGTATTATGGTACTTTCATCCTATGCGTAGCATTTAGTAAAAGTATTGCCTGCAGTACAGGCATTGTACTGTACACATTAACATATGATTTTCCTGCTTAAGAATTCTTGTTTACGAAAATTTACTGTATGGCCTTTGATATGGGTCAAGAATTCTATTGTATTGTAATGGATTCCTGTCATGTCAGTGTGTGCAAAGCGAGTACAGTATAATTGTTGAGGATACTATCAGTGAAGGTCTTTTGGATTTTCTCCAGAACAACCACACCCCTGTCTAAGATCTTTGGGTTCTGTGCAGTAGCAATTTCAGGGTCATCATCCTTCATTTTTTTCCTGTGTCAATTCACAAATGCCCCAAAACCCTCATCTCATTGATCAGCAAGCCAATAAAATTTAAAATATTTTCCTTCAAACAACTAATGAGTTGGCATGGATAAAACTCATGGTGTAAAAGGATAAGAGTCTGACAATATTTGGTATCATAAACAGTACTTTAGGTTACCTGTGGTGATTCTTAATGGCACTTTTGCGGCAAGCCCTTGGCCCATCTCATCAATGACATCTTGCATTTTTTGCTGCATGCCATTCAGGTCAACAATTCCTTCTGCACTTTGAACATCAATTGAAGGCTTCTTGCCTTTGCCTTTGCTTTTTGACACTGAAAATCAAGAAAAGGACGTTGATTGAAACAGGCGCGCAAAGCTTCTAGGGGCATGTTTTTATGTTTTCATGTGTTTACCAAGAGAAGGACCTCTGTGGACAGAGCCTCCCATCCTCTTTCAGTTGGATACTACCAGACCACTGTCTCTCATACAGAATTCCTGCCATGCTTACTTCAAATGCACCAACACTGTTGCAATCAAATCCATGTGTGCAGTTTTGATAAGGTGTGAAATTTGCCAGGCAATTAAGTATTTTGCATAACATCTAACCAATTGCTAAACAGTTCTGGAAGCTCATCTCTTGCACACATTTATCATTTATAAAAGAAATTTTCCCTGTGACTTTGCAAAGTTAGCCAAAGTCTGGGTAAAAAACCAGGGCCAGTATGAAAAGTAGAGCAATTTTTCAATACCTTGGGGTGCAAGAAGATGCCTTTATTGTTTATCCATTGTCTGTTTTGAATACACTATTGTTTTTCATGGGTGTGCAGTGCCACACTTTCTATACAGGCACCCGGGTAGAACTTAAGATCAGAGAGACCTGGCATTTCATTTCATATATCTATCTAGGGGGAGGATAGCCGCCCTTTGAGACAGGTGCCAATTTTCCTGATATTACTTGGCATCTTTCGCAATTCACAAGAGTTACTATTTGACGCCAAATGTTTCATTACATGATTATATTCAGTGTGGCTTAGGCCTATTCACCTTTCTTTGCATAAAAGCGTGCAATAACACAATTCATTGATCTGCCATGAGAAATATTTTCAGCGTGATCAGTTCTAAAGGGCATGCAGCTCCCTTTCACATTACTGTTTTTTGCTAGGCTTGAAATGTTCAGTGTGTGCAGTTGATAACAGCTATTTATTTGAAAGAGCATATCATGTTTGTTTGACACAAAGTGAGAATATTTTCGATGAAGATCAGGATTTCCGCTTTTTCTTGATTTTGTGTTGCAAATCATCGCTGTCCTGATCCACCAAGATTCACTGCTAAATGTTCTTGAAACTGACTTCTGCAAAAGCTTCATATTTGTGAAAACATCTGCATATCTACACAGCATATTTGTTGGTTGATTCTGCGTTGCAATCGATCGGAAAATGCAACTTGCTGTGCACATCACCATTTCGTTCGATTTTTAGGCCTGGTTTTTTGGCCTTAGCCATTGGCCTCATATCCATAACGAGGTTAAGAAAAACGGCCAAGATTTGGCGCGAAAAAATTGATAAAGAATTACGCGAAAGTAAGCATTTTGCCTCCGCAGAGGTATTCAAGACTTAAGTACGCAGTGGTCCGCAGGAAAACACAGAAGAGCCAGGAAGGGACTCCTTATGGTAGGTGACGGGATCCGACACACAGTTCGCGGCGGAATGTTTGGTTGCACGCAGGCTAAACTAAAAAGACTTTTTGATCCCAAAATATTCTTATTGTTACACACCATATCAAAGGTAGAGGTATTATAGCTTTCCTCTACTGTGTTACAATGTTTTGGCTTGGAGAAACACTCGACTTAGCACTCACCTTATCGAATTTTCTCAAAAAGCAAACCTCAAAATATACTAATTATACATAAAATAGCGTACCTAAAGGTATAGTATTGCACAACATTTTCCAAACACTAAAGTGTCTGACCCCTTTTCCCATCCCATGACCTTCCAACAGGGAGTCCCCTTGGTCATGAGAATGCTTTCCAAATTGTTCGCTTGAATTTGAAACAAATTAGAGAAGATGTCAAGAAAATGCTAAGCCCGAAAGTGGATATGTTGATTGTTGGCTTCTATCAGCAGCGCTTGTTGCTTTACCTTCAGGCTTCCTATTATGATTCTAAGGTTGATAGTTTCAATTTTCACCTCAGGTGTTTTTGATGACAACAAATATTGGGATGTTTTCGCTGAATATGCAAAACAAGATGCAAATGACGTGTTGATCAAGATAACTGTTGCAAACAGAGGCCCAGAAGCAGCCACAATTCATGTCCTTCCAACGTTCTGGTACAGGAATACGTGGATTTGGGGATGTAAACATGAAGGGTGTACTGTCAAGCCAAGAATCGTAAAGAGTGCTCAGAACTCAGTGACGTGTACACACCAAACATTGGACAAGTTTCATTGTTATTGGGATGTTGATCAACAAGGAAAGGATCCTGAATTGTGGTTTACTGAAAATGAAACGAATAGCAAGGTAGGGGCAAATTCTGTTTTCTATACCCAATTATCACTTGCATGAACTAAACCAGGCTATCGCATGGGACCTTTTAATTGGGCAATCCAACGATTCGAATGCATTTGATTGGTTGAAAGTTAGCATGGTTTACATAAAACTCGGTTAACTGTCTCATGTGGATGGAGTGCTAGTCATCCAACTCAGTTTTGAGCAGTTTACTATAGTTTTGGAATGCCTTCGAAAGCATGTACTATAGTTAGAATTACTTTGCTGTTTGACACAAATGAATCCTGCATACCGAATTAAACGATAATTAACTGTTGCCTGCATGACAAGATTTTTGAAGATTTTTCAACTTTGAACTATCAGCAGTCAGGCAACTCCGTACCGTTCAACAGCGACATTTAAGGAGAATTCTAAAGATAAAATGGAACCATTACATCAGCAACGAGGAAGTTCTCGCAAGAGCATTTGTCGAAGATAGAGAAATATTATTAGTAAGAAGTCGACTACGTTGGCTAGGCCATGTGTTCAGGATGGAAGATGATCATCTAGTGAAATCCTTATTATACGGTGAATTAACTGAAGGAACACGTCCTGCTGGTCGGCCAAAACTTGGATATAAAGACACGTGTAAAAGTGTGCTGAAGTTGGGTAATGCATTTAGACAATGGAAGGTAAACGTAGAGGATAGAACTGAATGGATACATATGATTCATCAAACATGCAACAAATGAACGAGAAGAGAGTGAGCGCATACGAGAGACAAAGGGATAAGAGGAGAAGGAAAGAGAACTTGAAACGATATACTATTTATCTTGTTTTATGCTTACATTTTACTGTGTTTGATTTGTATTGTACCCGATTTCGGGACTAGGAAAATAGTATATGACAAAATTTTGCAAGGAAAATAGCACTTACTTTCAAGTTTAGAATTCATTTTATTCTCCTTTCAGCGTTTATTTGACAATGACAACTACACGACTTACGTTAAAGACGCTTTTCATCGCTATTTGATCAACGGAGAAAAAGATGCAATCCAGCTTAAAGGAAGAGGAACCAAAGTTGCTGGATATTACAAAATAACTCTTGAAGCAGGGAAAAGTCATACGATTAATTGTAGAATGACTATTGAAGGCCAACAACTCGAGGATAAAGCTTTTACAAAGGAGAATTTTCATGATTTGTTTGATGTGAGGAAAGCTGAAGCAGATGACTTCTATGGACAAGTATTGCCAGGTGAATTGATGTCGCAGCATCTGTTTTGTTAGTAGGACACTGTAGAAAGTACGTAGGGTTTAGTTTCAATCAGAAAGTTTGAGAATGAAGGTTAGGATTTATTTTGAATTGGAAAAAGTAAGTGCAGGGAGAATGCATGACATTGCCTGCTTTTTGCGTATTTTTAAATGTTGACGTTTTTTGCCACAGAGAATTCTGTGAACCTTGCATATATCGGATAGCAAAACTAATAAAGTAGCAGTGATTGAAATGTTTAATTATCAACCGCACAAAGATCAGTGTTAATGACTTTGATACAAGGGTGTTTGAATATCCTTAGAGCAACAGTTTCTAAAAAATGTTACAATTCTTGGTGGCAAGACAGAGCAAAGAATACGCCCACATTTGAGTTCCCCTAGCTCCCAGCAGTGGATCCCGGAGTAACGCAACACTTTAGTGCTTCTTCCATTGGCCTTGAACTCTTGATTTATCATTTCAAAAAGCCTATGTAACCAAACACTTCCTTAACTCAGATTGCTCGCTGACGGCAGTTTACGCAGTGTCTGCTCTGTCAGATGGCGATAATGATTTATCTGGAAAGTCATTTTTTTCAAGGCAAGGATAAGCGTAATTGTCCTCCCATATCGTCTTAACTATTGTATTTTTAAATTGATCAAATAGAAACGCTCGTCAGTGCGCAAAGAGAAGTAGCTTAACATTTTCCTGAAGAGGTTCTGAGGGCCCCTTGTAAAACAACTCTAGTTGAAGGGCTACCTTTATAAAATGAAATGAAATATCAAAATACAGCATCGACAGATTTTATGGTAAATCGTTTTATATACTGAATTTTATATTTATCAGAAAAAGCCACAAAAGATGAATTGCTAGCATCTCGTCAAGCTTATGCTGGCCTCTTGTGGAGCAAACAATTTTACCATTACGTCATCAAAGATTGGCTCGAAGGAGATCCAGATCAACCGAAACCTCCTTCATCTAGGAATCGAAATCTTGAGTGGCAGCATTTGTTCAACAGAGATGTTTTATCGATGCCTGACAAATGGGAATATCCTTGGGTGAGTTGTTGCAATCTTTAATATTTATGAACTTTTCTCATCGCTATTTTGGATGACTAAATGCATCTTTTTGAGTGGTAGCACGCTGCACTACCAATCTGAATGTATGTGTCATTATCATAAACTTGGCCCAAGTCTATTTCCTCAGTCCGTCGGACTATCATTCCCTTTTCGGTAGCCCCTGGATCCGCCATTCCAACATTCGTTCAAGGCACAAAGAGGAAAGTGTCTTTCTAGACTTCTGACGGTGAGTCCCTTGTATCCCTGCGGTAAACCTTGCTCAACAGGCACTCATAATCAATGATATAGAAGCGCCGAAGGCGCTCTATTTCATTGCTCATAATGAAACAGTGAAAAAGCTGGCCCTATTTTCTGCAATCAACGATGGAATTATGATGGAATCACGGCTTTGAATCTCGAATCTGGTAAGAATGTTATCAATTCTTCAATCGAATCGAAAATTCTACTAGTTTAGGCCATATTGAAATGGCCCACTTTTTCGGGGAAAAAGAGTCCCTTTTGACCATGCTTTAACCAATTGATATCAGCAAATCAAAGAACGCAGGGAAACAAGGGAGGAAAAGGCATCAGTCTACGATTCATTCACGTCGCCCATGCGTCTAGACTGATGACGGTGAGTCCCTTGTATCCCTGCGGTAAACCTTGCTCAAGAGGGACTCATCATGAAACAGTAAAAAACTTGGCCCTATTTTCTTCAATCATCAATGAAATTAGGAAAGAATCACGGCTTCGAATCTCAATCCCGTGGGAGTGTTTTCAATTCCTCAATCGAATCGAAAATTCTATCACATTTACACCGTCACGATAGTAATTCACCAATCTCGTAATCTGATCGGTACTCTGAAAGTCGCGGACTTGGGCCTAAATAGGGCCAGGTTTTTCAGAGTAATATTACGAGTCTCTGTTCCGAAGCGCCATCATCAAGTCAAAGAGCACAGGGAAGCAAGAGACTCATCATCACAAGTCTCAGTTTAGCATTTTTTCCAGTACGGAATGTTGGACTGGCGGAGACAGGAACTACCGTAAAGGGAGCGGTCAGACGACGGAAGAAACAAACTTGCAGCAAGTCTACACTTTCTCAACCCTGTCGAACCTGCCATATAGAATGAGGTAGAAATAAAAAAGACTAATAAACATCAATTCATTGGGAAGTAATTTGGTATAGAACATTAGAGAATCTTAAATTGTTGATGCATCAGCATTTATTTATGAGAAGTTTTTATGGTGGAAGATGTGAAATTTTCTTTCAGATATCAAATCATGCCGATAAGTCTACGAAAAACTCAGAGTACGGCAACGGTAAATTTCAAATTCAGTACGGCAACGCTCGGTGGAAAAACGGTAGATTTCGGATTCACCAACGGGAAAACAAGAATCCTTCCGAAGTCTGTCAAGCCTTCTGCTCTTTTGAGCAGAAGGTTCTGCAGCTTTTCCAATCCTCTCCGACCTACCTTTTCAGAATTTCTGAGTCAATCAAACACAAATTCCGAGTCGACCGTTTTCAGAATTGCAGCCAATCAAATACACCTTTAAAAGTAATCGACCCAGTCGACCACGTCTTTCTAAAAAGGGTGGGCCCAGTCATTTTGCAGTTTAAATTGCGCTTTGCAGAGAGGCCAACCTTCATTGGAGAAAAGAATGATACTGTATAAATATTGATTTGAAAGGAACAGCATCACGTTTCCCGTTTAGTGATAAGATTTCTGAAGAGCCTCACTCACGAAGGATGTGCATCACAAAAAAGATCCGCAATTTCCAGCATCAACTGATGTTTAGGAAATCAAAAGAAATGGCATCTAAATTATTACTATTCTAGCTATCAATTTTTTCATAATTTTCATTCTTCTAAAGATTTTACTAATGCAATGCAACAACAGTTTGATTTAGTTATCTATGTGCAAAACGGTAATACATTTCCTAAAACCAATAGCACGACAGATAAGCATCTTTATACTCTGTCGCAAATGAGATGTCTGGTGAAATTTCTGCTAATAAAATCAGTTTCAGTGTTTTCCATGAGTAATTTTGCGTTATCACAGATCTCACCTAACATCTGATCTGCGACAGAATTTATTCGTTATTTCTTCATTCAAATTATGCTTTCTAAGCAGAGGTGTCAACGAGCAACGTGAAGTGGGGACCGTCAGCTTTTTACACATATTTTCAATTTTATCGTGACCTTCTTATTTTCTAAGCGAGTTTGATCAAAGATTTTAGGCCTGTTTGGAAGGATTTTGCCTCAAAAGGATTGATAAAGTCGCTTGTAACAAGAGTGCAGGTTTGGGAGCACGGGGCACTCAGAAATTCTTTGTGTTTGGATTAACGGGGACGTTTACATTTCCCAATGAAGACCACAAAGGCACTGTGAAATGAGAACCTTCTATTTGGGCACATCTGCTGCATTAATTTCGATGAATTCTGAAAGAAGTATCAAGCCGTCCTTCATTAACCATAGTCCTTCTGAATCTCGGGGGCCAGGACATTCTTGGAGGGGAACATGGGGGGCTGGCGTTGATTAGACAGCTACATTTTCCCATTTAAGCCTATAGTCTCGAAAAACCCGTGGTGTATGCTAATTTTCATAATTTTGTTGCAACAATGCCTCCCAAAAGACCCCATTATTTCCGCTTTCTGGTTCTAGCCCGTTAGTTAAGACACATGGGTTTGCCTGAATATTGTAGCCTGCGCACAGACTTTACTGAATATTGGTGATGACAATAAATAAACATTTTTAGCTGCCACAGTGACCATACGAGCTTGGAACAATGCGGAACCAGGAACACACCTTGTGGGGCAAGGTCTGTTTCCAAACGGAACAATAATCGTGTTGATACAATTCAATTCAATTTCTAAGATTAAACTATATTAGATATCAACAAGTAGGCTATCTAATTCAAATCAAGATTTTAAATTTTGACTTATTCTATCGCACATCAGATATCAGGGGATATTTGCGATAACGCAAAATTATTCGTGGCTTTTTGACGTGGCAAGTAATTCGCAGTTGTTCGTGTAATTTGCGTCACCGCAAAATTACAATGGCAAAATTCGTTAATTGACTTTTGTCTTTTGACTATTGACTTTTGACTTTTGTGAAACGAGAAGTTAATTTTGATTATATAAACACAGTACACTTGAAACACTAAGTAATTATTTTTACAAGATATATTGTTCTAAATTCAAAGAAATAAAATCTAGCACCTTGGAATATTTACCAATCATTAGCTGTGCAAAAGGTCATATGTTCTCCCTACGTTTTCATTTTGCTTGTATTGTGAAAGGTAGCTTAGCAACATCAACTTTTTGTTGTTTTTGTCATGTTTACTCGCCGCTGTTACAGTGGTTTGGTTGGCATCTCGTGCTGGGAACTGTCTTCCAAAGTGGCCTGAACTCCAGTGCTGCCATTTTCTTGTCTTATCGTTTATTCATCATTATCATCATCATCATCATCATAATTGCTATCACGCACTACATAAAAATTATGTATGGCAGCTATAGGAGTAAAACTAAACTACCGTAAAAGCTCTATTAAGCCCCCCCTCTCTATTAAGCCCCCCTCTCTAATAAGCCCCTCCTCTCTGAGTCAAAATTTGAAATAAGCCCCCCTCTCTATTAAGCCCCCCCCCCCACTTATACAAAATTCTAGAATTTACAAATTTTTCCGTTTATTTAGCTATACAATCTTACATGTTAATTTTAGTATGATATGGGATAAAAAGTGAGTCGAATCTGTGTATTTGAGTCGGAAAATTGTCTGTTGAATCCGCAAAATATGGAATAAAGGAACTGAAAAGCTACCAAATATATCCTTTTCGCTTGATTTTGTGAATAAGCCCCCCCTCTCTAATAAGCCCCCCTCTCTATTAAGCCCCCCCTCTGGAAGGTCCAAAATTAAATAAGCCCCCCGGGGGCTTAATAGAGCTTTTACGGTAAACTTTAAAAACAACTAAACTATAGTTTATTGTTCAGAGAGCCAGAGCAGTGTCCCACAACGAGGGCACGAGATCCCTTTGTTTTGAAGCTCCACATCTAACTTCAATTTCTACACTTCAACAATTTCTTGACTTTATCCAATTTGCCATGAAGTTCCAAATGACCAAATTTTTTGAGGGTTGATAGCACCTCTGTCTATTCCTTCTTTCTCCAAAATGCTACAAATTTGAAGGCATTTCGCATAAGTTTCTTTAATATATATCTGCGTTGCAAGGTCACAAAGTTCTCCATATTGTGGGATGGGGGCAAAGAGGGAGGTCGTGGGAGAAAACAGTGCTTGCCTTGTTGCTCATCACATGTCCTCATATGAGGCCAACAGACTGGCTTGTTTTCAAAGGAGGCGTTAACATTTGCTGAATCAAATGCCTCAGTGGTTTTAGTAATGAAAACGCTGACTTCACAATACTCTGTGTGTGCGTGAAGCACTTTACCTTAAACCAAAGTCTTTATGTTTTCGGACTGGAAACGCTTGCTTTTATTTAGTTCACTGTGTGCTGTTTTTGAGAGTTGATGAGAATGTACCTTGGCGATGTGCAACTTGTCTATTCACAGTACGTCCCTTCCTTGGAATGTAAGAAATGTTGTAAAGCACACAGCTTGCCAAAGAGAGTTCGACAAAGCGATAAATATATTGATAGATCAACCATGGCCATGGCTTAGGATATTTCACATTTTCAGCCGCTTCCACGTAAACAACAGCGAGTGCATATATTTGCAAAGCCAAAAACATTGCTCCTAAAACCGCAGTAGCTATGGTCAGCCTGAGAACTTTCTTTACGTTGCCTCCACCACTTGTCAACTTTTGTTTTGTGGTATCCCCTGGATGCCTGACACTCATCTTGTAGACTTGAGTCTTTGTATCTCTGTTTGTACGATATATCTTCACCCCAGAATAAACGAACGCAGCAACCAAACATCCACTAAAAATTATGAAATATCCTTGACAAATGGCAAGGAACAATCCAGCAGACGTCACATAAGCGACAACCAAATCTGCAGTGCATGCTAAAAGATGATTAAAACAAACAATCCCTCCTAAGAACCACCAATTTTGTAATTTTGTGAAATTGTTGAGTTTTTTCATTTTCACGACATCAAGTAAGGCGAGATGCAACAGGAAGTACGCGGAAGACAAGCTTGGGATGCCAATGCTGAATAAAAACCTCGACACAAACAAAGGGCATTTTCTCTCACCAAACAAACACTCCCTCGATTCGTATGGATTAATAATCAAATAAAGAAATCTTGATGTTGTAAACAAAGCAATTATGAAAGTAACTGTCAGTGCAAATTTAGCCATCATTTGCTGTTTGCGCTTTTTCTTGTAAATCCTTCTCAGGAAAAATAATGCAATTATCGATGCGATCGCAAAGAGCACTGCCATGCCAATCCAATGCAAGTCCCAAGCTGCACCCCATTTTTGCTTCGCGATATGCCATTCTGGTAAAGGCTCGCCTTCTGGTTCCGGTTCAGGCCCTGGTTTGGAAAACTCTGCCCGTGGTTCGGTTGTTGGTTCAGGCTCGGCCGACGTAGCCATCATCTTTGATTTATTCCCAAACCTGCACTCTTCCTTCTTTTGATCATAGTCTTTCAAAAGAATATGTTTTGATGTAGGTCACCCACTCACCGCGATGCCAGACAATTCTCGTCACGCGTTCTTCACTCTTCCTTGTCTCGCGAGTCGTGGTGTGTTCGACTGAACTACCAGTGATCAAAACTTAGCTGATCTGACCTCCGCTTTTAGCCTGCGCGCAGACTTTGGTTACTGGGGAGGAGAGGAAAGAAAGAAACTGCACGCAGCCTACCGCTTTCAACTGTCTTTGTTTGTAAGTTCAAAGCAGGTCGAAACTGTTTGAATAAACTTCTTGTGACGTTTCATTTGCAAACAATCGTCATTCCTCAATCTTGCTATTCTGCCCTGTCGTATTCTGCATTTCTACCATTGCTTCAATTAATAAATTGAATTGAATTGAATTGTTGGACCCTGGCAGGAGCCACAGTGTGCCATGTTTGTTCTTTTCAGGTTGCCACCTAAATTGATGCGTCTGGTGAAGGGAGTGCGAAAAATTTACATCATTGCTTTTGACAGCCACTACACAATGTTATGATAATTTTAAAGAAATCCGATGCATGGTTCAAAGCCTTCAAGAGAGCTGCAAGTTTTCAAACGTCTATGAATTTTTTCCGAGTCACTCCTTATTGGCTGTTATTATGGTATCATGAGTTTGGAAAATATATTTGTAAATTGGTGGCAGATATCTGCAATTTGCGTTTCTCCTCGCATTTGTGAAACCGAATGTTATTTGTATTTGCACTTCCTGTTGATTCAGCTGCAATATTTCTTCTTCATCGCATGGGCAATAATGTACCGTGTTTGTTGCTTAGAAATTAAAGTTCAATACATCGATGTTACTGCTTTCCTTTGTTGTTTTCTCTTCGGCACAAGCCGTTGAACGATGAACGCTGTGTAGGAGCTAACTGTTCAGACGCGCAGGAGCCATTCGAATTTGATTTCTTGAGCTTCAGCCGAAGAGAAACCAGTAATATCGAGGAAATCAACTTATTTTTTAGCCTTCAAACACGATACATCATTGCTCATGTTCATAGAAATTATGTGAAAAATCCTAAAAATCATTGTTGTGCGCCCGACCACAATAAGAGCCCGCAAAAGTAGAAACCACAATTTTCAAAACAGCGTGATAGTTTTCCTTTAAAACCTGTAGAAGTTTATTTTGTGAGGGTACCATTTCTCCACAAAATCAGCCTGAGGTTTCTTAAAAAGTGGTTTCTCTTTGCAGGTTCTTAACGTTGAGTTTCATGACTTTAAACGTATTTTTGAAAGAAACCATTTGTACTAACCTGAACTCTCAAAACTAAACTAGACTGTAAAAAACTAAACAATCTCCGGTACTATGGGAAAATACAATTTTGGGAACTATTTAAATTGATTCAGAGGAAATCTTTGGCATATTTCAAAAATCAGTTTCACTTGTTTTCCGCATCATATTAATCGCACGGTACTTTAGTAATATCTAAACATGGAAAGATGTCGAAAATGTCGTTTTGAATTGATTCCTATGGAACCTGTGAGAAATTCATAAGAAACTCTGGGTACTCACAAGCTGATTATTTTAAGATACTTTCAGTCTGGAATCGTTTGCAGGCCCTGCTTCATGTCCTGTGTAATATTATGGTCAGCAGATTGAATTTTGTGCAAATTTAGGACTATCGTGCCTCATTCTCTTCCTGGAAACACCCTTTAGATAGCAGGTAAGGGTAAAACTTCGATCATACTCTGCACAGTAGCACAAATTCACCTAAAACATAACAACAACAACACAAGGGTTACTTGAAGAGTCTTCAACTTCCATTTTGAAACAAATTGAAGTATCAAAAAATTGTCACGGCAGATATACAGGAAGTTACCCAAAGTTTCTCTCAAGCAGTTTAATTCAAAGAAAAATGTAATAAAATTTTACATCCACCCTTTTAAAGACTGGAGCCCTATGCTCATATAGACAGCTCAGTTTGTACAATTTTTATCTTTCTTTCCAGTTTGCATCTTGGGATCTTGCATTTCACATGATTCCATTCTCTGTCATTGATCCCCAATTCGCCAAAGATCAGTTGATGGTATTACTTCGAGAGTGGTACATGGCCCCAAATGGACAAATTCCTGCATATGAATTCAATTTCAGTGATGTTAACCCCCCGGTTCATGC
Organism: Aurelia sp. 3 sensu Dawson et al. (2005); assembly: GCA_964020215.1. Classification (NCBI taxonomy): domain Eukaryota; kingdom Metazoa; phylum Cnidaria; class Scyphozoa; order Semaeostomeae; family Ulmaridae; genus Aurelia; species Aurelia sp. 3 sensu Dawson et al. (2005). The sequence goes on from OZ026584.1 coordinate 19,556,143, forward strand.
CGTAGCTGCGCATATTGTGTACAAGATGACTGGAAGGAAAGGCCAAAGGGACAACGTTTTTCTTGCCAGGGTGTTTCAGAAGCTGATCATGAATTTCACATGGTAAGAACTGATGTATCTTGGGTGGGTTCAAATTGTTTTAAGCTCCTTGACGAGATGCCCTTTTGGATCGTAGGGTGCCCAAGATCCAATGGCTGGAGGAGGGCCAGAAAACATTGCCAATAAATCAAAAAACTTTTAAAGTAAATAGGAGTGCAGATTCTGCTAAGACTGGACTAAAAAGTGTAGAAAAGACTGAAAAAGAATTTATGTCTAGCTGAAAATACGTCCAAAACTAAGATTCAAACAACGTACCCCAAATTGAATAGAATATTTCTTAATGTTTTATTACAAGAAAGTTACCCTTTGTTTTTTAAGGTCTTGCCTAGAGGCTTATCAACGAGAGTACTTCCAATAAAATGTCATTTTCTTGGTTGTTTTTCAAATGCACTAGAAAGTTGAGTGCATGCCAGCCTATTTTGAAGTTGGGTTCGCTCCTATTCAAGGCAATAACAAATTAAATGTATTTTCAGGTGGTGCACAGTTTGCAACGTCATACTTGTCATTGTGGTATGAGATGTTTTCATATGTCCTAATCTGTATACTGGTATCTCTTTTCAGGTGGGTGAACAGGAAAGACCCAGGAGGAAAGAATATTTTTAGTGGTGGATTCCTTGGCCTTGATAACATTGGTAAAGTAGAATCATGTCTACCTGCATAATATTCCTAGGCTTCTTCTACAGAACTCAGTATCGCTCATTGAACTGGATGGTTGGTGAGCTCAAACTCTTATATGAGTGAAAATAAAAAACATAAGTTTGAAAATATGGAAGGAATACAAGGAATCATGTCGTAAATCTAAGATGTCTCTGCGTCATATTGAAATAGTTGAATGTTCGTTAGAGTGATTGCAAATTCGCAGTCATCGCTATTGATAGACTGATGAATGCTCTAACCAGTTTGAGCAAAGATAAGAAATGTTGCTTATTGTCGTGAGTCTAGATGTTCGTACAATGTATCTCATCGCTAGCGTCCATCATTCGAAGACTTTAACTCGCTTACTTTACAGGCCCGTCGGAACGAATTTCATATTGGGGGCTGACACAAGGGTGTGAACAAAGCGAGTAAAAATGGGAGTCTTGGGGCTTGCCCCCGGAAAAATTTTTTACACAACCAAGCTCTTTAGATTGTTGGAAAATGCACCATTTGTTGAAAGTCTGCTATCGAAAGAATGAAAGGATCACGCCACTGATGAGAGTCTGTCCAGGAAATTTTAACATTTTGAGTTATATGACGTCAAAAGATATTGCATTTTTGATAGATTCTGGCACAGAATTCTAATAGCTTCCTCCGATATATATAAGTTTGAATCTTCATTCCCACAACCTTGGGTTTCACAGCCTTTTTCACTTACAGAATCAACAGGTTTCAGTAAATTATTGGGAGGGGCTGATGCCCCCTAGCTCCCCTCGCTTCCGACTGGCCTGACTTTATCTTTACTTTGAAAGTCAATGTTAAAGTGATTTTCAACGAGTTGCTCACCCCGCTTCTGCATCATATGATTTCATATTTTATTTCTTCGACAGGTGTTTTCGATAGATCAAGACCACTTCCAGAAGGAATGGATTTGGAACAGGTTTATCCCTCAATTGAATTCATACTTCTTGCACAAGAACGATATTTTCATTTGTCAATATTGTTATTGAATATGTTATTCCTTTCCTTGCTCTTGTTTTGGTAAATGGATTCGACGTACGAAATGCACAATTTTTCGTTTCATCACAGATATAAGGCTGTTTAATAATCTCCTTTTCTTGTTATGAAAAATGTGACTCACCGATATGGTATTTGGGATGGGACGGACTTACGATCTGAAAATTTATCTGGGACTACGTATTAGGTTATTTTTGTTGAAACATTAAGTCTTGTATTGAAGAGATTTGGTGGTGCAGAATTTAAACATGTCTTTGAAACTGAAAATCTTTCATTCTAAAGTAGAATAGAGATGTGCGATGAAATGCTTCGGATGTCACATTGGTTCTAATCTTGAAGATTGCCTTTAAATCTTCTGTTATGTTTCTCAGGCTGATGGTGCCGCATGGATGGCCTTCCTTTCCATAATGATATTAGAAACAGCCCTAGAAAGAGGGTACTGGCGACCCGTGGTCCCCTATTTTACAGACCAGTGCCTCCTGCTCTGTTGTCTTGTTCCTTGATTTGAGATGCTTTGTTCTGTTTTAAAGGCTGATGGCACTGCATGGATGGCCTTCTTCTCCATAGTGATGTTAGGAATCGCCCTCGATCTAGCCGTCGATGATCCCTCATATGAAGATATGGCCTCAAAATTCTTTGAGCATTTTATTGCTATTGTTGATGCCATGAACCAACTATCTGGCTGTGGACTCTGGAATGAAGAAGATGGTTTCTACTATGATCAACTCAGACTTGGCGGAAACGCTGTACCATTAAAAGTCCGCTCCATGGTCGGTCTTGTGCCCTTGTTTTCTTGCCTTGTGCTCGAAGATGAGGTCATCAAGAAGCTACCTGGCTTCAAAAAGAGGCTCGATTGGTTTCTGAAGAACAGACAAGATTTGGCATCCCAGGTTTGTAACACTGTAATTTTGATATAGATCTTGCATCATTTACTCAAGTTGCTTCTCAAATTCGTCCACCATCTCCACATGAAAAAATTCGTCCATTCCCTGTTTGCTATGCCTGAGGCCTGAGGGAAGAAATTAGTAACTCGACGTCAATGACACAGTTGATTCTATGACAGTATGATTACTTTGAACTTCGTATTATATATAGCCTTTGAACATCCGAGAACCCTGTCCTTTGGCTTTTTGTCTCTTTGATTGCCACAGAACACTTTAACAGTGTCTCAACGTTCCTTAAGCATCCCCTCCATTAACAGTGTCCTGTTTTTATCCTTTTGGCGCCGTTAACAACCATTTTAAGGATGAGGATCTAGGCTCTACACTCGTATCTTTTGCAAGACACTAAATAAGATTGCTCTATCTCAGTCAGCTTTTCTTTCAGATTTCGTACATGAGTACAGGAGCAGAGTACAACCATCTCCTTGCTGTACCGTCACGTGACAGACTAGAAAGAGTACTGAAGTTTATGCTTGATGAAGAAGAATTTCTTTCCCCCTATGGCATCAGATCTCTCTCTAAATATCATGAGAAGCATCCATATTATTTTAGTTGTGCACAGTATGGTGAAGTTGGAGGCGTTGAATATGTTCCTGCAGAGTCCAATACGTACCTATTTGGTGGCAACAGCAATTGGAGAGGACCTGTTTGGTTCCCAAGTACGTTTCTGGATGTTTTTTAAGAATTCCATTCAATCTATATTCCCTTTAATTTCAATTTCATAGCAATGACGTGCTAAACGAAATAGGCTTCTTTTCAAATAAACTTTAAGGAGATAATCGTGTTCACCTTAATAACTATCAGATTTATCTTGGCAAAAATTGCTGAATTACTTGCAGTGATCTTTGATTACCACCAGTAATTGATTGTGTACGCAGCCCAAATGGTGTTTAGTCTGCTGTGCAACTTTGAAGCGATAATGATTTTGCTGTATCTTAACAAAACGACTCAAGTTGAGATAAGATGTGTTTTAGTAACAGACCAATGCAATGATTATGCTGTCCAAAAGCCCTGAAATCAATGCTCGCACTATTGCAGTTAAATTGTGCATTGTCTAATAAGAGTTTAAACACGATGCATTAAAGAGCTATTCTTATCCATGGTCTTTTGAGGGCACGGTGCAATTTCAGACTGTTTGAAAATCATATTTTGCCAGGCGGGAAATATTCAATTCAATTCAATTCAATTTTATTCGTATAATAGAAGTTACTACAAAATGAGAACTTGTTTAAATGCTTGTATTCTACGCGACCCAAGAAAAGCAAAGCTTATCTAGCTTGGGCCGCTAAAGTAAAGTTTTAAAATACAATATATGCTATATAACTACAATCAATAAACTATAAGATTAATAAGGAACAACTACATGGAATACATATAGATCAACTGTAAAACTACTGTAAAACTACAAAAATCAACTGTAAATCTCGTTTTCCTTAATTTTGTTAATCAACTAACCAAGCTCAAATTAGTATTGATCAATAATGCTTTTCTTTAGTTTGATAGCGAACTATAGTTTGATAGTGAAATACGGATCCAGACTCACGACACAGTCCCAGTTATAGCAACAACAACAACAACAACAACGAGAACAATAGCAATAACAATAACAACAACAACAACAAGATTTGCTATTTCTGCTCAAACTGGGACTTAAAGATTTTCATATAAAAAAATTGAGACGAAAGTGGACAGATTTATCTGTGCACTGGATGAGGTACGAGGCTAAAACGTAGTCTCTGAAGCGAGGCAAGCAATTGCACACCATTGTGTTTTGGCTTTGTTTTGTTGGGCGCACACCGAAGTTATCAAATGCAGTAAGCTATTTAGATAAGGAATCATCGTGATGAACCCAACAACAGCAACATTAGACATCATATTCTGTGAAGAGAAAAGTGTTAACTCCTGACAAAAAATAACAACCAAGTTAACCTGTAAATCCTAGAAGAGAGTCCACGATTTGATCTCAAACTCTGAAATGAAAGAAAATAAGTTAATAGCTGCAATACCAATAAAGAGCAATCTTCTCGCCTTTCCAACTGCTAATCCATTTCAACTTTTTCAATTTCAGTGAATGCCCTTATAATCGAAGCACTAGAAAGATACGATTACTTCTATGGCGATTCCCTGCTTGTGGAATGCCCCACGGGATCTGGTAACAAGATGAGACTGAAGGATGTCTCCGTCGAGCTTTCACGACGTCTTGGTAGCCTTTTCTTGCAAGACAAAACAGGAAAGAGGCCATGTCATGGAGAGGAGGCTAGGTACAAGGATGATAAACATTGGAAGGATCTCATTCTCTTTTATGAATTCTTTCACGCGGAAACTGGAAGAGGTTGCGGTGCTAGGTTAGTATTTCCTTTATTTTGGAATGACGCTAATATTGTTATTGTATTCACTCAAAGGATACCCACCGTTATTTAAAAACAACATTGCCAGGCGATAGACAACGTTTGAGAAGAATGCTGGGTAGGTTAGCAGAAAATTCCACAATGATGAAAAAAGAAGGGAAAAGATCAATCTTTTTGAGTATCTCATTTGTTTTCCTTGATAACTGTAACTGTTTGCTATAATCATTTAATAAAGATTGTTTTCATGAGTTGACTAGAATAGCAGAATTTCATTTCTGATTCTAGATTTCTAGCGGGCCTTTTTTGAAATGAAAATTTAAAATTTCGTTTAACGAGGTACCTGATGGCCTTTTGTTTTAGTCTAGCACTGGTCAACTCTTTTGTCAGTAAGTGAGTCAATAAAAAGCCTGGCATTTGAAAAAATGCTGCTCCCTGAGTATGAAAGCGATGATATTGAAAACAATCTTGTTGTTTTCCCGATATGTATAATTTTTAGCACGTTTTTTGAGGTTTCTCGAAGGGGACTTGTTTAGAAACTCCCTTACAGAATGAGAACGGAGTTACCGATTTCAGCCAGGAAAAAGGTTTAAAAAAATAGTTAAAGCATGTTAGCTATTCAATCAGATATGACAAGACATCATTGCTATTAATACTCATGGAGCAGTCGCCTTTCAAACGAAAGGCTTTTTTGTCTCACCCGGTAGAAACATTGAACAATTCAAAATTCGGCTGACCCAAAAGAAATCTTATAGCTTTTCCAATGTTATCATGCCTACTATTGAATTAAGTACAATTTTAGACTTACAATTCATTTGTGATTTCTTTATTTCAGTCACCAAACTGGTTGGACAGCTCTTGCTGCGACGTGCATTGCAAAAGATGCCAACACTAGATAAGTGACAAGTTTTAGCATTAGATGAACTAAATTTTTATTGGGGTTTTAATTTCACATTTCGATATCAATGTATTATCAATTAATCATATTGCAATGCACAGTAATGCACACCAAATTGATTGATGAAGTTTTTCTTGAATCTTGTCGACCAAAAAGCATCATATCTCAGAGTTTTAATCCGGTAGATTATTTAAATAGGAGTTAAAGTATCTTTAAAAATAAGTACTTGATGAAATTCTTGAAAATAGACATGATAGTTTTTAGATATGGAAGTCCAAAGTTTCGAGACGATTTTATACTTTACAAATCTTATCAGCCAGCCCTGTTGTGCTGCTGTTATCTTTGTCAAGTGGAATAATTTTAGAATTCAAATTTCGAACAACTTGAACAAAAATTTTCTTCCTCAGCTTCAGGCGAATGAAACTAAGAAATATGAAACTTGTTTAGTCGACGTGATTTTCAGAATATTCAGTATTACATATGCTTTTACTCTAATTAGATGGATTCCATATTTTTGGAGTTGTAATGTACTTTTGAAATTTTATGAATCTAGCCTGCAAGGCATCGCACTTCCCGAACACTTAACTATCAAAGGATGTAACGTGAAATAGTATCTTTATTAGTTAAGTTTTATCTTATTTGCTTTAGAAATAGGTGAGTGTCTGCTACGAAACTACGACGCAGGTGTGCAACGGCAATGCAATGTTGCTTTTGTTTTAGAACATCCGCTTCGATGGATTCTTCGTTCTTGGTGCGAATAGACCACTTTCACAATGACGTCAATTCTTTTGAAATACTCCCATGAACATCACTTGCCTCGATATCATGTGAATCTGAGTCTCAAAAGCGCGCATTGCTTCATTGCTCTCAGCAACGCATGAAATTGTTTTGTTCGCGTCTTTGCAACATAATGATATGATGTAGAGTTCTTGCTGTACAGGAAATCATATCTCTTACCTCGAATTGAATTTATATGTGAAACTGGTCTGTTTGTTTTCCTTGAGAGAATATGATGTTGTCCTTTTCAGTTGCTGAGCTTCGGACTCCCATAATGATCGTTCTGTTGTGCTGCAGATCCTGGCCTTCAAAGTAAACTCGCTTATTTTTAATGTTAATATTCAAGGAAAAAATAATTGTAACGAGATTTCATCTTGGAATTTTGAATGGTATGTGAACGGTAGCGAAAAGGAGAGAACATTTTTAGGGAGAGACGGGTGACTGTTTAAAGCATAACAGTCAGTTTACTGGACATAAATGTTATGAAATTAGACTTAGGACTGTTTAGGGTGGCTATCAGCCACATCTGCATTAAAAAGAATTGGCAAACATGCTGCTTTTTCTGCCTCCTTTTGCAAATTCCCATGCAGTGGACAATCAAATCATCTTCGTAAACATTCCTACGGCAAACCACCAGTGATAAGCTGAAATGATTTAAACCATGTTTTGTTTTAGATAGTAGCATTCATTTAACCTTATGAATTTATACCCGAGGCAACTCTATCTTATCTTAGACATTTTACTTTCGCTTTGTGATATTATCTGAAATATTTATGTTTCACATAGCAAGCATCATGATGTAGCTAGAAGGGTGAGAAAAAACCACATGTCGCAAATGTGTTGTTACTCTCTACGTTTACTCCCAGGGGGGGGGGCACTCTATAAAATTTAAGATAGGGATGCTCATTTGGACAGATTTTTAATCTACCCAAAAAAATGACACGAGCATCCCTATCAAAATTTTCACAAGTGCCCCCCTGGGCGTTTACTGCCCATACCTCTACGGGTATGTTTCAGTTTTTTTTCGGTTTCCCGAAAAGAGTTACCTGTCAAAGTATATGTGAGAAAATAGAGTTATACAAAAGCTGCTTGCAAAAGGTAAAGACCGAAAAAAACTAAAAATTAAGGAGATTAAAACGTGCCACTATGGTTTAGTGGCTGAGACGCTTGCCCGGAAAGTAGGAGATATCTGTGGCTCGATCCCCGGCGGTGATAAGTTACACTTTCCTGGATTTTCCTAATTTTCCTTCTGTTTGCACCGAAAAAGGAGAAACCCTGGTTATTCGCTAGCTGTTGAATATTTTTGTGAGAAAAGTAGTTTTCACCACAGTTCATTGTTTCTAAAAGACAATGTGTGAACGATAATGGAATTATAATGATACCGGTGTATTGGGTGGCAAGTAAAGTTGCCGCAAAGCATTAAAAATTTAGTTGTCTTTTCAAAACTTGTGCTTTGAAGGGATGCGCTGCTCAATTAGAGGAATGAGTCTGAAATATGCCCAAAATGTGCACCTGCGCAGGCACTGAAATGAAGGGCGGCTGTTGTTTTCGTACTTATCAGTGTCATGTCTGTAGGGTAATGTTTGAACATCTTTTTGGGGTCACATTGTCTGGAACAAAGAAGGTTCCGAACGAAAACATAACATAAAACAAGCATTTTGTTTTGACTAAAAAGAATTCCAGACAATGACTCTGCATGAAGTTTCAGTAGCTACCCATGTTTTCTTTGACAAAACAACAGTATTTGAAAATAGAATTAATTTAGATGCTTCGTAAGGACGCTAGCTTGGGTTAGTCAGCTATCATTTTACCCTGGGTACCCACTTTGGAGTTTCTGCGAAACAAGACCATCATTTCCCGAGGGTATTTTTCAAAATTTTTGCTTAAACCCTGACTTTGGTCGCCCCGTCAGGCCACAATGGGAATACCCCACCCCAAGCACTAAACAAAATTTCTCATTTCAAGGGGAAAATTACTGATTTTTTCCTTAAAGGTCACAAAAAAAATCACGTACATTATTCTAGAAAAGTGATTTGACCCTTGCTCCATCTCACTTTCTGGGCAAAACTTTCGTTTTGGATGTAGCTTGTAAATCACTCTGGGGAGGTATGACATTTAACACATTCAAAATGGTAACCACTCTGCAAGCAGGAACAAAACTAATTAGTGGAATGATTGAGAGAAGACAAAAGTGCACACTGCAGGCTACAGACAATTTACTTCATCCAACATCACTTTTTACAAAAAGATCTGATTAAACTGCGTCAGCTGGTCGCTACATATCTCTTGCACAATTTGCTGGGCAGCTGTTTTCAGATGTGTTTGTAAGAGGAAAGGTGTGAATTGATTCAACCACTGCAATGGTGATACATGATCATCTATTGATATGATACGCTGGGCCTAAAGTTGATGTTGGCTCGCCTTCCTCTCTGGTTGTGGCGTGGCGGTAAAATAAAGATGGTTCTCGTCAAAGAATACAGAATCCCACTGCCACTTACGGTAGAAGAATATCGAATTGCGCAGCTGTATATGATCCAGGTAAAAACATGCTATGATTTATGAACTCTTTATTCACACACTGACTGACACAGGAAGATTTGCAATTGGCTACCGTCATTTAAACACTGTCAGGTCATATAACCAGGAAATTAGTAACTTGACCTGGCCAGGGGAGCCAAGACCAACAAAAATTTTACACTTTTACTATTTGGACCGTCAACTGAAAAGCCTTTTTGGACCAGTTAAATTTTGTTGTCATAGAACAGATTTAAGGATAGAAATTCTTCATCCTTGGCATGATGCTTTCTATGCAAGTTTGTATTGAGGATTTAAACACATACTGAACTGCAGTGATTCAACCCTTTGTTTTTACTTTAGAGTTTAATTTGATTATCCTTCAGTAAGATAAAGCAGCCACCATTTAAGCCTGGCTAAAGGTTGATATTAGTGGACAGGTGAACACTTAGCTTAGGATAAAACTCACAAATCCTTTCTCCTTTCGTAAAGTGATATGTAGTTTGAGCAAGACTTTGTAAATTGTTTTTCCAAATCTAAAACTTTACAAGAACGAAATCACCCAGAACAACACTGCAGACTGCTACAAGGATGCTAATGATGCCAGGAGAAACAGAAGACCATGGCTACCTCATGGCTATAGCATAAAGACTGGGAACTTAATTAAACCTAAATAGGCCTATACAATCAAATACAATTACAAAAGGCTGCACATAAACAATTTCTACTGATAGATATTCACTCTAGATTCACTGTCAGGCAATTTCTGTGTCTTGGATGTATTCGTTAATAGTGTTACATCAGATATGAAGCTTATGTCTTGTTCCATTCATGCCTTGACCAGCCCCCCCCCCCCCCCCGCCCAGTACAGCCCCCAAGCATTTACACATAAAAAATTCCCAGCCCCAGTCATTTGACTGTCAGTTTTTCCCCAGCCCCCAGGGCATTTGACAATACTATTATTCTTTTGGATTGAAAGGTACTGGCCAGCAATTTTAAAATCATGTTTGCATATCATTTGAGACATTCATGAAAATAAAACAAATTGAAAATAAAAAAAAGTAAAAAAAAATGAAAAAATTCATGACCATTCATGGAATGTCAATTTCTTTATAACAGATTTCAACTTAGTTTAAGAGTTAAGAGGTATAGTTTTGCAAACCTACTAACAAGAAGCTCTATCCATGCTTCATTAAATTGTATATGCAGCCTCTGCTAAATTTTCATGTTTCCTGAAATGACACCCAAGAAAAAGGAAGGCCTGAACAAAGAGCACACTCCTATACCATAGATTCTGTTAGCTTATTGACTCAGATCACCTTTCGCTGGCAGAACTGATTCAACTCTTCTGCAGTTACTACTATATGCAATTGTTTTTATATATCATCAATTAAAAATTTACGATACAAGATACTTACTACTCTTCTTACAAAATACTCAACGATATATACTACAAAATACAATGCCACGAGGAACAAGATATCATGTCTACCCCATGGCTTTTGGGAGGAAAGGAAGGAGAAGAAAAGAAACATTAATAAAGCTAAACTACATAGAACTATACTCAAAAAGAAAATTCAGAAAAAGGGGACTTGAAAGGGGACTTGGTGGCTGCTTGATGGATGGCAAAAATTTGAATGAATTCAATCAAATCGACCAGTTTCATGGATAAAACCTAGAGTTAATTGAGGGATATTTCTATTAATTTCATCAGGAAAGTCCTTTTACAATACATTAACAGTTGCGTTAAAACCTTGTTTGAAAGGTTACCAAGTCCAAACGGTCGTGGTCTTAGTAATGCAAAAACTCCAGTGAGAAGATCGCATTGTTGGATGTCAAAAGATGGACAGAACAACAAAAATGTTCCGTATCCTCAATACCATCGTTTGAGATGCATATTGGGTTTATAGTAGCCCTAAAATTGTGCTGGAATTTGTGAAAGTTCAATTGCTTTTTGTTCTCAAAGCAACAGATATATCATTAAGAGAACTTGTATAATTTGAGTCATTTTTTGACAGATACTGTGAAAGTCTGCACACATCAATGTGAGAAGACATCTCAAGACGTATTAAGAATTCTAAAGAAGTTTCAAGAATTCTTACACACTCAGCTAAAAATACTGTATTGCTTCCACCTTCAGTTAAGATATTCCTGATAATCAGAGAACCATCTCATTCAGTGTTGCTCATGTTGAAAAAATCTGATCTTTAAAGTGTAATGATAAACCTGTCCTTTTCAAAGCAAAATAATGATGCTTTGTTCTGAATTGATGTGAATAATTGAATGAATAAATGAATGAATGAGCAAATGAATGAATGAGCAAATGAATGAGTGAATGAATGAATGAATGAATGAATGAATTGGTGGATTACTTCTCTTTTAAAAGATAAACACACCCATGGGTGAGCTTTCAGAATTGCTCAATGTTTCCTTCTGCAATACTTGTTTGTTAGGTTTCAAATGTTTTCAAAAAATGCATGCAATATGAAATTCCTTGAAATGGCTCTGGTTCACTTGAAAATTGAATTCTTTTTCAGAAAAACTTCCAGTTTTTCTTATGGCTGAAGATTTCTGATAATGTATGGAATTCTTGTCAGGTGAATGTGCACAAGGCCTGTTCCATAACTCAACGTCACCAGATTTAGACAAATTCATTTCAGAAATCATAAGATTCCATAGATATTTGTAAGCAATTGTTTGAAATTGTAAACATTCAAATGAACTGTCTGGTATAGATGAACAACCCGCAATTAGTTTCTAGACCCATGACCAAACCCACCCAAACATAGGAAGATTATGGCATTTGGACCCACTTGTAGCAATTTAATACAGCCCTTTTGTGTAATACAACCCATGCCTAGGGATTTGTGACGAAAATAGAACATTGTGTACCTGTGTAGGGGGATTTCTGGCTGAAAAAGTCACATATTTGGGTTTTGCATTAAGTATATTGGACAGTAAAGTAACTCTCCCTCGCCTGGAGAAAATACTTCTTTAGCATATGCTATTCTTGGCACTTCAGTCATTGGCTACAACACCACTGGGTTACTCATCAATTTATAGATCGAATGAAACAGTCACTTTCAAAGCTGAAACATTTTGTTAATCCTTTTTTCCTCTGTGGTTATTTAGAATGAAGTATAGAGCTTACTTTATGTGAACTTTGTTGGAAACTGAATTCAACCTGTAGGTGCTGCTGAGCCACACCTTTGTATAAAAGTATTCATAAAGAGGCACTTCATTTATTATTTAATAGCTATCAGTTGGAAAGTGTCTAAAATTAAGTGTCTTTCATTCATTCTTCGCAGTGACATTGCTTGAATTTTAAATCATAGTTTTATCCTCAAAGAGATGTTATTGTGCATGCTTTTTCAAAAACAAGCATGTTAGGATTGAAATTTCAACTTTGTGACATACTGAAGGAAAATATTGTCTTTGAGATTAAAGCTTTTTGCATGTATGTTTTGTCCTATGCTTGCACAAGTAGTTTTTGCTAACGAAACATTTTATAAGAAAGTAGAAATCTTTACTGAATCATTATAAAAACACTTAATCAATTTGGTGACTGGTTAGGAGGAAGCCATTCAAATTACGAAATTTCGCTGACATCTGTTGACTTCATAAAAATTTATGATTTGAGTTTTATATTGGAAGAAGGTGGTTGAAGACCTACATAGAGTGCTCAAGTTTTTACAGGAACAACAAGCGTAGTTATGTAATCAAGAGACACAATTTGCCCTCCCGGTTTTCTAGAATTGCTGTACCATAGAATTAGGTATCAGTACTGCGGTGGAGGATCATTCTTGCCATAATCGCAAAAACCGCCTTAATCTAAGTCACAATTCTGACCAGCAGACCAGACGATGGGGCGACAGAAATTCGTCGCCGAACATTTTTGGGCAAGGGCTTTATGTATGGTTCTTTAACAGTGGAGCAACAGCAACAACAGCAATTGAGCTCAATGCTATGATCGTAAATTGAGCGTCCTTTGAGCGACTTTTAGGATCTGTCCGTTTGTGCGTTTGGAACAAGGGAAGACTGATCGTTGTCACTTCTACAGTCGTAGAAACTCATTCGGATCAGTAGCTATAAGCCTTCTAGTTATTCTGCAATAGAGTCTGAATCGAGCCATAGATTCATGCGCTTTCGAAAATTTCATAAAATGCATCAAAATATCATTCGATGTAGATTCTGTTTTAGAATGGCTTTGAAGGTCTATTTAATAGATCATCGCTAGTGAATCTAAAATAATGGTCTTCAAGTCCCTGCATGAACTGGCTCCCCAATACTTGTGTAACCTTTTCACCCGAAACTCAAAGTGCTCTTCGTATGTCCTGCGCAATTCTGAGACAGATTTAAGATTACCCATGAAAAAGTCAAGTAATGGGCAAAAATGCTTTTCCTATCGTGCAGCAAAAGTGTGGAATGTACTTCCTGCAGATACCAAATAGGCATCTTCCCTGAATAGTTTTAAAAAATCTATTTAGGAATTTTTCCTTTTCCCTTTCTTTTATGTTAGATTTTGTTAATATTGTATTAGGTTTTTATATTATGGTTTTTATATTGTAATTATTCTTTTTAGTATGTAATTGTATATTAAAGTTTTTAAGTGGAGGGCCCCTTGTAAAACAACTCTGGTTGAAGGGCTACCCTCCTTAATAAAATGAAAATGAAAATGAAAAACTGAATGAAAAATCATTACGCTAAAGATGGCGGCGAGGAACTTTTTACCAAGATACATTGCGCTGATGCTTCTACAGGAATTTGATTAAAGAACGCAATGCATCATGGTGAGGTGAGAACTTCCTCGCCGTCATCTTTAGCGCAATCACCTACCCTCCTCGTTTTTCTATTGACTATCACCCAATAAGATGCGTGACAGACTTCCTCTAACTGCACCTGGAGGTGTAACCTCTCTTCTTCAAAGAGGCAAATTTCTTTGTCTTTTGGGAAACCTGGGTCATTTTTTTCCCCAAAATTCTTTGCTTGATACATGTGAAAAACACGTGATAGCAACATGTATTGCGAAAGATGTTAAAAACAAGAAAAACACAGCAGATTTAAATGAAAAGCAGACATCATATCCCACCGTTGTTTGCTAAATCCTAGAATCCACTTAATTCTAGTGCCGCTTTTTGTGAGATCACCTGTCCTAGACAAGAATTTTATGAAGTAAACAAGAAGATCTGTAGTTGCGATTTCGGAAGCCTCAAACACTAAAATAGTTCAATTCATCTGCAAAATTTCTAAGAAAAATTTGGCAGGATTCCCGTTAATGATTATTTTAACCCTAATCCATATGGGCTATTTTCCAGCTACCATTTATGGGTGGGGGTTCTTTCCACCCCCCCTCTGAAAACTACCTTAGACTCCTCAGAATCCAATACAACTTGGCACAGTTACAGATCAAGTCATTTCTAGCTTGTAGCGCAATTTGGGTGTGGCTGCCACACCTTATGACTCCACAGTGACGTCATGAAGTTGAAAATCAGTGAAAATCAGGCTTCCAAGTTAAATTTGAATTTAAAGAAGGTTTGGCATGAACATTTTGCAGTTTTTGGTTCACTTTAGCCACAAATTTGATGTTAAAACGTAATTTTATAGAAATTAATGATTTTAGAGTGATATTTTGGCAGAAATTAGCCAATTTGTATGACGTCATTTGTGCAATTAGTTTGTTCTCTGTAAAAATAGACAAAAATAAGCTGCAAAGTGGTCATACCTCATTACAAACGTATCATTGGAGTCTTCTCAATTGAAAAATTTCGAAAAAATTAAAAAAATTTGCTAATTAGCCCAAAATGGCGGCTATTATGACGTCATCATCAAAAAATGCTGACGTCATCAAATTCCAGAAATTCTGGTATCAAATTAAAGCTCTTTGTTTACTGATTCATTTGGTGTATAATACTTCATAATATGATCAAACCTTTCCATTGAAATCATCAAAAACAATGTTTTGTTTGCTACCTGCTTCCAAATATGGGCATGTCACGTGACCTGTGAGCTCTATTGTTTGAAAATTTTTTGATCAAAATGTGGCAAATAGACAGTTAGTAAAAGTCAGGTAGGTTTGGGGGACATAGTTGATGTCTTTGAAAAACACGGCAAGAAAAACCTCGAGGGGGGGGGGGTGGAAAACACCCCCCCCCCATGTGGATTAGGGTTAACGTGCACATAGCTATTTTTCAGCTAGAGAAACAATTTTTGTCCAATTTTTACATGTTGAGTCAATAAAAAGGCCCGGAGTTTAAATAAATTCTGCTCCCTGAATATCAAAGTAATGATATTGAAAGCTCTCTTGTATTATTCCTGATATTACCAATTAGGTTCAGTAATTTACCCGGCTTTAACTGAAATTTCCTTCCCATCGCAGTGGGAGATTTTTCTGCGGAAAGCCACTTTCGAGAACCTGCAAAAACTAGTGAAAACACCTAGCAAGATTTCCCTTTCTTCTCCTTCCTAGCAACAATGACTCTTGGATGTCTTCATGTATTTTGTCATCTTGGGAGAATTGAATCCCCCTAAATAAGTCATTCCCACTAAGGGTAAGACTTCTCCACCCGCTAAGAGGAAAGCACATATTAAAGCGTGCTGAAAGTCATCGCTGTGAGGTAAACATTGGGGAAACTTGCTTGTAATCTTAGCAGCCTTTTTAAGGTTTCTCGAAGGGAACGTTTTCAGAAAATCGCTTACAGAATCCGAAGGGAGTGACTGATTTAAGCCTGGAAAAATTCTAAAAATGATAGAACATGCATAGTTAAACATGTTAGCTATTCAATCAGATATTGCACAGTATTATTTCATATACACCCAAGGAGCAGTAGCCTTAGCAGTAGAGTAGTCTTAGCAGTAGCCTTAGCAGGGAGCAGTAGCAGGAGCAGCAGGGCCGAAGCCAATGGGGGGGCTGGGGGGCGGAGGATTTTGAGGGGAAATAATGGAGAAAAACATGATTTTTTTAGTGTAAAAACATAAATTCCAACAGAAATTATTGAATTTATGGCATATTTTTGATTGATATTAACTAATTGTGTTGATTTCAACGTTGAATTGCGAAATGTGGCCAAATTTTAGTTACCGCGGAGTTAGATCGGTACAACTGTTGTTGTTGCTGTTGTTGTTGATGGTTTTTTCGTCGGAAAATTTTGGTTTTTCGCCCCCCTACGCAGGCATAGCTGGTATTGGCCCTGAGGAGCAGTAGCCAGGGAGCAGTAGTTCTTTCAAACACCGGGCCTTTTTGAATCACCCTGTAGGCTACTTCTACGTAGTTCCACTGTTGACTTTGAAAGTATATGCATGTAAAATCTTTATATTCATGCATGCAAAATCTTCTCTTTTCTTTTCATTAGTCCTGGAAAAAGTAATCTTGTTTTTGTAATTTTTCAAAAGTTGCAATTCTTGCGCCGGCTGATCCATTTTATTTTGAATCCAACATAGCGAAATAATCTCACTGTGTTTTTAATCTAAATTAAAGTTTCCTTTCGTACAGAAAAAGAGCAGACTAGAGAGCACTGGAACTGGCAGCAGAGTCGAGATCCTAAAAAATGTGCCATATACGGATGGACCTGGAGGAAGCGGACAATACACGAAAAAGATATATCATATTGGAAGTCATATCCCCGGTTGGATTAAAGCATTCTTACCAAAAACAGCATTGAGAGTGGAAGAGGAAGCATGGAATGCCTACCCGTACACGAAAACACGAACAACTTGCCCGTTTATGGATAAGTTTTATCTTGATGTGGAAACATATTATCATGGTGATCCGGGGCTGCTCGTAAGTTTCTTTTATGGCTTTGTGATATAGCTAACAGCGGTTGAGTTAATAAGATTTCAGATTGGAGAAGTTTTTCTTGTCCCTGTAAACTGGCAGAAATAGGGCAAACAGCCCAGGGGGGGGGGGGGCTTTTCCGATACTTGACTTGATGGGATGTGCCGCTCAACAGGGTCTTCTTTTACAGTAGAAATTATGCGACATGGTGTCCTTTTCTGATCAAAATCATGCGACGGGGTATTACAATTGATAAGAAAATCATACGAAAAGGGTATCATGTGGAAGGAAATTTTTTAGAGTTCTCTTGAAACAATGGATCATTTTCGTCCCAAACAAATCGTGCTTATTTTCACATCAAACACATTTGCTAACCCCACCTTATTGTTCAAATACCTTCAAAAGGTTGAAATATGGTCCTCAAAGTGTTTGTTTTCTGTTTCTCGATTTATCTATTGCAGGGTTAGCGCTAGAGCAGGAGGCATTTTCTGTCGCATAGCGCTGCCTAGCAAACTGCAAATCCATAATTGCTGCAAATCTGCCCATTTTCAAAGCAGATTTGATCGAAGTGTACCAGGATGTTCATTTGGCTTCGTGATTAGCGTATGGCGTAAGAACACCCTGGAAACGAGGTTGTGAAAAGCCAGACAAAGGGAATTTAGGCCAAGAAGGACTTTCAGATAATACGAAAGTCGACGTTGGCAACACAGAGGATCACTGTTAGCAACTGGTCTCTAAGTGAAAAGCTTATCGCATGTCAAACTTGATTGCAATCCGTCAACGTAAAAGTATTTTGTATGGCTGTTGCAAGAAGGCATTTTGGTTTGCATTTCGCACATTTTACTAAGCTTCTGCTTACGTTGAATTGTTTCTTTTCCACCTGCAACTACTTGGCACAATGAGGATTATGATTTTTCTCAGATTTTGGACACAATGATTACCAAAAATGCTTGTTTCAGCTCAGTTTGAATTGTCATAAAACACGTATTTGCTTTTGCAAAAGAGATTTTATCTTATTGTGGTTGTTTTGCAACATTACTTCATTATTTATTCATTAACGTAGTGTTACTGAAGCATTATCTTAACAGTTTTTCTTAATTATCAACACGCCTTCCATTATTCCGCAACTTTTTTTAGGACAGATTTGAAGACAGTGCGTGAAGTCGACCGAAAAACCTTGCATATGGGTCTTCCGGTCTTTCCCTAAAATGTTGGGCGGCACGTCCCCTTCATCCCAAGATTTGAATTATCCCCAGGGGAATAAGATGTGGGAAAGAGAGACCTTTTGCCTAGCTATGTTTAAAGGGAATCGACGAGGGCGTGTGGCCGAGTGGCAGGGCGTGTGGCCGAGTGGTTAAGGCGTCTGAATCGTAAGCCAAAGGTCAGAACGGCCGTAGGTTCAAATCCCACGCTGGACAGTTTGGTCGCTGTCCGTAACTCTAGTCCGGGTCAACCAGAGCCATGCGAGGGAAATCTGGTAGCTGCGGCGGGTAGCTGCGGTGGACTGATGGTAAAACATCCGTGGCCTTTCTCGTTGTCCCTGTTGTGACTGATCAGTTTGAAACGAACACTTAATGTTTGCACTTTCCCAGTAGAAAGGAAACTCAAAACTATGTTCACTTTGCGACTCTTTTCTTCGCATTAATTTCTGTCTCTGCGTGTCAATTCAGCTTGTTGCGAAGTACCATCAAACTTCAGCACCTTTTCGACTAGGCAAAATACATGCCTGTTTTAATGGATGAACCCCTGAATCTTTCTTGTTTACATATATTTAACCTCCAAGATCTCTTTCCTTCAGAAGTTCTTTCAGCTGCATTTCACATTGAAGATAACAGCTTGGGGGCCGGTTTCTGCGCTTGCTGGGGTGGGGAGTGGAGTAGCCCCAAACATAAGGCCTTGGGCTAAAATGATGTACACAGAATCTTTTTCTCGTATGCATAGTTTTTTTCTCGTTGAGGTCTTGTCGATTAGGTTGTGTAATTTATTATTCTCATTTGATGTGTAATTTAATAGTTGGTTTGATCTGTTGAGTTTGGAGGCGACTCGATAACATGTTTTTCGCCGCCATCTCAACAGTAGGTAGAATTTAGTTATTTTTTAAAATGTATTTTAAGTTTCATTTTTAAAGATCAAAATTCATATTGAATCTCTAACCTTGCTTCCAAAAATATTCAAGTGTGAGTATAAATTATAGCTTTCATTCCACAGGAGAATGTATTCAATTTATCGCCAGCCGAAAGAAGCACAGTTTCAGTGGGTAAGCAATCTTTTACATAACTTTCTTTGCCATAAAATGAAATTTAGCAAGAAGCTTCGAAACTTTTGCTTCACATTCTAGCAGGCTCAAACATTTCTCCTTGTTTGAAACTTCGCGGGGTAACTTCCATATATGCTGGTACGGGATGTGCCATTTTTTGGGTGCCTTTCTTCGAGCAGAAAATAAATTTTGGGGTGTCATTTTCGGTAAAATCACAAGTAGTCATAAATTGTGGGGTGCTATTTTAAAAAAATAACTCTTTAGGGTATTGATTTTGATCAAATTTCACTTACTTTGTTAAAATTTTGGATTGTTGTCACAATTTCAGGGTATATATTTTCAATGGCTTGTAAATTTTGGAGTATTGTTCTCGCGAAAATTTATAAATTCATC
The DNA here is from genome assembly GCA_964020215.1 of Aurelia sp. 3 sensu Dawson et al. (2005). Classification (NCBI taxonomy): domain Eukaryota; kingdom Metazoa; phylum Cnidaria; class Scyphozoa; order Semaeostomeae; family Ulmaridae; genus Aurelia; species Aurelia sp. 3 sensu Dawson et al. (2005). The sequence goes on from OZ026584.1 coordinate 19,575,791, forward strand.
ATCACTATCGAATCTCCCATCCATGTAAACCCGGGCTGGTTTCTTGGTGAGCTTGCTTGCTAACGGGCCAGCCGCCTCATGTAAACAGACCCTTAGGCCATTTTCTGAAGGTTCTGGAAAATCAATTTTGGGACAGGGTCACGTAGCCGTAAACAAACCTGTTATCTCTATAATCTATGTTGTTGCCCGACACGTGGCCATTGTGTTCTGCACAGATTTTGGTGGATGGGGTGGATTCACAATAAAGTTACTTCTAAAAATCCACCAATATCTCTGCAATCGTACAACATATGAGTGTTTCGTTTGTTTCTCTTCGAAGCTCAAGAGTCCATCTTCAAAATAACACTTTCATTTTGAGAAAAATAATGGAAACTCTCTGTGATATGGCCTATCAAAATTACTGCAAAAATTGTCATTTCGAAAGAACTGTGTTTACATCACGTGACCCTGCCCCTTTAACCAAGTTTGTAAAATTGCTTTGTTTAATTTCAGATTTAATTGACCCCGTGAAAGATCCCTACCCATCCAGTTATTACAAGGCAGACGAGGACCCAAAGAAATTCATATCTAAAGCGACCAAACGGGGACCTTTAGCAGAAGACTGGCTAGATGAATATGTCAAGGATCCTAAAAAGCAACCGATCATGTGTGCATATAAACTGATCAAAGTTGAATTCAAATATTGGGGAATTCAGGTAAGATTTAGACACCATGTTCACACGATACCGAGACAGTCTGAAAACTGCGAAAAATGTGATGGAAAGGCCTCCCGATCAAACGAAGACAGCAATTTTTTTGCCGCCAGCTTTTGAAAATGATTGATCTTGAAAACAGAATTCAAGCCGATATCTTCAAGGGTGTTAGGACACGGATGTTTTAATTGATTATTTATTTACCTTGTTTTGATCCCTGTGTCTTGTTTTGTTGCCTTGTTTTCTGTTCTGTTTCGTCTTCAACTGAGCGTGCCTAGGTCCAACCGCTCTCAAGTTGTTCCAATACAGCTCCCTTGTATTTCTGTGTCTTAATGCGCCTTCGCACAAGATAGGTTTTAAAACCGAAAAGCCACATTCGGTTTTAAAACCTATCTTGTGCGAAGGCGCACTAAGACACAGAAATACAAGGGAGCTGTTTTCGAACAACTTGAGAGCAGTTGGGCCTAGGCACGCTCAGTTGAAGACGAAACAGAACAGAAAACAAGACAAAAAAACAAGACACAGGGATCAAAACAAGGTAAATAAATAATCAATTAAAACATCCGTGTCCTAACACCCTTGATATATTTTGAAAACAGCATCATTTGAAAACTCAAAGACGATGAAAACGGAACGTTTTCCGACCCTTTCAAAATGAAGACCTGGTCACCTTCCCACATTTCATTTGTTTGACACCTTCGCTCATCTACAGACGAGTTGAATTATCGTCCTTACGATGCCCGTAAAGTATTCAGTGCTTGAAAAGAACTATTCATAAATAAGCCAAGTGAAAGGAGGAAATCGACGTAGATTCTGGCAAAACCATACAAACACTGAAAGGCTGTGCCAGGTTACACGCTTACATGAGTCTCAGTTCTCTGCATTGGTCCCATAATACGCAATTGGGCATCCTCTGTTCTGCTTTATTACAAATGTATTTCCTTCTAAAAATGGGGGGAGCATGCGCTTTTGAACATAAGCAACGAAAACTATGATAATTCAGTTGAAAAGTTGAGTACAAATTTTGGTCACCAACTTCAAGTTTCTTGTTTTCATACAGATGGCATGACGCCACAACAACAATGACAGCACTACTGACTTTACTGTATTGACCGTTCAGTAATGGGCTAGGTTTGTTTACGTTTTGTCGTGTCTTCATCTTAGAGCAAAGTTGAACAATTTATCCACGAAAGTGCTCGCAAGACAGTATTAGTAGCGCACAGACAAGCCTGGTCGTGGCAGGACGAATGGTGCTCCCTAACGATTGACGATATTCGCAAATTAGAAGCAGAAGTACAGAAAGATCTTTTAGAAAATAATCCAGATGAAAATGAATCGAGAAAGAGTGAAATTCAAGAAGGAGATGATCGAAAATCAGTCATAAGATCATTGAAAGCTGACCTAAGTATGAAACTGCTCGATTCCCCAAAGGTTTCAAAAAGTGAGCAATTAACGGAAGAAATCATTCTTGGTATTCGAATGACCAGTATTGAAGATGATTCCGAAGAAGGGTATCTCACACCAGATAGTGATGATGAATATGTTGATGCTGTTGGTATGTTTGTTTATACTTCGTTTATTTGTTTATTCATTTATTTATTTATTTATTTATGCAAAGTGGTTGTAATTCACTAGAATTTTCTCTATGGGTCACATATAGCTTATGACAATGAGTCCATTGTATCCCTGAGGTAAACCTTGCTCAAGAGGGACTCATAATGAAACAGTGAAAAACTTGGCCCTATTTTTTCAATCATCAGTGGAATCATGATGGAATCACGACTTCGAATCTCAATCCCATGGTAGTGTTTTCAGTTCATCAATCGAATCGAAAATTCTTTCACATTTACACCGTAACAATAGCAATTCACAAATCTCACTATCTGATTGGTACTGCAGGAATCGCGAAGTTTGGGCCTAAATAGGGCCAGGTTTTGCAGAGTAATATTATGAGTCTCTGTTGACTGTGGCGCCATCATCAAGTCAAAGAGCACAGGGAAACAAGAGACTCGTCGTCATAAGTCTAGGTCACATACCTGCAAATTTTACAAATAATCAGAAATGAGGATTTTTAGAATTGGGCAGATACGAAGAGAATTTCCTCTACTGGTCACATACTTGCAAAGAGTTGCAAATAATTTGAAATGAGGACTCTGAAAAATGGGCAGACATAACATAGGGCTTGAGTCTTTGCAAAGCTTTAAAATTAAATGTGTAAAATATTATTGCCTAATTCCTTCAGCTGAATTGATTGAAGAAAACTTCAAGCCTTCACAATAATTCCAGAGAGAGCATTTTATATATCGTCAATATTTTTAGAGTTACAGCATTTAAAAAATTTCTTCTAGCTTTGAAGTTGTGACGTCATCAAATTGCTAAATGGTAAACTATAAAATCTACAAACTTCTGCTTGCTACCATCTTGCAGTTCTTCTAAAACTAAGCATTTCTTGACTTTCCTCGATCAGTTCACAATTTATGGTGCTTTTAACCTTTTTAAAGGCTTCCGATACCTCCTCTGGTACACTCGTAGAAACGCTGTAATTCCAAAATAATGATGATATTGAAAATGCTCGTTCTGAATTATAGCGAACGACCTAAAGTTCCCTTAGATCTGTTCAGTTGTAAGGATTAGGCAATGAAGTTTTACGCATTCAGTTTTAAAGTTTTGCATAGATTCGAGCCCTATGCTGGCAGACATGAAGGAAAATTTTTGTGTGTTGGTCATATTCCTGCAAAGTGGTATTGATATCGATTTGAAATGAGAATTTTGAGATCAGGACAAATGTGATGAACATTTTCACTGTTGGTTATTGCCTGCCAATAATTGCAAATAATATGAAGTGAGGACTTGAGAATTTGGGCAGATCCGACTAGCCGGACGTTCCTGTTATGCAATGCAAATGGAGCAGCACTGTTGTAGTTTACAAAATCATTCGAGCTTTTTATTGCAGAGAAATCTATTTATGTTGAAAATTACGACGTTTGAATATAAATGATTAATGAAGGAGGGGCTTTATATGTGATAAGAATGGTGATTCTGTCGGAACTCAGGAAGATTTAAGTACTGTATTATCAGACTAGTGGAATGAAAAGTAGCCAAACATTACGAACAATTCTAAATGTCTTGGAAAGAGCGATTCTTAATGAATGATTAATAAAGGCTTCTGTTATCTCTCCAGAGAATTTCGAAGATGAAACGAAGAGATTCAACGCCACTGCACCTGTTGATGGTAATGAAATAAGTAGAGAGCAGACGATGACATGTGACAAACAAAATTACGCTCAGGAGGAATCTGCTTTCGAAAAACATCAAGGTTTCACTGTTCCAAGGAAGGTAAGCCATCGAAGAGCAAACAGAATCACTTTTTAATTCTTTTACTTGACCTGAAGCTATTAGTTTTGGGAGTTTCGAAAGGATCCACAGCAGTGTTATTTGTGCTAAATAAGTCTTAAATTGTGTAAGTCTGCAAACAAGGAGCGTTCAGGTTTCACTATTCCGAGGAAGGTAAGTCATCAACAATCAAGCAAACAAACTTTCTTTTGAAATTTTTTGCTCGACTTGAGGCTGTTAAAGCCTGGTTCACACCAGGTCGTTCGGGTCGTTAAGGTCGTGCAGAAAGACCCAAAAGATACAGGACTCAAACTCTGAGCCCATGTCTTTTTGGCATTTTTGCACGACCCAAACGACCTAGTATGAATCGGGCTTAAGTCTCGTGTTCTTAAGCTTCGTGTTTGTAAGCTTCCTTTGCGGGGTGAGTGGCCGAGTAGCTTCGTCAGGTGACTGAAGTTAAGCTCGGTAGAGTGAGGTTAAACTCCGGATGTGTGACCTCGGAGGCCTGACCTCACAACTCACCGTCGTCCTTCGGAAGGGACGTTAAAATAGGGGTCCCATGCCTGGATGCGGCATGTGCAATGGGCCCAAATTAGCTTTCAATAGCTAGAAATCCTCGCTAGTCCACTCAAAACAAATTGAAAACAAACAAACAACCAAACAACCAAATAAACTATTTTGTGTGCTACGTTGTTGATGAGAGCTTCAAGGTTTCACTGTTCCAAGGAGTGTAACCCATCGACAAACTAACAAAGTTACTTTGTAATTCGTTTGCTTGACCTGAGGCTGTTAATTCTGGTCTTCCAAGAACTTCCACAGCACTGTCTTGTGTGCTGAATCGTTATTTAGCGTGTCAAGATTGGACTGTTCTGGAGAAGCTGAACTGCTATGGAGTGGTGTTAGATTACTATTTTCAAATTTGAGTAGATTTTAAAGAGAATTTTCAAGGATTATAGTGATATGTAGCTTTCTTTAATATGCATACAAATAAAATTTTAGTTGAAGCTAAGGCCCCGTTTACACGGGATCGTGTCCAAATGGGATCACCTTCGAAAGTGATCCCGTTTGGGTACGGATAGCAGATCCAAATGGGTTCGGATCCGTTGAGTCCCGTGTAAACGCAAGGCCTATCCGTTACAGTTTGGGTACGGATCCATTTGGATCCGATCTCGTGTAAACGGGGCCTTTGTGAGAGTATGTGTCATTTTCTAATAACTCTTCAAAACATGTTGGCTGCTAAAGGGTTAATTCTTTACTTTCAAATTAGCATGATTACAGGTTGCTTTTAAATCAGATTTTCTTAAATTTCCACAACAACGTTTTATTTCCTAAATAGTTAATGAGAGCGTCAGGATTTCACTGTTACAAGAAACTAGGTGATCAACAAACAATCAAAATTAGCATTCTTATTCGTCTTCGTGACCTCAGGCTACTAAATCACGTGTTTTGAAAACTTTCTTAGCAAAATGTTTGGGCTTAAGCGTTGTTAAGAGGAGCCTGAGCGTGGGATAAACGTCAAAATTTTACAGTTTCAAGTAAGTTAGATGATCGTAAGACAACAAGAGCAACCTTGCCATTCTTTCTCTTGAGCTGAATGTATCAAGTTGAGTAGTAATATTGTATTTGCCGAATTAATCTTGAGAGGATACTTTTCCAAAGGGCATCAAAGTTTCACTGTCCAAGAAAGGTACAAAGTAGCTTTTCTACACAGTCCGGAAAAGTCATGGTTCTACGGCTTTGAACTGGAGGAAGGGTTTGTTGTTAATGTCATATTTGTCATGGTTCTACGGCTTTGAACTGGAGGAAGGGTTTGTTGTTAATGTCATATTGGTCATGGTTCTACGGCTTTGAACTGGAGTCCCATCAGTTTAACGGTTTGCTTGTTAATGTCATATTTGTCATGGTTCTACGGCTTTGAACTGGAGGAAGGGTTTGCTTGTTAATGTCATATTTGTCATGGTTCTACGGCTTTGAACTGGAGTCCCATCAGTTTAACGGTTTGCTTGTTAATGTCATATTTGTCATGGTTCTACGGCTTTGAACTGGAGGAAGGGTTTGCTTGTTAATGTCATATTTGAGAAAGGTTTACTAGATTGTATGAGAAACGTCAGGAACGTTTGGGTTTTTTTGGCAACAGCAGCTGGTTTTTAAATTTTAGGGTTGTAGACAATGCCAAGATTTTAAAATCTGGTAATTTTGTCTTGATAAAATGAGAAAGGTTCAACTGACCAAATCGGCATTTAGAGGAAGAGTTTGATATTTTTCTGGACTGGCCTTTATATCTTGTACTACTGCTATATGATTGCTGTGAGTTTCATCGTTTGTGTTTTACATTCACAGATGACTGACGCCTCAATGGATTCAACTCAAAAATCAGTCCTTCTTCTGGTGTTCCATGGAGGTGGCGTAGCCGATCTTGAAAGTGACCCACATCCCAAAGTTCGAGATTTCAAGACATTTCGCTCAGTGTTTACATCAGTTGCGTCTTTATTGTACCCTTCAGCAGAACATGGGGTGGCTTTGCGGCTGGTTGAATGCCCGCCTCTCTGCCCGCAAATCGTCGAAAATCTAAAAAAGATTTCTGTTTTCACTGAGGAGAAAGGTTTGTTTCTAAATCAATTTGTAGTCGACCTTTTAGCTGTTTTAAAAAAGAATCGGAGTAGATGATTTCACTACAGATGGCGGCGAGGAACTCTTTACCAAGATGCTTTCTTTTCGAAATATCACTCTGTAGGAATTCGATTAAAAATGTAGCAGCAGTTGCAGTAGCAGTAACCGTAGTAGTAGAATTTTTTTTGCATAGATTTGTCAGGATTTCTAGCTACTTTAAGCTAATTTAGGCCAACTATGCATGCCGCGTTGAGGCATGGAACCTCTAGTTTAACATCCCTTCCGAAGGACGGCGAGGTGAGTTGCGAGGTCGGGCCTCCGAGGTCGCCCATCCGGAGTTTGACCTCAAACGACCGAGCTTAACTTCAGTCACCTGACAAAAACTGTATAAGCCGCTCGGTCACTCACCATGCAATGGACCTTGGTAAAAAAGTTCCTTGCCATCATCTTTAGCGTAATCGTTTATCGAACGATATTTTTGACCATTTTCAAGAATTTTCGAATGTTCGAATGTGCACAATAGTAATAGAAGCTCAAACGCAACTCAGTCGAACCTTCGTATGAATATGAGGATATCGCTCGTTCCAGGCTCTTTTGTCGAATGGCTAAACTGAAATATATTTGATCATTGTTGCAGCACCTAAAAATGCCATGTCGCCTACTACGAAGTTTCAGTGATGCTTCAAACACTAAAACATTGTTGGATTCATTCGGTTTTAAATTTTTGACGAAAGTGTTTAATTCTGTTTATAGGTCTACGGTTTGGAGTTAAAGGTTTGGAGATGAAGAGCTAATTCGATTTTTTTGCCAGTGTCAACTCTTTCTTCAGTTCGTCATGCCATTTAATACTCGTGCTCTGATTAATCAAACCCTGAGCACCAAAATATTCCCTCTAATTTATGAATTTTTTAATTAACTTTTTAGAAACCTGAATTCAAAATTGCTCTACGTAAATGGTGGGTTTTTTAACAGTCAAATAAGTTTCAGGGCATCTGTTAGACAATCGAGTGCATCAATTATGAGCGAGCATCATTTTTATTCTGTTTGAAAGGGCCTCCGATTGGAAGTGCTGCTTGCATTTTGTAGATTTTGAACGGTGAAGTTGTGTTGATATAGTTCCGTTAGAGGTTTAAGCCGCGTTTCACTCATTTGACAGCAGTCCTTTGATTCTACCGACATCAATAAGCATCACAATTCTGCTTGTAATCAACCAAACCTTGACCGCTATTGTTGTATTAAAGGGGCTCTCTGTCGCCAAATTTGTATCGAAACAAACAAACTTAGGTTTCAAATCTTTAATTCTTTGATTTATTTCTTACAACTTTGCCCAGATTATATGGCCCAAATGTTTCAAAGTCAGCGTGAATAGGCAACAAGGACGCTGAGAAACACATTAAAGAGAGTACAAGGACCAGCATGCTTTGCGTAAAGTCAGCGACTTGCTCTGCGCAATAACTGACTGTACGAAATTCACAAAAACAAAACAAACGATTGCAAAGGCTGCTGGTCTTTGTACTCCCTTTAAAGGCAAACTGTCGTGGTTGTGATTGGCTAACTGTGATGTTGAAATCAAAAACAAAGCGCTGGCCTTTTTTGAGTAATTACCAAGCCTTTATGCTCTTGTATCATACTTTGTTTCGAGAATAAAGGGAATCAGATCATTATCATCTTCGTGAATTTCACTGTACAGCGAAATTACTGAACCTTGCCTAATTATTTTCTTCTTGATTGTCTTGTTTACCCAATCAGCTCCACGACAGTGTGCCTTTAACTGGCTTGAAACTTCCTTTGCTTGGAACAAAACAATTGGCAAAAGTCATTTGCATATCGAGGGGCGACCTTTTGGAATAATCTAGAGCACCAAATCAAATCGTCTCCCTCGCTATAAAATTTCAAATTAAATCTAAAGGAAAGATAGCAAGGACTGTGCATTTAGAGCTCGGGCTTTATATTTTCCTGTACAACACAGAACCGGTTAGCATGCGCATACAGTAAAGTCCCGCCTTTAAGAAACTGCGTTATAAGAAACTCAGGTCTGATTTTGCTGAATAGAGTGCTTCTCTACAAGAAATTTTCCAGGCTCGTTCATGCTCAGTTTCTTTTACAATGGTACATAGTAATATTTTATGGCATATATTTGAATATGTCTCCAATAGATCTCAGTTCTCTAGAAAAAAGAATGAAAATTTTAAGCCCACATTCTTGAAATTTCAAGAAACTGTTAGTAGTGTCTTAAACTTTTGATCCTTGTGCAACAGTGCATATCTTTAAAATGCTTTCTTAGCAATTTTGATAGCCATTTGGAATGTAAAAGTGTTTCTTATACAATGGTATACATAACCTGTTTTGAGGAAGTATATCTTTACATAAGAAACCAATCAGGCTGTTTTTGTGAAACGAGTTTCTTAAAGGCGGGACTTTACTGTAATACAAAACTGTTGCTCGATCTAGACTGTTTGTAAATAGCTAAAAGGGTTTATAGACATTGCAGCTCTAAAAGAGAATCTAAATCGAGCGATATTATACATTTTGCTGGATTTTCAAATTTGCACAAAAATGATAGAAGCTCTAATGCCACTCGATGGAACCCCGCGAATAAATCTGCATTAGACTAACTACCTCAGTCCTAGTAGTTAGTTATCATTATTTACAAGATAACTAATAATTTGTGCCCTGACAGGATGAAAGGAAGATTTTAACTAGGTCACAGCTTTCTAACTATCCGTGTATCGATGTGCCAAGGGAAAATTTGGAATTTTCAAACGGAGTTTCCATTAATCTACAGCCAAATTTTATAATGAAATTCTACTGAACATCAGAACCAGTCCTACAATTCACATTTTCAGAAAAGAAATTGGAGGATTTCTTGCTAACTCGGCAATAATCCCCAAAACGCGATCCCTAGGAAGAACAGCATTCTTTAGATTTATTTTTTAACTTTTTGTATCATGATCAGCGTACTATGGTTTTGATGTTGTTTTTAGTAGCTGAAAGGATTTCTGTGGATAAATATTATAAATTGAAAAATTAAGTATCCGCTTCGTTCATTGAACTGGATGCCGACACTACGCTTCAGCTGGCGTAGTTAAAGCGATTATCAGTTGATCAAGGAGCGCAACTGCGACATGTTATTAGTCTAAATCTGTACAAGAATAACGCTCGATCGACAGAGCAGAAACTGCGCACGCATGCACGAAAACTCGTAACTTTCAGCCTGCGTAGCTCCCTGCAACAGATCCTGAATTTAGGCAACACTTGATATTTTCTTCATTAGGCCTTAAACTGTTGATTTATCATTTCAAAAAAGCTTATCCATTCAAACACTGCCTTATCTCAGATTGGTAGATGACATCATTTTACGCAGTTTCTGCTCAGTCCACTCGATCCAGACTGTTTGTGGAATAGATAAAATATCAGTTGTCTGAAGAATAACCATTCTTACATTCTTCCGTAGCACCTTCATCAGAACATGGATGGCTGCCACCAACTTTCCCAGTATCTTGTATTCCATTGCTTCTCGTTTCATCTTTAGAATTCTACCAAGGTGTTGATTTTATCATCAATGAAGCTAATTCTATTTATAAAAAGTTCCTTGAGTCGACCAACACAGATAAAGAGAATATTAAAGTAAGATTTGTTATGTAGTTTTGAATTTTTTTCAATAACTTTTCTTAGTAAGCTGGTATGATTTCTAGCGATCTATATCTAATTCAGGCTAACTATGCATGCCGCAGCCAGGCATGGCACCCCTACTCTAAAGTCCTGTCCAAAGGACGGCGAATTGAATTGCGAGGTCAGGTCTCCGAGAGGTCACCCATACAGAGTTTGACCTCACTCGACCGAGCGGAACTTCAGTCGCCTGATGGAAACCGTATTAGCCGCTAGGCCACCCATCCGACACAAACGATTAATGTGTATTCCGGGTGAGGATGAGTCGAAATATCTTTGCACCTTTTGAACGTCTGTCAAAGTATAGACTATGGCCGAGGCAAATTTAGTAGACCTGTTTTCAAATACTTAAACTACACGCGTTTTTTACAAAAAACTGTGTATAAGAAACTCAAGAGGTCGATGGGTACTCTTGGTCGTTCTATGTGAAGTCAAATATTCACAGAACCAAATAAAATCTCAAATCTAGTTAGTGCTTGGAGCTCCCAAACTTCATTGAGGCTGAGCATGGTTTGTTGACTGCGTTGACTTCACGTGGAAAGAACCTTCCAAGTGCTTGTGCGGCGGGAATTTAGACCACGGTGCTGTTTTTTCGGTGGGGATGGCAGTTCAGTTCAGGACTCTTTTGTGTCATTTGCCAGTGGTGAGCGACTTTGAAGAGGTCTGGGCGCTTCCGTTGCCCATGTCAGTGGTGATTCGTCGGTGGGGAGGGGGGCATTAGGGGTCCTTGTTTCGTTGCACAGGCACTTAAACTGCAGTGATTACATGTTTTCCTTCATTTCCCTCTATTTTCCTTTATTTACTTTACATTTAAAACGTTGTATTGTGAATGATTGTAAGGACCGTTCGCAGTGGGAACACGATGACACAATGTCTTTTCCCTCTGTAAATGGTGCAGATAGTTGTACTGTTGTTCGTTTCAGTTGAATATTTGTAAAAAGCAGAAGCTGAACTCGCAAATCGCTTTAGATTTGAAATATGATAAGAAAATTGTGTTTCCTAATAGATTCCTAATAATTTTGAAAAAAAGAAAATCATATTTGCGATGCAGCTCTGCCTTCCTTGGATATACTAATTTCAAAGCTATTAGTTTCGTTTTGAATCACAGGATCGATGGAGCTAATCTTATTTCCAAGTCGAGTTTATTCCATGCGTCTGCTCCACAATGCGCTTAAGTAACTTTTGGCCATATGCTGTTGTCATTTTGGAGGCGACCATCAGCAGAAAAAATCCATCTGTGCTCATTACGCGACTTCAAATTCAAAGTCAAATTTTGAGCGCCATGAGAAATACTGCAGATGTTTTTGAAATCAGGAAATTCTTTCCTACTACCTGTCGATTCATAGTTATGCTTATGTTTGAGATGAGGTCAGCAAATCTGTTTTGATTTCTCGAAACTGCTATCTTTGCATTTTGAATAGCTTTGGAAGGCATTATGGATTTATTAAAGCACGACTGTAATTGTAGAGTCAAAGAGAAGTTTTATCAAATTGATTGGCTCTACTTTTTTTAAATCTTAAATTCTTCCCTCGCAAATTTGTGAAATAATTTGGGTGTTAATTGTAGAACCTGCAAGAATTTTCAAGATTTCTGAAGGTCCAACGGCAGAATTAGAAATGAGTAGCAAAAGTCTCTTGCAAGCCACTTAGTCGAAGAAACAGGTCTTAGCTGTAAAGATTTGGAACCCATGCTTGAAAACTATGACAAATTAATTAAAGCCATCCTCACTTGACCGTAAATAATCGTGTTCTTTGAAGTCATTCTATTTTCTTGCAGGTATCCATATTAGCTGATTGCGTTGGTGCTCTCCTTGTTTATGGTGCACTTTGCAGTCAAGGAAACCAAACAGGAGACATAAATTGTGACTCATTGTTCCCAGCCGGCACACCAGAAAGCTTGAGTGACAAAGTGAATTTCGAAGGAAAACATGAAAAGCTTTCGACGTGTCAACGAAGTGAAAGTATAGACTCAACACCGCTCTCACATCTTCTCTCACTTAGAGGCTTGAAGCAATTTGACTTTGATGTTACGAACTTCTTCTGTTGTGGATCACCGATCGGGATGATTTTGATGAAGCAGTACTTTGAGAGTAATGGTTGTAAGTGCTTCAAATCTTTTAGCTTTGATTTCGGTTTGAAGAGTCATTGTCACCCAGTATCCTTTGCAAGCACACTGCAATTTCAGATTGTGTGAAAATTAGATTTTGTCAACTAATAGACTGATTACATGAATTTCAATTTTCCCCATTGAATTAGATATTAAATGATGTTTATGGCATCAAACTGAGACTCATTACAGTACAGCTTCAAAACAATGACTAATTTAGGCCCAGTCCGCTGTGTTTACGACACGATCAATCAAATCGCTACTTTCTTAATATGGTCAGTGTACGTGTCTTTTCTTAGCGTTTGATTGGCTGATTAGTTCAATGTCTGACTTTTCGAAGCGAAGCGACATTCGAATTGACATTCGAACTGAAGTTCGAATTTTCTTTCGAAGGACAGAAGACTTTTTCAGATATTTCGTAAGTTTTTGGTCCCTGTTTAGAATGCGTCTGGTTGTGAGTCCTTGTATGAGTGAAAATGAAAACATCATATTAGAAACGTTGAACGAATGCAAGAAATCAAGTCGCCAGTCTTGTCAACTAAGTCAAACTTCTCAATCGATTCAACTTCCGCAATGTTGATCCATATTTCTATTTAGGCAAAAACGGATCTATCTTCAGACAGCAAGAAATGGAAGCGTGCTCGCAAAGGCTCCTGGGTGAAAATGGCCTTTAAGGGAACCTTTACTAACTTTGCAGAATTTGTCCTGCTTTTGTCTCTGATTTACTTGCGACCACTGTTCTATTTTATAGATAATAACATACAAAAACTGCAAATGATGTTTAGAGGTGTGTAGGAAAGAAGATGCTGTGTTTTTGTGTTGCTATGTTGCTGTGTTGCTGTGTTGCTGTTTTGTGGTCTTGCTGACAGCAGAAGTTATCGAAGAATGCTTCAACTAATTGATACTATCAAAAAGTTTTACAGGTAGCTGTTTATTCCTGTGTCAATAGATCAGAGAGTAAAATATCAAAAGACGGATGAAATACCTCGAAAATATGGCCCTTCGGTTTTTTGTTTCCACTTGGAAATGTGCGAACCGTTTGCGTTGAACCAACCATAGTCTTGTTTTCTTCCAGCATTACCAGCCAAACCTGTTTGCGACCAAGTCTTCAACCTTTTCCTTCCCTTTGACCCGGTTGCATCAAGACTCGAACCGTTGATCGATGGAGGATTATCAACATTTGAGCCAGCTCATATCCCGAGATATCAGACATTCCCATTCCGGACAGAAATTCTATACGAAACTTGCAGTCCTGATCAAAATACCCAGAAAGATGCAATCTCTCGTCGCTCACCAGATACGCCAACGGAAACAATGTGTCTTCCTGCAACTAGCAATGGTCGCAAAGTTTCAAGTGCTGATAGTTGCTGCAGTGTGGATACTATTCCTGAAAATCAAGCGAGCTTTCTTAATTCAGGTACGAGCCTTGACCATTGTGTATAACTTACATTAATTCGACGAGCGGCCGCCATTCTGGAATTATTTCCAAATTTTTTCCTGCGAAATTTTCTACACCAGATTTCAAAATATTTCTTAGTCGTTCAATAGACCATGTTTTGATGAAAAACAAGTCAAATTGATTTTGTTGGAATTCTGTTTTGGAGAAGAAATGTTGAATTAGTTGTAAAAATTCAGTATGTTAAAATCCGTCATTTCTTTCTAAGTGTGATCGTGAATTTGTGATATGGCTGTTTGGTGAAATGGGATCGTTTTCTTCAAAATTCTCTGCTTACTAGCAATTGCAGTTTAAATAATAGTCCCCTAAGGATACAAAGTGATTGAAGATACTTTTTCCTTTTGTGCTTCATCACCATGCTTGTCTTGTTTCAATTCTTTGGTATGTGTGCTTGGAAGTCACACCTGCATTGCCATGAACATGTTTGAAGGCCTGGTTGGGAATCTTGCGAAGCCAGATTTTACTAAACTCGCTTGTAGTTTAGAAACGGAAAAACTGATTTCGAGCTAATACATTTTCCCATCTAGGTTAACCTTTCCCTATGCAATGAATTTTTGAAAAGGCTAACTTGCAGAATGATTTGCATCAATAAAATTTGTCAAACGGCCCACAATTTTTCTGGCTCGCCCAGTAGATAACTTTATAACAGTCAACTCCCCAAGACATTTCTCAGAATAGAGAGACAGATTAATAGGTTTTAAGTTTTAAACGACATTTTTCACCCAGGGCACTACTGCACAAGATTTTGCTCAGAAAGATAAGGTTTTTGGGCAGACGTATGTTTGACATCTGATAAAACAGGACTCCAGCGTAACCTACAATCTATTAAGTTGCATTTGAAGGCTTTTCGAGAGAAATGCATGAATTTCAAAGTTATTTCTAGACAAATCCAACGAATTCATGTATGCAGGACGCTACTCCGCTGACGTTTCTCAGAAAGATAAGGTTTTAGAACAGATTTGTACGGTTGACAACATTTGGTTTAAGAGGACTCCAACGTGGCTTACAATCTCTTCAATTGAAATTTGAATGCTTTTCGAGAGAAATACATGAATTTCAAAGTTATTTCTAGACAAATCCAACGAATTCATGCATTCAGGATGCTACTCTGCTAGATGTTTCTCAGATAGATAAGGTTTTAGGACAGCTTTATATGGTTGACATTTGATTGAAGAAGACTCCAACGTGGCCTACAATCTATTCAGTTGATATCTGAAGGCTTTTCGAAAGAAATTCTAAAATTTCAACGTTGTTTCTAAACAAATCCAGAGAATTCATGCACTCGGGATGCAGGTCAGAAGTCTCCTACTTAGAGAGCTCAATAATCTGGATTCTGAGACTCCGCAGCATGCTTAAAACGAGGATTACAGTCAGAATCCTACGTTTTCAGAGGGATTTTAGAATTTGCAGAATATCTTTCGAGAAGCTTGGTCGGAATTCGCAGTTTTGAAGAGATTTATCAATTCAAAGCTGTATTTTGCGGATCTACAAGAAAGATGTCCCAGGATCATCCATAGAAGTAAGGCACCTGGAAAGAATTACATTTCATTAAGTGCTATATTTACCTTCATCTGCGCAGATCATGACTTTGGTCCGGTGGCAAATTTTGAGAAGCAGTGGCGTAGGATTATCTGCCGAAATAAAATTTTTCTCCAGAGAAACATTTTCTATTCACAACGTGATTTGAGCTTGAAAGAAAATTTTCGAAATCGTCTGAACTTGAGAAAACAGCAGTCTTTTTTAGGTCCTAAACTATTTAGAAGTCCTAATAGGCAAAGAACAAGTGAAGCACACTTTTTGCTGGCAGATTTTGAAAACGGTAGAATTTGAAAATAGAACTCCAACCAGCATATTTTCAGAGCGAAACACTCGAAAACGATGAAAACGGAATATTTTTTGACGCTTGCAAAACGAGGTTGCTGGATTCTTAAGGTTAAGGTACATTTCTTTGGCATCAAATTCTTGGGGCAATTGCAACGAGTTTTTTACCGTCAAATTTCCTGCTGTGTGCTGGTATCTTGTGAACACTGGCAAAAATCTTTGAGAATCATAAGCTTTGTAGGTATTCCTTCGAAATGTAGCCTGCGTGCAGTCTTTCTTTTTAATTTTTACAAAAGAAAGACTGCACGCAGGCTATTCGAAATGACATAAAGAAACGTCTTCAAAAATTATTTTGATTCTAATATGATCCCTATTTCAGCAGATTTGAATTTTTGTTGATTTTTGCTTTGCAGGTAACTGGTGGGGAACAAAGCGAGTTGATTATATGCTTTACTGTCCAGATGGCCTTCAGCAGTTTCCCTTTTCAGCGCTTACACAACTTTGTTACAGTAGTTATTGGGAATCAAGGGATATGGTTGCTTTTATACTATGGCAGGTTCGTTATTTCTCGGAGGGGGAGGGGTACCTTTGTACTTTTCGTGGTACGGGGACGTGCCAATGTTGGGGGTACTTTTTTCAAACTGTATGGAATCATGGGTATCATTTTCACAATTTGCAGACATTTCAAGGAATTATGGGTGTTCTGTTTCGGGGATTTTTCATAATTTCCGGAATTATGGCCCAGATTTCATTCGATTTGTGGAATTATGACCTTAAATTCACCAGAATTTACGGAATTGTGGGTACCAATTTTTCGGGCAAAATGGCATGTCCCCGTCAGATGATAGGTTGAGATCCCCCTCCCTCGGGCGAAAATTATATCTGTTCTTTATTCATTTTTGTATCCAGATATTCAAGTCTTGTTCATTCTACTCTGCTTTCAATTTCTATACATCTGCATCTCTACTTATTATTTAACTATGCAACACTACTTGGAGGGTATCATTAGGATCACAACGGCATGGTCATTACATAATATGAATATCGAAAGAACAACCTTCGAAGGAAACAGCTGGAGAACAAAACATGTAAATAGAATAAATGATTGTAACATTGAATCCAATGAAAACTAAATGAAGTAGACATTTATGCTCCTATTATATTTTCTTTCTTTCAGATTTTAGATGAAGGTTTTACTTCGAATTCAGAGGCAATATCATTCGATGTAGCAGCTTTCCAGCCTGTGAATCCTCGAGAAAAATGGTTAAAGAAAAGAACAATGTTAAAGATTAAGGTAACCACATCTTTTTTTATTTATTCGATTTGGATAAATGTGCAGAATATTATGATGCCAAGAGTAGTTTTGAAACGCACATTGTCATGGATTTGATTGGCTAAATGTCAGGATAGAATAACAAAGAACAGATCTGACCGTCGAGAAATAGCCTACCGAGCAATTCCATTATAATGTTGGATCATAATAAATATAAAGGGCTTCCTTTCCAGACTAATGAGAGTCAGATGTTATCACATATGTGAATTTCCATAACACTGAATTTACTGAAGCTCGTCTAGTTCTTGTTGCTCAGGATTGTTTCTTATTTACCCAATCAGCGTCACGAGAGCCCGGGGGGGGGGGGGTTGCCGCTCAACAAGTTGTCATTTTACGTAAACATTATGCGTCCGGGTGTCCTTTTCTGACGAAAGTTATGCGACAGGGTATTGCAGTTGATAAGAAAATTATGCCACAGATGTGGAAAGAAATTCTTCAGAGTTCTCTTGGAACAGTGAATCATGTATACTTTTGGTATGATCGTTATGTGACAGGGTATACTTCTTGGGCATTGTTTATGCGACAGGGTATAGGGTGTGGAGACATTTTCCACACACCCCCGTCACATCCCTAGTCAAGTCAAGTACCCTCCACATGGCACGAGAGTGGACCCTCAAAAAGAGTGTTGCTCATTCCCGCAAAGGTTTCATTATTTTGATACCCCGAATACAGTTTTCCTTGATATCCTTGGTTTGAACAGGTTATGAAATTTTAAAAAGCTTTTTCAGAATGCTGATGGTAGCCTATTTTCTTTATTTTGTTGTTTCAGGTCTTTGATATTTTCTTCTGAGTTTCAAATGATACTTGAAAGCATAGCATTGAAAGATAAATTTTAAATAGAAGTTCAAAATTGAGATGCATTTCGAGGAGCATAAAATCGATATTCCAAACTTAATATTTTGAAGTTTTATTTCTGTTGTTAGAAGTAGTTGAAAGGCTAATAATCTTTGTTTTTAAATACATTTTGAACAATTGTGACTCCATTTTCAGAACATTACATTGATGAACTGTTTGATTTTCCGTTTATTATTATCAAGATATATTCATGCTATGGATTGATTTTCTTTTTTGCAGAATATGCATTCGAATCACCGTGCAAATGACGTTATAGCATCTGATGGTGCAATTTTAAGTGTCAGTGGGAAATTTGTGTATGGTCCAATTGAGGTCGCTGCACTCACTACTGAAAAGGTATTTTTCTAATGATTTTAAACATATCCCCAGCCCCCAAAAGTCTCTCCTTATGCTATTTTGGCGCAAGCTTGTATTTAAGTAAAGAGCAAGATAGGGTCTACTGGGGTGCAATTGGTGAATTTGGGTAAAGTGGGTAAGGTGAATAATTTGGATAAATTTTGCAAAAATCTTTGTCCACAGTTTTTGTCAAGCTAGAACTGCTCAGACTACCCTGCTTGAAATAGTGAATGCTGATTTATGGATTCTGGGTCTACTGTTTTTCAGCAATGAACGCTTCCCATTTTACCCCCAGCCTACCCATTTACCCCCAATAGACACCAAATAGCAGGAATTTCTATTGGCACAAGCGTGAGTAAATTTTGTAAAACAAAAAGTGAATTTGTAGGGAACCCCCTGTAGTATTTTCGTGCTTTAGGAGTCACGTGACTCAGTAGTGTATTTACGTTTGGTTTGGGCCTATTTTCCTCATTCGGTTGCAATCTTTCGTATAGTCTACAAGCAGGCTAAGTCTTTCGCAGTGAGCTGAAGTTCTTTCGAATATAGTAACGAACAAATTTCTTTCTTAAGAGTAAATTTGATACCTTTCGAGTATGATCTTCTGTTTCTTTGTTTTGATTGATTGAGTGCGTCCAGAAGTGTAAAATCCGTTCTTCAGAAAGGCAGGTCACTACTGTGTGTTATGTGAGAGCTGAATTTTTTGTTCTCGGGTTCCACAAATTTCACCCTTGCTGGTAGTAAAGTTTCCTTCAGGCCGGGTCAAATTGAATCTGGTCTGGTTCATCTCTAGGTCGCTCGTGCCTGCTCGTGCAAAAAGACCCAAAAGACAAAGACTCAGAGTTTGAGTCCTTTGTCTGTTGGACCGACCCAGTACCATTTACCAGGCTCTAAGAATTCGTTTCCATTTTGAGCCGTAGCTTCAGAGTAAAGCAAAAATCCCACGAAAGAAATTAAATTACCGTATACAATAACTTTTTGTGTATAAATTCTTTCAATATTTGACTGCTTTCGGAAGTAAACGCTGGAAACTTGTGTCTTGTATGCGCTATCCGTGTGCTTTCTTTATTTCGCTTCCAATTATTAGAGAAAAAAAGGCAATCAATTGACTTTCTTCCTTTCCTGCTTAACTTACTGACCTGGAGCCCCCTCTTATATTACAAAGTTGGACTTTGTAATCAAAAATGATTCCGCCCGGGCTCGAACCGGGGACCTTGCGCGTGTTAGGCGCACGTGATAACCGCTACACTACGGAATCGACAGAGAATTTAAGGCCAAGATTCTCATCTGAAAACAGGTGTAGAGGCTTGCTTTTTAGTGATTTTCACAGTAGTACAGTACATCATAACGAAATCTAATTTGAAATTCAGGATGAAAAAATTAATTATTTGTAAGTGCTGTTTAATCCCGCTTTCTATTTGTTTATTTGTCCTATATTGTTCTGAACATTTTCGATCTGTGCAGGTTGATGTGTATATATCTTTACATCGTCAAATGGAAAACTGGAAACTATTAGGAACAGGTCTCACTGACAGTCATGGTCGTTTGGAGTTCCCTGTCCCTGAATCTGAAAGCGTTCCACAGGGTATCCATGCTGTAAAGATGGTCGTTAGGTAGGTTCTATGAAATCAGTTTGAAATCAACAAATGCCTTCGTTTGTAATTTTCTTGTTGTGAGGTTCATGTTTGATTATGTGTTGCAGAACAGCAAACAAGAGATTTACTTTCGGACCTTTGGTAGTCTACCTTAAAACATCCCCCAGTAACGACCCCACCGGACCTTGAAAATAGAAATGTTTTAAACTTAAACCCCTTTAGGATTGTTGAAGGCCAGAAAATGGCCTAAAACGTTGTGACACACAGACCAAGGAACCCTTCAACTATTTTGTGCTTTAAATTTCTAAATAGCTGCAGTATTTTCCAAATGTGAAAATGCTTTAAGTTCAAAATATCTAAGTATTTATCCCCTAAAATATATCAAAATTGCTTTGAGCAAGACTCTGTAGACTTTTGCTCCATAACTATTCCTTTAAAAATATGATTTCGGAGACTTTTATAAGCGTATCGCTGAGAGCACATTTTTCAAGTAGTTCTCAGCTTGCGTTGGAATTTATATTCTTAGATCCAGAAGTCACTAAGGTAAGTATTGGTTACCGTATCTAAGTTACCGTATTGGTAGGAGGAAAGGACGAATCTAGAACTTTTGCTTCAATTTTGCTTTGTATTTCAGAGGTGATCATTCAAGCGTTGACTGCAACATAGCAGTGGTTCCACGTGCTTCGGAGGCGGTTGTCTTCAGCATTGATGGATCTTTCCTAGCTGCTTATTCGTTGCGTGCAATTGACCCAAAAATCAGAGGAGGCGCAGTAGACGTCGTAAGGTATCTATTTTACTTATTACTAATCTTACTTCACTTGATAAGGGATTTAGCTCATTACATCGTGAACTTATCAAACTCTGTTCAAAGTACAATTCATTTTATTCTAAATGTTTATATTACAGTAGAAATCCACATAGAAGAACCTCGGTTATTCTTGGGCAGCCTGAATAGGCTATTAATTAGAAGGCTGTTGTTCTAAATTCCTACTTGCAAGATTCTTAAATGGTTCTTATATACAGTAAACTCCTTGCACACATTAATTAATACTGTTCTTCAACGCAAGAATTGTGAAGAGCTTTTGAGAATTCTGAAGAATTCTTGAGAATATTTTTAGGCTAGAATTCTTGCTTAAAGATCTGAAAGTCTTTTGTACCATTGAAGAATTCTCATCCGAATGTCAAAAATTCTTGAAAATTCTGAGGAATTCTGAAGACATGAATCTATTTTATAGGAGCCTCTCCCAGTTTCAGCCTCTGAAGGGGAGGGCTCTTGTTTAGGGGGCTTAAAA
The DNA here is from genome assembly GCA_964020215.1 of Aurelia sp. 3 sensu Dawson et al. (2005). Taxonomy (NCBI): domain Eukaryota; kingdom Metazoa; phylum Cnidaria; class Scyphozoa; order Semaeostomeae; family Ulmaridae; genus Aurelia; species Aurelia sp. 3 sensu Dawson et al. (2005). The sequence continues at coordinate 19,596,886 of OZ026584.1, forward strand.
GATTGAATTTCAGCTTCAAGGTTCTTGAAAAACAGGCTCTTTTATGCGGGTTTCTCCTGTACTAGGAACAGTGTACAACACACCTACAAAAATTTATTCTTCATTTTACAATCTTTTAAAGCTCTTAACCCCCCGAAAATTATGCACGGCCCCCTGAAAAGCAGTCCTTCTTGACTGACGGGGTAACCGTGGGTATTAATTCAAAATGGATGAAATGAAATGGTTATTAATGCTTGCTTTAGTCCATGGGTAAGCTAGATTTCCTGCAGTTGACCTGCTTCTTCTATGGAGAATTCGTCAGGCCATCATGAGTTCACGTTTGCTTGATGCTTCCACATTTTAAACTTCCTCTAAGGTTGTAGTAATTTATTATTTCAATTTATTCTGTAGACATTGGCAAGAACTTGGTTACTTGATTATCTACGTCACTAGTCGATTGTTGTTCCAGAAACATCAAGTTACACGCTGGCTGGCTCAGCATAATTTTCCATTTGGAATTGTTTCTTTTTGTGAAAGTATTAGAAAAGATTATCAGAAACATAAACAAGAATTCTTGCGTGGTTTAGTAAACAAGGTAAGCTTTCCTTTCAGCTGCTTATATGGATACAGAACCGTTCTTAGTTGTCATTTATCGCATGCCACAGAACAAAGTTTCCCCGCTTGAAAACTTCCAGAAAAACAACCATTGTCGTGTTTTGAACGATTGATTGGCAATCTCTTGCTTGGTGCGAGTTGCTTGCTTAGTGCGAGTTGTTTTGAACGGCAATCTCTTGCTTAAAGGCTAACTTAGATCCATATTATTTTCCCCGTTGTTTTTTCTCATAAACAGGCTTCCAAAATGAGAATTTCCGAAATCTTATGCTCGAGAAACCCTTGCACAGGTGAAAAGTCTAGATAAGGAGATATGTCCCATTCCTTCCATGTTTTACATCACAGGTGTGAAGGTATTTCAGTGCGGGAGGGGGGGTGGGGTTCCTTGCCACTGTTTCTTTGCTAGCCTGCGTCGCAGACCCAATTCCAAAAGGAGAAGGATAGGGTCTGCGCACAATGGAGCGATCCCGTGTTCTTTGCATAAATTATATTCAAGGATCCTCGAATGTAATTTATGCAGACTATCATGATTATGTACACAAAATGCATGTATCAATCGAGGAATTCATCGTAAGTTTCTGGAGAACATCGTAGACACTTCAGTACAAAGAATGTCGGCCTTTAGTTTTCCTCTCGCTCGCAAAATGATGCACTAATTATGCATGACACTCGCTGTCTATGTGCCCAGTAAACGGAATAAATTAAAGTCACGAGAACACGAGATCGCTCCATTGTACGCAGACCCTATTCTTCTCCTTTTTGAATTGGGTCTGCGACGCAGGCTATTTCTTTGCGGGACCTCAAATATTGAGTCTAATCTTTTGGAAACTCCAAATATTGTTATCTATTTCCGGCACTTGATTGCACGATTTATCCTTTGTGGGTCCAAAATATTGAATTTTTGTCTATGCTGCTATTCATAGACCCAAAATATTGAGTTAACGTAAGATCTAGGACCCCAAATATCGGCACAGACTCTCCCGTATTGAAAGTTAATGAGTACCCCCCGAGGATTCCCGCCGTCCGTGTCAGCTGTATTCTGATTACCAACCTCGTCCCCAGGGCCTTGTCAGATTGGACGTCCCAATATGACAAAGGCCCTGAGGACGAGTTTGCTTGCTTGTGTACATTGATCTACTCTTCAATAATCCGTATTTTATTCACAGGACATCGTATCAATACATGCAGCATATGGATCGTCAAGGGATATCCAAATTTATAGTTCACTTGGTTTATCAAAAGAACAGATTTTTATTGTTGGTAAACAACGCAATCACAAAAATTCTAATAGTTTTCAGGTGAGCAACTTTGTCGTTAGGTCTTGATGTCACATTCCTTGAAGGTAAAATCTTCATATCCACAAATTTGAAACCTTGTTTTTTAAGCCTAATTAGTATCCACTGTGAGGCAGTTTTAAGATGCGATGATATTTTTGTGGTATACCGGCCTAGCCAGAAAAAAGTTCCCACTTTTGAAAATTCATAGCACCATTGGTACTGCACAGATTTGAACGAATCAAATTCCATTTAAAAGCCGAAAGATTGAATTATTCTTGTGACTTTTCTCGCTGCTTTAAGTAAATTAAACTTGACAAAAATTTCATGGTTGCGAAATGACTGAAAAAGGGCCCAAAACGTCGATCGAATCGTGTGCATTCTCGGCTCCTTACACAGAACAATTAGGAATGGGTGTTTTACCCCCTCTGAAGACTTATACGACATACATTATCGAACAAATACTAAAGATTTTCAGTCCCATGGTAATAAATGTACATTGGATACCTCACACCCATGAACAATCGCATTTCTTTATTGATCTGTGCGACGAGTCCATTATGATTTGGTCAATGTTTGAGGCAATTTTTCTGTCATTCTGCAACCATGAAATTTTTGTAAAGTTGAATTTACCTATATTTCTAAAGTTCTTGAGACAGCGAGAAAAATCACAAAAATACTTTGATCTTTTGGCATTTAACTGGAATTTGAATCATTCCAATCCGTGACATACTATTGATGCTATGAAGTTTCAAAGTGGGAGCTTTTTTCTAGCTCACCCGGTTGAAGTTTAGCATTGTTTTGAACCAACAAAATGAAGAAATATTACATTGAGCCTTAAGACGCAAGAGAGTAGTTGAATTTGCTAATGCAGAAAAGAACATTTGTCTCTCAAAACACAATATGTAGACCTTTCCGAACTTTCCGTTATTTTACAAAGGAACCTTGCTTGAAAGATTTATGTACATTGTTATTGAAAAAGTTCCATTGATTGAAAAAGTTGCCTGTTTTTGACTCACAGGTGATTTCAGAAGGCTACGCAACACACTTGTTAGAATTACCATCACATCCGCTATCCCGGCATGCAGTGGGACCACTATGCTCGTTGTTGCCATGGACTTGTTTTGGTATCCCAGCAGGCGCTTCGAAATCGAACCGTCAACAGAAAAATACCGGACATAGATTCAGTCTGTTTCATAAATCAAAGTCTCAGCAACCTGAAGACGAGGCTGATGGTAATTCAAAACCGGAGGCGCAAATAGCGGTCCGGGTACGAAGTTCTTCACGTCATACCCTGAGAAGATGAGTCCAACCCTTAATAGGTATTTATGTTATTAGAAACTCGGAAGTAGGTACCTCGAATTGCACTTTGTTTATGTTATGTTGCTATGGTAGGATGTGCGGCTGCTCATTTTGTACAACAGTACAAGTCTGGGATTTTGCAAAATATATTTTCAAGACATCAGGTTCTCTGGATCAGAGTGCTAGTGTTTTTTGAAATATTAAAAAACTGTGCTCAAAACGGAAAAAGGTATAGGGAAATATTTCAAGGAAGAGGACGAAGGAAAAATTTCTTCTTCTCCTCTTTCCTTTCCTTTTTTTCATCTTTTTCCCTTTAGTTGGCTGTGGTTTTTTATTTTTAAAACAAACTGAAAATTGTTTAAGAAATACCCTGATTCAGGGCACACATAAGCTGATGTTGGGCTGATTTATACAACTTTGGCTAATGCTTTGACGGTGTGTAAAGTCTGCACCGTCCATCCCTGTTGTTTCAGAAGACGAAGAACACTCGTAGCAAGCTCATGGTGTTTCTTCTCAGATATTAGACTTATGACCTGGAGTCCCTGTTTCCATGTGATCCTTTGGCTTGATGATGGCGCTTCGGGCAACAGAGACTCATAATATTACTCTGACAAACCTGACCCTATTGAGGCCCAATCTTGTCAATTTTTAGAGTACCAATCAGATTGCGAGATTTGTGGATTACTATGGTTACAGCAAATGTAATAGACTTTTCGATTCGATTGAAGAATTGAAAACATTCTCACGGGATTGAGATTCGAAGCCGTGATTCCATCGTAATTGCATTGATGATTCCAGAAAATATAGGGTCAACTTTTTTATTCTTTCATTATGAGTCCCTGTTGAGCAAGGTTTACAGCAGGGATAGAAGGGACTCAATCGTCATAAGTCTACTCAGATGTGCGAGGCTTTGTTTTCAGATTAATCATTGTTTGTTGATTGGCGTCTTTTATTGCTCATTGACGCATCATTTCGCCAATTTCTTACCTTATTTGCAGAAAGGGAGCCAGAAAGTAATCCAGAATTTCTCAGTGAAATTAATTGAATGGTTGTCAAAAGTAAAAATTATTAATGATGAAATGAATCAAGACGGTCATCTCCATTCTTGCAGAAATTTAGAGAGAACCAAGATTTATTTTTAATTTTGAAAATGTGATTGAAATCATAACTGAATACTTCTGAATACTAGCGTTGGTAGGAACAAAACATAACATGAATGTGAAATTCGAGGTTTCTAGTTTTGGGCTCTTTTGTTATATTTATAAGATTTTATTGTACGGTGCAATGTCTTCAGATTCAATCATCTGACAACTTTGAGGGAGACGATTGGATACATAAGAATTTCAGTCTTTAATTTCGCTGTCAATGTTGAAGACTGTTAAAAGTCTTGAATTAACATTGAACTCGTTATCAATATGACCCTACATTCATAGTTATACCCATAAAATTTTACGTACGCATTAAAGAGTATTGCAGAGTCATAGATTTAGAATTTAGATAATTTACTTTGTATAGATTCCATGTAAATGTATCTTGGAGAGAATTTTTATATCATTTGTTAATTGAGGAGTTTCCGGCGTACTGTAGTCGATTGTAAACTCGCAGAAAAGTGTTCTGAAATCCGAAGCAACTTCTTGCCACTGCTAGAAATGTTTATATATATCAGGAACGGGGGTCATGCTTTTGTTTTCCTTCTCAAATTTACCAGATTTGGACGCTCGACCCAGACCTCAGTTTTAAGAAGTAAAATGTCTATTCAGGCCAAATTTGATTTTCAGAAAGTCTGAAATTTCAGCTTGCCTGCAAAGGAACCTGGACAGGGTCGATACCATCCATGACTGTACAGGGGGCCGAAGAACCAAAAGTTTTGAAAATTAAACCATCAACAACGACAGCAACAACAACAGTTGTAGGAACCTACGTTAAATCTATGCATTATATGACTGAGCTAAAGACTCAGTAACTAAAATTTGGCCATATTTCGCAATCCAACTTTGCAATTAACACAGTCAGTGAATATCAATCAAAGATATGGGGAAGGTTCAATAATTCCTGTTGGAATATTTTTTAATGCTAATACAGGGTTGTAGGAAGCAGCTGCTGATTGGGGGGGGGGGGCAATTGTTCTCAAAACGATAGAGAACAAAACATCTAATTAATGCTTGTGACGTAGCACCATTGTTCTCAAAATTATTGGGGGGGCTTGAGCCCTACCTGCCCCCCCCCCCGCTTCCTACGGGCCTGTAATAAAGCCATGCTTTTATGCATCATTTATCCTCAAAATCCTCAAAAGGTAGACATTTAAATCACAATAAATCCGACAAGAGAGCAAAATTTGTGACAAATACTCCCCCTTGCCCCCCATTGCTTACGGCCCTGAACCTGGATGACAATGTTCCTGCAATACAATTCTTATTGCTTTTTGTTTTTTAAATCTTTGTAATTTCGCAGCTTTTTGTTTATTTTTTTTAGCTGGTAGAGTATGTAGAAGTGACCTTAAACAATATTTCAAATAAGCTAAACTTCATTCCTTTGAAAGGTGGCCTGAAGCGTAAATTGTTTTGTTCCAAAGGAATACCACTGTTGAATGACAAAAGCTTCCGTTTATATCTTTGATATCTCATTTCGTTTTGAAGTTATCCAACGATTTCTGATAGTGACTGACGACGTAATTTTTTGCAAACTATTAGGATACTAGATGGAAATATAGTTTTATCTTATCTTCGGAAGGTAACAGATACCAAGAACTTTGCAGCTTAAAGGCAGTCTGTCATGCGTTTTGATTGGGTGATATGGACAATACAAAGAATAGGAAATTTCAGTGGCTGCTAATCCTCTGACTTTCTACGGCCGTAGAATGTCAATAATACTGTTAGCCCTCCTTTATTTGAAATACACTGATTCACAAAGAAATCTGTTGTGTTGTGCTCTGACTTTGTCATGGCGGCCAATCAGTGACGTGACAGACTGCCTTTAATCAGGCTTTAGAAGCATAGTCAACCTTATATACTTTCCTTACTTTATGCGAGAGGCAAATCACTTCTCAAAATGGCGTACGTGACTTTTGTGATTTTAAAATCACATGATTGTTTTCTGTGATTTTGTTATGATTTTAGTGATTTTTAGTGACCTTTTCGTGTGATTTTTCGGTAATTTTTCATTGATTTGTGATTTTTATGCTTTTTGCATGTGACTTTTGTTGTGATTTTGTGATTTTTGTATGTGATTTTTTTGTGATTTCAAGGAAAGTGTACGAAAAAAATCAGTGATTTGCTCCTCGACTTTATGCAAACAGAATGACGTCATCAGCCGATCCTACAAAATCGTGGATAGCTCGGAAAAGAAACGAAGTATCAAAATTTTAAATACGAGTTTCCATCATTCGGTAGTGTTATTCACTAGCATCAATAGAAATTTTCACTTCAGATCTCCTTCAAATCAATTTTTTTATTTTTCAAGCCTATGGTAGCATGGAAATTTCAACATGTAAAATAGCGAACATTAAATATTTCGGAAATTCTGAACCAGGTTTCCGAATAACTTTCAATAAATATGCAGTTCTCGTATTGTAACACTAAAATGTTTATTGATT